>JBBPFV010000001.1:0-1362576 GCA_037974285.1 Rhodotorula glutinis | reverse complement strand
GGTGCGGAGCGAGACGGCGGCCGGGGCCGAGTGTGTACACTGCGTAGAGCGTCACGGAGCAGGCTATACGAGCTGCGCTATGGTATGAGAGAGGGCGACGAGACGATTTCGAATCTTTCTTTGTTTCCGCCGGCTGCGCCAAGTCATCACTTTCCACTCGCTTTCTAGGACATGGTACAGCGTGCCGGAAAATACACCAAGCAGTATGATAGCAGTATAGGCCGAGCTGGTATCGGAAGTTGCCTGACTGGTCAACATGAGCCTCGACCGCGGACTCCGCGGAAGCGTCATCTCTAAGACAATCGTTCCCTCCCTCCCGCATCTGAGAACGCTCGAAAAGGTGGAATGCAAGGTACAAAGGACTCTGCGTGCAAGGTGGGAAAAACGAAAGGGGGACAGCACGAGCGAGCGAGCGCGGGACGACAAGGCGCTGGATCATCGCCAGGCCGCGCCGCTCGGCGAGTCCTTGCGGACAGCCGAGACAGCCGGAGCAGGTGTCCCGTGTGACAGGTGCGTGAGGATGGCGCTGCCATTCCCGCTGGTGTTGCCGCCGGACAGGCGCGACTCGCGACGGGCGGCGATGCGCGCAGCGCTCTTGCCACCAAAGACGACGGGCGCCGCGGTGGTCGGCTGCATCCCGGAAGCTGCAGCCAAGCCAGTCGGCATCGTCGATAGACGGCGGGCAGTTGGCTGCATGGATGGTCTCGGTGCACGGGCCAGCGGTTTCCGAGGGGACTTGCGCGCGCTCGTCGGAGGAAGGTGCAAGGAGGGGACGGAGAGCGACGTTGAAGAGGAGGACGCAAGCCGCGCGGGCCGACGGGCAGCCCCCGCCGCGACGGGCGGAGGCGGCATAGCGGCTGCATCGCTGGCGCCGGCAATGTCGGGTGTCTGCGAAGGCCTCGGAGGGCGCGTCCCGACGGACAGCCTTCGCATCGCTTTTTCGGACCGCATCGGCCCGATGTGCGACGTGCGGCGCTGCTTAAAGGACGGCGTGGGCGGCGCGACGGTTGAATTGGTGCCCTTTGAGACGAGCGGAGCGACGAGGCCTGTCGCTGAAGGCGCCATCGAGAAAGACATCTCCGGGTTCAAGAAGGACGAGTTATTCAAGTCGGCGAATGGCGATCGAGGCGCTGACGCTGTGCAGGGGAGCGGAGGCGGCGGCATGGTCTCGTCGCGCAGGAGAGAAAAGGTGGAAGGGGATTCGGTAACGGCGGCGAGCGTAGGCGCGCGATTCGAGAGCGGCCTGCCCGACCCGCGCAGCGCGCTGGACGCCTTGAGAGCCATGAGCTCCGCCGCTCTGCTCGAGTCACTATTGGCCGAGAAAGTCGACGGCAGCGTCCACATCTGGGACGAAGGTCGCGGGCTCGGGGCACCGAGGGAAGGTGTTGACGACGTAGACGACAAGGCGGGGGAGCTGTACTTGATCTCTTCGAGGTCCTCGCCAATGTCGTCGGACCACTGGACGGTCTTGGCCTTTTTCCGCTCCGGGCTCGATCGACCGAGCGATACGGGCTTCTTCGGACTTCGTTTTGCCGGCGGACCCGCAGCGCCTTGCCCGGAGACCGACAGCGATGCCGAGGAGCTGGCGTCTCGCCACGGGTCGGCAAGGATCCGGCCGCTCAGATCGCGTTTGAGGCTTCCTGCTTGGGAACGCGGCAACTCTGCGCCGACGAAAGTTGCGATCGCACCGCGATTTGCCTCCTCGAGAACCACGGCGAGATCGAGAGGCGCAGCCAGGTCCTTCGCGGAAAGGACAATGCCGAGCACTTCACCGATAGCTCGGATAGCCTCACCTCGAGTCGCAGCCGCCCGCTCGGCGAGGGTCGCGCGGAGATTCGCGCATGAAGACTCGAGGCGAGCGTCGAGAGCTCGGAGTTCCGCGTCAAGGCAAGCCGCGACTCCAGGCCGCGTGGCGAGGGCGCTGCGCGCGGTGGAGGTCGCTCGATTGTAAGCGTCCTGCGCCGTCGTTGACGACGTGGAGGTGGCGTCGGGGCGACCCAGCCTCGCCGAAAAGTCCGCCACGACTGCATCACATTCAGCCTCGACGCGAATGCTGGCGGCGGCGTCGGCCGATTGGCTCCTTGCGCCGAGTTCCTGATGAACATTTCTCCGCCAGCCTTCGAGGACTGGCATGATCTGCATGCGCAGGGCCTCGTCGGACCGCCGACGTTCGGCCGCCTCGCGCGCAGCGAGCACGTCGTTCCATTTGGCCTGCACCTGCCGTAGAGCCGCCTGCAGTGCTCGTTCCTCCTCAGCACGGTCGACGACCGCCGCATGGGCGCTCTGCTCCGCTATTTGTCGCTTGAGAGTGTCGATGAGCTGCTGCTGCTCCATGATCTGCTGACAATACTGAGCGACGTGGCGGTCGACCGAGATGACGTTTCGAATCGCCTTGGTCTTGATCTCTTTCGCCCGGTTCGCATACTGGAGCGTATTGTGCGTCTCGTCGTAGTGGGCGCTGGAAGGGCTGACGCAGACGATCATGACCGTTTTGCAGTTGCCACCGAGCGATTGTTTGAGGAGTCGCGTGAGCTTCGAGTCTCGGTACGGCACATGTCCGCGCTTGCGAGGGTCGCAGAGGGCGTTGATACAGTTGCCGAGCGCGAGCAGAGAGCGGTTGATATTTGCGCCCTCGTTCAATCTAGCGAAGGAGTGCGTCAGCCAGGATATCGGCGATAGAAGTCAATAGAGAGAGACGCTCACCGCTCGCCGCGATTCTTGGTGACGCTGGCTCGTTCGGAGCCGGCAAGATCGATGACAGAGAGGCAAGCGGAGGTTGAGGTATCGGTCAAGCCGCCGCCTTTGGGTTTTTGCGTGACCGTCACGCGAAGGACGGCATGTGACCGAGACGAGGTCGCATTCGCTTCGGTGAAGTTGACCGTACGGTTGCTGTTTCCGAGCGTGATCCACTCGACGACGTCATGGGCGCAGGTCGGTTCCTTTGTGCTCAGGTTGGCAGGCGTCGCCATCCCTTCCTGGCTGTCGCGGAGCTGGAGGACACCGCTTTCAGGCGCAAGCAAGTCGCGGATCGTCTCGTTATAGATCTCGAGGTAGGAAACGGTGAGGGAGAAGTCGATCTCGTCGGACCTGGCGGCGATGCGAGCGAAAAGGTCCTTCATGATGAGGAAGACGATTCCGGGCTGAGCTGCAGAGCCGGAAATCGTGTGTGTTTTGCCGCAGCCGGTTGCCTACATGCGTTGCTCGTCAGTTATGAGCGCTGAAGCCCCGAGATTGGTCGCACTTACGCCATACGCAAAGACGGTCGAGTGGAAGCCGTCCATGACGTGCCCGACGAGCTCCTTTGCGCTCCCATCGTAGACCTCCTCTTGTCCGCAATCCTCGTCGAAGACGCGGTCGAAACAAAAGCGGATGTCCTTGGTCTTTTTGCCCTGCATCGGCAGGTTTGACTTTTGGAACGAGGCGATCGCGTTCGACTCGGGCGGGTCGAAGACGAGGATCCGGTCGTCGAGGACTTTGAGAACTTTGCGCAGCGCTCCCGGTCCGCGGCTCGGCTGCGGCGTCGTGTAAGAGAGTGACGCGCTTGAGGTCGACGCGACTGCCCCGGCATCCGAGCTAAAGAGCGTCGGACCTGCGTCGTAGTTCGAGTTGACCAGGACGCGTTCCTTTTCCGAAAATGGTCGCACTCGGACTGTCGCAGAGTATCGAGGTCAGCACTCGTCACATATACGCAGATCAACATGTCAGACTTGCCCGCTACCGAGATTGACGACGACATGGCGGGTTGACGCGGGTCGAGTCGATTGTTGAGTGAACGGATGCGCCCTCGGCAGACCGGCCTTTTGCTGAGTCGCGTACGCAGCGGCCAAGGTCTCCTGCTGCTCTTCCGTGTACGCGAGAGCTAGCCCAGCCGAGAACAAAGGTGATTGAGCGAGAGACGGGCCGACGTGAAAGCGTCTTGCCGTTCCTGCGTCCGGCTTCGCTCATCGCTTCATCTCGCGCTCCCTTCGTTTTCGTCACATTGTGCTCTATCGGAGTCTCTTTCCTTGAGTGCCTCTACGAAATATTGAGCTACGACCACTTTTTTGTACCCCTTTCCAATAACCCTATGTTTACTTTTCCTCCTCCGCGCGAAGCTTGGCCTCGTTGCGGTCCGAGTCTCGGGCTGCGGCCTTCTTCAGCTTGCCCACCTCGGCCTCTTCGACCTCGGCCAGGGACTGCTCGTCCGTAAGCTTGACCCACTGGATCGTGAGCGCCGCGAGCAAGCCGACCGCCGCAAGGCAGGTGCCCGTGATCGACAAGACGCGCTGCGTCTCTCCCTGCGCGCGCGCCATGCCGTCGCGGACGGCCGTCCCGGGCGCGTACTTCGAGATGAGCGAAATCGGGTTCGAGTAGGCCTTGGCGGCGATGGCCGGGTCGGCGATATACTCGCGCATCTTGCCGGGAACCAAGTTGCTCCAGATGCCGCCGCCGATTGCCGAGCCGACACCTTGGCTGAGGTAGAAGACGGTCAAGTCTGTGAGATCGTAGCCGCGTCAGTAAAGAGCTCGAGTACCGAGCAGTCTTGGCGAGACTCACAGCCACTACAAGGTGGACAGAGCAACAAAGCGAATGCAGGAGTCAGTGTATGAGCCGGCGGAGAAGTCGCTGCTCATCCGGAGGAATACGCACGCGGTGATAGCACCGATGTCTGCAGCAGCCAAGATCAGGGTTAGCGATCGTGGATCTCGAATCCATATGCCCGAACGAAAGACGCACACTCGCGCTTGGTAACCGATTGGATCGCAGCCTGAACCGGGAAAGAGATCGCGCCGACGCCGACACCGCGGATGACCTGGACCGCCGCCAAGTCGCCAGTCGAAGCGCCCGTCCCTCGGTAGCGGATCATGAGTCCGAAAGTCAGGACTTCGACGCAGAAGCCAAAGATGATGATCGGCTTGAGGACGCGGATATACCGGGCGACAATGCCCATGGCGGCTGCCGTGAGCGTGCCCGTAAAGCTGGCGAGAGAAGTGATACGCTTGGCCGAAAGGGTCGTCTCATCGGCGGCCACAAGGACGTAGGTGTAGCTGCGGAGCGAAATGGCGAGTCAGCACTGTGCCGTAAATGGGTCGTCGCGAGACGTATAGGGGACTTGCAAGTAGGATCCGATGACGCCTCCTGCCGCTGGGTGGACGACGGCGATGATGAACGCGGCGATGACGGTCCGGTTCTTGAGGAGGTTGAACGGGATCAGGGGATGACGTGCGCCGAAACGCTCCCACAGAACGAAACAAATGACGAGGAATCCGCCGACGGTGAGCAGGGCGATTGAGTGGGCTGTGCGTGGCTCTTCTGATCAGGACGGTGAGAAAGGAGCGGGCGGAGATTTGAACATACGGTCGTTCCAGTGAGAGCCCTTGCCGTTCGCGATTGTGACGATCGTCAGGAGCATACCAAAGCCGGCGACAAGAAGGAGAAGGCCGATAATGTCGAGCTGCCAGAACATCGCGAGCGCCTTCTTCTGGAAAGAGGGCTGCGGTCGAGCCTGCTCCTTCTTGAGTTCGGCTGCTTGCGCCTTGGTCTTGCGCATGCCGATGCCAAGGGTGAGCAAGATCGGAGTGGTGCAAATAGGCACAATGATTGCTGCAAGGCCGAGCGTGAGTACGGGTTCGGACGCGGGAGATGCAGAGGCCGGGCGCACTGAACATCGCGATACCCCATCGCCAGGCGTTCGCGTGCTGGTTACGGGACCCGAGGAGGGACTGTGCAATATTGCCCGAGACCCAGACGTTGATGACCTGTCATCAGCGCGGTCTGTCAGCAACGCAGACAGCGAAGCGGGACGGCGGACGCACTCACACCGGGGATCGAGGGGAAGATGGACCAGAAGAGCCGATTCCGCGTAGACGACAGGTCCGCTATGCATATATTTTGCAACAGAAAGAGACCCGTGATACCGATGACGTAAATCGAGTTGCCGGCCGCGTAGGCGTAGACTGACTGGGCCGAGGCGACGACGATGTAACCGATCACGTAGAGGAAGACGCAGAGCGAGTACGCCTCGATACGCCCGGCTCCGTCGGCGATCTTGGCTACAGGCGGCTGCGATACCGCCTGGAATACCGACTTGACCGCCGAGATGGTCGTCAGAGTCGAGTGTGCGTCGAAAGAGACCGAAGTGGCGGCAGTCAAGTAGGACGAGTTGGTGTACTGGTCTGTGGAAGGTGCCACTGATTAGTACTGTATATAACTGCGATAGACGTCACAGCGTACCGAGGGACATGACATAGGCGAGAAGCGCGAACGAGCCGTAAAGCAGAATGCGGTACTTCGTCGAGAGTCGACTTTGCAGCGCCTCCATTTGGCGTACTCCGCGACTCTTCTCGGTGACGAGCGTATCGCTCTCGTGAGCTAGAGATGAGGGGTACGACGAGGACGGAGTCAAGTCGCCCTTCTCTGCGTCGGCGTCCGCGTACTGCACCGGCTCGCGGGGTGTGGTGTCGGGTGCCATGGTCCTGTCGCTACGAAGCCTAGCCAAGCCGTATCTCGCTATACGATTGTGTGTAAGAGCAAAGAGCAAGAGATACACTCCACTCGTGTAGCAACGGTGTGCTCGGAGGGGAAGGCTGGGCAGCAGGGGCTTTGCCGATTGCAGCGACGGGGCGAGCGAGCGGACACGGCGCGCGCCTGCATCTCATCAGATTAGCGGACATCAGCTCGGGTCCCATCGGGAGGTTGCCGAACGCGCGAGATGTTTCAGCGAGGGCTGGGCAATTGCAACTCTATTGCTCCGCGCCGGCCGGCTTGTCGGATCGCGATGCAGATTTTTCTCGCTCCGAAAAAGCGCATATCGCGAGACATGAAGGACCGCGCCTGTGGATGTTGACATGAAGCAGCAGCTACAGTAGTAAGAGCAGTGAGGAGCTACGGGAGACGCCGAACAATATTCACGTCTTGCGTGCCGCGGATCGAAAACTTTCCTCAGCTCACGCCGGCCACTTCTCGCCATAAGGTCTTGGCCATCGGCAGTCTAGAGATCGCGAGCAGCTGCAGCGTTCCAGCAAAGTATCGAAGGAAAGCTCCGATCAGCCAACTCTGCAGCGATTCGTTACCAGAGCTCCTCGGGCCGTACCGCCGAGCTCGTCGCCCGAAAAGCTGCTGCTCACTCGCGCGAGCATCCGGAGAGGGAGCAGGGCTACGTAGTCGATCAAATGTCCGCGATTCCCGGCCAGATTGCAACTACAGGAAGTGTCGCTGCGCCAACGGAGGATGAGACGGCGTCGAAAGAAAGGGGGACGCGCGAGCGCTCCACTAGGCCGTCGTCCTCTTCAAGCGAGCTTCGGTCTGCCTGACAGCGCCATACTACAAGGACTGCTGAGAGTCTGACCTGCAGTGTGCCTCGAAGTTGAGGTGACGCCGAAAGGGTATAAAACTTGAGGGGAAAAGAGCGAAGTGACCGGTCGCGCACCTAAAAAGGCGCTGCGCTCGCATGTACAGAACTTGATGGAGCGCAGGTCATGCATGCATTGCGGTCGGGGGACAAATTGTACGAGCGAGTGGCGTGGATCGTTAAAAGGTGTGCTCTATGTTTACATCTACAAGCAGGGGAATCTAAAACAGCAGAGTGAGGCGTCTACCCAGGGGCAGGAATGCGGGAGCGGAACAATTCGAGCACCATCTCGTCTACTTCTTGCCGACGAACGCCTTGTGCGCCTCGATCATGTCCTTCTGAACGTTCGGCAGCACCGGGGCGTGACGGACGTACTCCATCGTAAACTCGCCCTTACCCTGGGTCATGCCGCGAAGCTGTGATGCGTCTGCGAGAAACAAAGAAGAGTCAGCAAAATGTCGGGTGGTGATCCGCGCAATGCACGTACAGCCAAACATGTCGTTCAGTGGAACCTCGCACAGTAAGGTGAACTCGTCGTCTCGGATCTCGGTGTCTACGATGGTACCCTTCCGCTGGTTGATGCCACCGATGACGTTTCCTGCAGAGAGCGACAAGAGAGATTCAGCTGCGGGCCCAGTGTCCGGTAAAGCTTCAAAGACGCACCTTGGAACTCGATCGGGGCGGTGATGTCAACCTTCATCACGGGCTCAAGCACGACGGGCCGACCCTTCGGGAAGGCTTCGCGGAAGGCGCCTTGGGCAGCCAGACGGAAAGCAAGCTCGGACGAGTCGACCTGGTGGGCAGCACCGTCCTCAAGGATGAACTTGCAGCCGGTGACCTGATGGCCAGTAAGAGCGCCGCGCTCGAGCGCATCCCGGAAGCCCTGGAAAGAGCAATCCAGCGGGTGTCAGCGCCGTACTCGCGCGAGCTCGTTCTCAGAGAGTCGCACCTTCTCGACAGCAGGGATGTAACCGTTTGGAATGTTTCCTCCGATGACCGTGTTCTCGAACGCCGTGTCCTTGCCGGTCTCGGGATCTGCCTCCATCGGTTCGAGGCGACCGACGACTTTCCCGTACTGGCCGGCACCTCCCGATTGCTTCTTGTGCGTGTAGTTGAACGAGATCGGCTCGGTGATCGTCTCCCGGAAGGCGACACGCGGCTTGCCAGTGACGCACTCGACGTTGTACTCGCGGCGCATGCGCTCGACGTAGATGTCCAAGTGCAGCTCGCCCATGCCCGAAATGATGGTCTGCAAAGTATGAGCTGTTTTAGCGTACAAGGCTGTGACCCAGAAGATATCGCCGGCTCACCTCTTGCGACTCGCTGTCGACATGGACGCGGAAGGTCGGGTCCTCCTTCTGGAAGCGGTTGAGAGCGCGGGAGAAGTTGGGCGTCTCCTGACCCTTTGGCCGGATCGCGAGCGAGATGACCGGCTCCGGAACGAACATGGAGGTCTGCAGTGACCGACTAGGAGTAAGTACCGGCTAGATCAAGAAGATCGGAGCAGTACCTACCATCGTGTAGCCACCGCCACCGGGCTGGTCGGAGAAAGTGTCGCCGGAAGAGCACTCGACGCCGAACATGGCGCAAATCTCGCCGGCACCGATGCTTTCGACGTCTTCCATCTCGTCCGAGTGCATGCGGACAAGACGCGGGACCTTGACCTTCTTGCCCGTCCGAACGTTCGTGATCGTGCTGCCCTTCTTGAGCGTGCCTTGGTAGACCCGGATGTACGTGAGCTGGCCATAGCGACCTTCCTCAAGCTTGAAAGCGAGTGAGACGAGGGGTGCCGAGCCGGACGGGGACAGAGTCTGCGGCGGATCTTGCGGAGCTTCAATGTTGGTCGCGAACGCGGGCGCCTCGTTCGGTGTCGGGAGATACAAGCACACGCCGTCGAGAACGGCTTGAACGGACTTGTTGGCGAGCGCCGAGCCCATGAAGACGGGCGTGAATTTGAGCGAGATGGTGGCGCGACGGATGGCAGCCTGTCGACTGCGCGTCAGTTAATCAGATCTCGAGAGTCACAGACGCGCGCAGCATCACGTACGACGAGCTCCTCGGGAGTGATGTCGCGCTCCTCGAGCCAGGCGTCTGCGATCTGGTCGTCTGCCTCGGCAAGGTGTTCGATAAGCTCAGCACGCTTTGCCTGGGCGGCCTCGAGGTACTTTGCGGGAACCTCGTCGTAGCGAATGTTGATGCTGTTGGGAGGTGTAGAGTAGATCAGACGCCGCCGGGGAACTGTTGAAAGACGCGATAGAGGAGCCTACCCCTTTTCGCCGTCATTATACATCGCCTTCATCTTGACGAGGTCAATGATGCTGCCAGTCCGCGGACGTCAGCAAGCGCCCGCCGAATTGGCCAAGGCGCGCCTCGCTCACCCGGCAAAGTCGGCCTCGGCTCCCATGGGCAACTGCACCATAGCCGCGTTCATGCGCAGCTTGTTCCGCAGCTGGCCGAGAACGCGCTCCGGGTTGGCACCAGCTCTGCAAACGGCGGACATTCAGCGACTTTGCACGAAGTAGGAGCTTGGGAGGAGAGACCGACCGGTCCATCTTGTTGATGAAGGACAAGCGAGGGACGTTGTATCGCCGCATTTGACGGTCGACGGTAATCGTTTGGGACTGCCCGGAGCGAGGAAATCAATGACACATCTCGAAGCGATCAGACTCGACGTGCTCACTTGAACGCCCGATACGGCGCAGAGGACGAGAACTGCGCCGTCGAGGACTCGAAGAGCGCGCTCAACCTCGATCGTGAAATCGACGTGACCTTGAATGGCATTCCGGTTCAGCTCTTGGCTCCGTGACCTTCTTTAACGTTGACGTACCTGGCGTGTCAATGATGTTGATGCTGTACTTGCCGTCCTGCTCCGGGTTGACGCTCTCCTTGACGTTCCAGTCGGCAAAAGTAGCAGCCGACTGGATCGTGATGCCCTTCTCACGCTCCAGCTCCATCGAGTCCATCTTGGCTCCAACACCGTCGCGCCCTCGGACCTCGTGAATCGAAGCAACTCGACCGGTGTAGTACAGGATGCGCTCCGTCAAAGTCGTCTTGCCTTGAGGGTGATTGAGGGTGCGATCAGCCGGGCCGCCAACTGAATATATACGGACGAACAGAACGGCTCACCAGAGTCGATATGAGCAGAGATACCGACGTTTCGGAGGCGGGTCAGGCGAGTCTTATCGGCTTCGCTCATGTCGTACTTGGCCGGCAAGGGAGCTGGCGGTGCTGGCTTGCCCTCGTCTTTCCTCCATGCCGAGACCGCGAAGGTTCTCCTCGCGGTAGCGTTGCGGACAACCTGCGCAACTGCTCCCACGGGCAGCCGGTTCGCGGCAAGGCGTACAGAGGCAGCCGAACGCGGCGACCGCGTCGCTTGCAGCCGGATCGAAGCAGCGGCGTGGCGGAGCATCGCAGGATCGGCACGGTCTCGGCTGACGGGGTGAGTCAAGCAGTGAGGGCGCGCAGGCGAGCGAGCTAGCCTCTGTACAGCTGCGCGGACAGTGTCACGGGCGAGCGAACCAGCGATCGCCGACTTTTTTTTCGACTTCGATTTTTTCTCGCGAGGTTCGGAGAGAGACGGAGGAGGCGGTGCAACAACGACGAAAGCCGTGGTGTCCTCGTAACTCCGTCCCCTAAAGACCATAGGATGAACGCCATCATTGCAGACAAAGCGGGTATCTAAGCTATTCACGGACGTCAAAAACAGCAGGAACAGGGTAAAGGTGGATTTCGACTATATACGGACAAGCAGGTACCGCAATTCGGGCGAAGGACATCGCTAGCGGCGCTTCTTGCCCCTGGTTGCACCTGCAGATTCTCAGGTCAGTGCGTGAGGACGTTCAGCACAGGTGTGGACGAGGGCGCACCACCGCCTGCAGCCTTGCGTTTCTTGCTGGCCGGCTTGACCGGCTCCTCCTCTTCCGCCTCCTCTTCCTCCTCCTCCGCATCGTCCTCAGCCGGCACAGCGCCTGCGTGCGGTACATCGCAAGTCGGGCAGAACCACTCGCCATCCGGCACGCCCTCAATTGGTGGGCTCAGGCACGCGCCGTGGTAAGCGCCTTCACACTTTTCGCATTCGAGCATGACTCCCTTGTCGGAATCTGCGCTGCCGCACACCTTGCACGCCTCGTCTTCAAACAGAGGCGGCCAGCGCTGTAGCTCCTCCCACGCCGAGTTCGTCGTTCGACTGATCTCGGCAGCGTCTTTGCGGCTCGCGGCGCCGTCGTCTGCTTGCGGCGAGGCGGCTTTCGGCGTGCCCGCGTCGGGCGTCGAAGTCGAAGATCCACCAAAGCTGAAGCCAAAGCCCGAGATGTCGTAAGAAGGTTTGACGGCGGGCGCAGTTTCGGTCGAGGCGGGCACTTCGTCGTCCTTTTTGGCAGCCGGAACGCCCGCCGTTGCTTCGGCAATGGACGCTGCTTCGTCTTTGGCCGCCTGGGTAGGAGGTGGTCGCGCAATGAAGAATGTACTGCTCTGGCCGGCGGCGAGGTCGAGCATTTCGATGCCATCGAGGTACTCGATCCGTTGCGGCTTCGTTGCCGATTTGGGCTGCGGTTAAAAGGTCAGCACGTTTCGCAGATACGCGCACGTCGGTCGGTGACGTACTGCTCCCTCGCCGAGCGCGAGCTCGCCATAAGTTGCGGTCTGGCCCCAAGAGACGGTAAAGTCGCCCTCCTTGGCGTCGCGGGCGTGACAGAAGATAGTCACACCGCCGCCGCTGACCAGCGTGAAGCGATACCCTTGCAGGTCCGGAACGTAACGTGGCGTCATCCAGGGCTGACGCAGGGACTGTCAGCGAGAGCGTTCGGGGCCGCGGTTCAGGGCCGAGAGCGGAGCTCACCTGTCCTGCGCTGCCATCACCGCTGACTTTGAACTTGCCGCACAAGAGGACCATCTCTTGGTTGTCGATGAAGAGCGTGTTGGTCGAGCCGGCCGCAATCTTCTTGCAGCGGGTGAGGGCGTTACTGCCGGCGAAGTAAGGAATCTGGGCCGGGATGAGCTGGTCGGCTTGGATGCCGAGGCCGAGGCGACCGAGACCGCCGAACCCCCAGCCGTAGCAGTAGCCTTCCGAGTCGAGCGCGATGTTGTGCTGTTGCCCGCTGGCGATCTGGACGATCTTCTTGCCTTCGAGAGCGTGGCCTACGAGGAGCGGCTCATTCGCGGTCTGGAAGATCACACGCGAACCCGCAATGTGCTCGCCCGTCCGACCGTTACCGAGGACGCCCTTCTCGGCGGTGCCGAAAGCGTAGACCTTGCCGCTCTCGGTCAGCAGCAGGGAGTGCGAGACACCCGCGGTTGCTTGGATGACCTTCTCCTTCTCGAAGCCGCCATCGGTTCCCTTGATCTGCTGGAACGATGAGACGTGTTCCGTTTCTGGGCGACCGCACTGTTGCACGTCAAGATTGTCAACGAGCTGCCAGCCCCCGAGCTCGAGCACGATCGCCGTCCCGTACCTGACCCATAACGTTCCACCCGGCAGACCACGCTTCGCCTCGGTCGGTCACCAAGATCGTGTGGCCGCGCCCACATGCCGCGTGTACAATGCCCTGCTCCTTCAACGCCGGCGGAACATTCGCATCGGGCAAGGCTTTCAACCGAATCGGTTCGGGCGCCATCGGAGTCGGACTCGGCTTGTCGTTCGAGGCGAGGTGCGGCTCAGTCACCGACGGCGGGAGAGGGTACGACAGCTGGTGGTGCTCGTTGCGGCCCCAGAGATATGCCTATGCACGACCCCGAGGGTCAGTCATGTAAGCCACGATCCGACGCTCCAGGCTAAGGGAGCTGTCCCACCTCCTTGTCGACTACGGAACTGCTAGGTCAGCCGAGATTCAGCAAGTATGCAAGGTATCGAGAGCGAGACGTACGCGTCAAGGCGACCAAGTGGCAACCAGAATGCGAAGTGAAGACGCTTGTGAATTTGACTGTCCGAGAAAGTCGTAAGTCTTGCTCAGATTTGTTTGTCTTCGAGTCGTCTGCGTCCGGTATACCTTACCATTCGCAACAGCGCGGATGATGTGCGCAGACTGCAGGTCCGGGCTATCCGGGGAGGCAGACTATGTTAGCAGGCAGTCGAGTGCTTGCTCGAAAGGGAAACGTACTGAGACGGGTTGACGAAATTCTTGTTTGACTTGTCTTTCCGCCCGAGGGTCGCATAGTCGGTCCTGTTGGCAGGTTAGAACGGTCGAACGAACTTGTCAGTACAGCCCGGGCGTCTCGGGAGGAACCACAGCTCGTGCTCCATTTGGAAAGAAAACTCACCCGCCGGCGACCAGCACTTTCCGATGGCAAGATCGAACGCGTCAGCTCGAGTGCGAAGATATACAGCAGGCTAAGCTCGAGCGCTTTGAAAACAAAGCGAGAGATATGAAGTCGCAGCAAGAAGCGAATGTTTGGCTTCGTGTGCAGAGCTGCTGAACTTGCTCGAGCATCTTGTTCGAGACGCGCAATACGCGAAGATGGGGAAAGCACGCGTGCACTGTCGCGTTCTGCAGCGTGCGTGCGGTGTGCAGAGAGATGCGAGCGCGCGGGCCAATGTGTGCGAGAGGGACGCGTGGGGGAAGAGGACAAGCAAGTGAAAAGGATGTGAACGTACGGCGGCCCCAGGGCTTTTCGATGTGTTGGGTGGTGGAAGCGGCCATCGCTGACGTGTAGAAACGCGCGCGAGGTTACCGTCTGGAGAGCGAGGGGCGGTACATGCTGCGCGCGACTCTGGCGAGTTCACCCACCGCGAGGGGCAGCGCGCGCCGGCAACGTCGGCTCCTCGTCTGTAAACTCGCACAGCTCTCTATACAGCTCAGGAGGACCTCTCAAGCTCGTACCCAGCTCGAGACTCTTCGCATTGGTTGTCCGCGTGTAACAGCCAGGACCACAGCGTTGAATACGGAGGCTGGTCACGGTGCGTCACGCGGCTTTCATACCTCGACACTGGAGTGCTCTCGCAGGGCGACTCTCCGCAAAACGCAGGCCAGGAGCTTATACATAGCTTCTACAGCGACTTTATTGTCACAATGGACCACTCGTTCGGCTCGTCGACTTCAGTCCTCGACACGCCGACGAACCGTCACGGCAGCCTTTCTTCCTCCGTCTTGAACAGGAACCAACTCGCCTCGTCCATCGCTCCTTCGGGCTCAGCGAGCGTCCAGCCGCTATCGTTCAAGCCCCAGAGTCTCGCTCACGCCGTCTCGCAAGGCGCCGGCGTCGTCAAGTCGGTCCGATTCTCGCCTGCGCAGCCGAACTACTCGAATGGATCGCCGCACGGTTCGGCCTCGCCTGCCTTTTCCGCAGCACCACCGAGTCGCCTGCAAAGTTTCGCGACCCCTCCTCGCTCATACGGGTCGCCCTCGCTGCTCAGGACCGCGACTGGTAACGCGAGCGCCGGGACCTCGACCCCTCCCCGCCAGCAACAGCACCAGCAACTCTCGCAGCACTCTCAACCGCAGCGACAACCGCCGTCTCAGCAGGTTGCTTCCAGCCAATCGAGTGCTCCGCAAGGGTCGACTGTACACCAGCATCCGGCGGTCGAACAGTTCCTCTCGCACCTTCCGCACCTCGCGACTCCGCAACGCGTCCAGTCGGCAATCTCGAAATCGACAGGCGCCGTCCAGGAGAGCATCCAGCATGCCGGCGCTGAGGCGAAGAGGAAGCTCGAGGTGATGCCGATCGGGCGCGGCGAGGCGCAAAATCGGCTCAAGGTGAACGCTGGATTCCTCGTCGCGTGGTGGGTGTCGTACCGCTCGAACCCGTACCGGACCGCGACAGCCCATCTCGCCGCTGCGGTCCCGCAGATCGATACACCGCTCCACATCGGCGAAACCCTCCTGCTGCTCGTCCTCTGCTGGAACATCCTCGACGCCCTCCGCCTCCTCAACAACCTCTCTTCCCTGCCTCCCTCGGCGACGTCCGCACCCCTCCTGACCTCCACACCCGCGCTCAAGCGATCTCCTTCGATCCCGACTCTCGGCTCGCCCGCGCGATCGTCGCCGAAAACCCGGGCGACCCCGTCCATGTTTGGTTCGCCCGCGGCGGGCCACGCCGGCTCACCGCTCCGCCCGAATGGAACGCCCAGTTCCCCCTTCCGCGCCTCCGTCTTGCGAGGATCACCTCATCCACCGACGCCGCAGACGCCGACGTCGGCATTACGCGGGTCTCCCTCGCTCAGTGTGACCCGCTCGGCGGCATCGGGCGCCGTCTCGAGGTCAAGTGCAGATCTCGCTTCCTCGACTATCGCGGCACCCAGTGACGAGATCAAGGGTGCTCTCCTTGCATACGAAGCGAGACACGGCGAGCAGCTCGGATCGCCCGTGCGGAACGAGCCGATCGGTGGACAAAGTCCGGCTACAGCACGCGTCAAAGTGGAGAGTCGGGAGGACGTCGAGCGGCTACTCTCGCAGTAGCAGACCCTTCTCTGAGATGATGCAATCTCTACGATACCTATATCTCCCTGATAGACGGCGGCGCCCGTTTCCATGAAGAGACAGTCCCGATGTGAGAAGAGTTTTTATGTAGACTGTTCAGTCGACCAGGCCACCCACACTACGTACTGGCTCGTGGCTAGCAGACCAGCTGCATGCCGTTCCGCTTCGTCCTCCCAGCCGAGCCTCGCGATTGTCCACTTGTCCTCTCCCTCGTCCATCCAAGCGCGCAGGAACGCTTCGAGCGGTTCCTCGTCCCGCAGTTCCGAAGCCACAACGACCGTGGTCGACTGCACTTGACCTCGCATTCGAGCTTGGCGCAGAATGCTCTTAGCGAGCGGGGCCGATAGGGAAGGGTTGTAGATGCAGTCGACGGCGAGGATCACGAGCGGACCGCCCTCGGCTGCTTCCGACGCGTCGAAATCAACCTCTGCCCGAGGAGTCGACTCTGATCGCGCCTTTTCGAGGTCCCAGGCGGCAGCTTCGGCGAGCCAATCCAGCTCGAGGACCTCGACGCGCTCGCGCGGCTTCTTCCCGCCTCCTCGCGCTGCACTCGATCTCGCTCCGTCCCGATGCGAACCCGAGCCATCCGATCTGGGCAGCGAGCGAAATTTCGGCCGAGGGGATTTGAGGGCGGTCGCATTAAGAGGCGGAGAAGAAGGCGGTTCGAGGACGCCGTTCGCGCGCAAGTTGCGCACGACGAGCGGCAAGTTTGCGAGCTGGTCGCTGAAGAGCCACCGACCTGAAGGCGCGGCGCTCGCTGAGGGGGACAGGATGATGTCCCGCAAAGCGATGCCGAGGAACCCGGTGCCCGAACCGAGTTCGAGGATCGTCGACTTGGCAAGGTCAGGCAGAAGGGGCGGGTTTTCGGGATCGGGGAAGTGGTACGAGCGCAAGATATACTTGGCTAGATGCAGACTGCGCGAGAAACTGGTCAGTCTCGCAGAAAGTGTGCAAGCCTGATGGTTTGCTCACCTGAGTCGCCATAGGACGGAACCTGCGAAGCGAGGTTGTTCTTCAGCTCACGGTCGACCACAGGCGGGAGAGGTGCTCTCCTTTCGAATGCGCACCTGTATCACCTTTACGGTGCCTGAGAGCGTCGAGTGACTGGTGCAGCTCGACCGAGACCGAGACCTCCTTGGCGGCCCCGTTCGTTGTCGCCGTCTTCCGCCTCGGTCCGGATTTTCGTCCGCCCTTCTGTGCTGCCGAGACGCTCTTGTTGTCGATGATCGCTCGCGGATCCGTAACGGTCAGGGTGACGGGGACGACTTCGCCGGCTTCGGAAGCGAAACCGAGTCCGTCCGTCTTGACGTCGTCAGCTGCATCGCTTCCTGCTGCCTGATTGCCGGGGCCCGAGGTCGAGACTTGAAGCTTGTTCGTGTAGAGCAAGAAGATCTGTACGCAAGCGCGGTGGACAGCCGAATGAGTCGCTCCGGCGGGGCTTGGTGGGGAGCGAGACAATTTGCACGTACCTCTTCGTCTGGATCTTCGACGAGGACGGAGCCTAGCGGCAGATGCAACTGAGAAGGTGTACGGAGCATTTGGCTAAGCGGGATAAGGCGAGCTGCGAGACATGGTGGAGTGGTACAAAGACAAGAGAGTCTTGCTAGCTTTACGATTGCGCAGAGACTCTGCCCTGACAGAAGTGCAGCTCCACGAATATAACGACAAGGGTTGCGTTTGCAGTGCAAAGTGGTTCTATCACAGGACCGCGTGCATTTCCGTTTAGTAGTCGCGGGATGACCTCCGGTCGAAACTCGCCAGACGCGCCGCTTCCCTGGCAATCCTGTACGCGAGCACGACCAGTCAGTCAGGCTCATAGCGGGCCAGGGACGCGCTCACACCAAGCTCACCTCTCGTTCTTGGCGCGCAACCCGTCCTTGCCGGCCATGCCGAGGACGCCTGCGATCAACTCGACTGCGCGCGGCGAGTCGTCGTTGGCCGGGATCGCGTACGTGACGGATCTCGGGTCGAGGTCCGTGTCAACGATGCCGATCGTCGGAACCTGGTTTTGGGTCGCTTCGCGGAGGGCGTGCCGGTTCAGGGTCGGCGACAACAGGACGAGCAAGTCGGGTTTGAACGAGAGCGGCGTCAACTTTGCCGGCGCTGCGGATCGCCGTTCGCGCCCTCCCGATGATCGACCGTTCGAGTTGCCGGCTTCAACTGAATCGGCGGCGTTAGCCGTCGCGGCGGGGATCTCTGACCAGCCAAACACCTCTTTCGCGTTCGAGATGGTTCCGGGCAACCACTTTGTGACGCCGTACCCGTTGTCGCCGAGCCGTTTCACGTTGACCCAGACGGCCTGTTCGGTCCCTTTCAGGCTGCCGACAAACAAGACTTTGCCGTCGCGTTCGACGACGCCCTTGACGACCTGGGCGGCGCGCCTCAGGGCGGGCAGCGTCTGCCTCAGGTCGATGTACGAGACGCCGGCGCGGGTTCCGTACACGAGCGGGAGGGCCGAGCGGTGCGAGTGCTGGCGGGCGTGACCGAGGTGGGCGCCCGCCGCGACGAGGTGGGACGTGGTCAAGTCGGCAGGGGTCGGCGGGCGGTGGAGCGAGTGATGCGGTTGGAACGTGTTGTCGCGCGATTGGGTCGAGCCTAACCGTTCAAACACGTCGGCTGCGCGCGTGCATAGCGTGTGTGTCAGTCAGTTGTGAACAGTCTCTCGAGCGGGTAAGAGAGAGACTTGCCGGTGAGCCTGGCTGCTCTCCGCTCTTCTACTTTTTCGAGCATGCGGTTGTAGGCATCTTGTTGTGCCCTCTGCCGTGCTGATTGTGGCGGTGCGGTCGAAGTCGACGCGGTCGGTTCCGGATATTGGGGTTGAGCTGCGAGCTGAGAGGCGTTGCGGGTCGCGGGGCGAGTCGCCGAGTGCCTGATTGCCTGGACGAGATGTGTCGGTGGTCTGACCATGTTCCTATGCGAGGTACTGGTCGTGTAGAGAGGCGTGCGAGGCGAGACAGACGAGTTAATGCACCGCTTCGAGCGAAAGCTGCCGAGCCCAGCCCAGGTCGACCAGACACAGTCGGTCACCTCGACGCAGTCCGCTCTCTCTCTCTATAGCCCTCGCCCATTGCTCGACTGACAGCGACTGCACTTCCTATCCACGACTCGGACTCCTTCTCCCATTCAACCTCGATCCGCGCAGCTTGAAAGAGAGTCGTTGCATGATGGCGTCGTCGTCGTCGTCCACTACGCCCGCAACCTGGCAACAGGACCCCCTCCACCCGATCGCAGTCCTCCGTAAGTAAACACCGCGGGATGGTCACTGCCTGGATATCCCCCCGGGACTGACCTTGCCGCCCCTCCTCGAATTCCGACCTCTCTGCACCGACGGACCGCCCCACTCTGCCACCAACTCCCGTCTCGCTCGCTCGCTCTCGCACACGCTGCTGATCGCCTCGCTCTCACATGCACGACAGTCGACGAACTGAGAGCTGAAGATGTCACCCTCCGACTGAACGCGATCCACCGCATCTCGACCATCTGCCTCGCCCTCGGTCCAGACCGGACCCGCTCCGAACTGATCCCGTTCCTCCAAGAGTCGCTCGACGACGACGACGAGATCCTCCTCGCCCTCGCAGACGAGTTGGGCAAGTCGTTCGTAGAGTACGTCGGCGGACCCGAACACGCCCACGTCGTCCTGCCGATCCTCGAACACTTGTGCGGCGTCGAAGAGACGCTCGTCCGCGACAAGGCCGCCCACTCGGCCAACGAAATCTGCTCCGTCTTGAGCCAACAACAGGTCGACGAACACTATGTCCCGCTCGTCCGCCGCCTGTCGACCGGAGAGTGGTTCACCTCGCGGACCTCGGCGACCGCCCTGTACGCCGTCGCGTACCCGAAAGCGACCGCGCCCGTCCAGGACGAGGCCGTCAAGATGTTTAGCAAGCTCTGCGAAGACGACACGCCGATGGTCCGCCGCGCCGCCGCCAAGGCCCTCGGCGACTTTAGCAAGCAACTCTCGCACGACCGCCTGATCAGCGACCTGTTGCCGCCGTTCCGCAAACTGTCGACCGACGACCAGGACTCGGTCCGGTTGCTCACTGTCGAATCCATGATCTCGATCGCCGAGACCCTGAACGACGACGAGTGCAAGTCGCTCCTCGGCGCGACGATGAAGGCGCTCGTCACCGACCGGAGTTGGCGCGTCCGGTACATGGTCGCAGACCACTTTGTCCGCTTCGCCAAGGCGGCAGGGTCCGACATTGTCCGCGACGAGCTCGTCTCGGCGTTCGTCGCCCTCCTCAAGGACAACGAGGCCGAGGTCCGGACCGCCGCCGCCGGTCAGATCCCCGGTGAGCACCGCGCAGACCTGATCGTGACGCAGACTGTAATGGCGAGCTGACTCCTAAGTGACGCAACAGGCTTTGCGCAGCTGATCGACCGCGACGCCATCTTGTCGCAGCTCATGCCGTGCATCCGCGACCTGTCGACCGACGCCTCGCAGCACGTCCGCGCCGCGCTCGGCAGTCAGATCTCGGGTCTCGCGCCGCTGCTCGGCAAGGACGCGACGATCGAGCACCTCCTCCCCCTGTTCCTCCAGCTCCTCAAGGACGAGTTCCCCGAAGTCCGCCTCAACATCATCTCGAAGCTCGAGGTCGTCAACGACGTGATCGGGATCGAACTCTTGTCCAAGGCGCTCCTGCCTGCGATCGTCCAGCTCGCCGAGGACAAGCAGTGGCGCGTCCGGCAAGCGATCATCGAGTACATCCCGCTCCTCGCCAAGCAGCTCGGCGTCGCGTTCTTCGACGACCAGCTCGCAAACTTGTGCATGGGCTGGCTCGGCGACCCCGTCTTTTCGATCCGCGAGGCGGCGACGATCAACTTGCGCAAGTTGACCGAGGTGTTTGGCGTCGGGTGGGCCAAGGAGACCATCATCCCCAAGGTCATGGAGATGGGTCAAAACGTCAACTACCTGTACCGGATGACGACCGTCTTTGCCATCACCGTGCGTCCCGATCCGTTGCGGCAGTTGTCGACCCCATACGAGTGCAGAAAGCTGACCTTTCCAAGTCCTGACTCTGCACTACAGACCATGGCGCCGGCACTCGACGTCGACTCGATCCGATCCTCCATCCTGCCCGCGATCGTCACGCTCTCGACCGACCGGATCCCGAATATCCGGTTCAACGTCGCCAAGGCGTTCGAAGTCCTGTCCGTCTCGCTCGCGTCACAGCAAGGTGGCCGCGACCTCGTCTCGAGCGAGATCTTGCCCGCCGTCGACAAGCTCCGGAGCGATTCGGACGCCGACGTGCGGTTCTTTGCGGAGAAGGCGGCCGAGAAGGCGCAGCGCGTCGTCAACGGCGAGGACGTCAGCGGAGGTGCGGCTGCTGCGTCGGCTTCGGCGCCGGCGCCGGGAGGTGCGTCGCAGCCGGCAAGCGGAGTCGCACCTGCCCTCGGACAGCAGGCTGTCAGTGAAGAGGTCGACATGGCCGACGCATGAGCTGTGCTGCATCGCCTGTGAGAGCGGCGCGCTCTCCGCGCGTCAAGGGCGTTCGACGTTACCCGATATCCAAAGCTCGTGTCGGATGATACCTCTCTCTACCGCTCTTTCTGCACGATCTCCTGCCCTTCTCTCCTCCTTGCCCTTGCGCATGTGTCGGAACTCGTCTCCGCCACCCCGTTTCTGCACGACCATCCCCTGATTCTATAAAGAAAGGAGTGCCTCCCCTCATTGTTTAGTGCTCTTTTGAGATTGTACATGTTTCCGAAAGAATCGAGTCTGGCTATTCGCAACAACAACAAAGCGATCGGCGGATCTACAAGTGACAACAAGCTCGGAAACCCAAAAATTGACAGAAGAGAGAACACGAGAGCTGACCCCTCCATCAATCCCACCGCGAAACGTCCTTGAGCCGCGCCCGCCCAATCCACCCTCGCCACCACCATGCGGTCTGACCTTCTCGGCCTCGTTCAGCGCGGTCGAGCTCGTCTGGGTGTGGCGGTTGCGGCGCACGCGGATCTGAAGGTGAAGCAGCCGGAGACGTCGACGTTCGAGGGGGAGGGTAGGCGTGCCGGCTCGGACTGCTCGTCGAGCGCCTCGCCGGCGCGGTCGGGCGGACAGGCGTATCGAGGTCCGAAGTGGCAGTTGTCGCGTCTTGCCAGTCGGCGTCCTCATCTTCCTCATCGAGCCTCGCGCCGCCATCGAGTTCGAACCCGGCGCGGCGCTCTCCGGCATTCATCTCGGCGCCATCGACGACACGGCCCCTCGCCGCCTGTCTCCGCTCGCCACGCTCCATCTTGCCACGCATCATCAGGGCGCGGATGCCCCACCCTCTCCGGACATCCTCGGGCAACCCGCTCGGTTTCGCCGCCTGTTCGAGCGCCGCCGTCTCGTGCGCGAGTCGCAAGCGCCGGAAAAACGGCGAGAACAGGTCGACGAGCGGGTCGTAAAAGTGCTCGGACGCCGGGCCGCCCGAAGAAGACAAATCGGACGAGTTCGAGTCGGTCCGCGACTCGTTCGTGACGCGCGACCGTGGGGCGCGGACCCGTGTCTGCGGCCGCGTCGAGGAGTCGGCTGCAGGACCTTCTCCTGACCCCGGCACCGGCTCGAGTCCATCCGGCGAGTCTTCCGGCGATGCGACTGGCCGGATCTGCTGCAACTCGATCGATTCGGTCGCGGCGTCTCCGACGGCGGCGGGCAACCCGCTGTCACTGCCGGTCGTCGCGGCTCGTGCCCGTTGGAAGCGCTGCCGAAGACTCCCGACGGCACTCCTTGTGGCAGTCCCGTCCGCCGATCCGACTCCACCTTCGCCTCGAGCGGATCCGGTCCCGCTCCCCGAGGGGGCGGCGGCGAGGGCTGCGGCGGCTTCTCGCTTCCGCCGCCGGCGCTCCTCCTTCCTGCGCGCCTTTTCTCGTTTCCGTTCGACGTCTTCGGCTTCTCCCGTCCACATGCCGGCGCCGACCCACCACCAGAACCCGAGCCAGCTCTGCCACAGGAGGATGCACGTCACGACGCCCGACAACCACCGCATCCGTTCCTCGCGGATCTCGACAAAGTTGACGGCGGTACCGATCACGCCGAGCGCGAGCGCGAGAATCCCGAACGATGACGTGCCGCCTTCGGTCCGCCAGGCGCGGGAACGATTGATGGTCAGGCCCCAGATGAAGAGGGCCATCGTGTACAGGAGCGTGAGCGACGACGTGCACGTGTCGCGGATCGCGTCACCGAGGTCGTTCACGGCCGGGTGCGGGCTCAACGCGGTAAAGTTGAGCGCGCTGCTCGCGAGCGCGAGCGGGCCGAGGAGGCCGAGGATCAGGCCGGCTTCGAGGTTCGACGGAAACAGCATCGTCAAGAACTGGATGTGCGTCGAGTGGGTCGCGAGCATGTTGATGCCCTGGAGGAGGAGCCACGCGGCCGATTTTGGCACCCCCCACTCCTGGCGCGGGACGCGGACTTCGATGTAATCGAACATGTAGGGCCAGGTCCGGCCCGTGTCGCGCGCTTCGTTCATGACGACGTGAAGTTGGGCTGCTGTATTGGCGAGCGAGATGCCCGTCGCGGTGGTTTGGAGGGCATAGTTGAGGCGCGAGAGCGGGGCGTGGTACCGCATCGTGAACAAGAGGTGGACGAGGAGGACCGACAACAGGGTCAACGTGACGCTCAAGATGACGACCTGGACCGGCATCGAGTAGGTGAACGATGGCAATGCGGCTGCATGTCCATACGAAGTAGAGGGGGGTGGTCAGATAGGGCGAGGCGGCACGCGACGCGAGAGGTCCGACAGACTGACCGCGCAACGGGTCGTGCATTTCTTGGGCGGTATCCTGGGCATTCGTGATGGCGAGCGATTCGATTGCCCTGCAATACGGTTGGATGAGCCTCGAGGGTCCCCTGCAGCGGACTCTGGGGGAAGGACTCCTTCTCACCTCGAGACGGAGGCAATCGCGCTCGAAGCGGTCGGAGTCGGGTCCGCCTGGAGCATTTCTGATACGAATGCGCTGATTTGGGCGGCTGCACTCGGGTTCCCTTGGGTCGCATAGACGTCGAGGATCTGTTCGAGCGCCATCGCGGCGAGGCGACGACGCGAGCGAGGCGGAATCGACGGGGTCGAGGCGGCAGGTTACGCTGGATCGCGGGGTGAGTTGTCGGTGTTTCAGTGGTCCCTTGGTACCTGTCAATCCATCTCTGCACGCGCTATAGGGGGTGACGAGGGCAGCGGCGGTGTCTGGCAGAATGGTCTGGTCTGGGCCCCGCGGTTTCTCGTGGTCGGTCGGGCCCGGGTCCGATATCCGTTCCCTCTCGAGATCTATACCGCCAGTCCACTATAGCACGTTGATTATCCTGACGGTCATCCGCTCGATTGACGATCTTGGGACCGCACTGGAAAGGAGGATCCGGTTTCAAGCGCTCGCTCGCTCGCTCGTCCCTCACGCGGCGCCTTGCTGACTGCGCCGCGCTCCACTTTGCGCCACAAAAATCGACCCGCTCTCAAACGACGGCAGCAGGAGCGGTTCGGGCAATGGACACAGCACCGCCGAGCTACTCGCAAGACGGGACTTCGGCGATCCCGCTCCCGTGCCCGCCCGTCTTGATCAACTTGGCTCCGTCGTCGACGTCTTCTCCAGACGAATCCGATTCCGAGGCAACAACGTTCCAAATCGGAGACCTCGGAACCGACAGAGCTTACGTCGCGGGAGAAGTTCAACTCAAGTTTACGCGCGCGGAACCGGACGTCCAGTACGACCGCCTCGAAGTCGCCTTTCGAGGGATCGAAACCGTCGGCGCAGCAGGTGCCGCCGCAGGACCTTCGAGCTCGGGGCAGCACATCACACTCGTCGACAGAAGAACGACGCTCTGGCAGGCGGACCGAAGCGCGACCGAGGGCGAATCGGCCAGTGGGATCGAGCCCCCGCCCGCGTCGACTCCGTTCCGGTTCGAACTGACGGCCGACTTGCCGACGTGCATCCACCTCGGCTCGTCTTCACTCTTTTATGACCTGACCGCGATACTTTACCCTCCCACATACTCGACTGCCGCACCTATCACACGGACTGTCCCCGTCCACCTCGTCAGGACTGCTCCGCCCGCTGCGCTCGTTCCCGCCCGACCCGCCACCGTGACCGCCTCTGACCCGATCTCATGGCGCGTTCGGTTCCCGAGGACAACTTTCACGCGAAGGGAACCGATCGGGCTCGTCGTCCGCGTCGAGGTGCCCGAATCGAAACGGATCGGCCAAGGGTTGCGATTGAGGACCGTCAGCGCCGAACTCGTCCGGACCATCTCGGCCGCCGCTCCGGCCAGTGCGAGCTCCGCCGAGTCGTCTTCTTCGTCGGCAGCTCCTGGACCAAGGGTGGAAGAATCGAGGCGAACGGTCTTGGCGCATTCGGGCAAGTCGGCGCGGTTCTCGCCGTCGCGACCGATCATCATCCGGCTGGTCCTGCATCCGCCAATCGAACCGACGTGCGAGTCAATCACCCAGGTCAGTATCTATTGTGGCGCGACGTGCTTATCTCGACCGAACTGACTGGATCTGTCATCCCGCTGCGCAGTCGACTATTCTGCACAACGTCTCTTTCGCCGTCATCGTCACAGTCGGTCTCGTCAAGACCGGTTCCGATTCGACGCCGTCAATCTTGACGTCGACAGCGCAGATCGGCCCGCTCCCTTGCGATAGCGTCCTTTCGCAAGAAATCACCATTCTGCCCGACCTGCCGGCCATATCGCCGCCGACTCGTTCAGACAAGCAGAAGGAGGTCGAGCGCGCCGCTGAATCTGCCTCGGCTTCGAGCTCTTCTTCGGCAACCCTAGGCCATGCGATCGCGGGTGCTCCCAGAAATTGGGACGAAGAGCACCCGGACGCTCCTGTGCCGAGCTACGTCGAGAACTCGCTCCTCGATCCGGGGACAGCCGGCACTCCACTCGCTGCCTCGTCGTCGCCGACGGCATCGACTTCTGCGAGTTGGCCGTCTGGCTCGGATGCGCTTCCGTCACCTTCGCTGCACGCCGGCCCGACTGAGGGCGTTCTGTCGGGATACGCTTTAACGTCGAGCTTTGGAAACGGGGATGACGAGGCGCTGGACGCTGAGGACGAGTATGATGGATACGAAGAGCTGTCGCTCCCGGCGAGCTTGTCGGATCGGCCGCCACCGCCGAGGATCGACGACGACATCAGTCCGCCGTCGGCCGGAGAGCCTTCGAGCGCGGTCGGCTTCAGGTTAGCTACGGTCACGGGAGGCGTGATCGATGTAGAGGAGGATGAGCGAGGGGAACCAGAGTCGGGTGCGCGTTTCGCGGGGGCCTCTGCTCGTGGGACAGTGCCGCCCGGAGCGCCTTCCGCGATTCCGCCCTCTGCCGACTCTCCACGGTCTTCGCTCGGCGAGCCAGAGACTCCTCCCCCTCCAGTCGAATACTCTTTGCCGTTCCTCTCCGCGCCGACCCCTCGCGATCCTTCACGGTATGATACCGGCTCGACGCCAGATCTCGCTTCTCTCTCGTCCTCGGTCTCGATCCCTTCGTACTCGGAACCCGCTACCGACGTGCCTTCCTCGCCGCCCCCTCCCGTCTCGCCTCTCACGCCGGAACATCCGCCGTTACCGCCCTTTTCGGCATCGATCGCAAATGAGCAGCATGAGCCATCTCCCCGAGCGCAACAGCCTCGGCAAACTCGGACCGGATCAGATAGCCTTCCACCGCCCTATGCGGGACGTGAGAGCCTCGCACGGTCCCCGCCGGCCTTGCGGGCGGCACCGTTGCCCGAGTTGCAGTCGTCGACCGGAGCTCAGCCGCTCGCAGCGAGAGGACCGCCGCGAGGGGCGGAGTTGATCGAGTCGCCCCCGCCGGCATTCGCTATATCCTTAGCCGGCGAACCTTCTCGAGCGCCGCCGCCGCCCTTGACTGCGTCGGCGAACTCGGTCCGGGATGTCGAGGAATCGACTGCCGAATCACAAACTGCAAACCCGACTGGTCGAGAAGGTGACGATGAACCGCGTCCGCCACCTTATGAGCAGCGGGACGACGGCCCGACCGGTCCGAGCGGGATCCAATGGGGAATGATGTCGAACCGGAGGGGCGAACTTGTCCTGTAGGCGAGGCCTGTACATACTGACTCTGCTTCGCGTTTCTCGTCAGCATGATGATCAAAAATTTGGGCAAGCTCATATCTCGGAAGTGGTCGAAGGGCAGTCTCCGCAACCGAACGGTCTATTGACAAGGTGATCAGGTCCTACTCGAACCGCTTTTCGATCTCGAGGAGCGCGTCGACCGTCTCCTCGAGCGTCTCCTTCCATCCGACCAAGTCCTTCATGCCGAGGACCTCTCGCGCCGGCGTGCAATCGAGCTTGGCGAGCGGTTTCCCGTGGTCCTTGTACTGCTCGGGCGACGGCGGCAAGACTGGCAGCCGGGGCTTGAGGTCCGGGCGGACGGCAGCCAGGTGCGAGACGGCCTGTATATGAGATCAGAGATCAGTTCGGTGGTTTCCGATACGGTTCAGCAGAAGGACGACGCACATCCTCCCAGGTGAAAGCGCCGCCGTAGAGAAGGAACCGCTGGCTCTTGACTTTGGCCTCGTCTTCGACTTCGAGTGCGCGGACATGGGCCAAAGCGATATCCTTGACGTGCACAAAGAGCGGCAACCGGTTCCAGGGGACATCCCTGCCTTCGGGTCCGTGGATCAGAGCGTAGATCGCGCCGCAGCTCGTGTTGATCTCGTCGCGCTTCGCGACTTTTTGCAGCGGCGGACCGTAGATCATCGGCGGGTTCAGCGTCGAGATGACCATGTCTGGGCTCGATTCGGCAAAGTCGTGCGCGGCGTGTTCGGCGAGCGTCTTGCTGGCCGAGTAGACGACGGGACCGGCGACACCTTCCACTAGGCAGTCCTCGAGCGTGAGCGGGTTCCAGTCCGCAGCAGTGTATGTGTAGTCGCGCCACTGTGAGGGGGCACGAGCATTTAGCTGTTGATGATGAATGCGCACCTGACAACGGGGACTTACCGGTCCACCCTTTGTGAAGTTTGTCACGGCAGCGAAAGACGAAGTCACGACGACGCGGCGGACGCCGGCGTCCTACTCGTGCATCAAACGCCACCAACGATGTCATCAGCGCTTGGTGCTCTGTATCCGGTACGCTGAAACTTGGCCAGCGCGCGCACCTTTGCGGCCTGGAGAACGGTCAGGGTACCCTTGACGGCCGGGTCGATAAAGTCCTTGACCGGGTCGGTAAAGGTCAGGGCGTCTGCGCAGTCTTGCTGCATGAGCGTGCTCGTCTTGGGAAGCTCGGCGCAAGGAGAGACGAGAGGTGGACGTACACGGACTCGCGGTGTGGGCAACGGCGTCGACGCCCTTCATCGCTTCTTTCAGGCCTTCTCCGGTGACGATGTCCTTGACCTGAACGAGTTCGAGCTTGTCGGAGTGAGAGGAGTAACGATGGCGGATATGGTCTGCTTTGGCCGGATCGCGGACAGTGCCACGGACGCTCCAGCCCGCAGCGAGGAAGGCGTCGATGACCTGGCAGGGCGCGACTCTTCGTCAGCCCGCGTTAAGCTTTATCGGTTCACCATGTTGTGCTCACATAGGAGGCGAGGAAGCCGGATGCGCCTGGTACAGGGTCGGGCGGAGTTTATCGTCCGGTTGAAGCGGCAGGGGTGAGATAATAAGGGGTCAGCTTGGTCTGAGCTGGTCGGAGCTCGGAAAGGAGGTAAGTGTCTCTCACCGGTGACGAGAACTGTCTTTGCCATTGCTGCCCGTATGCTGTGGTACCGTACAGTGTTCAGAGACGAATCGAGAAGGGACCGCGGGTGAGACGCGACTTCGGCCGAGATTTGTGCCCCACTTTCCCATTGTGTGCGCCTCTCCTCAAGTTCACGAATTTCGCTCAGTGCCGCTGTTCGAGTCTCGAATACAAACTCGCCTGCGGCGTCTCAACTCGTGAGAGGGCTGGCTCAGTCGGACTCTAATGGCAGACGAACACGAGGAACAACCGGCTGCAAAGAGGCAGCGCCTCGACGACAACGACGACAAACCGATTTTGACCTCGACCGCTCCTCCCGCTGCCGTCCAAGCGACTCCCGCCAACGAGACAACCGAAGCCACAGCTCCTACAGACAAGAGTGAAGCACCGACACTCGTACAGAGCTTCTTCAAGCCGGACGCGCAGGGCTTGTTCGGAGTCTTGTCTGGTTCGATCGGGAAACGAGCTGCCAACGAGGACGAAGTCGGCATCACAGAGTTCGTCAGCCCGGACGTACAGCCCTTTGCAGGGATCATCAAACACAGGTGAGCGCACGCCCACGCTGCATCGCTGCTCAGAGCTCGCCATGCTGGGCTGACAGTGCACTGTACCAGATTCACCGACTTTCTCGTCAACGAGGTCGGACTCGACGGCAACGTCGTCCGCTTGAAAGACATCGAAGGACCGAGGGCGCGCAAGAACGGAAAGCCGGCGGAACAGGCTCCGGCGCAGCCCAAGGTGGGAGGAGACGTTGCTGGCAAGGAGAGGGAGACTGCGCCGGTCGAGGAGGAAGTCAAGGCACCTGAAGCCGCTGCCGAGCCGGTGAGCGCACCCCTTTCGCTCATGAAAGCATGCAGGGTGGTACTGACAGTTCCGTATTCACAACGGCAGGCTCTCGCTCTTTGGACCACCGAGGCCGAGGCGCTCATGACCCCACTGTTCGAGAACGCGGCCGACAAGCTCGCCGAGTTCAAGGCCTACGTCGAAGCGGGCCCGTCGACGGATGCCAAGGACAAGCGGACCTTTATCACGCAGGTGCGGCGATTGATCATTTCCAGTCCGACCAGTCATTGTCGGACAAAGCTCACCTCCCGTGTCCCCCGGGCAGTCCATCGCCGACAAGGCTCTCCGCGGCAAATTCCACCAGACTTTGCGCGAAGCGTTCTCATCCAAACTTGTTTCGGCTCACAAGGAGAGCGAACCTGCGGGCGAGGCGCCTGCGATCGAAGTCAGCTGGGCGCAGACGTCGGGGCAGGGCAGGAACCGCAAACGCGGTGGTGCGGGTACCCGAGGCGAACGAGGTGAGTGAATGCAGGCCTGTTGCTCATTGTGCGCCTGCCCACTGACAAGGTCTGTATTGCGCGTGTTACTGCGGTCGTGCAGGCGACCGACCGGACTACAACTCTCTGCCGCCTTATATTCACTTCACCCTCCACAAGACGAACAAAGAGTCGCACGATGCCATGTCGATTCTCTCGCGCTACTTCAATTTGACGTCTTCGCGAGACCTCGGCGCGGCCGGTACCAAGGACAAGCGCGCCGTCACGGTGCAGCGGATCAGTCTTCGCCGTGGGAAGACGATGACGACCGATGATGTCTGGCGGGCAGCGCGGACCGGCACGATCGCGCATGGAGGTGGACGCGGTGGTCGAGGCGGGCGAGGCGGACGCGGAGGTATGCGCGGAGGCGGCAACCAGGGTTGGGTCGACCGGATGATGAGGATCGGCGATGTTGACTACGCCGACTCGGCGCTCGAGCTCGGGATGCTCAAGGGCAACAAGTTTGTCGTCACGCTTCGGTGAGTCAGAAAGTGCGATGCTTGCGAGAGCATGCAGCCCTCCCGTCTCACAATCACGCTTGAGAGAAGGCCAAATCATACTGACAACTTTCCTCGCACAATGGCAGCGACGTCGAAACTCCTTCGATCGACACGATCCACGCGTCCGTCACCTCGATCCGCGAGCGCGGCTTTATCAACTACTACGGCATGCAGCGGTTCGGAACCGCGCCGATCCCGACTCACGCCGTCGGCCTCGCGTTGCTCCGTGGCGAATGGGCGCTCGCGGCCGAGCTGCTGTTGACGGAACGTGACGGCGAGCAGCAAGACATGATCTTGTCGAGGATACTGTGGAAGGAGGGCAAGGCAGGAGAGGCCGCGAGGGCTATGCCGAGACGAGCGGTCGCCGAGCGCGCCGGTGAGCCAGAGATTCTCGCCCCATCCCGAATAGGTCGACCTGCGGCACTGACACCTCACCTTCTCGCACAGTCCTTGAGGCTTACAGTCGCGGAGACCGGAAAGACCACCTTGGAGCCATCTCTTCGGTTCGCTCCTCCTCACCATACTTAAAGCGGTACCAAAAAAGGCTTACGCTCGACTACATCCACAGATCCCGAAGAACTTGCGTCTGATGTACGTCCACTCGTGGCAATCGTACATCTGGAACCGCCTCGTCAGCGCGCGGGTCAAGCTGTTCGGCGCGAGCGCACCAGTTGAGGGAGACCTCGTTTACGCTGGCGAGGCTGGAGAGGAAGACGTTGCCGCGGATGAAGAGGGCGAGCCGAGCGCATCCACCGGATTGGACGCCCCGCCGAAGGTGGCCGACCCCAACGCGGCGACTCCTGCCGATACCGCCGCCGCCAACCCGCAACTCGCGCACTTCATCGCCACTTCGTCTGTCGCCAAAGTCCGCGCCCTTACTGCCGAAGACATTGCTTCCGGCAAGTACACGATCAACGATGTCGTCTTGCCGATGCCGGGCTTTGCAGTCACGTACCCGGCGGGCCAGATCGGTGAAGTCTACCGCCGAGTTATTCGAGAAGACGGCGTTGATCCGGACAACATGTGGCGGAAGCAGAAGGAGTACTCGCTCGTACGTGCGACTTCTTCTCTCGTTGCCGCTATCAGAGACTGATTGCAGCGAGCGAATCGCGCAGGGAGGCACCTACCGCAAGATCATGCACATGCCCCAGGACGTTTCGTACCGCCTGCTCGTTTCGACCTCGCCGAACGAGGACCTGGCACAAACGGACGAAGACCGTATTCTGGGTCGCCCGGCCCCTCAAGCGCGGGAGTATCGCGAGGAGGACGGTCCCCTGAAGGAGGGTGAATCGCTCGCTTTGCAGATCGAGCTTACGCTCGGCTCATCGACTTGTGAGCCGTTTTGTCCTCGACACTTTGTGCTGAACTTGGTCTTGACTATCTTCTCGCATATCAGACGCGACCATGGCACTTCGCGAGATCCTCAAATCAGGGACAAGCGCCGCCACGCAAAAGAGCTTGACGCAGGCGATGGAGGCCCGACTCTCGACGGCGAACGAGTCGGAGACGACAGCTTGAAGCGTGTAGCGAGGGCCTGCCAACCGGACGAGTCTCCCTCACAGTATCGGAAATCGGAACGAAAAGATGCGATGCAGGTTGAGCGTGCGAGAGCGTGCGAGAGAAACGTGCAACGGGGAAAGTGTCTCGACGGCTAGGCGAGGAAACAGGTACAGTGGAAGGATCAGCATGCGGGAAATTCGAGAGAGGCGCTAGGACACCTCTTCGACAGGCGATGCGAGTGGTGCAGGAGCCGGTGCCGGTGCTGGCGGTCGAGGGGTAGAAGCTTCAGGCTGGGCGGTATTCGAGCCGGTCGCGCCGTGCGCTGCCTTGTTCGCGCGGTCTTGGGCCTTCTTGCGGACCTTGAGTACGTTCTTGCGCCGGCCGATCGCCTTGTACAAGAGCGACTCCTCGCCGTAGAAAAGCTCGTACTCGCAGAAGAGGCACAGCCATTCGTCTGGACCGCAGAAATGGCCGCCTCCACAAGTCGAAGCGTACGGTCCGGCCGACGCGAGAGCCTCCTCGGAGGCTGGCCACGACATGAAACGAGGCGGCGGCTCGTGGGCCGCCGCACCTGGCGCGGGCGAGCGGGACGGAACATAGTTGTCGCGGTGATGCACATTGAGCGCGTTTGCATGCGCAGAACGCTTCTTCTTGCCTTTCTTTGGCGGAGCTTTGCGCGTCGACGCGGGGACGGGCGGGGCTGGGATCGGCGGCAGCGGCGCAGCAGGCGGCGGCCCTTCTGGCCCGGGCTGGACGACGGCAGGCTTTTGAGCTGGTGGCGACTCCGTCGTGGTATTGGGCGGAGTCGCTGCGCGAGTCGGAGGACGTGAAGGCTTCTGCTGCGCGTTCGTGGTGTTTCGCGTCGTCGGCGCTGGGCCGGAAGGGGCTTGCGCAGCGGCCGGGCTCGTTGTCGGGGCTGGCTGAGCTGCGTCCGGCAGCGCAGCCGAAGCCTCCGCGTCACGAGCATCCTTCTCCTTGCGACGCCGCTCTTCCTCAGCCCGCGCCTTTGCCGCTCGTTCCTTCGCCGCTTTGAGACGGACCTTCTGCTCGTTCAGGGCGGTCCAGCGAGACTCGATCGTCTCGGTCGCCGGCTGGACGAAGGTGAAGAGGTCGAGAACAGGAGGGTGTGACGATAGCAGGAGGTCCAAAGAATGAGAGGGGTCGACGGGTTCCCCTCCAGTCTCGCTGGAAGAGCCATTGTCCGGGGAGTTCGGCACAGCACGCCGACGACGATCCAGATCCTTCTGAATCGCTTCCGTCACTTCGCGCGGTGACGGGTTGTCGTCCTCCCAGATCTCGGGAGGCAGCAAAACGATTCCGAACAGCTTGCGGATGCGCTCCTTCTCCTTCTCGCGCTCCTTAGCCGCCTTCATCGCGAGCTTGATCGCCTTGCTGCCCTTTGCACCCGAGCCGGGTGGAAGGCGTGGAGGACCTTCGCGCGGCTGTGCGGGCGGGACGAATCTGGGTGCACTCGGAAGGGAGATGGGCGGCGCTTTCGCGTCGTCGCGACGAAAGCGCTTCCGGCGCGCTCGACGGCTCGAATAGCACGACGAGCACAGGGAGACATGCGGTGGTCTCAGTCGCCACTTGGCGAGCGCCGCTTCCGCCGTCCGAGGCGGGTTGAGCGGGGCTAGGAGACCTGTGATCGGCCCCAGGCGCGTGAGTCTTTCTGTAGCTCGTCTTCGGGAATGCGATCGCCTTCGCACCTTTGTCGGCAAACAGCTCGCGAGGGTCACTTGGTAGACTTGTGGGGATGGTGGACGCGGCTGGCAGAGACGCATTGCCCTCCGATTCGTCCGCGGCGGTTGGAAGCGGCGTCTCGCGCACCTCTGCGATTCCGGGAATCTTGCGCTTCTTTTTATTACTGCCGCCCGCGCCGACCACGAGCGCCATCGCAGCTTGTTGACTCGCAGCGGTTGGTTCGACTGGAGGGTGGTTCCGGTCCACGACTCCATACGTATCTTCATCTCCGTCCAGGTAATCGTCGTCGTCGATGTCATCGCGCTCGCGTTCGCCGCCGCTCGGAGTCAAGGACGGATGCAGTGTCGCCAGCCCGAGACCGCCGAACAAGCCCGCGGGCGAGAAAGACGAAGCGGCGGCGAGCGAGTCGACAATGCGCCGACCTTCCTCTCCGAACAGGACGCCACCGCCAGCGTCATCCGGTTGACTCGCTTTGAGTCGCGGCGAGACTGACGCCGGAGACGTCGGAGGAGAATCTGTGTTGGTAGATTCGTGGTCGTGCGAGTTGGAGGTCTGCGTCGAACCGTCGTTGCCTTCGTCTGCGAGACGATCCGGAAACTGTGAAGGTTCTCCAGAGCCGGCCGCAGCCCAAGACCCGCTTCGGGGCGCTGACCGGACTCCTTCCACCTGCCTCGGTGGCCGTTTGGCGTCGGCTTCCTTTGAGATTTGACGGAGCCTGCGTTCTGCTCGAGCACTCCGAATGTGCCGATCATCGATGTCTTCGTCGTCGGCGTCCGACTCGCTCGAATAGTCTTGCGCGCCCGCCTGACCGTTGCTGTTGGTTCCTGTGAGCATGCCTGGCGGTGGTAAAGGGGCGCTCGCGACCCGAGACCGTTTCGCGGGTAGAGGCCGGATCAGGCGCTGACTGGCATCGACGGCGCCGTTCTCGCTCTGGCCGTCCCAGCTGCGGTGGCCGCAGTCACAGCCACAGCACTGGGCCATACGCTGATGTGCTGACTGCTCCTCCGGCGTCCTCCACGAGTCGAAGAAGACGAGGTCGGTGCGTCCGAGAGAATCGAGCGGGAAGGGCGAGGCGAGACGCTCAATCGGCTAGCTTGCTGGCCGTTGATGTGTCCTGAACGGTCGAGACTACAGTCCGGTGCAGTCCAGAGAAAGCAAGAGGCGTCTGGCGAACCGAGCGAGACGACGTGGCGAGCCAACAGTGACGGCGCCTCTTCGAATCCGACTCGGGAGCGGCTTCTCAGCAGCATATAACCGAGGCTCTCTCTTTCTTACTTCCGTGCGAATTCGAGCCCTCTCTATCGTTCTAGTTCCGCTCAGTTGGTATAAAGTGCGAAATGGACGTGCCGGAAGGAAAAAGGTCGAGAAAAGTAGCAACAAGCAAAGTCACGCCGCTATCTACAGTCCAAACAGGCCACTATGCCATCAAGCTAGGCTTCGCTACGCATTAGAAGCCACCGCCGCCGCCGCCAGCTGCGCGCTCTTTTGCCCTCTTCTTCGCCGCCTCGTCCCGCTTCTTGAACAGGTTGTGGCGGTTCGACTTGGCGTCTTTCGACAGCTGCTTGTTCGCCGATTTTTGCCTCTCGCTGTAGGCCATACTCTGACCGCTGTATGTTTTTCAAGCGGCGAGTCGTCAGTATTGACCGACGAAGCGGCCGCCCGCGAAAAAAAAAAGGCGCACCCGGAGAGAGCCTGCAAGCTGCCGGCGATCCGAGTCGCCTGCAAGCCGCCGGCGCCCGGAGCAGGGCTATTGTACCGACCCAAGCCGACGTCTTTGCTCGCGTCTTCGGTGCCGAGGTCGCCATCGGTCTCGTTCGCGAGCAGGACCGACTGCAACAGTTCAATCTGTTCGGCTTTAGTCGGGTAGACGAGGTTGTCGAGCTGTTCGAGGCCATCGAGCGACGTGATGACCTTGAACGCGTAGCCTTGGCTGCAAGACGACAATAGCTCTCGGTGAGCGGGGCCTTCGGAATGCGAAGCTTCTGTAGCGACTCACTCGACGAGGAAGCCCTGGCGCTTCGACGAGTAGTACATCTCCTGCGTACTGAACGAAGGAGACGATCTGATCAGTAAGTCGACTCAGAAGACGGACAAGCGAGACTGGACGTACTCCTTCGAGACGAGCGAGTAGAAAAAGGCGTTGAAACCCTCGTCGTTCCTCCGCTTCGCCCGCAAGATCCGGCCCAATCGCTGAGCCTCCTGACGCCGCGATCCAAAGTGACTCGAGATCTGGATCAGGCACGTCGCCTCGGGCAAATCGATCGATGTGTCGCCGACCTTGGACAGGAAGATGGTGTTGACGATCGGGTTGTGCTGGAAGTTCTGGAGGATTCGCATACGCTCGACTTGCGGCGTCCCGCCGTGAATGTAGAGCTTGCCGAGCTTTTTGGCGTAGGCCTGCAGGCGAATGAAGCGTGAGTGGCACCCTTCTCTAGGAAGAGAAGCTACGTGAGAAACGCACCTCGAGCGCATAGACGTCGTCTGAAAAGACGATGATCTTGTCGCCACGGTTCTCGTGGTACTGGATCAGGAACTGGCACGCCTGGAACTTGCGCGGGTTCATGCAGTACAAGAGCATCTTTTTCCGCGACGACTCGCGGAGGTACTCGCGGTAGAACTCGGGCGTCATGTCGCACCAGACTTCGGCGCACTGGACCTTGGCGATGTGTCCATTCTCGGCGAGGTCCATCCAATTCGCCTCGTAGAGCTTTGGACCGATAAGGAAGTTGAGGTCGTCGATCTTGTCGTCCTCGCGGACAAGAGTCGCCGTCAAGCCGAGTTTCGTGTGCGCCTTGATCTTGGTGACGACTCGGCGGAACATGGCGGCGGGCACGACGTGAACCTCGTCGAGCAGGATGAATCCCCACTCGCGGGACGTGAGAAAGTCCATCATCTTTTGCGAGTCGTGCGAGCGCTTTTGCCGGTTTGCGACCATCGAGTAGGTCGAGACGACGATACCGGCTTCACCCGAGAACTGTACGTCACCGGTTTGCCTCATGAGCGAGCTTCCTCAGACAGTCCGAAGAATACGCGCTCTCAGAGAATCCGACGCACCTTTTCTTTCTGGTCCGCCGTGAACACCGAGATGGCCGACTCTTTGATCGTCGACCACTGCAAGAACTGCTGCCGCCACTGCATGACCGATACGGACGACGTGCAGAGCACGATGCACGACTTGCGGATCGTCGTCGCCGCCGTGATGCCGACGAGGGTCTTGCCGGCGCCGCACGGCAAGACGATGATGCCGGATCGGGCTCGTCTGCGCGCATACCGCATTATCAATCACACATGCGGGCATGACGGTGATCGCAGTGTGGGTCACTCACCCGTTTCCGAACATCTTTCCGAGCGACTTTTCCTGATACGGCCGCAGCGCAGCCGACGGTTTGAGGTCGATCTCGAGCGTCGGGTTGACTTCGTCGTGCCGGAAGTCGTACTCTTCCATCATCCGGTAGTCGAGATCGAGGCATCGCCGCTTGACCGCCTCGATCTCGGATTCGCGGATCTCGAACGAGTGGACCTCATCGTCATCTTCCATGTCGTCCTCTGGGCAGCGGACCGCTCATGCACGTCAGCGTACAGACAGACGCAAAGAGAGCTCGGTGCAGAGCGGACCCACCTTTCTCGAGGCCGACGACCGCCGTGAACAAATCCTCTTCTTCCTGCGTCCGACCACCGTTTGCTGGCTGTCCGTTGGCGTCGCCGTTCGCTGCATCGCCCTTGCCGTTCGCAGCGGCCTGCTTCGACGTGCCGGGAATGACGAGTCCCGCCCGACTCGGCGCCTTTTCCTTCTCGAGGCCGTACGTCGCCGTACCCCCTGGAGGAACTCCCGACCCGTCCGCGGCAGCGCCGTCCCTCACGCGTTGCTCTTCGGGCGGGACGCGCGACTCGGCGATGACCTTGTCGCGCAACAGGATGCGGAGCGTTTCGGGGTCGGACGACTCGACAAAGTGCTTGTTCTTCTTGAGGACCATCTTGACTTTGCCGTACGAGTGGGTGCACTCGCGGATAAAGTCGCACAGCTCGTCGGGGACGGGAACTTTGCTCATCCGGTTCAGGACCTCGATGATGTTTTCAGTCTCGAGGCCGACCGACACGGCGGCGTAGAGCGAGTGCGGCGTGAGCTTGTACTCGTGGATGTGTTTCGGTCGCGAGACGGGCTCGGCGATCGCGACGAGGAAGTCGGTCGCATATTTCGCAAGCGGGTGGAAATTCTCGAGGATGATGTGTCCTGTCGAAGGGACGATGTAGAACGGGCGCGAAGCTTGGTCGGGCCGCAGGGGGAGGTAGCCGTAGTCTCGATCTTGTCGGAAACTGGTGCCGGGCACGCCGCCGCTCGCTTCGGCCGCGACTCCGGGCGTCATCAGAGTCGGAGTCCTCGACGTCGACGCAGAGGCGGAAGACGAATCGCCCGCGCCCGCGCCCGCGCCTCCGCCTCCGAGCGTGAATCGGATCTTGGTTCCGGCGTTGGCAGCGGGAGGTGCCGCCGCCGCCGCCTTGCCCTTGCCCTTGGCTCTCCCCTTTGCGGGCGCCTTCCCTTTGCCCTTCCCCTTGTTGGCCGCTGCGCCCGAGGTCCGCTTCTCTGGCCTGAACTCGTCCTCCTCGGACCGTTCGCTGTCGTCCTCGTCAGCGACGGCGTCTTCGTCCAAGTCATAGTCTGAAGCATAGTCGGCTGCCGCTTCATTCCGGTTCACTCTGTAACTCCGGTCCGGATTCCTGCCTTCGTCCGACTCGTCTGAATCGGATGAGCCGACTTCGATGACGTTGGACGCGGCGGACCCAGAGGCGTTGGCGGCATTGGCGGCAGTGGCGGCGGCTCGGCGGGCCCGTTTCGGTGCCGGTCCAGACGAGGCAGAGCCCGAGTCGCCTGCGGGAATCTGCGAGTCAGTCCCGTCTCCCTTGGTGCTACTCTTGCGATGACTAAGGAGGCGAAAGGTCCTCGGACAGGAGAGTGCCGGATGGGCAGCGATGCGGTCGACCCTCCGAGCGTCTCGCTCGCTAGTACACCGGTTCTGTGTGCAGTCCTGCAGCTAGGCGAGGCTCCAAAGTTGCACGGCGAGGTCCAACAGACGAGGATTGCTGATCGAGACTCGAAAGAGGAAGCGGGAACTGGCGACTCACTGAGACTGTCGAGTTGGACTCGCTTGGCCGCCATCCGCTTCAAAGATGCGGTTAGCGGTCCCTCTACGACTCTGCTGGCGAAGCAAAGGGGCGAGCGAGTGACGAGGTTCGGAGCAGGAGAACCGAGAGTCGATCCAGTCCAGGCGAACTTGTTCTCGCCTCTGGACCCTCGTCGGATGCAGCCGGGATGACTACGATCGCTCAATTGATCGGGTGGGATCCAGCTACGAGGTCCGCCAAGGTCAGTCTGCCTGCCAGCTGGCTCATTCACTCTCGTCGCCCGTCCCCCCCCACTCGGACACACGAACACTCAACCGCACGCTGACTCTAGACCTCACTGGCGCGCACTGCAGGACCCGATTACAGCCCTCGCCAAAGCTACTCCAGATGGTACGCTTCCCTGGAAAACATTCGAATGCCGTACTGACGAACTCGCCCCTCACCCCTGCGGGCAGACTTTCCCCTGTACGCCGCCGACGCAAAAGCGCTCGGTACAGACATCCGAACCGCCAACGCCGACGCAATAGCTCACCAAGAACGCTACGAACACGCTCAGGATGCAGCTTGTCCGTAGCCTGTCCAGCTCCTCCGGACGGCCCTCCGTCCTGACCCATTCACTCCTGCAGTCCTCGAACGAGCGAGCGATTTTGTCCACTTGCACGACCAGGTCGAGGTGCGCAATCAGGAGACGTGACTCGAGAGGCGGAGGAGCGCTGACCACATGCGGGACTGCAGGCGAGCACCTTGCTCCTCGACGAACTGTCGTCGTTTCTGTCGACGTTCCAGCGCGACTTGTCGGCCGTCTCGAACCACATCTCGGACTTGCAAGGCAGGAGCAAAACGATCGAGGCCAGACTCGACGCCCGCAAAGTGAGGCGACGAGCTGCAGCGAGTTTCCGTGGGCAGCAGCTGACCCGTTCCCTCTGTCGCGCCGCAGGCCGTCGAAAAATCTCTCGAACCGTTCGTCGCTTCGATCACGATCCCGCCGAGCCTCGTCACGACCATCACCGACTCGGACATCAACGAGGCGTACATCGCTGCCGTGTACGACCTCGACGCGCGGCTCGGCGCGATCCGCTCTGGTGCTCGCGTCGAGAGCCGGAAGAATCTCGATGACGCTGCCGAGGGACTACGAGTCACCGTGCGTTGATTCAGTTCATCCTGTGAACAACGTGGACCGGAAGCTGACGGGCGACGCTCTCGCACAACCCGCAGGCCGCCGCCAAGATCCTGCCTCACCTCGTCTCGCTCCTGAAACCCTACACCACGTCGATCACGGCGTCCCTCCCCGCTCTACACACGCGCCTCCTCGCCCTGAAACCCCTCTTTGACTTTTTGCGCCGGCACGCCGCTCGCCAAGCGCACGAGTTTCAAAAGGCGTACGTCCAGACCGTTAGGTGGTACCTCGAAACGGCGTTCAGACGCTACGTCCGCGCGTTGGAAAAGATCCGGACAGCCAAGGCGCAGACTGCGACCGAGCCGATCGGCGTCGTCAATGCCGGCGTCGATGCTTCCCTGGGTGAGCTGTTCCCGTTATCTCGTCCGATATGGCCTTCGAGCTCATTGGGGACCGAACTTTGCAGCACTATTGCAACAGCGGCAGTCGAGTCTCTCCTCGAGTCGGACGCGCACAGGTGGACCTGCGGGGTCAGTCACGGACGCGACGCGAGTCGCGCTCGACCACGCCCGCCTGGAGGGCCCGAACGTGATTCAGGCACATCAAGCCAACGAGCGAACATTCGTGAGACCACTCACACGCGCGCAAGAGAGTGGGTCGAGACTGACCGCAGCCCTGTTCGCGAACAGTACCCTCCTCCAGAAGAGCTGTTCCGGTCCTGCGCGCTCGTCCTCGCTTCGAACGCCGCCGCCGAATACAGCTTCATCTCGACGTTCTTTGGTCAACACTCGTCGCTCGATCTTCGCGCGTCTGCCTCGACGATGCGCCCGGGAGCGCTGAGGACGCTGAAGCGCAGTACGACGAACGGGAGCCTCGCGTCGGTATCGGCCGTCGGAGGCCCGACGGGTGCAACGATCGCAGAGACGGAATCGGAAAGCGCACAGACGGTCGGTTTGACGCGAAGAGATAGTGCTGGGTTTGGGGGCGTCGGCGGAGGAGGAGGATCCTCGGTCGCCGGGAGCGTCGCTGCGGGGAGTCGCGCGGCGCAGGAGGAGAAGGTCCAGCGGGTCTTGGTCGAGGGACTGTGGAAGCAAGTGCTCGAACCGGCTCTCGAGTACACACGGGTGCGTCATCTGCTCGTACGATCAGCGCGCGCGGGATGCTGACCTGCCACAACGGGATCGCTCCGCGACTGCAGAACTTTATAAATGCGTTGCTGGACCCCGTTCCCCCGTCAATGATCTCGCTCCTCGCCATGGTCCGCCTCAACGACGCGCTCCTTACCACGCTTGCTTCTTCTCCCGGTAACTCGCCCTCCGAGACGCCGTACGAGCCCAATTCCTCGGCCGTACAGTCTGGTCTCCCGCCATGTCCGGCGCTCGAGCCTCACCTCCTCGCGGTCCGAATGCAACTCTTGCCAGTCCTCTCGAAGCTCATGTCTGCTCAAGTTGACTCGGTCCGCCGGATCAACGGCTCCCCGCCGCCCGCGAGCGGAGGTGGAGTCGGCGGTTTGCTCGCGCGCGCGACGGGCGCCGGCACGGGGACGACCGTCAAGGATTCGGTCGTCAAGGTCGTCATTGGGCGGTACGCCGAGCTGTTCAATGCGACAGTTGCGCTGTGGAGCGAAGAAGTCGCCGCGGACGGGCTGGATGAGGATGCCGAGGAGGCGGCGAGGAGGGCAAAGCCGGTCGACGGCGACGACGAGATGGTCTTTGCCGGGTACGTTACCTTCTCTTTGCGATTCAAGTCCTGCTTCGACTCTGCACCTCGTAAGAGACCTGTCTGACTCGCTTGCACGACTCGTTTACGCACAGGTTACTCCGACTGCGGCAAGAGATCGACAAGCTCCTCGCGCATCAAGCGTCAAAGCAGTCGGATCCGTCGAAACAGCGCGCGTTCATGGTCGCGCATTGCGAAGAGATACTGCACGACCTCAGCGTAAGTCCTCTCTTTGCCTCGTTGGCGCTGCGAACCTCGAAATTGACACCTTCTGCATCCGATAGACTGGCCTCTCGTCCCATCCGCGGACGCAGGCCGAGACTGCGCACTATCGGGAGCTGGCTCGTCGAGCAGGGCCGTAGCGACGTCCTGCTATAGAGTTGTTCCGCGATAAGCCCTTATTGTGCCTCCCCTTAGTCTGGCATGCGCAAACTTTTTTCCCACTTCCACGCGAATTTGCTCGCTTTCGATCGCTATAGCGCGCTCGTCTGCACGACAGCGAGAGCAGCAATCGGACATTGAGAGACGCCGCGCAGCCCTCACGCCCCGCCCGCCGTCACGACGCGTGTCCGCTGCGTCCGACGTGAACTTCGCGACACTTCCGCTGCCGCCGTCGTCGTCGTCCAACGGGAGTGCATACGCAACCCCGCAAGGGCCGAGTCCACCAGTGGGAGAGCTTCACGACAATCACGAGAAGCCCTGTGAAGTCCTGCACCGCACACTGTGCACGATCATGACGCCGCCACCTATGTCCCGAATCGAGCCGGTCGCTTCGACGTCGCGGATCCCGTACGGCCCTACAGCCATGAGCACGCCGCGAGTGCGCGTCGAAACCTCATCTGCGACTGGACCGGCTGCCGCACGCCCGTTCACGTCGTCGTCGACGCGATCTTCACCTCGCGGTCGGTCCCGCGCGCACCTCATCCACCCGATGGCCCGCCAACGCCTTACGAACCTCACTTTCCTCTCGGCCGGACTCTTGTCCGTTTTGACCGTTTCGCTCACGATGAGCGGCACGTTCGGCGAAGGAGCGGCGCCGGGGTGTCCTGCTCGAGTCAGGACGGGCGTCGCGCTCGAAGAGGAGGAACGGAGGTCGGCCGCCGCAGTCGCTTCTGCCCACGCCGGCGACGACATGAATGGCAGGAGAAAATGGTGGGAGTCGTCCAAGGCGAAAGGGCGCTTTCTGGAGGATCCGATGCCGGCAGTCGCCGCGGCGCCGCCGATATTGATTGGGTCGACTCGGTCGGTGCATCCAGACGCCGTCGACCTGCAGGCGATGGACACGTCAAGTCGGGCACGTCGTGAACCGTCGACGTCACCGCATGAGGACGCGATGCCGGAAGCCGGAAAGCGAAGGACAGACACATCGGGCGGAACACGGTCAAGGTGGCGAGGTTCAGCAGGAGAAGAGGAGCGGCTGGTCTAGATCGTGGCTGCACTCTGTTTGCTCTCTCGTTCTCTCTTCGTTCCTCGCGCATCTCGATGAGCGTAGGTGCACTCCGCTTTCTCGCGTGGGACCGCTCCAGCGAAAGTGTTGCGAAAGAAAAGTTTCGCTAGTGGATTACTGTTCCCGACCCTGTCCCGGCACGCTGATTCCAAACGTCGGCATGATTCCCATACTCTGCGAGAAAAGATGTCAATCAGTCGGCAGCCCTCGTACGCAAGTCCAGCCCGAGCCGACGAGGAGAAGCAAATCCCGCCGTCGTCGCCTCTGGCAGAGCAAGTCGGGAACTGCGCACTCACCCTCGCCCTCCGGATTGCCTTGCCAACTTTTCGCTGCGTCTTGCGCTGGAGGCCCGTCTTTCCCCTCGGCTTGATCTTGCCCATGCTCGTGACAAACTCGCTCAGGAGCGACGGGTTCAACTGGGCGTCGTCGAGCGGGTCGAGGCCGTACCGGATGAACGGATCGTGCGTGTGGGCGTACGCGGTCGGGGGACCGAGCGGGAATGCCTGGCTGAAATCGGGTCGAGAAGGGTACGGCTGCAGGAGGTGTCGCGGCGAGAGTTGTTGCGGAGAGATGACCTGCTCGCGGCTGAGGTGTCGCAGAACCGAGACCTGGCCTATCGTCATAGCAGGATGTCAGTCCTTTCGGATTCGCTTCGGACCCTAAGAGGGGACAGAACACGAGACGGGAGATGAACTGACTGGCCGGGTCGACCGCCTCTGCCGGGGCGATCTGATCGAGGCTGTCGAACAGGTTCAGCAGCTCGGTCGTTGTCGATTTCGCACTCTTGAGCTGGTCCTGCTGCTGCTGCTGTGATGCCGACGTCGACGGCGTCGGTGCTGCTGCCCGCGAAGTCGAAGCGAACGAGCGGCACGCAGAGCATGCCAGCGCGCTGCTCTGAGGGAGCACGCGCGCCTGTCGAGAAAGTACGTTGACGCTTGATCTGAGCATACTCGGCAGGTCGGTGATGGGCAAACGACGAGAGGGCAGAACGTCTTGTCGCGGACCCGGAAACTTTTTTTTCGCGTTTCGACTGCTCGCCTCTGCCTTCTCACACTCACTCGTGCACGATCAGCACACACGGACGAGGACTGCCATCTCGAGTTACAGGCTCGCGAGAAGTCCCTCTCCCTCAGCTGCTTCCACCGCGCCCCGACGTCGCGGGCTAGTCCTCCGAGCTCTTGTCGACTCTGCTGCCTGCTATGCTTCCGTCGACGGGGCCTCTCAAGATGCTCAGCAGGACCACTCGTGTTGCTCCCCGGCTATCACAGCTGCACAAGTTGAGAGAAGATTTTTTTCCGACAAAGTATGCTATTGTACCACAATTCCCTTTCTCAAAGACCCATCCTCCGCAAGTCGTTCGCGATCCTGCCGTCCCTGGCTGCCGTCTCTGTCCGGCTACCTTGGCTGTACTCGTCGTCGTACTCTGACAGCCGCCGCTCGACCTCCTGCGCGTCGACGAGGGACCGCTCCTTCGCCGCGATAGGAGTGTATGGAGGTGGCGCCAAGACAAAGTCGCGCGAGTCGCGGCTTGCGAAGCTCAGAGTCGGCGAACGCGGAACATCGAGCTCTTGAGACGCAGCGGCGGGGACAGCGCAGAGGCCGTATGCGATGGGGTTTGAAGAGGAAAGGAGGACCGGCGAGGAGATCTCGAGCCGACGAGGGCGAGATGCTGCGCTCGCCGATTTTTCCGACGACGACGACGACGACGGAGAGACAGCTGAGGAGCGCTTCTTAAGGGAGAGATGCGCCTTGAACGACGAGGGTCCCGAAGAACAGGCCGCAGAAGCCGGAGAGAAGGCGGCGCCGCTACCTCCAAGGAACTTGCCGCTGCAGCGCGAGGACGCCTCTTCGAGGAGTGCGCTGGTAGCGGCAGGGTGGGCAAAGTGCAGCGAGCCGAGCGGCGACGAGAAGGTGGCGAGGGTGTTCATCTTGGGTAGGTGCTTTGGTTCAGATGGCGGCTCGGTGGTATGGAAGCTTCAGGATGAAGGAGTGAGAGGAAAGAATAGCAGGTGCAGGCATTCTCGCCTTCTTATACTGCAGCATCTTGTCGCTGTCATCATCTCGTCGAAGAAGGTGAGAGCGGTTGTGAAGCGTATGCGACAGGCGAAAGTGAAAGAGGAAGTGACACGGACGAAAAGGCTCGAGCGTCCGAGGTCCGAGCGACCTAGGCATGGCGAGCCGTTCGACTGCCGTCCAACGTGGATTGTAGTAGTCTACTGTTTACGCACAAAGCTTGCAGGCATAAGGAAGCATTGAAGCACGGCGTAAGCGATGCGAGAGAGAATTGGTTGCGATTGCGAAAACGACACGAGGGCAGGACATGATATACGAGACAAACACGGGGCAAGGGGTAAAGCGTCTAGGTGTAAGATGTGCAGAGGAAGGAGGCAGGTAGCGCAGGGCTGCGCTTAGGCGTGCGAGCCGATGAACTCGCTCCACGACTTGACGGAAGCCGGGATCCGGCCTTCGACATAGTTGGACACAGCGCCGACCTCGCCGAGCTTCATCTTGCGAGCGAGAGCCTGGACGTACAGGTCGGCGAGGAGCGGGTTGTTGATGAGGGGAACGCCGAAGTCGACGGCGTTACGGCGAGCGACGTAGTCCTCGTCGACCGTGTCCTTTGCGCGACCACGAGCGAGGTTGATGACGGACTGGATGTCGTACTCGTCGAAGACCTCGCGGAGCTTCCGCTTGTCCTTGAGCGGGAAGAAGATCTTCTCGACCTTGGAAACGTAAGGGAGCGAGTTGAGGAAGTCCTCGACGACCGGCGACGAGCAGAGCAGCTTGAAGCCGAGGTCCGACAGGCCCTTGGCAACAGTCGCCATCTGCGGGAAGGAGACATCGCCACCAATAAGGACGCCCGAGCCGGCAACGGGCGTGCGGAAACCGTTCACACTAGCGAGCGAGTTCCAGTAGGCCTCGACGATGTCGGCGCCAAAAGCAGCCACTTCGCCAGTAGACGCCATCTCTATAGAGCATAGAGAGTATAGAGTGTCTGAGAGTCAGTAGGAGCCCTCAGCGACCCAGAAACGGAATTGAGGACTTGCCGACACCGAGTGTGGGATCCGCTCCGGCCAAGCGCGTCCAGCTGAACTGCGAAGTCTTGATCGCGACGTAATCACGCTGTTCCTTCATCAGGTCCATAGGGGCAGGCACGTTCTCGCCGACGAGCGCCGCGGCGGCAGTATCGATGAAGTTGTGCCCGAGGACCTTGGAAACGAAGGGGAACGAGCGCGAGGCACGCAAGTTGCACTCGATGACCTTAAGGACGGTCTCGCCGTCCGGTTGCGTCTTGCGGATGATCTGCATGTTGAAAGGACCCGAGATGTCGAACGCTTTGGCGACCTTCTGCGCGATAACCTTGAGGCGGTCCATGTCGTCCTCGGCCAGCGAGAACGGCGGAAGGACCAGCGTAGCGTCACCAGAGTGAACGCCAGCGTTCTCGACGTGCTCAGAGACGGCGTGGACGAGCAACTCGCCCTTGTGAGCGACCGCATCAATGTCGATCTCCTGAGCGCCGTCGATGAACTTGGTGATGACGGTCGGGTACTCGGACGAGACCTCGGCGGCGGCAGTGAGCGAGTGCTCGAGAGTCGACTCGTCCCAGACGACGTTCATAGCAGCACCAGAGAGGACGTAGGAGGGGCGAACGAGGACCGGGTAGCCGACGCGGTTGGCAAATTCCTTGGCCGACTCGACCGACGACGCCTCGATCCAGTCCGGCTGGTCGACGCCCGACTTGTCCAGGATGGCAGAGAACTTGTGGCGGTCCTCGGCGCTGTCGATCATCTCCGGGTCGGTACCGAGAACCTTGACGCCGGTCTCCTTGAGGCGGAGCGCGATGTTCTGCGGAAGCTGGCCACCGACGGAAACGACGACGCCCTCGGAGCCTTCGAGCTCGTAGATGTCCATGACACGCTCCCAGCCGAGCTCCTCGAAGTAGAGGCGGTCGGCCTCGTCAAAGTCGGTCGAGACGGTTTCCGGGTTGTAGTTGATCATGACGGTCTTGTGGCCCATCTCGCGGATCTTGCGGACGCACGAGACGGCGCACCAGTCGAACTCGACCGAGGAACCGATACGGTAGACGCCCGAGCCGAGGACCATCGTGCCCTTGTCGTTAAACTCGATGTCGTGAGTCGATGCGTTGTAGGTCGTGTACAGGTAGTTGGTGTGAGCCGGGTACTCGGCAGCGAGCGTATCGATACGCTTGACGAACGGCGTGACGCCGAGCGACTTGCGGTGGGCACGAACGTCGTACTCCGAGGTCTGGCTGCCGCCATCGCGCTCGATCAGGTCGGCGATCTGCTTGTCGGCAAAGCCCATCCGCTTCGCGCGGCGCATCAGGTCCTCGCTGACCTCGGCGACAGCCTTGGTCTGGCGGAACGAGCGGTGAACCTCGACGATGTTGTCGAGCTTGTGGAGGAACCACTTGTCGATCTTGGTCAAGTCGTGGATCATGTCGACGGTGTAGTCAAGGTTGAGCATGGCGTGCGCGATCGCAAACAGACGACGGTCGGTCGGGACCGTAAGAGCGTTGTGCAGGTCCTCCGGCTGCCAGTACGCCTCGAAACCGGTCCAACGCGGGTCGACCTGACGGATCGCCTTCTGGAGCGACTCCTCAAAGGTACGGCCAATGGCCATGACCTCGCCGACCGACTTCATCGACGAGCCGATGTCACGCTGGACGTGCTGGAACTTGGCCAAGTCCCACTTGGGGATCTTGGTGACGAGGTAGTCGAGCGCCGGCTCGAAGCAAGCGGTCGTCGTCTTCGTCACGGCGTTCGGCAATTCGGGCAGGGTGTGGCCGAGTGCAATCTTGGCGGCCGTGTAGGCGAGCGGGTATCCCGTCGCCTTGGAGGCGAGAGCCGAGGAACGCGAGAGACGGGCGTTCATCTCGATGACCATGTACTCGCGCTTGTTCGGGTTGAGCGCGTACTGGACGTTGCACTCGCCGACGACTCCGACGTGACGGACAATCTTGATGGCAGCCGATCGGAGCATGTGGTACTCGTCATCGGAGAGGGTTTGCGACGGCGCGATAACGATCGAGTCTCCAGTGTGGATTCCGAGCGGGTCGAAGTTCTGCACTTTCAAACCGTCAGTGATCGCAGCTCTGACTTCGTACAAGCGCATTACAAGCGCATCGCGTCACGCGAGGATAGGAGAGGGCAAAGCGCTCACCTCCATGTTGCAGCAAATGATGACGTTGTCGGCCGCGTCACGGACAACCTCGTACTCGAGCTCCTTCCAGCCCTTGAGGGACTTCTCGATCAGGACCTGGGGCGAGAGCGACAGCGACTTGGCGGACAAGTCACGGAGCTCCTCCTCGTTCTCGGCGAATCCGGAACCGAGACCACCGAGCGAGAAGGCGGAACGGAGAATGACCGGGTAGCCGATCTGCTCGGCAGCCTCGAGGGCGTCCTTGACAGTCGAGACGGCGGTCGAGGTGGCAGCGGGGATACCAATCTCGTCGAGAGCCTTGACGAAGAGGTCACGGTCCTCGGAAACCTCGAGCGTGCGGATCTGAGTTCCGAGAACTTTGACGCCGAGACGCTCAAAGACACCCATCTTCTCGAGCTGGATACCGACGTTGAGGGCCGACTGGCCACCGAAGGTGAGGAGGATACCATCGGGTCGTTCCTTCTCGAGGACGTAGGCGACGTATTCGGCCGTGACAGGGAGGACTGCGGGAAATCGCGCGTCAGAAACTTGGTCTCTGGAGTGGTCCTGCGGTAGACCGAGGAACTCACAGTAGACCTCGGAAGCCATCTGGTGAGACGTCTGGATAGTCGCGATATTGGGGTTGAGGAGGATGGTCTCGATGTTGGACTCCTTCATGGCCTTGATCGCTTGCGCGCCTACGAGAAGAGTCGCGTCAGCAACATATTCTTAGAGATCTGAGAAAATGCCTCGCCTGAAGGGGAACGTACCAGAGTAGTCAAACTCGCCGGCCTGACCGATCGAGAGACCGCCGGAGCCGACAATCATGACCTTCTTGACGTCCGGGCGCTCGAGCTTCGGCAGAACAGCCTGCGAGAGGCGGCGAGCGAGGTCGGAAGCGGCAGACGTGCCGTCCTTGGTCTGAATGTGCTTGAATTGGGAGGAAATGTCGACGAGATCCTCGTTCTGAGTTGGCGCGATCGTGTCCTTGACCTCGGCGCGACGGGTGAGGTCCATGACAAAGTTACGACGAGGAGTCGTGGTGAAAGTGCGGCTGGCGCGGGCAGCAGGCGCCGACCGGAGGCGCGAGGAGAAAGTGCGAAGCATGTTGAGAGGTTGTAGTGTTTCGGAGTGCGGTGAAGCGGAGTAGGTGGATGGTATGCGATATGATTTGGTGAAGGATTATTCACTGGCCGAGAGCCTTGTAGACGATGGTGTCGAGACTGTGGGTTTTTTTTCGGTGTGTCGGAGGAGATGGCCGGAGTCAAAGATAAGGAGTTGGGAACAGTACAGCGTCCGGATCAGGTCAGCTTTGCACGGCGGGATACTCGCGATAGCCCTCGGAAAGGCTCTGCCGAGCGCTGAAGGTCCTTGGGGCATTACGCGGGCTTGAAACGTACTAGTCCTGCGGTAGTGAGGAAAATTTTGGGGATCAGTCTCGGCTGCTCTGACGAGACGAGGAGTGCCTCATGACCAGCGGCGCGAGACAGCAGCTCTGTAGCAGGGCAAGGATCGCAACGTACCTGGCGAGTTTGGCAGCCGGCGAACCAGAGCCTGTGTCAGGAGAGGAAGAGGTCGTCGAGGAATCAGCGGGGCGGCAAAGTGACGAGCGACAACCAGTCTCCGCGGACGAGCGACGGGACGTACATGAACTTTTTATGGGTAGACGAGTCGGCTACGAGAGAGGTTCCTGACTGTCTGTAAAGCCAATCGAAGCAACCGGTGGGGTGTAGCTGTGTAGAGTCGAGATGGAGAAAGAGCGAGCGCGCCGTCGGCGAAAAATCCCGCCGCGGGCTGCACGCGCGACCTGACTCAACGTTTGACCGACGCAGCCTCGAAAATAGAGAGACTACCTTTCGCTCCTGCCCCTATTGCTTTTTCCTAATCTGTTCCGCCACTACGGATGACCTCCTTTTCTCCAGCGCGCTCCTCGCATTTATGTACGACGCTTGCTTTCGTCCTATCACTGCGACATACTAGGGATAACCCCCTCTATGCTCTATAACGCTCTCCGTTTGCGAAACATCAAGGGCGCATGAAGGAGCCCGGCTGCGCACCTCTGCCACGCCCTCATCGGCGGTTCTCGCATGCCTCGCGGATAACGCAGACCGCAGCTTTCGAGCATGAAAGACGCTTTCGGCACTCCGCACTCGTATGGTCGCTCGCGCTGGGTAAGACTCTTTCGCTGCAACCGACGAGCAATTGGGGCGAGGAAAAATTTTGCTCGTATGCGCTCGGCTTTGCCTCGTTCCAGGCTACGTGCCCTGCGCCATCGTGCGAGAATATGACGGGATTCAGCAGATGCTGATTCTGGTATCGTATCGCGAGAAGGGGACGCCGCCAGGGACGGACCTCGCACAGACCCTCACGCACGTCAAGTCGACTTCTCGTCGTGCGCGCGCGCCGCTTCATGTCGACGCTTCGTTACACTCCCCATGAATCTGATCGTGACAGCGACACGGTCACACTAGAAAAGGATGAGCAGCAGCTCGTCTTTGCTCTCTTGCTCCACTGTAGCACCTTCAGCATCCTGTCGCCGCCACCAAACTCGCCGCGCACTCCTTCGATGATGCTTTCCTCCACTTCAGCACCCCTACGTGAGCAGCCGGCCAGCGCGTTCTCCTCTCCTCTCGGCGCTCTCCACCACGCGTCCCCAGAAGCGCAAGGCGCTTCCTTCCGCGCCGTCCTGAGCCTCTTCCGCCGGAATCGCTCCGCCAAAAGCGAGCAAGTCCTCCCGAAAGCCGGTTCTCGATTCCCTTCCTCCCCTTCTGCACGCCAGGCCGGGCTTGCCTGCACCCTCGAGCGATCAACGACTTTCACCGTCGCGTACCAGCCGTCGTCCCTGCCGGCCATCAGCGAGACCGAAGTCGAACATCGGCTCGCGCACTCGTCGCCTCCGCCCACCTACGAAGCAGCGACGGGCGCGACTTATGGCGTCGAAGAGGACATCTCGATCGACGACACCGGAGACGTATTCATCAAGACTGCCGGACAGATCGGGATGCGAGTCGAGACGCCATTGGAACGGAAACTCCGCGAGAAGGAGGAGCGCCTCGCTCATAAGCGGCAGCAGCTGATAGAAGAGGACCTGCGCCTCAGCGAAACTCTCGACAAGCTGGGGTTCTAGGACGTTGGAGGGAAGGGACGAGAGAGGGTGGCCTGTCGATCTCGTCGTAATTCGTTGTCTCGGAGAAACAGCCGTATCTCATCCCTCTCTATCGCAATCAGCGATAAAATGAGAGCGAGATGAGAGCACAGCAAGTAGCTACATCTGATCAACCCTGAATCGACTTGTAGTAGTTTGCGAGAGAGATCCGCTTCTGTTCCTCCGCCTCTGCGACGGAAAGGAGGACGTAGTCTTTCTTGAGGTAGTGGAACGGGCCATGCTTGAAGCCAAGCTCCTTCGCGCGCTGCTCGTCCTCGACAAGCGTCGTGTCGACGACGAGGCTCGACTTGACGCCGAAGACAGCGTCGGATTGCTGTTAAAGGAAGGCATTCAGGGGAAGGGATTCAGAGGTCGCGCTCGTTATACCAGACTCACCAGGTACGGGTCGCCCTTGAAGTACAGCGCAGTGATCAGCGGCTCGTAGCCGTCCGCAATGAACATCATATGGAGATGAGCAGGCCGGAAGACGTGGCGGTTCAACGATTTGAGCAGCCTGCGCGCAGTGCAGGTCAGCTCGGGGCGCTCTAATCTTGTTGTACAGCTATATGCTGTCTCACTTTCCGACCGGACCGTCGAAGGCTGAGTAGGACCCAAAGTCAGCCATCGAGGTTCCGGACTTAAGCTCTTCGGCTCCACTCACGAATGGGATAAGGCGTCGGCTTGATCAGTCGGTACTGTCGAGCCGAAGACGAGCACAAATCAGCAGAGAACAAGGCGTCGAGTACTCGTGACGTTTCGCGACGCACAGCATAGCATCCGTTCTCGTCCGTCCTGAGCCTACCGCGGCAATCGGGGTGATCCCGGTCCGCGTACTGGGTGTCGTAGAGGCCATCGTCGTCCGTCTCCCACGTCTCGATGGTGCAGTTCGCGATGGGCTTCCCTGTCATGTCGAGAACGCGACCCTCGCAGTACATGTACTCGCCCTTGCCTTCGGAAGCGATCGAACCGCCGTGCGGGATCTGCTCGGTACCGAGATCAGCGAGTCGCATTTCTCGGATCCGAAGTGCTCTGTACGCACGTCAGCGGCGTCCTCAGTGAAGAACGGTCCGAGCACCGTGGCTTCGGTCGCAGGAGCCTTGGTCGGGTGGTTCATCGAGTCGACGAGGGCGGACAAGCCGAGCGCATCCGACAAGAGGATAAACTCTTGCCGGGTCGGCGAGCAGATCTGTCCAACATCGGTCAAGAATTTGATGGCGGTCCTGCGCGGTATGGGCCATTGATTCTGGATCCTTCAGGGGCGAAAGTGCCAGAGGCGCGCTTACATCCACTCGTCCGTCGTCAAGCTGACTTCGCGCGCAAAGTCGTGCAGGTGCGACACGAGCTTCTCGAAGACGAACTTTTGCCTGCGAATTGCCAGAGCGGGGAGGGGCGAGTCAGTTCTATTGTCGCTCGGCGACAGCCAGTGGTCGCGAGACGAACCGCGGGTTCTCGCACAGCGAGTTGATCGCGTGAACGTTGCTGGTGATTGTCTCGGCCGACATGTCGGTCAAGTTGGGCAACCGTGACTGCGAGACGTGGAGCGCATCAGCGTACTCGAGGCCAAGTCAGGCCGCGCAAGATGGACCTTGGAGAGACGCTGAAGGCGACTGCGGTAATCCGGCTTCCTTCCTTAGCGAGGCTCGCGTAGACTCACCAAGTCGATGTTCTGCGCGCCCTGCTCGAGAGCGGTCTGGACGGCTTTGCCGACCTGGTTGCAAGAGCAGTCATAAGGTGGGGTGAGCCAGAGTTCCCGCTGTGAGGATGAGCGACGAGTGAGACGGACCTTTGGTGCGTTCGCTGGGGTTGCCGCATTGATCTCTTGTGTAGCCTGAGCCATGATCGTAGATGAGTGAGCAAGGGAGGGCGTGTACGAGGGATAGCAGACGAGTTAGAGCGGAAGATGCGGTTCCGGGATGTGGGACTCCGCGCTGACAGATTGCAGCTGCCCGTGCCACCTTTGGCAGTTCGACCGCCCCACATCTCGCTCCCCCTGCAAGCTGAACTAGTCAGCCCTTAACGCACAGTCTCCACCTTCGACTCTGCGTGCTCGACTCCATCACGAGAGCGACCGTACCCCAGCCTACCCAGGACCTCCCGCCGAACCTCGACGTAACGAGGCAGCTACATACACAAGCCCGCTGACATTAATCCTACGGAGCGTCAACGAAGCGCGAGACCTGTGGACAAATGAAGCCATTCACTTACAACGCTCTGCCGGCCCGCGTCATCTTTGGCTGGGGCACGTCAGCCCAAGTCAAGGACGAACTCCAGCGGCTCGGATGCGTGCGTTATTCGCTCTCTTTTCCTGCGCCCGCAAATGCCTGTTCACATAGCTGACGACAGCTGTGACTTGCCCGCAGTCCCGCGCACTGGTCCTGACCACGCCGCAACAGTCCGACGCCGGAGAGAAGATCAAGGCGATTCTCGTGCGTTCACCTCGTCGACACTTGGCCATCCAAACTATTTTCCTGAACTGCAACCTGGCGTCCATAGGGTGATCTGGCCGTCGGCATCTACACGAACGCGACTATGCACACTCCGATCAACGTTACGCAAGAAGCGCTCGCGCGGGCAAAGGAACTCAACGTCGACTGCTGCGTGCGTCGGGGAATGCTCCGAGTCATACTCTCCTACAGCTCACTCGAGATCGTGCGCAGGTCTCAGTAGGCGGCGGTTCAACGATAGGACTCGGAAAGGCTCTGGCCCTGCACTCTGAGGACGGCGAGGCCAAGATCAAGAACATTGTCATCCCGACGACTTGTCAGTTTCTGCTCGCGAAGGGCGTCCATGCTCTCTGACACTTACTGACTTTCTCTGCTGCTTGCAGACGCTGGCTCTGAGGCGACCCCGATCATTGGACAGACCGAGAACGACAAGGATGGCAAGCCGCTCAAGACGACGCAGAAGACGCTCAAAGTGCTTCTCTCCCCTCGGGACTCTCGCGAGTACGAGATTCCGGTCCGAATTCGAACTGACCCGGAAGGAAACATCCAGGTGCTCCCGGAAGTGATTCTCTACGATATCGACTTGACGCTGTCCCTCCCGCCGAAAATGACCGTCACTTCGGGCCTGAACGCAATTGCCCACGCCGTCGAAGCGCTGTGGGCAGTCGAAGCAAACCCGGTCACGTCTTCGCTCGCCGTTCAGGGTATCGAAGCGATCGGCCGGTCGATCCCGCTCATCTCGAAGGACCCGTCGTCAAAGGAAGGTCGTTCGGACGCCCTCTTTGGCGCTTGGGCGTGCGGGACCTGCCTCGGTGCGGTCGGCATGGCGCTGCACCACAAGCTGTGCCACACCCTCGGCGGATCGTTTGGCATGCCCCACGCCGAGACTCATACGGTCATCCTCCCTCACGCCGTCGCTTACAACGCTCCCTTCGCCGAAGACGCCGTGGCGACGGTCGCTCGCGCGCTTGGTGTCGAGAATGCCGCGCAAGGCTTGTTCGACCTCGCCAAGGAGAACGGAGCGCCGTACTCATTGAAGGAGCTCGGGTTCAAGGAGGAGGACCTTGAACGCGCGGCCGATATCGCTGCCAAGGCGCCCTAGTGAGCCTTGCCTCTCTATACAATGTCCTCTCTAATGCGCACCAACTGACCAAGCTTTTGACCTGTCTATCTGCGCGGAAAGTCCGAACCCGGCTCCGCTCGAGAAGGCTAAAATTCTCCAACTCTTGACGAATGCGTTCCACGGCACTCGGCCCGAGTAGGAGCTCTTGAGAATGTATGACCTTGACCACTACGGAATCACCACCGCGCTGTGTCACTGCAGTCCAAGATCCAGAATAGTCAGCGACTGCGGAGGAGAGAGCTCGTCGATCGCGCTTCACGTCAAAACTTCCCGAACGGGAACGCCCTGTAGATTTATCACTGAACATGAGAACCGCGCTGCAAGCGAGCCGGTCCCCTCAGCTCCGCTCGTCTAGACCATAGCGCTACAGCTGCTGCCGCGCCTTTTGACTTGGCAGCGAATTGCTCGTCGTGAGTCTCTGTCTCCTCGCCATCCGCTCCCTCCGACTCCGATTGCGCAGCCAGCGAGAGCGAGCCTCCCTCTCTCTTTGCCGACTCGCTGGTCATCTCGCCGCACCCGTTCCTGCACACGCAACAGAACGGATGCGCGCCAGTGTACAGCGACTGACTACCGTAGTCTCTTAGATCGCCCGCAACGCGACTCGCGCTCCGCTAGCTGTCGCCTCTTCGCGTTTCGTGACCGTGACGCGACCCGCGCGTAATTTCGACGGCCGACCTCGCGTCAAAACTTTCGAAACGATCAGACTCTTGAAACGGCTCTCAGAGCATAGTGACGTCGAAGACGCACGTGAGCTTCACCTTGCTAGGCAGTCCCTACAATTCGCGCATTGACCCGCATCGTTCCGCTCTGCAGCTCCGGCCATCCCGGCAGAAATGACACGAACCGACGCGTTCAGCGGGAGCGCGCCGACCAAACGAAGGAGAACAGACCCGCCAGCGCAAGAGGCGCTCGGGTGGCGACAAATCGTGAAAAACGCGTACGCGGGCGCACGACCGGGCGCAGCCGGCTGGTCTCGACCGCAACAGCCGCTTGTCCGGCCGGCCCAACCCGACGCGCTCGCGACCGATGAGCTCGAGGCAGAACTTGCCCACGCCCTCGAACTGCGGCTTACGCACAGCGAGACACGTCGATCAAGCTCGCATCTCGGCGAGAAGCGCGGCGGCGAACTTCCTGCAGACGATCGACCGGCGAAAAGGCGTTCTTCCGGTAGCGATCCTGCGCCGCCTCGTGACAACGGCCCTCGTCACTTCTCGACAGGTCATGACTACGTCCTACGTGACGACACGAATGCGACCCACGGCGCCGTGCGCCAGCGAACTGGGCGAACCAAGCGCGATCAAGCTTTGCCGAGCGAGTGGACCCTCATCGAACCCGACTGTTCGCTTCCGACCTACGGCTACTCGCCTTCTTACGCTCTCTACGTCGCGATGGTCTGTCAATGTCGCAAGGCGACGTCGCCGGCGCATCTCGATGCAGCGCAGGCTTCCGCAGCTCCTCTGGTGTTCAAACGCGCAGCGCCGACCTCTCGAGAGTCTACCGCCACATCAGCCACGGTCATCCCATCGGGCCGTGCTGCTGTCACAGTCGCGGCGATCGTGACATCCGTCACGAGCAGTCGGCGCATTGAAACCTCGACTCGAACAAAGAACCGCGCAGCCGTGACGCCGCTCGCCAAGGCAGTCGTCACCTCCGGTCTGACCCCAGCGCAGGCATCAGAAGCACAACGCGCCGCTCTGCAGTCGTACATCGACTCGGCCTTCAGTGCAGCCGCCTCCAGTCTCGAGAACCCCGGCGCGACCACCTTTGCAAACCCTTCCTCCTCTTCGAGTACACCATCAGGAGCAGCCTCTTCCTCAAAGTGAGCAGGTCCCGAGCTGCATCAATATCGTCCAGGGGATGTGCTGACGCGGGACTCTTTTGCAGTCATCACCGCAACCTTGCCCGCATCATCGCCCCCGCCGTCGTTGTTCCCGTCGTCGTCATTCTCGCCGCGATCATCATCGGGTGCTGTCTATGGCGTCGACGCAAGCGCAAAAGACCTTCACCAGTTGCGACGCCGGGCCGAACGACTCCGAGCGGGCTTGGGCCGATCTCGCATCCCAAACCGCTCATGGCGACGACCGCAGACGGCACGGTCATTCAGCCGGGAACCGGCTTCGACGACCACGAAGTTCTTGCCGCGGGCGCCGGCGGAGCAGCGGCCGGGGCAGGTATCGGACGCGCCCTCGGCGGAAGCTCACAGGACAGCGTCGCTACGACCCCGTCTGCGATCGGTGTCGCCTTCTCTGAACCGCGCACTCCCTGGGGACGTCGTTCTCTCGTCGACGTGTTTGCCGGCGGCGTTCGCAGCGCGAACGCGTCTCCGCACGGCTCCGCGTCTTCCCCAAGCCACCAAAGAGTCCTCTCGACTTCCTCGTCCTTCGCCGGCCGGCAGCCCTCACTGAAAAGCTCCGGCTCGGTACCGAGCGAACTGCGCGGTGTCGGCGGCTACAACATCTTTGGCTACCAGCCGGGGCAACCTCGCCCTGTAGTCGGAACCGTCGCCGGCGCGTACGACCTGCACGGACCCGCCTCGATCGTACCCGTTCCCGAATCGGCTCAGCGACACTCGTCCGAAGAAGGTTCGATCAGTGGCTATAGTCACGACGGCGGGAGTGGCGGAACCGGTCACTCTGTCACGGGCTCGGCCGAGTCCTATACCGCTCGGTTGGCGCCTCCGCTCGGCGACGTCGGCTACATCCACAACCCGCCTGCTCATCAGAGCCGCACCACTCAGCGGACGAGCGATGGCGAGCAAGGTTACTGGACGGCCGAAGCCGGTTTGAGCAGCACGGACGGCGGTCATGACGCTGAGGAGGCGGAACACCTCAGCGAGTCGGCCGGCAACGACTCGTCGCCGCTCGAAGAAGCCGTCAACTTTGGCAGCTCGGGATCGAGCGGGGACAGGAGCAACAGCTTGCATGCGTACCGATCCAGCGAAGACAGCATCAATGCTTCAACACCCCGACTCGGCGCCGGTCATGGCAGTGTCGGCAATCGCAGGAACGACGGCTCGGGCAGTTGGTGGAACGCCTAGACGTACCTCTTAATCTTATACTTACACAGACTTTAGCTGTTGTCACCTGTATCGCATCGCATTCGCGAGAAATCATTCAGAGACTTCAGACATATCACGCGTTACCGCCGTCCACTGGCGCACGGCAGCGGGAAGACCTTCCGAGGGTATCAATGGGTTGTATGCAGAGTGTGCTATGGCTCGTCGTCCTCATCGTCATCTCCGGCATGATCTGCCCGCCACGCGTGGACCCACGACACTATCCGCTCGATGTTCTGCTCCATGTCCTCCGGTTTCTCGCTCTGCATCTCGACCACGATCTCCGCTGCATACGACTCCCTTGCGTCATTCAGGACGACCTCCATGATCTCGGCTTCGTTGTTCTCCTGGATCTTGTTGAGTTGGTAGCCCCTGTTTGGTCGAACGAGCGACGTCAGACGTCTAATCCGGAGCAACTCCACGCGATATCTCGATGCTCACCGTTTTTCTAACCGGTTCCACAGCTGAGCGTGATCGCAGCGAAGGACGAGGACGAGGTCGATCCACCGTTCGGGGAAGAGGTCGCAGGTATGCCAGTCGATGACCTTCGCTCCGGCCTGCTGCACGAGCTCGAGCTCGTCAAGAAGCTGCTCGCGGAGACTGTCAGCTACCCTGCAAGGCTGTTGAGCCTCCGGCGCGGGCGTACCTTGTCCTCATCAACATCCCAGCTTTGCCATTCCTCGTTGAACCCCGAGTGGCATCCTTTCTCCTTGACGAAGTCGCCTACGTTGACGTGCTCCCAGCTCGCGCTTGACGTCGACGGCGATGCCTGTAGGGCTTCGACGAGCTGTGCAGCGTGCGTCGTCTTGCCTGTACCCGGAGTTCTGCCAGCAAGCTTCACGAATCAGCGTGAGCCCTGGCGCACCGCCCGTTTCGCTCACGCACCCCGTAATCAAGATATTCGGCCACTGACGACTCGGCATGCTGTCTCCGAGAGCTGCAACGACCGTAATAGGTGGAAACTGATGAAGGGAGGCGGTGCAACCCTGCAAAGCCCGATGAGATTTCCGTGATCTAAAGGGGGTCGCGTTACAGGAGATGCACGGGCGATACGTTGAGGAGCAAGAGCAGACAGATGATGCGACGTCAGGGAAACATATGCAAGTGCGAGTGTGGGAAGTAAGAGATGATAGAGAAAGGAGGAGTTTTTAGACGCCGAGCACGGCAAGCGGCGTGTTTTCGCCGTACGCCAGTGTCACGTAGCTCTGTCGGATTTCGGCATCAGTGGCGTCAGTCGGGTCGGGTACCATGTTGTAAGGACGGAGTCTGGTGTTGGCGAGACCGTGCAACAATCGGTAATGAATGTCGCGCACTTCTCGCGACGGGTCGAGCAGGCCCTCCGCGCGGTGGAAGTGAGGCAGGCGCAGGCGTGCACGATTGGCGACGCGTCCGACGAGCTGCGCGTCGTCTAGGTAAGCCCCGAGCGCGGCGACCTTGGCGTCGTAGTGCGCGCCTGCTTCACGAGTAGCCGGGTGGCGGGAGAATTCGATCGCCTCTTCGGAGAAGAGCAGGTACGACAGGTGGGCGTTCAACAACGGCACGAGAGCCGCTCGCGAGACCTGCGCGGGCGTCTCCAGCTGCGGACTGCTTCCGTGGTTCAAGAGGCGGATGCCGTCCAGAAGGAGGATGGGCTGCACGCGCGCGGCGGGTCAGTCCGGACCTGGAGACTGCGGCCAGACGCCGCCAGAACTCACATCAAATGTAGCGGGATCGAAAGGCAAAGGAGGCGCGCCTGGCATTGCGAGCTTGCTCGCGAGGTCTGCGCTCCATGTATGGCTCTCGCTCGAATCCTTCGGGAAGGGCGGGAAGGCGTATCCGCGGATGTCGCCCGCCATGTCTGACAGATCGTCGGGTGATGCGTCGACGCTCGATGGCTGCGCCGTGGCGGGTGTTTCGGACCGTCGGTAGTATAGCGGGACGCGGCGCACAAAGCGCTCGGAGATGACGGACGCCGCCGCATTCGAGTAGGTCGCGTTCCCAGTCAGGTAACCGGCAACGGCGAGGAAAGTCGCCCCAGACGCCGCCTTCTGAGCGTGCAGATCCTCGAAAGCGATCGGGTCCGCCAGGATGTGCAGGAAAGTATTGAGCGTCGGCTGGACGAGCCGCTCATAAGCCTCCACCTTGAGGACTGCGTCTCGGCGCTTCAGCTTGAACTTCTGTCGTATCCGCTCGAGGTCGAACAGGTCGAAGTTCCAGAGTCGATCAGGCTGGAATCCGCAATGGAACGGGTTCTCTTCGCCGAAGCAACCTTGCTCGCCGCGCGCGACCAGTTCGTCGAGGTTCTCCAGGAAGGCGACGATGCCACGGATTCGATTCGTGTTGCGGAGAGTTGCGGCATCGGGGCTGTGAGCCTCTTGGCTGCGGGAGCCCGAAAAGAGGCGATAGACCCAGCCTCCCTTGACATACGCTAGCGCTCCATGCTCCGGGTTGACGACGTGCGAGTCGTCGACTTCGCCATGTGGGGCGTGGATGACCGAGTCTCGCGTCGCACCGCCTTCAATCCCTGGAATCGAACCCCACGAGTCGACCGTGATGTGCGCGCGATCGATGACTTCCCAGGGGAGCGTCCGTTTGTCGAGTCCGCGAGAATACGGGATTGCGCCGAGACGCCAGAGCAGCTCGAGCTTGCTTCTGCGGCCGTAGCGCATCGCCTCTTGGAACGATTCGGTCGAGTCGTAGCGGAAACCGATCTGCGGTTCCTCGGGGGTCTCGGGAGCGATTGCGGGGCGATGCAAGATCTCTGCGTCTGCGATTGCCGATGCGCCTTCCTCCTTGTCGAGCGGAACAAGGGAGATCGAGTTGTTCCGCAGGACGTCGGCGTTATCGAGTAGGCGGGCCATCGGAATCACCAAGTAGCGCGAAGCGGCGGGTCCCTCGCCGGCGATGGACAATGTTCGGACGATCGAGTACATCGCCGCAGGCGTGAAGAAAGAGTTGCCGTCGAGCGGGAGAATCCATCGGGCTCGAGGAAGCGACCGACCATGGTGCAGGGCAAAGTTCCGGCCTCCGTTCTGTAAAGCGAGATGAGCGTCAGCATCCTATGTGTAGAGGAGTGACGATACTAGTGACGTACGTTGTTCATCGCGTACAGATTCTTTTCGTGATAAGTGAAGTCGATCGCCCGCAAGCGACCGAGAACGTCCGAGCGCCGGAGTTTCTCGATTGCAGTCTCGTGGCTCTCGCCGCGGGCTTCGTCGCCGTCAGCTTCCTCGAGGAGTTTGGCGAGATCCGAAGGGATCTGCACGTGGCCGTCAGCCTTTGACCACTGGTGGCCGTGCGCGTGCGGAGCGTGACCGTCGCCGATGTCCCATCCGTGCGCATTGTCAACGCCTCCGTCCCAGCGGAAGTCGCGTTTCTGGTATTCGTTCCAGTCGAAGGGTATCGCGAGGATATTGGCGTCGGGAACCGAATAGAGATGAAGCAGGCCAATGATGGCGCTCGTCATCTCTGGATCGGCGATCCGGTTCAGGACGTAGTACTTCTCGACACGCAACCCGCCTAGGCGCGAGTGGGCACGCTTAGCTTGCGAGCCCGAGCCGTACATGCTAGCGTGATGGACGCCGTGCGGGCCGAGCGGCGGGAGGACAGAAAAGTCCGACTCGTGCTCGAGCAAGAAGCGAAGGTTGCGCAGAGTCTGACCAGGTGAATGGCGAGGGGGAAGGTCGTTGCCAAGAATCCGGTACATGACGAGAGTGTCGCGTTCGTGCGCGTCGCTGTGCGTGATCGGAGGCGGTTTCGCACTGTGGTCGACGAATTCGACCTTCGGGGCAGCGACATGGACGTTGTGCGGTTTTCGGGCATCTCGAGCGGCGAATGCAGCGGCATGGACGTGATCACTGTCGTCCTCCAGCTCTTTCTCGCGTTGCTGCGGAGGGGCGCGCGCAAAGGCTGACGGTGCAGGCGGTACAGGCGCCTTCACGTAAGCGTAGTCGGCTGACTCAGCATCGTGCTGCCCGTCGCCCCGCCACCACCAGCGCTCGGGGGCGGCCATCCAGGATCGGCTCCCGAGGTAGCTGTGAGAGGGCGCGGCGTCGTTGCGGTTGGTGGTGAAGTAGCCGACGAGACCCGATAGGGTGTACAGAAGTGCCCCCAGGAGCGCGACGAAGACTATACGCCGAGTCCATCGAGGACGTCGAGTCGGACCGGGTGCTGAGGCTCGACCGATGCGGGCGAGTTTGGCCCCCTGGGCCTTTTTTGCGAGGAGCGGGTCATCGGGTCTGGCTGCCCAGCTGAACATGCGGCTGTGGTACCGCTCTTTCTTGTTGTTGAGCTCGCGCTCGCGCGCTTCCTTCTCCTTCTCGCGCTCTTTGTCGCGGGCCGCGCTCGCAAAGCTGGCTCCTCGGGCAGATGTGAGGCCGCTGAACCCGCCTAGGGAAGGGCTGAGTGGCGGTCGGGGTAGAGTCGGGGATGGCGGTAAGAGCGGCGACTTGATCGCAGTCGGCAACTCGGTTTTGAGGTTGCTCGAAGACGCGCGCCTGACGAGTCCGCTCGCGAAACCGGTGATCGAAGACAGTCGCGGCGAGGACGATGCGCTGCGGTCCATTCCGACCGAGCTGCCGAACATCGGGCTATCGGCCGACAGTAGGGGGCTCGGCATCGACCCTATCGGAGGCGTATTCGCGGGACTCGTGGAAAAGTAAGACGAGACAGGCGAGTTCATGGGAGAGGTGGATCCGGCCGAGAACGACCTGCGCATCACCGGAGACGGGATCGGCACAGAGTCGTCGCCCATGTCGATACCGATCGCGAGTCCTTGCGGCTCTTCCGTTTCGGCAGACGTCAAGATGAGGGACGGACGGCGTTTGCTTGGGCTGCGCGGGTGGTTCAAGTCTTCGCCCAGCAAGATCGACGACGAGTGGCTGCCTTGCCGCTGCATGCTCGTCGATGTGGTAGTTGTGAGGGTACTTGTCGACATGTCTAAGCCTGCACAGTCGGTCTCGAAGCAGTCAGCTTCATTTTCGAGCCAGTCGGGGAAACCCTGGGCCATGCTTACGGGTCTCGCTTCCTGGCGATCTGCCGCCCAGACGACCAGAGTCGCTCGCCGGTGGCGTGGGATAAAATGAGGAAGCCGCGTGGTGTTCGGGATGCGCCTTGGCCCACTCTCCTCCTGCCAGCGGAGGCGAAGGCGGCAACTGAGAGAAATGCGACGTGGTCGCCGAGGCGGGCGAAACTTGCAGCGTTGGCGAGTAAAAGATGGGCGACGTCGGTGAGCGTCCTGCTGAGCCGTCAGAGTGAACGGTGAGCTGAGGCGAGGTGTTACTGCTACGCAGGCGGAGTGGTGAAGGTCGCCGGCTTCGCGGTTTGGGCTCGCCCGTGTGAAGCGGGAGCGCCATCTTCGCTTTCGGACGCCTTCGTGATGCTTTGGATGGTCCTGCGTCGTGTCCGTTCCCCGGGTCTCGCGCTCGTCGCCTCGTCGACGAACAACGGCCGTGTGTCGGTGGTGCGCGTGTCCGGACGGATCAAGGCGTCGGCGAGACGAGGGCGGCGTTCGAGGTTCAGGACGGAAGAGTCGAGCCTCGAGCGCAAGCTTTCCGTGCGTCCAGAGCGTGCAGACAGCGTAGACAGCGAGAGCTGCGCGATCGTAGCAGCAGCCGACTCCGACTCCGCGGGAACGCGACCGCTCACCGCGCGCGCGCCTCGGACGCGTCGGCACGCGATCGCTCATCAGCCCGAAAATCTTGTTGCAGCCGCAGCCGCGACGCTGCGAGCTACGAATGACCATGAGAAGCGTTTCTGGCTATTCTACACGTGCGGAACGTCCTGAATGGCGCGGACAGCCGATGCCAGGGCCATGCAGGTCCCACGCCTCGCCACCTCAGGTGACTTTAACCTCACGCGTCGGACGCAGCATGGTACCGCCCATCGAGGTGTACCATCTCTTTCATCTTGTGCGCGTCGCGCCCGTCCGGGGCAAGCAAGGGCAGTGACGAGGCTCCTTCTTCGAGTTCTGCATGTGGAATTTTGACCTTCTCATCCGATGCGCACGAAGCAAGGACAAAGCGAGGGCTTACGAGCGTAGCGGAAGACCGGAAATCCGAGACCGACGCTGAACAGTAGCACCAGCCTGTTCGCAGGAGTGTCAGCGACAAAGGGGCACACGACGTACGTCGGCAGACGGATCACGAACGCGACAGCAAGGATGATCACCGAGTTCCGGTTCCACCGGTCGATGCATCTCTCCATAACGGCAGTCGGGATGTTCTGCATGCTGTGGGTAAGGAGATGAGCTCGAAGATGGAAGAGAGCCGGCAAAGTAGAAAGGCTGGCCTATGCCGCGCTCACCAAAAGCTGACGAACGAATCTTGCGTTTCCAGCAGGACGTACAGCACGATCCCGGCGATCGCATGTAGCAAGGCGAACGTCTAGCGCGCCCCGGTGCGGTGTCAGCTTGGCGGGTTCCTCCCGCATGTTGGGAAAGGCTCACGAGCGCGAGCAGCGATGCAACTCGTAGGGCCCGCCCGTGTGGCGGCACCGCAGCCTGATCTGTTCTTTTGCCAAGGAGCATGATTACTGCTGCTAGCCTGTCAGACTGGATCAGCCATCGCATTACTCCCCCGCCGAAAGCCCGCGCAGAGTTACCAGCTCGGCAGCGAAGACGCTAGACCCGCCACCAGCGTAAGCAGCAGTACGACGGTCGTCGTCGATGCGAGATCGCTGAAGCGTGGTGGCCCGGTCACATAGAACGTGATCAGAAGGGCAGCTGCGGAACCCGTTGCCAGTCAGCAGGTGCTTTGCCATTTCGTGCGAGGTGGACGCACATCCGACGCCCAGACAGCCCGTTCCGAGGAAAGCCAGTGCCGTGTCTACGCGACGGAACCGCTCAGTGGGACTCTTTGCAGCAGTCAAGCCGGGCATGAGAGGAGCTTCATGTTCCGATAGGTCGTCTGGCGAAGCATTTTCGTCGCTTGATTGAGCCGTCCTTGCAGGATGCGCGCGCATGAGCCCGGGTAACTCGCCGCTTTACGCGAGCAGATGCGCCTTCGTACTCGCGTCGCTGCAGGAAACCTGCAGTAGCGGATCGGGCTCGCTGCAATAGCGCTGATTGCTATCGGGTGGCGAGACGGCGCTGCGAAAGCCCCGGACATCCCGCGGACTTGCATCATACCGGTCCAGCTTCCGCCACGAACGCCGCACTTTCAATCTACCGCAATAGCTGCTGCGACGCGAGGTGGAGTGACTTTTCTTGTATTGGCAGTGGTAATGACAGCAACAGTAAGGCGGCGCACAGAGGAGTGATGAAAAGCTGGCAGCAAGGGTTCACACCGTCAGCGGACTGCACTCTCCTGTGCCGCCGTCCAACCTATGGAGCAAGAGATCAGACAACGTACCGGGATAGGGCCAAAGGGATCCTAGTCGTCGAGGAGGTCGAGGACGACCTTGCCATTCTCGGTCGTGACCTTGACGTTGTACTCCTCCTTGACGCCCGGTTCGGGTTTGACTCTGACGCCGTCCGGCTCGGCCTTGACGGCGCTCCGTAGCTTGGCGTTCTCAGCCTCGAGTTTGGCGACCTTGGCGCGAAGGTCGGCGCCGTCCTCCTCGTCGGACGAGTCGGCGAGGGTCAACTCGATCTTCTTGCGCTTCTTGTTCTTCTTGCCGCCCGTCGCCGACGAACTGCGTGCTCCGGGCTCAACAGAAGGAGAGGCGGAAATGGAGGTACCAGCGTTTCTGGCAGCGGGTACAGGTTCTTCTGCATGAGTGTCGTCACCTGCGGACCGCGACGAGACTTGAGCCTATGATCACAGGGAGACGCGCACGAGGGCACACGGACCTTCTAAGATACCCTCTAGCTCGAGGAGGGTTTTGCTGCGGTACTTGAAGATGAGCGAATAGCAAGGCCTGTCCGCCGGGTCCGTCCAGTCGACATTGACTGATGAACCTCTAGCGGGCGCAACCCTCGCCTCGCCGAAGCTGCAATGATTGTACTGTGAGCAAAGTATGACTGATGACCACAGTATGAGCAGTGTTACCCAGTCGTGTGGCTCATCCTCGCCTTTTTCGTTTTCTCGTCGACGAGCTAGGACAAAAGTGGGAATGAAGGGTATCAGGAGACGATTAGAGAAGAAACGACAGAGAGTGCTCACTGGTCCTTTGGTCACGTCCTTGAAGGTCTGGCCGTAGTCGGAACCGCCTCGCATGACGATTCGATGCAGGTCGACCTGAATCGATCCGAGACCGACCAGAACAGCTTTGTCGGTGACAGCCGAGCTCGGATCGTCCGTCAATGCAATCGGTGCGAAGAGGAACGGACGTATCTGGGTCGGAGAGATGTAGTTTCCGAGCCATGAATAGTAGTCCCTCTCGCCAAACTTGCGCTTTGCGATGCCGCTCCCGATCAAGGTACCGTCGACCCGGAGACGGCCGCACTCGTCCGTTTCCGCCGGCTTTTCGCGCCTCCAGGTGACTTGAAACTCCTTGCCCTCCTCGGCGACGATGTAGCACGTCGCCTTGTTGACCTCGTAGTCGATTTGGTGGATGCTGGCCGGCACGCCGCCAACAAGGACCTCTGCCGACCAGCGCTTTTCGATGTCGTAGAGCTTCGTCTCTGGCGCTGGCAAGGCGGCGGCAGCGGCGGCGGCGGCGGCGGCGGCGGCGGCGGCGCCCGCTGCAAGCGGTTCAAGTCCCGACATGGCGATGAGCGGGAGATCGAAGCGAGGGTGACGGGCGCAGTGTGAGTCTCGAGGAAAGATAAGATGGTGCGCAGAGACACAGTGCAAGTCTTGTGGTCTGTATCTAGCCCCGGCACAGAGCTGGAGGGGCGAAAGAGAGCAAGCCGTCAGCCGCCGCGCGACGATGAGAAGTTGGTCGAGGTCGCACGCGTGATCCTAGCCGTCGCTGGCACGCTCTGACCGGTTTGTGCGCGACAGACGCTCTTCGAGAGACTATCTGCTGTATACAGACGCGCCGAGGACCCTTGCAGCTATAGCAACTCATCTCCGAGACAACCTTGTACGCGTCGCGACGCCTGACTTTCGGAGCTTCTCTCGTTCGACCGTGCACTGCAAGCAAGACACCAAGCGAGTACATTACATACGACGGGGAGAGTACTAACGGCAACATATTCTCTCGAGCGCGGAAAGGGCGGGAGGAGGGCGGAGCGGACAAGCAAAACAGACAAGCGATATGGAGCCGGTCGCTCCAGTCGTTGAAAGTCAGCTTCGAGGGACCGGTGACGGTACATCGCGTGACCTCCAAGAACGCGCATTGTCTCACAGCAGGGAGCAGGCGCGGCGAAGCTTTAGTCGTCGAGGAGGTCGAGGACGACCTTGCCGTTCTCGCGCGAGACCTTGACGTTGACCTTTTCCGCCTTGACGGTGGGCTCGGCTTTGACGCGCTTGTCTGGCTCGGTCTTGACGCGCGCTTTGCCGTTCGCGGCTTCAGCCTTGGCAACTTTCGCGCGAAGGTCCGAGCCGTCCTCTTCGTCAGATGATCCAGCCAGAGTGAGCTCGATCTGCTTCTTGCGCTTCTTATTTAGACGTCCTCTCGAGGTCGAGGTCGACGCCGACGCTTTGGCAGTCGACTCGAATTGCACGGGCGGCGACTTCGAGGCAGAGCTTTGGCGCGGGGCGACGACGGGAAGTGCTCCTGCAGAAAGTGTGCCTGATATTAGCTCACGTCGTCGCCTTCGGTTTTCGTGTCACCGGTGTACCCTCGATGATGCCGTCGGCCTCGAGCAGGTCTAGAGGGGCAGATGGTAACTTCTCGAACGCTGAGTGAAGGGCCGAGGCGGCGCTTACCGCGACTGCGGTATTGGAAGACAAGCGAGTACTGCGGCGAGCCGAAGGGATCGATGTATTCGGTCTGCGCCGTGTACTGGCTCGCCTTAGTGGTCTTTGGCGCGCCGAAACTATAGATGTCGCAGCGAACAGTCAGTCTTCATGGTGCTTCCAGCCCGGAGGCGGCACGGACCGACCTGGTCGTGTGGCTCATCGTCGCCTTCTTGCACTTCTCGTCGACCACCTGCACAAGGGAGAGTGAGCTTCTCTGCTGTGAGAGGTGCAAGGGGCTGCCTGTAGGACAAACGTGATCCGCCGTGTCATCGGCGTACGAGACCGTGTTGGCGACTTGACCCTTGTAGACCGTGCGGTAGAAGTCGAGGCGGATCGTGCCGAGACCTTTGAGGACGTCCTCGTTCTTGGTTGCGGCGTTGACATCGTCCGTCAGGGCGATCGGCGTGAAGACGAATGGGCGCAAGGTCGATTGCGAGACTTGCTTCCCCTTGCACGTCCACAGATCGTGGTACAGAAAGCGCCGGATCGAGCAACCATCGATACTGGGTGGATCAGCGCCGCCGAATTAGCCGCGGACTCCGTAGGACGAGTCTGCAATGCCACGCTCACCGGACACCGTCCACCGCCAACCAGAAGACCTGGTCGGTACCGATGTCCTTCGTGCCGTGTACCGTCACTTCAAACTCTTTGCCTTCGACGGCCTCGATGAAACACGTCGTCTTCTTGACGGCGTGCTCGACTTTGAAGATTTCGGCGTCCTCCCCGTTGACACGGACCGAAGCGCTCCAGCGGTTGAGGATATCGTTCAGCTGCGTCGCCATGGTACAGCGGGTCGAGCTTGTCGCGATCGGCAAGGTGACGCTGCGCTCCGTCAGCCGCTAAGCCTCGTCGGAAGTTTCCCTTTGGGCGGTCAGGGGGATCGTCCGCGTTGTGGGCTGAGTCGGCGGCGCGGGGCCCGGTTCAGCACCTGCCGAGGTGCTTCGTATAGCTCTGAAGGGGAGCTGAGTGCAGTCTTTCGCCTCGCGAGCGCGTGCGTGAGTCGGGAGCCGCAGTGAGAGGGAGAGAGGGAACGGGAAGGACTCGCAGATGTCAAAAAACCACGATGGAAACCAACAGCGACGCGTCTCTTCCAGCGGGTGACAAGAGTTTTCTTTATCTGGACGAGTACAACTACACTACAATAGACTCGGGTACAAGACGGTTCTCCAAGGGTTGCCTAGATCGTGTATCGGAAGCGCGGGTTCCCTTCGATGACGAGTTTTCCTTGATCCGCGAGCTTGTTTGACCGCCCGTAGTGCGCAGAAAGGACAGCGCAGAGCAGCACTGTCGAACCCTGGCAGCCGACTGAGGTCGCCGAAGATGAAGTCAGTCTGCGTATGCGCTTTTGAGAGACGTGCAGAGCCTCACTAGTTGCGCCGAGGCCCGGCAGGTAAAGCGGGTAGTCCACCTGTCGGAAAACCAGGCTAGACGCGAGGAGAGAAATCATCAGCGGCGCTGCGGTGAGATGAAAGGAAGGATCTCGAGCTCACGAGGCCATAATTCCTCCTACACCTCCTGGCCCAACGACGATTGCACTCGAAACGGCTCGCTTCGTGGAGGACAAGACATTGTTGGCCTGGTATGCGAGAACACCGGGACTGCGGAGCCGGTGGATGGAGGTGTCAGGACACGCCACACTCTGTAATGGGGACGAGCAGAAGCTGTGGTGAAGCGAACATGTTTGATTGACAACCAGCGACAGTCAAGAAGCAGCCTGCTCAGTCGAAAAGTGAGTCTCAGTGATACGTGCGGAGATCGATGACCGAAGCGGAGTCTGAACGCACCGAAGTAGCGTGCACCGACCGGTTTCGTAAAGGCGAGGATGAGGAGTCCGGTGAGCGTGAGGAGGGCGGAGCCTGCGACGAAGGGCGCGCGGATCCGCGTCTTGTCGCTGAAGTGCGCGATGAGCGTGGCATAGAAGACGGCGGCAATGTAAGGGGGCGTGCTGAGCAACATGGACTGTCTCGGGGTGAACCCGCCGCCCTGCAGAATGACCGGAAGAAACTGTAGCTCCGAAGGTTAGCGTTGGGAGGTCCCCTTCAGGCTTTCCATGCTACTCACGTAGGCAAAAGCGTAAGCGGGAACCGTCGCGCACAAGAACAGCATTCCGAACACCCAAGTCTGCCAATCAGCAATATGGTTCAAAACCTTGCCGAGAGTGGCCTGATCGGGTTGCGCATCGCCACGATCCTCTTCGACGCGCTGGATGGCGTGACGCTTCTCTTCCGGCGTGAGGAACTTTGCTTTGTGTGGGAAATCGACGAGGCAGAAGATGGCAACGATTCCGAGCGCGACGGTGATGATGCCCTGCGAGAGAGGGCACCTGCTGATCAGCGCGCTGTTCGTCTTCCGCGAAAACGAGACCGAGCTCACGAAAAGGAGGAAGATCCACTGCCAACCGTGCAAGCCGGCGCGTCCCGACAGCAGAGAGAAAGCATAAGCAATGCTGGCAGCGAAGCCGGAGACAAGTTGCGCGGCGGTGTAGAACCATGCGAAACGGCGCGCCTGCTCATAGCGCGTATACCACGACGAGATGAGCCTGCGGTCAAGCGTACCTTAGCGCGCCCTCCTCTGGATCTTTTCGGTAAGGACCAGCTCACAAGGTGCATCCGGGGAAGAATCCTGCTTCAAAGAAACCGAGCAGAACTCGACAAGCAACGAGCTGCCTCCAATTCTTGAGGAAGGCCATACCGATCATGACCGTACCCCTACAGCAGCACGTCAGCATTCCAATGCGCTATGACTTGGAGCTGTGAGCTCACCAGGCTATGACGATAGTCGAAATCGGCAGCCGACTCGGCGGATCACCAGGTTCGACGGAAGTTCGAAGAGGACTGCGCACAGAACCCGGGTCAACTTGGTCATGTACGGAAAGGTGTGTCGAATGACTGACTACTGGGCACGAAGTATACGCAAGTGATGATCGAGTAGCGTTCGCCAACGGTGAGCTCGAGGTCCTTGGCCATGCCGGCGACGCGGGCGGAGGAGACCTGTCGAGAGGTAGGCCATCAGCTCGCTTCAGATTAGTACGGTTTGACCCGAGCGATGGGTGCGTACGTTGACCCGGTCGATGAGGGAGATGCAGTAAAGCGCCGAAAGGATCGGAAGGAGACGCAGGTCAATTTTCCGAACGACGCGCTTCGAAAAGCCAGGGTCAACGTCTTGCGCCTCATGATCGCGAGTCGGCACGACGTCGACGACATCTCCGTCGCAATCGTTTGCGGCAGACTTGCTGTCGTCGTCGTCGACGGTCTCGCGGTGGTCAATGTCCGCTTTCTCCGAGTGCGCATGGAGGGTCTTCATGGCTGCGCGTAGTACTGGAGGCTGGGGGATAGAGCGGAGTCAAGCATATCCTCTAGGCTGTGCTGGAAAGTCGAGCAGCGATGATAGCTGGCAAAGTGGGTCTTTCCCCACAGGAAGAAGCGATACAGCTGCGCCCTTGAGCCGAAGTGGCGGCAGGAGGTGGCACATGATGGCGGACCCGGGTCGAAATCGGCGACGATCAGCGGCGAAGCCTACGTGCGCATGTCTGCCGCCATGTGCCTGGAAGGACAGTAGCATGCAATTGCTGGCGTGCTTGAAGACTTGAATGGTCGACTCAGCGCTGCAAGCAAGCAGCTCACGCGGGAGATAAAGCCCGAGCTCGGTCCTTCACAGTCCAAATCGGTCGCGCGCTGCTCAAGCGCTTCGGATACAACAGCAGCCATCCCTAGAGATCCTGCAAAGACGAGGGAAAGGGATCTGGGCGAGGGAAGCAGGAGGACACATTTCGGGCAACGATCCGCAGCATTGATCGCGGTCTGTGGGTCAGCGTCGGCAGCCACCGTCCTCATGCTGTCGGAGATCATGGACACAAATCAGTGAATGTCGGGCTGGATCTTGCGATTCCACCTTCGGGTGCCCTGCGCCTGTACCTCAAGCCCGGGTCATCCAGAAATCGCCGCACTGCCCGAAACGTCTCCATCTCGCCGCCACCTGCGTGGGGTCTCGGTCCTGACGCTACCTGCCCCTCCCGAGTCTCGAGCGAGTGCGGCGATGCAGAGCGCTGATGCGTTGGATGGTGGCCGAGCCGAAGGGTTCAGGCAAGGGGATTCGATTCTGCGCACGACAAACTCATTCTTACAAAATTCGGGCACGAGTACGGAGAGGGAAGGCAACAACGGGCAGGAAGAACAGGACGGCAATACAACGAGTGCGAGAAAGAAGCAGGGAGCGAGATGATCAATGAGAGTGCTGCTCAGACGGCGGCGCGACCCTTGCGGCCGGCAGCAGCGCGACGGCCGCCGAACTGGCGCTCCTTACCGCGACCCGGCTTGCCCGGCTTCGGCTTACCGTGCTCGGGCTCCTTCTTCGAGTCGCGGCACTTGGGCGGGACCGTAAAGTCCTCCTCGTGCATTCCGCCGCCCCAGGGGGTCGAGCCAACGACGCGCGCGTTCGGACCGAGGCCGCGCTTGGCGAACGATTTCCAGATCGTGCACTCGTTGTCGCCGCTGGTTAGAGCCTTGTCGGCAGTGATGATCGCGTCACGAGCGTTGATGAACGAGGGTCGGCAGGGTTGAAGCTTCATGCCGTCGATGATGAGCTGCAGGGCGAGCGTGTTGCCATGCGCGGGAACGCGCTTGCCCGTCTTCTCGAGCGCAGCAGCCGAGTAGAACCCGTTGTCATCCTTGGCGTTCGGAGCGGGCGGGAAAAGGCTCGGGTTGAATCCGTGCACGTCGATGAGGTTTTCCGCCATCTCGAAGAGATATTCGGCCCAGACTTCGCCGATGGCGTGCACGCCCCAGTAGCCCGGCTTGTCGAGGTACTTGTACGTCGACGGGTTCTCCGTCGTGTTGCGCGAGTAGGGGAAGTAGCGGATGCCGTTCTTGCGGCCGGACGCCCACTCGCCCATGGAGTAGTCGGTCACGTTCACGTCGTGGAGGCGGATTAAAGTGGCGATGAGGTCTCCATACCCCTCACCCATTCCTCCAGCCTACAGAGTGAGCACAAGGTTAGAATTGGAGTCCGGCGTCGGGAAAAGGCGCGAAAACGGCAACTCACCTCTCCCCAGCCGAGACAGCCCGAGTTGGCAGGACCGCCAGTCAGACGAGTCGACAGGCCGTGCGAGTACTCGTGAATGACGATGCCGGCCTCAAAGTCGCCGTCGCGGTAGGGCTGCTGGGCGTTCCAGACGTACATGCGCATCCGCGGACGCGAACCGTCCGGCGGCGTCGCAAAGTTCGCATTCTAAAAATGGGATGTTAGCTGATGTATTACACAGACTGCCGGTAGATGCTCACGTTGTAACCCGAGCCGTCCTGGGCGTTGGCCTGGACTGCGTCGCCGCCGCGGCCGCCGCGGTCAAAGTTGTTCTCCTGGAAGTTACCGCTCTCCTCATCTGTCACGGTGCAGTAGGATCAGCAATTGACTCAGGGTACGACAAGGAGTGCGACTGCTCACCGAAGCCGTAGCGGTGGAGGAGGTCGTGGTACAAATTGTTGGTGTCTGTTCAACCGAAAGTCAGCGCTGCCGACCGGGACGACGAGCAGGAGAGTGGTGCTTACAGAAGAGCTCGGTGACCGACGCGTTGATATATGTGACGGGGTCGAGCGGCTTGCCGGGCTTGGTCTGCGGGAAAAACTCGCATCAGAAAGGCCGTCCAACGGGGAAAAAAAAAGGCAAGACGTGACTGACCATGTGTATCGGGAACTCAAAGTCCATCTTGTCGCCACCGTTCGCACGGAAACCGTCCATCGAGTTGCCGCCGTCTGGGTTGTCCTGCGCGAGGACGTTGTTGCCGCGCGTTTCAAAGTAGAACGTGTCCTGGTTGAACGGACCGGCCGCCCTGCGGTGGTCCTTCGGGACGGTGTGCCAGCCGGCGGGACTCGCTTCAGTATCGAGCTTGACACCGGGAGCCCCGTGCAGGACGTGGCGCTTGTCCTCGTCGGGGGCGTTTGTTCCCCATGAGTAGACTTTGTACGTCGGCTCGATCTCGCGCATCTTGGCGACGAGCTTTTCGTCGGTCGTCGAAGCGCGGTGAGACGAAGCGGGCATTGCGTTCGCGTTCGCAAGCGGAGGGCGGGCGTCGAGGTCGCGCAAGAGCGATCGCGGTCCGCCAAAGGTGGCCATCGCTTCGATGCCGAGTTCACCGCCGGTAGGACGCAGGTCCCGGACCCAATCGACCACCAGAACAGCCTCCTCGTCACCCGGAGTGATGTCACTGTCGGCGGTCATGTACGCCTCGTACATGTTGTCGTGCGTCTTGACCTCGTACTTCCACGTCAGCTTGAGCTCGTGACCGTCATGAACGTAGGTCAAGGTCGCCTTGACCGGCTCGTCAACGAGCTCGGGAACGTTCTCGATGACAAAATCGTGCGTCTCGGCGGGCGGCGTGCCGTCAAACTTGGCGATACGCGCGACGGGGACGACGCGCATCTGATCGATCAGGGTAGCGCGCGGCGCCGACTCGATGCGCTGCAGCAGCTGGATGTTGGTCGCCTGGATCGCGAGGAAGGTCAAGAGGCCCTCGCGCGGATCGGCGATCTGGTCACGGCCCGTGTCGGCACCCTGCGGACCTGAATCGGAAGATGCGCCCGAACCGCCAAAGACGAGCTGACCTGCGGCCGCTTCGACGGCCTGGACTGCTTCTTTGGTCCATCGCTGAACGCGGTTCTTCCAGTTGGCGCCGGAGCGGGCGGCCGACCTGCGGTCACGCGACCGGACCGCGCCGTGGGTGAAGGACGAATCGCCGTACGAGAGGACCTTGGCCGAGTGGAGATCGACGTTGACGTTGAGGTTACCGTTCGCGACGGGGATCCCCTCGACGACCTGGACAAAGTGAGCGTGGACGATCCCGCTGTGGGACGACAAAGTCGCCGAGACGAGGTTAAAGTCGTCGTTCGGGTGGAGCTTCCGGACGAACGCGCGCGCGAGTTCCTGTCCTACGCAGCGACCGAGCGCCGTGTGGTGCGAGACGTCGACGTGGTCGCAGCGTTCGACGATGTGGTGGATCGCATCGAAGTGATCGGCGTTGAAGAGCGAGAGGATGCCAGAAGCGGCGTCGTCATCGTGGGCGTGTTCTACGACGTTGCGGACATTGGGCCCCCAGTTGAGCGACTTGCGTACGCTCGAAGTGAGAGTGTCGACGGTGCCGAGCGGGCCGTACGAGGGCGCTTGGTGGAGGGAAGCGGGGACGACGAGGGCGTTCGCAAGCGAGGCAGACGCGGCAACGGCGACGGCGGCCGTGGCGAGGTAAGTACGCGGGCGAGGATGACGAGCAGGGTAGGTACGGGTGTAATAGGTCATACGGCAGCAATAAATGTGGATTTATAGAGGGAGGGGAGAGAGAAGGGAGAGGGAGTGAGGAGGTGACTCGGCGAGATCGGCACAGTCGGTCGCGCGATAAGCTGCTGCAGCCCGCATGATGTTCGCCCCCCACATTTTATCCCCACACGCACGCTCCCGATAAATTCAGCGAAGAGCAGACTGTCCCCTGTCTTTGGGCGGGAAAGTGCATACACTCGTACCGTCAGTCGCGTGTTAAACCGCGTCTGACAGCAACAACATTCGCAACACTCGGCACAACGTAACAGACCAGCATTGGGCATGGCGGCCTTCTTATCAGTGACAGAGTTCTTGGACGATTCGACAGTGCGTGCCGTCTTTACTGTACCCGCTGCGTTACAGGAACGACTTGCTCGCTCCAGATCGACTCGCCGCCCTGTTCGCGTCATACGCCTCGAACGGAATTGACCGAGAGCTGCCGCATCAGAAACTACCATGCAAGGTCCTCTTCGACGTGCCAAACACGGGTCACCTCGAAGGAGGCGCCGACAAAGACGTGCGTCGACTCTCACAGCAGTGCCTGCTTTTGGCGCCCAAGTTCCGCTCTCGCCTATCGCCCCTCCTCTGGCTGACAGTGCCACACGTTCGCAGCTCAAAAAGGATGCGACGCTCGAGCTCCCGTATTGGCTCGCAACAAAGGCGTCCGAGCAGTAAGTCCCGACCGCCCGAGAGCCATTCAAAAGTGTACACCGCTTACCAACGCCCCATCCTCCCGCCAGGGACATCATCGACTTGACGCTCCCGCGAGCGTATGCCCCGCAAGTGCGACACGCGCTCCGGGCGTCGCCGACCGCGCTCAATTTGCGGAATATCGGAGGAGGCGGCGGGGCTTTCTACTCGGGAGGAGTGCGGTTACTCCGGCTGTACGTTGCAGCGTGGCGCACGCGTCCCTGCTTTCCGAGCTGAGGCGTCGGAATGCGCAGCTGCTGACGAACTGGCAAGCAACGAACAGGGTCGAAGACACCGAGTTGTCGGCCATCCTCGAGACGAGTTTCAAGACGCGTCTCGTCGAGATCATGGACCAGAGCCAGCATTCGCTCGCCGACCACGGAGGAGAAGGCGCCGCGTACGAATTTGCGCAGGGACTCGACAGTTGGGAGAAAGAGCGTGAGTCCCCTGGCATCGATCCGCTGCATCCAGTTGCAGTCGCGCTTGCGCATGACCAGGCTGGTACCAGGCGAGCATGGTCGGGACTGACACACATGCCCCCCAGTCTTCACGGTCGGCGAGACTTCGGCAAAACATATCAAGTCGTGGATGGACACCAAGGGGAAGCGGTAACCTCGTCACTTTCGCCACCCACTTTGCCTTGGTCTCCCTGTCCGTAGCGCGCGCATACTTTGTTGTCACTATCATCGCAATTCTTTCTCGTCTGCCTCTTTCGCGGTCAGTAAGAGCAGCATGCCCTTCCGCTTCAAGTAGCTCTCCACGGTCCAGAGGCAGGTTGGTTGCGAAAAGAAGGGTATCGATTGCGGAAGGGGGTATCTGGCCCTGCTAATATAGGGCAAGGTGGACGAGCGTCAGGAACTCGCCCTGGACTCGCCATCAGGAACGTACGCACCTCGTATGGTCATTCTGCTTTGCCTCCTTTGGCTGCGTCGTCTGCTTCTCGCTGCTCCTTGGCGAGCTGCTCCTTCCGGTATTGCTCTTCCGACTCGGCGATCTGGACTAGGAACCTGCATGATTACGAGTGCGTCAGCCAGCCATCTTTGTACGCGCAGGTCACGATTTGCTCGAGGCGATCGAAAGGATGACAATGACGAGGCTGCCACCTCAACGCACCACTTGATGCTCACAAAGAGTCCGATACTGAGCGCAAACAGAGCACACACGTGCCCGTTCCCTCGTGTCATGACGACCAGGGCGGCGAGCGTAACGAACAGCGCGTAGAACGACATGTCCATCGCGCGGATCAGGCCAGAGTTGGTGCCGGGCGTAAAGATCGAGTCGACGATATCGCCGAGCATAGAGCGTCGAGGAGCGTCTTGCGCTCGTGCTGAAGCCATATCTGCCGTGAGAATGTGAGGGAGCGGCAGGAGAAGAGGAGCAGTTCACGATGAGTTCCCCTTCAAGCCGCAGACCGCAACAACAAAAACGAGCGACTGCCGCTTCCGAATCAATCAAAATGCAGGAGTCTCGAGTCGTGCGCGTTCGAGGGCCTGAGCGGGGTTTTCTTTTGCGACCTGCTCTACGCGCCCGATGCAGCGAAACGAGCGGAAAATCGTATGCAGGGTATGCGAGAGATGCCGATGAACAACAGCGTCGCTAAGATGTAGTCCTTGAGCGCTGTATGTCAGCTCAGCCGGCGAGTCGGCCCTCGAGTCGTGCGACCAGATCCTCCGTGAGGAGCGGATCGACCCGTGACAGCCATTGCTGCTGGAACACCTCGGCGCCACCGTTCAGCTGCTGTGCCTCTGCAAGCTTCTGCCCAATGGTCGCTTTGAGAGGTTGTGCGCTGATGGGATCATGCGACGAGAGCTGCAGGGGTCGCAAAAAGGAAGTCAGCCACACGAGATCGCCTGTCACGTGAAAGTGAAGAAGTAGCGTACAGCTTGTCTTCGTTGTGTCTCGAGAGTCTCAGTGTAGTCGACCTCGACGTCGCTTTGGTAGTCGTCAGGGATGTGGTACAGCTCGGCACTGGGCCGTTTGTGAGGTCAGCAGCCGATCAGCGGGCGAGCACAGGGCAAATTCTCCTCGAGCTCACTCTCCCTGCTCCGTCTCCTCTGTCTGAGCGAGGACGCTCGACCAGAGAGCAATGAAGTCGGAGAGACGGCCGAGAATCGTCGGGCTCGTCGTCGGTACAAGGTAGGCGAGAGCGAGAGCGGCGAGTTTTCGCTGCCGACCTTGTGACATGTTGTCGAGCTGCGCGATGCGAAGCTTCAGCATCGGCGCTGTGCTTGCGAGACTGGTATTTGACTCACGCGGTCGACATATTGCGTAATGATGGTATCGAGGATTGCGTCGGCGGAAGTGCCGGACCGGGCTGCAGCCGCAGCGACGAGCTGGTGGAAGGTATCGGGGGATGCGAGGATGATGCGAGCTAACGACGAAAGGTCTGTGCGCGCGAGGTCCGTTAATCATGTCACGGGGGTACCTCGAAGCTCACTGACATTTCGTAACGATGAGTGCAGAAACATCCTGCGAAAGCGAGAAAGCGGATGTCAATCGCGAAACGCCATTCGGGTGCGTCGCGCGACTCACAGATCTGTTGATCGTGGTCAAGTAGAAGGCGAAGCAACCTGATGCGTCGAGTGCGGGAACCCAAGTAGCCGGAGGCGCGGTCAAGTAGACGGTATTGAGTGCGTGCAAGATCACTTTCACCGCGTCGAGCTTTAATCCCTCGAGCAGATCTTGTATTGACGAGAAGAGCTCGTTGACGACGGCCTGTGACGGGGTGCGCTCAATGAGCCGTGACGGCGTTTCTTCCGAACGGGCTGAGAGACTCACCGGCACGACCGCTGGCGCGTTGAGTAACAGAAAGCTCTCGAAGATGGCGAGGCAGCGAGGTAAGATATCGGTGCCGGTAGCGAGCAGAGAGATGAGAAGCGGCAGGAGGCCGAGCATCTCATCGGACAGTTCGGACGAACGTCGGAGGAGAACCTGCCAAAGCTCCAGGCCGTCTTCCTGCAGGTAAACGAAGGAGGGCTGCGATAAATCATCTGGTCAGCAATGTCACGAACTGAGAGTGTGCAGGCAAACGTACATTGGACGGGTCCACGCTAGCACGGATAATCGGGCAAGCCTGCTGCTGAAGAGCCTGCGACTGATCGTCCAGAGCCTAGAGGAAGAGCAACATTCAGTCAGTTCCGTAAGCTCTCACAGCTCAATGGCAAACGCGTACCTCGACGAGCTTCGTGAGGGTCACGAGGATCGACGTCTGGAAGTGGTTCTCCTGCGAAGCTTGCCACAGCTGCTCGAGAATGAGCGCGAGCTGTTGCGAATACGGCGCGATCTGCGAAGTTTCTGTGTCAATAACCCGTGGACCGCGGATGAAGTGCTCCGTCTGACTGACATGTGCGCCGACGCGGTCAATGATGACGCCGAGAGTCTGGTTCAACCGCTTCATCGAGTCGGGCTCGGACACCTCGCTCAGTAGCTGCACGACCTCTTCGATCGCTGCTGGCAGATGCGGGAGGAAAGCAGCTTGGTCAAAATCCCAAGTGTCGCAGCATGCGAGACTGCGGGCCGCCGTGAGACGGATCGCTTGATCGGTCGAAGGGTTCCGGCCAATCAAGTGGATGAGGAGCGCGTAGATCTGGCTCCTCGAGGCCGCTGCGAGATCTTCGCCGACCCAGTTGCCGAGCAGCCAAGCAATTCGGCGTCGAATGATGCGGTAGCTGCACAAAGATCGGGTCAGCGCCGTCGACCTCCCACACCGTATTTCGCTTCTCGCGCTCACCCAGAATCGGTACCGGCACATTCCGGCGCGAGTGTGCCGTTCAACCAGCTCGTGAAGTCGATGTACTGCTCCAGGTCGCCAGGACTTCGGCCAATCGCAGTGTAGACCGCCTCCTTCAGCAGCAAGTCGTCCATGCTTTGCGGAGCTGCGCGTCGAAAGGAGCGTGTCAGCCAGTCGCGAGCGAAATACTTCTACCGAGCGACTAACTCGAAACTTGCTGCAACAAGCTCGCCATGTTCGGCCCCAGCTGTTCGCGGTGTGCGCTTAGCAGCGCCTTGAGCACGTATTCGGCGCAAGGCTTCATTCCGGCGTGAGAGGCACGTCAGTCCACAAGTGTGAAAAGTAAGCTTAGTCCAGCTGCTCACCCTGAGATCAAACTCCCAGCGGTCCTGCTCCTCCTCGTTCATGCACTCCTCCGGGTCCTCCTCCCATTTCTGCAAGTCTTCCGCTCGCAGCGGCAACATACGCGTGATGAGTACCTCTGCGAACCGCTGCACAAATTCGGGCGAGACCGGCACTGCCGACGAGCCGTCCCAATCGCCGAGCATGGCCTTGATGAGCAAGAGCGCCTGGACGACCAATCGAGTTGGATACCGCGAACATAGGTCGTCTGCGAGCGAGCAAGTTAGTTGATGAAGAGCGAAGGCAAGACGAGACCAAGCGCACCGTGAACGTTCGCAAGGATATCCGACGCGGCCCCTTCGACGACCTGAATGTAGATCCCGCGGACCTGCTCGGCCACGCCCATCGCCGTGAACGCGCCGAGCTTGTCGTTAATTAGGGACCTTGATAAGTCGCCGTACGCGACGATGTGCTTCGTGAAGGTTACGAAAGCTGGCGAGTGGACGCAAGGATGGCCGGCCGCGAGGAGGGAAAGGCGGAGCTCGAGCAGTTGTGAAAGTGCCGGCAGCGTCGACCGGTAGAAGTTCTACGGAATATGGCGTCAGTTTTAGATCGCAAGCGTTGCGCGAAAGGGGACCAGGCTCACCGTGGGCTCGCCGCTCAAGTTCGGATCTTTGAAGCCGTACATGACGAGGAACCGCAGCGTCCGCATCGCGAGGAGAGCGCTCTCAAAGGTATCGACGCTATCATCCTGGCTCGTCGAAGCTGTAGACTGCAGGTCCTGTACGGCTTGCTGGAGGAGCTTTGCGTGCATCTGGGCGAGCGGCGAAAAGAGAATGTCGGCAAACCGCATCATGTTGGCGCGGCCCTTTGGCATCCGGTTCGCGGCAAGCGCTTTTGCCGACGCCTTGAGGAAGCGAAGGGCCCGCTTGACGAGGATCCGACCTTCGAGGGTTTCGGCTTGCGCGAGGCCGGCCTCGATCGCGCTGAGAAGCGCAGTCGGCAGGTCGTTCCTGCAGGCGCGTGTGCTCGTCAGGAAGTGTCCGACACCGCACTGCACGCACGCAAACATACCATTCTTGACCGTAATCGTACTTGGCGACGGTTGCGACCGAAACTGAGACGGTCTTGGCGAGCTGCGGATTGGATGGTAAGCCAGCGGATCTATGCCCTCGCAGCGGAGACGCCGAACTTACAACGCGATTGGACTCGCTGACCATCTGCAAGAGACGGGGCCGGATGGCGTCCTTCTCCGAGGGTGAAATGGCACTGTGCGACCGACAAAACGGGCGGGCAGGAACAGGCAGCGTGAAATCAGTCTCTCGCTTTGCTCAGATCGCCGGCCTTGGCTTCTTCGAGCAAGCTTGCGCCATCCTGATGGTCTCAGCTAGAGAATCAAGCAATGCGAACTCACTGTAGGGCACCCTTGCGCCAGTACCTCTCGACGCCGTTCTTGAATTGGAGTGCCGCCTGGAGCCGGACTTCCTGCTGGATCCCATCGCGGGTCGTGAACACGTCGACGAGGTACGTGTAAAAGCCTGGCGCGTGCTGCCAAGTCCCGAGGAGCTGCCTGGCGTGGTCGAGGTGCGCCGGATCGGGTGAGAGCGACAAGTTGAGCGCGTTCAGGACGTCGTGCGGTGACGTCGGAGCTTGCGCCATGGCTCCAGGCGGGTCACTGTCCAGCTTAGCAAGCTGCTGAGCTGCTCTACAAAGCTGCAGATGAGGCAAATAGAGCGTGAGGAGCCATTGCCCTGCTTCACTCCGCCTCTGCTCTCCGGCCATCTCTTCCGCCTCCTCCCCTTCTCACTCGCCCTATTAGACTGCTTCAGCGAGTATATGCTCAGCTCGTTTCGCTTGCTGAGATCGACTCGCGCTGCCATACCTGCTCACCGCTTCTCCGCTCGCTCGCACGTCGGCTGCTCATCGTCTCGCCCGAGAACCGCCGGAATCATGACCAACTCGATCACGCTGCCCGCGCCGTTTGACGCGCACGTACACTTGCGTCAGGGTAACATGATGCGCCTTGTGACGCCGCACGTCGAACAGGGAGGAATCAGGATGGCGTTCGTCATGGTTAGTCGGAGAGCTACCGTCAGTTTCCCTCGATCCCTGCTACGGACTGCTGACGCCCCTATTCTCGCCCTATGCTGCGACAGCCCAATTTAATTCCGCCCCTGACGCTGCCGGAGCAGACGATCGCCTACACCAAGGAACTGCAAGCGCTCGCGCCGAACCTGCACATTCTCCCGTCGCTCTACCTATCAAACAAACTCACGCCGGAACACATCCGCGAAGCGAAAGCGGGCGGGATCGTCGGCGTCAAGAGCTACCCGCGAGGCGTCACGACCAACTCGGAGGGTGGCGTCGGCATGGAAGGGTATGGGGTTTACGACGCCGTCTTTGCCGAGATGGAGAAGGAGGACATGGTCCTGAACTTGCACGGAGAAGTTCCGAGCGACATCGACGGCGACGTGAGTCCAGAATTGTATCCACAGACAGCCCTTGCCAAGAGACTGATTCGACCCCAATTCCAGGGCACTTGCGTCTTGAACGCCGAGGAGCGCTTCTTGCCGCACCTGCGAGAGATCAACCGCAAGTTCCCGAAGTTGCGCATCGTCCTCGAGCACTGCACAACAGCGGCGGCCGTCGAAGCTGTGAGTGCTCATTCCACGTTTGGGCACATCGGTTCAGCAGCGATTGATACGAGAGTGTCGCCACGCAGGTCAAATCCCTTCCCTCGAATGTCGTTGCAACCATCACCCCGCACCACCTCGCACTCACGATCGACGGCGCGTGCTCGACCTCGCTCGGGTTCTGCAAGCCGCTCGCAAAGTTCCCCTCGGACCGCGCCGCCCTCCGCGCCGTCGTGCGCGAAGGCAACCCGAAATTCTTCCTCGGCTCCGATTCGGCGCCGCACCCTTCGTCTTCCAAGCTCCCCGCGTTGCAAGTCGCGCAGGTGCAAGCCGCCGACGGCACAAGCGTCGACGAAGTGACGCTCCCGTCCCCATGCGCGGCGGGCATCTACACGTCGAGCCACCTCGTCCCGTTGACGGCCGAACTGTTTGAGCGCGCCCAGATCCCGCTCGACCGGATGGAAGGGTTCTGCAGTCGGTTCGGGCGCGAATTTTACGGGTTCCCGGCCAAGGAGGGGCAGGAGGTGACGATCCGGAGGACGGGCGGCGACGGCAAGGAGGTCCAGAAGGCGTTCAGGTTCACGACGGACAAGGGCGACGACGAATTTGTCATTCCGTTCCTCGCCGGCGAAAAGATCGGCTGGGAGATTCAGGCTTAGGGCGAACGAGACCGGGGGCGAGAAGTGCAATATTTGTCGTATTCAGCTGGGCGAATTCGCGACAGCTTCGTTCAACGACTACCGTGGTACTCCTGAGAGACCGCTGTTGTACTCGCCGAGCGGTCTGCAGGCCGCGCAAGGAGCTCGCCCCTCTCTGCTCTTCGAAAACGTCGCGCGGATTGATCGAAGCCAGTGAGGCGTCATTTTGCAGTGCCTATGGTACAGAAGTACGTGCTGAGAGCTGTGTACGGTGGTAGGTATGACAAGGGTATCGCCGCAAGGAAGAGGAAGGCAAGGGCGAAAGAAGGGGAAAGTGAGGGCGACCGAGACAACGAGGAAGGCCTCATCGCGCCGCCATTAACTCCATGCTTGTTACGCTGTTCCCTCGGATGACCTGTGAGGCATGCAGAGGATCAGTTCGAAGCCGCGGTGCGAGGTGGTCAGCGTCGAGCGAGGAGGGACTGACGACGGTGCCGCACTCGGTCTTGTCTGCAGAGCCTTCCTCGCGCGCGTCTTCAAGGACGAGGTTGAGGAAGATGTCGAAACCGCGGAGGTAGCCCGAGACCTTGCGGTGCCCCTGCAAGTTGACAAACAGGAGCTTGTCCATGTACTGCACGGCGGAGGAGGTCAGCCAGTGTTGTCGGTCACTCGACGAGTGTGCGCTCGAGGTTCGCCGCAGACAGAGACGTTTGTATCGCTCTAGAGCGCAACGTCTCCTGCAGCGGTGCTGTCCAGGTCGAGACAGGCGCTGTGCGTCGTCGACGACTTGGGACGAGGTGACCCCGTTGCGCGTATCTCGCGTTTCGAGCGAAACGGGGAGACGCTGACCTTCTTCAGTTCGGGTGCCTGGACTTTCGACATTCTGTGTTCGCTTCCAGACGATGCTATGGAGAGAGCCGGCGCGGGTCGAAGTGGGATCTTTCGAGTCGACCGACTTGGGGCGCATGCACTCACTCGAGCCGCTCGTCCGACTCTACGTTCTCACAACGCTAGCTCGAAGCGCAATCGATTGCTGTCTATACTCTCCTGAATCACGCATGTGATACACCTACGCTTGCTGTACCTAAGCAACCCCGAGGTCGCCGGCATCTCGTGCAGGCTTCGACTAGCCTGCCCAAAAAAGTTCCCGCCCCCCGCGGACCACACCTGCGCTGCCGACGACCTAGATAAAGGGGGGACGTTATACTCGTTCAAACCGATAGTACAAGGTGCGATAAAGCGTCCAAGATGAGAGCCCCGCACGGCACGAGGCGGTCTAGCTGACCTCGTTCTGCCCCACAGCAGGAGTTGCAGCCGCAGTCTCCCCCTCGCTGTGCCGTCTCTGGAAGCACACAGAAGAAGCGAGTGAGAGACAGATCCGAGTCTGCATTGTCTGACCTTGCCGCTGGACGGTCAAGCTGACCGGTAGTACGGAGCAGTCCTCCTCGGAGGTTGAAATCGCTCCTCGACGAAATAGCGTCGTTGCGCATCAGTCGCCCCGCACGCTCTCCCTCCTGATCACATACGCTCTCAGCACGCTCACCACAAGCGGTCTGCGCTACCCGACATGCCGTCCGCCGACATCCCGCAGCCCTCGCTGCTATCCCGTCTCTCGCCTCGTGCCGACACCACGCCTCCGGTCCCGATTCAGCCGAGCTCGCAGCACGTGAATCAGAACGGAGGACTGTTCGCGAACTCGCCTGGATCTCCGCCGGTCGGTTCTCCGCCTTTCGTCGGCTCTCCCTCGCGTGCTTCCCGCTCGCCCCGAAAGGGCAACCACTTTCCTCGCCAGAACGCCCAAGCGATACCGCACATCGCACCGCTCCCCGACGAGGTCCTCTCCAAGTCGCAACCGATCCCGGTCGAGCGGAGCACAAATAGCTCGCGGTGGGCGAGCTCGCCTCCCCTCTCGAGCCCGCCGGCCCGTTCGCCGGCGAAACGAGGCGTGCCCCTCGGCGGCACGTCGTCGTCGCCTCGGAGCTTTGGGGCACTTGCGAGTACGTCTCCCGCCGCTCGCGGGAACTGGGCGGGTCCCTCTGCTTCGCCAAGTCACGGTGGCGGATCCGGACACTTCGAATCGATGATGGCCAAAATACAGACGGCTTCGCTCTCACCACCGAGTGAAGGCAGTGCCTTTTCTCCTCCACGCCACGCTCCTTCCTCCCCTTCAGTCGGTGCGACAGCCTCGCCGCAATCGCCGAGTGCCCTGTCGCGATCTCCGGCTTCGAACAAGCCACCGCCGCCCGCTTCGACTCCGGGGCGAACACCGAAGAAGGTGCTCGGCGGCACGTCAAAATGGGCACTAGCCGGAGACGACGAGCCGGACGAGCACGCTTCGGTCGCGGAGCGACTCAAGGAGGAACGACAGCCAGCCCCGCCGGCGGCGGACTTGACGCCGAAGAAGGAGGGCGCGGACGGCGCAAAGTCGGCGCCGCTGCCTCTGCTCGGGCGAAATGTGCGCGAGCTGGCGGAGGATGCTGGCGTGGAGGATCTGTCGAAAACGCCGACACCGGCTGCGCCCGTTCTGCGGGAAGCAGCGGAGACCGAGGTTCCCCCGGCCGAAGCGGAGACACCAGCGGACGCACCGAGCGAGGAGACGGACGACGAAGCGCATCCGTCGAGCTCAGGAAGCAGGCGCTCCTCGGTCTCCTCCACGACGAGCTCGTCAGCACCTTCACAATCCGGCAGTCACATCGACTGGGCCGACGACGACGATGACGAGCTACCGACCCTCGATGATTGGGGCATTGACACGTCGTCGTATACCGCCGACGAGCCGACCGAAGCAGTCGCGAGTACCTCGCCGGCCCCGTCCCTGCCCGCTCTCGGCACCCGACGGCACTCAGGTCGATCTCGAAAGAGCCCACCCGTCGCAGCACGAATCTTGCCACCGGCAGTCGGCGCCGCCGCATCTGTACATACCCCGCGCGCGCCGCCGGCCAAGGTGAACGGGCGCCTGTTTGCTTCGGCAGCTCGAGCTGCCACTGGCGCTCCCGATACCCCTCCTCATCTCGCTCGCGGCGCCCCGCCGAACGCCAAAGCACCCGCTGCAAGTGTGGCAACCCCGCCGACTGAACGGTCCTGGCGAGATCGAGGCGCAGGCGCCAGTCCGAGCCCGGCGCTCTTTTCGCGGCTGAGCGGGATGACACCGCCAGCGGCACCCGCAGCAAATCGAAAAGGAGGCGGCGCCACACCGACAACGCCGAATACGGTCAATTCATCGAGTACATCGTCTCCGGCATCGGTCAAGAGCGCGGCTTCGCGCCGATCGAAGCGAGGCAAGGCGCGCGCTGGCGGCGCCAAAACTGCGGACGCTCCGGCCGCAGCGTCTGCGCCGAATGGCAAAGGCGGCAGCAAGTGGGCATGAGCCCTCTGCTACCATATGACTACCTATCTATCTCTCTATTTATCTCGATGTCTTGCGGATGTGGTGTGCGTCGACTCTGTTGGCTTGAAATGATCTTCTTCCCGCAGCTGGAGTTGCGACGGTCGTCGCAGCTCGATGCCTGCTCTTCCATGCCTGACCTCTCACATTCATACGCTCGAGTCGCGAGACTCGTTACCGCAACCTTTGCGATAAGGTTTCGTGGTCGGAGTGACCGCAAGTCACCTGACCGGCCTGCGATCCTCGAGCGTGCCTGTTCTCTGCTCTTCTCATTATTCAGAACTCGCTTGCGCGCAGCACGCCAATACATTAGCTTCTTCCCAAGACTTCCTGGCGGCGCGCTTCCGGGTCGAGCTTGCTTACGTCGTCCCTCCGAGACGGTTCGCGCTAGTGAACAGACTGCGCCAAATTCAGCGGCGGGGCAGGGCCACACCTTTAGAAGCGCCTCTCGGTCTCTCGCGCGCTGGTCGAGTCCATGCGGTCCATGCCCAAACAATGCTACCTTTTGACAGTCTGACATGGCTTGTAAGCAGAGAAAGACGCCGCGCCGCTACCAACTCCAGGCTCCCTTCCCTCGCGTTCAATCCTCGACGCAATACTGATTGACTGTTCTATAGCGCCGTAGCGGTGACTGTAGCTGCGTCTGTTCGCGATGTAGGATCTATAGCACCGCCAGTCAGGGCGGGGTACGCACATGCAGCTGCGCGAGGACATTCCGCAGCAGAGGGCAGCAGACAGCAGAAAGATGCCTGGCACCCGCTTAGTTTGAGACTTCTTCTTGATAAGCGCTAGTATGTGATTTGTGCATACCCTTTGCTCTGCGCGTAGAAAAGGCGAGACACCGCGGCCGCGACTTCTCGCCTGGGCGATGAGGTATGAGAGAGCGACCAAGAAGCTCTCAGTCTCGCGCGCACGCGCCGTATAGCTTGTGTTGATCAGCTCTTGTCTGACTTGTCGTACTATCTGTGCTCGAGGCAGTACACAGGCAGCCCGACCCGCTCGACACGCGACTCCCCACATTTCCTTGCGTCGCTCGTCGCCGACGAGGCGCGCATGTCTCAACGCGTAAGCACTACAGGGCGCGAGAGGCTTACTGCCTACGCAAGCAATGAGAACCTTGGTACACCTACTGATTCACAGCGAATCCACAGGAGTCGAGCGAGTCGCCGCCGCCAGCTGCCTCGGCACCGTCCCGTTCGCCGAGTACCAGTAGCACGTCGAGCAGCCAAACTTCGCCGACCCAGGGCTTTCGGAAGGTTTCGCCCTCGACGGGGCTCTCGTCATCAGCGTACCCTGCCGCCCAGCGCGGATCGCTGCCGGCGGGTCGCTTGTTCCCGAACGTTGCAGCCAGTAGCGCCCCGCTCTCGTCATCGCCGCTTAGCTACGGAAGTTCGGCTGAGGGTCGGCGCCGTCAGGACTCGATCTCGTCGAGCGTCTCGGGCACGACCGATCCGACCTCTATCGAAGAGAGCGGTTCCGAGTGCATGAGTACCGAGCCGGGCGTTGACGTCGTCGCGAGGGAGAAGGCAACTGGCTCGCCCATCACGCAACCTGCGCCTATCGGGTCACCCTCAACGTCGAGTGGTCTCAGCGCGACTCGGCGCTATGGAGCACCCGCGGCGATCTCGACCCAAGAACTCTTATCCGCCGGCGGATCAGCCTCGGTATCCTCGGCGGGATCGCCCTTGGGGCCGGCCGTGGCGGGATCCAGCGGGTCTTCCAGTTCCTTCCCGATTCCGATCAGCGCGTCCATCCCATCCTCGTCCGTCAGGCTCAGCACGACCCCGCTCTTTCCATCCCCGCTTGCTCAAGCCTCTGGACCTGTTGAGGAACGGCACGGCGGCGATGACGGCGAGTCAGACATCGAAGAGGAGGACGAGGACGCGACGAATAGCTGGCTCGACAAGTCGCAAGCCGCTCAGACTGCCGCGCAAGCTCAAGAGCCTTTTGGAGGTACGTCATCCTAACGCCCATGATCGCGCATGCTAGTTTGCGCGTGATCCTGATGCGACTCTCGCCGACAGAGCTGGAGTTCTCACCGCCACCGCCTGGTAGCCTCGAACTTCCCGACACGAGCGCAAATCATCCATCAGCGAACGTGACACCTCGGCCTGCGGCCCGCACGCGTGCTCGCGCGTCACCCAGCTCGAGCCGCGAGTTCAGCCCCGAACACGACCCCTCTCGCACTGCTCGAGCCGGTCGCGTCAGGGCTCCGAGCGCGCGGGCAAGCGGTCTGTCCATGGTTTTGAACGCTTCGGACAGCGAAGCGACTCCAAATCGGCGGCGCTCGCGAGACTTCGGCGGCTGGCCCGGCATGGTCCCCGAGCCGCGCAGCGCCGGGTCTTCGCCTTCACGCAGCAGTTCCATCAGCTACGACCCTATGGCCGTGTCTCCGCCATCCCCGTCGTCGTCTTCGATGAGCATATCTCCGAGTTCGGTTTCTCGGCGTTCGTCCGCCTCTTTCCCGCGAGGCTTCCAGCCGGGATCGCCGACAAATGCTCGTTCTCTGCGGGCGTCTGTGGCTCCGCTGCAGTCAGGAATGGCGATCCCCCAGCCGTTCCCAGCTGCGCCGCCGCCGCACGAGTCGATCAAGTTGCAAAAAGTTCCAGAGTCGGTCCGTACTGCGCTCGAATTCCGTCAGCAGAGCGCGGCGTACAACGGCGAACCGATGAGCATGCCGGAGACATCCAGCTTCGGCGGCCGAGCGATTCCGGGCCCGTTGGACGGGCGAGTCCCCAAGACGCCGGTCGCGACCCGAGCTCCGTCGCCCGCTTCGCCGCTGTCGGGCCAGTCGTCTCCGTCACCGGCAGGCTCGCGAAGCGCTTCGCGACAGGTCTCGCGTCAGAGCAGCCGAGACAGTCTCGCACCATCAGGCGCCGTGCCGATCGCGGGTCCGTCTAGCTCGGCGGCGTCCTCCGCATTCGCGCCGCTCTTTCCCGCTGCAGCGCTGAACACTCCACCGATAACGAGCCCGCCTCGAACCCGCGATCGCTCTCGATCCGTGGCAGTGCCAAATACCGCTTCGCACAAATCGTCGAAACCCCTCTCCCCGCCTCCGAAGCAGCTCTTCGTGAGCAGCGCCGTCTCACCCTCGGGGCTCAGCGTATCTGTGTCAGCTTCGTCGCCACTCGCGCAGCGGATGTCTCGATTCGAACAGGATGACGCCATCCCGTCGGGTTCTCGTCTTTCGGCGCATCGCATGTCCCTCGCCCCGACGAGCGGCCTCGGCGCACCCGGAGACGGCACGGATGAGTACGCACAGATCATTCTGTCGACTCGAAATGCCAAGATGCGCAAGTGGAAAGCCTCGGGGCCCGCCGTATCGACTCTCGAGCCTGGAACCGTCGGGTCGGGCAAGACTATCGTGTCAGGCGGCAGCGTCGTCGAAGGTACCGACGGGGCGGATGCCAAAGATTCAGGGCAGCCAGAGACTCGCGAGATTGAATGGGTGGACTGGCTCGACGAGTATCGGCGTTTGAAGGAGGCCAAACTACGGGCCGACCGCGAAGGCATCGTGCCAGAAGTTGTCGCGAAGACGGCCAGCGACGAGGACGGCCATTCGACCGAGGGCGAGGGCAAGGAGGCGAAGAAGAAGACGAGGTTGTCCAGAGCCTCGACACCTAGTCCACCTAAGCGAACAGAGAGCTTCCAGCCGGCAGAACCGGCCCTCGCCGCAGCTCAAAAAGGCAAGGCCAAAGCCACGAGTGAGTCTTTCCTTCGTCTTACGTGCTGCGCGGTCCGGTGCTGACGTATGCCTGCTCCTCAAGCGGCCGACTTCAATCCATTCGAATCGACTTCAGCTCCACCGACGTCGAGGATCAGCCAGGGCTTCTTGACACCAAACTTGCCGATGCGCCACGACTACTTTCCGCTTGCCGCTCTGAGCGAAGGGGTTGGCATGACCTCGGCGAGCGACACCTTTCAGCCGTTCCCGACGTCGACGCCGATATCCTCCGCCGATTCATACGATTTTGCGCCGCTACGGTCGGTCACGTCGACAGGAGGCAGCTCGATGTCGAACTACGGCTCTCCCGGTTCCAAGCGGAAGAGGAATATCACCAAGCTGGGCAACAAGATCGATGCTTGGTGGAGCGCCGTTCGGACGAGCTTCTCTGGCGCCATAGACGAACGCGAAGCTCGTCCGCGCCGAACTTCCACGGATCAACCTCGCCTTGCTCGCATGCCGACGCTGGAGGCGATGCCGTCGCGGACCTCCTCGCATTATCTTCGGCCGGTCACTCCGAGCACCCCGAGTCTGCGCAACGCCGCATCCGCTACAGACCTGCCAAGCACGGCCGCTCCGACAACCTCCGGTCGCCCTGCGTACCAGTCCGGCTACGTACCGACTGGACCGCTCGCACCGTCTGCCCGGGTTGATACCCATCGGCGCAAGCCCTCGCCGTCCGGAGCATCCTCTCTAGGGCCTGACGAGAGCGAGGCGGGTGTTGCTGCCCGCGCGCGCCGTAATCCTCATCTTTCGCTCAACCTCGGACCAGAGCTCAACTCGCTCGCGCCGCGTCACCGCTCACCTTCGCCAGCCGCAAAGCTCTCAGCTACGGACAATTCTAGCTCAACCCATCCGCCGATCGCCGATATCGGTCCGCAAGGGCAAACTTCCTTGCCGATCCCTGTTCCGGCAGCTGTGTCGTCCCCGCCCGAGAACCCTCGATTGACTCCTGGCCATTCGCCAATGTGGGCGGCGACTCCAGCCCTCGTTCCATCCGAACCTCGCTTTCCCATTCGAGAACGCAAGTCGCATACCACGCCGGCGCCTGATCGGCCAAAGATTTCGCGAGAGGGCCAAAAATCGTCTTTCTCGATGCATACGGTTCGTCAGCAAATTCGGCAACGACTGGCGAGCGCAAAGGACAACTGCGACAAGGAACTTCGACGCATCATCTCGGACATCAGCACATACGTCGAAACAGAAATGCACCGCGACGTCCATACGCCGCTTCCGCCCGGTCTGCGCCAATTTGGACAGTTCGGGGAGATGCAAGCGACGGATCGCAGTCTCCGGAGGAGCCGCGCCGCTCTGCTCGAGTACGACGACTCCGGCAGCGAGCTCGCCGCCGAATTGAGCGAAAGTGGCATGGAGGAAGCATCGCGCAACGACTCGGACGGAGCAGACACCAGTATCGCCCCTTCTCGGACCAAAACGCCCCGCGGACCGCCGATCTCGCCGCAGGGCGAACGACGCCGCTCGATCGCCCGGGCCGCATCGCCGCGGAGGTCTAGCGTGGTACCTCGACAGCGGCACCTCACGAGTGCACCGCGAGAAGGGTTCCTCGGCGAGCGTCAGGCGCGATCGCCACCTGGCTCGACGCCATCTTCACGATCCGCCTCGCATTCTCGATCGCACTCGCCAATGCCGCCCAATAGTGGCCATCGCAGTAGCGGTTCGCAGTCGCCTGCTTTCCAGGGCGATTCACCCCATCTCTCCGACAGTGCCGAGCTCTCCGATTCGGCCTTCATCGTGCTCCTACAAGAGATCATTACAATCGCGACCGAGGTCCTGGACACGCCGATCACTAAGCTCACAAAGGAGCCTGGAACTTGCGGGGAGTACATTTCGCGGGTTCAGCGTGTCGGCGACGCATGGTCCGAAAATCCGGAGCTGCCCTGCCGCGGCTGGTACGTCCAACTACTGCTAGCCGTCGCCGGGTTGAGCCGTGTCGTGGAATGGTGGGAGGCCGAGAAAGGCTTCTGGTCGTTCGAGGAAGGCGTCGACGACAGCGGCGAACCGATCCTCTTCGTCGCCAAACCGACGACGGAGGAATCGCCCGATTCGCGGTCGCGGGGGATCAGCGTGAGCTCGCAGCCTTCTCCGCCCGTACTTGCGCAAAAGGGCGCACAGCCAGCATGGTCGCCGCTCGGGATCGATCTCGGGGAAGGTGCGGTCGCGACGTCGCCAGGTGCAGGGCACGCTCGCGAACCCTCAGCGACTGCTGTCGAAGGCGAACCGCGTTTTCGGATCGACGACCTGCATCAGGCTGTCGATACCATCCGAGCGCAGACGCTGCTTATGGAACTGAGTCTGAATGGCCAGCTGTTCCAGTATCTCAGCTCGGCTTGGCAAGATCTTGTCGGGCAAGTCCCGTTTTTCTGAATCCTTTTGTCCTCGCTTCCGCGGCTGACCCTCTAAGCTTGATTACTTTGCAGGATGGATCCGGACGAGTGCCTCGATATGCCCATCTCGGACTTCCTGTACCCCGACGATGCCGCAGTCTTCGCCGAGGCGACGCGACAACTCGAGGCGGACGACTCGCACACGGTCGAAGTTAACTTTCGCCTCCGAGTGGCCACTGCGTCAGAGTCTTCACAAGACGAGAACCCTCCCGAGGATCTCTACGAGGCCATGGAGGGGAAAGGAATGCTCATGCTTGACGGCTTGACGGGTAGCGCTTCGCACACCATGTGGGTTGTCCGCCCAGCTCCGATCGACGAGGCCGTCGATGAAGCTTCGCAATCGTTGGCACGATATGGACTCGACGGCTTGCACTGGCGCTCGGCCACAGATCCATCGCTCCTCATCGCGCCGGGCCGCTTGATGCTCGACCCGATCTTGTGCCGCATTTGTGAACGCCCCACTCCGGCCTGGTTCTTCGAAAAGCACAACGAGACTTGCAACGCTGTGCATCGACTCGAAGGCGACATCTCGGATTGCAACGACCGACTTCGTGAGATGCTCAGCACGGTTGACGGCCTCGCAAAGAGCCTGCAAGGTGACGGTCATCCCGGCGAAATCGAGTATGCTGGCATACCGCTCGAGCATTCGCCAACAGCGACCCCGCCTAGCCACGCGTACGGTCGCCGGTCGTCTTCAGGCACGCAAAAGTCCCAAGACGACTCCGCGCAGACCCGGAAGGTACAGCACCGCGTTCTTGATCACGTTCGCGACATCTTGCAAATCGCCATCTCGGTATCGACTCCGTCGGTGACGGACGACACAGGGGCGGTCCCCATTCACGAGCAACGGCTCTTGAGCCCGAATGTGAGAGCATTTCCCCTCCCGAGTTGCTCGGCCGTATCGAGTGCGGGCTCACGCGTTTCCCTGCAGTCCGAAAACAATCTCTCGGCTGTGATGCGCTGGCAACGCCCTGCCGCCGAAGAGCGCGCCCTCGCGCAACTGGTCGCCGATACGGAGGACCAGATCCGTTTCAAGCTCAACAGCGTCAATCGTTTGCGGAACACGATTCTGTACGCGGAGAAGGTGCGCCAGGAGTGGGAGGCGAAAGCGCACGAAGCTATGGCGGCGATGCAGCAGGCTCGCGAGCTCTCGCGTGAGCGCTGCCCATCGCCGCTTCCCTTCGATTCTCCTCAGCTGCAGCCGCTGCCAGCTGAAGAGTCGCCTCGCCGGATCGAAGCCCTTGACCTCCCTCGCCCGAGCTCCCAGCTCAAGCGCCGTCTTTCTCAGCCCCTCAGTTATCTATCGCCGACCTTGGCCCCGGAAGACGGTTCCGTCGCGTCGTCCAGCCCGGGCGCCCTCGTCCCGATGTCCCCGCGGATACCCGCAGTCGTGCCCTCGTCCCGCACCAAGTCGTCCTCGATCAAAGACTTCAAAGTCATCAAACCGATTTCGAAAGGCGCATTCGGTTCCGTCTATCTCGCCAAGAAGATCACGACTGGCGATTACTACGCGATCAAGGTTCTCAAGAAGTCGGATATGGTTGCCAAGAATCAAGTCACCAACGTCAAGGCGGAGCGCATGATTTTGATGACGCAAACCGACTCGGAGTTCGTCGTGAAACTCTTCTACACGTTCCAGTCGAAAGACTACCTGTACCTCGTTATGGAGTACCTGCCCGGCGGCGACTGCGCAGCGCTCGTCAAGAATCTCGGCGGCTTACCCGAGGATTGGGCGAAACGGTACATCGCAGAGGTTATCGTCGGACTCAACCACCTCCATCAAGCCGGAATCATCCATCGAGACTTGAAGCCGGACAACCTCCTCATCGACTCGAAGGGTCATCTGAAGCTGACCGACTTTGGCCTCAGTCGGATCGGTCTCCTCGGTCGACAGACTCAGCTTCCGAGCTTGCGGGATGCGCGACGCCCTTCCGGATTCGCTCGCCACGGATCCGAGCTGTCGACGACATCGTCGCCTCTGCAAACGCCTGCTCTTCCGAACCAGTCGCAAACGGGCTATTTCGGCAATGTGCCTATCACCGACAGCTTCTCACTCGACACGCCAAGCGAAGGCAGCGGCGGCTCGAGCGCACCTGGCTCGTCGCATGCAGCGCGTCTGACTTCGCCACCGAGCGTCTCTGGATCGGCGCAGCGCCTCGTCGGCGTCGCGGGACCTCCCGGCGCGGCAGCAGAGACGCCACAGAAACACTTCGTCGGAACTCCGGACTATCTGGCACCGGAAAGCATTCTCGGAGTCGGCATGGACGCGGGCGTCGACTGGTGGGCTCTCGGCGTGATCTGCTACGAGTCAGTCCAAGCTGTGTTCGGCGCCGCGCCGAGAAAGGGCCCTGACGTTGCCAAATCTGCAGATTCCTCTTCGGGATCCCGCCCTTCCACGACGAAACGCCTGAGAAGGTGTTCGAGAACATCCTATCACGCAAGCTCGAGTGGCACGAAGACGTCATCGAAATCTCTTCCGAAGCGCACGACTTTATCGACCGCCTTCTGATGTCAGATCCTGCTCGTCGCCTCGGCAAGAAGGGCGCTGAGGAAGTCAAGGCGCATCCATTCCTCGACGGAGTCGACTGGGACAATTTGCTCTCGCAGCCTGTCGACTTCGTACCGCAAGTCAATGACCCAGAGTCGACCGACTACTTCGACCCGCGCGGCGCGACCGGCCAAGAGGACTACCAAGAGAAGGAAGGCGAAGCTGCTGCGGACCCTGCGACGTCGGGAGACACTGCGCTCGCAGACGATCCCGCCATTCAGCAGATGCGTCCGATCCCGACTCCGTTCGCGCCTGAGCCTGCGCAGCCGCCTCGCGCCCCGCGAGACCGATCTGAGACAGCACCGACGACTACCGAACACGACGACTTCGGAACCTTCAACTTCCGTAACCTCACTGTACTCAAGCAGGCGAACGACGATGTGATCCGGAAGCTGAAGGACGAGCAAGCCATGCTGCAGGCCTCGGATGCCCTGTCACCGCTTAAGACGTCAGTCAGGTTTCCGGGAGGTCCATCTTCGCCGTCATCAGCTTCAACGTCGTCGAACGGCGGCTTCGAGCACGGACATTCCCGTCAAGCGTCCGCATCGCAGTTGTCGCCGAACGTACAGCGTATCCGTGCAAGACAGCCCAGCATCAGCTCCGGCGGATCTTCGGCACATCAACGGCGCAACTCGCTGCCGTCCCGTTTGCGACGAGGGTCCCTACCCAGTTCGGTGCTCGCAGGCGAACGTCCTCGTGTACCGCTCGACTGGCAGCCTTCAGAAGGGAAGAGAAGAGGTTCCGAGCAGACGATCTCGTCCGACACGTCTTCGCCCCCTGTGACAATCAACTCGCTGCCCCCGCTCCAGATTCCGGGCGCCAACGCACCGGACATTCCCGTCGTCTCCTCGGCACCCGACGCGCCGGCGCCGATCAATACGCCACTCGGCGTGTCCTCGTCGCCGTCCCCGATGTCGGCGGCTCCGGCATCATCGAACCACCTCGCGACGATCGACTGTCTTGTCGCAGGTCGCAATCCGATCGTGACCAAAGTCCTCGAGACGATGCTGAAGCGGCTCGGATGTCGGGTCGTGGTCGTCCCGAACGGGGCGGAAGCCATTCTTGCTGCTGGCGGCATTCCATTCGATGTTCTCTTCCTCGGTCAGTCCGTGCGACGAGCACTTCGAGCTCGCGCCTGCCAAGCGACGCGCGCAAGAAGCTGACACGCTGTCCAATCAGATCTCGCGATGCCCGTAGTCGACGGCGAGAAAGCGGCGCGTATGATCAAGAGTACGGTGAACCCGTCTTCTTCCTCGCCGATCGTCGCCGTCTGTTCGCAGCCCGCCGCGGTCGACGACGCTGCTGGGACCCTCTTTGCGGGTATCCTGTGCAAGCCGATCGTGCGTTTCTGGCGTCTCACCGAGCCTTGCACTTGAGCAAATGAAGCTGATCGCCGATTTCCTCCTCAATTCCGCAGATGAAGGCCGACTTGCTTGCGGTGCTTTCTCATCTCGGCTTCAAGCTCGAGGTCAAGACAGATCAAGACACGAGCGTGAACTCGTCGCCGACCATCAAAGAGGATCGGCGAAGTTCCGCTTGAGGACGGCCGGCTCTCGGGCCACCGAGGCCATCCATACCCACGCTCATTCTGGGGCCGAATTTACATACTCACGCGCACATAGGCTCTCGTGTTGTTTTTCGCTCGTTTCATCTCCTCACTGTATCCCCCCCTAGCCTCTGTTGATGATTTCGCATACTCGATCGCCTCCTGACCCTGTACAACTTGGATTTCTCTCGCGCACAATGCGGTGGCCGTGGCCGATTTATGCAGTGTGCGAGGCTGAAGAGCTGCTCACGTTTTTGGCGAGAGGACTGAGAATCCACGCGTTCGCTAATGACTTATCGCCGACGAGACGCGGCAGAGTCTGGCACCTTCTTCCTCTCGCACCCATTGAGGAACGAGTGCAAAGATGGCCCCTCTGGCTCTGTTTGGTGACGATCTCGACATGAACGGGACGCCTACGGCCGTTGCCGAGCCCTCGGCGGCTTCCGTTGCCGAATCGCCTCGCGCCGACATTCTCGTCGTCGCCTCGCAACTCGCAGCGCAAGATGGAACGTACCAAGCGCTCGTGACAGAGCTCTCCAGCAAGGGTAAAGTCGAGATGCAGATGGTCGACCGGATCATGGAAGGCGGTGAGTTCCCATCTCCGCGCCAATCTGCGGGTTCCGTAATCAGCGCAACGGTTGCGCGCATAAAGTGGCGCATGAATCGAGTGCTGAATGCATTGCGGACGCGCGAGTCGACTTTGGCCCTAAGGCGCACACACGTAGCGAGCTCTGGCTCCGGACCATGTATGCTGACATTCTTCGCCTCTGCTTCCGTCAGCAACGACTCTCTCGGCGAGCCAATACAAGGACGTCGCCGTTCTGTTGCCAGCCAACCTCGTCACGAGCTCGCTTTTGACGCTCCTCGAGCCGGCACTGGCGCCGGGCGGATCGTTCGAGATCCGAGGAGAAGCAGCAGAAAGCGACGACATCCTCGGCGAGCTGACGCTCGTCGGGCTTTCCGGCGCGAACAAGACGCACAACGCAGTATGTCCGAGTGCTTCGAGGCTAGCATCGGGCAGTCGAGCTGATTCGTAGCCCTCGCTCCCTGTGCTGCCAGGTCGTCGCTGTCAAGCCGACCACTACGTCCTCCGCCCCCCTGTCTCTGAAGCGACCTGCATCCTCCCTTGACCCGTCCGCATCAGCAGCCGCATCTTCTTCCGCTCTGCCCGCGACCGGATCCGCTGTCCCTCTTCCCGGCCGGACGTCACGAGCTGCCAAGGCGTCTCTCTGGGCGTTCACCACCGCAGCGGCCTCGTCCTCCGGCATGGCCACCCCGACAATCGATGAGTCGACGTTGCTCACCAAGGAAGACCTTGAGCGGCCGACACTGGTGCAAAGGGCGGACTGTGACGTCAAGCGGACGCGGCGAGCCTGCAAGGACTGCACCTGCGGGCTCCGCGAGATCCTCCTCGATGAGAAGGAGCAGGACGACCTCGTCGAGGCGGGATTCGCCGCACAGCCGAATGCGACCGCCGGAAACGCGAGCACTGACGCGACAACGCAGAAGAAGAAGCCGGCGGCACGCAAGATCAAGAGTGGCGTGACGAGCAGTTGCGGAAACTGCTACCTCGGCGATGCTTTCCGATGCGGAAGCTGCCCGTACCTGGGTGAGTGGCTCGGAGTCGTGCTCAAGACTGCCTTGCGCGGTTCCGCTGACTAGCCTCTTCCATTCAGGAATGCCTGCTTTCGAGCCGGGCCAGAAGGTCAAGATCGGTGGCATGGACGACCTCTGAGCGACTGCTCTGCCTCGTGCGCGTTCTCGTTGCTCCATCCTTGCTGTAATTCACATGTAGCCCTGACCTGGTTCGAACGAGCTACGGTCTTCTCCTTCGGCCAGCGCTCGTTCTTTACGCTCCAGCCGGTACTTTTCACTTCCACTTCCATCTCTTATACTGCTGCTCCAGTGTTTCAATCGCAAGTAGACGCTCGAGTCGACAGATCCTCAGCGGCCGCGGATGACTGCTCTAACTGTGACTGCGGATCAGTAGCGACTTCACGCCAACTTACAGGGCCCACGTGCGCCATGTCAGTCCGGGCCGGACACAGCCAACCTGCCCGCGCTTTTCGGACTCGGAGGACTCGCCGCCTTCGGCCCCACCTCGAAGCAACTCGAGTGATGTCAGAGTCCGCGAGGCGAAGTCGCGGGAGGAACGCTGTCGGGAGGCACGTACTTCTCTGCTAGACTATCCATCACGGACAACAAAGTCACTCGAGAGGTATGTTAAAGCACAGCTCACTGCATGAACGGACAGGAGGGCGCAAGAGCTGACTTGGTGCGACGCCGATCGCAACGATCTCGCCTCATTCTTTGATCGGTTCTAGAAGACAACCTCTCTACCAAACTCACGACTAGCTCAAATACGCAAGCATGGCTATGAACGCACTCGCAAACGCCGCCGAAAAAGTCATGGACGCTGTCCCTACGTCGATTACGAACCACTTGTCGAACCCGGCGCAGCAAAAGGAAGAGTTCGCCGACCCGTCCGGAGAGAAGATGAAGGTACGCTGGTGCCGGGTCAGTACGCGACTGGACTACACAGCTGACCTTTTGTCGGGGATATGCCTAAGGCCCTCATCTGGGACGGACCTATGAAGGTATGTGAGAGGCAGACCTTCCCAACCGGAACGTCTAGCTGAATGTTCCGATCTCTCTAGGTCAAGGTCGAGGAGTCCCTCAAGCCGAAGATTGTCGACTCGAAGGACATCATTCTCAAGGTCACCGGCACGAGTTAGTCTTCCGCAGGACGGAGTCGTCCTCAGACAGAGAGACGGAGAGCTGATCACCGGCGCCCTCCTTTCCTTCAGCGGTTTGTGGCAGTGACATGCACCTCTTGGCGTGAGTGCGCATACCTCTTACTTGGTGCACTCTAGGTGCCGCAGCAGTCGCTTGGATAAGCTCGCTGACCCAAGCGACTCACTTCTTCCTTACTCGCCTTCTCGCTCGTCGCGCATGCGCCTTCGCTGATAGCGGCGCCATCATTGAGCTACAGAAGCACGACATCCTCGGTCACGAATGCATGGGCGTCGTGGAAAGTGTCGGTCCCGATGTCAAGGACATCAAAGTCGGCGAGCGCGTTGTCAGCGGCTTCAACATGTACGCGATTCCATCTGTCCATGCGCTCCTCTGCCCATCCTCCCTCCAGTCAGATCCGTGCTGACACATATCTTCCACAGCGCCTGCGGCGAGTGCTTCATGTGTCAGAAGAAGCTGTCGTCAGCCTGCGTCAAGGCGAACGCCTCGTCGACCATGCAATCCATGTACGGAAACCGTACTTGTGAGTCTTTGCGTTCGATTCGGCCATCTCATTCCGGAGATTGATCTACTTCTACATTCTTCTATAGGTGGTATGCTCGGCTACAGGTGAGTCTCAAAGGCGAAAGAAAAAGCTTTCGGAGAGGCGAAGTCCGGCGCCTTTCCTCTCGCTCTGAGCTAACCCGTTCGTTCCGTCAGCCATTTCACGGGCGGATTTGCCGGCGGCCAGGCCGAGTACGTGCGTATCCCGTATGGCGAAGCCAACTGCATCAAGATCCCGGACGGCGTCTACGACGAAGACGCGCTCTACTTGTCCGACTCGCTCGTCACGTCGTTCCACCAAGTCGAGGACACGGGCGTGGAAGAGGGCAACGTCGTCGGCATCTGGGGTGTTGGCGTCATCGGCCTGTTGTGCGGCGTCTGGTCTGCGATGCGCGGCGCTTCGCACCTCATCGCGATCGACAACGCCCAGTGGCGCCTCGACGACTTTGAGACCAAGATCAAGCGCGACTACCCCAATATCCGTGTCGACACGATCAACTTTGATGAAGTCAAAAACGTCACGGCCAAGGTCCAGGAATTGACCAAGGGTGGCACGAACGGTCTCCCGGAGACGCGCCCCGCCGGTCTCGACGTTGCGCTCGAGTGTGCTGTAAGTTCATAAAGCTGTTCAGGCGTCTGATAGCCTGTCAGGGACCGAGACAGCTACCGGACAAGCTCCGGAGAGGCGCTGTGGCATGGATTACTTACTGAACACCTGACTTTCCTTTCCGCAGGCTGGCGAGTACGCCAAGGGCTGGGGACACAAGATCGAGATGGCCATGGGCCTCGAGACCGACTCGTCAGAGATCCTGAACGAGATGATCACGTCTACGATCAACTTTGGTCGCATCGGCGTGACGGGCGTCTACGCTGGGTTCACCAACCAGTCAGTTTTCGCGACCTCACCGCGCTGTATCACTCATGCTGACGCGGTACTGTCCTTCTAGCTTCAACATCGGCTCGCTCATGCAGCGCGGTATCCGTTTCATCGGTAACGGCCAGGCTCCCACGCACAAGTACATGAAAAGGATTTTGGACGACTATCTCCTTACGGGCAAGATCAAGCCGCGCGAACTCTTTGTCTCGCACCGGGTCCCGATCGACGACATCGCGAAAGTCTACTACTCGATGCGCGAGCATGACCCGAAGGACAAGATCCTCAAAGCGTTCGTCGCGACCGCAGCCTCTGCGCCTCCTGCGCCGGGCGCTCCGCCCCTTACCCGCCTGTAAAAGACGACTTTTGGAACTCCGCCTTCCTGTAGATACTCACTCGGTTGTCCCTTTGTGCATAGCATTTCAAACTTCGTGATCCGGCAGACTCCCCCGTCTGGCGGGTTCAGGGACTCCCCGAGTACGGTCTTAGCTCGCCTCGGACTTGTTCGTTCGATTTGCCTCTTTGCTCGCCTGAAGGTAACTTGTTCAACAGCTTGACGTGCCTACTCAAGACAGATTACTGTGCACTCAGGTTCGTCTTTGGACCCGCCGGGGTTGAACGCAGCCTGCGGCTTTGCTCTCGCGCCTCGAGTAGTTCCCTATGGCGCCTTCGGTCGATGCGCAAACGGCGCAGCTCGACATTCAAGCCGCCTTGCGGACTCGCATGATCCAGTCGGGCGAGTACAGCAAGTGAGCTGCCCCCAATCTCTTGCTGTTTCCAAAGTCATCATCAGTCGACTCGACCGCGCCGCAATGTCGAGCAGCCACGGGCCGCCTGGACTCTGAGACAGCTCGGGAGGACGCAGCGCTGATACAACGTGCGCTCCGTGCAGAATCATGGACGCGCTGCGCCTCAAGCTGGACGAGGCGGGCTGGGAGGATCGTGTCCGCGATATTGCACGAGGTACGGATCTACGCCGCATAAAACGCATCAGAGTGCTGCTCCGGCTCAGCCAACTGACGCAACTTCGCGATACGCAGAGAAGGCCCGCGCGCAAGAACCGCCAAACTTGCAAGGGCTCGTCACCGACCTCGAACCGACTGCCCTCGGTGAGTTTCTGAGAATCCTGCCCTTCCGAATCGTAACATCTTGCGCCCAGAAGGCTGACCAGGGACTCGTGCGGACGGCAGACATGATCCCGGTGGAAGCAAGAGCAGAAGTCGAAGCCATGGTCCGCGCCTTTGTCGAAAAGAGCATCGAGTGAACGACTCTCTTCCTCCTCTGCGACTCCACCTTTGCGGCACGCACGCCCGTCTGTACCGTCTTACTGCCTCTGGTGATGTTGTATCCATATGCAAACGTACTCTCGCACTCCCAAGGAAAGGTCTTCGAGGTGCGCGAAGAAAAAGAGTTGTTACAGTGAAAGTCGTCGTCTAGTAAGTCTCATCCGAGTTGCCGTCTGTTGGCGGGCGGTATCCGAGGGTTAGTCCGACAGCGAGTTACGGAGCTGAGCCAACAAGCAGGAGAGACGCACATCCTCGCAAGCCCTCGGCAAAGCCCCACGACGTCTGCGCTTCTTGCGGCTCGCCGATCACGACACCGTCCGCCTTGACCGTTGCGATTTGGAACTGCGGGGATACATGAGATCGTGTGAGTCGAGTTACACACACCGCGTCCCGACGGCTCGGGCAAATGTCGCAGCGCTGGAAAACAAGGCGCACCTTGTTCAGACTACGCGCGTCGCGGTAGAACAAGACCCGCATCGCGTTCTCCATGATCTTGCGCGCCTCGTCCTCGCTCAGGTTTTTGTAGCCGTCGGGACCGAGGTCGTCGAGCGCTTTGCGGAGGAGTGGTTGCGCGAGGTGCATGCCGAAACCGGTCGCGATCGAGGGGGACGAGTAGGTGACGCCGAGGAGGTCGACGTGTGCGAGGAAGCTGCGCAGCAGGGTGAGACAGTGTCAGCCAATACCGCAGACGGCGACAGACGCGGCTCCTCCGCAAAGCGATGCTCGACTGGGGGGCGCGAATCTCTGGCCGACTCACGGTTCGCCGTTTTCGACGCCGGCGACGAGGAGGGCGTTCCAGTACGGGTCAAACTTGTTCCTCCGGGCGTACATGACGTTGCTCATGTACTCAAAGATCTGCGACGTCGACAGCTCGTGGCCGTCCTCGGTGATGATCTCGTCCGTCCTGACCAAGTCGCGAAGCAACCGCTCGTCAGCGCGCGTGCCCCACGCGCCTCTCCGGCTGCATGTCTGGATCTTCGCATAAACTCACATGAGCCCTTCGAGCATGTGCTTGACCTGTTGGAAGTCCGCCATGTCGCCCGACGCGCCAATCATGGTCGAGTCGCTGACTTTGAATACTCGTCGGATGTCCTTGAACCGGGCGAGCGAACCGTACGAGGCTGCACGTTGGATCGGTGGTCAGATGTCGGGCGCACACAGTACAGCCTGTGGTGCATTTGCGGCGTGCAGAGCGTACCGAGGCAGTCTGCGGCGAGCATGACGCCGTCCTTGAACTTGAGTCCGAGGACTGAAGTTCCCGTCACGATCGGTTGCCTGTAGAGGTTTCGAGCGAGTCAGGTTGGCGTCCTGGAGATCCCGGCGTAGCTACAAGCGAGAGCTGCGAGCGTACTGAGTGTGTTGGACTCCGTCTGCGAACTTGTCTGTTGTCGAGTGCGACTTTGCTCCCTGCGCTCCATGGATCGGGAAGGTGGCATAGGCGTCGCCCGAGTTGTTCAGAGGCTTGCCCCTGTTAGCCCGTACAGCGTCAGTCTTTGGTGTTCTCGAAAACAAGAGATTCGACGAGAGGAGATGACGACGCCGCGAGACTGACCACGAAGTCGACGGAAAGTGGTTCACTGCCGAGTCGAGGCTGGGTTAGCATTGCAGTAGCGAGTCACAGCATCTTGATTCTCACTTGTTCGCTGTAGAGGGAGCTGTGTGTAGAGAGAGAGAGAGCGAAAGAGTCTCCTTCGAGTCGGCTCCACTTTCGACGCTGACCTTCTCTCTGTCTACAGCCATACACTGGCTGTTCCAGCCTGCCGAGAGCTTACCACGATGGGAATCCTCGTGAAACTACTCCAACCCTACTCCGGGCCGTTACCCGTCTCGACGACCGATCTCGAACTGCCGCTCCCTCAGCCGCGCAGTCTCGACGATCCCCGGCTCAAATCGACAAACGAACCGGCGCTCAGACTCGAAACCGTCTTGTTCACACTGTACTACCCCGCCGACGAAAAGAGAACGGGATCGCACCCCGGATCGGGGTTGCACCAACCTTGGGTTCAAAGGCCGATCGAACAAACTGCGCATGGCTACGCCGCCTTTCTCGGTCAGCGAGAAGACCTCTGCCGCGGTTTGTTCCGCTACGCCGGAGAGGCCCTCGCACTCCCCGCCGAAGCCGACCGCCCACTCGCCGTGAACGCAACACCGAATCGAGGTGCTGCGCAAACGGGTTCAGGCTCGGTCGCTGAGGAAGGGGCGAACGGCACGATTGGCCCAGGCCACGCCTTGCCGCTTATTATCTTCTCGCACGGGATGAGCGGGCAGCGGACTACCTACAGGTGAGACGCGTCACCCAATGGCAAACCCTCGCACTTGCGACCGCTGACTCGGACTGGCATCACGTCTACCACGAATCGGACAGCCGCTGGTGCGGCGAGATAGCGTCCCGTGGCTACATCGTCGCCGCCGTCGAACACCGCGACGGGTCCGGCCCGATCAGCATCGTCCGCCTCGGAGGCGGACAGGAGCGCCAAGTCCCGTTCCTCCGACCCGAGGAGCTCTGGTACGCCTGCACCCCCCGTCGTTCGTTTCTACCAGAGTTCGTGAAGATTCGAGACTCACGCACCGGAGCTTGCATACAGCTGGTCCGAGGAGGGTGGCGACGTCGACCTGCTCGATTTCCGCGCAGTCCAGCAGCAGGTTCGCCTCTCCGAAGTTGCAGCAACTCTCGCTGTCCTGAAGCGCCTCGACAAGGGAGAGGGCCAAGAAGTCGCACGCGAGAACCGGAGGAAAGATCTAGGAGGAGAAGGGGTTGCCGGGCGGTACCTCCCCGAGTGGAAAGGCCGGATCGATTGGGACAATGTGACGATGGCCGGCCACTCGTTTGGCGGCGGCACGACGGTCAGCTCAGTTTCACTTTTTTCATGCCCTGCGCGAGCTGACTCGCTGGTGTGCAGCTCGAAGCGCTCCGAGTTGGCGCGCCGTTACTCCCGTTCACGAAAGGGATTGCTCTCGACCCATCCGCCGACCCGCTCCCGCCAGATCGCGCGCGGACTGTCTTTTCCGCCCTCCGTCGCGACCTTTCCAAAGCGAAAGACGGGGCCGCCGCCGAATCGGCCGAGGACGATGCCGCCGCCGAGCGATCTAACGACGATGACGACGCGGCCGGCGAACAGCCTCAGATCAACGTTCCGCTCCTCATCATCAACTCGGAAAGCTTCACCCTGTGGAATAAGCGCTTCGAGGAAATCAAGACGGCGTTCAACTCGCTCGGTAAGGGCGTGCGAGGCTGCCTCATGACCCTCGGTACGCTTTCCAATCCTGCCCGTGCAGATCGATTCTAGCGGGCTCACTCCCTGATCCGTGGGCTCTGCACAGTCGGCTCGAGCCACTCGTCCTTCTCAGACGTCTTCCTCGTCGTCCCCTTCGCGACCAAACTCGTCGGACAACGCGCCTCGGCATCGCTCGTTCTCGACCGGACAGTCCAGACCTGCCTCGAATTCCTGGGGGAACGCTACGACGACGGGCCGATCCTCACACAGGGGATCACGCCAGGCGATGAAGCCGGAGGCCGACCGAGCGAGGCGGACAAGGGCTGGTTCGGCCAGCGGAACGGCATGCAAGGCGAGCCGGGCAGCATGCGGATGCACCTGAAGAGATAAAGCTCTCGTCTCCGCTAGACGCCGAGCACATATACATATCAAGCATGTTGTTGTCAGACCAACATAGACATTAGTGCACGTTTGCAAAGGATTAAAGTAGAACAACAGGGGGGTGATCGATGACTGCGAAACGGAAAAAGGACGCGTTACGCCGCCTCGTCTACGACCTTTCGGTCCCGCTCTTCGTACAGACCGATGATGTTGGCGACCCGCGACGACTGCGCCGAGACAGCCGACTGCGTGCGCTCCGTTCGTGGCGGAGCGGAACGTTGAACCGGCTCATCCGCATCGGCGACCACGTGCTCTCGAGCGTTCTCGCCGTGACCATCTTCGCTCGGACCGGTCAAGCCGTCGTAAGGGTTCGCTTCGCCATCGACTTCGGCAGCCGCTTCGAGGCTTGGGGTCCCGGGCGCGGATCGAGGTGGAGACGTCGTGTCGCCGCCTGTAGGTGCTAGGTTCGCCGGCAGTCGTGTCGCTTCCGAAGTAGAGGCGGGAGCGGCAGCCACCGGCGCTAGCAGCGGCATCCCCGGCTGTAGGACAAATCGGAGGTCAACAGAGCCTCCCCTACTCGAGTTCAGCGTAGATTCCTCACCTTCAGATCTGAGAACAATCCGCCCTTGTTATCGGAGGACGAAGACGACGACAGTGGCGGCTCGGGCTTCGCCGCAGCGAAGAACTTGGTAATCTTCTCGCTGCTGACCTTGCGCGCCGTGCCAATCCGAGCCATGAGGCCCTTGCGATCGAGGTCCTTCATGTGTCCGACCGCGGGAGGAAGACCGGGCTTGCTCGCTGCTCCCTTCGGCAAGTCCAGCGAGCGCGACGGTGGCGGCACCTCCGCCGCTGTGATGACCGGTGCAATCGCCACCCCGTCCGGCAGCAATGTCGTTGTAGATTCGCCGGGATGACCGTGTGTCGCCCGTACGGTCGAGACCACGGAAGGTGCGTATGCCGTCGAAGGTGCGCGTCCGTTGGCGGCGCCGGCTTCGCTCGGCGTCGTATAGACGCTCGGGACCGTCGACGCGCTCGGCCGAGGCGCAGATGTCGGACTCGGACCAGCATGCGATAGCGTCAAATTCGACAGTGAGAGGACCTGCGTTTCTGTATTGTCCGGGCTGAAGACGGCTTCGTCGATCGGTTTGAGAGTACGGGTTGGCGCTCGAGAGTTCGGAGCCAAGGATGCTGCTGCGTACGGCCGTGCTGGTCGTGCCGAAGGAGGACTGGCCGGTGGGCTTGCGGGTATAGGTGGTAGAGGAGCATCCTTCGTATGCCCTCCTCCGCTTCGTCTTCGGACGGAGCGCAGGAAAGAGCTCCTCTTGCTAGTCTTCTTCGCAAGCTATAAGCGTGGCTGATCAGCTAGGCACCCTCAGTGCAGGATAGCATCCGCACTGGCACATACCACTGGATCAACGAGTAACGCCTGCCTGTACTCCGTCGGAACAAATTCTTCGACGAGGAACCAGCGCTCTTCCGTTCGCGGGTCGTCCTCACGAGGCGGAGTGGAAGCCGCCTGCCACCCTGTTCGTGGTCGCGTTTTCCACTGAATGAGCGCGAAGCTGTGCTCTTTGAGCTCGTCTCGCGCCCAACCTCCGCCGACCAGGACATCCGCCCATGTTTCGAAAAAGAGCGCGTCGATCGCGATCCGTCCTTCTTCATGCGGTGTCGTATCGTAAGGGAAAGGTGGGAGGGACCGTTCAGCGTCGCGAAGGCGTTGCGTGATGTCCTTTTGGGACGAGGGCCAAGTCGTCACGCGCTGTCCGATGTTCTGGTGGAAGACGAGGTCGTCGGACCCAAACACCTCACGCCCGGCAAAGCCTGCCGTCTCGAAGGTGGACCAATCGAGCGTGTCACGCTTCCGTCGCGCCTTCTCGCGATCGCCTTCCGTCAAGTCGAACTCGAGCTTCTTCGAATCGACGTCTTGGAAGCCAGACTCGCCGAACTTTGCCCAATCCTTCTGGACCATCGAGCCGTACCGCTGCAGTTCATCGTCCTCGTCATCTTCCAGCCCGTGCGCTGCGCGGATGTTGAGCAGATGTCGGTACGAAGGCGTATAGACGGGCTGTTTCGGCGACGATGAGGCAGATTCGGCAAAGAGGAGTTGCCAATCCTGAGAATTCGGCACAGTCCAGCTGGTGCAATGGAAAGAGTCAGTAATAAGAAAACGACGATGCGCTCACGAGCCAGTGCTTGACCTACCTGCCGGCTTGTCGAATCAGGTTCCGAGTATGGAATCGAGTGCATCGACGAACCCGCGTCGTCTCCTCTTTTCGCCCCACAGAGGAGGCGGTAGCCACGCCCTCGTCCGCATGCAGCATACTCGGGTACCCAGCGATGAAGCTTCGGAGGAACGTCGGTATTGACCCAGTCGTTTCTTGATAACGGATGTAGCTGAGGAGAACGTGCTCGAGCGCATCGGTCGCTCGCCGCCACTCGGCATAGGTGTCGTCGAAGTTGCGGTCATCGCGAAGACCAAAGATGTAAGGCGAGAAGAGAGCAGCCAGCTTTCGCGGCGGCAAGCCATTCTTGGCGCTATGAGCCGATACCGAAGAGAGGAGCGAAAGGAGTGTCGTGCTGTTTCGACTTGCTGAGGTCAGCTGTATTCAGACTCCCGTCACCGAGGCAGAGCTGACTCACAGGAGCCGTCCGTTTGCTGGCGATAAACGAGAAAGGAACAGAGCGAAGCAGGCGTCCGCCTGGAAGCCTCCATCTATTCGCGGAGAAAGGGTTAGCCGCGTGCCGATCGCAAGACGAGCGAAGAAACCGACCTTTCTCGGCTTTCCGGAAGATGTCATACGCCTTCATGGAGACGAACCCGCGTCCGCCCTCTTCGTTCACCAACCGGGCGAGCGACCATTTGAGAAAGGCGGCAATCGCAATCGGTTCGGCGAGGTGCAGACCCGACAAGGACGTCGGATCGGCGAGATACGCTTTGATAAGGGAGTTGACGCTATCGACTGCCAGGTCCAGCGCCATCGTCGATAAAACGAGCGGCGTGTCGAGGCCTGAAGGGGTCCGCGACCAGAATTAGCCTTCGAGTCGCCTGAGGCCTCATGGCAAGAAATGACGCACCTCTCGAGCGGATCTCTCGTGCGCACGCCTCGACAATCTTTTCGACCTTGATGACGCTCAATTCGACTGTAGTTCCGATTGGGCCGTACCCGTAGAGCAATTCGAGATTTGCCGGGTCCGCTTCCCGTCGAGGTGCCGACTCTGCCGCGAACGCGGGTCTGTCGGGGACAGGACGGCCGAAGTCATCTATACGGACGCTCTGCGGCCCAAGTGAAGCGCCAGGCGGGGCTGTGGGAGCTGGCGGCCCCGAGGCGGCTCGTCGCGTCGGCGCCGCGTTGTTGCCGAGGAGGGAAGAAGGCAAGCGAGGGCCCGCATCGACGCCGTTGCGGAGCTTGCTCGTGCTTTTGCGCCGTCTGAAGACGCTCATGGCGGCTGCTGACCGCTACGAGCAGCGATGAAGCCGAAAACGGACGAGTCGCGGTTTCGATCGACAATCGCGTCCGTTTTCTGGCGCAGTGGGGAGGCGCGAGTTTGACAAACCTATAAGAGAGGAGAAGACTATAGGATTGGATGACGTCGAAGATAGCAAACCAGAACTCGCCGAGCCAGAAGACCCCAGTCGGAAACCGCTGCGGGAGGACAAGGGCTTGCTGCGGATTCCGAACCCAAGGCGTTACCACGCTCAAGTGGGTCGAGCTAGCTACTCCTCCATCGCCTCGTCCTCACTCGCATCTTCCCATGCGCCCTGTTCGGCATCATCTGCGCCGCCGCTCGCGACGACTCCGGCTGCGTCCAACTTGCTGAGCAGCTCGCGGACGTGCGCCATCTGCTCTGGGTCGGTGCTCGATGGGTCGCGCTCCTCCAGCTGTAGAGCATGAAGGGACGTCAGCACGCGCGAATCTGTCGGAAAGGTACAGCGGCCCACGTACCCGGAGGTAGTTTTCGAGGCATAGCCGCGACTCGCTCCAGCATTCCGCCTGGCTCTCGACCTCGTCGTCCTTCGATTCGGGCCCTCGAGACTCTCCAAGAGTCCACCATGCCCAACCACTGAGGTACCACACCTCCGAATCTTCGTCGTCCTCGTCCTCGAGCCGGTTCAAAATCTGCAGCGCCGGGACGTGCTCCGAAAGCTCGAGGAAGAGCTTGACGCAGGTCAACCGAGACGGTGCCGGAGGGTATTGCGGCGAGTCTGGCGGCCGGCAAGCGTGAGTGATCTCAAAGGTATCGACCCGCACTGGCACGAACGTACCATTCTCCAAATCCTTCCACAAGTCCCATCCGCGATGCAAAGCCTCCTTCGCGTCATTCTCCCGTTGTTGACTCAACCGCACGGAAGCAAGCGTCTGCAATAGTAAGGTGATGTAAGCAACGACAGGGAGATTGTCTGCACGATCGGCGGTAGCGCACCTGGTACACTTCTGGATCTGTCTGGTCTATTTGCGCGGCTTCCGCCAGAAGGGTTTCACACTTCTGCTCGGCGTCGGCCTCAAAGCTGCAAAGCAAAAACGCGATCAGCGGGATCCAACTAGCAGAGTGCGGGAGGGAAGGAAGGGTGCGCACCAAAGGTCTGTCAAGTAAAGCTCCGTCATGCCGACAAGGGCCCGACTCGCGCTTCGTCGGATGTCTCCTTCGTCTTCCGCCTCAGTCTGGGTACCGGCTCCTCCGTCCGTTCCGAGTTTGGCCTGCTCGAGTGCGGCCAACTTGGCTTGCAGGATCGTGAGCGCGTTGCCAAAGTGCGATAGAGACTCCTCGGGCGAGCCGGCCAGTTGAGCGAGGTACAGGTGCGGTGCGGGTGAAGGGTCCGGCAGGGCGGAAGCGAGCTGGATGGTGGCGGCGAAGTGCTGCAGAGAGACAGGCGAGAGGTGAGTAGCGCTCGTTAAATGGAGCAGCGCGCATCCCATCCGCGGCTCGCTCGACTCGATAATCATACTGAACAACTCACCTCGCGAGCCTCGTCGATGTCGCCCAGCTCGAGTTCGACCGTGCCGAGGATCTCGAAAGCGTCCCTCAGCATCCTCGGGTCGGCGCCGTCCTTCTGCTCCTGCATCTCCTTGTGGGCGAGCTCGACCGCCTGCAAGCAAAGCGCCTTGGCTCCTTCATAGTTGATCGAACCGATCTGCTGCGCCGCTTTGACGAGCAAGTCTTCGACTTTGATCACGACGGGCGGTTGAGCGCTCGTCGAAGCTGCGGGAGCCGTCTCGGCGGCCGGGAACGCGCTCGCCTTGCTCGCCTTCTTCGAGCGTGATTTCGTGCGACCCATGACTGTCCTGGTTGCGCCTATAGCGGGAAATGTCGGGGGATGACGGCGCGTGAGGAGAGCGCTGCACCGCCTCGCGATAATGTTTGCCGACATCCGAGCTTCGTGACCGTACAGGCTCCAGATTGATGACGCAATAATGCAGGTAGATATTGCCAATCTAATGACGACACTCTAGGAGGAGAGACGGGCCTTTAAGAAAAGAGATCAATGCGTAATCGGGCACAGACAACACTTATGACGGGAAGGGGTCGGACAGAGGAGAGCAGGTTCAGGTCAGATATGGATTCGATACATCGGGGTCGCCGAAGAGCTGCACAGCGGGCAAATGGAGCGTCAGCGACGAGATCCAGAGGGTCAGGAGAATGGAAGCACGCACGACTCCGAGATGTCCTTCCAGTTCCTCGAGCTCGGCGCTGACGGACCCGAGCGAGACGAGGTAGAACCAGTACCGCAAGAAGCCAGGTCGCTTGAGCTCCTCTTCGCCGCGCGGCAAGTTGCTCATGCGGCGAGATAGGACGAGGGCGTCGTGCTCGAACGACGACCAGGTCGGTTTCGAGCTCGGCACATCGCGCGCGAGCTGGCTCTTACACATGAGCGAAGTCGCACTGAGGTAGAAGAGCGTACGGGAGAGGCGCTGTGAGTGTAGTCGGTATGGGAAGAGGACATTGGCAAAGTCGCGGTGGATGGTCGCGTTGAAACCGTGGAGACCGACGGCCGTGCGCGCTTCTCGGAGGCGGTCGAGGATGACTTGCTGGCTCCGCATCACCTTCAGGATGGTCTCGCTCTTGAAAGGTGCCTGGAACTTGGGTTCGACCTTTGCAAAGGCGTACGTCGGTGCTAGGGCGAGGATGGCGGCTTGGATCCGGTTCTCGCGCTTGACGAGTTCGCGGTGCACCTTGGCGAGCGCTTCTGGACGCGGGGTCGGGGCTTCGTCGGCGGGAGCGACGAGGTTGACGAACGCCTGGAGAAGCGTGTTGTACGCTGATGCGGCAAACATGACTTCGGCGAGCTGGAGCCGGAGACGATGGCGAGCGGGCTGGCGGAAGAACAGGAGTTGGAAGACGGCAGATATGCCCATACTGATGGCGAGGCTCGTAATGATGTATCCGAAGCGTAGCGGAGGCGCGGCGAATGGGCGCTCCGTTTCGGGCAAGTCGTTGTACAGGTACTCTTGCAAGACGAAGGTGCCGTAACCGATGACGTAAAGAAGGGACTGCGTGTACTTGGCCGGGTGCAGCAAGAACTTGTACGACGACCATGCGAACCAGAGCGTGCCGAAGACGACGATACCGTAGGGGTTGTAGCGGTAACCGCCGACGTCCTTGAAGATTTCCAGAACGACGAGTCCGACGAGAGCGCCCGCACCTGTACCGGAGATCTGGAACAGCCAGGTCGACAGGGTTCCGCCGAGCGTAGGCGCGATCGCGACAATGACCGTGATGAGAGCCGAATTCTGGCCAATCTTGAGGAACACCCGCTCTTGGAGAACGGGCGCGAGCGCAAAGACGATGTAGACGGCGGAAGCCATCGCAACCTTGGCCGCATACGTACTGCGCTGCGACCACGTCCAGCGCTCGATGCGGATGATCCGCTGCGTAAACTTTTTCGGAGGCTCGACGTACTCGCGTCCATGGAGGACAGCAAGCGCTTGCGGGAGGTTCAGGTCATCCTTGGGTTTTGAGAAACGCCGGACCTTTTCGACGAGCATGCGAATGATGTAGAACCGGAGCTTGATCGGCTCTTCGCGACTTGCGAGATCGTGCAGGGAACATAGGCCTTCCGTCAATTGGCCGAGGCCGAAGAGCAGCGAGTACGACTTGGTTAAGGCTTCGGAGCATGCCGTCTCCTCGGACGGCGCCTCGGATACGATCGAAGGAGCAACGAGCGATTCTCCGCGGGATCGAAGGCGAGCGAGTTGTGTATGCGTGATGAGCGATGACGTCCAAGCCTTGGGGAGGCGGTCGGCGTACCTGCATGTCAGGGGGTGGATGAGCGTAAGCATAGTGGAGAAGCGGAGGAATGGCGGTTATTCTACGCGACAGGGATACGCACATTTCCTTGATGCTCGGCATTCCAGCCTCGATGAGGAGAACATCGTCGACCTGGACGGACCCGTCCTTGATGAGGGTGACGAGGGCGTTCTGCTGCGCACGAGCGAACGCGTCCCATGCCCGTTGGAAGACGAGAACGACGCTCTCGCGTGTGATCGCCGCAACCTCCGGATCGCTCGTCGAAACTGCTGGCCCTTGTCCAGCCGGCTCTTCGCCGGGTACAACTGTGTCGTCCGACTGACGCGTCGCGCTTCTACCACGATCGTCTGAAGACGCTCGCCTCGCTGCCGCTCGCAAAGAGGGCGCCAAAGAGGGCGTGCGAGGTCTCGAGGTGGAAGGAGACGAGCCATGTCGGCGTCTCGATTCGCTGCGCTCGCGGACAAAGTCTTCCCGGATTCGACGGTGCCGCAGTTCGGCTTCCTGGACTTCGCGCTTCAACTTGGCGGCGACGCTGACCATCTTCTCTTGTGTCGCCACCGGTGTCGGCGTCGTGTGTAGCGCCGCGCCGAGACGCCCTTGATCCTCTGCATCGTCGTCGCTGTGCTCGTTGGCTTCGTCCGGCGGAGCCTGAGCCGCGCCGTCTTCGTCCGTCCGCTCTGCGACGGCCTTCTCTGGATCTCGCACCGACTCGTCCAGAGTCTCCTTGACCGCGACCGGGCCAAGGAGCTCGTCGATGATTTCGGCGATCACCAAGTCGATCCCGCTCCGGAATTCGGCGAATGTTCGGGCTGTCTCTGCGTCTGACAGCAGGCGCCGGCTCGATGTCCCTCTAGGATCAACCGAGTCAATCAAGTCGATGGCCGACGACGACGTAATGAGGGCTTGCTGAAGTCCCTGGACGGCGGCAATCATCTCGCGGAACTGGCGCAGCGAATATCGCGAGACCGCCACTTCGTATTTCATCTCATCGAGTTGAGCATCCAAGGCCAGGTAGTCGCTCCTGAGGCTCTTGGCGAGCACATGCCGAACCTCGGACTCTTCGGCGTCGAGTTCGCGCGCAAAGGTCTTGCAGGTGAGGTGGGCGAGCGTCGCCACGTGCTGTAGTGACGTGACGAGAAGTCGCCGCAGCTCCTCTTCGGCCGTTGTCGGAAAGACGAGGACGTTAACGCTGAGAGCTATGGCGATGCCCCAAGCGTAACTGATGAAGTCGGCCAGGTGGAGTTGGCGGTCAAAGGCGCCGGTCGTGATGGATCGGTAGACGCCGTTGAACGAGAAGAGAACTCCATAGAGGTAGAACGAGATGTACTTGGGACCGCCGAAACGGACGAGGGCGGCGCAGTAGACCCACGCGGCGAAGACGAACCCTTGTGCCGTCGGCGCGTGTGCCAGGAACCCGAGGATCGCGTAAACGAGGGAGCCGAGCCCGAGTCCGAGCAGTCCGAGCGCGACCGCCTGGAGGCATTTGCCGGTTGAGCCTCCAGGATAGGCGCCGACGACGACGAGAAACGCGTTACTCAAGACTGTCGGGTCCGGAGACAAGGTCGCGAAACTGCGGCCGACGAGGAAAGATAAGATCAGAGTCGGATACAAGATGAGGCGCCACCCGCCCTCTGCTGAGCGCACCTGTGTATACACGACAGCGTAAGCAGGATCGTGAGAGCCAATGTAGCCTTGGCGACTCCTAGCCAGAGGCGAGGGCCATGATCGCGCAGCCTCGACGGCGAGAAGCCGTGCCGGAGATCTGCTTTCGCCCGTCGAAGTCGCTTGTCGAGCCATTTCGATACCATTATGAGCTGTTAGAGCGATGTTAGGACCGGTTGAGCGGCCGCATCAGGCCGTCAGGAGTTGAGCCTGTCGAGAGTGAGAAGTCGAAAGAACGAGAAAGTTCACTGAGCGACGGTTTGTCTCGTATACTCACGCTGTCATGGCTTCCGGTGAGCTCAGAGAGCAGGTCTAGCTCATACAAGGACTGACGAGGCGAACTTTCCTAAACAGACGCAGTCTCTTCGCTGTCGGCGCGACTTTCGACGCTCGACCCGGCAGGAGACTCCGAGGCTCCTCCCGCTCCCGCAGCCGCACCGGAGACGGCCGAAGCTGCACCTCCGCCCGCAGAGGAGGCTCAGGTGGAGGATGGTGATGCTACGGAACCGCCTCAAGGTGAGTCGAAATGCGTCATTGTTCGTCTGTCGCTTGCTGATGGTCTGCCTGCTCCTGCAACGCAACAGCTTCGTCTCTGCTCGAGAACCTCAGTCATGAAGTCCAGGTAGGCTGAAAGTCCACGTCTGCCGGAGAAGACCGTCGCTCAAGCCGTCTCTGCAGGTCACCCTCGCCGACCAGCAAGCGGATCCCAACTCGCCCCTCTTCTCTGCCAAAACCTTTGAAGACCTCAACCTGTGCGTACGCAGCTGAGCAGAGACAAGTATCATGACGAGCTGACAAAGCAGCGCTTCCCAGGCACCCGAACCTGTTGAAGGGAATCTACAAGATGGGCTACCAGAAGCCTTCGAAGATTCAGGAGAAGGCTCTCCCGCTACTCCTGCAGAACCCGTGAGTTGCGCTGTGCTTTCGAAAGCAATCGGAGATTGACCTTGCATCGCCCCTCGCAGTGCCCGAAACATGATTGGCCAGTCACAGTCGGGTACCGGCAAGACGGCCGCTTTCGCCTTGACGATGCTGTCGCGGATAGACATGGACCTGAAGGCTCCGCAGGTGAGCTCCTTCTTTCCACATTACTGCGACGTCTTCTCTAACTCGCTTGTCATGGACAGGCGGTCTGCATCGCGCCGTCACGAGAGCTCGCCATGCAGATCCTGTCGGTGGTGCAGCGCATGGGCGAGTACACCCCCGTCGAATGCTTCTTTGCCGGCAAGGACTCTTGGACAAAGGGCATGCCCAAGTTGACGCAGCAGGTCATCATCGGAACGCCGGGCACTATGATCGATGTGAGTAGTTACCGGCAACCTCGCGCTGTTGCAGCTTTCGTTCTGACTGCGCCGGTAATCGTGGACAGATGGTGACGAAGGGACGCGTGCTCGATCTCCGAGAAGTCAAGGTGTTCGTACTGGACGAGGCCGACAACATGCTCGAGTCAGGATCGATGGGCGACCAGAGTATCACGCTTAAGAAGTGAGTCCTCCTCGGCATGAGCGGTCGAGCCGTGACTCACGCCTTTCCGCGCCGCAGCCTCATCACCAAAATGGCCAAGGACCCGCAAATTGTGCTGTTCTCGGCAACTTTCGCCGACGTCGTCCGGAACTTTGCCGTCCGCTTTGCGCCAGGAGCCAACGAGATCCGACTGAAGCAGGAGGAGCTCTCGCTCGATGCGATCAAGCAATTCTTCATGGGTGAGCGAGCCGACAGATTACTGGACCTCATGTGCGATTCTGACTCGGAACCTGCTTCAGACTGCGACAACGAGGAGCACAAGTACGAGGTGTTGGTCGAGCTGTACAACCTCTTGACCATCGGACAGAGCATCATCTTCGTAAAGGTCAGCTTTCACTGTTCTATATTGATCGCTTCTGTGAGATGGCTGACGCAACCTGTCCTGCAGCGACGAGACACGGCTGACGAGATCGCCCGTCGCATGTCGGCCGAGGGTCACAAGGTCGTCTCCCTGCACGGCAAGCTCGAAACGACCGAGCGTGACGCCGTCATGGAATCGTTCCGCGACGGCAAGACCAAGGTCCTGATCACGACGAACGTCATCGCTCGAGGGATCGACATCTCGCAGGTCAACATGGTGGTGAACTACGACCTCCCCCTCGACGCTCAGAACCGTCCCGATCCCGAGACCTATCTGCATCGTATCGGTGCGTTGTTCGGCGCAATCGTCTCGCTTGCCCGGTGAGTGGCTGACCTCGTTATGAACGCAGGTCGGACGGGTCGTTTCGGTCGCCAAGGTGTCTCGATCAACTTTGTCCACGACCGCCGGTCATTCGAAAACATGGAAGCGATCCGCAAGGCGCTCGGCAAACCGATTGTCCGCGTCGACACGTCCGATTTCGAGCAGATGGAAGCGGTGCGTCGGGCTCGCTCCGGCTGGAAGTCCAATCTCGAGCTGACCGATTGCGCCCTGACAGACCTTGAAAGCGGCTCTGAAGTCTTAGTTGCAAGTTTCTTGTCGTAGACGCCCAACTCTTGTCATATACGCAGAAAATGAGCAGAGTTACAGTCAAGTGGCCGGAACGACTCGATCGCCCTGCGAAACTTTCTGCCCACTGCCGCTGTACCTCTGCTGCGTGACCAAGCATACCACGGCTAGTTCTGCTGCTGTGCCTGTCATCGTCGTCATTATGACAGCGTCCGCCGCTGGTCCGCCTGCGCCCCCCCGAGGTTCGTGCAGCTGAAGAACGACGGGGACCCGACGTCGAGCCCTTGTCGCATCACTAGCTTTTTCTCAACTCGCTCGAAGCGCAAGGAGGGCTTTGCTGCTTGATCTAGTCACTCTGATAGCCTCTGCTGGCACCCACTGCTAGAGGGAGTTGCTATTGAGATACGCACGACGCGGCAGATCCCGGCTGCCGTACCTCGCGACTACCCCGTCGACACGATCCCGCCGGCTTCGCAGGTTTATACTCTCAAAAATCCGAAATCTGGACACGGCATGCACAGCACGACCCAGGAGACGACGGTCCGCGGCCAAGGAAGAAACCCGAGCGAATCCTCATCGGAAGAGCCGGAAGAGAGCGCATCCTGGCAAGGCGGACAGGACAGTCTTCATGGCTCTATCGGGCTTGGCTTCGCGCTTTGGCCGCCTACGCCGTCGACGATTGCGCCTGCGGCAGAAGCCACCGCTGGACCGTCGTCGTCTCGCCCACGCTCGCCTTCCGTCTCGTCCACCGAGATGGGCACTGCAACTCCGGTCGACCTCGAAATCTCAGCATTGTCGAGGATGCCGTCGGTGACGATTGCCGATAGTCCGCTTGGTCGACTGTCGAACAGCGCCGGAGTGAGTTTACGCCGAATCGGCGGAATGCCGCCGTGCGCAGTCTGTCAGAAACGGTCTGCTGATCTTTGCGCACCATGCCAGTCCCTATCGCGCCCTCGATCTTTCCTGTCGACGATGCTGGGTCGAGGTCCGCGTTCAGGTCGCAGCTCGGCACCGGGTTCGCCTGAATTGGAAGCAGAGACCGCCGTGCCGCACGGCCGTTCTAGCAGCATGCCGGTGTTGGCGGGCTCACCTGAGCCTCGCTCGTCTTCCGACCTATGGCGAACAGGATCGCCGAGTCCTCGATCCTTCGCTGCGCGCACCTTCGCGAACTTGACGCGCTCAGCATCGGCGCGCAGTACGGCCGCGCCGCCCGCTCTCGGAGAGACAGCAACGGAGTGTCCACGAGAGGATCCATCATTACAGCGCCTGTACAGCGATGCCGTCGGCGGAATTCGGCCGCCGAATGCGGAATCTGGAGGATTCGCAGAGAGCGGCCTCACGGTTCAAACGATCACCCCAGCATTGTCATTCGCGCGTCACGCGGAACCTCTGTGCGGTGCTATCCTAGACGATCGATACCTACTCATCGGTACCTCGAGCGGTCTCGACTTTCTCCCAATGCCGGTCAGCAACCCATCACCAGCCGGCGACGCCAGCTTCAAAAAGCGCCGCTCTACTCGCAAACCACTCTCTCTGATCAAGCGGACGCGCTTCAAAGAGATTATTCTTCTGAGCGAACGCAGTAACATTCTCGTCGCGATCGCTGGAAGAAACGATCACGTCCGAGGTGCGTATCGAAATGCGCCGGTTGCCCGGCCGTTCAGCTGATTCTCGCCGCCGCAGTGTACGCGCTCGACCGTATCCGTCAGATCATCCGCAAGCGGATGCACGATATCGATGTGGGTCAAGGGTATCCGATCGCGTCTCCCTCGGACTACGCGCCTTCCTCCGCGAGCGGGATCGCTAGGGCCGACCGCGACGCCGCACTGCCGAAGCCGTCACCAGTCCAGATCTCGCCGAAGCCTCGCCACCAGCATGTGGATCCTGTTCGCACAGTCGCAATCGGGAATCACAGCGCCGGACCGAGCGGAGTAAGCCGACGCGAGCTGCGCACTCGCGCTTCACGCGATTTCGTAGCTGGCCGGCGACCTTCCGCAAGCAGTACAACGACAGCATCGACTCGTTCTCGACCGCGTCCGATAGCTTCATCGAGCAGGCGCTCGAGAGTCGCATCGGGGCAACCAACGGAGTCACCCGCGCCTGGCGAGGCGACACACGGTACCCGCCGCTCATCCGCCACCGGCCCACATGCCGCGCCCCTCGAGCCTCGCGCCCCTTTGCGCTGGCTCAGCGCATCTGAACGCTCATCAACTTCATGCCTTGCCGACTTTCTTCGAGACACCGGCCCTGGGACGCGCTCTCCAGAACTCGACAAGCACTTTGCCGACGCGCCTGCAAGACGATCCCCGCGCGATTCAGGTCCCGGTTCTTCTTCGGCCGGTGATGCCTATCCGGCTCATAGTCGCTCTTTGGACGGCATCGAATCCATCTCATCTCATGAGCCGATTCTCCGGTCATTCGACAGTCCGCAAGCCTTCTCTACACCGTCTCAGCCGGCGCTCGACGCGAGGCATACCGAATTGCTCGCCCTGCCGACGGCGACAGGGTCGTCGCAAACGCGGCTCGAGAGCAGTAGTGCTGAACCGCTAGCACCGCCGGCGCCGTCCGCTCGTACCCGCAAGCGCTGGACATTCAACGGCTTCACAACGACCGCCAGCCCGACCGGCGAGCTGGTCCCGGCGTCGAGCGACCCCACGACTTCGTCTCTGTCCGATCACTCTGAGCCTATTACGGCGGACACTTCTTGGCGACAAGACGCAGCATACGCATTTGCGGCACCGGACTACGCCTTAGACACGAGAGAACCGGGCTCGCCAACGAGGGACCAAGTCTCGCCGACTCTTCGGAAACGTCGATCTGTCCGCTCTTTGCCCGATGGCACTGATTGCCGAGCTCACGAGAAGCCCGGCGAGCACACGGTCAATCTGTATCCTACCCGCGTTAGTCTCTGCGCCTCCGTAAAAGGGTGTCCATCAGGAGCTCACGCTTTCCTCTGGCAGTCCTCGTCCACACTCGAGTTCCTCAAGCTTGCCCGGAGTCGCAATGCACGGATGATTCGAGCTATCGAAACGCGCAAGAAGACATACCTCGCCATTCTCGGCGGCGAAGAGGGTGACCGCATTGAGCTCTACACGGGCTCGAAGCAAATTTCGCTCAGCCTTAACCGCACCTTCGTCCTCCCCGACGTTCCTCGCACTATCGAGCTGCAGCTTCAAGGGGACGATCTGGTCGATATCTACTTGATCTATGCCGACTCGATCTTCGCCCTTGAGCCTGTAACTGTGCGGGTCCGCGAGGTCGGGATCGGACGAGACGAGCGGCGTCCACGGCGGAGACAGCGCGATGAGGAGGACTTGCCCGAGGAGCCACCCGTGGAGAGACGTCCTCAGATCATTAGCGAAGCTGCTGGCAGCGACGCGACAGCCGAAGGTCCGCCCTCGTACCCATCCGACAGCGCCCCGCGGCCTCGACGCGACTTTTCTGCCTTTCAGCAACTCACGTCCATTCCGCCCGTACCGTCAAGTGTCCTCGCTCCGTCGTGGATCATTCCTCCTCTGTATACAGATGTGACGCGGGCAGGCGAACCTGCGCTTGTCGCCGATCTGCTCTCACCAATCTCGCTACTCAGCGGTGCCGCCCTGCGCAACAATGGTCGCCCTGGCCTCTTCTTCTGCTCAACCGGCGCTCTTTTGACGACCATTATCACTGCGGAGGGCCGGAATGGTGCGTATCGACCTGCAGCAGAAAAGCTGGAAGTAGGGGTGCGCTGACACGACTTCGTCCAGTAGTGATCAAATCGCCGATCCGCTGGACCGCAGCGATCTCGCCGGATACCGAAGAGCCTGATTTTGCGCGTCATCGGCTCGAGACTCTCGTCCTCGGCGGCACAAAGACCGCGGTGGTTCGAATTGCGAACGACAGCGTCCAGGTCGCCGACCTTGCGTTCATTGGCGCTCAAGAATGCTTCATCCCTGCATCGACTGTTCCCACACCCAACAATGCGCGGCTTGTCCATCTCGCTACGCACGCAGCCGGCGAGCAGCTCTTTTACGTCGAATCGACCGCCTCTTCCTTCGCCGTCAAGCGTTTGCACAGTCTGAGTAGCGCGCTCCAGTAGACAGCAAACGCACTTGTACTGTTACGTGTAGATACGTGCAGATGAGTGAGAGCCGAATGAGAGCGCTGCCTCAGACGTGTAGAGCCACCCGCTCGCGACTGCGGATGGCCTTCTCAGCGCGTCGCGAAGCGTTCGGGGTGTAGACGCGCCGCGCGTCGACTTCGTTTGCTCTTCGCGCTCTCGTCCAGCGCTCTTACCCACGACCATGACCTTTGACTTTGCAGCTTTCCGGTGAGCGAGAGGAAGAGCGTCGCTACGTTGTAGCCGCCCGCTCAGACATTCCCTTCGCAGGGATGCGGCGGAGGCAAAGAACACCTCCATGCTGACCGGGCTCGATATCCGCGGTGTCAAGGCAGTCATCGACGAGCATGCGCCGCCTGTTGTCCGGAAGCCCAAGGTCAAGCGTCCGCCGATGCCAAAGCCGGCAGCGACATTGGCCGCCGACGACAGTGCCGAGGCTGCGATGGACAGCCGTGCACGTCGCGGCCTGCGATCCTCTTCCCGCATCAAAGACCAGCTCGCGGTCGTCAAGTTAACACCGACTTCGTCCGCTGCTGTGAGTTCGGGCCCGTTCATCGACGACGAGGGCGAGGAAGAAGCGTACTATTACGAGAACGGGCGGAAAGTCAGGACAGGCTACGGTACGTCCTTGTGGCTCTGAGATACCTTGCGATCGCGGCAGCTGATATCCGGATTGTTGTGCACATTACAGCGAAGAAGCGACTCGACAAGCGCGATTGGGATCCGAAACGATACGGCGCCGTACCCGGCATCCCCGTCGGTTCGATCTTCCAGTCCCGCCTCGACGCATCGCAGGCGAGCATCCATGCGCCGCCAGTCACCGGTATCGCGACAGGCAAGGTCATCGGAGAGAAAGCTGCCTGCGCGAGCATTTGCGTATCGGGTGGCTACATCGGCGATGTCGACCTCGGCGAGCGCTTAACGTTTTCAGGAGCCGGTGGACGCGACTTGCGAGGTACAAGCATTTCGCCCTCATGCGCGGACGCTCGTTCCGTCTCTTGACGCTCGTCTCACTGGCTGGCAGGGACGAAGGCGCAGCCGAAGAATCTGCGAACCGCGCCTCAATCGTGCGATCAGACCTGGGACACGGCGCTCAACTCTGCTCTCAGACGATCAGTAGACCTCGGCAAGCCCATTCGCGTACTTCGTGGCTTCGCAAACAAGGGTCCGTTCGCGCCCATCATGGGTTACCGATACGACGGTCTCTACCAGGCCGTGCGGGTGCGTCATGCAGCTAATCCGTTCCGCGTTCGAGCGAGAAAGGCTGACGCCATTCCTCCGCGCGCAGGCTTTCGAGGACATGAGCGAGGATGGATACTTGATCTGCCGGGTTGCGCTTGTCCGGCTCCCCGGACAGCCACCGCTTCCAGTCCATCCGGATCGCGAGCATATGCTCCAGGGTACCGTTCTTCCGGTACGTATTCTCTTCTCAATCTGTAATCATAGTGGGCGTGCTAGTGATCGTTGGACCTCCTCGCAGACGTCGGTCGACGATTCAACCTCGGGCGCGATGTCTCGCACCAGCTCCTCGTCCAGCTCAGCTCAGAGCGTCAGCACTAAGGCAACGACGCCTGACCGCGAAGACACGCAAGAAATGGCCCTAAAGTCGGACGAGAATCCGAGTGAACCGACCGCGAAGCGTCGCCGCGTATCCCAGCGTACACGCTGAGATTCCTCTCTCTTCCTTTCGATCTTGGCATCTAGTGACAGCACGATAAGGATATGTACAACTCTTGGGGGTCTTCTCGGCACAGATAGGGTAAATGTACGGCAACGAAGCGTCCGCGGGTGGCGCGGTTTTTAGTCCTTCTTCGCCTTCTTCGCCGGAGGTGCCTTGGCCTTGCCGGAGGCCTTGCCTCCCTTCTGCAGCGTGAATGTGTGTCAGCGTTCGGAAAGCGTGCAGAACTTCGCGTTGAGAACATACGCGACCGCCTTCGCGCTGCTTCTTCTTCGCCTCCGATTCATCGTCGTCACCTTCAAAGTCTTCGCCGTCGTCGTCGTCCTCGGCCTCTGCGGCGTCCTCGTCATCAAAGTCTTCGTCGTCGTCTTCATCGGCAACGGTGGTGGCCTTGGCCGCTCCACGCGACGGCTGCTTGCGGGTGCCTTCGGCCGAGCGCTTCGCCGGCGTGGTCTTGCTGGTACCGCGCTGAGCGTTGGTCTGGCAAAAACCCAATGATGTCAGCTCTCAAGGTCATTGTTGAAAATTAGCACAGAGAGCTCACCTTGGCTGCGCCCTTCTTGCCGCCGGCCGATTGCTTCGCCTTGGCGGAGGCCGTGTCGTCCTCGATCACCTCGTCCGCGTCGCCATCAGCCTCCTCCTCATCCATCTTGTCGTCGTCAGCCTCGGCCTCGTCGTCGTTGGACACTTTCTTGCCCGAAGCCTTGCCGCCCTTCCGTCCTCCGGCCGATTGCTTCGCCTTGGTCGACGCGTTCGGGTCGTTCAGGATCTCATCCGGGTCACGGTCATCGCTCTTGTCAGCGGCGGCGTCGGTCGACTTGTCGTCTCCCTTCTTCGCGGCGGCGCCCTTTTTACCGCCAGCCGATTGCTTCGCCTTGGCCGAAGCTTCGTCGTCCTCCTTGTCCTCCTCCTTGTCATCCTCCTTGTCGTCCTCCTTGTCGTCCTCTTTGTCGTCGGCGGCGTCGTCCGACTTCTTGTTCGCCGAGGCCTTGCCGCCCTTCTTGCCGCCCTCCGCCTTCGCCTCGTTCTTTTCTTCGGCCTCCTTGTTGGTGCTGGCATCGCCAGCCTCCTGCTTGGCATAGGAAGTCTTGTCGCCGGTCGAGCCTTCGTCGACGTCGTTTAGCTCGTGCGCCAGCTTGATGGCGTTGTTCTGATCGAGAGGATGACGTAGGTCAAGAGTCAGCTATGTGAACGCCCAGCATGCCTTCCGGCTTCCGTGGATGATATCCAGGTCCATGGCAGGGCGCTCCGGGCGGGAACAAAAGGGCAGAACGGAAGGAGAGCCGGTGGTAGTCGCGATCCGCAGCAGCGGGGAAAAGCAGAGCCACTTACGCCGGAGTCGGCCTTGAGCTCAACGGCCGGGTCTTCGGCAGCTGCGGCAGAGCTTCTTGTGTCAGTATCAAGATGGCGACGGTTCGGGAACGGCTTTTCCGTCGGGAAAGACTCACTGCCCTTGCGGGAAACCTGCGTGCCGCCCTTGGTCGTGATCGTGTCGTGTTCGGGAACGACCGCCTTGACGGTACCGCCCGGTTGGCCGCCGCCATAGTTCCAGCTGCACGTCGCATCGGCGCGGCAACAAGTCAGCTTCAAATAACCATGACGTGCAGCAGGGTCGACCATCGAGATCGAGCGGAGCAAAAGGGGGAGGAGCTGTACGACTTACGTGACGCGGTCACCCTCCTTAAGGTCTTCAGGCTTGGTCATAGTGTGTGTTTGTGCGAGTACAATTGGTGGATCGTAAGAAGGGAAGAGAGGAGAGCGCCAAAAGAGGGGAGCGAGGACAGCGAGGTGTTCGATCTTGAGAAGGTCCCACCCGGCTGACGTCGCCGAAATAGTTACGTCGTCGCGCGGCGCGGAAGCAAGCCCCGGCAGTGAGCGGGGAAGTGAGCCGTGATATAAAAAAGGGGGAAGCACACGCGTCAAATTTCCTTTCGGGTGAGTTGGTCGCTTCCGCAGTAACGATTGCACGATTCGCCAGGTTAACGAGATCGGCACAGGTGGATGCGAGTCACAGGAGAGCATCAAGATGGTACACGATGCAACAGAGGGAAGCTACACTCGAATCACGGGCGAAGGAATGTCCCGCTCGAAACTAAGAAACCTGGAATGCAGTTGGCCTAAACAGACCCTGCGGTCGCCCAGCAAAGGGCGAGTCGACCAGGCTTCAACTCTGAGAGCGGACCTGAACGCCCTATCCCGGCGGGGGAAGGACGCCTGCGACGCGGATCGGGCCCTCCGATGTGGTCCCCCTACTCCGGCCCGGACCACGACCCTGTAGCTTGTGGAACTGTGGTTCCCTCTCCGCGGACGGAAGGAGGGACGACGTCACAGCCTCTCCCAAGGGCACGCTCTGACCGGAGTCTGAAGAGCGTAGCGCGGCTTGTTGGAGAGAAGCGTCGAGGGTGCGGCGAAACCGAGGCCGGAGCGTGGCGGGGGCAGAGGGAGCACCGACGGTACGCAGAGGTGAATCTCCCACGATCATAACGATTCCCGGCCATCCGAAGTCCTCTGCGCGCGTGGAACTGCGCGGCGAGGTGGCTGGGAACCTGACTGTCATGGGGTGAAGGGGAGGGGGGAGTTCGCAGGAGGAAAGGATGAGAGAGGGTAGCGAGCGCGTCTGGCTAGCAGATTCCGATAGACGCGATGCAAGCATTGCCAGGTAGCGGTGCGGCGTGGCGACTTGAGAAAGAAAGCTGTCGACATAATCAGGTCAGCATGACCGGTTCTCCCACGTCGGCCAAAAATGAAGCATGTGCTCACCCATCTTCGACAGCACGGCTTTGGCTGATCGACCTATGAAAATGACTGGCAGAGCTCGGCAGGGCGAGGTGCGCGCTCGCTCGTCGGGAGCAGCGGTCGATTGGTCGGCGCGAGCTTGAGTAAGTCGGAGGAGCGACCGCGACAGAGGACCCGACGCCAGCGAATTAGCATGGTAAGACGCTCATGCAAGCTTTGCTGCCAGTCACCACCGCTGCGATGTCGAGAGAGGGAGAGGGGTGAGGGAAAGAGAGGAACAGAAAGAGAGGCGCGACGGTTCGCTCGACGTCGAGTTTGTTCCGCTCGGAATACAGAACTCCGAAGCGAACAGGTCTCTCGCTTGGACCTAAGCAATTGACGCGATGAGACTGCACAGGAGCTTGTTGAGAGCCGCTCTCTACTCGATCCCGCCTCGAGCCGGTTCGACCAGCGCAGCGTCGGCGATCGCTACAGTCGCTGCTCGGCCGACTGCATCTGCGCCCAAGTCGAGATGGGCTTCATGTCGCTCCTTGGCTACAGAAGCGTTCGAACCCTACGCAAATGCCGACGTACAGCCTTATGACACGCTCGTAATCGGAGGAGGGCATGCAGGGTGCGAGGCAGCAGCAGCGAGCGCCCGGACTGGAGCCAGAACCCTCCTGCTCACCCAGAAACTCGACTCGATCGGAGGTGCGCTCCCTCGAAGCACGCTCGCACGCTTGCGCATAGCACTGACGCAGCTCCTGCGCGCGCAGAAATGAGCTGCAACCCGAGTTTCGGCGGTGAGGCGAACTTGCGATTGAACCGGGACGCCACTCGGATCCGCGTACTGACTTCGCTCTGCGTCAGGTATCGGCAAGGGTACGCTCATCCGGGAAGTCGACGCGCTCGACGGCGTGTGCGGCAAAGTTTGCGGTACGTCCCCGGTAGTCCGGGCTCTGCTTCCTTCGAGATGCGCTTCTGACTTTTGTTCCTCGGCGCTTCTCCCGACGCAGACAAAGCCGGCATCCAGTTTCACGTTCTGAACAAGTCGAAAGGGCCAGCAGTCTACGTGAGTACGGTCTGTACTTCCGGCATCACGGCGCCTGGGGACGCCGTGATCTAGCCTGCTGCGGCATCGCTCCTGTGTCGAGATCGACGACTGACACGGCAGCCTTTGTCCTCGGTCTTGCAGGGTTACCGCGCGCAAATGGACCGCAAGATCTACAAGCGCGAGATGCAGTCTGTCCTGAACAACTATCCGAACCTCGAGATTCGGAAAGCGGCCGTCCAGGATCTCGTCCTGTCGCCTCCCGTCTACGGAGATGTCCGCGAGCCAGGTCGTCAGGTTATCGGCCTACGCATCGGTGAGCCGTCTGATGACTCGCTGAAAAAGGCCTCATTGCCACGTGTACTGACCTTCCAAGGCCATACCTTACTCGCATAGACAACGGCGAGGTTATCCCGTGCAAATCAGTCGTGATCTGTACCGGTACCTTCCTCGGCGGCGAGCTCCACATCGGCATGACTATCACGCCTTTCAAAGGTCGTTTGGACGAAGCGTCGGCGCATTCGCTTTCCGACTCGCTTCGCGAAGCCGGGTTCGAACTCGGTCGGCTCAAGACGGGGACGCCGCCTCGGTTGCGCAAGAGCAGCATCAAGTACGCAGGACTCGGCGAACAGGTCGGCGATGTCCCCGCGAAGCCGTTTTCGTTCCTGACAGACAGAGTGGCGAACGAGGTCAGTCTTCCCGCAGGACGGACGCACTGCCGCACTGCCGGCACGCCTCGCTGCAAGAGAAGCGGCGGCTGACTCGGCATCCCGCTCGCAGGCAAATCAAGTGTCTTGCTTCCAGACGAGCACGAACGACCGCTCGCACGCGATCGTCCGGGACAACATCCACCGATCCGTTCACGTCCGCGAGACGATCAAGGGTGAGCAGGGCTTCCCCGTTTCTGTTCGGCACCGCTGCTCACACCGCGTTTCTGTAGGCCCGCGATACTGTCCGTCGATCGAGTCAAAGGTCCTGCGCTTCGGAGACAAGACCGGTCACACCGTCTGGCTCGAACCGGAGGGTTACGATTCTGGTAAGCTACGAATCGATGCCTTTCGATCCGTCGGCAGTGTGACTGATCGGCTCTCTGCCTTCGTCCGTAGATCTAATTTATCCTAACGGTATCTCAATCACCTTGCCCGAGGAGAATCAGCTCGAGCTGCTGCGGACTATTCGCGGCCTCGAGAACGTCGAGATGGTCCAGCCCGGCTACGGCGTCGAGTACGACCACGTCGACCCTCGAGAACTCAAGCGTACGCTTTCGCTGTGATTACCGATACCGAGTTAGACCGGCTCGCTTACCCAATTCCTGTCCACAGACACGCTCGAGACCAAGCGGATCTCGGGTTTGTTCCTCGCGGGCCAGATCAACGGCACGACCGGCTACGAAGAGGCGGCAGCTCAGGGCGTCTTGGCTGGTATCAACGCCGGACGTGCCGCTCTAGCGCGCGAACAGCTGGTCCTGAGTCGCGCAGACGGGTTTATCGGCGTCCTTGTTGATGACCTCGTCACGAAAGGTGTCAACGAACCTTGTACGTCGCCGTCGGTCGGCAGCGATCTTTCCCCGTACAGCACACTGACCTGTCGTTGACGTGCAGATCGAATGTTCACCTCGCGGTCCGAGTACCGCGTCTCGCTCCGGGCGGACAATGCCGATCTCCGCTTGACGGAGAGGGGTCGCGCCGTCGATGCCGTCGGCGATTCTCGCTGGTCTACATACGAAAGTACGAAGCGCGACATCGAGTCGGGCATTGAGCTCATGGAGAATGTGAGCATGGCGCCGGACTGGTGGAACTTGCGCGGGTTCGAAGTCAAGCGAGATGGGAATCGCCGGAGGTGAGCTGCGCTTCGTCTTCCTGCTTCGAGAGTCTGCGCGGAGTGTGCTCATGCTGCATGAATACCACCAGCGCCTTTGACCTCTTGCACTACAAGGGTGTCGACGTGGACCGGTTGCTGCCCCTCGTTCCCGGTCTCGAGGCCTTGTCGCCCGCCGTCGTCGAGCGCGTCGGTATTGCCGGCAAGTGAGTCGCCGGCTGTCCTCTTCGTTGTCATGACTGCGGCTTCTCCGAGCGGCTGTTGCAAGACATGATTGATCGCTGACGCCTAATACGCGTCCGTGCAGGTACAAGCAACACATCATCCGCCAAGCGCACGACATTGCGCTCTTTTTGCGGGACGAGAATCTTGTCATCGACGAGAGCATCGATTACGATGTCCTGCCTGGCATGAGCCACGAAGTCCGGCAACGCCTGAAGGACGCGCGCCCCGCCACGCTCGTGAGTCTGCCCCGATGGCGACTGCTGCGGAGCTTGCGGGTCCACTGACTTGTTTCATCGTCGTCAGGGGCAAGCGAAGCGTCTCGAGGGTGTCACACCCGCCTCGCTCGCGTGTTTGATGCGCTACGTCCGGAACGGCGCCGTCCGACGGGCTGCCGAGGCGGAAAGAGGGCCGTTGAGCCCTGCTGGCTTTGCTCGCCAGTCCGCCGGTTCTGCGCTCGCGGGCATGTAGTCCCGAAATCTTTCACTATGAAGTGTTACAATCACTTAGGTGCTACAGTCATTTATCTGGAGGGGAACTCTCAAGGCGCGCTACTGCGGATACTCGACGTCGAGCTGCGGAATATCGGGTTTTCCGGAATCTGATCTCCGTTGCGATCTTCACGAGCTGCAAATACTTTCTTGCGATGTTGTGCTGCAGCTGAAGGAAAAGGACTGAAGCAAGACTAAGCGACTAGCGACAAGTAGAGTTTCGCGGACCCGGGCGGGCCGTTTCCGAGTTGAAACCGTCTCGCGACGTCCTGTGCTGGGCTTCCTTAGCGCTTCTCACCAGGCCAGCATAGATAGGCAGCTCTGCTGACTGGCTCAAAGCTCGCTCTCGCTACAATAGTCGCCGTTTGGGTCGAACTTTCCGATTCGACGCGTCAAGTCAGCGAGTGACTCCAGTCCTTCGAGGTCAGTCGGTTCTCCCTCTCGTGATCAGCGAAATCCAGACGAGATAGCGGCTGACGCATATACATCCGCTACACTACCTGTACTCGCTTCCTTGACGCTATCCGTCCTGCCGTGCCGTCTTTAGCCGTTTGACGCCAGCCCCCCGTCTCGGACGCTCGCGCCTCGCCTCAGTTCGCTCTACAGCTCATTCGAGGTATCAAGACAGCACTAGGACGTGCCTTGACTATTGAACTACTCGGTGAGCCTCTTTTCCAGCCAGCGTCGTCAGTTGAACCGCTCGAGCGGGCGATTGTCGAAATGTCGGCTGACCGTCCAGCGACTCGCTTTCGACGCGTTCTTCCCTCGTCTTCGCGCCTGACTCTTTTCATTACCCGGCTGCTGCGTACCTTTGTCTCTCCGCTACCCGTCCGACCGCGAAAACCCACTCTCGAAAGTTCCAAGTCTCGCAGACGACCTCGATAGGCTCGCTTGATCCCTCAACTTTCCTTCGTTCTCGCCGCTCCCTGTCCCTACGGTCCCGTCACGTCATGCAGGCACAAGACAACAAAGCCTACAACTCGTACCAGCCGACTTCGTTCGCAGCTGCGGCAGCCGGTGCCGTCGGAGGTTCCGGCTCGATTGCCTCTGGCTCCTCTGCAAAGGGGCCGGCGCAAGCAGACGCGCCGGCCGCCAACGGTACGAGCGCAGCTGGTTTTGACGCGATCAAGCGCTCGTTCGAAGGCACGCAAACCAACGGAGCGACGCCGAACGGAACTCCGGGCCCGCTCGTCGGTTCTGCCCCCGAGGCGAACGGGTCCTCTTTCCCGGCCGTCGGCCAACCTGGATTCCCGGCTCCGAACGGCCTCTACGGTGCTGCTTTTGTCGCTGCGGCGGGCTACCCGCAGCAGCAGCAGCAGCCCATCGCTGCGAGCGGCAACACGCCCGCCGCGAATGGCGGTACCTTTTCTGCCGCCACGTCTCCGTTCCTTACGCATCCTACGCCTGGTACGAATGGCGCCGCGAGCGCAGCTCCCCTGCCTTTCCAATCACCGATCCCTTCCGCGGCAGGCCCGTACTCTGGATCGGCATTCGACGCGACGCCGACTTCGCCGAACCCTTATGGCGGCCCGCCTCTGCCGGCCCAGGGCGGCCCTGGCCCGTACGGTCAACCGGTCACTCCCGGACCTGGCTTTGGTGGTCTCGGAGCGGCGAGCCCGTACATGATGTCGCCGATGCTCGGCATGAACAGCCCGCAAGTCGGCGGCGCGAACGGTTTCGGCGTGCCGTATCCGATCAGCGGCGCGCCGCAGGGCAACTTTAGCAGCCCGAACATCTCGCAGAACTCTACAGTAAGTATCTCCGCTATCGATGCATTCTTCGGCGAGAGACCTCGGGCTCACAGAGTGCACTTACACGCTAGACTCGCACCGTCTACGTCGGCAACCTTCCTTCCGACGCTTCCGTCGACGAGCTCCTCTCGCAGGTCCGCTTCGGCCCGATCGAGAACGTTCGGATCTTGCCCGAAAAGAGCTGCGCCTTCATCTCGTTCCTCGAGCCGAATACCGCCGCTGCCTTCCACTCCGATGCTCTCATGCGCAAAATCCGTCTGCACGAGCACGATCTGAAGATTGGCTGGGGGTGAGCCGGCTGTGACGCCCAATTTGCCCCGCTATGCGCTTGCTGACGGAAAGGGTCGCTTCACAGCAAACCGAGCGCCGTCGCCGCGAATGTCCTCGCTGCTGTGCAGCAGGCTGACGCGACCCGGAACGTCTACATCGGCAACCTCGACGACACCGTCACCGAGCAAACGCTGCGCGACGACCTGTCGCGCTTCGGACCGATCGACCAGGTCAAGATTGTCCGCGACAAGAACATTGGCTTTGTGCACTTCCTCTCGATCTCGACGGCGATCAAGGTCGTCCAGACCCTCCCGACCGAAAAGGAGTATGCCGGACGTCGTGTTGCATACGGTAAGGACCGGACGGCATACGTGCCGAAGAACCAGCATCAGCAGCAGCAGCACAACATGGCGGCGGCGGCGATGGGCAGCATGGCAGCTCAGTACGGCGGCTACGGCGGTCTCGGCTTCGGCAGCCCGCAAATGGGTACGTCATCTCGAGCCAGGCCGCGGTCTGCTTGACCGAATGCTCACGTTTCCCGCGCCTTCAGGCTTTGGCCAGAATAACGACCCGAATGCTCAGCCGGGCAATCGCACCATCTATCTCGGTGTATGACGACATTCCTTCTTCGTAAGACTCGTCCAAGTCCTCGCTGACAGTCTACGCGTCCAGAACATTCACCCCGAGGTCACGACGGAGGAGATCTGCAACATTATCCGAGGCGGCATCCTGCAGCAGATCCGGTATATTCCCGACAAGCACATCGTCAGTGCCTTTCCCGGCCTGTCGTGCATAGCTACGAGCTAGCTAACGCCTCGCCTGGTGACGCAGTGCTTCGTTACATTCGTCGACCCACACTGCGCCCTCGCATTCTATCAGACTGCGTCTTTCCAGGGTATTGCGCTGCATAACCGCCGTCTGAAAGTCGGCTGGGTGCGTCTTGAGCTCGTCCGCTCCGTGGCTCTTGACGGGCGATGCTGACGGCGTCTCTGCAGGGCAAGCAATCGGGCCCGACATCTCCGGGTATCGCCATGGTCGTGCAGGCGGGCGGGTCCCGCAACGTCTATGTCGGCAGCATAGAAGACTTCGAGACGTACTCGGACGAGAAGCTACGAACCGACTTTGGCGAGTACGGCGAGATCGAGTTGATCAACTTCCTCAAGGAGAAGCAATGCGCCTTTGTCAACTTCACCAACATTACGAATGCCGTGCGTCTCCCCTCCATAATCGCCGGCATGTTGCTTGGTACTGACGCTTTGCCGCACGAGTTGTAGATCAAGGCGATAGAGGGCATCAAGCAGCATCCCGATTACCAGAACCTCAAGATCTCGTACGGCAAGGACCGTTGCGGCGGCGCTCCGCGTGCGTTCCGCGGCTTCGATCTCCGGAACCAGCGACAGAACCACCAGCAGCAGCAACAACAGCAAAACGGTCCCGATCTGAACGCAGGCGTTGTGCCGGCGAACGGATTCCCGCGATCACCTTTTACGGCAGACAACATGTCGTTCCCGGCGAGCCCGATGCAGAATGACCAGCTGCAGGTTGCCGAAGGCGGGGTGCCCGCCAGCTCCACCCCGCTGCCCGAGATCGGTGCGCTCGTGCTCGACGAAGACGCGGCAGCTGCGGCGACGAGCGTCAACGGCAACAAGGCGTAAGCTATCTCGAACCAGCAGAAGCGTGTTTCGGCCACGCATTCAACCACACCGGTCCCAATTAGACGTTTCCTTTTCTTTCGGTGATGCTCGTTCGCGAGCCGCAATCTCGTTCATTCAGTCGTTTTGCCCCCGTTCGTCCTTCCCCTTATCCTCTGGATAGACACTCTTCTCCCCGCACACGCAAAAGCACTCGTCAGGTCCCTGCAATAGCATTTGTCTCCAGTTCGAATGGCTCTATGAGGGGGGTGAATCGTGCTTGACGAGGTCCGTCCTTCCTTCGAAGACCTCGTAGGCAGGCTTCTCGTGGCGAAGTTTCCGAGCGGTAGCCTCGACTTTCTCAAGAATTCGGAGAAGATTGCCTGTATGCAATGCCCGCCGAGTCAGCCTCGGGTTCTCGGGCGTAAGGTCTGACCGGGCTGTACTCACCGCTTGTGAGACCCATCACCTCCTTGTCTGACCATCCGCGCCGGAGCAACTCGGTGACCAAGTTGGGGTACTTCGACGTGTCCTCGAGTCCTTCCGGAACCGCGTCGATGCCGTCGAAATCCGACCCGATTCCGACATGCTCGCGACCAGCGAGACGGCCGATGTAGTCGGCATGGTCGGCCATGAGCGACACGTTGGACCGGAGGCCGGACCCGTCAGACCACTCGCTGACGAAAGTCGGCGAAAAATTGAGCATGATCAGGACGTCGCCGGACGGGATCGGCTTGTCGACCTCGCCCGAGTCGGCGCCCCAGCCGCGGCCCTTCTCGCCGTCTGCTGAGAGGTTGAACCCGCCCCGACGGCGAGAGTCGAGCGAGCCGATGCGGTGCAGAATCGTATCGGGGATGTTTCGCGAGTGCGAGTGAACCCCTCGAGCGTTCGAATGCGAGAAGATGACGGGCGCGAGCGAGTGACTGAGCGCATCCGAAGCAGTCTTCGGACTCGTGTGCGACACGTCGACCATCATGCCGAGCCGGTTCATCTCGCGGATCGCGGTACGGCCAAAGTGGGACAGGCCGTTCCATCGCGGTTTGAGCGGCGCGTTCGCCGCATCGAGGTCGTCCGGCGAAGGACGCTCAACATAGCCACAGCTGTCGGCGAGCGGCGAATGGCAGGTGTGCGTGAGGGTAATGTAGCGCACGCCGAGATCAAAGTAGGTACGAATAGTCGAGAGCGAGGAGCCGATTTGGTGACCTCCTTCGACGCCGAGCATTCCGCCAAACTTGCCACGCCTCATCGCTTTGCGCCATTCCTTCGCCGTCAGAGTCAGCGCAAACTCGTCGCTGTACTTGTCGATCAGAAGGCGGGCCGTGTCGATCTGTTCGAGCGTGTCGCGGACCCGCCAGGTCGGGGTGGTGAAATTGCTTTGGTTCTGCGAGTCGAAGCCGTCGTCCTCTGGGCAAGGAACAAACACCGAGTGGAAGCTGTGTTCCAGAACGCTGTGTCGGTGATCGCGGACAGGCATCTTACGGCTCCGTTGACTCACAATCCGCCCATCTTGCCTTCTCTCATCCGAGGAAAGTCGACCTGACCTCGCGTGTCCTTTCTCAGGTCGAACGCTTCGAGGTCGTTGGCATAGTACCACCGGCTGAGAATCTCGAGATCGACATGCCCGTCTGCGGAACAAGGCGGTCAGACGTATAGTTCTGCAATGCCGCGTAGTGACTCTCGACGACTCGCCGATGACAGGCTGCCGCTGCATCAACTGGAGCGCTCGCTTCCTCGGGCACTTGGACAGCGGAGTGAGAGCCCACTTGAGGTCGACCGCCGTGTCATAGACTGCTTCGACGACGCTGTCGCTCTCCCTGAACGCGGCGAGGGTTTGCAAGCCGATGACGGCACCGAGTCCGAACGCAGCGAGTCGGCGCGGCGAGAGCCACGTCGAGTTGCGACGGCGGCCAGTGCCGAGCTCAGAGTACGTCGGCAACTCTTTCGTGGAAGCCATGTGAGGATGAGAGAAACGAAGAAGCGGCGGGCGACTCGCGCGGTGGGGCCGCCTCACTCGCCGCAGTCGCTTCCTTCCGGCCGAGAGCGAGCCAGCTTAGCTCAATCTCGAGGATACGACGTTGCACAGCGACAAAGGGGAGGTGGACTACGGGTGGATCTGGTGTACAGGTGAGGCGAGCGAGAATGACGAGGGCGAAAGGCCAAGGCACAGCGAGGTCGATCGCCGACAGCGCAGGAATGGTGAGGCAACAAGGGTGTGACGGAGGCAAGCGGGAGCTCAACGAGGGACGAGACATTGATCGAGGCAAGCGGTCTCAGATGGTGAAGAATGGCTGTTCGTTCTGCGTCGCGAGAAGGTAATCAGTGAGCACGTGGGCAACCGGATTGAAGACGCAAAAGCAGGCTCCGAGAGACTCACGTTTTGCTGCTGTTGCTGCTGCTGGTTCCCCGTCTGCTGGTTGAACTGCTGCGGCCTGACTCCGGTCCCGAACGGGTTCAGCGGTTTCGCCAACCCCGTCGTCTGCGGCATCATCGGCCCGACCCCTTGCAGCGCCTGCTGCCCCGTCTTTTGCTGCCACACGGGGACGCGCGACGCGCCCATGTTACCAAACGTATCGAGGCCGTCTTCGCGCCCGCCGGCGAGCATCCGCGCGAGTTCGCCGTGCTGCGCGTCGCCGTTCGCCTTGTACCGGCCGCCGGTCCGTTGCGGTTGCTGCTGTTGCGGTGCCGGCTGAGGCGCCGGAGCGGGTTCCGGTTCGGGTTGGTACTGCTGCTGCTGCTGCTGCTGAGGAGGAGGCGGGGCAGGCGAAGACGAAGGCGGCGGTGCCGCGAACGCCGCAAAGGGGTTGTTGGCGCCGAACCCGGTCGGCTGCGCCTGGATCGGCTGTTGCGCGGGCTGCTGTTGCTGCTGCTGCATGTACATCATTTGCTGCTGTCGCATGTAGTCCTCGTACGCCTGCTGTTGCTGGTACTGCGCCTGCATCGCCGCCTGCTGCTGCTGCGCAAACATCATCTGCTGTTGCTCTTGCTGTGAGCGATCAAGGATAACTGCAAGGATCAGCTCGATCCCTCTGTGAGATCACGGCTCGCCGAACAGGCGCGATCGCTGACCCACCTGACGTTGCAGTTCGAGGAGCTGCTGCTGCCGCATGTACTCCTCCATCTGGGCTTGCTGCTGAGCCGCGTACGGGTTGTAAGACATCCAACCCGTCTGCATCGGTTGCTGCATATCGGGCGCGTCCATGTCGATTAGGGCGTTCCTGCGGTGAGGCGTCATCAGCTTCTCCGCCGCAGACAGCCAAAATGGCATTCTGTGAAAAGCCGTACCTCTGCTGCTCGTCGAAGAGGTTGTCTCCCGCGCCGGCGGCGAGCGCCCTCCGCCTCCGCTCGTCCTCTTCGCGACTGAGCCGGAGCGCCTCTTCAAACTCGTCGTCGCCGCCGCCGCCCTTGTTCTTGCCCGCCTCTTCAGCAGCCGTCCGCTTACTCGCCTCGATCGCCGCTGCGAGGTCGTCGTCGCCGCCACCGCGGCCTCCGCGCGGAGGTGGGGAGCCGCGACTCGGACGGTCCGAGGTGGAGGGTTGACCGGCCATGCGGTTCCGCATGTCTTTGCGGGTCCGGCGCTGCGATGACATGCGCTTCTCGTCGAGCAACAGGTTCGTGATGTCTTTCGCCTTTTGTCGGACTGTGCGAAAGGCCGGGTCATCAGGTCAGTGATCGAGCGGGTGGGCGGGGACAACAGGGTCCGAAAAGACTGACCGTTCGCGCCCTGGTCCTTGCCGTCGTCGTCGACGTACTGGAATTCTTTGAGCGTCTTGACAATGTACAAGTTCTCGCTGTTGGGCATCCCGAGCCGCGAGCAAGGGGGGTCAGCGGTCCGGTTGGAAAAGGTGACGCTGCCCGGCGGTGCGCATCGCTCGCGCCGACTGACCGGAAGTAGTGGACGACGTTCTCTGATCCGGCGTGGAGGATATAGTCGAGGACGGTGAGCGATTTGAAGACGTGGCGCCAGTTCTTGCCCTTGTCGTTGAGGCGCTTGTCGAGCATCTCGATGATCTCGACAAAGTCTTGCTGGTTGTAGGTCATCTGGGCGAGTTCGGCCATCTGGGTCCCGCTCGGACCCCACGGGTCGTTACTCGTCGCGTCCCTGACTTTGGTCTGCGTGTCCGAGTAACCCTTGACCGAGTTTTTCGCGATCCGCATGACGCTCTTGCCCATGTTTTGCATCGCGCCCGACATGGTGGCGCTCAGTAGTCCGTTGCGTGGGGAGACAAGTGAGAGCTGGATTGACTGCGCTTAAGAGAGTCGGACAAGACAGAGTCGAACGAGGCGGGAGTGGGAACGGAACGGATCCGGCGAGAGGTGGGTGACGCAACGTCGAGGTGCGGGTCGAGGCGAGTCCGAGAGCACTGCTCTATAGCTGGTCGAGAGATAGCGCGAGTCTGTCCCTTGTGGTGAAGTGCTGTGGTTTGCGAGAGGCGTTGCGGTGCAGTACCGAGTTCGGTGTCTGCCGTTCTTACGCAGGAACTGGTCGCTCCGGCCGAACTGACTGCTGTCGCTCGTCGGTCGATCGCTCGCTCGCGCTGCGCAGGCGAGCGAATTGAGGAAGGGTCCTAATCAAAGGCATTATAGAGTGAATCGTAGTCTCAACTCATTAGGTCAGCTAATCAACCTCCCCTGAGCATTGAGCGGATATTCAGACCCGAACTTGCATTTCCGCTTCTCCCTGAGCCCGCGCGCCTTTTTCCGGCAGAGCGCTGCTCCACATTCTTTGTCGGGGCAGTTTGCCCGCGACTCTGGCTTTCCCCTAGCCCTGCTTCTCCCGATCGACAGCTCCACCCGGCACATCATGACGAGCAGTGAGTACACACCACACCAAACCCTCGTACGGCGTGACTGACCTTGTATGCCCCCGCACGCTTTCCCCGCTTCTTCGTCGCTGACGTCGACCCCGCGCTGCACATTTCCGACCGTCACTCCACGCCCTACAGAGCATATTCGTGAGCTGGACAGTGCACACTCCTCCTTGGCTTTGAAGACTGGCTCACACTCCCTGATTGAACAGTCAACGAACCCAAGACGGCGGTCGCCGATGCGCTCGCCGGACTCAGCTACCTCAACCCAAACACCAAAGTCGTCAACCGGACCACCTTGATCGTCAAGGACCCGAGACCGTCCCGCGTCCATGTCCTTTGCGGAGGAGGCGGAGGGCACGAACCGGCCCATGCCGCGTTCGTCGGCGATGGCATGCTCTCGGCCGCCGTCTCAGGTCAGGTGTTTGCGAGCCCGAACGCCGCCCAGGTCGAAGACGCCCTGCACCGGCTCGATTTGGCCGGTCAGAGTCGAGGCACATTGATCGTCGTCAAGAACTACACCGGTGACGTCCTCCAGTTCGGCCTCGCGAACGAACGGTGGGCCGCGACGCACCTCGTCAACGGCGGCGGGAAACCGGACGACGACGACCCGCACCAAGTCAGGCTCGTCGTCGTCGGTGACGACGTCTCGGTCCCACGGAGCCAGGGCGCCCTGACCGGCCGCCGCGGACTCGCCGGGACCGTCCTCGTGTACAAGCTCGCGGGCGCGCTCGCCGCCCAGACTCACATCCCCGAGCATTCGCTCCCTGAAGTCGAGCACGTCGCGCGCGTCGTCGCCGAATCGTGCGGGACCATGGGCATGGGGCTCGAACATTGCCACGTGCCCGGAACCGAGACCAGCGAGGCGTACCTCGCCCAGGACGAGGCCGAAATCGGCATGGGCATCGTGAGTTCGCTGTCGCAGTACCGAATGCGCGCTATCCATGCGTCGTACTGACACTTCTGCCATCGATTGCGCAGCACAACGAGCCGGGGATCCGCAAGGTGTCGCCGATCCCTTCCGCAGCCAAACTCGTCGACGAGTTCCTGTCGACCATTACCTCGACCACGGACTCGGAGCGGTCTTACTTGCCCTTCAAGCACGACGGCCAAGACGAGGTCATCCTCCTCGTCAACAACCTCGGTGGACTCGCCGAGATCGAATTGAGCATCGTCGCCAAGGAGGCTGCAAAGTGGCTTAAGCAGAAGCGCATCACCGTCAGGCGGTGAGTCTTTACCAGCTTGCGTTCTGACTTGGGAGACGCGTACTGATAGCCGAGGTCGGCAGCGCGGTCGCTGGTTCCTTCATGACGTCGCTCAACCTGCCCGGCTTCTCGCTCACCCTCCTCCTCTTGCCGCGGGAGCGAATCGTCATTCCCGAAACCTCGACCTCGTCCTCGATCTTGTATGTCGACAAGGAGCTCATGCTCGACTTGTTCGACGCGCCGACCGACGCGCCCGCATGGAAGTGGACCTTCAAGGGCGATCCGGAGATGACGGTAGAAGAAGAGAAGGACTCGAAGAAGAAGGGCGCGTCGCAGCAGGAATCGGACGTCAAGGGTCCGAAGCGTGAGTCAATTTGCCCGTTGACAAGCGAGTCGATTGCTTGCCGACACCCTTATTTCTCGTATGCCAGCCTCGGACCCGAAGCAGTTCCTCCGCGCGCTCGAGTCGGCCCTGAAGTCGGTCATCGCGGCCGAGCCCGAGATCACGAAGTACGATACGATCGCAGGAGACGGCGACGCCGGGCTGACCCTGAAGGCCGGCGCGCAAGGGATTCTCGACGCGATCGGGGAGAACAAGATCCCGGACGATGACGTCGTCGCGGCGATGGTTGCTTGTTCCGAGGTCGTCGAGCGCGAGATGGGAGGCACGAGCGGTGGGCTGTACGCGATCGGGTTGAGCGGCCTCAGTAAAGGCTTGATCGAGGCGGCGCGCGAGAAGGACTCGAAGGAGGCGACGGCGGAAGTTTGGGCTCGCGGGCTCGAAGTGAGTACTTTCCATGGACTTGGCTGCCCTACCTTTGATCTGACTCTCCGCGCTACAGCTCGCCCTGAACACTTTGTACCGGTACACTCGCGCTCGGCCTCCCTCGCGGACCCTCGTCGACCCGCTCGCATCCTTCATCCTGACCTTCTCCTCTGACCCGTCAAACCTCTCCCACGCGATCAAAGCGGCGCAAGAAGCGGCCGAGGCGACGCGCGACCTCGATGCAAAAGCCGGACGGGCTGCGTACGTCGACCAGGAGAAGATCCGAGATGCTGCTGTGCCGGATGCCGGAGCGTGGGGAGTGTGGAAGCTCCTCGAGGGCATGCAGAAGGCACTCTGAGTGGGATCCGACGGAGTGGGGGTACTGCTGAGGACGAAGCATTAACATATTGAGCTGTAACGACCCAATCGCCGTGATCAGGAGACTGCCGCAGCTTGCTTCGGTCGCCTTGCGTTCTTCCTGCAGGAAGAGGATCGCGCTTGATTAGCACAGAGTTCTCGCTTGCGCAGTCGACGTTATCCTCAGTCTCGTTGACGTCGACGAGCTTGACCATCTCGGCGCTTTTTAGGAAGGCCCCCGCGCTCACTTGGCGGGCCGCGCTGTGCACGCCTGGCGTCAACAGAAGTACACGCGTCGACCCTATTCGGTTTCAGAAGTAGCTGTCGCGAGGTCTCGAGACCTGTCTCTGCTACAGCTTTCTCAGGGCGAAATCGCGGAAGAGCCTTGGAAGCGGGCTGCAATTCGACCCATCGCTAGTGAAGGTGCGCTAGCTGGCCTGTTCGCGCCGTGTAGGGGCTATAGAGACTGTCATTGCTTGACCAACGCCGGCGAAGCGGAAGCCATCCGTGATTTGGACCGTTGGCGCGAGGTTCAGCGACCACGAGACTGTGCGTCCTGCTCCACACCAGCTTCTCCGCCGACGCCTCCGACGACTCCGTTCGCTCTTCAGGCTCAATAGATCAATGACTATCATCGATCTCTCCCAGCTGGACTTGGTCCGCTTCGAGCAAGACCCGTACGAGCGCGACTCGGACGACGGTTCGGACGACTCGCTCGAGCCGGAACCGGAGGACGTGCACATCAAGGTGAGGTCTATGAGCGACACTGGGGATCGTATAGGCAAGCTGACATACGTACGTATCGCTCGCGCGACAGGATGTGACAGTCGAGATCCGCAGCAAGAGCGGCGAGGAGCTCGGGAAGCTTCACCTGTGGATCATGATGCGCGCCGACATTGTCGAGGAGCTCGAAGACTTTGTCGCGTTGCTTGACGACCACTCGAGTGAGCGCGGCGTCTTCTGGGGGCCGGACTGCGCACAGTGCGACGGGGCTGACACGGCCGGCACGCTTTGCTCGAAAAGCGAAGCGTCCGACTTTGGCGCTGCTCTTTTCCACCGCAACGGCAAGATCAAACGCAACGTCGTCTCGCAGGGCACCGGCGTCTGGGGCCACGAGCTCAGCCAGGATGATGCCGTCGCTTACCTCGAAAAGATCCGTGTGCAAAAGGAGTACCGCGGTCAAGGGATCGGGAGGTGGGCTCTTCAGCAGCTTCTCAAAGACAACGAGTATCACCTCGAGGTGAGTATTCCTCGGCGCCGCCAGAGACCGAGACTGCGGTGCATCGAGCTGAGCTCACGTCTGTCTGCTCTCCTCGCCACCAGGGCGCGCGCTTCCTCTACTGCCTTCCCAGCGCACTCTGGTCCGAGTTCCCGCACCTTGACCAAAGCCAGTGCGACGGCACGGCCGCCGAGTTGACTGCCGCAACTGCTGGAATTGAGACTTTCTTTCGCAAGGCGAGTGTTCCCCGGTCCAGCCGTGAAACTTTCGATGTTTCCATTACTGACAAAGAGCCTCGAACAGGTCGGTTTCCGCCGTGTCGGTACTTCCGCTTACCTTTGCTGCGCTCGCTCGTCCACGCATCTGTCGCGCGCCGTTCCAGCCGACCAAGACGCGGAAGAAGTCAAGGTCGCTGACGAGCTCGGCGATGTCGGCGACGAGACCCTCCGCCGTGCTCTCCAGATTGCGCAGCGCCAGAACATTCCGTTTCCTTGAGAGTGTAGCTGTGCCTACTCGCCTGAAGCCGTGACTCGCCTGACGCCGTGAGTGTAGCCGGCCGCTTTGCGCAATACGCAATTTTGACTTCTCCATTGGCGGAAGCGAGAGTTGGCCGCTGTCTGCGATTATCAGTGAGCGCCCGTGCGGTGACGGGTCAGCAGTCATAGCAGCGACGAACTTCTACTGTATCAGCAACAGGCTCGCGTCTATGATCTAACGTGTATCCGCATCTCGCCCGGCACGCCGCCCATCACGCTCTTCCGGCCCGTATCGTCCTTCTCCCCCTCTCCAGGTCTCGCGCCTGCCTCATCGCCCTCCTTGACTCGCTGCCCGAGTATCCACCCGTCGTACGCACTGCGGAGGAATTCGTCGCACGCTTCGACGATCTCGGAAACGGCGAGCTGCGGATTGACGCGGGCGCCGGTTCGCTTGGCGATAAAGGGGGCGAGGAGGGGCAAGTCGGAGAAAGACGTGTGAATGGATCCGACTACAAATCACCGTGTCAGCAATCTGATCGTGGAGAAGGCTCATAGCGCGTCCGGAGAAGGCAGGCAGCCGCACCCATGGTCATCAGCCAACGAGGCGCGTTGTCCTTTACTGCGTCGACGATACCACGGACAAGCTTGTAGTGCTCTTTCCACAGCGTGAACGATTCCGAGTTGATGACCAAGAAGGGCGTGACGATGTCCAGAGACGGCGAGGAATCGCTCGACTTAGATGCACACGTCGTCGTCGGATCGGGTCTCGAATTCGTCGGCGAGATGGGCGAGTCAGAAAGAGAATCGGCGAGGGAAGGTGCCGGCGGGATCGGGTCCGCCCAGGGGTCCAACGCGATGCCGCGCTTGAATGGGAAGGACGTGGCGCGTGCGCGCAGCACCTGGATCTGTAGCGAGACACAGGAGAAGATCAACATGGCGCGACATGGACGAGATCATGCCAAGAGTCGGCTTACAGTCGTTGCGCCGCCGAACGAATGTCCCGCCATGGTGATTTGCTCCTTCAAGTCGAGTCGACCCGCCCACTCGGCCAGGCCCTGGTCCCCGATGCTCTTCCTGCTTCGCCGGCGATTTGCCTGCGCAAGTGAGGCGCCTTCGCCGTCGTTCAGGCGCTCAAGAGCTCGGAGGGTCTCCTTGACTTCGGCAAGTCGCATCTCGAGCTGAACGGACCGGAATTCGAGGGAACTGAGGGGTTCTTGGCCAGTCGGCCACCTATCGCCGCATTGAGGTGCGTCAGTACAGTGCGCTGAGAAGCCGGCGCAAATTGCGACTCACGTCAAATCCTCCGGACGGATGTAGTCGACGACGCGTTCCTGCTTTCCGTCCTCCCCGCGTACTGTCGAGATCGGGCCCGACCCGTCTCGATGCTCAATGGCCGCGACGATGAACCCGCGCGAAGCGATATCGCCCGCCCATTGACTGCGAAGAGGGAGCGAATGTGAGCGAGCGTTTCGAGGTGGCGGATGCAGAAAAAAGATACTGCCGCACCTGTAGGTCGTCCGCGTCCCGCTCAGACCATGCGAGAACACAACGACAGGGAAAGTACCGTTTGTGGATCCCGTGATGTGATCCCCGGCGACGACCGTTTCCTGCGAGTCGCTTCGAGGCGAGACGGCGGGCGTCCTGCGCGAGCCGGAATCGGAAGGGAAGGCGAGCGGTCGGTCCGCTTCGACGGGTAGGCGCACATTCGCCGCAAAGAGGTATACAAACAGCTTCATAAGCCATGGCCTCTGCCCTGCGAAGCGAGCGTAACCCGCCGCCGTCTGGCCGAGCGGCCTCTCGAACCAGGGTTGGCGCTCTCCCGATCCCGGATGGCTAGCATCGGCGGGATAGTACAGCGTGACGAGGATGGTATCGAGCTGGAGGGCGGGCTCGCCCGTCGATTTCAGCTTTGCGTCGCCGAACGAGCGACGCGGTTCGACCGGGATTTCGAGATCGACAGTCGAGACGGCGTAGGGCCCAGTATAGGGCGGCAGCGACTTGACGAGCAGACCCATTACGCTCAAACTACCCTCAACAGCTGTGCGGTCGAGAGTGACGTCGTCGTTGTTCGTCTCGCGATCGGTCACCAACGTCGATCAGAGTCACTTTCGGAGAAACAGAAAACTGTTCACTTCTCGCAGCGCTCGTTCATGCCCTCGTCCCTCAACCTTTGCTACAGAGTCAGTTGCTGGGGTGACGTATCGCTTACGCCATGACTACGCCTGAGCTTGGAGAGTGAGCTCGATCACGCGGTGCTCCGGCTGCTTACCCAACTCCGCTCACACTTCGGGCCTCGGCTAGCTTTGTTTGCCTTGAGCGGTCTCGGCTTTGACGATCACCTGCCGGTCCGCGAGAAGACCGAGATCCGGCGTGCTGGACTGATTTTGCGGGAGGGGCGGTGCCGTCCTCATCTCTCGACACTTCTTCCCACCTCTACAGCCCAAAATGCCGATCGAAACGCTGCTCACCAAGAAGCTCGGCATCCGCGTACCTGTGGTACAAGGAGGAATGATGTTTGTCGGGCGACCTGAGCTCACGGCGGCCGTATCGAATGCAGGAGGACTAGGAATCCTTACAGGATTGACGCCTGGCTCGCCGGAGAAGCTGCGCGAGGCCATCCGAGACGTGCGCAGGCTCACCAGCAAACCCTTGTGCGTACCTTACTGTACTCTGCCGGCATCTCGCTGGCGTGGTACTTCACGAGCTACGCTCTGCAAAAAACCGACGAGGTCTTCCGCAGCGCCGTCAATCTTACCTTTTTGCCATCGATCTCGCCGCCGCCGTATGCCGAGTACGCCCAGGTCATCATTGACGAAGGCGTCAAGATCGCCGAAACAGCAGGCGGTCCCGCCGCGATTCCAGTTATCAAGACACTCAAGCAGGCCGGCGTCTTTGTCATCCACAAGTGCACGGCGATCCGCCATGCCCAAGCTGCCGAGAAGGTAGGCGTCGGTAAGTCAAAGCGAGACCGCGTTTGATACGGCTGTCTTTGGTGGATGAAATCGCGACATCTGCGGAAGCTGTTTCTGAAACGCTACTCCTTCTGCGAGACCGCCGGCTGACTATGCCCTTCCCGCTCCCGGCGACAGACATGCTCTCTATCGATGGATTCGAGTGCGCCGGACACCCGGGTGAGGACGATGTCGGCGGTCTTCTGCTGGTGCGTCATGCGCTTTCAACCCTGTCACTTATTCTCATCTCGTTACGCCACCCTCGCGATGCCTCAACCAAGTGTATCTGACCATCGCGCTACATGTAGCTCGCTCTCGCTGCGCGCAAGCTCAAGACTCCGTACATTGCGTCCGGCGGAATCGGTGACGGCCGCGGTCTCGCCGCCGCGCTCGCCCTCGGAGCTCAGGGTGTGAACTGCGGTACCGTTTTCATGGCGACCAAGGAGTCGTACATTCACGAGAACATCAAGAAGGAGATGGTCAAGGCGGACGAGCGGAGCACAACCCACATCTTCCGGACTTTGCACAAGTCAGTCACGGCTCGCATGCGGAATTCTTGCGATGCTTGTGAGGGTACTGACGTTCATCTGCCGCAGCACGGCGAGGGTGTACAAGAACAAGGTGCTTTTATCGAAGCAGACAGAAAATGCTGGTACTGACCTCTGTCCCATGGGTCAGGTCGCACAAGAGGTTGTCGCGAAGGAACGTCGTCCTGGCGGTGTCCAGTTCCCGGAAATTGCGCCGGTACTTCCAGACCTCAGGAGAAATACTGCAAACACTGCAGACGCGCTGACTCGCCCCATCTCCGACAGCTCGTCTCGGGCGCTCGCGGCAAGACCGTCTACGAGAACGGAGACCCCGACGCCGGCGTCTGGAGCTCGTCCGGCGTCCTCGGTCTCATCGAGGACATCCCGTCGTGCGCCGAGCTGCTGCAGCGGATGGAACAGGACGCCGAGCGGATCATGCTCGAGAACGCCAAGCTCGTCAAGCGCGAGTCGAAGCTTTGATCGGTCGAGGTTCGGATCAGGATGTACACGTAACGATCAGTGATAAGGATACCATGCATATCAGTTCAGTTGCTACAAATGGCAGTGCAGGAGAGGACGATCTAGGGATGAGACTGCGGGTGTTTATACGAGCAAGGTGGAGGCAGTTCTTTGAAAAGGCAGTCTAGGGAGGGGATACACGCAAGGGCAAGGTGGAGCATCTATCGGCGGCGAGCAAGGATAAGATCTAGTGGAGCATGTACAGAGGCAGTCGAGCGGGGTCTAGAGCATGAATATGTACGGCGCGTTTGAAGCCGCCCTGCGAGTGCCGCCGGCAGCCTTTGGGTGAATCGTCGTTGGAAGGTTCTCCTCGGCGGCAACGACCACCTTGCCGACATCCATCTCGATCGACTTGAAGTAGTACTCGTAGATTCGCGGCGTCGAAGTCGGCGAGGAATGGTACCGGCTGCCCGGGGGCGAAGTCCCAGCGATCGGAGAGTAGAAGAACGAGTCGGGATGGTCGTAGTCCGCGGAGGTGGCGGGTACCTGCACGCACTCAATGTGCGCACCCGAGAGCGCCGAGCTGCGACTCTGATTGGTCCGGATCCGCCGCGAGCGAGTCGGCCTCTTCTCGAAACCGCCGGCAGCCTCGAAGAAAGGGCTCGGACTGCCCTCGCGTGAGGTCCACGGCGTCGACTCGGGGGACGAAGTCGGCGTGGACGGCGCCGAAGGGGACCATGCCGTGCTCCAGTCCGGCTCGGAGACTGGATCGATGAACCACGACCGGAAGAAGCGGTCGAGGGACGTTGCGATCCGGATCGAATTCATAAACTCGAACGTACGCGGCTGCAGTGGCCTGGCAAGGCGGGTGACTTGTAAGTCAAACTCGTCCTCGAGTGTGGTCATCCCATACTGGCGGAGGTGAATCGCGAGATGATTATTCGCGAACACTTCTCCATCGTCGAGCGGGAGAAAGTGCGCGTTGTCCTGATCGCCGCCTTTCGTTCGCATGAGTGCGATATCGCCAGAACAGGCGCCGTCGATGCCTGAGGTAAAGTGCGAGAACACGAGCGGGAACTGGTCCGCAGCGCGTGTCGCATAGGGCGGGCAGCTCTCGATCTGCGAGTCGGGACGGTTCAGATGCAGCGTGAGCCATACAGTAGGGGCGTGTCTCTGTGCAGAGGACAGAGAGCACGGCACTCACGACAAGTTCATGCGTGCCTGACGCGATGATGGCGAGAAACCTTCGCCGGAGGATTTCGTCGACGAGGCTGGCAAAGATGCGGCTGCTCAGGCGAAGTACAGGTCAGCCATCGGGCACAAACGGAGGGTGAAGACGGGCGTCCTCACGAAGTGCTTCGGAGCTGAACCAGGCTGCGCGAAGGGAGCTGGTCGAGGATGCCGAAACAGAGGTCCTCACAGACCGGATCGATATTTGTCGACATGGCTCTCGTCGTCGACTCGGTACTCGGTGCAGTCTGCAGATAGTCTATGGGGATGTCGATGCCTGTCAACGCTCGGCTATAGCGCCGGGGGTCAGTCAAGGTTCGAGGCTTATCGCCGGCTTCCCCGGACGCTCGATCGCGATAAGAAGACGCGACTTACGGGGGATCCTTCTTTGGCTGACTTTGTTGGCCAGGCTAGCTGGAGGGTCTATTCGTCGTGCTCGGTTTACGCGGCGGTGTGCGAGCTGGCTTGCGCACTGTTCCTGCGAGCGAGCGACAGCGATCCTCGCGAATCGACGAAACCGCGCGAAGGCGGCAGCGGTGGTCGGAATCCGCAGGCGGAAGAGTCCTCAGGCGAACGCCGGGGTCGCCAAGTGTCTCGAAAATCGCGAACAAGCCGTTTCGCGAGAGGATATGGTCACTGGGCAGGGCGAGAAAGTGCACGACGTCAACTCGCCCGAGTCAAGGCGAAAGGATTTTCCTGGCAAGCTGCGGAATAGGGTTACAGCACCCCGTTGCGCTCAGAGTAGGGTGTATGAACATAGTCTAGCTCGCAGGGATTGGCACCTGCTCGCTTAGCCCAACTTAGCCCAAAGGAGAGGAAGCGGGCGGATGCCATGAGATCGCTCCGGATCTCAGCATCATCGGTCTCGGAGAGGGGGGGGATTCACAAGCGTGTATCAAAGTACTACGGTAGGCACACGGAGCTAGAGACACAAGGAATGCAGGGACAAACCAGAGTGAGTAGCCAAAGAAGGGAGAGGAGGCAAGTCGGGACGACCAGAAGTCGCTCGCGGTGGACGCCAGGTGGACCGACCCCACATCTTGCGGTCCTCGCTCCCTCGACTGGCAACGCAGGCAAAGCAGAGCAATGAGTCTCGCCCCACCTACAACAGTCGCGCTCGACCTGCGAGGCGCCCGCCTGTCGCTGGAGCGCGATGTCTTGATGGAACTGCCCGAATCCGTCCTGTTGTGCCTGTTCCCGAACGGAGTCGTCCTCAGCCCGCAACGCCAACCAGGTTCGCCGGACGACAACGAAGAGGACGTCTACTTTGTCGACGTGAGTCTCGCTGCCCTCCGCATTTGACGCCAGGGTCGAGAGGAAGGGGGACTTGACCCCCACCTCTTCATCGTCCGAGTTGAGCGACCGAGGTAGCTCTCTCAAGGCACAGCTGACACGCTCGTACACTGGACAGTTCGACGCAAGATGTCTCGAATATGTCCTCGACTTTTTCGGAACGGCGCGCGACGCATTCTACGGCGCAGGAGGCGACGGACCTCGCCGAGACCTCGCGTTCGCCTCGCCGCTCGCTCAGTCCAACATGCAGAACCCGCTGTTCTTGAAGCAAGCCATCATTGTCCTGCGGGAGGAACTCGAGTACTTTGCGATTCCGCCATCGAGGCAGCAGGAGGCGACTCCTGGGCAGCACACCGACTCGACACACCCGGGCACCGACGAGCTGGGCAAGCCGAATCGGGCCTTGTCTCAGCTCAAGATTGACTGCGGCAACGCCCTCCTCGAACACCGGAGCATCTTTACCGCGCTCCAGCGCAACGTCAGCCGAGACAACAATGTCGCAGAGCAGCACTTGATCGACATGCTATGCATGAGGTCCGTCGCCGCGCGCACACTCTCTTTTTCTCAGACGACCTTCGTAAGCTGACTTGTCATGACCGCCTCCTCAGTGGATTCGAGCGAGACGACCTGTGGGGCTACCGCGCGCTCGAACCGAACCGATGCTGCATCGCCTCGATCGCGCTCGTCCTCCTCAAGACGGGCATCTCGTACCCGCCGACGACCGGGACCGGCTCGCATCCGGCTTCGCCCGCGAGCGAGTCGGGCCCGTCGATGCACGAGGACGTGAACGGTGGCGTCCAGGTCGACGCGCAGCAGCTCGCGACGGCGCAAAAGCTGTTGTTGTTCTGGCGGAAACCTGCCGTGAGTTGCCCTTGCGCACTCTCTTACGCTCCCAACGTCTTGCTGACGCGCTCTGACGGACGCAGCGCAAGTGCTGGTGGGACGCGACCGACGTCGTGCTGCACCAGGGCACGCCGGAGCAGCATTCGCTCAAGGTCTGGGCGCGACGCGTCTGGACGCTCGAGCTCAGTCTGATCTAGCCTTTGTACGATGCCGCCTCTTCTGCAAAGTGCCTCGAGCGCGCCGAACGCGACGGGGCCACGCATCCCTCCTTTTTGCACATATCCGCCTCTCGCCTGCTTCCTCTCGCCCTGATACCCCCTCCCTCCCTTTTTTGCGTCCGCGTTCCCGTGTAGACTCATCTTCTGTGTGCCTCGCCCTTCGCTTGTTGGCAGATGTAATCCCCTGCTCAGTCGTCCCGCGCGCAAGTCGAGAGTATGGCCAAACATCGCCCTCCGGACTGAGGGGAGGTGGTGAGAGTGGTTTCGCTGGCCCAAAGGCCGCTGGTCGGTGCCACCGCCTCGCCCGCCTCCGCCCTCTGTACTCGCCCGCTCCCCCCAGTGACCTTTTGAACCTGTCAGTGCCATACGAGGCGTACCCTACGAACTCGAAACTGACCCACACTCGCCGCTACAGACCAAGATGCGGTGCGTTGTGCTCGTCGGACTGGCTTGGTTCGGACCCGACCGCTGCCCTCCCTCAACACGCGTCCGGCTCGTCGAAACGAGCGAACAGACGGCACTGACGCGCTGTTTCGACGCGTCTACAGAGAGATTGTTCACATTCAGACTGGCCAGGTACGTCCACTCAGCCTCTGAGAGGACGGGGAGGCGAGCGCGTCCCGACGAGCGAGATTCCCACCTCGAGGTTCAAATCAGCTCCCACCTCGCTCGTGGAGGACGCGCTCGCGTACTCGTGCTCGTACAGCTCGCATAGTATACCCGAACTGACTCTGAACGCCCGAACGTCAACAGTGCGGTAACCAGGTGCGCTGTCGGTGAACGCTCCGCTTCTCTTTTGGCTACTCCTCGTTGGTCTCGTCCGAACAAAAGAAGTCGCGCCTGCGTCGTAACGCACGACTCTCAAAAGCAGACGGTCTGGGCGCGCATAGCTGCTCAAGTCTGAAACGCGCTTCGAAAGACGCCTTGACGCGTCTGGCGAGGTACTTACAGAGCCGGAGATGGGCATGACGCTGACCGCTTGTTCCCTCTTGCTTTGTTTCCGCTCAGATCGGTACCCGCTTCTGGTACGTCTGGTCACTTCAGTACAGCCCACAACATCAACTGACACGTTGTGCGTACACAGGGAGACCATCACCGAGGAGCACGGTTCGTTCCTGCATTCAACCGCCCGGCGGGGGTTCGCGCCCGGCGAGTTTGGTCCTGACGCCCGTTATACGCTGCAGGAATCGACGGCCAGGGTTCGTACCACGGCGACAACGACCTGCAGCTTGAGCGCCTCAACGTTTACTTCAACGAGGTGAGTATGGCGCGGCGGGACACACCATTCGCTCGGCTCGTAGGAACTGAGTCTCCCTCGCGATCCTGCAGGCGTCCGGCGGCAAGTATGTCCCGCGTGCGGTCCTCGTCGACCTCGAGCCCGGCACGATGGACGTTGTCCGCGCCGGCAAGCTCGGCGGCCTCTTCCGCCCCGACAACATGATCTCGGCGCAGAACGGTGCTGGCAACAACTGGGCCAAGGGTCACTACACCGAGGGTGCCGAGCTCGTCGACTCGGTCCTCGACGTTGTCCGCAAGGAGGCCGAGGGCACCGACTGCCTGCAGGGCTTCCAGCTCACCCACTCGCTCGGTGGCGGTACGGGTTCCGGCATGGGTACCCTCCTCATCTCTAAGATCCGTGAGGAGTACCCTGACCGCATGATGGCCACGTTCTCGGTCGTCCCGTCGCCCAAGGTCTCGGACACCGTAACCGAGCCGTACAACGCGACGCTCTCGATTCACCAGCTCGTCGAGAACTCGGACGAGACTTTCTGCATTGACAACGAGGCGCTCTGTGAGCATGAATGCGGTTCTGATGCTCCTGCCCCAGCGATGCGGCGCTAACGATCGGCGCGCCTGCGCACAGACGACATCTGCTTCCGGACACTCAAGCTCACCTCGCCGTCTCACGGCGACCTGAACGAGCTCGTCGCCAAGGTCATGAGCGGTGTCACCACCAGTCTGCGTGTACGTGGCGGCCACACTGTGCCTTTCATCTTGGGTGGCTGCACTTGCTGATGCTCGCGTTTGCAAACAGTTCCCCGGCCAGCTCAACTCGGACCTGCGCAAGCTCGCGGTCAACATGGTTCCGTTCCCGCGTCTCCACTTCTTCATGGTCGGCACCGCGCCCCTCACCGCCAAGGGCTCGCAGTCGTTCCGCGCCGTTTCGGTGCCGGAACTGACGCAGCAGATGTTTGATGCCAAGAACATGATGGCCGCCGCCGACCCGCGGAATGGTCGCTACCTCACCGTCGCCGCTCTCTGGCGCGGAAAGGTCTCGCTCCGCGACGTCGACGACAGCATGCTCCAGGTCCAGACCAAGGTGCGTCTTGCCGCGATGATTCCGAGAGGCGTTGCACGAGCTGACATGACAACGTCTTTTTTCTCGTAGAACGCCGACTACTTCGTCGAGTGGATCCCGAACAACGTTCAGACCGCTCACTGCGACATCCCGGCGAAGGACACCACCCTTGTACGCGAGTGCGCTCCGAGATCAAGATGGGAGAAGCACTGACCCGGCCTTGTTCATCTCGCAGGGTGTCACCTTCATCGGTAACTCGACTTCGATCCAGTCGCTCTTCACCCGCATCAACACGCAGTTCTCTGCTATGGTCAGTCGGCTTCGATCGCATCATCCGACGGAAGCATGGCGCTGACATCGACTTTACATTACAGTTCCGGAGGAAAGCGTTCTTGCACTGGTGTAAGTTTTCAGAGACTACCGCTTCGCCTTCATGAGTAGTGAAGCTGACTTTGGCCCACGAACAGACACTGGCGAGGGCATGGACGAGATGGAGTACGTTTCACCTGGAAGACTACTTCTGCAAGCGGGAGACAGGCGAGACTGACCTTGAACCCCCCTTTCACGCAGGTTCACCGAGGCCGAGTCGAACATGCAGGACCTTATCGCCGAGTACCAGCAGTACGAGCAGGCCGGCGTCGACGACGAGGAGTACGCTGAGGAGGGCTACGCCGAGGAGCAGTACGCTCACGACGGCCAGGAGGTCGGTTCTTTTCGTCACAAGGCTCGGGGGTTCCTGACCAGCGCTGACATGAGGCTGCTCTCCATCCTCAGTACGCCGAGGAGTAGACACGCAGTATACCCGCGCCGTACGCGCCGGCGGATAGGATGTATCGCGACCGACAGCAGTGAAAAAAACGAGAAAAGGTGCCCTCGAAGAACGGTCGCCTGCTCGCCTCCCTTTTTCCCTTCTCCTTTCTCCCGGTCCGCGACCTATCCGCTGCTTCTTTTCGTTCGTATACTTGCTTCCCTCCTCATCTCTCTCCCCCTCCGTCTTTTGCGCCTCATTGTACTCGCGTCCTGGCGGACGCGCCCTGATATCCCGGCTGTTTTTTCTCCCTCAGTCGTTCTCTCTCGACGTTATCTAATCGGGGCTTTTCAAGCGTTGTCGTCATTCATTGCCAGAGCGCGGCGACGTGGGACCTAGCGTCCTGACTTTCCTTTCGTCTTTGTTCCTGCAATATCTCTCTGGTTCAAGTGAGTGACTGCGGATGAAGCTGCAGGCCGGGTCTTCCTCCGACACAGCGCAGAGAGGGTTCACTCGCCTTTGGACCAGATCCTCCTACTGAGCATATTTCGAGTCTTTTTGAGAGCCTGCACAAGAGAAGGAAGGCGACACCGCCTCGACGCGCCGCCCCTTTCGGCCGCTCGCAGCCCCGTTTGTCGTCGACTTTGCGCCACTTTCTTTGCCTGTCCCCTCTTCGACGAGCGTGTGAGAACGATGAGCGCACCGGAACAACCTCCTACGCGGCCTGTTCAGGTCAAGCTCGTCCTGCTCGGTACGTCGGCAGCCAATTTGAGCGACCGTCGTCCGGCCGACCGCCCGAGAGTCTCATCACTTGGACGCAAGGGGGGAAAAGGGTGGGGTCGCGGAACGAGCCAAGGGACGGCGCAGGCGGGCGTACACAGGACACAGCTGGGAGGACAGTCTGCCTCTATCGTGTATAGACTGCTGACTCGCGCCTCCTCTCCTACTCACAATCCTCTCCGACTCGCTCGACGCCATGACGAACCCCCTTCGGCCGGGTGACGACCACGTCCTACCCTACATCTCCCCCGCGCTCCTGTAGGCGAGTCGGCCGTCGGCAAGTCTTCGGTCGTCCTCCGGTTCTGCCAGAACGACTTTCAGCCAAACAAGGAACCGACGATCGGCGCCGCCTTTTTGACCCAGAGATGCCGACTCGGTCAGTTCGGTCCCTTCGCCTCGCGTGTCGCTCCTGCCGCCGCTTTCTACCGGAGCGGAGCTCGATGTTACTTACAGTAGAGGAAACTGACCGTCCTCGCTTCTCACGTACAGAGGACAAGGTGATCAAGTTTGAGATCTGGGACACGGCGGGTCAGGAACGGTTCCGGTCGCTGTCGCCCATGTACTACCGCAACGCCCAGGCCGCCGTTGTCGTCTTTGACGTGACAAAAGCCGTGAGTTACACTCTCATGTAGCCAGGCTCGCTACGTCCCGGCGTTTCTGACGGGAGAGGAGACCGCTTCGACAGGCTTCGCTCGAACAAGCCAAGACTTGGGTCAAGGAGCTGCAGCGGCAAGCGAACCCCAAGTACGTGCTCGCTTACGATTCGCATGTGTCTCGGCTCGCCATTGACAAAGAGTCTACGTCACGACTCGCAGTATCGTGATTGCCCTCGCTGGCAACAAGGTCGACTTGGTCCGACCTTCTTCATCTGGCGACGAATCGGACGAGGAGCAGGACGCGGCCGCCTCGTCGACGGCAGCTGCCACAACGGAGGGCGATGACGAGAACGAAGAGGGCGCCGCCGCTGCTGCTTCAACGGCCGAGGAAGAACGCGAGGACGTTGATGAGGACGCCGCCGATGGTCCGGACGCGGGCAAGCCGAGCGCGAGTCGGCGAGAGGTGTCGCGCGAAGAAGCCGAGGAGTACGCCAAGGAGTGCGGACTGCTGTTCTTTGAGACGAGTGCCAAGACGGGCGAGGGCGTCGTCGAGGTGTTTACCGAGATTGGTACGTTTGCCCGCCCCTTTCTTCGCGCCCGGGATGCTGGCGTGGTGGACTGACACGCGCACTTCTACCCCGCAGCCAAGAAGATTCCGCTCGACGCCCTCATGGCGCAGTCGCGCGGTCCGGGAGGTGCTGCGCGCGGTGCAGCCGGTGCGCGCGGTGGCCCAGGTGGTGCCGCTGCGGGCGGCGTCAACCTGAACGAGAACGACGCGACCAAGAAGGACGCTTGCGCGTGCTGACTGGTGTGCTCGGATCACGCGTCGCTCTCGATCTTGTTTCGGAAACGTGTACCTCGCCGTCATTCTGGACCCGCCTCCATTGTTTTGCTTCTACTTATGCGCCCCGTTGTCCCTCTCTTGCTTTCCTTTGACGAAGTAGTGCCCGACTCTCACACTCCCTTGTCTGTATTTCCCTCTGTTCAGTACCACGACTCTGCGTGCTCGAGAAGAAGACGCTCGAGCGAGATTGGCGCCCCGCGGAGACCGGAGACCGAAGTCGGCGTCGCGCGAAAGAAAACTTCGCCCGAGTCGAGGGTTGACAGCCACTCTCGCTCTCGGCGCTATGGCCAACTTTTCAAGACCAGGTAAGTCGCGTGCCCTGCCTTTCTCCACGCCCCCTGCGCGCACAGACCTCGTCCGTTCTCCCCGGGGTCCGTCGGCGGACGCGGTCCGCTGCTTTCGCTCCCCGCCGGTGATCCGGACGCGTCGTCTGGCTCTCGCTCCCCTGGGCCAGCGTGCTCGAAAAGACGGCTATGGCCTTGCTGAAGCGCACTCGTTCGCTCGCTGACTTTTTCCGCCCTTCTCCTGTGCGCATCGACGACACCAATGACCCGGTCGCTACTGCCCCTCGCCGGAACGCGTCGACTCGCCTGCCTCGCACCGCTCGCCTGGACGCTGATCGATCGGATGCAGACGCGTATGCGCGTCAGGCCTCTACTCGGAGTCACTCTGTACGTCCCTCTGCTCGTCTCTTCTAATGGCTCTGCTGGCTGTGTTGCTCTGCCGCGCCGCCCCCACCCCCCGGACGCGCGTGCGCGCAAACTCGGTTTCCGCTGGGTCGACTCCCCGCGCGCGCACTTGCCCAAAGTCTTGGCACAGACTTCAAACCCCGGAAGAAGATCACACGAGAACCCCGACTGTACATGTATGCTGATCAGTGTTCCGCTACTCTCGCACGCAGTCTTCTCCGACTCAAACGAGGAGACAACCTCCACCACCCATGATCCGGACGCCGACTTCAGGCGACGCCGACATGATCACTCGGAGCGGGACCGTCGAAGACATCCTCGGGGCTTACTACGCAGAGTCACCGACAAAGTCTCGACACACGCCAATCTCGGCTTCGGCGGGTCAGTACCTCGCCGGATCACCGACTCGGACGCGGGAGAAGCCGTTGCCGCAACGAATGGACAGCACAAACTCGGCGTTCGAGGACGGCGACGACAGTGGCGGCGGCATCGTACCCGTCCTGTCGCACCACGACAGCGACTTGACAAAGGCACGAAAGGACGCCGAGGCGAACAAGCTCCAGGCGCAGGCGCTCAAATCGAGCCAGCGGAGTTCGAGGAGCGGCCGGCCTTCCAACAGTCGGAGCAAGAGTAGCGGAGACCTCGACCTGATTGATCGGCTTGACATCTCGGGCTTGTACGGCGGAGGAGGTGAGCCTACAGATGGTCCGCAACCGGTCTCGCAAACGCGCGCCTACTTACGTTTTTGGCGCGCGATCAGGTTTCATTCGCCACGAAGGGCCTTATGCCGCGGCCATGGCCAAGGGACAAGGTGCCAACGCTCCGATCAACGCGTTCGACCCTTCCGCGTTCAGTCTGACCCCGCCGACCTCGAACGGCCCGAGTCGGAAACCGTCAAAGCGGACCGGTGCCGGCTCGTCTCGACCTCATGCGCAAAGCATCAGCGGTCTCGACGACCCGGCCTCTCGATCTCTGCTTTCGCCGTACGCGGCTGCAGCGATGGCAAGGACTGGCACGTCCTCGTCCTCCTCGGGCGCAGGCGGGTCCAGCAGCGAAGTCTCGCTCGGGTTCCCGGCTCGCCACCCCGACAACAAGGGTCAGCAACTGCAGGAGATCTACGGTGTTCGGGATGCGGAAGCGTGGGAGGATTATGGTCGAGCGCGGTACGACGATTCGAGCCTCGGACCTGGAGATGCGAGCGGGGCGACGAGCGGCGCCGCGAGTCGAGAGAGCATTCTGCCCGGTGGACCCGTCAGCAAAGAGGACCGGATGCAGCGTGCGCAGAGCATCTGGGACATCGAGGTGCGTTACTCGCCCGCTTTCCGCGCCGCTAATGGTTGCTCACAGATCTTTTCGTTACCAGGCGACCCTCAAGGCGGGCAAGCCCGTCGGAGCTGCGAGCGCAGCGCCCCCGCCTGTGCCGGTCTTGCCGGCAGGCTTGTCTTCGTATGCAGCCGGCGGCGATCTCTCTCCTTCCATCTCCAACTCGCCTTTGACCGCCAGCGGCGGCAACAAGCCGAAGCGGTCGAAATCGCTTGCGGCACGCTTCCGAGCCGGCCGCAAGAACCCCAACAACCCGATGCTCGACGCCGACCCGGGTTCCTCGAGCGAAGACGCGCGCGTGGCTGGCACGGCGAGCGGGCCTGGGTCGTACGACACGCACGAGGGCGGTTCGGAGAGCGTACCCGTCAGTCCGGTCGACGAGCGCCGTGGGCTCCGCGAATGGCCGCTGGGCGCGTCTGTCCCGGCGAGTATGGGTGCGACGCACGGACAGTCGTCACACGCGAATGGGCTCGTCGCGTCCGTTCCGGCGAGCAGGGGCCGGCCGTCCGAACCGACCGCGTATGGCAGTGGGCCGAACGGCGAGATGAAGCAACTCGAGATCCGGACGCAGGCGATCAAGTTTGACGAGTCGCTGTCGAGTCCGACGCTCGAGCGGACGAGCGCGGCCGCCGCCATGAACCGGTCTCTGACGGACGACGGGTCCGCCTCCCCCACTTCTGGGAGCGGCAAGAAGAGCAACGGGCTCAAGAGGCTCTTCAGCACGAAGCGAAAGGTGGGTCCTTATGTGCGCGAGCGAACGCGAAGAACGGGGCATGGGGAGTTGACAGTTCCTGAACGGCAAACAGACTTAGCCCGGAAGAAGAGAAACGAAACGAATTGACGATCGCGGACGAGGATGGGTTGCTGGCGACCTTGCTCATGTACATGACGGCAGGTGCCGACGACTTCTTTGGAACGTTTCAGGCAGCAGAATCACGGGAACCGTAGAATTATCAGCGACTCGCGAGTCGCCGTGTCACACTTTGCCGAGATTCCCGCGCCCTCTTTCTCTTCAGTCGCGAATTGCAGTCCTTCGATTACAGGGCCTTGATAATGCATGCGCTGCCACAAGAAGACAAGACGCTCCGAGCGATCGCTCAGACTTGAGACCAGATGAAACGCGCAGGGGAAGCTTTTGTTCCCGAGTCGACTTCTTCGCTCTTGTCTTGTCCGGAAGAGCCGATGCTGTTCTGCTCTTCTCCAGCTCTACCAACCTTGCGCCAACGATGAGCGCTACTGCCATCTCGCCGCCAGAGTCGCCGTTTCCCCCGCGACCTGCACCGACTGCCGCGACGGAACCGACGACATCATCGCCGGCATCCACAGCTCCTGACGCTGCGCCAGAGGGTGCATACGCCGCGAAACCGATCCCAGTCGAGTTCCCGCTCACGTCCTTCTCGTCTACGCCGCACAATGTCGCCGCTTTCGCGTTCTTGCTCGGCGCGTGCTGGGCCGTCGGACTCGTCCTCGCCGTCACCAACGTCTCGAACTGGTTCTTGTGGACACCCGAAGCTGTCGAGAATGCCGTCACAGAGCTCCCGAAGCAAGGTCTGTGGTACGCTATGACGCACAGCCCGCAACTCGGGATGTACCTCGCGAGCTGGGCCATGTTCCACACTCTCGAGTTTGTCGTCACGAGCATGTACAATCCGGGCAAGCTTACTGTGTCTTGTATGTGTCCTTTCTCATTGCGTCGCGCGTGTCTCGGTGCTGAGAATGCAGCTCGTTACAGCCTACTTGCTGGACAACGGACGCGCTTATCCACTTGCCCATCTCGCCGGCATGGTCGAGCACATCATCGAGGACGCTTACCTGCCGGCCGAATACCGACGCTGGAAGCATGTCGGAGGCGTCTTTGTGCTCGGTAGGCTCATTTTTTGCATCTAACGGGTCCGAGTCAGAGCTGATCCTGCTTTCGCGAACAGGTCTCGGCGTCACTGCCATGGGTCACTTCCTTCGCTCCTTCGCCATGATCAGCGCGAGCAGCAACTTTTCGCACGTGTACGCTCGCTTTCCGGTCACTCTCGTGCGGGGGGAGGCCTGACCCCTTGTTCCCTTGCAGCCTCGCATACAGCAAGCGGCCTGGGCACCAGCTCGTTACGTCGGGGATCTACAGCTGGTCCAGACACCCGTCTTACGCTGGATTCTTCTGGTGGGCTGTCGGTACTCAGGTGAGTATCGAGCAGTTAGCAGAGCAAGGTCAGCGCTGAAGAGGACTCCTTTGAACAGATCATCCTCGGAAACCCGATCTGCGTGATCGTCTTCGTCGGCTCGCTGCGCCACTTCTTCTCGACGCGTCTCCGGAGTGTGTCCTACTGCGCTCTACCCCGGTGCTGGCTCTGACTGACGCAATCGTGTCCATCGCAGCCGAAGAGCGGTACCTGGTCAAATTCTTTGGGCAGGAGTACGAGGACTATCGGCGCCGGGTCCCGACTCGGATCCCGTTTGTACCGTAGCCCTGCTATCACTTGTATTCGAGGTCTCATGCGCAGGGCACCCGCTATGATCCGCAGTTCGCGCCCACTCGACGCGCCGCAACGCGCTTTGTTGTTTGGCGCTCGCTCGCTCGCTGCTGCGGCTCAATGTGGGCTCCACTTCCGATCGCTTGCCGACCGTATATCTCGACCCTACGACGCCCTCAGCTACTAGGCTCGCCGCTCTAGGTTTTGATCAGTCATCGCCGAGCTACATGGCGGTCGAGAGTGCCGGCTGAGACATCTCAAAGGCGATGATGCGCACGCTCCTCCTCCCACAAAGGTCCCGGCATGTCCGCGTCTCGAGCGCCGAAGCAGACTGCCTTCTTACTCCTCCTCGTCGGCCGCTCGACTCGGGCGAAGAGAAAGCAGCATCAGGTCTCGCGGGGCCAGAGGCTGCCACGAGCGGCATGAGTCGGCGGCTACAGGTTGTCCTGACGCTCACGTTCGGCGCGCTCTTCCTCCTCGCTTGCATTGTGTGAGTCTCCGTTCTCTCGCTCCTACGAACGTCAGCTGACTGCTGACCATACGCATGCGCAGAGCGTTCTCGCCTTACACACATCGAGAGACAGCCGGCGAAAACAGCTTGGCTCACCGCGTTAGTCAACCGCTGCGGGAACTGCTCGGTGCGTACATATCTTGGCTTCACCCCTCACACCGGTGAAGGGCAGCGCTGATGAACGCCTCGCCCCGTCAGCTGCGGGACAGGACGCGCTCGACGCCACTTCCTTCGCGACGAAGCGATGTGGAATATCTTCGTCCCTCAGATCCGAGTTCGGCGACGACAACTTCCGATTATCACAAGTGCATGTTGGATCAGGCTATCGCATGCAGAAGTTCCTAGAGAAGGCGGCGAGAGGCGAGAAGGTCACGGTTGGTTTGCTGGGAGGAAGCGGTGAGTCGCGACGTCATTCGGCATGCCCAGATCGGGCCGCACCTGCTCATGCCACATCACAATGCAGTCTCTCTCGGCCACGGAACGGATCCCGAGAGCGGCCAGCGGAACAAGTACGGCGCGATTCCGCACGACGAGCAGTGGCACCAGTTCGTTGTGCGATACCTCAAGCAAGCTTTCCCTTCCGCGGCTTTCGACTTTCGGCTGGGCGCCAAGGCTGCAACAGACTCGACTTTCTTCGAATGGTGCTGGCCGTCCTTGATGTGAGCATCGGAGAAAGGCGAACCTGCAAGAATCGGCGGGCTGACCTGACTCTCCGCAGCGGCACTGACTTGGATCTCGTGATGATCGAGATGGCGGTGAACGACGATTACAATACCAGCTTCGACAGCAGCGAGACCCTCTTGCGGTCTCTCCTGCAGCTCGACTCGGCTCCTGCCGTGATTTACGTCGACAGCTTCTCACCCGTGACGGCCTCGGCCAAGCCGTCCATCCTGAACGCGCAAGACATTCAGAGCACGCTTTCGCCTTTTTACGACGTCGTACAGATCTCGGCGCGACCAGCGCTATTGCCCGCCATGATTCAGGACCCCGAGCTTGCGCAGCCTTTCTTTTTGGGTGATGAACGGCACGTATCGGCTCGCGTCCATCGGTTCCTCGGCAGCATGGTCGTCGGTTACCTGATGGAGGAGCGCTGCCGCTCACGAGCGATTCGAGAGACGGTCAAGGAAGGTCTGTGGTCTCATGAAGCCAGCCTCGGTAAGGTGCCGAAGGTGAGCATCGCGTGCTGCCCTGCGCATGCCCTTTCCCGGCTCCTATGAGTTTCTCCACGCAGGTCCAGTGTGCTGATAGCGATCGCTGGTCAGGTCAAGATGACGGAGAGCTGGGACTCGGACGTCACTCATCCGACAAAGCCGCCGCGGTGTCGCGTCGCGGGCGCCGGCCTAGAACCGCTCGAAGCTTCCGCTGACTGGAGCTTGTTCAGCTGGCGATACTCAAGTACGTGTCCCGACTTGATTCCGAGAAGCCTGCACCGTGTTTGACGCTGGCTGCTTGTTGCCTCAGAGTACTACTGGGAAGCGACCGTCCCGCAATCGGGGGAGATCGTATTCGAGGTCGTCGTCGGAGAAGGCGCCATCGGCTCAGTTGCAGTCTCCTATTTGCGTTCGCGCTCGTACAACCTCGGCAAAGCGAGGTGCTCGGTCGGCGGTCAGGAGGCCATCCTCGATGGCAAATGGCCTCGATCGATTTCAATCGCGCAAACGACAGTGGTCGCTACAGCATTGTCTGCAGGGACGTACCGTGTCGCCTGCCAGACGCTGCCGCCCGACCCGGGAGCGGAGCAGACGGCGTTCCGGTTGATGGGCATCATGTCAGTCTAGAGAAAGGTTGTTGTTATCATCTACAAGCGCTTTACGAGCGAAGAGTCTAGACGAGGAAGCGGCTACATGCTATGGATATGTGCTGTCTCCGACAGCGATGCAAAGGAGAGAACCGGAGAACAAGAAAGGATTGTGGCTGGCTCGCCAGCGAGGTCAGCTTGACACGGTTCCGCCGAGGGCGGCACGGATGACGGGGCTGGTGGGCGTTGCCGGCGGAGAGAAAGCTGGCCATTCAAAGCCGTGTCCTCCGGCGCCCAAGGCCGGAGCTCCGGGTACGCGCGACGGCGAGAGGGGCGTTCGCGGTCGAAGGAGATCTGCTCCGAACGCCGAACTCCGCGCGACGTGCGGCGAAGGTGGAGCACTCGACGCAGGAGAGCATACTGCGTCCATGCTGACGGTCAAAAGCCGTGGCGAGCGCGCACTGCTTAGTGCAGGGAAGTAGCCGGGCTCCGGGCGATCGTCGACGGCGTCCGGAGTATGTCCCGGTGAGGCGGAGACGGCGAGGCCGAGACCACATGCGTCACCTGATCCGACCCTTTCGCTGAGTACTCGTCGAGTCTGCTCGGGGCTCGGAGTCCTCGCGACGACGGTTGGGATCGAGTCTACCGGCAACGAGCGGGGCAGAATCCCTTCTCGACGCAGAGCGAGCGGTGTCGGCGGGACCTCGCTTCGAATTGGCGACGAGTCTGACAGACTCAGCCGTTGCAGATGAAGCCGGTTGTGACGTTTCGAATCGTGCAGAGGCTTAGTCCCTCCCTCGTCTTCGCCTTCGACCGAAGAGGCGCCGACCTCTTTGCATGCTGCTTCGGCCAGCCGAGTCGTAGTAGTCACGTCGTCGTCTGTTCAGGAGACGTGTGAGCGTTGGCAGGTGATTGCGTCGTTAAACCGGGATCGACCTACCATTTGCTGCGGACTGATCTCGAGGACTGATCGGCGCTGCGGCCGACACCGACAGCGTCGCGAGGCCCGCTTCCACCGTCTTCGCGTGCAGATTCGTAGTAGCATCTCCCTCGAGCGTAGCAGGTATTGTAAAGCACGGAAGCCCGTGTGCGCTCATCGTATCTCGGCGAGTGCGATGATGTGGGGGAAATGGGAAAGGTGGCTGGCTGGTCAGCCGGAGCGAGTAGCTGAGGATTGTAACGCTGCTGAGATCTGGCTCCGCGGACAGCAATCGTCCAGCGTCTCTTTGTACGCGGTGCTTCGGAATGACAGAAAGGAGGAAGCGGCACGGAGGTCAGAGGGCTGCGGGATCACCGCTGCAATGCGTGGAGTGTCCGCGCGCGAAAATCCCTTTACAGGGCAGTCACCTCTTTACCACCCTTGATGGACAGCGAGAGCTCGCTGTAATACGAAGTCAACCAGATCTTAGGCCATCAAAGGGCGCTTGGAGCGGTGGAAAAGCCGCTACCGAGAGCTCGGGACGGGGCAAGCTTCGCAAAAGAGTCTACGCAAGTAATGTCCCGGGCGTGAACGTCTAGTCGCCATGTGCAGATGGCAGCGCGGAAAGCAAAAACCTGACGGGAGACCCTATGCGGCGGCGGGCTTCCCACGCTAGTCGGACGAAAGGGTCGCAACCGGTAGTCTTTTCGTCCGGAAGCGCGATTACGGGCGAGATCTTCGGCTCAGTCGTCGAGGTCGAGCTCGTCATCATCTGGAACGTGACCGCGTCGGATATTACGGCTCTGAGCCGTGTCGTCGTGCTGTTCTCGGGTGGACGCGGTTGCCCACGGATTTGAGCCCTCCTTTAACAGAACGCCTGTAATCAGAGCGGTCCTGTCAGCTCGCGTCGAGGTAGAGTGACTAACGTGGCAGGGACGGACCGCATTCCTGCATCCCCATCTCTAGCGACGACGTGGTGAAATTGTCCCCGCCGGGCAGCTCGTCAAAACCGACAATCCTGGCAGTCTCGGGTGTCAGCAAGTGCTCCGTGGACAGGAGTGAGCCAGAAGAAACTTACTTCATCTTGGTGATGCCGTCTACGAAACCGATAACGCAAGGGAGCGTTTTGATCGACAGCTTTGTCACGAGGAACGGCACGTTGGCGACGTCTGCTCGGAGGAACAACGTGTCGAGATGCTTCGGAGCTAGTTTCTGCGCGGCAGAGATCGTGGTGGGATCAGCGCGGGTTCACGAGTGCGCGAGGGACCGTCAATGTCTCTCACCTCGAGATGACCGTCCATGATTCTGCATCTCCGGAAATCCTTGTGAAAGAAGTGTACGACGCAGCGTTTCTCCTTTCTGCACAAGGGGATACCCTGTCAGCGCGACCGCGTAGGGAGAAAGACGATACTCGGGAAAGAGGCTTACGCTGTCCGCGAGATCAGATCCTTCTCTACTTTGATCTCGTTGTACCGGCCATAGTCACCGTCTTGCATCCTTCTTCTCCGGTCGAACCTGTCGCAGAGCCCTATGAGCGCGCTTCGAGGAGGTCAAGGAGACTCGGCGAGGTGGACTCACTGTGCTTGGAGTTCCATCATCCGCTTCTCTCGGAAACCGCCGAGATCAAAGTCATCGTCCAGCTCGGCCTCGAGCTCTTCCAGTAGAGCGTCCGAGTCGTTCGCGTCCGAGTCGCGGTCCGCCTGGGCAGGTCGAAACCGGGAGCTGGAAGCGGTCGACGCGTTCTGGGAGGATGTCGACGCGAACGTCCTTGCAAGCCAAAGGAGACGCGTCAAACGAGCTGCTTGTACATGAGTACGGTAGATAGAGAGCTCACTCACGATGCCTGCATGCTCGACAAAGGGGACCTTGGGTGCAAGAGAGGACTGTAGGCGCGTCGACTTTCGTCGAATAGGCGCCTCTCTTCGTGAACGTGAGCGCGTGAGCGACCTTTTCCCTTTCTTTCTCCATCTCGTACCGCTAGCTCATCTATGCCGCTCGCTTGTCTACTTACCTTGGAGGAGTCCGAAGCCTTGGACCGCTTCCGACCATCGCTTCGAATTCAAAACGGCTGTTTCCACGCATCCTCCCCAGCCTTCAGTGCGCATACACTCGCCCGATATGCCGACGATCCTCTTCCTGAGCAAGTTTCAGCAGCGCTGATGATCGAGCTCGGTGTGGCCTCCCGTGCGAGACGTTCTTGCAATTCATCGGCGTTGCTCTCCGTTGTAGGCTAGCTATAAAAGCGCATTCTCTTCGGGCAAGAACTCTGCTGCTAAGCTACCTGCGGCCCTGCTTCGCCTATCGGCGGACTCGCCCCGGCGAAGCTTATGCTCCGCGCGCTGGTGAGAATTGCCGCCAGCTGCAGATCAGAATACTCTGGCACTGGTCACCCGTGCGATAGCCGCGCGAAGGCGCCTTACCGGCTTCTGATTCACGTTTGCTTCGCAGCATTTCTAGGCGATTCGAGACGGCGTGAAGCAAGATCGACCTCGCAGACGTTCTGCCGAGGGATCCGACGACGACAAGGATCGGCAGTCCGCGACCTTGGTTCGGGCCCGAAGCGTATCTGGCATAAGAGCCCACCGGTTCCGGATTCGAACAAGTCGGCGGTAGACTATACGCCCATCAGACGAGCATCTCCGTGTATAGTCCTGCTCGTACGCCTTGCAAGATCAGGTCGAGCGACTTCTTGATGACGTAGCTAGCCAAATCATTCTTCTCTTTTTCTCTCGACGAGTGCGTGCTCTCCCCGATCGGCTACATGAATGGATAGCGCCTCGACACTATAGACTCGTAGCATGTGTCGCTACATGGCATGCAGCTGCAATACCCGAGACGTCGTCGCAAGTGGAGGCGCGCCCAAGGGAGCGGGGGAGGACGCGCGCGCGTGTCGGGAGAGGTTCGGCCATTCGTCATGATCGAGACTTTCGGCCGCAGCAAAAGAGGATGAGCAAACCCGCCGTCAGGGCCCGCCGAAACAACTTGCGACTGTCCCTCCCTGCCCTGTCCAGCGCACCATGCCCATCGTGAGCGTCCTGAAAGGGTTGCTGCACAAGAACAACGAACGGCAACCCGCTGCGTCTGCGCCCGCCAGTACTGCTGCCGGCGCGACCTCGTCCGCTCCCCACTCGTCATCGACTTCTCGCCAACCGCAAGCGTCATCCGACGTCAACCCTTCGATTGCTCATCCTCCCGCCGCTCATCTCGCTCCCGTCAACGCCAAATCACTCCCAGTCTCAGGCAGCACCCCAGCCAACGCCTCCGCACCTACCGGCCAGGCCATGGCAGCCAGCAACGCGGGCCACCAAGGCGCCGCTCACCAAACCTCGACTTCGCAAGCGACGCACGCCCAAGCCGAAGAGATTGTCCGCAAGGAGAACGAGGCCAAGGCGAAACGCGAACAGAGCGTGTTTGATGGCTTGCCCGACGGCCTGACCCTCGGGCGCAAGATGGGCGACGGCGCCTTCTCAAACGTCTTTGAAGCGACGTACCGCCCTTCGCCCGCCCAACTCGCCGTCGACCCAAAGCTCGCCAAGGAGGTCAAGGTCGCCGTCAAGTGTGTCCGCAAGTTTGAACTCAACTCGTCGCAGGTGAGGACTTTCGTCTCCTTTTTTCTTCTTCGCCGTTTTTCCGCCTCCGTCATCGCTCGCGCGAATGCGCGTCATCGCTCCGCTGGCCTGTCTATATACTTCGCCCTGCCTTCTTTCTTGCCTGCCATCGAGGCTCCGGACGCACATCCCGTTCAAACAGTCGGCGGCGCAATTCCCGAACTCCGAAGGAGACCAGCGCCGCCGGCGGATCCACCCCGACCCCTCCGCTGCAAGTCTCGCCGCCAACTCGAATACTGACGGATAACCTGCCCTCTCTTTCCATTTATTCTCTCCTCTTCCTCGACGTATCGACTCGCTATGCTGATCGCCGTTTGCTTTTCGTTTGATCTCCCGTGTCGACCGCTGCTTTCGCCCGCTCGCATGACGTCGCTTCCCGCTTCTTCGGGCCTAACCTCTACGGTTCCGACGTTGCCTCTGCCTTGTCGCCGTCTCCCACGCATGCTTGACGGGCTTGATCACCCCGTCGGCAGCTGGCGCAAGGCAAGCACGTCGGCGAGGCGGTCAAGAAGAAGCCGCGAGCGACCGAGGTCCGTGTTGCCCCCCCTCTCCTTCTGGTCTGGCTCCCTTCCTCGACAGGCTTCGCGTCGTCGACGACAGAGCATCTACCCTTGTGTGCAGAGACTGCACGAGACGGCCGTCGATTCTGACCATGACCCGACTCGTGTCTTCCCCAATCTCGCTTCCTGCTCGGCCTCTGGCTATCGTGACCGCCGGTCCCTCTCGATCACCTTGTCCGACACTCGTACCCGTTACCCCTTCCCATCCTCCTCTTTCCTTTTTCACGGAAACAGCGCGCCAACATCCTCAAGGAGGTTCAAATCATGCGCGGACTCAACCACCCCGGCATCGTCCGCCTGCTCAACTTTACGGAATCGAGCAACCACTACTACCTCACTCTCGAGTACGTATTCTTTGTCGATTCATCGCACGGCGCCCTGAGAAGACTGACGATGGGTCTCGTTACAGGCTCATGCCGGGCGGCGAGCTGTTTCACCAGATCGTCAAACTCACCTATTTCTCGGAGGAGCTCTCGCGGCACGTCATCTTGCAGGTGGCCCATGCCATCCGATACCTGCACGAAGAGAAGGGTGTCGTTCACCGGTACGTTCTCCCAGATTCCCGCCGACTCGGCGCGATTTTCTCTCGGTCAGCCTGTTGACGTCATTTTCCACCCTGCGCAGCGACATCAAGCCGGAGAACATCCTCTTCGAGGGCATCCCCATCATCCCTTCCAAGGTGCCCCGCGCACGACCGTACGACGAGGAGAAGGAGGACGAGGGCGAGTTCATTCCCGGCATCGGCGGCGGCGGAATCGGCCGCGTCAAGATCGCCGACTTTGGCTTGTCCAAGATTGTATGGAACGAAGAGACGATGACGCCGTGCGGTACCGTCGGCTACACGGCACCGGAGATCGTCAAGGACGAGCGGTATTCCAAGTCGGTCGACATGTGGGCACTGGGCTGCGTCCTCTACACCCTCCTCTGCGGTTTCCCGCCGTTCTACGACGAGTCCATCCACGTCCTGACCGAGAAGGTCGCGAAGGGCTACTACACGTTCTTGAGCCCGTGGTGGGACGACATCTCGGCATCTTGTGCGTACACGGTTTTCAGTGACGTGATGAAGCTCGATGTTGACCTGTTCGTCCTTGCGTGCGTAGCAAAGGACCTCATCACCCACCTGCTCGATGTCGACCCAGAGAAGCGGTACACGATCGATGAATTCCTCGCGCACCCGTGGTGCAAGGCAAAGCCGGCCCCGACGGCCGTCACGCCGGGCACGCTCGACTCGCTCAAGCTCAAGCCGGTGCCGAAGTACACACCGCTCGATTCGCCGATGCTTGCCGCAGGTGGCCGTCGCGCCATGCCGTCTCCCGGAATCGCCACGCTCAAAGAGGCATTCGACGTCACGTACGCGGTCCACCGCATGGAGGAGGAAGGCAAGCAGCGACAGCGCGCATATAACGGTCCCGGTGGCGCCGGACGCGCCGGGTTCCTCCAGGGTCTGAATGAAGCCGACGAGGAGGAAGAAGCCGATCTCGAGGAGACGAAGCGGCGGTACGGCGCCGAGGTGTCGAAGGCGATCGAGGAGCAGCGACGGCAGGCGCAGGACCCGTCACGCCGACGAGCTCCGCAGACCGCCGAAGAGCAGGCTCGCGCCGCTCGTGAGTACGCCGGCTGGGGTGGCGCAGATCGCAAGCAAGCCGAGGCAGCACTGTACCGCGACCACGGACGAGCCGGTCAGCGTGACCGCGGCCGCAAGCAGCGCGGTATCGACCTGTCACTAGACGCCGCTTCCATCCTCAGCCGACGTAAGAAGCCGATGATGGACGGCCAGCAGCCCGGTCAGCAGCAGTCGCCGATGCGGCTGCAGATCGGCTGAACCGTCGCCTCTACACCCGATGACGATCATAGATCTCTCTCTCTCTCTCTCTCTCTACACCCGCATTCTTCCGGACTTCTTCTCTATACGCACCGCTAGACCAGGTATGACCTGCTCAAGATGCTCACGCGCGCAATCCTTTGCTGCTCTTTCCGGACGTTTTCAGACTCTCGACCTGCACATACACACCGCCCTTCGCAACCCTCCCTCCTCTTTCCTCTTGAGTTCTGTTGTAACACTCTCTGTGCATAGCAACCTGTTCGCACTAGCACAACGTAATCACCAGACTATTTTCAGACTTACTCGCCCCGTAGAGCGCATCGCTGGAAGCGCAGGACGAACCGAAAAATGAATCTCGGGAGCGCGCCGATTCGGATGGCTGGCTGCCGATCCGTATGGAACAGGCTCACAAGTGCGTGCAGCTAAAGTAACTGCAAGGCCTCTGTGAGCTCAGCAGCTCCACGCATGGCGGGTGCCACCTTTTCGAGCTACGGCAATCCGTCGCCAACCGATTGCGCAGCGAGCACGACGGGTGATACTTTGATATGCGTAAGGGGCTCCCAGTCAGAGCAGCGTTTCCCTCGGCCAGTCCGATGTTTGTGACCAGCAGAGGCAGTCTCATGGGTGTTTCGAGCGCGCGGACATGGCGGAAGCGTCGGAGATGGGCGTGGTGAATTTATTGTCCGAGACTGCCGGAGTCGCAGCACTCACGTCCTACATACCTTCGTTGTTACGACAGAACAGCTCGCGCTTCGCGCAATCAAGTAGTAAAGGCAAGCGGACTTGGAGGCCGTCCGCAAACGCCGCTTCGGCAGCTTGGCGATCGAAGTCTTCCGCCGAGACCGAAAATGCGCCGTGCCGGCGAGATAAGGCGAATGCCGCGCGGTTCCAAGGCGTATACGTAGCAATCGCGATTAGGGCAGATCAGCTATACTGTGCAGTAGTGCCGTCTCGATCTGAAGCGAATGAGAAGCCTTCAGCAACTCTCGGCGAGATCGCGTCACTGCATCAAGCAAAAATCGATAGCGTCCCATACGCTCTCCGGGAGCTCGAGCTGTGGCGGAGGGCTGCAGCGTTCTTATCCAAAGCTATAGGAAGAATCAGAAGCACGAAAAGTGTAGTCAAGCGAGAGCAATGTCGTTTCGGGCGTTTCAAAGGCGAACGCGGCCGAGTCGATTGAACAAATTTTTTCTCGACGTCCTTATCTCGCGCGTGTCGGTCGCATCGCTGATTTCCCGCGACCCGCGGATTGCTCCGCGTTCCCCTCGATCCGCTTTCTTTCTCCTCCTCTTCCCTCGTCCGCTTCTCTCTTTCTCCCCCCACGCTCACCTCCACCAAGCGAACACTCTCCCTCCCTTCCCCCAGCAGCCCACCATGTCTTACGTCGCTTCCAAGGTCTCTGAGCCCGAGTTTGAGCGTGAGTTCCTCCCTCTCCCGAGGCTATCGCTACCGCACTTGCCTGGATCGCTGACTCGTGCCGTCTACAGAGGCTGTCGCCGAGATCCGCTCGACCCTCGAGCCTCTCTTCGCTAAGCGTCCGGAGCTCGCCAAGGCCTTCGATGGTGCGTTCACTCGACGTTATCGTATCGCTGGTCCATCAAGGTCAGATCGCTCACCGTCCGCCACACTTCGCCCTGTACAGTCCTCAAGGTTCCCGAGCGTGTCATCACCTTCCGTGTCGTCTGGGAGGATGACAAGGTACGCCCAGTTCTCCTCGGTCAGAGCGGAGGCTGGTAATCGATCCCGCTATCTCCTCTCGGGGATGATATCGGGACCGCACAAAGCGACCCGCGACCTGACACCTGACTCTTCCTCCTCCCACAGGGCCAATGCCAGGTCAACACCGGTTACCGTGTCCAGTTCTCGTCGGTCCTCGGCCCGTACAAGGGTGGCCTCCGTCTCCACCCTTCCGTCAACTTGTCCATCCTCAAGTTCCTCGGCTTCGAGCAGATCTTCAAGAACGCCCTGACCGGTCTCCACATGGGCGGTGGAAAGGGTGGTTCGGACTTTGACCCCAAGGGCAAGTCGGACAACGAGATCCGTCGCTTCTGCTACGTGAGTTTGGCCGTCCGGCAAGTCCTGGTTCTCCCGCTGCCACGGCTGCTGACACTGCGCCCTTCCACAGTCCTTCATGCGCGAGCTGTCTCGCCACATTGGGTGAGCTTCGGCGGCTGTCTTGGCGATGTCTCCTCGAAACGCATTTCTGACCCGGCATGTTTCTGACTTGGCAGCGCCGACACGGACGTTCCCGCTGGTGACATCGGCGTTGGTGGTCGCGAGGTCGGCTTCCTCTTCGGCGCCTACAAGCAGATCCGCAACGAGTGGGTCGGTGTCCTCACCGGCAAGGGCTACGACTTCGGTGGCTCGAAGATCCGCCCGGAGGCTACCGGTTACGGCTGCGTCTACTACGCCGAGGAGATGATCCGCGTCGCTCGCGGCGAGGACTTCAAGGGCAAGCGCGTCGTCATCTCGGGTGCCGGCAACGTTGCCCAGTTCGCTGCCCTCAAGGTTCTCGAGCTCGGCGGTCTCGTTCTCTCGCTCTCCGACTCGAAGGGCGCTCTCGTTGCGACTGGCGATGAGTCGCTCTCGGTCGACTTCATCAACCAGGTCGCTGAGCTCAAGCTCAAGGGTGGCTACCTCAAGGACCTCTCGGCCCCGTCGGGCTTCAAGTACGTCGAGGGCGCCCGCCCGTGGAAGCTCGTCTCCAAGGTCGACGTGGCGCTCCCGTCGGCGACCCAGAACGAACTCGACGAGGAGGACGCCAAGGCTCTTCTCGCTGCTGGCTGCGGTTTCGTCGCAGAGGGGTAAGTTTGGTGGCTTTCTCTCGCTTTCTGCCGCCATTGCTCCTGATGCTGACGTTCGTGCTCTCTCCTCCCAGTGCCAACATGCCGTCTACCCTCGAGGCGATCAAGGTCTTCGAGTCCAGCCGTAAGGAGAAGGGCACTCAGGGTATCTGGTACGGTCCCGGCAAGGCCGCCAACTGCGGTGGTGTCGCCGTTTCCGGTCTCGAGATGGCCCAGAACTCGGCCCGTCTCCAATGGGACGACGAGACTGTCGACGCCAAGCTCAAGGGCATCATGCAGACCGCTTTCGCCACCTGCCTCGACGCCGCCAAGGCGTTCTCGGACGACCAGCTCCCGTCCCTCGTCGAAGGTGCCAACCTCGCCAGTTTCAACAAGGTCGTCGAGGCGGCCAAGGCCCAGGGCGACGTCTGGTACTAAGCGTCTGGAACGCCTGCGCACCTGCATCCTGTTTAAAAGGCCGCAGCGCTTCCCGGCGTCGGCCACCACTTTTTCATAACGCTCAGACCGACATTCGGTCATCTTCGTGTCAACGCCATGCCGACGTCGAGACGACCGGTCGACTGGGTTCGACCACTCCTAGACGATTATTTCCCTCGAGACTCATCAAACCATGTTGCCATCTTTTCTTACCTTTTTTTATCGCATTCTTCCGGTCTACCTGGTATCGCCCCTTTCTCTGCAAATACATCGTTGTCATACCTTTTAAGCGAGGCGAGCGTTGTCTCGAGCCAGGTTTCCATCAGATACCGGTTCGGATCGGCCCGTTCTCACGTGACAGCGCGCTGCAAGCCCTTCTGCGTTGCTGTAGGATCGCGACACGCATACTTGCGTGCTCCAGGTGCTAAATCGGCAGCTCCACTCCTCCTTGGACGTCCTTGTCAGCGCGCTCGCCTAGCCGATTCGAAAGAAAATGCCATCGCTGTGCGGGTTGCCGCCGGCGCTATCGTCGACGACGAGCAGGCAGTATGGCGGCGGTGGATATGTTCACGAGAAGCACTCGGACGCGATGCGACCGGTGCGCGGCTGTCCTGAGATCTGCTTGCCTCTCCGTGACGCACGCTGACTTGAGCGAGATGAGCAGCTGGCGCGCAAAGTGAGCGGGGTGTCGCCGCGCGGACTTACCTGCAGGAAGCTGATCGAGACGGCACGCAGGTGGTCGTGGTTGGCGATGGCGCTTGCGGCAAGACGTCGTTGTTGAACGTCTACATCTCCGGGACGTTCCCGCAGGAGTACGAGCCGACGATTTTCGAGAACCACTGCATCGACGTCGGTCCGTCCGCCTCTTCCGACACCATTCCGCTGACAAACTGACTGACCAGGTGATCCTGCAGTGGTCGACGACACTGCAATTGAGCTGGCGTTATGGGATACGGCGGGACAAGAGGATTTCGACCGACTCCGGTCGCTTAGCTATGCAGACACGAACGTCGTCCTGCTGTGCTTCTCGGTGGGTCTGCGCAATTCGAGATCCGGCTACATGTATGATTGACTGACGTGCGACGTCACCCGGCCGTCAGGTTGACCAACCCGCCTCGCTCGACAACGTGGAATCCAAGGTGGGTGGTCGCTCTCGCCGTATAAATCACCTTTGGCGCGAGTCCCATACAACATTCCGACGTCTCTGACTTCGGCTATCTCTGCTTGACCTTACCTCCCCTTTGCCTTGTCCCGACTCGCAGTGGATCGACGAGATCCGCCGGTACTGCCCAGGCGTCAAGCTCGCCCTCGTCGCGCTCAAATGCGATCTTCGCGGGGACCTCAAGACGCAACAAGATCTGGCACAGAATGGCGAGCGACCAGTCTCGTACGAAGAGGTGCGCTCGTGGCTTACCCGATTACCGTCGCGCTTCGAGCTCTGGTTTCTCATCAGTCCCGAACTTGCAGGGCCTCGCGATGGCACGGCGAATACGGGCGTCTCGCTACCTTGGTGAGAGTCCACTGCTGTGCATGGGTCAGGCACAAGCTGACGGCTGTGCTCCGTCTCGCGGCGCTCAGAATGTTCGGCCAAGTTCAACCGGGGCGTGCAGGAAATCTTCGAGGAGGTGCGCTCTACCTGTACCGAGCATCGCCATGAACCGCACTAATGGTTCTTTGTTCTACCTGTCTTGCAGGCGGCGCGAGTCTCGATAGTCGCGCCGCGAGCAGGCGAGACGCGCGGCAGTAGGCGCGAAGAACCACGCCCAGGCGGCTTGCGCAGCTGTTCCCTCATGTGAGGCGGCGTGCCCTCCGTGAACAACGAAGGAGAGCCAAGGCCGCCAGGGCGACCACCTTCAGCCGTCCTCGGATCCGGTCGTTTAACGGATCCGCAGTCGAGTAAGCGCCCCGGCCGTTGGAGCTTGATCCTGCGAGCCCCACTGGTTACCTACCCCCTGTCCACTCGGTTCACTGTCCTTCTAATTAATGTTTCTCTCGACTGGAAGAGAAACTCGTACTCTAGTCTGTCATGTTGTTGTAATGACCTGTCACCGTCTGGGCTCGACTTGTACGTTATGTAGTGCGAATTGAGCCGAGGGTGGGTTTGTTATTTGTTTCGGACTCGCAAAAAGTCGGGCACTCTGCAGCGGGCGGTGCAAAAAGGCGTAGAGGGCCCGCTCTACAGCGACCGCCAACCACTCGTGACCAGAGCTAGACTCTGATCGATTGCTGTAGATCGATTCGCTCGTACAGTCGGTCCCTGTACGCTCCCCGTCGATAGCCTCACGCTCTCGATTCGCCGTGATCGGATCGCGCACCCGCGTCTTCTCAGATCGCGCGGACGCCAACTCTCAGTCGCCCGCTCCGTCTCGCACTCGCCTCAAGTTCCGCTCCAAGGCAGTCAGCAGAGTGAGCTGGTCTTGCAGAGACCATAGCAGAGTGTTCGCACGCTGACGCCGAGTCGTGGTCCCTCCTCTTGTGATTGCGCGCAAACAGGAACCTCGTACCGCTCGCCGCAATGTCTTACGATTCTTCATCGCGCGGTTACCCTCCCGGCGTCGGCGCAGTCCAGTACGACGGCGTCGATTCGGCAGCCGGTAGTCACCAACAAGCCCCGAGACCGTTCAGGCAGCAGTCGGCCAACTCGAGCCAGGGTTCGATCGGCAACGGGCACGAGGACCCGCACGCGATGCCGTACGGCAACTATGGCTCGACCCCGTCCCTCCCGCGGTACCAGTCCCACGCCGGTTCGGCCACGTCCCTCGCCAACCCGTCGCCGCTGAACCCGGCCGCGATGCGCTCGTCCGCGACCGGTTACTCGCCGAACCCGCCCAACCTCCGGTACTCGTCGTCGTACGGTCCCGGCAGCAACGGCCACAACGGCCCCGCCGCCCACCCGCTCTCGAACGCCATGTATGCCGAGAGCAGTCCGACCCTCGCCGGCTCAGAGACGCCCGGCATGGACAAGGCCCAGGACGAAAAGATGCGCCTCGGCGCCGCTGACCAGCTCGGAGAGTACATCGCCCCTTCGACCAGCTCGGGCTCGGGCAACAGCGCGCCGTACCGTCGGGGTCCGAAACCGACCGGTCTCAAGGCACTGTACCGCGCGTGGGGCGGCGCCACGATCGCCGACAACGGCAAGGACGAGCGTCACGTCAAGCTGCCCCGCCTTGGTTACCTCGACGGTCTCAAGTTTGTCGCCGCGTGGGTCGTCCTGAACGGTACCTACTTTGACGCGACCATCTCGAACGGCGACTATTCGGTGATCCAGCGCAACAGCCCGCTCTACATCGTTCGGTGCGTCTCTACGAGCGGCTTCCGTTCGCGTGCTCGATCACGACCAGTGGGCTAACTTACTATTCACGTCCTTCATATAGGTCGACCGGCCTCGGCTGGACCTTTTTGCTCATGCTTCTCGGCCGGAGTCTCGTGACGCCGTTGTGGGACGTTCCCGGTCCGGGCGCGACTGGTCCAGGCGGCGCCAAGGCCAACACGGCGCTCATCTCGTGGGCTCGCCTGACCCGCGCCATGCTCGTCCGGCCGTTCCGCTTCCTGTTGCCCGTCATCGCCGTCGTCGCGCTCCAGTGGGGTCTCGCCTCGAGCGGCAAGACGGCCAACTGCAACAACGTCGGCATGGACCAGCCGTACTGGAACCTGATCCGCAACTTTGCCGGTTTCTGCACTCTCGTCTTCAACCTGGTGCGCTCAAACCTGCTCCGCAGGCGTTTGAGGAGATACAGAAACTGACGCCGTATCCTCTTCCGCAGTTCACCGTCTACGAGACTCAGACCATCGCTGGCCATACCTTTGCCGGCAACCTCTGGACCATGCCGTGGTTCTTCCAATCGTCGTACGCGGCCTACACCGTTCACTTCATGCTCGGCAACCTCTCGTCGAACCGCTACTGGGTTTACGGTCTCGTCGCCTTCTTCTCGTGGACTACCTACAACTTCTTCTTCGTCGCGATCCTCGGTCTCGTCATCGCCGACATGCACGCGCACGGCCACCTGCATACGATCCGCCACAAGTGGGCGATGTGGCAGCGCCTGACGCTCCATCTCGTCCTCATCGCGATCGCCTGCGTCCTGCAGTGGGTGCCGGTGATCCGCGACAACGTCAACTCGGGCCTCGCGACGATCAACGTCACCGACCACCCCGAGCTGACGTTCTGCGACGCGATCTTTGCGTTCTGCTGGCTGTTCTGCATCGAGACTTCGGGCCTCGCGCAGAATATCCTCGGCAACGTCGTCATGCGCAGCCTCGGCAAGCTGTCGGCCGGCATGGTCCTCCTCGCGCCCGCGATCACCTACACGATCGTGCCCGACATCGCGCTCAACATGCACAACAACGGCGCGTCGGCGCAGTCGGTTCTCGGCACCTGCTGGATCGCCATGTTCGCCATCACGACGGCGCTCGCGATCGCATTCCACTTTGTCGTCGAGTTGCCGTCCAAGATGATTGGCGAGGTGTTTGCCGAGCTCATGGAGAACTGGGACGGCAAGACCCGCTTTGAGCAGGCCGTCGCTCGCCGTGCCGGCGGCAGCGCCAAATTTGCGAAGAAGTGATCGGCCTTTCGGATCTACGCCACCAGATGATCGGTCCTGGCAACCTCACCTCCCCATGCACCCACGTACACAGACACTGTTTCGCTTGTCCTTTCTTCTGGTATCTCGATACTTCTTACGCCTCTCTACGTACACATACTCTCCCTCTCCCTCTCATGACCTCTGCGCCCTCGCCCCTCGACCCTCTTCTTTCGCATCCACCCTTTACACTCGTTCTTTCTTTCGCCTCATGTCCACCCGCCGTATACCCTTCCGATTTTTCCACTTGCATTCTTACTCTGCCTTCTATAGACGCCACTTTTACTTTTCGAGCTCGATCTTGTTGATGAGAGTGCCAACGCCGTGCGAGACCCAGACGCGGAATTCGTCCCCATCGCGCAGGCGGCGCGGCGGTTTCTTCGAGAAACCGACGCCAGCTGGCGTCCTGCGTTCTCACCAGGTCATCAGTGAGGAGACGTGGCACGCAAACGGGACTGGCACTGGCGCACCCTGTTAGGATCACCGTTCCTGCCGGCAGGGTCGTCCCTTGGGACAAGAACGAAATGATCTTGGGTACCGAAAAGATCAACTCGCTGCATGATTCTCGAGCACGGCGTCAGCGAGTGTCCCAGATCGGTCGCACAGGCGCAGCAAGAGACGCACTCGAGTCCGCTTTGCTGGACGCTTTCGCCGCTCAGTTCGCCCTTGATCTTCAAGTCGGCGACCCTGCCGACCGCATCTCGGTGGATGACCGCCGGACCGATTGGGCACGCCGTATCGAATGACTTTGAGAAGCACCACTGGGACTGCGCAAACTGTGCCGCGCGGCAGGAGACATCGTTCGAAGCGGTGTAACTAGTTGTGCTCCGTCGCTCAGTTCGCCGCTCCCGGGTTTTCCGCCAACAATCAAGACTCACCCGAGAACGTAGTCCATCGCTTCGGCTTCCGAGACATTCTTGCACTCCTTGCCGATGACGACGGCCAGCTCGGATTCGTAATCCGCCGAGTCGTCCTCGGCAAACGATTTCGGAAGGACGGTCGGTGCCGGGAAAGGGTCGGAAAGCGCAGTAGAGGGCTTCATGAAGAGGACGGGAACATCGGGGATCGGCAAATTCGCCTCCTCTGCATGATTGCGGTACTGTTGCCGCAGCAAAAGTTGATCAAAGACGTCGGTTCCGGGTCCCGGAAACGGACAGCGCAGGAAGGAAGGCCGGACTCACGTTGAGTCCGATGCATCGGATAGTGCCGACCTCACTCTTAGCGATCGGGCTCAGGAGCTTGCCTACTTTCTCACGCCGCCCACTCCGCTCGCCAGGCTCGAGGATGCTTTTGCCGGCAAAGACTTCGACCTCGATCGGCTGATTGGCGTAAGACGCGAGACCAACGTCTTGTTCGGGGTCGACTGGTTCGCCAATGAGGACCTGATTGCCCGATGACGGCGTGAAGCGGACCAGACGGCGGTACGACGACATGCTCCGTATGGCCGTCGAAAAGTGGAGGTTCGGGGATTGCAAGCGGGGAAGGAACGGTGTGACGAGTTGGCGGGGCGGCCGAAGCACCTTGCAGAGCATACGTCGCACCTCGAGAGCCTGTGATGACCTGGCAAGCTCGGCCTATGTGTAGAGCCGGCTCAGGGCGGAAAGTGGTCACTCGACCTTCTCTCTTCCACGACGCGATCGGCCGAGAAGGAGCCGGGGTTCATATCAACGTCGAGTGCCGGTCATCATATAAGCGCGTGGAAAAAGCTATTTGCAAGGCCAAGCGGGAGGGAAAGGAAGTAGTACGTAGATGTAATGACAACAGACGGCAAGCATATTAGAACGTTCGGATCAAAGACTTATTCGTCGGAAGCAGCGCGAGCGACACGGGGTCGGATGCGCTCGCCACGCCTGTTGAGGCCGAAGAGTCCGGCCAAATCGTCGACGGTAAGCTTGCCCATCTCTGCGAAGGACTCGCGAGTCAGAGGCCGAGATCATGCTCGGTATAGGCTCGGACTCACTCTTTCCGGTGCCCTCGCCAGTGGCGGCATCGGCCAGCCCCTGCTTCCGGGACTGGAGATCGAGGATGCGCTGTTCGACTGAGGAGGGGATAATGCGGCGGTTGGTCGGTCAGCAGTCGGGAACGCATTCCTCTCCGACGAAGTCTCCGGAGCTCACCCGTGTTCTTGATGGTCAAGCGATTCCTGCGTGTGAGAGACGATTGAACCAGTCAGGGCTGACCTATCAAGCGAGTGAAGGCAGGGATACATACACGACGACTTCCTGCGTGATGAAATAGCGTGTTGGTCATGTTCAGCGGCCAGTTCCGTAATGGACGCGAAAGGACGAAACTGACCTTCTCTTGACCGATGCGGTGGACACGGTCAAAGGCTTGACTCTCGACCGCGGTCGACCACGCCAAATCTGTATCAAGAGTACACATCAGTCTCCTCCAGCCGCATATCGAGAAGGGGTGCGGGCTCACCGAGCGCGATGACGCGGTTCGCGCGCGTCAAGGTCCTGCATGAAGCCTCGCTTTAGCCGATCATCCTTCCGCGAGAGATGCTGCGTCAATACTTACAGACCGACACCGCCACACTTGAGCGAGACTGCAAATCCGGCGAGCGGTCAGCACGAGATCTGCGGTCACGATTCCCTGACAAACACGCACGCAGCATGACGCGGCACTTTTTGCTCTTCTTGAGAATCCTGAGCGTCTGTTCGCGTTCACTGATGCCCATGTCGCCTTGGTACCTGCAGGTCCTGATGTTCTTGCGCTGCAGGAACTCGTCCATCAAATCCAGAGCGGAGGTGAATGACGAAATGATGATGACTTTGTCTGTACGGCCGGAGCATGCCTTCTGTTCAGTATCGGCGATCGCGTACGAGCAGCGTCAAGCTGAGGCGTACCGGTCGGGTCTTCGGTGAACATGCGCTCGAGTTCGTTGTAAGCCCACAGAATCTTCGTGCTCGGCTCTTGCTGCGCGAGGGTGGTCGCACAATTGTTAGCGCAGGCTCACGGCTTGCTTCAGGTTTGTCAAAGTCGTACCTCGCCCCAGCTCCACGTCGTCGCCGACTCTTTGCCTTTGCCTTTGTCCTGCATCGTCGACTTGCTTTTGTCGCGCGCCTTTTCGCTCTTCCGACGCGGCACAGAGTCGTCCTCCGCCTCGCTAGCTTCCTCCTCCGAGTCCTGAATGATGGCGCGGTTCGGCATCTTCGCAGCCTTCTTCGAACGCGGCTTGCCGTAATCGCGGTCCTTGTCTTCGTCCTCGTCATCATCCACGATGAAACCGCCGAGGGTCTCGTCCTCATCGTCGTCAACGTCGCCGTCAGCAGCGTCGAGATTCGCTGCGTCGCAAACTTGCTGGTCTGTTGGCTCGAACGCGGCGAGCATGTAGACCTGTTGTGCAGGAACGTATGAGCGCCTCGGACCGGAGCTTGTACACTGAAAGGCAGAGCATTTACCTCTTCACGAGCGAATGGCTTGCGGCACCTGCGAGGCGGGGCGGACGCTCTGTCAGAATGGAATCGTCATCTCGATCTGAATTAAATTGACTGACATCGGGCAAGGGCGCTGGTTGGCCTTGCACTTCTCCTCCGCCCCTTCATCGTCGTGGTCTTGCGGCGCTGCTCCCTTGAGATAGTCTTCGACGCATCCAGAGCAGAAGATGTGTCCGCAGCGAGTGACGACAGCGCCGTTCTCGTTTTGAGCGTACGCCTCCTGTGAGCGGGAAATAACGGATGTGAGTGAAGGGAAGACCGTCATCGTGATTAGCGACAACCTTCCGTACCACACAGATCGCGCACTCGTCTTCGGCAATCTCGGTCCCGTCCTGCTCGGCGCGTACCCGCTCGACGGCGGCTTCGAGGCGTTTCTTGCGCAACAGAGCGACGAAGTCGGCGCCGACCTCCCGGCGGGCCCTGGTCGCGTCTTCCTTGATCTGTTGCTTCATCTCTTCCTTTTTCGCGATCGTCTGCTCGGCTGTGCGGGCGTAAGGTTCGTGTCAGCGACTGCGAACGACTGCGAATTAACGGATCGCGGCCCTGTCCGGACTTACCGTCGACGATTAGGGCAGGGTGCACGCAGAGCTGGCGGAGACGAAGCAGGAGAACGAGGACCTGGGTACAGAAGATACATGAGCCGAGCCCTCGGTCGACCAGCAGGCGAGCAACGGGCGTACGTGAGAGTAGTTCCGCATGACCGTGCCGGCCTTGAGGAACTTGTCTGGAAAAGGGCACCTGGATCAGCAACGCGGGCTTGCCGTCAGCAGACGAAGTGAGCTACGTACTGAATTTCTGCTGCGCCCTGGTCTCGACCATCTCGTCTGTGAAAGGAGCCTTCGTCAGGATCGGCCAATGTTGTTGAAGAGACGGCGGACGCACAAATCTCACGCTCCTCCGGCGAGAACTCCAGCTCGTTCATCGTAATGGTCTTCTTCGGAAGCGTGATGAGCTCCTTGCCATCGAGCTTTGAATCCTGTGGGTGTCGGTTGTACTCGGCGTCAGCAACGTCCGACACAATCGACTATACGGCAAACTGCTCACTTTCTTGCGGCGCAGCATGCACTGTGTCACGCAAAGTCAAGACGATCAGCGACTGAAGGAGCGCGAGAGGTTCTCGACTGAATGTAGACATACCGTGCGCAGGATGACTTGAGCCTTGCTTCCAGCGATGTCGGCCCGATTCTTTTCCCACTTGACGACTGCGAAGCATACAGACATCAGCGACGGCACTGCGAATTCACCTAGAGATAGCCTTATGCTGACCATGGTCGCGGTACCTCGTCCAATCGTACCACGGCTTGAGCTGGAGGAAGCGGAAGATCGGATACAAATCGGCGAGCGAATTCGTCACCGGGGTTCCCGTCAATGCCCAGCGGTAGAGACTGTCGAGCCGCGTCACGGCGCGAGAAATCTTGGTGTTCCGGTTCCGAATGCTCTCTGCAGCGCAATGAGATGGATCAGCAAGGTCGAAGCAGCAACGCGCAGGATCGGAAAAAGGACCCACGAGCTTCATCGATGATAACGCTGACCCGGAAGGCAAACGTCAGCTTTCCGCAAGGAGCGGTGTGCTAATTTGAGCTCACCGGTACCAGCACATCTTGAAGAGTGGACCGTCTTCGCCGGATTCGAGGAAGTCTTCCCAGTCTTGAGGTTCGCCCGTGTTCTTTTGCTGCCGGTTCGCCTTCTGCTTGGCCTTCTTCTCGAGCGATTCCTCGTCTCCGTACTGCACCGGTGAGGATTTAGCATACACGCCGCGCGAAACTCGTCGCTTCCTCAAGATGCGACTCACATCGTGCACGAGCGTCGAGTAGGTAGTCAAGACAAAGTCGTATTTGCGCAGGTGTCGCTCTTTGTACGACTTGCGGTCAGGGCCTGCGAAGAGCAAGAGAGGAACGACTCAGTATTCGTCCGCGTCGGGCTCGGTCACGGTATTCCGATGAGGTCGACGCACCGTGGTAGATGAGGACGGAAACGTGATCCTTCTCCACTTTTTCCTCGAGCTCATCTTTCCACTGCTGCAGGAGAGCGAGCGGAGCGAGCACAAGGGTTGTCTTCTCCTTCGGGTCTTTACTCGGGTTGAGGATGCAGGTGACGATGGCTTCGATGGTCTTGCCGAGACCCTGCGATGGCACAGTGCAGGTATCAGCGAGGGGCCCATGCGTACGTCGGAATGTCATATGGCTCGAGCGGAACGGCGTCTTACCATCTCGTCCGCGAGGATACCGCCTGGGTAAGACGAGCTAATGTCAGTGAGTTCGACAAGGGAAGTTCTCGCAAGGCATTCTCGCGTACCGTACTGCTTGCCCGCTTCCTGGTTCTTCATCCACGCGCACGCGATGATCTGAGGCAGCGTTGATAGAATCGGTCAGTCGGGTTGCTCGACCTCGGTCTGGCGCAAGCAGGGGCGTACCTGATGCGGCATGAGCCGGATGCGCATGTGGGGCAGATAGTCCTTCTGGTCCTTCAGACCGATGACTGTAGCGGCGTTGTTGACGTTGGCGTTGCCCTCGAAGCCTTCGCTGTCGCAGACGCCCTTGACAAATTCGTCGAGCTCTTCTTGGTTGAGGTCCCTACCTCCATCGACAGCGCGCCACAATGCAGCATCCTCGTCATCGGAGTCGTCATTGTGCAGCGGGTACCCTCCCGGCATCTGCCCCGAGAGAGCGTTCATGGCGGCCATCGTGACGTCGCCTGGTGGAATGCCGCATCCGCTCGTCGCCGGAGCGTTACCGTTTGCGAGGGCGACGCGTTGAGCGTTCTGCTTCTCTCGCTCAAGGGCGAGGCGCGCGCTCCTCGTCTCGGTGGCAATCGCCGTGTATTTGGCCGCGATATCAGCAATCTCGGCCTGCCACGTGGGCAACCGCTGAGCCATAGGCTCGTGCGATTTGGCGGTGTAGGCGGTGAGAGCGGCTTGCTCCCGCGCGCGGAGAGCATCGAATTTGCGCTGCGCGACCGCGACGGGGGACGAGGCGGCCGTCATATCTGGCCTGTCAAGCGTGTTCTGGCGAGCTTGCGAAAGGATGCCGGGCTCGGCATCAAGCTTTGGCTTCTTGTCGAGCGGCTCGAGGTCGTCGTCCGAGAAGACGGGCCCAGCAGAAGACGAGGGTTTCGGGTCCGACGGACGCTTCTTCGAAGCCTTGCCGAAACCAAACGAAGTCGAGGCAGCGTTCGAGCTGGATCCCGAGCCAGACGCGAACGGCTGAATTGCGGGTTTGCGGTCGCGGCCGGCTTGGCTCGTCGAGATCAGGGGCTCTGCGTCACTCGAGAGAGCACTCGCGTTGGCACTCGACGATTTCTTGACCTTCGGCGTCTGCAGAAAGGCAGAGAGAAAAGGGCGTCAGTCTTAAGAACAGCGACTCCTTTCGACACGGTCCGGTCTCACCCACGAGTCCGGCGGCGCTTCAGCCTTGATCGCCTGTACATCGACACGAAGGATCAGCTCAGAGTCTGCAAGACCTCCCCAAGATCGAGCGTCTCACCTTGTCGGTTTGGATGCGAGCGTTGCGGGCTGCGACGTGCTCCGGACTACGCTGAATGTGCTCCTGCGACGCGGTAACGCGTTCAATGGCAGATCACCGCAAGTCAATACGGAAGTCACGCGAGCACCGTGCTCGGTACGTCGTCGTAAGAAGACATTCCGCCGACTCACTCCATATTTCTGCAGCCAGCCGATGCCGCGTTCGGCACCGCCGTCGTCGGGCTTGAATGGGCTCGGCTCGAGCGGGATCTCGGTGAAGCAGGAGTTCTCCATGCAGAGCACCGTTCTAGAGCGTGCGGAATGGACGAGAGAAGCAGGAATCGCGTGTTAGAAACTGCGGAGTTCGAATTGCGCAGCCGCGACTGAAGCTGCACGTACCCAAAGCCCGCGCCTGCCTTGGGCTCGATGACAAAGTTGGTGTCGTTCGGGAACAGCCTGAGATGCTGCAGGAACTCGGGGCGGCAAGACGACTGCGCGGGACTGAGCGCCTCGCCCTGGTGGACAAGACAGAATGTTTGCGGATCAGCCTCGTTCTCCACACGCGCCAGAGGGATCTGTGGACGTAGCCCTGACCTACATATGGGCACTGAAAGGCGTCACGGAGCACAGCCTCTACGTCCGGACCTTGCGCCGCCATGGTCGAAGTCGTTCACGAGTGTTGACCGAGGCGGGAAGGATGACGTTGAAAAGGCGCTTTGTAGCGAAGGGGGGCCGTTCGGGCCGACTCTGAGGGCCGGAGTACGTGTCGTATCCTTGTCTGAGTCGCGTGCGCGTGCTGCCCGAGCTACCGCGGGAGTGTGTGAAGTCACAGCGGTCGGAAGAGGGGAAAGCCAAAGACGAACGCGTCTCGGAATTGCATCCGCGCGAGACGCGACCGTGAATGTCAAAAACTTCCAACGCACGCGTCGCGCGTCGCAAAGTCAACTTTGCACTCGCCGCTCAACTACGCGACCACGAGGCTCTTCTCATCCATCCTCGTTCGCGGTCTTTTCAGGTGATCACCGGCTCCGCGTGGTACTCCCAAGCCTCCGAGTCTGAGTCCTACAGTGCAACCATCAGCTTGCACGCAGGCTTTCCGGAATGGCGCTTCGCTTCGACGACATCATGTGTAACTGCTTGCGACATCATCTATAAGAATAAAGAAAGGGGAATCGGGAGAGCCCAGGCGTGTAAAGGTAACGAGGCGCTCATGCACGAATGTTTGAAGTTGCCGAGCAGCGGGCCAGCCCGCAGAAGCAGAGGGGAGATCACCTTCATCGGCCCAAGGCCCCGCGAGCTTGGATGAGAAACTTGTCGGTCGTCTCCTGCGGAAGCTTGAAGACGACGAGACCGCCGAGCGCGATCGCGTACCCGATCATCTGAGTGAAGGTGACGGTCGAGCCCATGATGACGACGGATCCGAGGACGAGGAGGATGTCCTTGATAACGCCGGACAAGGTCAAGACGAGCGAGCTGGCGCATCCGATGAGGAAGACGACGGCAATGTTGAGCGCGAGTGCAGTCGTCGCGTTGCCGATCAACACCTTCCAGCCGACAAGTTCGAGCGCGTCTTGGAAAGGAGCAGCGCCCTCAAAGAACGGAATGAGCATGAGGTTGAGGGCGGCGCAGACCGGGGCGAACTGCACGACAAGGGCCAAGCGTGAGTACGGGCGTCAGGTAACGTCGCAGGATTCAGACGCACGTAATACAGCGAAACGAGCTATTTGCGCGCGATGAGGTCAGCACAATGGGATCCCAGTGGGAGCGTCTCGCAGTCGTCGTGTGCTTGTAGCAGCCACGAGGGAAGTTGTCACGTACAGGTCCCATCTTGAGGCCGGTAAGAAGCTTCTGAATGCAGACGAGACGCGCAGCCTCGAAGGCGATGCCGAGAGCCTGGCAAACGAAGCCTTGCCAGTCAAAGGCAATCTCGCCGTAAGACGCGAGAGCGACTGTCGAGCATGTATCGTAAGCAGATGGGGCGGGGAGAGCCGTCTGGAGAAGGAAACGGCAGACTCACCTCCGCAAGAGATCGCGATGACGATCACGAACTTGCGTGGCTGCATCTGCTCGAGACCGAATGCAACCGACATGACGAGAACAGCGACCTGTCACACCGGACCCGTCAGCTTCTAGTCCGAAGAACGGGCAAAAGATGCCGAGGGCGCGTGCAGCGTACAGATGTGAATGCCTTCAGCCTGAAGAGAGTCAGACGGATATCAGCCTTCGCAGGCAGTAACTGGAGGCTTATTCCAGACTCACATCTGGATGAACGAGACCGAGAGCGTCAAATAGGCAAAGTTCGAGAAAATCAGGCTGCCGGAGAAGAGCGCGCCGATTGGGACGATCTGCAAACAAGCGCAGGCAGTGAGCGACTGCGCTAGATGCCGCTCTACCCAGGCGACGCGTACGTTTTTGAACCACCGGTCCCAGCTCATTTGCACGTTTTGAAGGTCATCGAGCAGGTGCGTGAAGCGGAGGAGCAGCCGTGTGCCGATCGTGGCGTAGATCAGGTGCCTGCGAAATAAACGAATGAGCCATGCAGTCGACGACGAAGGACGAACGATTGATCACAGCAGGCGTAATACGCACCATGTCGTCAAGAAGATCGGATAGTTGAACTGGTTAAATCGACAGGTCAGCTTGGCCCGTTTGACAGGATAAACGTGCACGACCGCCCACCTGTAGAGTCCGGAGGATCCACGCATTTTGCAGGATGACGGAAGAGGACAGAGCGATCCAGATTGCGATGATATATCCTGAAGGCGTGAATAAGGCGCTCTAGCGTCAGCTTGTCGCTCTCTTCGTACATCCGCTGGTTATTGGCAAACACAAGCGAGGCGGACGTCGCGACCGTACCAGCCGGACACTGGACCAGCACTGGTGGCCGGCGCGTGTCCTGGCAGGCGGGAAGGAAAGAGCGGGAGGGAGCAAGCCGCGCAGTCTGCCTGTGCCTGGTACAGCGGCGGCTGGCCAATACTGTATCGCAGGCATAGGCACGCCTTGCCGATGTTGGCGACCCGACACTGCACACGTCGACGCGGGTATGGAGGGAGTCTCCAGGCGAGCGGAGGATTCGCTCGCAGGGTCGAAAGGGTCCGGCGGACCTCCGGCACGAGGGAGCTCACCCGGCCAGATCTTCTTGACGCCTTCCGCTGAGGTCAAGGATGTCGCAACTCGGTCAGGGTGCGCCATCGGCAGCGTGTCGACCTTGCTCGTGGCGCGGTCCAGGAGGCTGGACGCGGCGTCGGCACCACTCCCTGCGTCCTTCTCGTCGGCGCCGTAGATGGACAGCTTGACGTCCTTTTCGTTCGACATGCTTTTGTGTAGCAGGTCACGCCTTGAGCACGAAGTTCAAAAGAGGGCGCTGTCGCCGCAATCGAAAAGTTGGCGCGTCGCTGCTCCGGACGACGTGCCTCCTGACCGCGCTGCCTCGCACGTGCAAATCTGCAGGAACGGCGGGCTAGAACCCCTCGCACCAAATCGAAAGCGGCGAGCTCTCTTCACATCACGGAGGCACAGAAGTTATGACGCGATGATCGGCTACGCACCACGGCCGTAGCGCTCATCTAGCCGGCCAGGATGTACACGCGGGCGCTGCGCTTTATCAGACCAGCGGCGCTCATGTCAAGGCCCTTACTCGAAAGCAGAGTCTGGTTCATCAATCAAGGAGATTGTAATGCATCAAGCTGCGAGCGCCTTGACCTCGTCGACAAAGTCGTGAGTGAGCTCCTCTAGCTCGGCGACAACGGCGGTCCGGTCCCATTCCGCTCGTCCGCGCCAGACCGTGTCGAAGCATGCAGCGCGAAGCTGCTCGAGTTGGTCGACCGTGAGCTCGTCCGTGCTATCGATCAGTGCTTTGCGAAGCGCATCGAGGGCAGAGTCGGGAACGACAAAGGGAGGAGGAGGAGGCGGGGTAGCCTCGACAGGAGAAGGCGACCGGACCAAGCCATGAGCACTCGCGAGAGGCCCCTGGCGCTGCTCAGTTGCGGCTTCCCCACCGACGGCGGTGACTGCACCATTCGTGCCGGGCGTCGGCGTTCCGACGCGGGACGAAGTCGCCGAGGCGCCATTTTCCGCAGCTTCGCGCACGATACGCGGCGACCCGCTCGTACCGTTCATATGAACGTTTCCGAGGAAAGGGTTATTGCCGGCATCCAGGGCCGTGACCGGCCCATTCAGAGCGGAGGCGGGTGCTCCTGTGGCAGACAGCCCTTTGACGGAAGCGAGCATGGACTCGGGCGCATCTAAGGGTGCCGATCCCACGGCCATCGGCGGTGCCATCGCTGCTTGGACGGCTGTAGACGAGGCGGAACCAGCGACTACATTCTCGGAGGGCGCTGGCGGGTTGAGCAAGGCGATGAAGGAGGACTGGGCCGGTTCAGACGAGAGAGACGGCGCTGCGACCGAATTGACGGCATTGCTGGTAGACGCGACGGTCTGACCATCATGCAGCTCGGATGCCACCTGCGCTGCGGCGTCGAGGCTCGACGCGGCGTGATTCGGCTCATCGACATCCATGCGCTGCTTTTTCGCGGAGGTGCCGCCGTCCGACTCGACTTCGCCGAGGTCCCCGTCGAGCTCACGGTCCCGCTTGAGGCTGCGCTCTGCGCTCGTTTCCACCGAAGAGGCACCGTGAGGCTGGTCCGCGCCGGGCTCGGCGTCCAGTTGACCGCTCTGGATTTCGAGGTTGTCGTCTTCACCGACGGCATCTTGGTCGCCATCCTGTCCCTCCTCGCCGTCGCGCTGTCTTGCGCCAGATCTCGGCTTGAAGGCGCCGCCGGCGGCGGCAGCAGTCTCAGCAGCCGCCACAATGCCTTCTTCGCCGGGCAACTCGCCACCCCGACCCCGGCGACGATCCTTGCGCGGCGAATTCTTCTCCTTCTCGCGCATCCGCTCGGCCATCTTTTCGCATTCGGAGCGGGACGCGGCGTCGAATGTCTGGTCGAGCATGACCTTGACGTGATTGACCATCTGACCTGCACGAATCGGTGCCTCGGCGTCGTTTTCCATGATCTTGTTGACCTCGGCGTTTGCCTGGATCCGCAGGATATCCTGGAGGAAATCTTCGGGCGTGTAGTAGTAGCCCTTGTACAAATCTGACGCCATCGTATCGAGGTCCACGTTGTGATAGGGCTGCGTGCCGAGACCGGTGACCGTTTCGCCGCGTTTCAGCTGTTCCTGGCGCCATTCTAGGTCGTCGCTCTGCCAGTCACGATACAGCGAGCGCTGGAACCGCTTGTACCGCTTCTTGAGCTCGCCGAGGACCGGGCCCAAGCGCCATTTGAGATATTCGAGCAGACGAAGGTCGTTCTGCTGTTGCATCTGGATCTCGGCGGCGGTCGGGGCACGAGGAGGCGGCGGCGGCGCAATCGGCAACTTCTCGAGTCGACGCTTGCGGCGGGGCATCCCGTCCGGATATTCGTTAGGAGGTCTGGAGATGCCGGCGAACACGTCTTCAAAGAAGGCGCGGCGGTCGTCCTGTGCAACAGCGCGGAGGCGCCCGTCAGCTTCCAGGTACGTCACGGTGCCACGTGCAAGCTGACCTGTGTCGGCTTGCCAATGATGACCCGGTTCCCCTTGACGAATCCGAACCAGCTTCGGACGTCTGCCGGGACGTCCGAGAAGTGACCATCGACGACGGCGAGGAGGAGGATCGGGTCCGACGGGTCGAGACCATCGAGCAGGCCCTTGATTGTGGACCTGACAGTCTCGCCGACCGAGGCGCACCAAGTGACCAGCGAAGGAATGAAGAGAATGGATGGCTTGTGCCGCTTTGCCTCGATGAAGAGCTGCACACAAGATGCCTCCATCGTCCTTGTTGAGTCCGACACGAGGGTGGCGAGATCGAGGGTCTGCACATGGAACCCTTCGAGGTGATGCAGGACGGCCGCGCCGACGTAGGATTGACCCATACCAGGTTCGCCGCAAACGATCAATCGAGGGCGGAAGACACGCAGTTGTTCGAAAGCTGTTGGAGGACACAAAGTCAGTAAAGGCTCCGCGTTCTTCCACAGTAGAACCGCCGTACACTGTAGCATCTTTTCCTTCTCAAAGCCACCGTCGACATCGACGAATTCAGCTTCCTCGAGCACGTTGACGCGCTTAACAGGCGGGAGCACTTTGCCGAGCGCCGTTTTCGCGTTTTCGAGGGCGTGAGAGAGCAAAGGTACGAGCTGCGGGGGCAGAGGTGCGGCGGCGGACGACGTGGAGCGGGCTGTGGACGGAATGAGGTCTGCAAGGCCGGCGTGTCAGATCTGTCTGAATGTTAACGACCACAACAAGCTTGCGCCTCAGCAACTCACTCTGTTGCGAGATGACAAAGTCGCGAGCTGTGACCGAGATCTCTTCAGGCTTGATGAGCAGGCGATCGTTCGTCTTGTAGATTTGCGGATACGTTCGCTGGACTGCGTTCAGGGCCGCTTCCGTGCAGAGCGCCTGCTCGAGAGTAAAGTCAGAAAGAGTGAGCAACCCGGGTGAGCTAGCCGTGAGCGATGGCGTACTCGAAGGTCGGCACCGCCGTAGCCCTTGGTGAGCTTCGAAAGCTCATCCTTGAAGGTGTCTTCGAGAGGCGGGTTCCAGCCTTTCGTATGGATGTCGAGTATCTTCCGACGTGCGTCGACGTTCGGTAGCGGGAAGTAAAACTCGCGATCAAAGCGACCCGGTCGTCGAAGGGCGGGATCGATGGCGTCTGGTCGGTTCGTCGCACCGATGACGATAACTTGTCCACGACCGTCCATGCCGTCCATCAAAGCGAGCAGCGTCGACACGATCGATGCGTGGATCTGCTCTTGCTTGCTGCTCCGTACGGGTGCAAGGCCTGCACGGTGTACAGAGTCAGAGTCCCTACTGCCGAGAAGACCGCAGGAAATTATGGCTTACCGTCGATCTCGTCAAAAAAGATGATGGACGGCTGGCACGCTCGCGCCTCCTCGAAGAGTAAGCGCAGCTGACGCTCGGCTTCACCAACCCATTTCGAAAGGCAGTCTGCGCCCTTGCGCATGAAGAAGGCTGGCAGCGTCCGTGTCAGTCCATCTGACCGGTCTGGACGGGACAGGTACCGAAGGAACTCACAGATCTTGCGACCTTCTGAGCTGCAGCTGGCAGCAAGAGCCCGGGCGAGCAAGGTTTTACCGGTGCCGGGAGGACCGTGGAAGAGGACACCTCGAGGTGGGGTGATCTTGAAGCGCTCGAATACCTCAGGGTAGAGCAGAGGCAAGGAGACCATCTCCTTCAGCTGCTGGATATGGGAGCCGAGACCTCCGACCGAGTCGAAGGAGATGTCGGTCGGCACGCCGAGCGGATCGGTGTCGGCAAGCGCTACCCGGTAAGACTTGTCAGTAACGTTAGGCCGGTCGTCGCTGTCTCGCTCGCGGCACTCACCAACCGCTCCATTAACTTTTCCGAGGTTGGAAGGCGCGCCATTACCGAAGTCGAGACCGCCGCCGGCGAGCATCCCGCCACCAGCCAGGGCTGCCCCAGGTCCCGAGAACAGCGCCGCTTTGCGTGGACTCGTCAGGTTCGGAGCATCATCGTCCGACTGTAATCGCGCAGTGTCAGCCGCGAACGCGATATTCGAAGTCATCTCTGAATACCCACCGAGTCTGATGGCTGGCCACCTTCGGGGTAGAGTGCCGACCACTGCGCGCCCGTCATGTTTGCCGGCAGTCCTGCGAAAGGATTACCGTCCTCGTCCATCTGCCGGCGCTTGCCCTTGTCCTTCTTGTCCTTCTTCGGCGCTTCGAGATTTAGCGGTGCATAGTAGTTTATGCGAGGCTTGTTGCGGAGCCGGCGACCGTTCGCGCCGTGCTCGTTCGCGAGCGAATCGTTATCGTCGTCATCCTGCAGGTCGAGCATCTCTTCGTCCGTGTCGGCATCAGTCGACTCGCCTCCGTACGATCGGTCGCGGTCGGCGCGGTTACTATTGCGGGTGGAGCGCTGATTCCCTCCGCTGCGGCCTCGCGAGCCGCGCTTGCCGGATCGTTCACGCTGGCGCGTGCTGCGACGCGTGCCGTACTCGCCGTCATTGTCCTCGTAATCCTCGTCCTGCTCGACGCCGTCGCCGTGATAGCCGGACCGCTGGCTCCCTCCGCGGCGCAGACCACGGCGCGGTGACTTTGTCTCCTCCTCCTCCTCAGACTCGCCATAGAACGTCGGTCGGCGAGTCTGCCGCCCCGAGCTCGTTGTGGTCGTCACGCGACGAGGCGGGGCGGTCGGCTGAAAGTCATCGGCCGAATCCTCGCTGTCGGCGATGGCGGCTCGACGGGGACGAAGGGAGCGCCCCATGACAGGCTGCTCATCCGGGTCTTCGGCGGCTCCGTCCTGGTTCTCAGGGTTCTCGCCGTTCGCAGCTCCGAGATCGTCTTCACCGATGGCGTCCTGCTCGCCCTCAGCAGCCCCTTCATCCTCCGCAGCTGCTTCCGCATGGGGGTCGACCTGGTCGTCCGCAGGTTGATGCGGCTGCGCTTCGCCGTCTCCACCGAGTTTCAGCGTGACTTTGAGCGAAGGGTCCGGCTGAGCCGGTTCATCCGTGGGAAGGGGAGGGTAGGCGATCTGACCAGTCGAGTAAGGGTTGTGCGCGTGATCGTAGCCATCCTGCGCGTAGGACTGCTGCTGGTCGGGGTAGTAGTGCTGTTGCTGCTGCTGCTGCTGCTGGTAACGCCGAGACGTGTTGCGAGTCGGCAGGACTTCGTCCTCGTCCTCGTCTCCGCGGCCTCTGCGCGGCTTCTCGTCCTCGTCGCTGTCGTTCTGGACGTACTGCGTATACGAGACCGCGGCAGTACTCCTCCGCGACCGACCCGAGCTGTACGTCGACGGGGCGGGCTGGACCGGTTGCGGGTCTTGCTGTCGCGACGTCGACCGGCGCGTCCTGGCCGTCATGTCGTTTCCTGCCGCGTTCCCTCCTACGGACGCGTCTCCTCGCGCGTAACCTCCTGCGTAGGTTTGGTACTGTTCGTTCGCGTGTCCCTGGGGCTGTTGCGCGTAGCCTGCGTACGGAGACGCGCCGGGCAGCCCGATCGGGGTCGGAAGCGGCGGAAGGTCTCCGGTGTACGGGAGCTGCGGCAGCGGCGGGAGCGCGCTGTAGTCGATCGGATACGGCGCGGTCGACGAGTACTCGTACGGGGCCGGCTGCGCGTACTGGTCGTGATAGGCGCTGCGACCGTGCGGGTCTCGCTCGGGCATATACGCCCGCCGCGCGGCTTCACTCCGAGGGACTGATGTGGACGCGTTCGAAGGGCCGACGCGCCTGATCGGGTGTATGGCTTGCGACGACGAGTGTGCTTTACCTTTCCTTGGAGATGCCTGTAGAGCCGTGTCGAGTGCGAGCGCGTGACCAATCACGGCGCCCAACGCCTTTTGCCTTCGACTGCTCGTCGGCGCCTCTGCTGCAGCCCTCGCCTTCAAAACTTTTTTTTCAATTTCTCCCCGGTATTTGAGCGTCTGGCGGTGTAACACGGCGCGTCGTACACAAGAAGCGCGTGAAAGCTGCGGTAGCGAGGACCGCATATATTTTCAGTCACGTTATACAGCAAAAGCCTCTGCCCTTCATTAGCTTGTACTCTGTCGATTCGGAGCAAAGTCTACAGGCTCGTCAGGAAAGAGAGTCCGTAGAAGGAGGAGACGCGTCGAGAAGGCGAGTCGGATCCTTCGTCTGCCCTCCACTCCGCTTCTACTTCCTTGCTGCTCTGGAATCCGCATCGATCGAGACGGTACCATAGCGCTTCAGAGGAACGCTGCATATCGGACAGCGGGCGGCGCAAAGAGGGTCGAGACATGGACGACTTTGTCAGTTCGCATGACGATCGTCGGGCCTTGACAGCGCAGACGCAAGGATTCGAGGACGGTGCGGTGTACGATGCAGACCATACTGAGGTGTGTACGGATGCGCTTGCGCCAGTGCCGCAATAGAACCTCTCAAAGGAGCTGACCCTGCTTCGTCATCCCTCCAACCGAACGCGAACAAACAGGCCGTCGACGCCCCGATCTTCTCGCTCGGCCAAGTCCAGTTCACATTGCCGTCCGCTCTCTTCTCGCTGTCCTGCGCGAACAATGTCCTGGTCCTCGCCGTGACCGGATCCGCGCCGTCACTTCGGTCCACTCCGGCGGGCGGCCCCACCTCGAACCCCCAAATCATCCGGATCGACCTCGCGCGGCCGACTGAAGTCGAGACCGTCAACATCAGCTTGGCGCCGACTCAGAGTCAAGGGCGGGGGACTCCGGCGCCGACCGCGCCCGCATTGCACAAGGTGCACGTTGATCCGTCCGGACGGCATGTCATCGTATCGACCTCGTCCGGCGAAAACTTCTACCTGTTCGTCGGCACACTGCCGGTCAACACGTCTGGTACCGCACCGCCCATGCGCAAAGCGAGACCGTTGCCGCGACTCAAAGGCGCAATCATCGATTCAGTCGCCTGGTCGCCTTCGTCCTTTACCTCCCCCTCGTCCTCGACAACGTTCTCGACTCGCGAGATCCTGCTCGGGACGACGACAGGACAGATCCTCGAGACGAACCTGGTCGACCCGGCGCTAGCGTCCGATGCCGGCGGCTTCTCCTTGCCCGTCCCGGGTCGCGCCGCCTCTCCCGAAAAATACGTCAAGCAGCTATTGACGCTACCAGAGCGGCAAGCAATCGTCGGTCTACGCTTCGAGACGTGGGGGAACCGGCGCCTCGCCGTGATTGCGGCCACCGCGACCAAGGTGTACCAGTACGTCGGAGACGGTGCAGCGCTCGGGGTATCAAAGCACGGCCGAGACGAAGAAGTCGGCTTGCTCGAGACGGTGATGCATGTCTACTCTGCTGGAGATGCGCGACCCAGTACGTGCTGGACACCTATCCGGCGGTCGTCTAAAGAGCTTCGACTAACGATCGCTGGACAACGCAGAAATGCTCGAACTGCCGAGCGACGCTCTGCGATCAGAGCTCCACTTCTGCGCCCCGCTACGGACGGACGGAAAAGACGGCCTCGAACGGTCAAAGACGCTCGCGTGGATGACAGGTGCGATGCACTTGCTCGAATAAAGCTGAAACCCTGCACAAGGAGCTGACGCTCTCGTACAGGACCGGGTGTCTATCACGGCAACCTCGTCTTCCCGTCTTCGTCGAGCGAGCTGCAGCTCGGCGATGGCGTCATCGATTCGGCCTCGCTCATCCCGTACCCTCTCGACTCGACTGGCAATTTCTCTGCGGAAGAACAGCCGATCAGCATGGCCTTGACAGAACATCACTTTGTCATCCTGTACGAGCACAAGATCTGCGCCGTCGACATCTTGACCGATAAGGTCGTTTATTTTGAGGAGCTCGAGCTCGTAAGCCTTCGGCTGCTTTAGCTAACTGGATGGTATGCTCCGTCGCTGAGCACCTCGCCTGGAACAGACCGATGGCTCCCGGCCGATCCGACTGTCGACCGACGCGCTGCGCAAGACCTGCTGGATGTATACGGATACAAGTATCTACGAGCTCGTGATCCGGGACGAAGACCGAGACGTCTGGAAGGTGTACTTGTCGCGGCAGAATTGGGATCAGGCGAAGCGCGCGACCAAGGTGAGCGACAAGTCGGCTGTTCAGTAGGTCGGAGATACTTATGCTGTATATCATCTACAGACGCAACGGCAGCGCGATACGGTTCTCGCCGCCGAAGCCGACTCGTACTACGCTGCCGGCAGGTACATCCCCGCGGCGCAGGCGTATGCCCAATCGTCAAAGAGTTTTGAGGAGGTCGTGCTTCTATTCGTCGACAAGAACGAGCGGGACGCGCTGCGGGTCTACTTGTCATCTAAGCTCGAGAGCCTGCGCAAGACGGTGCGTGCGGCCCCATGAAGTTTGCTCATACCTGTCCTACATCTGATGAGCCCACGTACCTTTTGCAGGATCTGACGCAAAGGACGATGATCGCCACATGGCTCGTCGAGCTCTATCTGGCCAAAATGAACCACCTCGAAGATCTGGCAGCGGCCGAGAGGATGTCGGAAGACGGTGGAAACCTCCTCGTCGAGCGGTCGATCGTCGAGGAGGACCTTCGGCATTTCCTCAGCAGCTACAAGGTACTTCCACGCAGGTCATCACGCAGACACCTCGACTCTGCTGACTGCCTTTGCTAATGTAGACCGACCTAGACCGGCGAACAACGTACGACCTTCTCGAACGGCACGGCCGCGACGAGCTTGAGTTGTACTATGCAACGGCTGTCGGAGACCACGAGCGCATCGTCCGGCATCATCTCGCGCAACAGCAATGGAGTCGAGCTCTGCAGGCCCTTGCTAAGCAGGTGCGTGCTTGTACCGGATATGTCATCGTCGATGAAGCTGATCCGACTTGTCGATACAGAACTCGCCAGAGCTGTACTATCCGTTCGCTGCGACTCTGCTCAAGAGCGCCCCGAAGGAAGCCGTCGACAGCTTCATCCGGCAGCCTCGCCTCGATCTGCGACGCCTTATCCCCTCTTTGACTGCTCCGCGCCCACGATCAGGGACTGCGTCATCGTCTGCGCCGCATGCCCACCTGATCCGGTACCTCGAACACGCCATCTTCGAGTCGCACAATACGGATGCCGCCGTACAGAACACCCTCATCACGCTGTACGCAACTTCCCCTTCGACGGAGGAGGCAGCTTTCGTCCGTTTCCTCGAGACCGCGCCCTCCGATCCGGATACGAACGATCCGTATTACGACCTCGACTATGCCCTGCGAGTCGCTCGCGCGCACAAGCGCGTCCAAGCCTGCGTCGTCATTTACTCCAAGATGGCGCTGTACGAGTCAAGTGTCGACTTGGCCCTCATTCACGACGATCTCGAACTCGCCAAGATCTGCGCCGACAAGCCAGAAGACGACGAGATGCTGCGAAAGAAGCTCTGGCTCAAGATCGCCAAGCACGTCGTGGGCCAGAAAAACGACATCAAAGCGTGAGCCTCTGTAAATTCAGCCGTGCAAGTGCAAAATCGCTAACGCCCCAGCCTCTTCACTCGTCCATGCAGTGCGATGCAGTTCCTCCAATCAACGAATCTGCTCAAAATCGAAGACATCTTGCCGTTCTTCCCCGATTTTGTCGTGATCGACGACTTCAAGGAGGAAATCTGCTCCGCCCTCGAAGACTACTCGGCTCACATCGAGCGACTAAAGGAGGAGATGACTGAAGCGACGCGATCTGCCGAGGCGATCAAAGCCGACATTGCCGAGCTCGACAACCGTTTCGTCATCATTGAGGCCGGCGAAAAGTGCGGGACATGTCGGCAGCAGCTTCTGACTCGCCAATTCTACGTCTTCCCCTGTCAGCATTGCTTCCACGCCGATTGTCTCATCTCCGAGGTATGCTCTTTCCCGGCTGCTATTCCGATGAAAAGGGAGCCGGCTGACATGGTTACTTCCTCAACAGGTCACAAAGACGCTTTCGCCGACACAGCTTCGTCGGATGCTCGACCTGCAGGCCCGCCTCGCACCGTCGACCGCTGCACAGACCAGTGCCGAGGTCAGTCGGAACGGCAAGAAGACCTCCGGCATCTTTGACGACACGACCGCGCAGGGGCTCAAACTCGCCACGGCGTCGGTTCAGGCGGTCGATCAGCTGCGGAAGCTCGTCCTCCCCGATGCCCTGCTCAGCGCGATTGGCGGTGCGATCCCGCTCCCAGGCGCTGCGGACGGGGCCGCAGCTCTTTCGAACACGATGCGGAGCCTCGGAAGCGGCTTTGCACCCCGTTCTGGCCGACCGGCAAGTGGCGGGCGCACTTCAAGGCTGAACGGGTCGGCTGAACAGGCTGCCTCGCGAGCGCTCAGTGCGCGCGAGAAGCGTGAGGAGGAGGAGAAGGAGGCGCTGCGCGCGCAATTGGACGACCTCATCGCGAGTCAGTGCGTGTTGTGCGAAGGGTCGATAGATGCTGTCGATAGAGGGTTTGTAGACGACGGAGAGACGATGTAGCAATACGTGCTTTCATCAGGCCGTTCGCGACATTACGACTAGCTACGGAATAATATTACGAGGTGGCGCGAGAGTAGAACAGTACAAAGCTAAAGAGAGCAAACAAGGGAAGATGCCTATCGCGGGGTCCAGTTAATCGGCTGTTTTGGCATACGCGGACAGTCAGTCTACTGCGCAACTAGTCGACAGCATGCGGAGAACATACCCCCATGGACACGCGCCAGTTCTTCAGACCTTGCCGGTGGACTGCGCGCGGGGAAGCGAACGCCACTGATGAACTTCCAGCATGCATTCTCTCTCTCGAAGACGGATCTCACCGTAGAGCACCCTCGGAATGATAGTGTAGCTGCAGACAGAGGGTCAGCCTTCGAGTTTGGGAGGGACGACCCTGAATCGAACTCACGAGTGGACGCGACGCTGAATCGAGAAAGGCCTGTAAGGTACGCGGCAAGTCAGCAGGCGAGCGCATTCCAGCAGCAGATAGCTGTGACCCACATGGCGCGGATCGGTTATAGGAGTCGTGTGTCCGCAGTGAAGCTTTGCCAAGGGTGGTCAATTCGATACGTTGAATCTGTAGCGCAGTGCCGGGTCAGCGTTCTTCTGTTCGGCCTGTCGCCCGCAGGAGGCTCTCAAATTACTCACATCTGAGTCTGTCGCGCAGAAATACTTTGTGCCGTGGGGCGAAGAGCAAGACGGTCAAACAGCGCGTCAATAGATGAAAGAAGGAACTTTTGGGGGGCGGTGCAAGAAACGATCGAATCCCGCATTTCTGCGTCATCTCCTCGTCCGCAGTTTGCTTCCGCAAAGCTTCCGCAGCGGAAAATAGGCACACTTCGCGGTTTCACGTGCAACGCGCCATTTCTCTCCGGCCGGTGACATCAATCGCTGATGCACGACCAAGATGGTGTCATGAGGCAGGCTCTACACGACTGGGATAGGCGGCGGGAGAGCCGAGTCGACCGGGGCAGCTGCACCCGTTGCGGCTGCAGTCTGCCGTTTCCTCCGCGGCACCGGCCTGCCCTTCTCGCCTCCAGCTTTCCGAACGCCCATGCCAAACCTCGGCGTCCACTCGCCGAGACTCTGGTCCGCGTAAAAGTCCATCGGGTAGTCGTCTCCGTCCTTGCGGCCGTTCTCGAGCTCGGCGAGGAACGGTTTCGCGCGCTTCTGGTCGTCGGTGAGGCCCATCGATTTCCACCCGCGCGCGTTCGACACGCCGAGAGCGACAGATGCTTCGTACGGCGAGAGGAGCGGTTTCGGGAACGCGTAACCCCAGTCGATCGAGAGCCGAGGACACGAAGTCTGGACGTAGGTCGAGATGCCACGGAACAGCGACAGCTTGGCCGGTGAGAGCTCGGACAGGAGGATCGGGATGAAGGGATTCGAGGCGACGGGCGAACTTGCAGCGACGGTACCGTCTTTGCGACTCGGCGGCGCTTCAAGGTGCCGAGTGACGGACTGCGGACGGTTCGCTTTCAAGTCAGCCGCTGTCGCTCTGGTGTGTGCGACGCCTCTCAAACCAACTCACCTTGAGCACCCGCAAGTTACCCTGTCGACCAAGGGTCCCGAGCACGACAGCCCATGCCTCGCGGTCCTTCGCGTCCTCCTTCCGGCCGTTCTCGACGAGGCTCTCCTTGGCCTGCGCGACGGCCATCCCACGGACTTGACGCATCTCGTCATGGTCGTACAACTCCCGCGTGAGCCGCTTCGTGTACGGGTCGTAGCGGAACGCGGGGACGAGCGGGTTCGCGATCATGATCGATTCGAGGTGGAACCGGCCGTCGCCGATGTAGCTGCGGAGCAGTAATGCGCCGAGTCAGTACCCGGCGATGGAGGAAACCTGTACAACAGAGGACACACAGGAGGGCATCGACGTCGGCGTCGAGCCGGGGAGCCGTGCAGCCGAGAATCTCGCCGGGACTGAGCGGTTTCACCTGCGGCACAACGAGCTCAAACTCGGTCCGCTGCTCGCGCTCGAGTGCGGTCGAAGCCGACGAGCGTGCTGTCGCCAGATCGCCGCCGCCGCTGCCGCTGGCTGTCGGTGTTTGACCTGCTTCGACGGTTTCGACGGGTGGCGCTGCCTCGATCGCGAGTCGTCGAGCGTGACTCTCCTCTTCGGCGTCGAGGTCGGCTCTGAGGCCCTGGACTGCAGCGACAAACTGGATCGTCCCGACGACGGCGAGTTTCGTTAGGCGTTTCTTTGGCGGGGTCGCCGTCTTCTGAGCATGGCACTGGCATCCGGTGCACGCCGCCGAACCGCCCGCATGCTTGCACGCATTCCGAGACGAGTCTGCCTCGATTGCGATTTCGAGTTCGGGACCTTTGCCTTTGGTGTTGCCACCAATGGCAGCCGCACTAGTCGGGATGCAGTGCGGGAAATTGAGGCGGACGGTCTGGGCGAGGTGTGTCCTGTCGACCTGGATCTCTACAAAGACATACAGCGTCTTGATGGTGGTGGTGTCGACGGGGACGAGGCACGAGTGGCCGTAGTGGATCATCATGTCGCAGCCGAGGGCGCGGGCCGAGTAGTCGTCGATGCAGCACGCGCCGTACGTCACGTCGCCCATGATGACGCACTCGCAGTCGGCGAACCGTTCGATAATGTCGACGAGGCTGCACGCGTACATGGCCAACCCTTCGGGGAGTTGCAAGGCGACCCTGTGAGCTCCGTTCCGTTTGATCTGGGCGACCGACTTTTCGACTTCAAAGTTGTAGTTGCTCGGGAGCAAGTGTTTGATCGCAGCTTGCAAGAGCGGGTCTGTATCGTCTGGCTGCTGTCCATTGACGGCGACGACAGCGTGAGACCGAGTCGACGGCGATTGAGCGTGAGGACGAGCCGGCTGACCCGGTTGACGACCGACGAACCGCTTCCTCGGGCGAGGTTCTGCCATCGAGCCAGGAGATAGTACTCGGGCTAGACACGAGCGGAAAGGAGCGAGCGAGAGAGTCACAGAAACGAGACTTGCGAAATTTCTCCAAAGTCCGGTCGAGTCGACTCTTCACTCTTCACTTCTCTCTCGCGCTGCCGACTCGCTGCCCAAGCTAAAGTCTGCGACACAGGAATGGCCAGCAAGGGCACCGGCACCGTCAAGACGGCGCACGCGACGAGTTCGATCCGGGCGAAATCGACTCTGTCCGGCAGCAGCGGAGACCGCAAAGTCGTCTATAGGCCCGTCGTCGACAACCCGCTCACCGTCACGTGGCCACCGTTGCCGCAATCAGTCAGGCACGCCATCTTGCAACAGCTCGTCGCCCTGATCGGCGAGGCGAAATCGACTCGCGGGAAATCGGTCGCAGACTGGAGACTCGACTCACACGCTCTCAAGAGGGGAAACACCAGAGGAGCAGGGCGAGCAAAAAACAGGCGCTCGCAACAGAGCAAGGGCAAAGAGTCAGACGGGCACCGGGAAAGCCGACAGCAGCCGGACGAGGTTGCTGAACCGACTCGCCCAAAAGAGGACGACGACTCAGACTCGCCGCCCGCGCTCCTCGCCGACCTCGTCGTCGGAATCAATCAGGTCACGCGCGCACTCGAATCCCGCATCCGCTGGGGCAGGTGGGAACTCGGCGACCCCGAAGCGGCCCCTCCGAGAACCGAAACTCTCGCCGAACGAGGTGACGCCTCGCCTGTATCGCCGAGCGCACAACGGACGAGGAAACGCAAACGGAAGACGGGCGCCGCCTTGCCCCAGAGTCGCCCCTCGAATGGAGCGCCTCCGCTCGGCGACCATCCCGCCTACGCATTCCTGCGCGAAGCGTCGACGCCATCTTCCTCTTCCGCCAGCTTCTCGCGCATTGATGGCACCGCCGCTCCGCCTTACTTGCTCGCGCCGACCAGACATGACCAAGCTGGGCCTCATTCATGGCGCATGCTCATCAACTCGGACGCGAGGCGGCTGACGAAACCTGCCAAACCGTCCGCGCCGGTACTTCTCCCCGCTCATCCCGCCATCGGGCCCGAAGCTTCCGCGGCCGATGCTGCCGCACGGACCGAAGCCGATTCGACAACAGAGAACGGGGCGCCCACGGTCCCGCTCGTCGATCTCGTCTTTGTCTGCAAACCCGACATCAACCCGACGTCGCTCGTCGCGCACCTGCCGACCATGGTCGCCGCGGCAAACGGCGTCCAGACCGCTCTCGATTCGGTACTCGAGGCTCGCGAGACGGTTCGGCGCGGAGAGGACGAGGAGAGCAAGATGCAGGTGGGCGAGGGCGAGGTCGCGAGTACAGCGAGGCCAGAGATACGGCCCGTCTTGCTCGTCCCGCTCGACGTCGGCGCCGAACGCCAACTCGCGGATGCTCTCGGCCTCCGCAGGGTCGCTGCGATCGCCATCTCGGTGAGCAGAACGATCCTCGCTGATCCGTTTTGTAGCTATCGTCCTGACCCGATGTACCTCGATAGTCCCTCCTCCCGGCTGCAGCGTCTCTCCGATCTCTCCTCCTCTCGCACAACATCAAGCCTCTCTCCACGCCTTGGCTCGTCCCGCATCTCTTGCACCCGATTGTGCCGCCGCGATCGTCCTTGCACCCATCTCGATTCGCCCCAACGACGATCAAGCACGTCAAGACGTCGGCGCCGTTGAACCCGCGCGCAGCGGTGCAGAAGCGCAAGGAGGACAAGTTGGCCAAGAGGGCTGCGGTTGCCGAAGTCAAGCGGAAGAAGAGGCGACTTGCCAACGAGGCGCGTTCGGCGGATGGCGAGGGGGTGGCCATGAGCGACGACGTCTATGTAGCGGAGGACTAGCCGCAGCAGCCGTGCGCAAAGCATTACACGCTTGACCACGAACAGGAGAGCGTGGCTCTCTAGGGATCTTGCGCTGGGAAAGGCGGTGCACATCGAAAAGCATCTACAGCTCTGCCACCTCGAACCGCGCGTCCGCATACATAAAGAGCTGGAAAGGAACGGTGCCGCCCCGACGCGAGAGTGAAGGAATGATCGCGTAGCCTGCTTGAGCCAAGATGGGTCAGTGGAGCGCTGGGCGGGCGAGTGATACGAAGTGCTGATCCGACTGACCTTGTTGCTCCGATCGCAACCGTGCCCATCGGAGTACCGCCCCGCAAGGATAATCCACCGGAGCGCCTGACGTCGCGACAACGCCTTGCACTTCGCCATCTCTGCTCAGCTGATGCACCGCGACAGAAACGGCATGCTGGCCTTGGCAGGCTTGCAGTCGTATCCTGCAAAGCCAAGTTCGCGTCAGACCGGCCGTCTCCCGAGTGGAACCATCCGTGGTACTTACGTGACTTCAGCAGCTCCTGACAGCGAGAGCCGGAAGCGCGGTCCCGTTTCCTGATGATCCGTAGCGGACGGCCACTCACTCTCGACGCGGCGGGAGAACATGCCTGCGCCTTCTTGCGGTATGGGAGTAATTGAGACCGAAAGAGAGGAGCGGACTGAAAGCTTGAAGGTGCCGAGAATGTCCGGCTGGTACGACGAGACGAGAAGGGTATACTTGCCGGCTGTGATCAAGGAGAATTAGCCAAAGGTTGCAGCAAAAAGCCTGCTCGCAAAACTGACACGCACTGGTGAGGCCATCTTTGGTGAGTGAGTCGTGGCCATAGCTGTAGGTCGACTTGCCGGCAAGGACGTCACGACCGGTCAACCTGCGAGCTCATCCGTCAGCGGGCTTTCTAGTCGTACCAGCCATTGGGATCAGCTCACCGGTCGACTCGCTCGCCATCGCTGTAGACCAGTCGTAAATTGATCGGAATGCCGCTGTCGGTCTTCGCGTCGATCTCAAGGCGGGAAGTTGCGCTGGCGCTCGTCGGAGAGGCGAGCAGTCGGATGCTGTACTGCGGATTACGGTAGAAGCTCGGACACGTATGATTGCCACCCGCGGTCGATGTAGTCCATGAGCCTTCGATCTGTGATGTCTCGCGTCAGGCGCGAAATACGTAAGTCCGCGACTCGAAAGGACAAACTTCTTGGTGGTTTGGTAGCGGTGTCGGGCCGTCGAGGAGCTTGATCCGGTGATTACTCATGGCCATCAGTGTGAAGTCGAAGGTTGCCGACTGTCCCTCATGCGCGACGATGATATCGTAGGTGGACGCGCCCGGTGCCGGTACGAAGCGGTACTGTGCGTCTGCAGGTTAGTAAAGCGTGCGGGAGCATTCGACAAAGTCACGCACGACTTCGTTCGGTGCGTCTGTCATCGATGTCTGTGTATCTCTAATCCTACATCAGCGCGCACTCGTTACCGAAGCCACCGAACCCAAACGCGTACCTTCTCAGATAATGGTGTTGATGAGCTGGGCAAGGCTTCGGCCTCTCCTACATTCTGGACGAGTAGGCTGATGTACTCGTCCTTCAGGCCAGACTGCGACGAATGTCTCGAGAGCAGAAGCCAGACTTGAGCCGGCGAGTCATCCGCTTCAACCTTCAGACGAAGGCGGCGAGTTTGTCGTCGTGCTGCATCGGCGAGGTCAGCCTAGCACCGGACTTTCGCGACACGAAAGGCATGAGCTCACGCAATGATTCTGCCTTTGCCGCGTCATCCGCAGGGCCGCCGGAAGCGGACCTACGCATCAAGCACATCAAGTCAGAAAGCTGTCGCCGCAGAGCTTTACGAATTTGGGCTCACAAGTGCACCGTATCGGTGTGGTCGAATATGGACGGGTCCCAGCTGACATGGAGAGCTTCGAAAAGAGCAGGCAGGGTTTCCCAATCGACCGTCATCAGCTGTGCGGCTGCCGTATCTGCGGGCCTAGGCGTTAGCCGTCTTCTGCGACGCGAACGCTGACGTTCGGCGCACCCTTCTCACCGTGCTCTAATGCAGCGCGCATGTCCGCTGTCCAGCTTCCTCGTTCGTCGCTACATCGCCACGGATTGGAAAGCACGAGTTGTCGATGACCGTCCGCATCCTCCCTCAGATCTACAGACAGGCGTACACGTGAGCGTTTGCCGCAGATAAAGCGGTATAAAGCAAGACCTTACCGATCACCGCGTAGCTATGCGATGCGATGAGGTCGAAGTCCGAGGTTTTCGGTACGCTCTTGCCGGTGCCGACCGTGAGGACGCATTTGCCTAGATTGAGACGATGTCAGGTCTGCGTCGATTTCGAGTCGCAGCGATGATCCTCACCCATCCAGAAGCCCTTCTTGACTCTCTCCCAAGTGTGCTCGGACCGAAGCGACTGCCTGCAAGAGAGCCGAAATTGTTTCAGCTGGGAGTTCCCGCGGTCGGAATCGAGAACCGCCTCCGCCTCACCGGAGCGAGATGTGTTCAGGAATCCAGCCAGAGAGGATACTGCGCAGAAATGCGAATCAGCTTGAGCATGATGGCGAAGCCTGAGAGACCTAAACGGACTGGAGATCGTCGGCAGCGTTTCTGTAACGGGAGAGTGTCAGAAACAGATGGGCAGTCTTCCAAACGCAAGGATCGTCTCACGATCCGGCAAAGTCGTAGCCTCCCATCGCCGTGAGGTACTGAGGAAGTGGTCGTCAGTGCGGTCGCGAAGGCGGCCGAAATCAAACAGCAGCGCACAGCTTTCTCAAGTAGAGTCGGCCAAAGCTCCTTCGCACTGTTACTCATGGCGCAGATGGGATGATCAGAGCGATCGATAGGTATCCGGTCGTCGATCGCTGCCATTTAGAGGCGTGTCAGCCTAGCTGACAATAGCAATGCGTGGATGCGGCTCTCTCACGAATCTGCGAAGGTGAACCCGCTCAGCTAGTGCTCAGCTGCCTCGGCTTTCACCTCCTACTTACGCATCTCCAAATCCCGTTGATCAGTAGCCGAGCTTGATACTGCCCATTCTCCGCGCGGGTTGGCATGCCGTTCTTGTCTTGCGGGAACAGGCTCGAAAGGCCGAGCTACGGATCGGTAGGATCAGCCCAGGTCACGTTGCGTTACGTCGCGGCTCTTACCCGAGACCCGAATTTGCGATGATGCTCAGCCGCCACAACGAGGGCAGTGACGAAAGAGCAATCGCTGACGTTGTCTTGCGCGATATAGGCTCCACGGTTCGCGTCGACGGCAGTCTCTGCCGCGATGCACGCCTGCGGGAAGAGTTTCGAAGCCGATACCCATGTACAGCCGCTTTCTACTTGAGTCCGCGACAGTTTCGGTGGCGGGAGAGGCAAGCTGGCCAACACGATTCGTCAACCACGGATTTAACCGCGCAGTACCGCCACCCAGGAACTTACCAGGCACTGCTGTGTCCGCTATCCCGTTCCGACCAGCGCTCGAGCCGTTGCCCGTTGAAGAGTGTTCCTTTCGCTAAGATCGCATCCTGTTGCTCTGCGGCGAGGGACGAGGGGAGTCTTCAGTCGCCATGACCCTGATCCTCGTGAAGAGCCTCTCGTACCGATCGCAAAGTCGTCCCTCTGCGTGGGCACTGGATCGACCTTCTTCGCGCGCTTGATCCGCTCTGCGCGTTCGACGAGTTTGGCTGAGAGCGTCCTCATGCGTTGCTTCGTTTCGGGATCGACCGTGTGCCGGATCAGGAACAGATACGTCTGCGCTGCTGCGACGTAGCTCCTGAATGCGGCGTCATAAGCTCCCGCGATCTCTTGCTTGGTTGCGCGAGTCGCTGCAGCCTGCGTGAGAGTTCGTTGAGCGTTCAGGAGATGAGCGCCAAGTGGGGGAGGATAGATAGAAGTGCAAGAGCAGCGACTCTGTGAGCCGTACCTGGGCTTCTTGGTACTTGGCGGACCATTGCGATTGCGAGATAGACTCGGCCAGCTTGTCAGAGTACACTGTAGAGTCGATGCGAGCGAGCGGGCGATGTGGGGGCGAGCAAACCAAGCGGATCCGGAAACAAAAAGTCGATTCAGCTTTGTCAGCTCTTCCCACTTCACTACAGACAGCTGCAGACTAGCTGAGCGCTCAGGTAGCGCTTCAGCTATCATTCCGACTGGGTAGCCGTCTCAAACTAGCTCCTCGGACTCTTGTTCGAGCTAGCGGCACATCGTCCGACTCGCTCGACCCGGACCGTCGTACGATCCGGCAACTCCCTTGCCGCTGCCCTACGCTCCATTCGGCTTTTCTGTCCCAGCCACAGTCGACCTGGAACTCTACACGACGGGATGGATGCGATCCGGCGCTTCGTTTGGGTGAGTATGGCCGTCAGAGCTGTCTGGAACCACTCTCGACTTGATACCAGCTACCGCAACGCCGGCCATGTCAGGCAGTCCTTGCCTTGACCTGCTGACACGCAGTCGTGACCTCCTTTGCAACAGGGCCCGCCCCCAGAAACAAAGGCCGAAGCCAAGGTGCGCTAACCGAGTCCGCAGCAGCTTGTCAAGCCGACGGTTGACCCTTGACGGTCCGTTCCCCTTTACGATGCAGCTCCTGCGCAAAATCGACTTCGCCGTGCTCAGTTTCGTCTGCTTGATGTACTGGAGCAACTACTTGGACCGGGCGAATCTGTAAGCTCATCGCGGCAAACCAACGCCACCGCGCATTCCTGCTGACAAGACTACCCAACAGTGCGAATGCTTACGTCTCGGGCATGAAGGAGGCTCTCGGCATGACGGGCGACGACCTGAACAAAGTCAACACGTGTTTCACCGTCGGCTACACAATCGCTCAGATCCCGCAAAACCTCGCGCTCCAGTTCATCCCGGCGCGGATCCTCTTCCCGCTCAACATGGTCACTTGGGGCGGTTTAACCATGGTCACTGCCGCCGCCAAGAGCACCTCGCACTTGTGCGCGATCCGATTCTTCCAGGTTCGTCTCGGATGTCCCGCTCAATCTGATGTCGTTGCGAGCTGAGCCGTCCATCCGGCAGGGCATGGCCGAAGCGTCAACGTTCGTCGGAGCGCACTACATCATGGGCTCTTGGTACAAGGAGGACGAGCTGTGCAAGCGCGCCGCCATCTTCAGCGCGTCCGCGCAAATCGCGACGCTGTTCTCCGGCATCATGCAAGCAAGCATCCATACCTCGATGGACGGCTTGCACGGTCTCGCCGGGTTCCAGTGGCTCTTCATCATCTGCGGCCTTATCACCGTCCCGATCGGGATCTACGGCTATGTCTGCTTCCCCGACACGCCAGAACGGAACCGGTCAGTCTTGTTCTCGGCCCAGGACCGCGCGCTCGCAGTCGCGCGCGTGCCCAAGCGGTCTGAAACGAAGCTCGACCGTACGGTGTTCCGACGCGTGCTCGGCCGGTGGCGCTGGTGGTTGTTCTGCTCGATCTGGTCCGTCCTCTCGCCGCGCAGCTCCCGCTCGCACATCTATCGGGACACTGACAAGGTATTCCTATATAGGGTCGTCGGCGGTGAGCTCGAATCGATTGGCTCGAACGCCCTGATGGCGCTCTGGATGAAGAACCGCGTCAAGGCCGGCGAAGCGAGCTGGACCGTATCCGACTTCAACTACTATCCGAATGGCGCGACCGCTGTCTCGGTCGTCTCCCTCCTTCTTACCGCCATGTACACGGATTGGAACAAGAAGCGGTACCACGTCAACCTCCTCATTGCGGTTGTCATGATTGTCTCGGCGAGCTTGCTCCTCGCCCAGAGCCAGCTCGGTCACGGCGGTACATCCTGCTTTCTTCCGACACGATGCTCGGCATTCGCCAATCGAAGCTGACAGCCATATCACCTTGCAGCCATTTTCTTCGCGTTCTACATCGCAGGCATTTCCTATGCGGGCCAGTCGTCAAACTTTAGCTGGGCGAACGACGTTACCCGCCACGACGAGCAAGAGCGCGGCATCATCCTCGCGAGCATGAACATGATGAGCAACGCCTTCAACGCCTGGTGCGCTCCATTCCGAATCTGCGCTTCGTGCGTTACAATCTGACATTTCTCTCACAGGTGGAGCATCGTCTTGTTCCCGGCGAACCACGCGCCAAAATGGACGTCAGGCATGGTCAGTCTTTCTTGCCATCCCTCATCGCTCCAGTCGACCTAGAGAGACCTGACCCGCGGACACGCGCCTCCGCCGCTGTGCAGGTTTCGCTCATCGTCCTCGCTCCCGTCATCGTCGCGCTCTCGATTGCCGCCCGACGCCTCCAGCTTCGCGACCAGCGGCGCGAGGCAGACGGCGCGCTTATGGCGGTCGCTCACGGCGAAGAAGAAGGCGCCGACATCGAGGAGAAAGATGCCGATTCGGTGTCAGATGAGCAGCCTTGACGCGAGCATGCTTCGGCAAGACGATCAGCAAGGCGACCGTCTCGTCGCTCCATTGTGGTCTCGATCGATCTATTTCCGGGCTAAAGGGTCATTATCGATAGGGCATATTGTTGTACGAACGCCGCAAGTGCAAATTCCTCACAATCGTTTCCGAGAGAGATGCACGGAAGGACGGGTTGCACGGCAAGAACGGAAAACTATGCGACAAGGTTGGGGTACTGAAACGAAAAGCGACAGAAAGGGGAAAGGCGAAAGACGGGAAGAAGACGGTCTACGGTATACAGACAGATGGAGGAATACCGGAACGGGAATCGATTCACGCTGGGGGAATGGCCGGGTCGATAGCTCGAGGGAATCATGGACATGCGAGGATAACAGAAGAATGCGAGGTGCGAAGAGTCGGGACGGAGCGAGAACAGAGAGCCGGTCTGAAGCGTGTATGCCGGCGGGGAGAATTGCGAACTGGACACGGACGAAGAGTGACCCATCCTCGACGGGCGGGTGACCCTGTTAGCCTAGGTTACCGCGAAGCGGAGACGTTGAAGCCGCGGATCGATCGCGGTTGTTCACTCGCGAACGTCGGGACGACGGCCGGAGTCGCGCCGACGATCCCGAGGGCGTTGCCACTAGCGGCGACAGCGGCGGCGGCAGCCATGGACGCCGACGAGGTTCCCGCCTTCTCCCTCAACACAGATGAGCGCGGAACGGAGCCGAAGCCGGAATCGGCCGAACGAAGCGCGGGACGGACTGCCGACAGGGGCGAGCTCGAGAAGTCGCCAGGCAGGCGCGACAGGGGCGACGGGCGGGGCGAAGGGCCGACCGAGATCGTCGGCAACTCTGCCGAGCCGCCGAGGTCGAGGTCGAAGATGCCATCCTCGACCATCTGCGCGTCCTCGTCGTGACTTCCGTTGCCGGCCCCGGGCGGTGGCGAATTCTCATCGTCGTCCAGATCGGATTCGGCTTCGTCGATCTCGGATCGGTCGAAGTCGCCGGCATCGGACATGAGTGATGACGGACCCCAGCGGGGCGAGCCGAACGAGGCCGCGGCCGTATGAAGCGAGTTGACGTTGATACCGCATTCGAGCGATCCGAGCAGTCCAGACGCGGGCGGAGACATCGCAGCGGGCCTGCTCAGAGACAAGCGGACAAACATCAGTGTATGTCCACTGCGGATGAGGGCGAAAGGAGGCGGAACGCACCAGAACGACTTTTCATCAGGAAGCGAAGTTCCGGCCGACGCGGCGACGAGGATAGCAGCGCCTTCGAGGAGCTGAACCTGCTGGTGCTTCGACAAAAGCAGCTTGCTGGCTTCTTTCCAGTGCGAAGTGTGCTCCTGTTGGGCGGACACGTCGTCGCCAGATCAAACCGGGTGGGCAAGGGAAGCAGGAAAAAAAAAGTTTGGGGAAGAGCTGAGTCAGCTGTGATCTTTACTCCGGGCAGAGACGCCGAGACTCACCCAGCGGTGCTTGATCAAGCACGTCGAGTGGCGGTACTTCTTGTTGCAGATCTCGCATTCGAACGTTTGGATGCGATTGGCGGCTTCACGGCGGGGTCCCTTGCCGAATTGCGACGGGGTCGCGCTGATATCGCCATCGGTGACTTCCATGCCGGCATCGTCCGCAAGATCCTCTTCGTGCTCGTCGACGTGCACGTGGGTCGAAACGCTCGTACTGCGCCCGCGATGGCCCGCCGGCGCCTGTAGAGGTCCCGCCGGCATCGACTGCGAGAGAAGGGACGACGCGGGGCGGGACTGATTCATCGAGAGTCGGCGCGTCTTGTTGATCCCCGACGGCCGTTTCAGTTTGCCGGCGCTCGACGAAAGACTCGTCGCACCGTACGAGAACGCGCTCGGCGAGTACGGGGACGCCCCGGTGGCGTGCGACGCGGGTTCGATTGAATTGGGATCGTAAATTCCGATGGGGGCCGGAGCGGTCTGCGCACGAACCACACGCCTCGTGAGTCGCTCGGTCCAAGGTAAAAAGTTCCCAGGGAGATATCGGTACCTGTTGGGCCGAGCTGCGGCGCGTCCCATAGCCTGACATGGCGACTACAGGCGTATCCGTCTCGACACGAGGAAGGTGGGGTGCTTTGTGCGGTGCAAGAAATTTGGCTGTCGTCCGTGAGCAACTCGTTCGGGGTTCCTGGCTTTAGAGTGAGTAGACGAGCGAGACTGTTGACCTCGTACGTCTGTGTAGAGAGCGCTGTCGTACAGGCAGGGAGAGAGAAACGGAGCAGCGAGGACGGACGAGGCCACCGCGCGAGAAATTTTTCTTGCGAACCCCCGCGACGCGGCCCAGAAGAGCTGCCGCCGGCTGTTCCGGATCCGGATCGACAGGCGCGATAAGTATCCGCGTGACTGTATGCGCGACACTTTGAGCGCCGAGAAGAGTTTCTACGAGGGATGCTCAAACGAAACGTACAGACAACCACGTTGATTACAGGACGACACTGCAGCCGACGTGCAGGAGAACAGCTTCAAGAGAAAAAGAGGAGCGAACAAAGGGATCGACAGACAAGGCGGATGTGCACACACAAGTCGCCACGCCTCGCCGCCGGCACGGGGGAATGCACGACTCCAGCGATGGTGGGTATAGCGACAATACAGCGAGGGACGAGGGGGGAAACCGCGTCGCCCCTTACTGCTGCTTCTCGTTCGAGCCGCCCTTGAGCTCCTGCTCTGCCTTCTGACGCAGGGACTCGGCGGCGTCTTTGGCGGCCTGCGACTTAGCGCGCGCGGCGATCGCTCGCTTCTTGACCTGCTCACAGTTGAGCCGCAGCAGGTGGAACGGGGCCAGAGCAAAACGCGGTGAAGCGGACGAAGCGGGGCGGAGTGGCAGAAGGTTAGTGGCGGCGACGAGGCAGTCTGAGGCGATCCGGAACTTGCCTGGATGTTGATGATGGTGCCGACCGACTGGCCGATGAGCTGTTTGCGGCGGACCGGTGATCAGCCCGGGCAATCTCGAGGGATTGTTGTACTGAGAGGGAACTCCCGGAGGGTTCAGCTTACGGTGAAGAACGGCACTGTGAACGGCAAAGGCAAGGTCAATCAACTGGTCCGCATCACACGTAGGCCGGATGGCTCACCCCAGATCTCTGGCGCGAGGAAGCGCTGGGCGATGGCCATCGAGATGGTCGAGACGACCCACGACAGCTTCATGACGCGCCAAATGCTCATCTTCCACGCGTTGAAGATGGCCTGCGGCGATGTCGCGCCGTTAATGATGGCCATCGCGGCGATGTAAACCGACTGCTGGATCGGCGAGATGAACAAGTTTGACGCGAGGATCATGCCGAGCTTGGCGCGCGCAGACGTCTTGCCGGCGAAAGCCTTTTGCAAGATGGCGAGGAGAGTGTGACCGAGCGGAGCCGACACGAAGAAGCCTGTGGCAGGCACAAGCGAATCGGTCAGAACCGGCGAGCACGAACGGGGGTTTCGGGTCGACAATCCCTCACCGTAGAGACCGAGTTTGAGCGCCTTGTGGTTCTTCTTCAGGATGTCGATCGGGAGGATGCCAGTACGCTCCTTGGCGCTGAGAGGCGGCGGCGTCGAGCCCGATACATGGCCGGCAATGATCTCGGACAGGATCCTGGCGGGAGTAGGATGTCATTCAGCTGGTCCCATGGTTCGCAAGCGTGCACAACGGAAGCAATGTCTCACGAGAGAGAGCCGGAGGTGAGCGACTTGGTCAGCATCGGCCGCGTTGCGAGCGACTGCAGGTACGCTGTCGGCAGGCCGCGGGTCAGGCTCCATCTGGTGCACTACCTGGGAGGTAGAGACCAATCCACGTACCCGCGAGAAGCGGGTTGATTTGCTTGGACGGCGTTGCGACTGCGACGGTAGCCATCTTGACTACAGTTTGCGGTGCGATTGGGCGAGACGAGCGGGGGAAGCGCCGACAGAACCGGGATCAGGTGGGGAATCAGTTTCGAGAGTCGGCCTCGAGATCCAATCCACGCACAGATTCAGAGCGATTCGGGATGAGTATTGAAACAAGCGAAGATGCAAGAGACGGAGCGCGAGCTGAGCCGGTTACTGCGCGAGTGAGGTCAGATCGAGGGAATGCGCCGCGAACCGGTTACTCGACGGCGGAGGCGAGCGGCCGGCGCGGCCGAGACCCGCGCGGACGAAAGGGGAAAAAGGCGAATACGCTCGTGAATACAAAAGTTAGACTATTCTCTGATTACCCGTTGTCGAAAAAATGAGGATCGACTGCGGCGCGCCGCGCGCGACATTCTGAGTGCACCACTTTGCCAGCCTCTCGCGAGTCGAACAGCTGCCACTCTCACAATAACGCTACCAGGTCGAGACTCGCAGGCCTTCGAGACGATATCACTCAGCAAAGCTGACCGACTGAGCGTATCACCGAATCAAGGGAGGGCGACGAGCCGGAACGGCGTTGACCGCGCGTCATGGTTCTCGAATCGGTCCTCGCGGGGATCCTCAACAGGACCCTGAGCGCTTACGTGAGTGTAGCGCCACTCAATTTGCGAGCACGACGCAGCATTGACCGGATCTGCCTCCTCGCGACTGCCTCTGATGTGTTTGGCCTTTGCTCGCCTGCCCCACCTCGACCCGCCTCTCTTGCTCGTCACGTCTTGCCTGCTCCCGTCTGCACTCGCGGCATTTCGAAATCGCAGGTCGACAACCTCAATACGAGTCAGCTCAACGTCGGGATCTGGTCGGGCGATGTCAAGCTCCGGAACCTCCGGTTGAAGAAGGAAGCGCTCGACAAGTTTCGACTACCAGTCGACGTCAAGGAAGGCTACTTGGGCGATCTCACGCTGAGCATACCTTGGTGCGTGGCGATCGATCGCGATGGGCGAGTCAAGCTTAACCAGAGCTGACGCCATTCGGGGCTGCGCGCAACAGGTCCAATTTAGGAGGCAAACCCGTCCGCGTTCTCGTCGAAAACGTCTACCTCCTCGCGACGCCGACAGACTCGTCAAAATCGACACCCGAAGAGGATGCGGCCAGGGCGCAAGCGGCCAAGCTCGAAAAGCTCGAGAATGCCGAAATGCTGTCGACGCACCCGGCGCCGGGGATGAGTGCCGAGGAGGAACAGAAGAATCAGAGCTTCACGACAAGCTTGGTCAACAAGATCGTGGACAATCTGCAGATCGAGGTAGGCACGCAGTAGTTTCGTGCGAGGAGGAGGGAGGCGGTCGCTAACATCGAGATTCTAGGTCCGGAACATCCACATCCGTTACGAGGACAACCTATCCGTTCCCGGCCATCCGTTCTCCGTCGGCTTGACACTCGCCGGCTTCTCAGCCGTATCGACTGACTCGGAATGGCGACCGACCTTCATCACGAACCCACGGGGAGGAGTGCACAAACTCGCGACGCTCGATTCGCTCGCGATCTATTTCGACACCGATTCAAAGTCCCTTGCCGGCTACAGTCTCGACGAGGCGATCGAAAAGTTTACCGAGCTAATCGCCCGAGAGGGTAACACGCCGCCGCATCAGTTTGTCCTCAAACCCGTTTCCGGACAGGGTCGGCTCGTTATGAACAAGAAGATCGACTCGCACACGCCGAAAACCGACGCTGAGCTGCTGTTCAAGGAGCTCGGCTTCGTCCTCGATGCGGACCAGTACCGCGACGCTTTGTCCATGGTCGACCTATTCCACTTTTACATCCGCCAGCGCGAGTACCGCAGCTTCCGTCCGCCGGTCGCCGAGATCGAGGAGAACCGGAACCGCGCGCTGTGGAAGTTTGCCATCAACGCAATCCGTACCGAGGTGCACGAAAAGCACCGGCAGTGGAGCTGGGCGTACTTCGAGGAGCGGCGAAATGATCGCAAGGCCTACGTCGAGTTCTTCAAGAAGAAGACGCTGGGCAGCATTACCGTGGAGGTGAGTCTCCATGAGCAGAAGACGTGGAGGGCAGTTTCTGATGGGTCACGTCTGTGCACAGGAGTCTGCCGAGCTGGTCGACCTCGAGAAGAAGCTGAGCTACCGCGACATCAGGTTGTACCGGTCGATCGCCCGATCCGAGATGCGCAAGGATCGGATCGAGCACCCTGTACCCGCCAAGGTGCAGTCAACGACCGCCAAGGCCACCAGCTGGATCGGTTCGTGGGTCGGATGGGGAGGTTCGGCTGCGGCGGACCAACACGAATCGGACGACCCTTCGACCGGCTTGAGCGACGAGCAGCGCAAGGAGCTCTACAAGGCGATCGAGTGGGACGAGAAAGATGCCGTTGCGAACGCTATCGACTATCCGCTCGATACGCTCATGCTCCGCGTGAAAGCGAAACTCGAAACGGGTTCCTTCGCCCTTCGCACCGATCCGCACGGCACCGCGAATGACTTGGTTGCGCTCAACTTCGACGACTTCCGCCTCGACGTCGCACAGCGTCCCGAGAACTTTGAGGCGACCCTCGGTCTCGGGGGCCTGCGCGTCACGGACGGTACTTGCCCGGGTACTCGCCACCCGCAGGTTGTCAGAGTCAAGGAGCTAGCGCCGGGATCGCCCGATCGTCTGCTCCCGGGCAAGAAGTTGGTGAAACGACGCATCCCCCGTGAGGAACGCGAGGCGGATGACGACGACGGGCAGAGCGACAGCGAATCTGACGTCGACTCGGAGGAGGAAAAAGACGAGGCGGCTCACGTACCAGTCGGCCAGTGGGCGCTACAGCAGGACCCGTTCTTCTCGCTCAAGTTTGAGCACAACCCTCTCGACAAGCGCGCCGACAATGCGATCGCCATGCGCCTTCGGCATACCGAGATCGTCTACCATCGCGGCTACGTCGAGGCGATCTTCGCCTTCTTCAAGCCTCCCGAGAGCCAGCTCGAATCGGTTGGCGCCCTCATCGATGTCGCGAGCGAGACCCTCGAAGGGATCCGGAAGGAGACCCGCGCAGGCCTCGAGTACGCTCTCGCGCAGCACAAAACGGTCGATATTCACTTGGATCTCAACGCGGTGCGTCCATAGGCTGTTCGGTCATGCCCGTGTGCCTCGTCGCTGACGCAAAGTGATTACGTAGCCCATCATTATCATTCCGGAGGATATGACGGCCGAAGTCTGCCAGCACATCGTCCTCGATGCCGGCCACATCTCCGTCGAAAGCGATCTCGCCGACCAATCGGCAATCGACGCGGTCAAGGCAAAGGAGCACGAGGAGTACCACGAGGAAGACTATAAGCGGCTAGAGGAGTTGATGTACGACAAGTTCTACGTCAAGCTCGAAGACGCCCAGGTGCGCTGAGAATTGCTAATTCGTTCGAGCACGAGCGTTGCACTGACTATACGGCATTCATACAGCTCCTCATGGGACCAACCCTGCGAGTTTGCCTCGATGCTCTGGAAAAACCCGAGACCCATTCCGACTCGTCGCTCGGCGAGCTCCACATCCTCGAGCGGACGTCGCTCAAATTCCTCGCCCAGAACTGTATCCTCTCCGCGGCGCCGAATCTGACGCGGCTCAAGATCTCGGGTTCACTCCCGTCGTTGCAGTTAAATGTAAGCCCAGGGACTTTTCTCGCGACAGTCGATACCGAGAAGGTATGAAACCGCTCACCCTCGATCCTCCGGCAGTTTTCCGACCGCAAGTACAAGTCTCTCATGCGCATGATCGATATCGCCATTCCCAAGTTCAACGGAGATGACGAATCCACATCGAGTCGGCCACCGATCGAACCCATAGCGCAGCATACCTCGTTCGCCCGGTCAAGAAGTCGAGTTCCGCCTCCGAGCGAAGACGATGACGAATTGAGCGTCCAGCACGAGACCGAGTCTCAAGGTGAAGAGCCCACTCGAGACGGCGACGCGGAAGGCGACAATGGAGACGACAAGGACGAGTTCTTCGATACCACCGACATCGCCGACGGCAAGCAGAACGTCCACCAGAAGAGCTTCGAGTTCTCGTTCGCAGTCGACCGGGTTCAGGCGTCGATCTATCGCTCGAATCCCGACCCCGTCAAAGCAGATCGGCTTCTCGTGAACGCTGTCCTCGAAGGCTTCCAACTCGGCTTCGAGCTCCGTCCGTTCGACATGAGCGTCGACGTTCTCCTGCGATCGCTCTATCTCGAGGACAAGATGACGGCTTCGCCGACTTCGGAGTTTCGCCATCTGTTAACAAGCGAGAAGCTCGAGGGTGGCCACGAGCACGACCTCGTGCGGATCCGCTACCAAGGCGTTCAAAAAGACTCCCCCGAGTTCCAAACCGTTCACGAAGGCTTCGACAAGTCCGTCGATGTCGAGATGTCGACGCTCAACTTGGTGGTCACGCGGAGCAGTATCCTCCTGCTTTTCGACTGGGTCATGACGACCTTCACGGATCCGACCGACGCGGCGGCGCCGCCGAAACCGGCTATTTCAGACGCTGCCGCCCCCGATGCCGGCGCGGACGCTTCCGTCGACAAGCTACGCGTCAAAGTCAAGTTGACGAGCATCAACCTCGTCCTGAATGAAGACGGCGCTCGCTTGGCAACTCTTTCTCTCTCGGCCGCGGACGTGTCGGTTGTTTTACGGTCGCCCACGATCAAGGTCGCCGCCCGCCTGGGCGACCTCTCGCTACACGATGACTTCAGTCACGCGACTACGCAAGAGCTCTTGACGATTCAAGGCGATGAGCTGGCGGACTTCCGGTACGAGACGTTCGACGCCGAAGACGGTTCGACCTACCCAGGTTACGACACGATCGTCCAGCTGAGAACCGGCTCGCTCCGCTTTACGTTCCGGTCTGAGCCGGTGCAGCGTATGCTGGCCTTCTTCACCAAGTTTGGGCGCATGAAAGCCGTCTACGATGCAGCGACACAAGCGGCGGCTCAGCGGGCGACCGAGATGCAGGATATGATCCCGAAGATGCAGTACGACATCCTCATCAAAACGCCGATCGTCGTATTCCCCCGCGACGAGGTCGACGCCGACCGGCAAGTCGAAGACGTAATGATCGCGAACCTGGGCGAGATCGGCCTCCAGAACGAGATCGAAGTCCTGGACGGACAGGTCAAGACGACCATCAACTTCAGCCTTCGACAGATCGGCCTTGAATCCACCATTCACCATGAAGAAGGCCCGCTGACTTTACCGGTCTTGGACGACGTCAGCATGGACGTCCGCGTGACCCTCCGTCAGAGCACCGACGCCGCCGTCAACCTCGACGCACCTGGGACAGTTGTCTCCGCCAAGATGTCCGACGTCAAGATGAAATTGACTCAGGTCCAGTACGGATTGCTGTATCGCCTGTCGCAGAAGATACCGGCGGCGTTCCAGCTCGACGAAGACGATGGCCTCGATGGCATCGACGATGAGGCGAGCGCGATGCTCAAGGCCACTCCGGTCCCGACTCCGCCCGCGAAGGACGCTCGCATCTCAGCTCTCTCTACTTCGCGAACCGACGAGACGCGACAGGAACCGGAACAGGTCGTCGATCTCCTGCCCGAGCTTCCACGGACCGCTCAAACGGCCGACGGCGGAAAGATCGCGCTCAAGCCATCGCTCGAACTCGACTTCGCCGTCAAGACGATCTTGCTCGAGCTGTATACCGCAGCGGCAACAAACAAGAAGAGCCTGGACGATGCGAGCTTGGCTCGCTTTTCGCTCAACCAGACTTCCGTCAAGTACAAGATGCTGGCGAGTGGTTCGCTGGAGGCCGAAGTCACCATCAGCTCGTTCACCGTGCACGACATGCGGCCGTCGCATCTGACCAAGTTCCGTGAGATCGTGCCGGCGACTCGTCACTCGGGCCATCAGTTCATGATCCATTACTCGCAAGCGAGCGGCGTAGACCGGAGCGCGATCGCCAACGTCACTGTCGACTCGCCGAAGATCATTTTCTCGCTCGACCCAGTCTTCGCGCTGCTTGACTATTTCATGAGCGCCTTCCCGCAAGCCGTTCCCGCGCCGATCGAGATCGACCCGGCCCTCGTCGAGGCGGACGAGCAGGAAATCGTCCCGGCCGCGCCGAGTTCTGGCGAGTTTGCCTGGCGCGTCAACGTGGTCTCGCCGACGATCATTCTCCTCGAGGATCCGTCAAAGAGCGACTCGGAGGCGGTGGTCCTGTCCCTCAGTCAGCTTCAGATGTCGCAACAGGGCACGCTCGCGCTCATGGCCGCCGAGCTAGGCATGTTTCTGTGCCGCATGGATCGCCCGAAAGAGAACATCCGAGTCCTGGACGACGTCGACCTGATTCTCTCCATGGATAGTCGGACCGATGGAGGCCGCGGCGTGACGAATATCGAACTCGGCGTGCAGCCCTTAATCCTAAGGGTCTCGTTGCGCGACATCTTCCTCATCAACTCTATCGTCAATCGGGCCATCGAGCTCTCGAACCGTTCGACCTCTAAATCGACGGCCGAGGAAGAGGCCCCCGCGCGACCGCAAGCCGGTTCAAGCCCGAGCACTCATCAGCGCGCTCGCAGCAAGAGTGACGCCGCTCGGAGACGGACTTCGGTCTCGGCACCGCGTCAGGCTGTGCTCGACGCTCAGGTGGTCGTCACAAAGGAGACGGTAAGTCGGGCCTTCGACTCCGCTCTGCGTCCACTCTGTCTTCCATGACAGCTAATGATGAATCTGCTTCCTTGATCAGCTTCGAGCAACGATCGATGGGTTGCAACTGGTCGTGATCGGCGACATGCACGACCTGCCCATTCTCGACCTGAAGGCGGGCAAGTTCACAGCCAAGGCGACCGATTGGTCTACCGACGTAAGCCCTTTCGCTCGTGCGCACGTGGGCGACGAGCACTGATGCGACATCTAATGAGCTTCGCAGCTCGACGCGAGTGTGATGATCAAGCCCTTCATCAACTACTTCAACTTGAAGGTCTCGCACTGGGAACCCCTCATGGACCCGTGGGAGTTTGCCATCCACGTGAGTGACCTCTTTTTTGTCTCACGCGCACAAGCTGATCGTATTCACGACCATGACTAGGTAACGCGTTCGGTCACGACGGGACTGCTATCGCTTGACATCTCGTCGAAGAAGCGTCTCGAGCTCAACGTCACGGCGACCTTCATCGAACTCGCGATGACGACTATGTCCATCATGGGCCGCGAAGGCGACAAGGTGTTCAAGACCGCGCGTGGATCGAACGCGCCGTTCCTCCTGCGCAACCGCACGGGCTACCCTCTCTCGTTCTGGAGCGAGTCGACCGACAGTGGGTCTCAGTCGCAACGCCTCGAAGACGGTGGCGAGATGCCGTGGCGCTTCGACGATTGGCGACGGGCACGCGAGAACCTGACGGCCAACACCCACAATTCGTTGACGGTCGTGATCGAAGGCACGAATTGGGACCGCCTCAAGCACGTCTACGTCGATCGCGAAGGCGAGCATATACATCCGCTGCGCCCGAAGGTCAACAAAGTCACGCACCGGCTTCTCTGCGACGTCAAGCTCGTCGACAATGTAAAGATTGTCACCTTCAGATCCACGTTCTTAGTCCAGAATAAGTCCCTGGTCAACGCCGAGCTGGTCGTCCTCGACGAGCACGGGAAGAAGGGTTCGCAGGTATTCAAGATCCGTGAGTGCCTCGCCGCCTGCACGCAGTGTTCTGACGCAGAGACATTGTGCTGAGATCATCCTCCTGCAGCACCTGGTGGTGATTGCGCCGTGCCCATTATTTCTGCTTATCACGACCGCATCAAGATCCGACCAGATCGTAAGCTTCCAGTTGAACTTTTGTGGATTCGTTACCGCCATTGATACGCCTCACTGATACGCCTCACGTGGTCACAGCTGGTTTCGGATACGCTTGGTCGGCGGAGAGCCTGCACTGGCAAGACTTGATCAAGCGTCCGTCTCGATCGATCGTATGCAAGGCGTCGAAGGAGGCGGCTTTCCGTTTCCAGGCGTACGGGCTTCACGACAAGGCTGATCCGCTTACTCGGTGAGCCTTCAATGTCGTTCTTCCCTTCCGTCACGACCGGCATGAGCAAGCTGACACCGCGTGAGCGCTCCAGCATATACCCGCGCATCGCACTGAGCCTGAGAGCGCCCGTGGAGGTGCAGAACCTCCTGCCGCACGACGTTCGCTACCGGGTCTTCGACAAGAATCTCGAGCACAATTGGACGTCCTTCCTGCGCGCAGGCGGAGTCAGCCCGATACACGTTGCGGAGCTCTCGCACCTTCTCCTTTTGAGTATCGAAATCCAGGAGACGAGTACGTCGCAGGACAGCTGCGCTGGCTACAGCAGAGTCCTGACTTGTGCTTGCCCCCGCAGAGCTCGGTCGCAGCGAATTTGCCATCATCAACACGGACAACCCCGAAGACTTGCCGGTCGAAAGCGACTTGGTCCTGGCCGACGAGGGCGGTCACAAGCTCGGTCTACGGATTCATTACCAGTAAGACGCTTTTGACCTACGTACGCTGGGCACCTCGCTGACTGAACTCATCGGCAGGAAATACCCCGACGCTGGCGGAGCCTTCAAGGTTCAGATCTACGCGCCTTATACGCTGATCAATAAGACCGGCTTGCCGTTCGCTCTCAAGACAAAATCGCTCTTCGGAAGCGCCAAATCCGTGGCCGGTCTTGAGGAGCTCTCCTCTGAATCGTCGAAACGCAAACCGAGCGACCCCTTCATGTTCTCTTACCCGACCGACGATCGGCGAAACCGCTCTTTGCTGCGCGTCGGCGACTCGAGTTGGTCGCAGCCGCTCAGCTTTGAGACGGTCGGCATGACGACCGAAGTCGTGTTGCCTTCCGCCACCGGGAACGAGGAGGTCCGCGTCGGCCTCAAGGTCGAAGAAGGTCTTGGTGACGTACGTCACGAGCAGCCTGCTGAACCACGCCCTGCCACTGACCGACCGATCGATCTCCCGCGCCGCAGTACAAGCTCACGAAGGTCATTACCGTTTGCCCGCGGTTCATCGTCAAGAACAATTTCGAAGACGCGCTCCGCATTCGCGAGCTCGGTTCGACCGCCGACGTACGCGTTCCAACTCGCGAGAGGCACCACGTCGGGTTCCTACGTGCCGGTCAGGAACCGCAGTGTGTGCTGTCTCTTGGCGACAGCGGGCGCTGGTCGGCTCCGTTCAAGCTTCAGACGATCGGCCAGACTTACGTCCGCATGCTGACCGCGGACGGCGAAGAACGGTTGGCTCGCGTCGACGCCGTCCTTGACGGCCCCTCCATTTTCATTCGAGTCGACCCCGAGACCGGAGCGTGGCCTTTCCTGCTCCGAAACGACTCCTCGTATGCGATCGAGTTCTGGCAGGCGGAAAAGTCGGAAACGGCAGACCGCCAGACATCGCCACGCAGGCACTACCAGCTCCAAGCTGGCACGAAGCAGTCTTACGCCTGGGACTTCCCGGCGGAGGACGGACGCCAACTCCGGATCGCCGCCGGCGGACGCGAACGGCTCATCAATCCGCTCGAGATCGGAGCGCTCGTGCCTTTCAGATTCTCCGATCGGGGTCACTCTGCGGTTGTATCTATCGATGTGCGGGCCGAAGGCGCCACGCAGGCGATCACGTTCAGCAACTACGTGGAGGAGGACAGCGTCTTCAAGCTGCAGCGTCGCAACACGGAGACTGGCTCTTCCGTCGCCAGTAGCCGGGACGCCGGATTCGAGGCGGTCGATGTCGAGGTCGTCACAACCTTCTCGCTTGGGCTCAACTTCGAAGGAGTCGGCATCTCGCTCGTCAACAAGAAGATGCAGGAGCTCGTGTACGCCTCGTTCCGCGGGTTTACGGCAAGCTACTCCGACTCCACGACGAACACGGCGTATGAAGTCGGCATCAAGTGGATCCAGATCGACAACCAGCTCTTTGGCGGCCTGTATCCGATCTTGCTCTACCCGTCTGTCATTCCAAAGGACGGCAAGGAGCTGGAGATACGGCCCAGTCTTCAAGCGTCCGCGATCGTCCTTAAGGATGAGTGTGAGCGCTACCTTCCTGCATCCCGATTCTGATAGAGATCTTCTTACTGACCGATGCGGCTCTCATCAGCTCACGGAGTCACCTACTTCAAGTACGCTTCGATTCTCTTGCAAGAGATGACAGTCGAGGTCGACGAGGACTTCCTGTTCGCGCTACTCGACTTTGCCAAGTTCTCGGGCGCCGCGCAAGAGACCGAGTCGTGAGTCTCCGATATATTCGCGGCACGCCGCATCGACGTCTGCTGACACAGCCTTGCCGACCGCGCAGGAAACTGACGGAAGATCCCGAGGGCATACCGGAACCGTCCGCCACCTCCAAGGGGGGCGATCTGTACTTCGAAGTCTTGCACCTCCACCCGATCCAACTCGACCTCTCCTTTATGCGTACCGATCGCGTGAACGTCGAGCAGAAGTGAGTCTCGGGAATCCCCAACAACTCGTCTTGACCGAAAGAAACCATCCTCATCGATGCGTCTTGATCCCTACAGGTTGACGTCGCACAACCCGCTGTACTTCTTCATCAACGCGCTCACCATGGCGCTCGGAAACGTCAACGATGCGCCGGTTCGGCTGAATGCGCTCGTTATCGAGAACGCCCGTCTACCGCTGCCCGTCCTGCAAGAACGCCTCACTGTGCATTACGGTGACGAGTTCTTTGGTCAACTCTACCGTGTGTTGGGTAGTGCCGACTTCATTGGGTACGTCTGGCGATTCCGACGCTCCGCAGAAATAGCGAGCCAGCTGACACTCTCGGTTTCAAAGCAATCCCGCCGGTCTCTTTACCAACATCTCGTCCGGCGTAGCCGACTTCTTCATCCAGCCGTACGATAGTATCATGATGAACGGGAACAAGGACCTCGGCGTCGGCATCGCCCGCGGCGCAGGCAGCCTTGCGAAGAAGACCGTCTTCGGCTTCAGCGACTCCCTCGCCAAGATCTCTGGCAGTATCGGCAAGGGTGAGCTTTGTCGATCCCTCTACTCGCGGGCATGTACCGTAATTACGGTCGAAGTGGAGCTGACTTGGACCTTTCTCCCGCCCAGGATTGTCGGCGGCAACACTCGACAAGCAATATCAAAGCCAGCGGAGGATTCGCCAGTTCCGTAACCGGCCGAAGCACGCCTTGTACGGCGTCACTGCAGGGGCGACGTCTCTCGTCACGAGCGTAGCGAGCGGTTTCGAGGGTCTCGCGACCAAGCCGCTCGAGGGTGCTGAGACTGGCGGTGCCGCCGGTTTCTTCAAGGGCGTTGGCATGGGACTCGTCGGGTGAGCTCACTCTCCTGGCGAAAGACGAGAGAGACTCACGTGCTGACAAATGTCGCCGCGCAGCGCCGTCACCAAACCGGTCGTCGGCGTGTTCGACCTCGCGAACAATATCACAGAGGGTGAGGAAGCCTCAGCGCCTGACGCACTTCTCACGTGAGGTGCTGACGAATGGACACTCTTCTAGGCATCCGGAACACGACAACTGTCTTCGACCAGAGTGGAATCGATCGAGTTCGGTTGCCGCGCTTTACGGCCAGCGACGGCGTCTTGAGGGTGAGCTGTTTCGGTCCTACGCACCGCTTCCAACACACACTCACAGTTTGTTCACGCACTACGAGCAGCCGTATTCGGAGCGCGAGGCTCTCGGTCAAAATTGGCTCAAGAACGTCGAGAATGGCAAGTACTTCAACGAGATTTACGTTGCCCATCTCGACCTGCCCTCCTCGGACGACACGCTCGTCGTGATTCTCACGACCGTTCGGATCCTCCTCGTCCGCGTCAACAAGCTCAAAGTTGGCTGGGATGTAAGTGGCTGCGCTGAAGTTCGAGCGCCGCTCGAACGGATGCTGACGCTTCGTAAGCACAGGTGCCGATCTCGGACCTCGCGACCATCTCTCTCGAAGCGAGCGGAATCAGTGAGACGCCGCTGACTCACTGCGTGGGGCACGACGAAGCTGACGTAAGGTCCGTTTGCAGCGCTGGTGCTCCGCGGCAACGTCCCCGGACCCTTCTTGGCCATCTCGGATCAATCCGCACGCCTTTGGTTGTTCCGACACCTCGAGCGCGTTGTGCAGGCACAGTGAGTCCGCGTGGTGGGAGTTCACCTTCTGAATGCGCCACTTACTCGACCCACACTTCCTCCCGCAGTAACGCTCGCCGTCTCGTCGAATGAATCGCAATCTCGCCCATAGAACCCTCTTCTCCTCTTCTTTAGCAGCTACTATACGCGTTATCTTGCAGTCTCAGATGTATATACCCGGCTTGGTCGGCGGCTCGAAACAAGGGGACTGAAAAGCAAAAGAAAGGTTCGCAGCGTCTTGCGGTGTGTCTGTCTTTCCACCTGACTGCTACTGCCTGGCCTCGACTCGCAGCGAGCGCTGATATCAAAGCGTCGGCTGTGCGTGCTGCCCTTGAGAAAGTTCATACTCGACACTTTGGCATCTCGGCCCGGCGAACGAACCGAACCTCGTGTCCGGCTCTGCCTCCTCTCACGCACCCTCCACCTCGTCGCAGGGCCCGTAACTATGAGCGAACCAAGCCAGGCGGAGGCAGCTGCGACCCACCAAGAGGCCGCTACAGTCGTACACGTCGACGACTCTTCCTCGTCAGGTGGGGCCGCCGAGAATCGAGACGACGCTGGATTACGCCGCCGCCGGCACCGCAGCGTATCGAGCGACACCACTGATGCCTACATAGAGGATCTACTACGATCTTGGCGGTCACAGCGCACCGCGGCGGACGGTGCAGGTCCCGGGGCAGACGCCGAGGCGGCCTCATCATCATCATCGGCGGCAACCGACTCGCAGCATTACCAGGATCAGCAAGGCCCGGCCGAACCACCGCTCGTCGGAGACCCTCAGGCGCAACCGTGCGACCAGGGCCACGTCGAGGCGTATGGCGCAGCGGAAGGACAGGCTCCGGTGGCAGGCGGCGGGGATGAAGAACGGATGTGCCGCATCTGCTTTGACGGTCCTGACCAGGAGCTCGGCAAGCTCTTCTCGCCGTGTCTATGCCGTGGCACGGTAAGATTGACAATCCCGCTCGTGCCAAGTAAATCAAGCTGATGCGGCGTCGTCCCCGCAGTCTCGATACGTCCACACCGGCTGTCTCGAATCGTGGCGCAAGGCTTCGCCGAATGCGCGAGCATTTTGGGAATGCCAGCAATGCAACTACCAGTACCGACTGCACCGGACCACGCTCGCTCGGCTCGTCACCAGTCCATGTACGCTCCCTGTTCTGCTCAATTCCCGTTTATTGAGACAACTGCTGAAGTACCCGAGTCAATTGCAGTGACGGTGACTCTCTTGACCATCTCGTTCTTCCTTCTTCTTGTCTACCTCGCGGGCTTCTTTGCGAACTCTCTGCTGGCGGTCGTCGAGCATCGACGCGCTGCCAGCTCTGGCCTCTTTGACGGTCAGTCGCGTTGCATGCACAGACTCTGGCACATCCTGCTCACCTCCGCGTTGTATAGATTGGTTCGTCAGTGATCACATCCTCGTCGGTGAAGGTATTCGCGAAGCGGTCGCCTTTGTCAGCCACCAGCTCGAAGAGTCGCCACTCGCGGCTGGCCGCCATTTCAGTATGGACCGCGTGCTCGAGGGAGAGGACGACAGCTCGACTGCGTACCGACTCATCAAGCCCTTCGTCGAGCGAGGCGGGCGTGCCGAGGTGCAGACCGCTGCGCCGCCCTTTTGGGCGAGAGCGATCCTCCACCTGACAAAGGGTTCTGCGCTCGTCGGCATCGTCAGCGTCTTTTACTCTTTCGTCGGTGGGTCTCGAGCTCCGATCTCCTGGCTCGTATCAACGACCAGCCCACTGACCGCTCAAGCTGTGTGCAGCGACGACGTTCGTCACACCGATCGGCCGCACGCTATTCCGAGCTTTGCGTCCGGCAGGAGGGCGTCGACGCGGACCTACGAACGGGGCTTCCATCTCTCAGCTCGTCATTGTCTCGGTGGGTTCTGCCTCGACCCATCTCCTGAACGCAGCCGAGGGCTGATCACGAATTTTTGCCGACCAGCTCATCGTGGTCGGGATCATCAAGAGCATTCGACAGGTCTACAGGGGCGTCAAGTGGCTCACGAAGGTCGTGCTTTCCCGTGTAGAAGACCTCGTTATCGAGGTACCGCCCGCGTAAGGCGTGCAATGCGGCGCAGTGTGTGAAGTACATTCTGCTACTCGCACCTTTTTCGACTGGTCCGTACGCCTCAGCTAGCTCTCCGGGAAGCTGTGCGAAGCCCTCTAGCATCGTAAGAGATGATTATGAGGTTATGGCTAGTCTCGTAGAGCCCGACCGACTGAAACTAAGAACCCCGCCAATCACACACACTTCCCCCGTCAACGGGTCGTCTCGAGACGGCCTACCACCGCTCGTCGCACTTACTCTTCAGACGCCGTATTCCTGCGACCTGTCGAGTCCATCTAGCCGGAATTCCGGGACTGCTAAGTCCCGTTCTCGCATCAAGGTGCGAACCGCAGAATCAACTGCCGCTCCTTTCGCTCCTTCTACGCTGACCTTACATGGCAAGTGTGTGCGTCTGGCTTCCGCGGTGACCGCCGCGGCATGCTCGTACTCGTTTGGAGCGCCGCGTCGTCCTCTAAGCTCTACGCCTGCCGTCGTCTTCCCCGCCTCCGCGGACACTCCGACATGGCGCTGCGTCAGCTCAACACCGTCCACGCGGAGAGCCAAGAGCATGACAAAGCGAACCCCACGGCAAGTGAGGTGGCAAAAAGCTCTCGACCGCGGCAGTCCGAGGATCGAGATAGGGCGAACGGGAAAGACTTTGGGTCGAAGCGCTCTTCTCTTTCTCTTCCCTTCCTACCTCTCCTACCGAAAGAAAGTGTACCCGCCCATCCCGCCTCAAGCGGCCTTCGAGTTCGACAAGACCCCCGCGACTTGCTCTGCAATATCGCCCACGCGACGGGTGTGCACGCTCACAACTTGCTTTTCGGAAACGGGAACTCGAGAACTGAACCATTCGCACGCTGCACAGAGAGTGAGGCGCGCTAGCCAATGTGTTACTACATGTTGTACTGACCATCCGCCGTCAAGTCTCTCAAAGTAACCTGCTTGGCTCGTGGAGGGTCGGTCTCCCTCGCTGGTCGGTCCGTATGACATCTAGTCCAAAGCTCTGGGTTTTGTCGCGCAGAGGATCTTGTGAGGGGACGTCCTTATGCCCCGCCGTCGCGAAAAAGGATGACGGCGAGGCACCTGACGTCTCGGACGGCATCGGGAAGGCCGTAGGTGGGGTCTACATTAGACCACGTCCGGGCGTTCGGTTGCCGCTAGAGCAATTCAATCCCCTCGTACTGGACGGCGTAGACGGCAGTGAAAGCAACAATTGGAGATTTGTGTACTCCTTGCCTTTCTCTCGAGCAGACGCCACACGCAAGGGCTGACTGATATCGATCGATCACAAGCACAGTGCGTTGATGTTCGGTCCGGTCTGTAGAAAGGTCTCACGCGGCTAGCTTGTGTCCTCCAGCGCTGCGGAATCCCTTCGACTCTGTAAAGAGCTGCATGCACTGTCTCTATTGTTTGCGCCGCCTGCCCAGCTCTGATCGACGGGCTAGTCGCTTCGTTCCTTCACGTACAGGAAAGCGCTCCTTCCTCTCCCGCTTTCCCGATGCGCTTTGTCGTGTACAGGTTATATGCTTTGAATAGAAAGGCTACTCTCGTTTCCAGCCTGGAACGCCAGCTCAAGTCTACTCGAAAGAGTACACGGCCTTGCCGAAGTTGGACGCCTCGCTGTCGAAGAGTGCCGCGAAAGCCTCGCCCTGGAGAGACGACAAGATGTCAGAGCTCGCTTCGCTTCAAGCGTGGCGGCAGGGTCATGGCTGGACGGGTACGCACGTTGTCGAGTCCCTTCGTTACGTGCTCCTTGGGCCGTGCGAACTTGCCGCTCGCAAGGGCGGGCGGGACCTCGGCGTAGAACTGCTCGAACAGCTCGGGCGTCATCCGGCGCAAGATGATAAATCCCTCGTCTGCATGGCTTGGACATGTTAGCTGGGTGCGCGGCCTAGCGATACCGGGGAGAGGGCGGGGAAGGGGGCCCTCGCGCTGAACTTGCAATGAATCTCGCGAGCCACCACTTGGAAGAGGTTCCGCACGCCGTAGGGCTCTCCGTTGTAATCCCCTATGGCGCCGATTCCCACCACGCGTCCTCGGCGAGCGATATGCGAGAGCGCCGCTTCGAGTTGCGGCCCGGCGGTATTGTCGACGTAGATGCTGAATGGACGACCCTCCTTCTGGTTCCAGTCGGCCAAAACCTTGTTGGGATCCTCAGTCTGTCGGTGATAGCGTCAGGCAGGTAGCCGCAGGGTCAAGGAGGGAGGTAGCGTCGAAGTAGTGTCAGCGGTATTTCCCTCGCGCGACGGCCTCCACACCCGCACCCGCGCTACATACCTTGTAGTTGAAGGCACACTCAACCTTGAGCTCCTCGCGGAGATACTTGAGCTTCTCCTCGGAGCCAGCCGACGCGATGACCTTGCAGCCGGCGGCGTGAGCGAGGGCAATCGTGACCTGACCGACGGGCCCCATCGCGCCCGAAACGAACACGGTCTCGCCCTTCTGCGGCTTGCCGATAAACTTGAGACCGTACCAAGCCGTCTGGCCGGGCATGCCCGCCGATCCGACCCTGTCGCGGCGAAAAAGTCAGATACGAGGACATCGCCTTTACAGCGTGTAGAAGCGCACCAGGTAGTCCAAGGCAAGCCCTCCTTGTTTTCGAGCACACGCAGAGACTCCGCCTGCTCCTTGGGGATCACCTTTCGAGAGCAGCGGTGTCAGCGGAGCGAGATGAGCCTGATGGAGGGACGGAACGAACCGAGTAGTTCTGGAACTTGGAGTAGCCGTAGAGCCTGCACGTCCAGATGAGCATAAGTACGGGACTTCCAAGCGGTACAGCGGGCGTGCGGCGGGCGAGTATCGCGACTGACTGAGCGCCGACTCACTTTTGGCCCTTCTGGAACTGGGCGTTCTCACCGGCTCGGAGGACCTCGAAGACGGCAAAGTTCTCGATCGGAGCGTGCAGCTTCAGCGCCGGGACGTAAGACTCGATGCTCTCGTCACGCATGCGACCACTGCGCGGCGGCCAAGCGGGTCAGCTACGAGTTCTCTTCTGAATGAGGTTCAGCGAGGTCGAGATGGCCTTCTCGATCCGCCGTATATCACTCACCGCATGTACGGGTCGAGGGAGAGAGCGAGCGTCTTGACGAGGATCGCGCCATCCGGAAGTGACTGTTCGAGGTCGAACTCCTCCTGCTTCTTGACGGTGGTCTGCCCCGGGATGGGCTTGCCCTTGGGGATCTCGTTGAAGATGAGGACGTCGTTGGCAACCATGCTGCTTCTTCGGCCGGGGGTGATTGGAGTAGAGTGAGATGCAGATCTAGGTGAGCGCTGCAGACTGTTCTGCTCAGCAGCTGCAGCAGTCAGCGACGGGACCGATGATGTAAACTTTGCCCCGCAATTGCGGTGTGGAGGCGTATTTTCGGACTCGGAGACGCAAGCTAGCCGCGGCTGGCTCGCCAGCAGACAATTGCAACCATGGCGAGCTGGTATATGTCAAGAGCAGAACGTACGAGGGGTACTTCGCGAGCACGCGCCTTGCACTCGCCACGCACTTCCGCAGACCCAGCATCCCGCGCGAAGATCTTAATTCGGTTCCCTGTGCAGCCGCCACTGAAGAGGCAGACCACGATTGAGGGAGGCGCAACGTGATCTGCAGCACAGTAGAGAGCTTGCCTGCTACACGAGGAACTTTCAGAATACGCGCGAAGCAGTATTGCACTCCTATTTACTGCAGCTCGGTCACGAGCTTTCCTTGGTTGCCTCCCTGCAGATGGAGCAGAAGGTCAGCGTTTCAGCGTAGCCTCGTACAGCGTGCGCGCAAACAGCCAGCGGAAGTCTCGCTTACCTTGAAGAGTCGTGCCCAGGTCTTCGGGATGTCTTCGAAGCTCGTCGGAACCTTCGTTTCGGTACCGTCTGTGATGAACTTCCCTTCCTCGATCGCCTGCCGGACGGCGGCGGTCGCGGCGGGCCAGTGCTCGACATAGTCGCTCACGATGAATCCGCGCATCGCAATGCGCTGCGAGATGATCTCAAAGTGGTTCCTGAGGTCGACAGGCTCGTCGGATTCGTAACCAGCGATCGCTCCGCACCTGAGAAAGCAGGTGGCTTCAGGAGACAGGTCCACGCCAGCCTCGAGCTGAACACAGGGACGTACGCGATGATGCGAGAGAAGCGAGCCATGCGCTTGAACATGAGGTTGAGAATCTTCCCGCCGACGTTGTCAAAGCTGTTGGAGAGTCCAAGCAGTCCAGTCAGCGTCCAGTCAACATGGGCGGCCCCTGCGCACATCTAGACGTAGCTCTCCCGAAGGAAGCCACGGAAAGAGACGCACTAGACGTCGACGTAGCCGTCGGTTGCCTTGACGAGATCTTCCTCAAATGTCGCCGCCTTGTAGTCGACGCACTCATCGGCTCCGAGCTTCTTGACCCACTCGCACTGCGCCCCGCAATTGGCTGAAGTCAGCCTCACAAGCTGATACCACGTCGGGCGCCGTGCTCTCGTCAGAGTCAGACTTCTGGGTGCGCACCTTCTCTGAGCCGCCGGCGATGCCGACAACACGCTTGCAGCCGAAGATCTTCTTGGCGATTTGAACAGCCGCACCTCCGGTCGCACCCGCGGCACCCGAGATGACGACGGTGTGCTCGGGCTTGACGTGGCCGACTTGAGTAAGACCGCAGTAGGCAGTCATCGTTGTCATTCCCAATGCGGACAGCGCGATCGACTCTGATTGTCCTTCAATCGTCCTGTGTGACAGGTATGAGCGACTGTAAACTCACTGCGGGACGGTACGGGCTCACTGTGCCGGGAAAAGGCGACCTTGATTCCCGTTGAGAATCTGCATTTCCGACCAAGTCCCGAGCGCGACGACCCATGTTCCCTCCTTCCACTTGTCCGATCGACTCTTGATGATCTGGCCGAGGAAACTAGACGGCATCGGGTCTCCCTCGTCGGGCGCGGGCCCGTACGCGCGATCTTTCACGACCGACTTGTCGATCCAGGTCCGCTGCGCCGGGTCGTTTGAAAGGTACAGCGTCTTGACGAGAACTTGGCCATCCTTGAGCTCGGGTACGTCGCGCTCTTCGAGGCGGAAGGTCTGCCAGGCGGGAGAGGGTGAGTCGGCGAGAACCGAGTGGTGCTCGCAGCCGAGGAGGAGTCGAGCGTACCTCATCCGAGACGGGACCGGATGGCTTCTTTGCGAGGATCCAGACTTTGGTCTTGGTAGGAGTCGACATAGTGCACGAGGTAGGTCGAGGTGTAGCGAAAAGAGTAGCAGTCCCGGCTTGTCCGGAGTCCTCAGTCCCGGCGAATGGTCACCACACGGGCCGGCGGGGCAGCGTCATCGAGGTGAATATGATCAACAGGCAGCGAAAAAGCGAGACAGCTCTGTCCGAACCAACACCCAGACACTCGCGCTATACCGTTACGTTCGCTAGTGAGCAAACGGTCAATCCTCACAGTTCAACAGTGATTGCTATACCGCACACCCTCAAGTCCGACACCGCTTCCTGTATGATGACCGCCACCTCACTCCGCACGTCTGCCTTGAACGTGCCTCCGAGCACGGCCACGAGGAACAGACTCAGTGTCTCGAGAAGGACCTCCCACCGTAACGGTGGCCATGTCACGACACTAGTTGGCTCGGCCCCGAGAAAGTCTTGAACGAGCGCGAGGTCACGACGAATATGCGCGAGCTGTGGCCGCCTTCGGCCGGACAAGGGCTCGTCGGGCGTCATCACGGGATATTGATCGTTCACGATGCTCCGTTGTTGCCTCGCTTTGTCCCCAGATGTCGCCCATCGAGACGTCCGCGCTGTCGTGGCACCGCAAGAAGCGGGGGCCATGGGAGCAGGCGCCTGGCGGTCAGCCGGAGATACCGGGACCCGGACTGTGGAGGCCGGCATCTCGTACGCGCATGCGAGTCCGAGGCGACATAGACCTTCGATATCGCCGTCGTCCCACCATCGCCGGGCTTGTTCGATGCAAGTTTCCGGGTGCCAATGCCGCCAATCTTGCAGCGTCGCCGTCCAGACTCGCTCCTCATCTGGACGAGTGCGGACGAGATGTTCGTATACGTGGCGGTAGATTGGTAGGGCGATGAAGTGGGAGGTGAGAAGGGCGAGGTTGTAGAAGACGTCGGCGACGGTTTCGACCGCAATGAGGGGCGGTGGAGGCAGATCGGCATGTAGCGGCGGCATGGCAGAAGGAGTACTACTGCTGTTGACGGCGTCATCGACGGTGTCTTCCATGTCGTTTGCGTCCATTCGAGGAGGAAGAGGTTCCGGAGGATGCATCGACGATGCGCAGGCAACCGAAGGGTTCTTGGGCTTCGGGACTACCAAAGCGTCAGTGAGCTCATGCTCGACCGTCCCTTTAGTCTCGCTGGGCGGAAGTAGACAGGGAGGCGCGTGCCGTGAGGTTGTGCGGCGCGGAGCCTGAGCGCCGAGCGCCGATCCAGCTGTCAGCTGCGCCAGCAGACCGATAGCATCTTCGCGAGGCTCGACGACAAGAGTTTCGAGCCCCTCGACGGTCGCGCGGAGGCGCAAATTCCGATCCTCGGTAACGAGAGCGATGCGTCGTGGGGCCAAATGCTGCCGACACCAGAGCGCGGCGTCCAGGACGAGCGAGTCGTTATTCTCGCCGAGCGACGGTCGAGCTTCTGGCGTCAGTCGCAATGTTTCGCTCCGCTTCTGACCGCGCACGACGGCGGCGCCGGGCGACGAAAGCGTTTCGAGGAGCCAAGCAATCGCCGCTCGTGCGAGGGCCGAGATGCTGGTCCGCGTCCTGCCGGACGCGCTGCCTTCTCCTCGATCAACATGGTCGGTTTCCCTGGTCGAGACTTTGAGCCCATCGAGTTCGGCCAGGACGACTTGCGGTACGAAGAGGATCGGGCGGCTGGCGGGATCGAGTGCAACCGCGAGTTGGACCGTGGCCTTCAGCAATGCAAGGTGACTGATCAAGATATTCGTATCTGTCACACGGGCTCACGTCAGTCAGGGCTAGTCCGCCTTGGGCGAAAGAGGACGGACCCAAGACGAAGAACGAGGAGCCGTGCCGCTCCTGGTCCCCCGCGTCTGCCGGGAAGTCGAGGTCCATAGATGCGTAGCCATCGTGAGCCCTGAGCGACTGTACTGCGGCAAGGACGTCCTCTGCAGCGGGCGGTAAGATCTCGACGTCCATCATGTCGACCGTCTCATCTTGCAGACCGCGAGCGAGAGTGAGCGAGACCGGGCCGCTGCGGACGGCCTGGTCCCTTGGTGGGACATAGTTCGAGGCATAGGGCGCCAGGATGTATGCTCGTGTCGCTCCCCCTGCGAGTAAGCGGATGCAGAGAAAGCAAGTGGGACAGCCTCTCGGTTCAGGAGCGCGCTTCGGAGCAGCCTGCATTGCGTGTTTCTACCAAGCATCCCAATCGTCCGCTTCCTCCTTTGCTGGCGGCGGCGCTGCTTGCCGAGGCGCGACGACCTTGGGAGCTTGCATGACTGAAGGCACAATCTTCGTCGCCGACAGCTTCGACTTGCCGACCGGTTTTGCACCGAGCTTCAACCGACCGGACGCCTTATTCTGAGCTGGCCCGACTACCGAAGACGAAGAAGACGGCGAAGGCGTACGGATTACTCGGGGTGAGATGGGCGGCGACGCGACCTTGGCAGCCGGGGGCGGAGGCGGCGTCTGAGCGCCTGCGACAGGTCGACGCTGAGCGGCCCGCTCAGCTTCCGCCTCGCGTCGGCGCTGTTCTTCTTCAAGAATCTCGTCGGCACCGATGAGCCAGCCGACCCCGGCTGTCAACGTATTCGACAGGCCGGCGCGAAGGCCGAATCCGGATGTGCCGCCGGCTCGCGGCTGACGCGGTGGACTTAAACAATCTTGGCGAGGCGCAGAAACCGTTCCGTGTTCCTCCGTATGCGACGTGCGCTGCTGGTCTGCTAGTCCGCTAAAGGCGGCGGCAAAGCGCGCCCCGGCGGATCGCGGGGGAGGCGGCTGATCCAGCTTGATTGCCGGTGCCGCTGGTGCCGGAGATCGAGGAGAAGTAGTCGGAGAGCCATTCGGCGATGACGCATTGAAGCGATGCGGAGAAGCAGAGTCGGCGCGCGGATGCGACCCGCCGACTCCACCCAGGAAAGCCGCCGCACGGCGGAACGTGTGCGACGCTGCTGCAGCCGTTTCCTGCGCCAAATGACTTGCACCGGCTCCAGCCTGAGCAGACGGTATTGCTGCTGCGAGTCGCGGTGCCTGAGCCGAGGCGAAGGACCGGGGCGAAGTCGGAGTGGCGGCGGTGGACGAGGCGTTCGAGCCATTCTGCGACGCGCCAGAACCTCGGGCGGCAGCGGCCGCCAAGAAGCCGGCGACGCGTGCGGCGCCTGCAGCAGTGACTCCAGCTGCGGCGCTGGCGGCCGCTCGCGCAGCGGCTTCCGCACCGTGGCTGGAAGTTGTTGACGGCTTAGCTCGCCCTGATCCGGCCCCGCCGCCGTTCTCCTTCTCCTTCAACAGAGCCTCCTGAGCCACGCGGAGCTCGAGTTTGTTCCAATGGGGCAGGATATCCTGGATGCGTTCCGGCGGGCATAGACTGAGGGCTTGACCGAGAACGCCGAGCTTGCGGCGTGCGTCCGAGGTCCACGCCTCGTGCTTGCCGAGCTGGAAGCACGCGCGCCAGGCCTGGTCGGCGGCGGCGTCGGTGTCTTTCTGTATCTGCTCATCTGCCTCGGGTCGATTCGACCTCCTCCGCAAAAGCTCGACTGCGCGGGCGATCCTATCGCAGGTCTCGGCGGCAAGGTTCCAATCGCCCGAAGACGTCGCCGCTTCACTCAGTGTCGTCAAGACGCGGACTTCGCTCGTCGTGCTCCAGGTCGCAGCGCAGAGTTTCCGTGCAAGCTCGAGCACCATGTCTGGGTGTTTTGCGACTTGCGGGTTCGCGCCGAGCAGCCGGTCGATGAAGGTGAGTCGATCCTGCGCGTGTCGGATCTCGATGGGGGCGAGATTGATGCCAGGCCGGGAGTCGAGGCGATAAGAGCAGAGTCGTGATGTGGCATCGATAAAGTCGCGCTCGCGCCGGATCGCCGCAGTCTGCTGGGGCGCAGCGGACAAGCTTTGGAATCAAGAAGAGGTCAGCTCTGCGCGCCGAGGTAAGACGCAACTTGATGAGCTGTACGTACCATTCGAGGGCGAGCTTCATCTCGTCGCTGTGCTGATTGCCGGATTCGGCGTTGTCGTAGAACTCGCGCGACGCCGAAATGACGAGCTCTTCAATCTCTGCCGGTTCGAGCGGAGCTTTCGACAAGGCTAGTGACGAGGATGGTGTCGGGTCAAAGAGGGAGCGAGAGAGGGAGAAGCCTGCAGATAGTGGCGAACGGAATCGGTCAACTGCTGTTCAGATCGAGGAAGTCGAAACGAGCGAGACTCACGGCCAGCCGCAAGCAACCCGCCAAAGAAGATGCGCAGCACCTCTTTTCGCGTCAAGAGGTGGAAGGCTCGACCGAGTCCCCGCTCGACGGCCTCGTCCCGATCGAGCTCGCCTTCACTCGGCTGCGCGACGCCCGTCGCGTCCGCCATGAACTCCATCAGGCCCACCCACTCGTCCTCGCTCTCGAACTCGCCATCGTCGCCATGTCGACCACCGCCGCCGGTCGATGCCGTCCGGGCGAGGCGCGTAGCCCACTGCGATTGGGCCGCCCGGTCGCGGTACGAGGAGAGGAACCACGCGAGACCGGACGACGAGGGCGGACTCGAGTACCGAAGGAAAATCTCTAGCTGTGAGAGGTGGAGGTCGAGCGTGTCGAGGTGGGCCGAGAGCTCGGAAGGGGACGCGCTGGCGAGAGCATCGAAGATCGCCGACGGTGAGGGCGCCGCGGACGCCGTGCCGCCGAGCGCGAAGAGGTCCACCTTTGCGCGCTCCTCCTGTGTGTCCTTGGTACTCTGCGGAGAGTCGAACGCAGGCAAGCACTCGAACACGCGGCTCATGACGACGGCCGCTTCGTTCGTGGCGCCTGCCCTGCCAGCACCGTACAGGGCGGCGATTGCGAGCCGTGCGAGATCTGTATCTGACGTAACGAGACGCTGAGCTGTCGGGAGCGTCGGTATAGATGCTTCGACGATGGCAAGGAAGAGTTGGAGGCCAGAAGGGGACGAAGGTGGAGCGGCCAGACGGGTCGGCAAGGAAAGGATGAACTCGTACAGGAAGTCGGTCGCGGTCGATTTTGCGGGCGTTTCCACTCCCGCTTCAGGAGTTGACGACCGCCTGCGCTCGCTGCGCGCCTGCAGTACGTACAAGTACGGCATGACGAGGCTTTTGATCGTCTGCGCCAAAGCCGCGGTCGAGCACGTCGCCGTGAAGGCGTCGATTGCCTGTAGTGGCGTCAAGGCACGCCACCGCTCGAGTGACCACGGTTGCTCTTCCGCTATAGATCGACCACCGTCCTCCGGATCCGGTCGGTCATACACCAGTCGCGCGAGCAACGAGACGTCCTCGCCGGTCTCTTCGAGTCCGGGAACGTTCCGAGCGGCACCGTGCTGGATCAAGGAGAGGGCTTCCTCGACAAAGCCCGCTTCGACTTGTGCGCCGATCCGGTCGAGGTACCACGCTCGGACGTCGGTCGCGCTTCGGGGTTTCGCGGTAGGTGTTTCCGGCGTGAACGGCGTTTGCTCGGACCAATCCGCCTCGGTGCGCCAAGGCTGCGCTTCGGTCCAACCTCTACGCTCCTGGCCGCCACTTGCAGCAGCATCGACTTCGGGCAGCAGGTCGGTGTACGCTTCTGGGTCGACCCACAGCGGGACTGTCTCGATGATCCTGCCGCGGTGCGGCCAGAGTTGCTCCGGGTGGAGGGAGCAGAGGAGGCAAAGCTCCGGTAATGCGGCGACAGATGCGAGCGAGAGGGCGGTCAAAGCGATCGGAGTCGAGAGGAACGAGCCGAGTGAAGGCGGCGGTGGCAACTCGGGGTCCGAGTCGCTCGCTTCGTCTGACGCGTGGTCCCCGTCCGCTGCTGCGTCAACAGCCTCATCGATTGTTAGATTGAGCTCGCCCCAGCCGTCGCCTTCAGGGGCTGCGGCGTCCTCGAGTTCCGCTTTCGTCGCTGCATCGTGCCGTTCGCGTTTGTCGGGTAGAGCCGCCGGAGCGACGCTGAAAGTCCGCCCGTGCCTGATCCGCGGGGTCCTGAGGGTGTTGTCGTCCGCGTCTGCGTTGTCGGGGCCGTTTGCGACGTACAGTGCTTCGTAGGTCGAGATGCGGTCCTGCAAGTCGAGCAGAGTTCGCCTCGCTTTTGCCGTCTCTCGGTTCCTGCCTTCGACCGCGATCCACCTGTCGCACGCTCCAAGTGCGAGTTCCACTACCTTGTGCGCGACGGGGAGCGAGACGTCTCGTGCTGCAACGAGGCGGAGTGCTCCTGCGACGACTCTGCGAACGTCGGTGAGGGCGTCATCGCCGTCCCAGTCGAGGGCGTCGTTCGCTCTCTGCAATAATCGCGGAGAGGATTGATCTGGTCGTGCGTGAGCCCAATAGAGTCGAGCGAGTTGCGCCGAATCGGATGGAGCGAGTCGAACTGGTGGTGACGACGACGACGACGAGGAGGCGGCCAGCTTCCAGGCTCGAGCCCAATCGCTGGCCTGTACTGCTTGCTGTAGCTGTTCCACTTTTGCTCAGCGTGTGTGCGAGCGCGTACAGCAGGATGAGAGGGAAAGGGCGCGACACGAGAGGTGCCACCCCACATTCACTCGCGACTCGCTCTCGCTCTCTCTGCGCCTGCGCCTCGGATACGACAAAGGCTAGAGGGGATGGCAGCCCATCAAATTGTCCTAGCTCACATCTGTCCGACGGTCCAAGTCTTGATCGCGCCCGAACTCGCAAACGCGCTCACGAGGAACCGGTTCGACTCGCTCAGTCACTTGCTCGCGCCGTTCCTCTGCGAGCCAGGCTCGGAGCGAATCCAGACGAGAACTCCGGCAACGTACGACCAGATCACGCACGACCGCTTCCCCGTCAGGCTCATCGGCGACCTTACTCAGGCTGAACCTGTCGCCGTCGACTTGTGGCTCGACCAAGTCGGACAGGACATCGCAGCCAACGTCAACCGCTGGCTCGCAACAGAGAACGACTCAGGACGAGAAGACGAGCCGTGGTACTCTGCCGTCAGGGACGCCGTCTTGTCAAAGCGCGACCTCGGAGGCGACCTCGACTCGTTCAACTCGCCGTACGCGACCCTCGTCGCCCTCTCGACCGCGAACCCGGACCCGCTCAACGCCCTCGCCGCACTATGGGAACGAGCGCACGCCAGCGCCGCCGAGCAACCCGACCGGCTCCGGTTCGTCTTGCTCGTTCACGACTGCGGTCAGACCGATTCGGGGATCGACTGGACAGAGGCGCAGAAACTCCACGACACGGTCCGCAAGACGTACGGACTCCACACGGCACTGGTACCGCTCTTCTCGGCTGCCTCTGGCGCAGCGCGGCCTGAACCACCTGCACCGAATTCGGCCGCGCTCTGGCCCGAAGCGCCTCTTCACAGTGCGCGGAACCCAGCGACCGCTGCCCTGATCGGCCTCGGCGTCGACGACGGAACCGAGGATGCTCAGGCCGCGGTCGCACCGACCGAGGGAACCTCAGCCGCGGGCCCGATCGGGAGCGAACTCTCGGCGCAGGACCTGACGGCGCTCGCGACCTTCGCTCGCGAGTTTGTCGTCCAGTCACTCGTCCCGTTTCTCGAGCGGTCCGCGATCGTCGCACACGAGCAGTGGGTCGCGAGTCGGCGCAGTCTCGGCGGGCGGCTGTTTAGCGTCGGGAGAAAGTACTTTGGTGGCGGCGGCAGCAGCGGCGCGTCGGGCGGCCCCAACAGCAACGAGAGCAGCAGGGCTGGTAGTCCGGGACCGGGGGGCACGCTGTCCAGGGACGGATACAACGCGACGAGAGGAGTGTACGTCGGCGGCTTTGCCCTTCCTTGTCGTGCGGCTTCGCATCGCTGACTCTTCGCAACGCGGAACAGGTACCACCCTCTTGCGCAACTCTCGCAGACTCGTCGCCTCGCCGATCTCTGCCTCGTCCTCGGGGATCCAAAGCTGGCGCACGCCGTCTATGAATCGCTCGCAAAGGACTACAGGACCGACAAGGCTTGGCGGCACGCTGCAGCTGCGACTCGGATGGCCGGCTTGTCGAGCCTGCTCGTCTATTCGGCGACTCTTCAGCCGTCATCGAACGCGGCCTCTTCTTCCACTGCTTCCTCGACGCCGTCTCCGCTCGGCAGCCCGAACAACAACCCCGACGCGTACCTCGTGGCGGCCACGAGCTTGTCGAACTTGCCGTCGACTCCCGCCGATTACGACTCGCTCCGGTCGACCCTCCTTAATTACGAACTGTACAAGTCGCTCGCGGGCGCGGCTCCGACGGCATGGACCCTTGCGAGCGACGCGCTCGTTCGGACGGCCGGCGAGGCGGAAGAGGTCGTCAGCGCGGTCTTGCTTGAGCAGGCGGCGAAAGCCGACTGGCACGCTCCCGTTGGTATCTCGGCGGGAGGCAGCTCGAGCGCGAAGAGCCGCGGGCGCAGGCGAAAGTACGCCTTTCACTTGGCGATGGCGGCCGCGCGATACGAAAAGTGCGGAATTGTGAGTTGGCTCTCCGAGCAGAAGCGATCCCTCCGTCACAAGGCTGACGAACTCCTGACCGGGTTTACCTTCAGAAAGCGCTTTCGCGCCGGAGTCTCGGCGAGGCCGCCGTCCTCTTCCGGCCACCCGTCCCGCTAGCTCCGAAAGCCGAAGCAGAGGCCGACATGCCCTCGTCGCCCACTGGGGCGCTTCCTGAAGACCCGAGCGCCCCACCTGCCATCACGTCGCTGTCCGATCCGCGGTTCCCGCCACTGTCCGACTCGACAACGCTGGCGCCTTGGCTCGCCATCCGGACTTATATGCATCACTCGCTCGCACGGCAGGCATACACCGTCGGTGACGCCCTGGATGCAGTCGAGCACTTCCTGCAGCTTCTCGTAGGCAGTGCGGCAGACACGGCGGGTGTCGAAGCTGCAGAGGACGGCGGAGATGCCGTACCGATCGCTGCGGCGGGCGTGGGCGGCGATTGGCTCGACGATTTTGCGCTTGCATACGCGCTGCTCGGCGACGATGCAGATCGACTCGTCCGCGAGCGAGGTATCGCCTTGCCGCTGCGACTTTTCGACGCCAGGCAGGCTCGGCTCGTCAGCTCGGCAAAGTCTTCCGCTCCTCGACCTCGACGAGCTCGCGCCGAGGTGGACACCTCGTGGGCAGATCTGGAGGAGGAAATGCTACAGCGCGCTCCCTGGCGAACATCTGCGAAACGGCCCCGTCGACTCGTGCACCGGCAACAGTTCGCCTTTGAGAAAGCCGCCGATGGCTCGCGAACCCGCACGACGCAGCCCGCTGAAGGATTCGAAGTCACGGTCGGCGAGACGTTCACGGTCGAGGTCCCAGTGCGGAACCCTCTCGAGGCCTTTCTGGCGCTCGGCGAAGTCAGGGTCGATTACGAGCTCAAGGCGCCGGACGGAAGTGTGACGACGGCGACAGCGCACGCGCCGATGGACGCAGAGCTTGCTCCGTTAGAACAAAGCATGGTGCGTTTTCTCGGTCCAACATGTCACAATTGATATTGACGTCCTTGCGCAGGTGTTTGTGCCGGTCACGTCGGCGGAGCTCGGCACCGTCACTTTCAAGTCGATATCTTATCGCTTCAGCGGCCTCCTTCCCATCACAGAGTCTCTCCTCGACCGCTACTCGTCTCCTACGGCGGCACGTCCCGACAAGCCGTCAATCCGCAACCACGAGCCTCTCCTCGCGCGGATCAGCGAGCCAATCCCGCGAGTCACTCTCGACCTCGGCTCGCTCCCGACCAGACTCTTTCACGGAGAAGCGCGTCGCGTCAAGCTCATCGTGACCAACGTGGGCGAAGAGGCGCTCGATGAGGTCTACCTTGTGACGTCGCATCCGGCTCAGCTCATCATCGAATCAGAATCCAGGGGAGCCGGCCCCGTCGCAGGATCTCTCCACGCTCCACCACCCTCAGCAATCCTTGCTGCCGGGAAGCCCTTACGACCTGGCGCGAACCTCGACGTCTCGCTCATCGTGCGCGGAGACGAGGTCGGAGTGAGCGACCTGCGGCTGCTCTGTGCATTCCGCCAGGCCGGTCGGAATGAAGGATTCTCGACGAGCGACGTTCATACGCTCGAAACCTACCCAAGCTTGGATGTCCGCTCGGCCAGTCGGCCTTGTTTCAAGCCCGACGCCCCTTTCGCTCTCGATCTCGATGTCAGTGACTCGCAGCGTGGACGTCCCGTGCTCGCGAGCTGACTCGCACACTTTACACAGATCCATAACGCCGGTCTGCCGGCAGATGACGTCGCCATAACGGCATTTTCGATGTCCTCGCAGACATGGCGCATCGCCGGTGACGACTTTGCGAGCCCTGTCCTCGCCTGGCAGCAGAATACAGCCATCTCGCTCAATGTCACGAGTGCAAAGAAGCCGGACGACTTCGACGATGCTGGCGACCGCTGGTCGGTCAAGCAGATCCAGACGTTGCTCGAGGGCCGGGACGTAGCTTCGTCAGCGTGCCCTGAACCGATGCTGGTGCATAGCCATGCCGGCGGCAAAGTGAGCTCAAACTCTGAAGAAACAGGAGTCGAGAGCTGACACGACCTGATGGCCGTCTCCACAGGCAGCCATCCCCTCCGACGATTCACTCGGTCTGCTGCTCGCTTCCTACGCGGTTTCCCGCCGCTCCGACCTGCGGCAGCGCTTCCCGACCGTGCCAACCCATCTCCATGCGCAGCTCTTCCCGCTCTTCTCGGCGACGTCAGCGTGCCTCAGCATTGCCATCTCTTCCGAAACCTTGGGTATCGACGAAGAGCATCCCGCCGTACTGTTCTTGTCGATCGACTCGCCGCCAATCGGTTCGACAGCCGGTTCAAAGTCGAGCGAAGAGCTGCATCGAGTCATTGACGCTGCTCAAGGGATCGCTGGCGGCTTGTATGCTGAAAGTCAGCGCGAGCGTACCGCACTTTTGGCGGCGCTTCGCGGGAGTGAGCTCCTCAAGTCCGCAAGCATGTGTCCGTTGGCAGTGCAGACGCGCTCTCCGACCAATCTGCAGCACGACTTCTCGCGCGGGTAGGCAATATTCCGCTATTGATCTCGGCCGACCGAAAGCTGACCTGCTGAGACACTCTCAGGCCTTTGCTCCTACCGCTCGAGTTCCTCGTCCGCAACCGGTCGCCAGCATCGAACTTTTCGTACTCCCTGCGCTTCAAAAGCTCGGCGTAAGCTGGCCAGTCTCCTTTGGCTATACACTGCCTAAGTTGCTGATCGCGCCATTGCCCGACAGCTCGGCTCCTTTCATTGGATCGTTGCGAACTGATGGAGTCGTTGCCGCACTCGACCTAGCCTCTGTGCGGGCGCACGTCTGGATCTCGCGCGCAGGTGCGCTCGTCATCGACGGCGTCGACCTAATGACGGAGCGACCCGACGGCGGCGCTCCTTGGCGCGTGACTCTGCCGCCGCGCTCTGTTCGCGTGATGGACGCGAGAGCCCACAACATTGACGCGACACTCTCGAATACGTCACACAAGCCACTAGTAGATGTGCGGGTGTAGAGAAATACAGGAGCAAGTTACGGCAACATGGTGGCGTGGAGAAGAGGAAGCCTAAAAGGACAGAGAGGACAGTTCGACGACTTTCGCGAGCTCGTTATCGTTCCGTACTCGCGAGTAGTGGTTCGGACAGTCGGTCGAATCACAGGCGATACTCTCGCACATTGGATTTGCGGAGCAAGACACGCAGATCTGGTGGATGGAGCGTTGTCGGGACAAGAGAGCGTGCTTCCGGGCGGCCAGGGTGTAGATTGTTTCGCTGGGTTGAGCCTTGCATTGCGCGCACAAGCCTGCCGACAGGGACGGTTAGCTCGTGAGCGGGCGGACCTCGCATCTCGTAGCGGGCGCGTGTCGAGCGCAAACGTACCGCCGTTGCCCCCCGGCCCTTGACATGCGATGCAGCGATCGCTCACGAAATGCTCTTCGAGCATGATCGGCTTCGAGGTAGACTTCTGTGCGCCGGGTCGATGAACGCGTTTCGACTTTGCCATCTCCCGGTACCAGCTTTTCACGTCCGCGCCGACGAGGTTGAAGATTCGCTCGAGAGGCGGGATCATCATGCGTTCGATGTAGTGAGTCGCGTCGAGTCGGAGCCGGCTGAGTGACGAATGGAAGTGAGCGATGCAATTCTCTCCCTTCGACAAATGTCCAGACTTACGGATCGGCGAGGAATTCTTCGGGCGAGATCGCACGGTGGACCTGCTGTTGCCCTGGTTCCGCCTGGAACATCAGGTACGGAACACGCTCGCCGTATTCCGGCTCTGCGCGAGGATCGTCGAGCATGGCTCGCGTGGCGACGGCAGCGCCCGGCGGCGGCAGTCGGCCCTCGCTGTCGTTCCTGAAAGTCAGGCCGACGGATTCAGAAGGAGGAGAAACCCGCCCAAACGCGACGTACGCATAGCTGCCCAGCTTGACGGCTTTGGCGATGATAAAGTCTTGCGGCGAGACTTCTCCCGCGACAAGCTTCTTCCACTGACGCTGGCAAAAGCTCTTGACGAGCGAGAGATCTGAAGTGCGGAAGAGTATTCTGCGAGAAAACTGAACCGATGAGTGTGAGCTTCAAGTGGTCAAGTACAGATGTGCGTACTTGAGGCACGTCTCTTGCATCTTCTGGGTCGCAGCGATGCCATCGCGGCGAACGGTTTCGATGCCTTTTGCGTCAAAGTCCGGCTCTTTCTGCGCCTTGTATTCGTACTTGAAGCCGACGTAGCGCTTCTTGGCGAGGAGAACGCTCGGAAGGTAGACCTGCGAGTCAGCAACGTCAATGTACGCTCCACGTCGAATGTGCGCGGGCATAACTTCTACCTTCTCGAACTTGAGCTTGATCGGGCGCGGATTTAGCGACGTAACGCGGACAGCGATTTCGTCGCCGATTCGGAACGCCTCGTCCTTGCTTTTGCCGGGCAAATAGATGAAGAGCGAGTCGGTATCGCCGTAGACAACTTTGGCGCCCCAGGCTTTCACGGACTCGATCGTTTCCTTGGCCTGTGGAAAGCACCAACGTAAGTGAGCGGGCCCGAATCGCTGCTCGGTGCGGAGGACGTACCCGCTCCAACGTCTCCCGTCCGGTCTGAACAATGGCATCGGCAATTTCGACTGCCGGCATGCGGCCGGAAAATGTTGCTGAGGTGTACCCATACGTGACCTGAAGATTCGGCATTAGTCACGCTCCACTGGCGGAGTCTGTGTACGCACGTTAGCCAAGAACTTGAGCGCGAGTTGGCGAGCGTTAAGTAGCTTCGTCAAAGCCTGCGGAAAAGGCCTGATCAGCTTGCGTTCTTTGCTCGAGCTGATAAAACTCCGAACCCGGTCCTGAGCAACGGCCTTCATGCTCGACTTGACCATGACACGAGTGTCAAGGAGCTCGCTCAACATCTTGGCGAGGAGCGATTTCCGGATCTCTGGCTTCGCGAACATCATGCCGTTTGGCGAGACTACACGAAATCGCCGTCAGCCGGGCATCCTCCGCTCGCTCGGGGGAGGGGACAAACGTACTAGTGATGTGGTCACGAAGCAAGTGCAGGTTCCCCTCGGGCAGGTTGATCTCGCTGACGCCGAATTTGTTTGATCCTTTGAACGTGTTGACGCGGCCGAGGCAAGTTCTGCGTGACGGGCGAATCAGCGAGAGCAACGGGCTGTAGATCAGCGCTTTGCCCGCACGAGTAGCAGTAATTGTACGCGATCATGACCGAGGGATAGAGTGACTGGAAATCCATGACGAGTAGAGGGCCTTTGTAGAATGCGCTCTGCGGTTCCATGATGAGCGGCTGACATTCGGCAGCGTTTTGCCGACCGACCTGTGACAGCGTCTCAGCTTCACTGCGGAGATCGCCGCAAGCGCCATCGAGCATACCTGGACCCGATTTGGCGAAAGAAGCATGAAGCTCTCCGGCTTCGAAATCTTGAACATGACCGATTCGACCTTGAACTGCGAGCCCCGCGTGCGGACCGAGTGGAAATCGACGCCGAAGACCCGTGCCGATTCGCTGCGGACAAGACCAGGAAAGTCAGTTTCGCTTCGACGGTCCCTGCGCGGCAGATCGTCGTACCAGCTCTGGTCGACGATTTCGGCGGCGTCGAGCATCTCGATGTCCATCTCGACACGATTGCGGTAGTACGCGAACACGCGGGCCTTTTTCGCTGGATCGCCGCTCAGATACCAGTCGCTCAGGATGCGATGTGACCACCGAGGAGTTCTGGGATGGAGGGCAGCATCAGCGATTCTCCCGGCGGTCTACGCATCTGTAGCAACGTCACTAACCGCTGACCGAGTACGTGGAACGCGATGTGCTCGAAACTGTACTGCTGGAACTTGTTGTCGGCCTTGAGGATCCGCCAGATCGGCAGGACATGTCGGCCCGTGAAGTTGAGCACAGACGATTGGTTGTAGCCCCACCGGTCCGACTGGGCGTCGCCGAAGCGACCGGTGTCTGCCGACCGGACTCGGCCGAGCTCGGGCACGAGGTTCCAACCTGCGGCGAGCGGCATCAGCGGAAGGTCCAGAGCTGAGCGCCACGTCACAAGAACAGATGTCGTCGCACCATATTCGGCTTCTGCCCGCTCCAAGAGATAGCCCCACGACGCGTGGTGGACTTCATAGCCGCCGAGACATTCTGGATCCCACTCGTAACGGACCTTGTCGAGGAAGGCATCGATGAGCGTTCGCTCGTCAGAAACGATCTCGACATCGTATTCGGCCGGCGTGATGCCGAGCGTCCGCAGTGTACTGCTATCGCCGACCGCAAGGACCCCGACGTGCGTGTTTTCCGACCGCCCGTTCACGTGCAAGTCTTCGTTGTCGGACTGCAAGCAGTAGAAGATTGCCTCGATCGCGTCGAGCTGCGGGTCGGGGAGAAGCTTGCCGCGCGTATTGACTGGCGTCAAATGCTCGTATCAGCGCCTGGGTCTCGTACGAGCGCAAAAGAAAAGGGTGCGGGAACAGACCATGAAGCTCCATAGTAAGTACGGCCATGTGCTGCTTCTCGCGCTGACTCGAAGCTCCCTTGATGGCTTGGAACTTGTCACTGCCGTTCTTCTGCGTCGGTCCCTCAATCTGCGTGAGTGAGGTCGTTCGTCAGAATACATTTAACGCCAATAGTAGGGGTCGTGTCGATCTCGCACCTGCGATTTGGTCGGATCGAAGCGAGGCTTCTTCGCATCCAGCTCGGCTCCTACGGAAGATCTCCGACTCAGCACGAGCGCACAGCCACTGAGGCGGGGGAAGGTACGGACGGCGATGCTCGAGCCATGCCATGGCATCTTTTCTTGAAGGAGGAGCAGCCGAGAACTCCCACGTCTGCACGGAGGAGCGTGCGGCCAGTTGCGCGGGTTCAGGGCGAGCAGAGCGAAAAGTCGATCCAGCAGAGTGGTGCCTGAAGTCAGGCAGGTATCGCAAGGTCGTTCCGCGTAGCCGGAAGCGCTTGCCGCCGTACTCCCGATCTCGTCGAGGCACGTCAGTCGGATTGCTGTAGTGCGGATCCTTGTAGATGACCTTGGCGCGTCCGAAGCTCTCAATCGTGTCCTCGATCTGCTTTGCTGTCGGGGGCGCCTGTGCATAGAGGTAAGTTCGGCGCGATAAGGGGGCATCAGGTCGCGGAGACTGGATAGTAGCCGACCAAGGCGGCGGCGCGATCGTCCTTGCTCCGACTGTACGAGGTGGTACAGATGAGTCAGTGCACTGGCCGAAGCGGTCGATCGCGAGCAGTCCCGCACCTTCCGCCGCTGCGCTCGAGTTCTCAATCGATTCGCCAGCGTCGGCCTGGATGTCCTCTCCGGCAGGTTCCGGTGTCGCTTCATCCGAGCTTGATGCGAACTTGACGCGCCGGATCGGTGGCGATGTCGGGCGGGCCGAATCCTCTGCTTCCGTCTCGGCCGGCACAGTCGGGGGCGTACGAAATGCCGTCGTTGTCTCGTCCGGGGTACAGGTCTGCGACTGCGAAGAAGGCGTGTGGTCGCCGTCCATCTCCGATAGAAGGGAGGCGCTTCTTGCCCGCTCAACTTGTGCATCGCTGAGAGCCGCTGGTCCGGCGGCGATCGTACGCAGGTGCGGCGGCAATTGGGAAGGACCTTCCTCGGTGACGGTCGGAGTCGGGAAGTACTCTTCGTCGAGCGCGCCCTCGGGCAGGTCTCCGAACTCGGCCTCGATCTGCGACGGGGTCATGCTGACTCGAGCGCGTTTGACAGGTTGCAGCGGCAATACCGCCGGGGATGGCGAAGGAGGGGGCGAGGCTCGCTCCGTTGCCTCGTCGGACGAGGGCGATGACTGCAAGAAATGCTCGATCGGAGGAGCGCTCGACCGCATGTGCGGCGACGAGTAGTCAATGAGAGCTTTGCTAGGCGAACTGTGCAGCTGGCGACCAGCTGGAGGCTGCTCGAAAGACGCTTCTGACGAGAGCGGCTTTATGCTGTCGAATAGGTGTCCTGCGGTTGGAACGGGCGACTGCTTATCGCTCACCGAAGTGGGGCGAGCCATCCGGACAGCGACAGCTTTGGCGGGACTGGAGAAGGGGTTTCTCGACGGCCGTGCACGCGGCGATTGTTTCGATTGCGGTAAAAAAGCGGCCGTGCTGCCTCGCGAATGTTCTTGACCACCGCGCTGAAGAGGCTGTACGAGTTCGGGGCCGGGCGGGACGCGTGCTGTCGTCGGATTGACCGATGGACGGGGGAGAAAGCTCGCCGCTTGTTGTCCGAACGATCCGTTCTGCCGTGCGAGAGCCTCTATCGCAGCGAGCGGATCTTCGAGTTTGATCCGCTTCGTCGGCGAGAATGCCGGAGCAGCGGTATCGCCATCCGCTCGTCGCTTCGTTGAAGCCGTAGGCGACTGCATTGAAGGTTTTGTCGGCGAGACGGACGCAGGGTGGACCGACGACCTCCGCGAAGCGGGCGAAGCTGTTGTATCATGATCGTCGTCGTCGTCTCCGAGAGCGGGAGACACAGGTCGGTCCGTTCCGGCGCCCATTCCCCAGAAGCCGTCGTCGTCCTCATCACGGACCTCGTCCGGTTCGCGTTCCCACTCGCCTTCTTCGACCGACGTTTCTCGCCCGCGCATCTGCGCGACGTCTGCGCGGCGTCTCGCCTGCGCGAGCGCCTCTGCCTGAGTCGCCGGAGGACGCTGACCTCTTCGGCCGCTCATCTCCTCCTGCTCGAGGTCGTCCGGGTCGGAGTCGGCCTCCATCGCATCGCCTTCGTCATCAGAGCCGCCGACGCGATCCTGTGGTCGACGCTTCAGTCTGACCGACTTGCCGGCCGCTTGCGACGCCTGCAAGCGATCGATATCGACATCGCCTGGATGACCGGCGTGCAGCCACGTCGCCTCTTGCGCCTCGGTGACATTCAGTCCGAACCCGCGAACAGCCCAAGCGCCGAATGGATAGTTCTTGATCTCGTCCTCCTGGAAGCGCTCGGTGTAGACGGCGTCGACCTGCTCAAAGCTCGTCCGGATGCGGTCCATCCAGAACGCTTGCCCTCCTTCGATGAGACGGCCCTTCTCGTCGACGTAGGTGGCAAAGTCAGGCTTCGATTTGCCCTTCGGACCGACACGGTCTCGATATTTGGCGAGGTCATCGTCGATCTGGACCTTCACTTTCGCGCGGAATTCGGGCTCCCGTTTCCAAATCGGTGCTCCTGGCGGCCGCTCGTCCCAGTCCCGTGGCTCGTTGTCGACAATCTCGAAAGGTCCGGACTCGCCGCGCGCTGATCTGCGGCGCTGCTCGTCTTCCCACAACTCGCGGACGCTGCGGACGTTCTTGCCGCGCTCGACGCGATCTGGATGCAGAAGCTCGATATAGTCGTGGTGAAGGTTGCGCGGGGTCAGGCGACGGCGGTTCAGGATGGCCGAGACGGGGAGATCGAGTTCGAGGCGCATGTAGGACGTCTTGGCGGGACCGCCTTGCTCGACGGAAGGGTGTAGGCGATCAGGCGGGACGGTCCTGGTCGTATAGGTCCGAAAGGCGTACGGTCCCGTACACGACGGCTGATTGTACTCGTCAGATGGGCTCGGCACGTGGTCTGTCGGAAGCGCAGCGTGTCAACTGCGCTAGTTCTGGAATGACAGGCTGCGTTCCCCGAACGCACCTGGCAAGTCTTCCCGGAAGAGAGCTTTGCCGACCTCGACCCAGCCGCAACCAAACAAGTTGGCGTCGAGCATGAACTGGAGCAAGAACGGGACGTGCGCCTCAAAGACGTCGAACGGTGTACCCATGACGGCTCCGCTCCTGAGGACTTCGGACAGGCGGGTCTTGTGCCGTGGGTGGACGAGGTACACCTTGAGGTATGGTACGTAGCCGACGTGGTACCCGTAGAAAGGGATGCCCTTGCAGAGCACGATGAACGCGACGTATTGGGTCGGTTGGCCCTTCTTGTGCTTCGACGGCAGCGCGATTCCCATCGCCTTGTTCAGCGCCGCGCCGAATCGCCTAATATAGTCGCTGACTGTTGTAGCGCGGGCAGTCGTTGTGGTCAGTCTCGACGTGTGATCATTCGAGGAGGAAGGGTTTGACTTGCCGGAAGTGGGGTCGAGTTTCCCCTTGTACTCGACATAGACGTACGGGAATGCCCCGTGGACGTGCGCGCACACTCTCTGACCGCGGTCCGTCGCGCCAAAGATCCGAATCACGGGGACCGTATACATGTCACCCTTGACGAACGGCGACTTGCGGTTGTCAAACTGCGAGTGGTCGACCGACGGGACAAAGTCGATCGCGCTCAGTCGGAACCGGATGAAGCAGTCATCGGGCGGGACCGTCTGCGCGCTCGGTGCCGCGTCGGTCGGCGCTGGCGGGTCGTCGGACGGTTCCGTCATCGTCGTCGATTGTCGGCAACGAACAGAGCTGGCGGCGCCCAGTCAGGCTGCATGAAGCGGATAAGAGGAGTGGCACTGCTATCAGAGCTATGCTCTTCTTGTCGCATACGTGCACGTCAGGGTGCTGCTACACGAAGCGAGTTGGCGCGAGATTTTTTGACATCTTTGGCCGCGTCGGAGTCGAGAGAGAAAAAGTTCTCGCACGCGCGCCCCTATACGACTCGCAAACTCGCTCGCTGAAGGGCAGCAGCGATAGGCACACCGAGTCTGTATATCGTGACACCGTCTTCTATTCACAGGATGTAGGTCTCAATTCTAGGCCTTGGCTAGGAGCTTCTTGACGTCCTCCGTGTCTTTGACCTTTTCGAAAGCGGGGCGCGGGGTCTCGTACACGGACGTCGTCCGGCCGTACGTGATCCCGCCGAGCCTCGAGACGGGCTGCAGCTTGTCCGTGTCGACGAGGAGCGAGTCGTCGATCAGGTCGCTCCGGACGTGGAACAGCTTGACGCGGCCGAGGACGACAGTGGCGGTACGCTTGCCGGCGTCATTGTGCAGGTGGTAGTGGTGCTCTATCGCAGCGGCGAGCTGATGAGCATGCATTCCGGTCCGAACAATCTGCGCGCCGACTCACCGAGAACACATTCCATCGAAAAGGCGCTCTCGCCGACCCGCGGCGGCTTGATCGTCTTGCTGTCGACCGGCGTGAGACCGCTCAGCGGCCATTCGCTGACGCCCTTGGGCGCGTCGATCGATGTATAGTTGGCCGCCTCGACGAAGGGCTCAGAAATCCTGCACGTAGTGGCGTGCGCGTCAATTGCGGAAGTGAAAGCGCCGCAACGAGACCAGGCCGACTCACAAGTTGGCGACAAACTCTTTCGTGTCAAGAATATTCTCGCAAGTGCCCTTGAGCTCATCGGCGCTCCTGTTCGCCGCAAACGAAACGAGTTAGTCCGGTCTATGCTGCGGGAAAATGAGCGCCGCGGCAGACTCAACGGGTGCGTAAAGGCGGCCATGACGCAGGGCGGGTCGTGCGAGACCATGTTGAAGTAGGAGAACGGGGCCAAGTTGCGTTCACCCTTGGGGTTGACGGTCGAAAGGAATCCGATCGGGCGAGGGGTCTGCTCCGTACGAGGTCAGTCTGCGTTCGAGGGGAGGGGGATCCTGTACGCTCGGAACGCACGACAGCCTGTTGGTAAGCGGTCGCGCATCAGCATCGTGTCTGGAAATCGTGATTCGGCTCGAGCGCGTAGCGCACCGAGATCATCATCTTGTAGAGACCGCCTTTTTGCTCGAGTTGGCTCGGGTCGATCTCGCGGAACCTGCCCGGTTCGGTCGCTTTCGAGCCATCCCAGAGTCCTTCTTTCACTCCTGGCAGGTCTGTGCAGCCGTTGGCGCCCGTACCGACCTTCCAGTCGGGGGAAGGGATCTGCGCGGTCGGGTTGAGGTGGAGGCCGAAGTGCAGTTGCCGGTCAGCACATTGTGATACTCGGTACAACAGACTGCGCCTGTGTGCGCTGCTCACCTTTGTGACCTTGTACTGTTCGGCTGCGTCAAAGTCGGGTCTCGAAGCTTGGACCTGGGTGCGAGGTTGAGTGAGTGTTGCGTCACTCTTGCTGTCGGCCGAGAGTGGGGACAGGAAGGCACCTCGGGGAACGGAGGGTGAGGCGCCATCAGGGTTCGCTGCGTATGGAATCGACGTCGAAAGGCGGGGAGAAGAGGCCGCGTGACTCGAAGGGGCATGCGGGTGTAAGGAGGAAGGAGGAACAAGAAGGCTGACTGCGCCGCGCCAGACTGAGTCGACCACGACCACACTTTACTGTCTCTTCCGGACTCTTACTCCTGCTTCTTTCTCTTTCTCCAAGCTTCTGACGTGCAGATCTCTATGGACCCGCCGACGGAACCGTGCCCCGAGGGCGTCGTGGCTGTCCCCCTCGACCTGCTCGACTTGCGGCCGGACGCCGACGTCGACCGCGAACTGCTGTCCAAAAGACCCGTCACCGGCGAAAAGAACGTCTGGTTCTTCTGGCACCAAGGCTACGAGCGGATGCATCCGTATACTCAGCGGAACGTCCGGGCGTGGCATCGCCGCTTCTCAAAGCTGGGCTGGACGGTCCGCGTCGTCGACTATCACGACGGTTCGCCGCACCACGTCTCGCAATACCTCGACTTGCACGACCCTGCCACGTTCCCGCGCGCGTTCCGCGAACGGACGCTCGCCGGCCCGCACGCACTCCAACACACGTCCGACCTCGTCCGGTGGCCCTTGTTGCTCAAATACGGAGGCGTCTACAGCGACGTCGGCTTTATGCAGATTGGCGACCTCGACCGGCTCTGGAAAGAAACCGTCGGCGACCCGATGAGTCCGTGGGAGGTCCTCTCGTACAGCTCGGGCGGCGCAGACGGGCCGACCGAGTTGACCAACTACTTTCTCGGTTCGCGCGCCCGGAACCCGCTCTTTCAGCGTTGTCACGAGCTCCTCCTCGCGCTCTGGGCGGAAGACGGCGGCAAGACGAGCACCGAAGGGATGCACGCGAGCCCGTTGTTGCGCGGCGTCCCGCCCATGTCGGCCGGTTCGGGCTTGTCGTTCGAGGAGAACGGGCGGACTTACGGACCCGACGAAGTGAGCCAGCTCTTGACCGACTATATCGTCCAGGGCCAGGCCATGACCCTCGTCATGGGCCTCGTCGACGTCGACTCGGACTGGGACGGCCCGCGTTACGTCGCCGACCAAGTCTTTGCGATCGAGTACATGGAAGGCTCGCAGCTCATCAACACGTACACGGCGTGGTCCGGCAAGGAGGCGTTCCGGCTCATGTCGTTACCCGTCGCCGCCGCCACCGGTCAGTCGGCCGATCAAGACCGCGCGCGCGAGATCGTCAACGGCTGCCTGTCGCGCAGCTTTGGCTTCAAGCTCGCGCACGGCCTCATCCTCCGCGTCCTCGGACCGACACTCGGCTCGCTGTGGCGCGCGAACGACGGCGCCGACATTGCGCCGGGGACGTTTGCGTACTGGTTGCGCTCGGCGATGGTCTACTGGACGCAAGCTGCCTTGCCTCCGAGGGATCCGGCGCTCACGGTCGTCAGGAAGCCGCTCAAGGTGGGGAGGTTGTTGGAGACTTAGCGCTGGCTGCCGGGGACGTCGCCCGCACGATCTGGGTCATTGCATGGTTTACCCCGGTCGCACTCTTTCGGTAGACGCTGTTGCATCTTTAGATCGTGCTCCGTTCTCCCGCGACCGTCAAGCATTCGAGAGAATAGAGAGCGTTTTGAAAGTCGAGAGTCCGCATCGCCACCGTTTCACGACATTTTTTGAATGCGAGACTCGAGTCGGCCCGCGTGAGGACAGTATTCGCGCGCGATCCATGGATGGTAGATTGTCCATCTCTCTCCAAACACGTGGCAACGACGGAGATCTCCTGTGGGACGCATGCCGCACGCCTCCGAAACAACTCCGGGCCGCCCGGACGGCATGTCGACGCCTCTCTGCTCGCGCACACCCAGCTCGCATCGATCCGCATGAAGCCAACGTATGTGTTGCAGGTCCCAACAAGCGAAGAAGAGGTCGGAAGGGGTTGCCGTTTACTTCTTCTTGCTGCAGATCGAAAAAGCGGCGTATTTCGGTCAGTTTTTGGCGTAACTCGATGAAAACAGGAAAACGGCTCACGAAACGCCGACCGTCTTTCCTCGGCGACCAGTCGTCTTCGTCTGAGCCATTTTTGAAGCGGTAGAGGCGATTGAAAGTCAGCGAAACGAAAAAAACGAAACCGCGGAAGAGAGGCGAGTGGCGAGCCGGCGTCCGGCATGTCGGGCGCGGACGGCGGGTCGCAGAACGTGCGCAGAGGGTGATCTGTATCGTAGGGAGGCAGGAAAGAGGCAAGAGAGGGAGGAACTCACGTGCTGACCACGAACACGCAGTCCCCAGTATGTACGGAGACCGCGGTGGTTGCGGATCTTCTTGACTGTTTCCGACATGTCTCAGCTTCCCAACTCTGACGTAGCACCATCTGCACGCAGAACTCACGGCGCTCGAGGTCCTCGCGCATCTATAGGGCAAGAAGAGTCAGTCAAAAGTGCCCAGAGCCGGAAGAAGCGAGGAGACTAACCTTGGAGTCAAGCTGGTTCGAGAGGAGGTGGCCACTCTTGCCGTCGACAATGTCGCTATGGAGAGCAGGCATCAGCGACCGCATCCAAAACCCAAAGTAAAAGGAACCGAATACTCACCGCTGCCTGTTGACGAACCACGACGGGATCTTGAACTGGCCCGGGTTCTGCATGATGGTGACGATACGCTCGAGCTCGTCAGGGTTGAGCTCACCAGCGCTGTATCGTCACCATCAGAGGCAAGAACGGCAGGAAGGGGTAGAAAGGGGGAGAACTCGTCAGCCATCGGGCCCCTCTTTTCCCGTCGCGACCAGACGCCGCCGTCTCCACCCTTTGCCCGCCCGTGTCCCGCGACAACGCACCGCTTGGCGAGGTCAACGTCAGCCTTCTTGCAGACGAGGTTGGCGTAGCGACGACCAACACCCTTGATCTCGGTCAAGGCGTACTGCGCGCAACACCAGAATCGAGGTCAGCCCGCCCGAACATCGCGACCACCCGCCCTACGCGCCGTGACGCACCATGATCTTGCGCTTTCCATCAACGTTGGTGTTGAGGAGACGCAAGATGTGCTGGAACTGCACGTGAGCTTCAGGGACGACGAGCGACATGCTGGCTGTTGTCGAGTGGCCGTAGGATCAAAGTCGAGGCGCAAGCGATGGCGGTGACGGCAAAGTCGCATACGGCGGGTTTCGAGAGGATGTGTGGGCAATCGTCAGCATTGCCGGTCTGCCGAAACGCGTACATGCCTGGTCCCCCCTTAAAAGTCTCCTTGCGCCCCGGTGACGGCGACCGCATCTCGGCGAGCAGTCCTCGCCGTGCCACCGCGCACGCGTGCCCTCATCCAGGACCTCTTCTGAAAGCCCTCCGCGCCGAATCGGCCGATTCGATCCACAGAATATTCTCCTGGACTCGACCCTTTCTCGTGTCGCCTGACCCGTCCCCTTCAGCGGTTCCTCCACTCTCCTCCAAGCCTCGCTCTTGATCGCCTTGGTCGATTTGGAGATAGTCTCACCTCTATACGGTGTCGATCAGACCGTCAGAGGGATCGAAAGAGGCGAGCAAAAGTCGAGCGAGTTCCGGGAGGCGGTGAGAGGAAGAGGGCGACCGAGACGGAACGGCGAGTCGACACAAGGGCGGGACGGTACGAGCGCGGTCAGCTCTGGTCAGAGGTTCGCTCAAAGGTCAGATTGTGCGAGTCTAGCTTACGAAGCTTTACGCGGACCGGAGTGGTGAGGAACACACTTTCCAGGTCGACCCGCGCTCACCGACTCGGAGCGAGCGCGCGAGGCGCGCGGATCGGGGCCGCTTTTCCCTCGTCCTTCAAGCTCGGCAACCTCTGTCACTCCCTTCTCTCCCTCTCTTTCCCTCTCTTTACCGCTTGGATTCATACGCTTCTGAACACACTGTGCAGCCCTCTCGCTAGCCCAGCTCAGCCCGCTCAGCTCCGACGCAGTCGCCATCGTACCACCTCGCACTCGCATCCTCGGACTCGTCGGCCGCCGACTGCGACTTTGCTCGGCTCGTCATGCAAAGAGTCGTAGCGGTACTTGGGGGGACGAACGCAGGCGGCAGTCTGCAGCTGGGCCTGCCCGCATTACTTGCTATATGGGAAAGGCGCGTATCGTGCTTCGCTCGCAACGCCGTTTCGATCAACTGTCGCACTCGCGCCCACACACGCACACGCACGCACCGAGCATAAACACATGATGATCAAACATTACACAAACAAACTTATCTACATTATCAGAACCTCGAACGGGCCGGGCAGGGGGGCATCCGTCTTGCGGCGGGTTCCTCTTCTTCCCGGTCCAGTTCGTTGTTGAGACAAGGACCCCTGATATCTGCTCGTGTGCGTGCGTGTGCGTGTGCCTATGGCTACAGTGTTGCCGCTCGAGACGCCTGCGCGATATCGTGCGGAGAACTGTCCTGCCGCAAAATGCTCGCCAGTTGCGATCGGGGCTGCTCAATGGGAAACATGCTCCTCCTGCTTTGGCGATATCGTCTTACCAGCTGCTTACACGCGCGATTGATTCATGCTATCTTGAGCGCTACCGCAAGGGACGCACGACGAAGCGCAAGCCAGCCGCTCTCGTCTCGACTTTGCAGAGCGCGACGTCGACGATTTATTCCTACCTCGGTCCGCTCTGAAGGGACGAACTGTAGTGCACGTGGAATTGGACTTTTTGCAGTAGCACGCCCAAATATGGTGATCCGAGCTTGGAGCATGCGCGGAAGTCGCTCGAAAAGGTGGCAGCCGCGCGTGTGCGAGTCGTGTGCCTGTTTTTTCTGCGCGACGCGCGCGTGAAAGTCTCAGTCGCAGCGTCAGTCGCACCGCCACTCGAAGTCTCTCTGCTCTCTCCTCCCACACCCTCACATCACGCTCTCATAGCGTTGATACTACTCCCTTACACACCCTACCCACTCACACATCAGACAGCAGATGTCCCAGAATGGCACGACCGGTCTCGAGGGCTCGATGAGTGAGTCTTTGCGCACTTCATCTCCTTTTTTTCGCTTTTTTTTTTCGCTCCCGCGTCCAGCTCGAATCGGGTCGCGACTGTCGCGACGCCGCTCGAGCGGGCGCAGGCAGCTGGTACTCTAGCTGCACAATATGCTGACCATGTGCTTCTCCTGGTCTCCCTCTCCCCCTCTGTTCCTTGCCTGCCCGCCACCGTCGTGACGCCACTGTTGCGCGTGACTCGGCTTGCTCCTGAAATCTTCCTCTGTCGATCCCCCTCGTCCGATCGCCCATCTTGTGCATGCTCTCACCGCACGCAGGCTCTCTCAACGTCAACGGCGGCGCTCCCGTCCGCAGCGCCTACGTTCCGCCGCACTTGCGCGGTAAGGCCGCCTCGGCGGCGCCCGCCATGCCTCCTCCCGTTCCGTAAGTCTTCGCTGCGGCTCGGCTGACCGCTCCATGCGGCATATCGAACTGACGGATGACACATATCTGCAGCGGCCCGACTTACGGCGGCGGTGGCGCTGGATTCGGCGGACCGGGTGGCGCGCCCTTTGTCCCGCGCGGCGGCGACAGCTGGTCGTCGAGCCCGCGCCCGGCTGCCGGCGCCGGTGGCTTTGGCGGTGCGCCCCGCGCCGGCGGCGGCAGCGCGTTCAGCGGCCGCGACGGTTACGGCTCGTGGCAGAACGGCAAGCACATCGCCGGCCCGTCGAACCCGCGCGTCGAGAAGGACCTCTTTGGCGACGTTGGCGACCGCCTGAAGCAGCAGACTGGCATCAACTTTGACGCCTACGCCGATATCCCCGTCGAGGCGACCGGTACCGACATCCCCGAGCCGATCACCGAGTTCTTGCCGCCCATCGACCCGCACTTGCTCGAGAACATCCGCCTCGCGCACTACAAGACGCCGACGCCGGTGCAGAAGTACTCGGTGCCCATCGTCAACGGCGGCCGTGACTTGATGGCTTGTGCCCAGACCGGTTCCGGCAAGACGGGCGGTTTCCTCTTCCCGATCCTCTCGGCGCTTTTCACGCACGGCCCGAGTCAGAACGTCGCTCCCGACCAGGGCCGCGGCTACCGTGGCCGCAAGGCGTACCCGACTGCTCTCGTCCTCGCCCCGACCCGTGAGCTCGTCTCGCAGATCCACGACGAGGCGCGCAAGTTTGCCTACCGTTCGTGGGTTCACCCGGCCGTCGTCTACGGTGGTGCCGACGTCGGCTCGCAGCTCCGCCAGCTCGAGCAGGGTTGCGACCTCCTCTCGGCTACTCCGGGTCGTCTCGTCGACTTGATGGAGCGCGGCCGCATCTCGCTCGCCAACATCCGCTACCTCGTCCTCGACGAGGCCGACCGCATGCTCGACATGGGTTTCGAGCCTCAGATCCGCCGCATCGTCCAGCAGGCCGACATGCCCGACGTCATGGACCGCCAGACGCTCATGTTCTCCGCCACCTTCCCGCGCGAGATCCAGATGCTCGCTCGCGACTTCCTCAAGGACTACATCTTCCTCTCGGTCGGCCGTGTCGGTTCGACCTCGGAGAACATCACCCAGAAGATTGAGTACGTCGAGGACGAGGACAAGCGCTCGGTCCTGCTCGACATCCTCTACTCGATCCCGCCCGGTGGCCTCACCCTCATCTTCGTCGAGACCAAGCGCATGGCCGACCTGCTCGAGGGCTTCCTCGCCCAGAACAACCTCCCGTCGACCTCGATCCACGGCGACCGTTCGCAGCGCGAGCGTGAGTACGCCCTCGAGACGTTCCGTACCGGCCGCACGCCGGTCATGGTCGCGACCGCTGTCGCCGCCCGTGGTCTCGATATCCCGAACGTCACCCACGTTGTCAACTACGACCTGCCGTCCGACATTGACGACTACGTCCACCGTATCGGTCGTACCGGTCGTGCCGGTAACACTGGTCTCGCGACCGCGTTCTTCAACCGCGGCAACAAGAACATTGTCCGCGACATGATTGAGCTCCTCAAGGAGGCCAAGCAGGAGGTCCCCGCCTGGCTCGAGGCTGTCGCCCGCGAGGGTGGTGGATTCGGCGGTGGACGCGGTGGCGGACGTGGTGGTCGCGGCCGTTCGGGCCCGACTCGCGACTTCCGTTCGGCGGGCCCGTCGGGCGGCGCCGGTGGATTTGGTGGTGGCGGATCCCGCTTCGGCGGTCCCGCCGCGTCCGGCGCGGGCGGCTGGGGTGCCAGCAGCGGTGGCCCGTCGGCCTTTGCTGCCCGCCCGAGCGGTGGCGGATACGGCGCCTCGTCGGGCGGCGGATCGGCCTGGTACTAGGCGCGCGAGCGACCTCGGCCTGCTTTCTCATTCTTCTCGTCGCTTCCCCAGACACCTTTTCTTTTCAATCGTTCCATACGTTTCGCCCGCAGCTCCGCAGTACAGCATCTACAGCGCCATCTTTCCCTCTTCATCGTTCCCGTACATCCAGCAGTCAGCAGCATCGACTCGAAGCGGCGCACCTCCACGCCGCTCAATTCGCATTTCAGGCCTCGCATTACCCCTAAACGGACGTTCCTTCGACCGACCCCACCCCCTTTGCATGACGGGTGATCCCGCACAACCATAATGTATCACTTCTTTCGGCACGTACGCGGTCGTCGTCAGCCCTTCACTGGGACTTCGACCACCGGTCCGCGATCACTTGCCTCCGAACCAACATAGATCACCTCCCGTCATCTCGCAGCGGAACGACCGTCCGCCCTCCCCCTCATCGCGATGCCCAGATGCCTTCATTCGGCGCCTGCCTGCCTTCCTCCCCTCCCCTCCCTTCCCCCGCTTGGGACCTCTTTGCCGACACAACGATCTCTTGTTCACGCTTCCGCCTCGCCTCGCAACATTACCGCATCGATAGACATGATACCCACCGCGGCCGCGCGCAATTCGGATACCCCCCTCTAGCCCGGGCCGCATCGGCTGTTTGACCCGTCTCTCGTTCGGCGAGCCTTCCATCCCATCGTGTGCATTCTTGATCTCCCCCCCCCATCGTTGTGTGTTCCTGAGCATTTTTCCTTCCCTCTTCCAACGCGTCGTTGTAGATTGCCGTACCTCGCTGTCTCGTTTCCCTCCCGGTTTGTAACATACCTCTCGTGACTACTATCCTATCTCTTGACACGCAAGCCTTCATCTTCTCATTGTGCATGCACTTTCGCTCGTCATGCAGAGTACGTGAGCGTGGTCGCAGAGAGAAGACTAACAGTAGCAATCGTCATGCTGCAATCGCGTGCTTTTCAAGTGAAGCGCCCCGAGCACGCAAATGCTCTTTCTGGAACTGATCATGTCCATACGACAACCGCTTCCCGATAGAGACTCGGAGGGGCGCCGGCGGCTTTGACAAGTGTCTCCAGTGCCTTGCCCTTGACGTGCCGTCCCGCCCGTATTTCGAGGACGTCGATCTGCGCCCGACTGCTGTTTGGCCGACCCGACGCTAGACCCTTGACTGAGAGTGACGACAAACGAGCGGGCGTCGTCAACGTAACGGCGCTCGCCAGCTCGACGAGGACCCCTACGACGTCTTTGCCGAAAGCAACGACGAGGCGCTGTGGTACCGACCGCAACGCGCTGACGAAGAGACGCTCTCGGAACTTGGTGGCGTGGTAGTCGTGGCGTAGAGGATAGTCGAAGTGCAATTCGAGCGTGTCGAGAACGAGGGACCCGAAGCTTGCGAAGTTCAGGTCTTCGAGCACAGGTCGATTGGCCCGCGAGACGACCTGCAAGTGCTTCGTGGATTGGAACATGCCGAGCCGCTTAAGACGCGTTGCAAAGGTGTTGGAGATGCAGCTTTCGACGAGGACCTGCCGAGGACTGCCTGCCGCCACGAGGGGGTATGCGTTCGAGTCTCCGACCTGGTGCAGGACAGGCTTATAGAGAGGCGGAGCCGAATCGCAGAGCTCGAGTCGAACAAGATCTGCGCACGGGGCTGTCGACGGTCAGTCACGTAGTCGGACCTTAGGCTTGACGACAAGAAGCTCACTTGGCAAGCGCAACGAGGCGAGAGCATCCGCAGATAGCGACGCGACGTTGATGCGGAGCTGCGTTAGCCGGTCACAGCGCTGGAGGACCAGCTTGACGAGTCGCTCAGTCTCAAAGTGCGACGGAACGCCGAACCGGTCGGCGACGACGACGTCGAGGCAGAGCCGAGTAGCGTCGCACGCCGCGTGCGGCACCTCTTGCTCCGGGGCCGAAGCGGTTCGTCGTCCCCTATTCGAGATGCGAAGGATTCGCAAAGGCAGGGTCGCTTTCCGCCAATGGCGGCAGACGCGGCCGAACGGGGTCAAGACGTCGACTTGTTGGCGGTCGAGCGGCAGGGAGGACGTCGCATGTACCAAGATGCGCTTCAGCACATCCTGCGGAAGAGTGGCGGCCGAGCTTTGCCGGGGAAGAACGCGAGTCGCCTTGGTTGAAGCGGTGCGATGTCTGGCGGAGTACTGGATCCAGGCGGGTTCTTTCGGGCCCGGCATCGTCGGTCGATGTGGCAAAGCACGATGGAGGAAGTCGAAGACTTAAAAGCGAAGAGGTGAGGGGTGAAAGGGGCGAGGAGAGAAGATAGGATCGATAGGAAAGGGAGACGCCGTCAGACAAATCCGCGGATTGGTCGGACAATCCGCGGACCGGTACACCGGAGACGGCCAGCTCGACGTTCGCCATTCGGTGTGGTAATAACAGCCGACGCGCAGAGTTGCGCGTGATCTGCGCAGGATGCGCATCACGCCGAGTAGCTCGGATGGCACCGATACGTCTTGCCGCCGTGCTCGAACGTCCCGTCGCGGTAGATCTTCTCGAGCTCGTCTCCGAGACCCGGGTTGACATCACGGCAAGCGTCGGTGACTCGTTTTGCCCAGACAAAGTATTCCTGCGGACGTTATCCGCGTAAGTTGGGCGACGCGCGCCGGGGAGACAGGCCCGTGAACGCACCTGGATCCGGTTCACCGACCATCCAGCAGGGCGACCTTCGGGGCTCATCAAGTCACGCAAGTTTGACAATTTGTCAGCGAGCTTGACGTGTTCTGCGCAAGGAGGGTACGAGTGAGCGTCGAGATGTGGGGTTCCTCGACCGAGCTAACGAAAGGCTGCCTCACTGGCTGCGTCCGATTTGTGCGGCGCCGAGTCGATCTGGGCTTGCTTGCGTTGCGCCTTGTTGAGGTGCTTGTCGTCCGAGCATTCCATCACTGCGGGGAAAGGTGAAATCAGCATCGCTGAAATGTCGGAGCGGGTCGCCCTTCGACGGGCCAAGCCCGCTTCCGTTGGGACATGGCGCAACTCGAAGGCACACAGACCCTGCACTCACCAATCTTGGTCACCTGCGCGCCAAACTTGTCCTCGAGGTCCTGGACCGTCACGTCCGTGTCCTCGACGGTATCGTGCAAGACGGCCGCCTGGAGGATCTCGACGGGCGGGTTCGGGTACAAGCTCGATTCGGGCGATGCGAGGAGGAGTGCGACGTGGAGCGGGTGCTGAATATAGGCCGGCTGCGCTGCCGACTTGCGGCGTTGCTGGTTGTGCGCGACGGCGGCAAAGTGCGCCGCCTCGAGGAGCTGCGACATGCTGGACGCCGAAGCCATGCTCAACGACGGTAAGGAAGTGATGGTGCCCGTGTGCAGAAAGGCTCTGATCTGGGCGGTCCTGGCTGAGTGCGGCCTTGGACAGGCAATCGGCGAAGGAGACGAGGTCGCGAGTCGGAGCGAGTTGCGATTCACAGCAAAGGGAGCAGCTAGAGCGCTTCGCACGGACCCGAGCCGACTGTTCGCCAGTGTTATCGAAAGTAAGAGCTTGGGCAAGAGGCAGGCGCTGGCTGCAGGAGAGCGAGAGTGACAAGTCTTGCGCGAACCGGCGTCGTCATGTCATGGGTTGCCATCCTTTCCCTCGGGCACCGACTAACCTTGTCGCATGTCGGACGACAACGCCGGGAACGTCTGGTTCAGTCCACCGCCGGGCTACGTCGAACCCAAGTGGCCCGGGCTGTACAATCCCTTCACGGGGTCGGGACAGTACTTGTACCGCCCCGAGCAGATCTGGCGGTTCGTCGTCTACGACACGCTCGTCCTGACCGGCAGCGTCTTCTTCCTCGCCGGACTCGTCTGCGCGTACAACTTTCACCGGCGTCACTTCCGCCTCGCCGTCTTTCTCGCGCCGGCCCTCTACACTTTGACCGGAGCGGCGCTCGCGTTCGTTTCGGCGACCGTCGTCGGGTACTGCCTCGCCGCCGTCTACAATGCCAGCTTCCTCCGGATGACGACTTGGGTCCCTGCGCTGTGGGCGTTCACGCAGGCGAGTCTTTTCGTCCCGACTGTATGCTCGTTCGGCCTGAGCGTGTTCGCTGACGTCTTGCGGCTGAACAGATGCTCATCGTCGTCCTGTCGGCTTCCACGATCCAGACCAAGGCTTTCATGGGCTGAGACCTCGCTCAAGGTGCCTTGCGAGTGATCTCTTTCACGCGTGTACTTCAACTCGCTGACTGGAGTTAAGTGTATGCAGCTGCGCAGTCGTTATATGCCCCTCCCCTGAGTCGATTCTGTGCGCGGTCGAGGCGCGACTGAAGAGACCTTCGTCGCACCTCGTCCGGTTCGCCTTCCGTTCCGACCCTCGCGTTGGTCGACCCGCTCAAGTCTTCACAAGCATGCTACCGCAAGGCTGAAGCCTAGACACCTCTGAGCGAAAATGCTATGGCGCTTCAAGGCCGCGTAAGCCTCAGCTGCGACGTTCGGCCGCTTCGTCGCCGAGGCGACAATCCTGTCGAGGCAATTTCCTGCTCATCCCGTGAGTCTCCGTTCTTTGCTCATGTCGCGAAGCACGCATGCGCGCACACGCACGCGCACTCCAGCGCGAGCTTGAGGGATTGCTACCAACGAGGGAGGGGAATGAGGAAACCAAAATCTGCCAAATATGTTTTAACTCTGCCGATGCGCTCCTCACAAAGCGCGATGCGGATTACTGATTTCCACGTCAACACCACTCTGACCCCTCCCTATGGTGCACCCCTGTGCGGTGCGAGCGTCGGCGGCGCGCGTGCGTGCTCGTGCGAGCCCAATCAGCGCTCTCCAAGCTGCAGGAACAGAGGCAGCGATCGATCCAGCCGTGCTGACATTCGGTTTCCCTGCTTCCTCCAGGTCATGGGCGAGGTTTCCCGTTGCTCGATCCGAGCTTGCGGGTCACTCGAACGCGAACGCTCTGCGCGTTTCCCTCGGTACCCTCGACTCGGTCAGCCTGACTTTGCGCGCAATATGCTGCATTTCGACGTAGTCCTACGCAGTGCAGTACAGCTCATTCTGGAACGAATCGACCCAGGAAGGATTCGCGAGCGAGAGAGCAGTGATCTGCCGGGAGGAAAGGCTCCTTTTTTCTCTACGAGCCGTTTCTGAATGAAAGTACCAGTCGAGACGCTTCCATGATGAAGTACTTCGTAATCTCCGCACAGCTTGCGCGAGTTCTGGGAACTGCTCGAAGAAATAGCTCTGAGAGCCACGGCACGCGAGGGGGGCGACGGCGGAGGAATTTTCCGCGGTCGAGAGGAGAGGGGCGCGGGCGAGACCTCACGGATTTGCGGCCGATCGTCACTGCAACAAGACGTTGACAGCTAAAGTCGCGCCTGCAGACACACACCAGCTTGCCATGTTCGCTTGCTGAGATCACACATACGCACGAACCAGCAGAACCCTTCTAATCAACTCGTCAACGGCGCATCTTGGAGCTGGCCTCCGCCTCACCGCCCGCCGCCCCGCGGACACGAATATTCGCACGCCTTCCCGCTCGAGAAAGTCGGGCTCACCAGTCAGGACTGCGGTCGACTTGGTGCGTGGCCGTACAGCGACCATGGCCACGATGGCAACTTCGCCGACGCGCTCTCCAGGCGCGTACATGCCCACAGCCGGTTCCTCGTCGGCGCACAGGCACGCCGCGTTCCCGACCCCTCTCGACCTGTCATTACTCCCCGGTCTCTCGCTCGACCGCCTCGGTTGCGCAGCCGATGAGGACTCGCACAATCTGAACCCGTACGAGTCGGAACCGCTCACCCGGACTGCGAGCGAGTCGCTCCTGTTTGGAGGCAGATCCGCAGCGCCTTTCCAGTCAGGCGCCGCCGCCGCCGCCGCCAAGACTCTTGCTTCTCCTCCGCCGGCTGCCGCCTCCTTCCACGCCGAGCCGGCATCGTTGCGAGGTCCTTTCGCGCACCCGGTCCCGCCACCCGTCACGCGGCACTCGTCCCTCCCGAACGATCTCGACTGGGGATTGAGGAGACTCAGCCTCGAGAGCGCAGTCGACGCAAAGGCCAAGCGGGAACGCGCCGCGGTCCGCGACAATTGGGAGGACCCGGCACTCGCAGCAGCGAGGAGAGCACTTTGGGACGACGACGACGACGCGGACGACGCGGGCGAAGGCGATGCGGCCGACCACTCTGGCGGCACTGCCGTCGACGACTCGAACCGGGCAGAAAGCGGGCTCGGCTCCATTGCGGTGTCTTCGTCGTGCGTGACGGAGCACGGAGGAGACAGCACTGCTCCGCGCGTGTCGATCGATACTCTGGCGAGCGCGGAATCGTCCGCGGACGGCGACGAATCGAATCAGGACGACGAGGAGGAAGACGGCGACATGGAGGATGGCCTCGCCGCATACTCACTCTTGCCGCCACCGGCTCGCATGCCCTGTCATGCTACTCTTTCGCCCCGCGCCTCGTGCCTGCGAAACTCTCCCCTCGCCCGCAGCGCGTCACTCGCCCTTTCGTGTTCGACCTCGTCCGTCTCGTCGGAATCGTCGCCCGTCTCGTGCGACTCGGATGCATTGCCGACTCCGACCAATCTCAGTTCTCGGTATGGCTCTCGGCGCCACAGCAGCGGGCGATTGTCACCCTCGTCGGCCGTTTCGACCGCCTCGACATCCGCACCCCCGAGCGTCCAGTTCTCGCTCGCCCCGCCGCTTGAGGGTGCGACCTATTCGGCCATCGACTATGAGCGCGGCGGCGACGGACCCGTCGAGAAGCTCTCAGTCCGCGAATGGATCGAGCTCCAAGGCGTCCGCGAGGCTGTCGGCGTCTGGAGCGGTCGGATCGAACCTTGGTCGGAAGAGGCCGAGGCGGCACAGCAACGCCTGGCTGCGACCACGGCAGAAGGAAGAGCTGGCACGGGCGTCAAGTCGCTCTCGAGGTCGACGTCAGTGTCGAGCTGCACCGCTCCGGCCGCGCTCGTCGGGGTCGTGCAGGTCTCCCGATCCGCCAACAACTCGCCGGTACTCGGCTCGTCGCCGCTGTGGCGATGAGCGCACAAGAGAGTTTCGCGCTCAGCCCGCGCCGTCCTCTACCTCCTCGCCTCGCCCCTCATCGCATCGTCGTTTCCTCGCATCACCATCTGCACACGTCCTCTCCCTTCGTTCCTTTCATTTTCGCACATAGGATTAATCGGTCGGGACCATCTTGCGCCACCGGCCCCCTCACCCTCTTCCGGATTGACGTGTATGACTGCCTCCATCCTCTCGCCACGTGTTGCCACCACCACCTCCCTGTATAGATCGCGCCAGCTTTCGCAGGCCGCGGTATTTTCACAGTGCAAACACATGGACACTTCTTCTCTGTATCTGGTCATTGCATCGAGAGGCGACAACGCTCAATCCCGGACCTTGTACACTCCGTTGCTGACCTGGTTCCAATTGTCCTTGTCGACCGCCCATCGAACCGCAAAGTCTCGCTCGAGCGCGTGGAACCGCCTGCCGACGATGACAAAGCTGTGCAGCGGCCCGCCGAACGCCTCCTCGTCGAGCTTGGAGAGTTCCTCAAGAGTGCCCGAGACGAAACGCTGAGACGGTGCGCCGACCCGCGAGGCCGAGATGGCGAGAGTCGTCGCCGGGTTGAGGGCGGCGGCGTCGTCGTCCGAGGTGGCGTCTGCAGTAGGCTTTTCTTCCTCTTCGAGGAGCGAAAGCAGTTGAGAGATGGAGCAAGGAACCGACATGTATCGAGGCGGTTCAAAGATCTTACGGCCACTGCGGTCGTCTCGGCTAGTCAGTTCGTGCCGCCTCCCGTCATAGAAGCAGTGCTCCAAGCCGCGTGCTGCTCACCGGGCCAAATTCTCTTCGCTCTGCTCCTTGACCTTGATGTCCAGCAAGCAGAGAGTGTGCAGTCCGAGGCGCAGGTTCTCGCGGACGCGTTCGAGCCAGCTATCGGGCCGCCATGAGTCGGTGAAGAACGGGATCGAGACCGTCTGGCCGTAGTTGTACAAAGCGAGTCCGAGCGCGCCGACAGCGTTCATGACGGACGCGTTGTGGATGACGGTGTAGGGGACGGAAAGAGCGTCGGCGCGAAGGAGGAGATCAGAGTGGGTGGTTGCGCTGCAGGCCCAGAACGTCAGTACCCTCGTCCGTACGAGCTTCAGGGTGCGCGCAGTACGCACCCAAAGGGGTCACCGACGACCAAGAAGGCGACGTCGACCTTGTCTGCGTCGCGCAAGATTTCGTCCGAGTCCATCTCGACCATGTCGCGGTCGGCGACGACGACCTCCTTGCCATAGAATGCTTCCTGCTCGGGTTGACGATCCAAATCAGCTGCTGTCCCTGGTAAGGCAGGTGCCGTATTCACTCACCAGTCGCTCCTTGCCTACGCCGAGGATTGAAGTGTACGCTTCGAGGTAGACGCGCTCGCTGCCCTTGATCGCTTCCATCCCGCGCACCGTGACATCCTTCTCATCGTGCAAACCTAGTCCGACGAGGTATAGCATGGTGCTTTCGTGGAGCGAAAAGAGGGCTATAGAGAGCGAACGAGGGCAGAGTCGGCGGCGCTGATGAGCGTGATCGGACGAGGAAAATTCTCCCACACACTCGAAATCTGCAGATAGAGTCTCTGCGCATACAGAGGCCTTTCGGGACAGCAGGCAGAAGCCGGGCTCGTCCCAATCCGAAGCGGAGGAGACTCCTGAAACGGAGACTGGCTACAGTACAAGATGCGGCTCAGAAGGGCAGTACTACGATGGTATGTGTGGAAGGTATGAGGAGGAGGGTACAGAATGTATATACCGATGCACCAGTGACGAATTTTGTACCGAGAAAGAGAGACCAGAGACACAAGGTTCCGCGAAAGAAGCAGGCCAAGCGGATCCGCGACCTGTTTGTGGAAGCCGCCGGCTTTCTGCTCAGGCGCCTACGCCCAGACGACACGCCGGTCATCTCGAAGGCGGCGGAGGAGGCGAGGAGCGGTGCACCGTTCCGTCGACACCGTTCGTAACGCCGCTCAACCCTTTCAGGCTCTTGACCGCCTCGTCGAGCCCGTTCTCGTGCTGCTCGTCCGGTTCGGGCACCTCGAGCCGGCGCAAGATCTCCTCGACGCCCTTGTTACCGCCGAGGCGCTGGACTTCCTCGCGCGCCTGACGCGTCAGGGACCGGAGGACCTCGCGCGTGTACGCGAACGACTTTGTCTTGGTGTCCATGTAGCTGACGGCGTACTGTTTCGGACCGGGCGATGACGGCCGCTCGCGGAGGATGTTGAGGATTTGCCGGTTCGACTGATCGGCGCGGATAGCGTGCACGATCGGGAACGAGAACTTTCCTTCGGAAAAGTCCTCGCAGTATCCCTTGTTGTTGGCGTACTGCGGGCAAAAGGAATACGTGAGCGGGTTGACCTCAGCCTACCTCGCGTAGCTCGACGGTAAGCCCACCTCGACGGATTGCAGGTTGACATAGTCGTCGCGGATCTGGAAGATGATGCCGATCAAGTTGGCGAGAGGAACGTAATTTCTGGACAAGTCGAGGTCAGCTTCCGTATGCTGTTGGTGTCAAAGAAAGTGAGCGCCTTACCTAGGTGGAGACTCTGGCGATGCTGCCATCATCAGCTTGATTGCGATTCGGAACAGGCCGCCGGTTTCTGAGAAAGCGATACGAAAAAGGTCAGCCTGATCAGCTCTCTCACCCGCGCGAAAGGCGGCCGACGATAGCTCACTGTTGTTGACCATGTCGATGTACTCTGGTTCTGTCGGGCAGATCAAGTTCTCCCTCCAGAACAGGTCCATGCCCTGACCGCGGTGCAAGTTGAGCAGCTCCTCTTCAGGTTGAGAGGCGAAGGGCGGTCAGTACCACCTCTGCGCATGTCGATGCGACCACTTCGACTCACGCGTGACCATCTCTTCGATCTTCTCGCCCGGTCTCGGGTGTATCCGCTGCAGCTCCTGGTACGCGAGGAAGTAGACGTAGTTGGCGCTGTTGATCGTTTGGGGGATGCCGTAAATCTTGTGGGCGACTGTTTCGGAAGAGCGATCGAGCACTCCGAGGTCAACGTTGTCGTCTCCAAGGGCACGAGGAAGGAGGATAGACGAACCTGGGAGGCCTCGTCGGAGATGCGAGTCGTCTTCGACGTCGTCCATCCTGCAGATCGGAATTGTCAACACGCTGCGACCGCGCCCTCGGAAGCGGATCGGTCCGGTCCGACTGACAAGAGACTGGCGGTGTGGAGCATGCCGACGACTTTTTTCACAATGTCGAGGTCGTCTTGGGCGACATGCATCCAGACGTTGAAAGCGGCGGTGAGAGCCGATCGGAACTCTTTGCCCGGGATCGCGGCGAGGTAAGTGTACGGTTCGATCAGGACCTGCCAGGATCGGTGTCAGCGCGATTGTCTGTGTGTTTCCATTGCTACAGCGTGCGGATGCGAGGCGAGATCGGCAATTGGAATCGGGAACCGTCGTCGAGATGGCGGGGGATCAGCCGAACACTTTGGGGAGACGGCGACGCACCTGCTCTTGCTGCTCGGTCCAGCCGGGCGGATCCGACACTTTGGTCAGGAAGTTGTTGTACCACTCGATCGACATGGCTTTGTCCCGGCGAGGTGTAACGAGAGAACGAAGTGGACAAGGCGACGTTGCACGCGGAACTTTTGCCCGAACGCCGATCGCCCTTGGCACGCCGGCTTAGAGTCCCCCCTCTCGAGACTTTAGAGGGCTTCGGACCAGGGTGCAGAATGGCTAGACTGCTCCCATTCGCAGTCCCACCTGGACTCCGAGCCGGAACGTCGTCTCTGCCTCTCGCCGTCGCCGTCGCAGCCTTCGTCTTGCTCTCGCTCGCCGTTGTCAGCCTCCGGAGTTCGTTCGACTCGCCGAGCGAACACAACAGGCTATGGGCGTCCGGCAGCGTCGGTCACGATCGAGCGGCATCAAGTCCGAGCCAGTATGACCGGGTCGACTATGCCTCGTCAGAATGGACAACGGGACCCGTCATCATGCCGAAACTCGGGAACGCGACCGCAAAGTGCGTCCAGCAGGCGCTGATATTTCGACACGAGGAACAGATTGCTGACCTGGCTCTATCGCCTCAAACTGCAGGGCAGAGCTTGGGCGAGCATCTTGGGTGCGCTTCTTTTCGATGCTTGAGCCAAGCTGCAAAACCCCCCGGCTTCTAGCCCTCTCCTGACCAGTGACGAGCGCGCAGAAACTGCTTCACACCATGGCCGCTCGCTTCCCGGAGGAGCCGACCGAGAACGAACGCGAGACGTTCAAGTCGTTCCTGCACATCTTTTCTCGCTTGTACCCTTGCGGCGAGGTGAGCTCACGTTCTGCTTCACCGCAACTCGTCGTGACCGGCCGAACTGACTGTGAACTCGATGCGCATGTGAGCAGTGCGCAGCCGAGTTCCAGCAACTTCTCCGCAAGTACCCGCCACAAACCTCCTCGCGCGGCGTCGCTTCAATGTACCTCTGTCATCTCCATAACCAAGTCAACGAACGCCTCGGCAAAGACGAGTTTGACTGCGGCGAAAACTTGAAAGACATTTACGACTGTGGGTGCGGTGACGATGACGGGCGAGGCGCGGACGGAGGGGAGTCGGAGAAGGTGGATCGGGGCCAGGCGAGCGAGGCCAAGCGAGCTGAGGAGCCGGCGAAGAAGGCGAACGAGCGACCAGTGGTGGTCCTCACCGAGGCCACACGAGATCCCGTCACCGGCCTCGAGCTCGTCGGCGGTTGACTCCGGTCGGCGGTCGACTCGAGGATCTGAGCCAGACGTTGTACAAAGTCCTTCCTCGTTGTTGTGTTCATTACTACGAACATCTTTATCTTGCAAGCAAGTGTCACAGATCTTTACGGTCTACGTCAAGAGTCTAGGGTACACCGGAAGTGATACAAGGTGGAGCAGGAGGGCAGAGCGAGTCCGCTTCGAGTCCACAACAAGTCGGAATATCTATTCTTCTCCTGCGTCGAGCGAGGTGCCCGGATCCCCTCGCAGTACCTAGAAACGTGTGGCGGCAGGCTTGTCCACTGAAGAGCGTCTGACTGCGTTCGTCGCGCTAGACGAGGGCAAAGGCGGAGGCGGTGGCGGAGTCCGCCGCTTCAGGGGAGCCGGCGGAGTCGTCGAGCCTGACGCTGTAAGCCCCGAAGGTGGCGAAGCGGCTTGAGCAGAGTACGGAGGTGCGGCTGGCGATGCTGAGCCTGAAGTCGATGTAAGCGCCGAGGGGGACTTCTCGTTCGCTGCGGTACTCCGCCCGCCGGCTTGCGCGGCTGCCTCTTGATTCGCAGCCGCTTCGATCTGCTTCAATTCGGACTCGTTACCGGACAGGTAGAGCTGGGAACCGTCGGCCTGTTCAGAGGATAAAGGCGCACGGTTAGTGACAAGAGGGGAGAAAGTGCAGCAGGGGCGCGAACGGAACGGACCATGCGCGCTTTGATGGCTGCCTTGCCTACACCTTGAACGAGAGCGCGACGAGTCACGCCGCGAGCGCTGGAAGCGGGAGAGTGAGTATGCTATAAATACCGCTGGCTTCATTCAGCAAGACGGAGGCGGACGACTCACTCGATATAGACAAGCGCAACGTCTGAACCACAGGATCGAAAAGATGTCAGCTCTTGTGACATACAGACATCGACAGAGGGCTCCTTACGTTTGACGCTCGATCCCATGTTGTCGGCGAGGTCGCGAGCTTCGCTCCCGTATGAATGGTTGATTACCGTCGACGCAGACTTGGTCGTCGAATCGATGACGGCTTTTGAGCTGTGAAAGAGGAGATGAGCGCAATCAGATTTTCCAGATTATCGATTGGTTGGCTAGACAGGAGATCGAAGCTCACCTTGCTTCCAAGTGGTCTGCCACGACGTTGATGCCCTTCAGGGTCGTCGCGAGCGTGCCCTTCCAACCAGCGGGCGGCTTGCCGTCTGCTCCTTCTGCACCAAGAACAGTCACGTCAGTACGCTCCTGCGAGCCGCGTACGGCAAAACTGCGATGCATACCTTGGACGCCAGTCTTGCGGCCGATCCGGTCACCGAGTCGGGCAGCGGCATTACCGATCGCACCGACCGCCTTGCCGCTGTAGACTGTAGCGGTCCGCGTCCACTCCGAGCTCTTCTGGAACGCGCCCTTCGTCGTCTCGCTGAACTGCATCGGAGTCTGCGTCGCAGGCCGAGACGAGACCCAATGGCCACTTCCGCGTTGTAGTTGCCGAGCGAGCAGCTCGGAGCCAATCACGAGACCTCGAGACACGGTATTGGCGGTCGACAGGATCATCGAGTTGTTCGGATTCGCGACCGGGCGATAGTATGCCGAGGCAGGCTGGACCGTGTAGGTGATCGTGCCGGTGCCATCGCCGCCTTCGCTCGTCGTAACAACCGTATCGATGACGACAGCTTCGTGCTCGTCGAGATCCGTCATCTTACCACCGTAAGCGCCTCCCTGCGTCTTGCGGTCCTGGGTTTGCCCTGCCGCAAGCGCGTCTCCCTCCTGGAGCTGAGCCCCGTTGCCGCTGTCGAGTTGGCCGATCAGGCGGCCCGTGTCCTCGTCGACAATGTAGAGTTGGTTGCGCTGCGCCTGTAGTTCGGTGATCCCATCCGGCGACGCAGTGCCGGTCGGCGCATCGAGATTGGTAAAGAGCGCCGCTTCGAAGAGTTCTCGCGTTTCGGCATCGACTGCCCCAACAGGCCCAGTCGGCAAGGTGAGCTTGATGAATCCGTTCCGGAGAGGGTCGGGGATGATATAAGTCGCGGGAGGGATGGTGACGATGCTCGAAGTGGTTTGCTTGCCAGACGGCAGTGGGATTTCGAGCAAGTTCAGGCCGTCTTTCGGCGACGCGACCGACAGCTGGATGTGTTCTTCGAGCTTCACGGCCGTCGCGGAAGATGCCTGGATCGTCGTCGCGTTGCTGCTGTAAGGCGGCGGCCCTGACGACGCCGTGCTCGGTGACGCTGCTGCTGCGCCCGCAGGAGCGAATGAACCGGGCGGCGGAGGAGGTGTCCGGCGCTTGGGAGTCGTGCCTGGACTCTTCGAGGCGCTCGCGCTGGCGACCATCGACAGCGTGATGGTCGCGGCGCGTGCGAGCGGCGTCTCTTGGCCTTCCGAGAGACGGATCACGTCGACGCCAGCGACGCTGACCAAGGGCGTGCTAGCGGCAGCCATGTCTGTTCGTAGTGCTACTAAGCGGTGTATGGGCACGCAATACAGCCAGTCGAGGCTGTACAGAGGCCGAGGGCGAAGCAGCTTCCTCCTCCGAGCCCCACTCCGCTTGTTCTTGCCTCCACTCCTGGAAATTTCGTCATCGAGAGCCGCAAGGAGAATGCACGTCAAAAAATGGAAGATAAGGGGCGACAGAAAGCAAAGAGAGACTACGATTAGGCGTGCGCTAGACTTGGCCGCTTCCTGCGTCGTCGGGCGGGCGAACTGGTGAGCGCGTCCGAACTGTCCGAGCCGTCTTCGCCAGACCGCAGCTTGGCGACCTCCCGCACCGCCCAGTCGAACCGGTCTTGCAGCTCGCGAAAGGGTGCGCCGGCGAGTTCGACGTTTGCCGCCAGGGCTGCGCGCCAGAGCTCCTCGACGGCGGCGGCAGTGCGCTGCTGCTCCTCCGCTGTCGGCTCGAGACACAGGTCCGCCAACGAGGCAAGAATCGCTGGTTCGAAGCGAAGGTACGACAGTCTTGCGAGATAAGATGACGAGGTCGGAGTGAGCAGGGGCGTCAAGTCGAAGAGAGAAAGATGAGGGTTGGATTCGAGGCGGAGGGACCGCAGCGCCGGAGCGTGCCTCGCGAGGTTGGCGAGATCGGCCTTGTCGAGCGCATCGCCGACGACGTGCAGACTCGTGAGACTGGCCAGGTGAGGAAGGAGGACACCGACGAGTGAGGCGGTGGGCAAAGAGGTTGTGCTTCTTGAAGAGAGGGTCGGCGATGAGTACGGCGACGTTAGAGGCGACCTGCTCGCCGAGGGTGTGGTGTCGATCGCGAGGTGTCGGAGCTCGATTCCGGCCTCGGGTATGGCACGGGCTAGAGCGCGTGCGTCGACATCGGTGCAATGGAGGAGTTCGAGGCGTTCGAGGGGGCGGGCGAGGATTCGCACAAAGTCGTCGGGAGTAAACGAACAGTCCTCGAAGCACAAGGTCCGCAACTGGGCAGACGCGGAAGAGCAAACGCTGGAGCTCAGGGGCCAATGACATGGTACGCCCGGGGCAGAAGCATCTCTAGTGCTCAAGCCAGCGAGGCGGAGCTCACGTAGCGAGGACAGAGTCTCGAGACCAGCTCGGACTGCGCAGCAGACGCATTCGCAACGGCAGGAAGAGCAGCAAGTAACGTCTCGATGAGCGCGAGGCTTGAGCGACAGGCATGTGCACGGGCCGTCCGTGAGGGATCGGCCGGTGGGAACATCTGAAGCAATCGTTGTGTCAGTCCTGACTGGGACTGACTCGCGAGCGTTGGCATCGCCCGGAACGGCAAGAGGGGAATCAACCCTGGCGTTCCAGGGTAGCGTAGCTTGTTTCTTCCGCACGAAGCGGGTCCGCCGCGGCGAAGGGTGTGACGGGCCAAAGTCTACCTCGAGCCTCTCGAGCGGGAGTCCGCGGAGAGATTCGAGGAGCTCGCGCTTGTTCCCGTCGACTCCGCCTTCTATACCAAGCTCGGTGAGCCGGGGCAAAGACTGCGCGAGCAAGTCTAGTTCGGCAATGTGCCATGCGGGCGTGACTCGGCACAGGCGCGCGGTCCTGGCTTGGTTGCGAATCCGGTTCGGCGCCAGTTCGACGAGTCGGGCGAGTTGCGCGCGGTCGATGATATTGATGCCACTGTTGAAGACGGCCTCGAGGTCGTCGTAGAGCGACGGCGACGCGCGGCAAAGTCCCGAGAGGTAGGCATGCGTGCGGAGGGCCGCAGACGGAGATGAGGGCGCCAGGTGAGCGACGATGACGAGCTTGATTCCGTGTGGCAGCGCCTCGAGAGCGCAGTCGAGTGCCGGCACCATCAGTTTCTGGGCACTGGAAGGACGTCGGGGAGAAGGCGAGCAACAGGGAAAGAGAGAGAGAGAGGAACGCGAGCGAGCAAATCTCGCCGCCGCCGTCGCAGGTGCGCGCCCGGCAGAAATGGCCAAAGGTCGGGATGACGTGGCTCTGTACTTGGCGCAGGGGAGGTCGCCTCCACATTTGGCTCGGCGCGGATCTCGTCGCGCTGCCGAGAACTCTCGTGCGGGTTGCAGCGCTCCCCCCTTGGCTCCCCTGCGGGACACTCGAGACCGCGTTGGACTATAGACAGGACCTTACGACGTGCTCGCCTTCGCAGGCCCGACTGCTACCTCGGACCGACAATGTTGCCGACTCGACGAAGATCGCCTCCGTCGTACTCGCGCCTCGAGTCCACACCAGGGTCAAACGACGACTGGAGCGTCCGTATCGACGGCAGCGATAGCTCTGGCAGCTCGTGGGTCTCGACGGCGGCAGGCAGGGACGGTCCGAGGTCTGCTGCATATGGTCGCGGCGACCGCGACATTTACAGCGACGACCTCGAGAAGGCCGGAGTCTCCGACTCGTGGCCGGCAACTGCCGCTGGACTGAGACGGCATGCCCGAACGACGCGAGGGAAAGCTGTCCTGGCGACAGCTGCCGTCGCACTCTTGTTATTCGCGTGAGTCCGGTTCGCTCGTGGCTGCGGGCCGCGAGCCGTCCATTAGCGTGAGGATCGAGCGGTGGGAGATACTGAACCAATCCCTCAACGCAGACGAAACGTTTGGCATGGGAGTGTCCCTCTCTCGCCTTCCACCACGAATCCGAAGCAGGAGGTCCTCGAAACCGCAGCCGGCCAGACCGCCGATCACGCTGCTGCAGCTTCAGACAGCGCGGCGCCAGCAGCTCCGAGCCCGAGACCGATCTTGGAGTACGATGAGGCAGCGTTCACGCAGCCTCGGCGGGCAGTTCCCCCGACTTGGCCAGATCCGTGGGCCCACATCGACGATCCGACCTTCCAGGCCCGCGAGTGGCTCGGCGTCGCCCGCTTCGGAAGCGCCGAACAAGGTTGGAAGCAGACGCAAGACCCTCCGGAGCGGCAGAACCCGCCGGCAAGATACATCTTGAAGGCGTTCGAGTACACCGCCGAACTCGCCGGAAGGCGGAAAGACGGCCTGACCGGGGATGGGCCGCTACCGCCCGGCGTCGATTTCGACGATATGACGGGACGACCCAAAATGATCGATCGCAAGAATCTCAAGCTCGGAAAGGAGCACGGGTGGAAGCCGGACCCTCGCTTCCTCGCCGCAAACATCGGAACGGCGAAACAGAACGTCCGCGAGTCACCGCCGATTCAGCACGTCGGCGCAGGCGCGCGCTCTCGCGATCCGGCGTCAATCGAAGAGGCACGGCGGCGCGACTGGGTGAAACGCGCGTTCATGCACGTCTGGGAAGGCTACTCGCAACATGCCTATGGTCACGACGAGCTCGCTCCCGTTACCGGTAATTGGTCCGATAACTATAACGGTGAGTCATGCACTCATCGTGCGTGCCCCTCGACTGAAAGAGGTTGCTGACGGTACGGCAACAATGCGCAGGTTGGGGTGCGACCCTCGTCGACTCGCTGGACACGCTTCTCATGATGAACATGTCGCACGAGTACACTGTCGCACGTCAGCACGTTGCCGATATCGATTTCACGTTCCTCGTACCAAAGGGGGCGGAAACGTTCTCGATGGATCTGCCGGAGCTCGTCGACATGGAGCTCGGAAGCGAGGGCAAGAACGACAAGCCGGATCCACAGCGCGCCAAAGTGTTCGTCGATCCACGTCGGTTACAGCAGCAGAATCAGCATAGTCCGACGTGAGCTCAGCGGCGCGCACCTTCCGAGGCAGACCGCGCAGCTCTCGCTGACAAGACCTGTGTCGAACAGGACGATCTCATGGTTCGAAACGACGATCCGCTACCTCGGCGGTCTCCTCTCCGCCTACGAGCTTTCGGGCGACCGGTTGATGCTTGAGCGAGCGACCGAGCTCGGCGACTGGCTCCTTCCAGCTTTCGCGACGGAATATGGGTTGCCGATCAACCGATACGCGATCGGGCACAACCCGGACGGCGCGCAGACTGGTCGACAGTCGCTCGCCGAGGTCGGCAGTATGACGCTCGAGATGACCAAGCTCAGTCAGCTGACCGGCGACGAGGTCTACTATCGCGCTGCTCAGAGGGCGATCGATACCCTCGACAAGCACTTCCCCGCCGCGCAGGAAAGCCTACAAGCCGCACCGGCGCAAGGCAGTCGACGGAAAGGTCGACTCGGTTCGCTGTTACCTGCTTACCTCGATGCTAAATATCCGGCAAATCTGCAAGGCGATTACACGCTCGGAGGCCTCGCCGACAGCTTCTACGAGTACCTCATCAAGCAGGCGCACCTCACCTCTCTCTCGCAAAACCAGTACTCACGCATGTACAGTCACGCGATGGACTCCGTACTCGAGTACCTTGTGCGCCCGCTCGACGTCATTCCAGGCCGACATGACCTCGCCTTGCTCGGGAACCTGAACTGGGGCGGCTACCAGCACGAAGTGAGCGCGCCTTGCTCTCCTCATGTATGCGCTCAGATATGAGCTGACATCGTAACCGCGCTTGAATAGATGCAGCATCTCGCGTGCTTTGCAGGTGGAATGTAAGCGAGAGCTATCCCAAGAGGCGAGAGTCTTTTCGTCTGACGGCCGCTTTCGCACAGGTTTGGTCTCGGTGCAAAGCTTCTCGACCGGCCTCGCGATCTCGAAGTCGCTGTCAATGTGCGTTTCTCCAGCAGTGCCTCCCTAAACCGGTGCGGCAGCTGACGGAGGGGAAGATAGGTTACGAACGCCTGTGTATGGGCGTACGAGTCGACCAAGACCGGCATCGGCGGCGAGTCAATTACGTTCTACGCGCCGGACGAGCGGGCTCGTTTCATGGTTCTCGAAGAGACAGGTGCGTTGAGCTTCCTCTCGCATGGCTTGTGCTGAATACTGACTACTTATTCTTCTTCAGAGGGCCGCGTCAAGGAGTACGAGGCTTTGCTCTTCAAACTGCCTACTCGCCAACCGCTGACCGACTCCCCCGATGTGCAGGATCACGCCTCGAGGAAACCCGCCAGGCGTTCGGACCGCGAACAAACGCCAGATCGGTCGACCCGAGACGATCGAGTCGGTCTTTTACATGTATCGCCTGACCGGCGACCGCAAATGGCAGGACCAAGGCTGGACCATGTTTGTCAACTGGGTCGAGCACGCCGTCACCGAGTTTGGCTTGTGAGTCGCGGGCGACCCGCCGCTGAATACCGTACCGGACTGACCAGTTCTCGACGCGCAGCGCAACCGTCCGCGATGTTACGACGGTCCCGGTCCGCAAGGAGGACTCGATGGAATCGTTCGTCCTTGGCGAGACGCTCAAGTACTACTACCTACTCTTCTCGCCGCCGGACTTTTTCTCGCTCGACGATTGGGTCTTCTCGACCGAGGCGCACCCGTTCTGGCGCTCACGTCCGGACGCGCGCCACCCGCCACAACCGCTGTGGGCCGGTCCCGACAGCGCTCCTGAGGCATCAGCGGCGTTCTCTCCGCAAATGGGCGAAGGGACGTGGGTCCAGAAATGGGCGCGAGTGCAGCAAGCGGCAGCGCTCGCGCCCGTTACCTCTCCGCGGAGCCTAGAAGAAAAGGAGCGCGCTGCATCTCTTCGCGAGAGTCGAGCGCGGCTCGACCCCGAGATGCGGCAGTTCGGACGGCGGCCACCGGGAGGAGCGCGCCGGCCATTCGTGCGCCCGAGCGAGGAGGACATGGCAGAAGCGAAACGGCGCCAGGAAGAACACGAGAAGTATAACCCTCCGCCGAAGCTCGCGCAGCCGGCTGGCGAGCAACGCGCGAACGGAGGAGGCAGGGGCATGGCCGGTGGCGGCTTCTGAGGCAGGGGCGAGCCGGCATGGCCTCGCCGATGCAGTGAGCGAATCTCTACGGATCACATAGACATTGCACTTGCTCCCTGTTTGTTGTTGTAAGGCGGATTCTGATCGTAGCTGCGCGCGAATGTTCGCTTTTTCGGGCAGAGCGCGTCAACGGTGTCACGTGACGGATTCCGGCGAAGACGCCCAACGATTCGCCGTTGCAACGTCTGCTGGCACCTTGTGCCTAGTCTATTCGCACGCGCTAGACCCACACTGCTGTCGGGCTGCATCCACCGCAGGAACGAGACATCGACGGAAACGGTCTCCGAACTGGCTCGCTCGCGGTCGCCCATTGTTTGACGTGCGCCCGTGACGGGGCCACACCACGAGACCTGACTCCCTTCAGTACGTACAAGGCTCTCGAGACTCCTTTCAGAGCGATGACTGACCTGCGGCGGACGTGCGGGCAGGGACTACGTTCGTTACCGACTCCTTTCGCCCGACCGTTGTCTGCTCGTCCATCTCGGACGATTCGTCCCGTTCGCCCCTGACGCCATCACTAGCAAGCTGACCGATTACGAGCGAGAGGACGTCGGATCGACAGACGTCGCTTGAGGCAACCGGGCCACCTCTTCACTGGTCGAGGCAGTCCCTTTCGTCAAGGCGCACCAACCTCGACTCTCACATGTTTGCAGTCAGCGCCGCCGCGCTGAACGATAGCGGGCAGATCTCGTCGCAGTCCGAGTGCTCCGGCGATTATGCGGGAGTCGGAACAGTATATCAGCAGAGGCCCGTACGACTCGCCGCGTCTTCGCTCAACAATCGCGACCTCTGGCAGCACCCGGGTCCTTCCGGCGATGCTTCGCTGCTCGGTGCTCAAGGCGATCCGAACTTCGCCTCCCGTAAGCGGATCGCAGCCTTGACGCAAGAAGTCAACACCTTTCCGGACCCTCTCACGGCGCATAACTCGCTCGCTTCCTTCAAGGCCGCCCATGCCCCGACCGCTTCGTCGAGCCAGGGCGGCTGCAGCTCCGACACGCATCGCACGAGTAGTAGCGTCGATCTCGACTTCAGCTCTGAAGCCGAGATGCCGCCCTATCGCCGTCCAGAGTCTCTCGAACAGTTCGACTGGACCGAAGCGCCCGCTCCCGTCGTCACGGATCGGGACTTTGTCGGGATCGATATGGTCCCGTCTCAGCACGGTGTACCGGAAGCGCAACTCGTGCGTAGCAATAGCGGCCTCCTCGTCGACGCGAAACGGGAGCGAGCGTCGAGCGCGATCGACTTGCGCGCACAATTCAAGGCCGCCGAGGTCGCCGCCGACCACGCCCAGCTCAGGACACTTGCCAGCAGCGCGGACGAGGCGGAGAATGTGTCGCCGGAGGAGCTGTCCCGCCGGGCAGAAGTGCGGGAAGGGAAACGACCCGTCGAGGGAGAACGTGCCGTACCTCACACGGCCCCGATCCCGAGCCGGGCGCGCTTCGCACGACCGGCAGACCTCGTCGTTCCGACCGCGAGCGACGACCACGTCGTCCTCATTCCGGAGATGTCACCCCCACGTTCTGCGCCGCCTCGCTTCTTGGCAACGTTCTCTTCACAGCAGGATTACACTCGCGAGGAGCGGTCCGATATGGCAGGCAAGCGGACGAGCAGGGTCTATCCACTCCCGCTGCAGCTTCTACAACGGGACCGATATGTCGATCAGGCGCACGTCAAGCTGCGACTCGCTCATCGGCATCGGCCGACACCCTCCGACTCCGACCTCGATTCGGCAGACCCTTCGCCACTCTTCGATTCGGACTGGGAAGGGACGGCTCGAACGGCTCCATCGACGCCGAACGATACTCCTCACCTTCAGGGCTGTTTCGACCCGGAAGACCTCGCGCCGCCTGTACCGCATCGCTCCGAAGCGTTCGACCCGAAAAAGCTCGGCCTGGACGAGCGCGACGTTGGTCTTGGGCTGAGTCTCACAGATGACGGGAACGACGGGATGCTCGAAGAGGAGGCAGAATCTGGGCGGGACCAGTATCCGCTCGTCCCGCTGCGAGCCAGCCGACGAGCTTCGCTTCCGCCTCTCCCGCCAGCTACGACGCACGTACGACATCAGACGATACCTTCCGTATCTATCTCTCCGCCTTCGAGCTTGGCCGGAAACGAGGAAGGGTTCCTTCCTGTTGGCACAAGCTCGTCCACCTTGTCGCAAGATTCCGTAGCCGACCCGACAATCTCGCCGAGTCGTCAAGCCTCCTGCAGGCTACCCTCAGCGGTCGTCGATCCTCTTGTGGTCGGCAGTACAAATGGCGCCATTCCTTCAACGAACACGCCCCCTCCCGGTCCAGCTGCGAGTCCGAACGTCCGCACTCCGCAGCATCTTTTGGTCACCCCGACGCCAGCTCGCTTCTTGAGTCTGCGGTCTCCTTCGTTCTCCTTTAGTCCTGCGCCCTTGCGCCTCGTCAAGGTACAGCTGCTGCGCGCCGCCGGGTACGGAACCGAGCCGGCGACCAAGCAGGAAACGCCTTGCCCTCAGAGCGGAGAACATACCGCAGTCGCCGTTCAAGGCGGCTCTGTGACGCGCTCGTCGTCTACCTGGCGAGACCTGGTCGACTTCGCGACTTCGTCGCCCACTGCTCATTTCGACGAGGTGGTCCCGGCCAAACTCATCCTCTTTGTGCGTTCACCGGTCTCAAACCATTCGTGACCGCTTCCTCACTCTCTGACATGACTCTTCCTTCCAAATAGGTTGGCTTCTTCCTCGGCCCGTGGTGCTGGCTCATCGGAGGTTGGTACTTACGACCAGAAGACGGCGAGTTCCGATCGACCCGCGGCCTTCGATGCCGCGAACCCGACTGCAGCTGCGGTCGCATACTGCGCGGTAGCGCTCTGCGCACGCACCCTGCTGCCGTCGCTGCCAAGAACGATCGGGCCGTCCGCGTGGGCGAACAGCAGTTTGCAGGCCTCGACCGGTGGATCTTCTGGAACCGCTTCGCGGCGAGCGCCAGCGCCGCCGTTATCGTCGCGTTGGTCGCGGTCGCGATCTGGGCGGCGCTTACAGCCTGATATCCCCTTCCTCCTTGCCTCTCGTATCGGCTTATCCCGCATCCTGTACATACTCACTCATCCTATACCCCCGCCCGGTGTCGTCCGTATTCCCTGACGAATGCAAAGCAGCGCTATCTTTCATGTTCATGTCAGAAAGCGTCTCAAAGCGTCTCATTGCAAGCAAAAAAGCTAGACTATGACAAAATGCAGCACTTGCGCTGGTCGTATCTCGGAGCAGCTGCAGGCGGAAGCGGAGGCGTTGGCGTGACTGGAGGTACAGGAGTATCCGTTCGGTGCTCAGCAGACACATCGCGACTTGCGGTGTCCTGATGACCTTCCGAAGCGTGTTCGTCATCTCCGGTCGCTTCGACTCCGGCTTGAAGTGCAGGAGCTGTTTCAAACGCGAGAGGTGCCGAGGAGATGGAGGCGGCGGGCTTCTTCATAAGCAATCCCGCGGCCAATGCTTGGGTCCGACGGGGTTGCGGTGTCCGTGCGTGCTTGGGCGCGAAGCCTTTGGCAGGGAAACCCTGCGTAAGTGCGACAAGGGTGTTAGAGACCCGCTCGGGCTGCAATACCGGTCTATCTCACCCGGTGCCGCAGCTCGTGCCATTCAGGTGAGCGATTCGAGCGCGTAAAGATCCGTAAGAAGACACGCGAAGTCGATTCGTCGCGGGAGAAGAGGCGCACAACCGCATGCCCACTCTTCAGCGTAAACGTTTCCGGCAGGCTCACTCCGCCGGTCAGGCTGTCGAAGACGAGGTCGCGGACGGAACAGTGAGTAGTGGCGAGCGGTAGAGCTGCGAGAAAGGCGCGGTAGTCGAGGCCAGCAGCAAAGCCGTCCTCGGGCGAGAGACCGCGTACTGCTGGGAGCAAAAGGAGCTGCTTGAGCATCCGCAAGCTTGGGAGAGTCTTTACAAGGCTTTGGACGACTCCAGAAAACGCCGCGGTTCGCTCCGATGGGATGACAAGCGAGCAAAGGCTGACGAACTCCGGGAGCGAGTCGAGGATCTTGAGCGAGAGGCACCCTAGACGGAGACTCCGAATTGTGTCGAGCCTCAAGCCCTGTAAGAGCGCGAATTCGATCGGCTCCGAAGTGAAGTCGCCGCGGCGAACTGCGCTCGGGAGGATGACGAGGTTGAGTCTCGACACCGCAAGCCTGAGATCGATTGCTTCGCTGATAGGGGCATCTTCGTCGATCCAGTAGTACTTTGATGGGCTTAAGTTGATCGTCAGAGATTGGACCCCGGCGAACGCGTGCAGGCTTTGAAGGAAATGCACGAGGTTACTGCTGTGCATGCTCGCCAGATTGACCTCGATCGCCTTGAGCGAGTAGTTCTTTGTCGCAGCGTCGTGAGTCGGCTCTCCGAGTGAACGGAAGAGCATTCTGCGCTCGTAGGTGGACGCGGTGAGGAGTGACCAGGCGCGCAGCAACTGACGGAAAGCGGCATCGGCATCTTGAAAGGCGGTCGTCTCGCCGGCGTGATCCTCAAGGAAGTTAGTGAGCGTCTTCGGATCTGCAGACGACTCGACGGGGTTCGTGTCGGTGCGAAGTCCGCAGCCAAAGAGAATCCTTTGCGTCTTGCGCAGGAGACTTGGCTCGCACATGACCGCGTCGAGAAAGCGTTGATCCCATTTGCTCGGACGCACGCCGTCCAGCATGACGTGCCGCCAAAATGCTGTCTGCGCGGCGTACCGCCAAGCTCTAGAGACTTTGGCCGGAGCGGCGAGTAGCATGGCGCGCTCCTGTGGGCGGTCGAGAGCGGCGACGGCGACTTCGAGTACGCGGATGACGAGCTCCGTAGGCAGGGCGAAGGTCAACGAGGCTCCGGATTCTTGAGCTGTGGGCAGATCAAGGCGGTCAGAACAGTCGCACGGGTAGCAGAATTTGCGCTGGGCTCACCAGAGGATGCTGCGACTCGAGCACAAGGCGAGTCGGGTTGGGCGGCGCTCGCAACGTGCAAACGCTCCAGGCTGTCGGCTAGAGCGGCAGCGTCGTCCTGAGGAGCTTGTTCGGCAGTTTCAAGCGTCATAGCTATGCCCGACGAGGTGTACAGGGCTGCAATCGAGAGCTGTGCCGATTATGGGCTCGGCGTCACCTTCGCGAGGACTGAGCGGCGCACGCGAGCGACGGATACTAGCAAGTCGCAACAGACTCGTTCGAGTTGAACCTATTCGACCGTTCTCGCTCTGGTCCGAGGCTCGGCGGGGTCTGTGAAGTGTAAGAAAGCAACGAGAACCTTGGCGACGGGAGGTGCAGGAATTTTCCTTCCTCCCTCGTTCGCCGTCTTTCAGCTTCAAGGTCCTGTCCTTCTTCTCTTCCACACGCACAAAGCTCGCAGTGACGCCAACATGTCGATGTGGGACCAGGAAACGATCGAAGTGAGCCCGCTTGTCCGCCTCTACGCCCCTCCGCAGCGCTGACTCTCTCCCCCCTTCCCCACGCACTCTCGCGCCTCTCCCTCGCCGCTGACTCGCTGTAGCCGCACATCGACAAGTATCTCGCGCTCAGGCTCGAAGGCAACGACAAGCTCGTCAAGGGCGACTTGCAAGGCGCGCTGCACAACTACCACCGCGTCCTCCTCGCTCTCAAAGGTCAGTCGCGTAACTTTTGCACTCGAACCCCCTCGGATGAGCCCGCAGAGTGTGTATGTCGAAGAATTGAGAGCTGAAATAGTGGAGACAGGTCTGGAGGGTCCGCTGCAGCAGATCTATGGAGCGCCGCCGCCGCCGCCAGTCAACCAGGGTAAGCTCGCCACTGTTCGCTCGGTTGAGCGTTGGCTCTTCTTGGATTGATCGTTCTCTCGTCACACTTGCCAGTCTCTGAAGTGACGGAAGAAGAGGCCAAGGCGTTCGCGGAGGAGGCCGAAGAGGAGAAAGCGAAGGGAAAGGAGCCGACGAAGGCCGACATCGTCAAGGAGGCGATTCTCAACACGTATCTGAACCTGGCCAAGTGCGCTCCCGCAAGACTGTGTGCTCCGCTCCATCAGGATGCTGCTGACCCCCCTTACCGCGCTCTCAGTGTCTATGTCAAGCAAGAGAAGTGGAAGAAGGTTATCGAGGCTGCCGAGTCGGCCAAAAGGCTTCATCCGTGAGCTCAAAGATTTCAGCCCTCGTTAACTTATGCTGACACCCGGGTCATTGTCGGTAGTGACCACCCGAAGGCAATCTACCGCGAGGCTCAAGGCCGTATCGGCCTCGGCGAAATCCAGAAAGGTGCGCGCTCGAATACGAGTTCTATGCTCCAAATGCCGTGGCGCATCATCGCAGCTTATTCTCTTGAGCGCGTGCAGGTCGCGAGATGCTCCTGAAGCTCCAGAAGAAGAATACGGACGCCGCGATCGTCGCCGCCCTTCAAAAGCTCGACCTCGACGAGAAGAACCGCCAGACCAAGGCCAGCGCGCAGATGCGTAAGCCGCCCTTTTCGCTCAGCCTCTCGTGTGCCCGCGACGATGCTGACGTCAAGTTACCGGCGGGTCAGGCGGGATGTTCGGGGGCATGTTCACTTCGAAGCCTGCTGCGGATGTCTCGAAGGGAAAAGGCACGGCGGCGACCTCGGACAACGGCGGAAAGATCGTCGAACTCGCCGACGACGCGCCTGAGGAACAGCAGCAAACGGCTGAAGCCGCGACCGGAGCGACGACTCTGTCGGAGAAGACAGTCGGGAGCGCGGACGTCCTCAAGGATGAAGGAGGCTCGCCGACGAACGCTGCGGATGCGGCTGCTTGACGGACCCCTCTCTTGCTTCTTCCCCGAACATCCTGCTTGGAAGCCTCTCGCACCTGAACGTGCTTGACTTGACATATACCCTCATCGCACATACCCTTCGCCGTACATACCCTTCAGCATGTCCATTCTTGCTCAGTCGTCTCGCTCTCCTGCATGACATCGCCTCTCGCGTTTCCTCGCGAGCGAATGCCTTGCCATCAGCACTGGCCATGAGAGCAAGCCTCGGAAGAGCCCTGAAAAGCAAGACGACAGTAAATACGGATTTGAAATTCCTCGGACTAGTAACGACAAGCTGAGGTATAGACACAGGCTAGAAAGTAGCGAAACAACGTATACTAGGCTGCGGCGACCCACGCAGAGCCTCTTCCTGCTTTCTTCCTCCGATCGAACCCAAGCGTACAAGCGGTGGAGCGGCGGCTGTCCTGATTCGGGCGCGTTCAGTGCTTCGCCTTCTTCGACTTGTGCTTCTCCTTCTTGACGGGCGCGACGACGGGCGCCGGCGACGCTTCCGACTCGGATTCGGAAGACGTTTCCTCGTCGTCGTCCGAATCGTCCGAATCATCAGAGTCGGAGTCGCTTTCGGGCTGTTGCGAGTCAAAGTCAGGAATCAGTCTCAATGATCCGTAAGGCAAGGCAATATTGACTAAAGACATACAGCAGCAACCTTCTGCTACAACGGACGGATCGGGGTTAGTAGGTGGCGAGAGCTGCTAGAAAAAAGGAGTAGCGCGCTCACCTTCTTCTTCTTGGCGTCCTCGACCGGGATGTCGGCGGCAGCGGCGGCGGCAGCTGCCATCGCAGCCTTCTCGGCGTTCGACTTGCGACCGCGCTTCTTCGGCTCCTTGGGCGGAGCGGGCAGAACGGGCGCGATGCCGTGCTCGCCTTCGTACGCGGTCTTGTCGGCGAGGTACTGGTGCTTCTTCTTTTCGGTAATGTCGTGCCACGCCTGCAGACGGCCTGCGGGGTCAATACCGAGCTGACCGAGCCGCAAACGGGGCAACCGCGGAGAAAAGTTGAATGACTGACCTTCTTCTCGGCTTCCGTCATTCCCTGCCAGACGAGGCCGATCTTCTTGAGGACTTCGGAGTACGGCAGATCGCTGTACTGCTTGCGGAAGTCCTCGCGGACCGAGTTCTGGTACTCGATGTAGGCCGAAGGCGGGCGCTTCGGGGCATTCGGGTCCTTCTCCTTCTTCTCCTTGCGACCGCGCTTCTTCGGAATCACGTCGCCGTTCGTCTGCAGGTGCCCGGGTAGGAATTCAAGAGTATGTAAGCTCCGTGCATAGGCCGAGCTGTCCGCGGCGGCAGGGCGAGAGGGGCCGGATCGAGGGGCCGAATTTGAGCAAGAGGTCCAGACTCACGCCACGGGCCGCGCTCGGGTTCGTCGCGATGTCGCCAAACATGTTGGGGAAGGACGCGAGGAGCTCGCTCGGGTCATCGGCCTTGTCGATAGCGTTGGCATAGTCGAGAACGGCCTCGTTCGCGTCAGCCTGGGCGCGGCTGAGCTGCTTGAAAGTCGCGCCGAGTTGCTGCAGCGCCTTGACGACCTATAGACGAGACATGCGCAGAGAGTTCAGTACGGCGTCCGCAAGGTGTGCCTGATGGGCACTTGGAAAGATGCGCATGATTGCCGACAATTGTTTGTTTGTTTGTTTTTGGGGGGGAGACGCGTCGACGGGGGCGGGGGCCAGCGGGGGCAGGCAGCGGGAAACAGAGAGCGGCCGCGCTCGACGCTCGGCTGGTAACGGCGTGCACGCGCGGGGCAGAGCTAGGACGCGCCCGGGAGCAGGTGGACTCACGGCAGCCTTCTTGTCAGCCATGATGAGACGCGGGTCGAGGTCCTTAGAAGCCAGGTTGACGGATTCTAATGGGGCGAGATGAGGGTGAAGAAAAAAAGGGAGTAACGAATTGGCGAGGGAAGGGTTAACCCTTTGCCCTTGCGGCCCCCCTCCAAGTTAGCGCGATTACCTTTTCTTTCCTAATCGGGGAAATAACCTCACCCGATTTCGGGATTGCCAAATTCGCTTGCCCTAATCGCCGTCGTTACCCTCGCCAGTCGACACCCCATGATACATCGGACAAAGTGTCTATTGCATTTGCTGTCCTGCGCAAACTCGTGGCTCGAGCCGCGCGGCGTCGCGGCCCCTGACTCCTGCTATTCATGTGCTCGATACGCCTCGTGAAGATCACCCGCGGCAAAGGCTGTCCGGACCGATCGGAGAAGGTGCCTTTTCAGCTCACCGCATGGGTCAGAGGGTCGATGACGGACAGGTGCTTACCCGAAAAGGTCGACTTATCCGTGCCGATGGTGACGCGCGCTTTGGCCGCGACGATAGCTTCGAGGAACGGCAGGAACAGACGACCGAGGGGTACGCCATCCAGCTCGTTGACGAGGCGGGTCATCTCGCTGACGCTCGCGACGACAACGCCGTCGTTTCGAGCGGCATCTGGTGACGTAAAGTCGGCGAGGATAAAGGTGCAGGGGAACGCGGCAAAGAACGCGGTCAGGTTCTCGTCCGCTTCCGGATCACGCGAATCTGTCGCGAGGTAGAGCGGCGTGTTGAAGGCGGAGAAGCGATGCTCGGTGTGCAGCGGGGCGCGGCAGCTGAGGTTGCGCAAATTGTTTGCGAGCGGTAAAGTTGCGCCTCCGAACAAGGACGACCAGATCTCGTCGACCACGCCGCGCTTGGTCGCTGACTCGTCACTTGAGGCCTCCTTGCTCGGATCTGCTGTATCTTCGAGCGCCTGCCACGCCGTGGGCTCCGGTGCGACCGGCGCAACATCCCGCTTATTGCTGCGAGGCCTACCTCGCGACCGACCGGTCTCAACAGAGCGCTCCATCGCCGGCTGTACCCGCTGCCACATCTCATCAGCGACAGCTCGATCTACGCCGAGGCGATCGACGAGGAGCCGCCAGGCTTGTTCCATGTTCGCTCTGGCGTGCCGAGCGAATTGGCCGTCTCCGACGCGTGCGTGGATACCGACGAAACTGTCGGGGCCACCGAGTCGCTTGACGATTGCGTCGGCCGGGCGGATCAGCCAAGAGTTTGAGAACGCCATCGACTGCGAGAGAGCGGACATCCACCTCGGCGCCTCTGGTTCCTTCGTCAGGCTCACTCGACCGCTGCCGTATAACGAGCCGACCAGGAGCACACGCTGCGGCAGATTCTTGAGCGCCGCTATCGAGACGTCACGGTTCCAGTGGGACGTGTCGTTGTTGGCTACGATCATTGGGCGGTCGGGGCCAACCTCGTCGGTGAAGCGGAAGTCGTATTTCTGACGGTCTTCGAGGATGTACTGCTCTCAAGAGAGGCGCATGAGCGTACTGCTCTGTGCCTTGGCACTTCGGCTGAACTCACCACGTCATCTTCCTGTAACCCAAGCGTCTCTAGGAGCAGCCTTTCGCGCATGTCCCACCGGCTAGCGACGTCGATTCCGATCTCCGATATCCTGTCGATGTTGACAAGGAAGTCCCAACCAAGGAACGTGTCAAGGTATGTAGACCGGCACTCGGGAGAGTAGCTCTTGCAGTCCTCGGCCGTCAAGCCCGGAACGACGGGGAAGCCATCAGGGCGGACCTCGTAGCCCATGGCAAGCCATTTTGCGCGAGTCTGCGCTTCATGCTCCTGCTGCTTGGCAACGAGCTCGACGTTATCAGCGTCGCAAGTTGGACAAGGGAAATCTCGTGCAGACGAGCGGGCGTCGATCGGTTCGCTCAGTGGCGATCCGTCTCGAAGGTCGGAGATATTGAACGATTGCGGCGTTGAGAGCATGATGTTGATCCAAGATTGGCGCTACCCATCCATTCGACTGTCAGTGAGCGGCGATGGAAGCGGCGCGCCGGAAGGCGAAGATCCCGAGGGAACGTACCAGGTCGGGGTAATATCGCGTAGGTACAGGCCATCCTGTGTATCACACGATAATGTCAGCGTTAATCACCAGCTACATCCACGAAAGCATCGTACCGATCCAGACGGGAGGGATAAGCCTGCGTCGGTAGCTCCGTCAGTACCTGTTTCCGGCACTCGTCCCGAACGGAAGCGCTTACACGGTCCTGTTCAGGGCTTTTCCGAGCAACAGAGCACTCTGAAGTTCCATTCGCTGATTGTGGAAGCCCGAATGAGGCAGATAGCCCAGATACCTCGTTTCGGGTTGCGGTCTAGGTGGCGCAATATGGGGCATCGTCGAAATCGGGATCGTGTGCCGGTCTGCGTCATCCGACGTCATCTCGGGACCCGAAGTTTCCGTCTCGACGATCGCGAGCGGAACTTTGCCGGGAGAAGAAGGAATGACGGGTTGCGGAACGAGCAAAGGGGAGTCGGGCACGTTCTCGGGCAATTGCGCTATCCCATCTGCGTGATTCCCGTGCAGGTCTTGGAAGAGCCGACTATTGTACTCCTTGGCTTCAGCGGCCCTGTTCGAGTTGAGAACGCCGATAAGGCCGATCGCGAGGATTGTGGAGACAAAGGCCAAGGGCGCGAATGTCCGGAGTCGCGCTGCCTGCTTCCTCGGTATGTTCGCTACAGGCAGTAGACTCTGACTGCTTCGTGCGCTCATCCGTCGCCATTCGCTCGACGAGCGGTTGGCATCGGAGAATCCGGGACTCGAGGGGCTCGGCGGTGAGGAACCTGTCCAAGAAACGGCTGAGGGCGACAGGAGTGGCTGTCGAGGCGACGCGGGAGACAACGGCTCGTATCGTCCGGGCGAGAAGAGCGGAGACGAGGTCGAAAGGCGCGACTGGTCGATCGAAGTCGTGCGAGCGTGGGCAAGTCGAAGCGTGTTTCCCTCCTTAAAGCGAGGCATTGGTCGGGTCATCGCAGCAGAGCGAGCGTCGAGCCGCCCTCAGTAATGAGGCGCCGTTCAAAGAGCACCTGCAGCGGACAGCGGATCGGCGAGCGCGCGACAAACGGCGTCCGGACAGGTGGCGGCTTTGTCGGATCCGGGCGAGAGCCGAAGGAGGAGCGTGCTCTGACACAAGTTTGGACCACGTCTGCACGCACCTCTTTCGAGCCAGACAGCCATCTCTCGGCCGCTCTGCTTAGGCTCGAATTCGCATAACAGTCAATGTACCCGCGGGAGATCGAGAAGGTCATGCAACCTGCTCAGCGGCACGTCTGACACGCTCGTCACGGGCTACCGGCAGTGACTGCTTCGCGCCGCGTTGACCATGATTGTGCCATGTGCCATCTCTCGGCCGACTGTGCCGGATGGAGAGCTCGAGCCCTGAGGTCCGTGCACACGCCCGTGCGGTCAAACGGACAAGAGACCGACGCTTCAGCTGCTTCTCTCCACTCCCTCGCCTTGAAGATAGCTCTTCTGCTTGAGCACGGCCTACCCTCGAAATGTCGACCGCCATGGCAGGCTCCAACAGCGTATTTCGCCAACTTGGACCGACAGAAAAGTCCTTCTACCTCGGCTCGCGAGGGGACGGACCGGAGTCGGGCGTGAACGATATGTGAGTGCACGAGGGCGATTCTGTGAAAACCGCCTGCTTCGTAGGAGAGGCTTACAGCGCCTTTGGTCCAGGTACCTTCACATCGGTTTCCGAGCGCGACCTTCTCTCGTCACCCGTGGACGGGTGCTGCGGGCGTGGTCGGCTATCCTCGACTCGCATCCGTTACTGAGTGCGACAGTGGATTTTGTCAGCTACGAAGACGTCGCCTTTCGGTTCGTTGCGCAGCTCGGATCGACTCGGATCCGTGACGGCTAACTCACAAATGCCTACTTGCACAGATCTTGCGTGACGGCGACCGGCGATGGGTGCCTTCACCCTAGAGCGGAGGAGCTCATCGCATTTGAGAGCGGAAAGAGCGCGGAGGGTAAGGCTTTGACGCCACGGTAAGCTAGATCTGTCTCAAAGCTAATCCTGAGCCACTTTTGACAGAGATCATCTCGGCCTATCTGAACGGACCGCGCACGCTGAGCGACCAGAAGCTGTCACAGCTCGTCATCTCGCAGCCCTCGGGCGCGACGGACGGTGCCTTCGATCACCCGAAGCGCGACGACCACGACGGGATGTGCGAATACGACTTTTTCCTCTTCAGCACTCATTTCCTCGGGGACGGAATGGCTCTGCACTCCACTGCGAGCGAGTTCTTTGCGCTCCTCACATCTCCGCAGCTCGACGAGATGCCGCCGCCGACCCGGAGAGTCTCATTGCCGATTGCTGCGGAAGACAGATTGCCCGCTAAGCTCAACAGTTCTCGCTTCAGCGCCGCCATAGCTCGAGCAGACTTTGACAGGGAGCAAGCGAAGCAGATTGTGAGAGCATCATACGTACCACTGCCAGAGCTGAATTGATAGCGACTAACCTGCCTGCTCTGCAGGGCGGACATACCTTTCCTCGCGAACGGCTCGGTCCGCGGCACACGCTCGTCCCGACCGTCTCGTACTCAGCCGAGAAAGCGAAGCGCATCCTCGGGACCTGCAAGAGTCACGGCGTCACTCTCGCGCATGCGGTCTTCGCGCTTGCTGCCGTTGCGTACACGAAGACCGTTGCGCCCAAACGCCGTCGCCCCGAGATGCCGCTCATGCTGTACTCGGCTGTCAACATCCGGCCGTATTTGAAGTCTACGGGCGGATCGTCAGACTGGTACCATCTCGCGATCGGTTTCTACAAGTACGTACCGTTCGCCCTTCCGAGTTGCGAAAACATCACCGACCTGACCACCATCTCGCCATCGCACAGCATTATCTTGCCCTCTTTCTTCACCGACGACGTATCGCTCGCGCGCACACAGTTCTGGCACCGCGCGCTGAGCGTGAAACGCCAAACGACCCGCATCGTCAAGTCACCGTGCTTGCCGACTCGCACCCTCCTGATGGCGAAGCAGCGCGAGATATCGTCGATCCGGTGGGAGCGAGAGGCAGACGAGCAGCGCGCCCAAGCCACGAGGTCGGTTCAGAACGGGCTCAAAGAGCTCAATATGAACCGAGAGTCTGCAGCGTCAACCGCCGGAGGAGACGACGCGCACGACGGAGAACCAGCCGCTCCGGAGGGCGCAGCCGAGATGAGCTCAACGTCTACGTTTGTTCCGCAAACCGCCCTGATGGGTTTATCCATGCTCGGGAGTAAGCCAAAGCACCAGTCAGATTGGGTATCGTTCCACCGATTGCGTGCTGACGGCGTTTGCGAGTAGACCTCGACGGCTCGTACAAGCACGCCGAGTATGCCGGCGTCGAGCTGCACACGTGAGTAGTCGGGATATGCATGAGATAAGAGGCGGAGCTGGTCCAGAAGCCAAGCAAGCTGACGGCGAGCGATGAGTGCGCAGCTTGACGACCGGTTCGAGACAGCGCCCGGGGGCGCTCTTGCTCTTTGCGTACACCTTTGCAGTGAGTAGCGCATCATCGATCTGCAGGGCTCGCCTTGCCCGAATCGCCGATGTCTAGCCGAGTCGATCAGCGCGCTGACCATGTCACTTTGCAGGGCAAGCTGTGGCTCTCGCTCGGGTATGACGTGAACGGCTTCGAGCGAGGCGTGATCGAGAAGTGGTGGCAAGCGCTGCAAGGCGGTATCGAGGACCTGCTCTCAGAGGAGGACAGAGTCGATGACGATGGAGCGTCGCCCGGAGTGCGTGGGCGACTCTAACCGGGGAGCGAGGCTACATCCTACTGTGACTGTAGCACTGTACTCGTATCGTTGGCAATGGGAACAAAAAAGAGCAAGAGAATCGGCGTGAGACGTTGGGGGGAAGTTGTCGAGACTTGGTCGGCGAGGAATCGTCGCCTTGGCCTCTATACCTCGTGAAGACTTTCGCGCTGGCTGCCCCTACCTCTCGTCGCGCTCTCACGACGCTCTCCCTGCGTCTGGTGAGTCTGCACGCTGTACTGTTGCCGAGTACGACTGTCTGTGCTCTTTCCCCCTCGATCACCTTTTGCCCAAAAATTTTTCTGGTCCGATGAGCCGTCGCGGCCATACAGCCCCTCCGGAGCCTTGCTGAGGCTATCGAGCCACTCTTGGGCATCATCGGAGTGCTCGTATACCCCGCCTGTCCGCGATCGCTGATGTAGACGGCTTCCTCGCAGACGAGCACAGCCCCTCTCGCGCCGACTCTTCATTCGCCGCGAATTACTACCCGCCGCTATAGAGTTCATCCTTCTCCGTACTACCACCAACTCGCCAGCCTCCTCATGTCGTCCGCGAAACCGAACCCCGACCCGACCAACATTGCGTGCGTCACCGTCCTCGGCGAGCACATTGCCAAGCCGTTCCGGACCCAGATCCAGGAAGCGACCGCCCAGCTCGAACCGCGGCCGAAACTCGTCGGGATCCTCGCCAACTCGGGCGCGCCCTCGCGCGCGTACGCCAACTGGACCGCCAAGGCGTGCGAGGCCGTCGGGATCGACTATGAACTCCGAGAAGTCGGGATCGTCGCGGACGGCGCATCCGAAGGGACTGCAGAACAGGGCGAAGTCGAAGAGGCGATCCTAGCGGCGAACGAGGACGACGCCGTAAACGGGATCATGGTGTACTACCCGATCTTTGGACCGCGGCAAGACGGCTACCTCCAGCAGGCCGTCAGTCCGCTCAAGGACGTCGAGGGTCTCAACTTTGCCTGGTGAGCCACACTGCGGGGACCTTTGTTAGCGCACTCACGAGCTGACTCTACGAGAGAACAGGCTCTTCTCTCTGTACCACAATATCCGCTTCATCGACCCGCGCAAGATCGCAATGGCCGCCCAGGTCCTCACGCCGAGCCCGCTCCAGATCTCTGCGTCGTCTGCCACTCCTTCCACATCGACTGCGACCGCCTTGCCGGATCAGCAGACGCCCGACGGCCTCGTCAAGGCCGTATTGCCTTGTACCCCTCTCGCGATCGTCAAGACGCTCGAGCACTGCCAAGTGTATAACCCGCTCCGACCGTACGGTTCGCGTGCGTTCGGCCGAACAATCACCGTCGTGAACCGGTCTGAAGTCGTCGGCCGACCGCTTGCCGCCCTGCTCGCGAATGACGGCGCGCGGGTGTTCTCGGTCGACCTCGACGGCGTCCAGGAGTTCACGCGGAAAAAGGTCGTCGAGGGCGAGGAGGGCAAAAAGTCCAACTTCCACCCGTACCACGTCATCAAGAAGTGCGACATGTCGCTCGAGCAGTGCCTCGCCGCGAGCGACGTTGTCATCGGCGGCGTGAGTCGGCTCTTTGGCCTGCTTGGCCTACTCGGATCATCAACTGACACCCGGTCCGCTCTCAGGTCCCGAGTAAAGCGTACAAGATCCCGACGGCTCAGCTCAAGGAGGGCGTGGTCGCCATTAACTTTTCCGAGTCGAAGAACTTTGAAGACGACATCAAGGACAAGGCGTCGATCTACTGCCCCGGTATCGGCAAGGCGACGATCGTCCTACTCCAGCGCAACTTGCTCCGTCTGCGGGAGTACCAGGCGAGCCTGCGACAGGGCATCGCGCAGGGCCAAGTCCAGCAGTAGGCGCGCGGACACCCTTCCCCTCGTCTTTCCAACCCGCATACCTAGACCTTTGTATCGAAATATAGAAGCCGCAATCTCTTCCCACCGGACGGGGCACATCTATACCGTGTGCATTGCGAGCACTCTCTTCTAGTGTCTATCGCAAAGGGCGCCTTTGGTCTAACTGAGCCAGACGGCGTGACTCGCTCCGGTCGCCGTTTCCTCCTCGAGGATCTCGCCTTGGCCGTCGCCTTCCTCTGGCTTGTCGACGCCGAGTTGGACCGTCGCGACTTCTCGCAATTGCTGCCACTGGTCGCGCCACTCGAGAATCGAGACGTACCCGAGTTCGTCGTCGGTCAAGACGAGGTAGTCGCGGCCGTCCGGACCCGGTTTCGCCCCATCAATGAGGACCTCGCCGCCCTGCGACGAAGACGACGATGATGCTGCTGTCGGCCAGAAACCTTCCGGAAAGACCTCGATCGCGTTCGCCTTGCCTCCCGAGGTCTGCGTCTCGTACCGACTGAGAGCCCCGTACCCCTTGTGCAACCCTTGCGACTCTTTCACCGACCCGTCCGATTCGAGTGCGAAAGTCGTGACCCACCCGCGTTGCGATGGCGTCTTGCCGCGCGTTGTGACGTACAGCCGACGGTCGTCGGCAGAAAGGCGAAGCGTGTCTCCGCGGTAAAGGTGTCGTGTCGCGTGCTGGTTAGCCGGGATGACCGAGAGGCGCTGAGAGTGGTACAGGTACGGTTTCGAAGCGTGGACATTATACACGTCGAGGTACGAAGCTGAATCACCAGGGCGATGATCAGTCGGGGTTTCCAGGTCGAGGTGCTTACCCCCTTTGAGAACTCACTGTGCTCGGTCACGACGTAGAGCTTGTTGCCTGACCTGCTCGGAATACTGTGCCGCGGACCTTCGTGGCCTCGCTCGCCGTGCGTCGGGATCCCAGCCAACAGGCGGAGTTTGCCGCTGGGTTCGAATGCGTAGACGTAGATCGTGTCGTGGCCGCTGCGAGTGCGTAGCCCACATCAGTCTCGCTTTTTTTTTTCTAGCTGTGAGAGCGTGTGGCGCGCGCACGCACACATGTGGAATGTAGGCGCGCCTCCGGACGGGGTCAATGTCGACGGCGTGACTCCCGTACCGGAGCGCGACGCGGGTCTTGTCGGTCCGCGGGTCGTGGAGTTCGCGCTTGCCGCCTTCGAGGTAGATCACTTCTTGGATCTCGTCGCCGTAAGCGCCCGTGGTCGGATCGATCGAGAACGCTTGCGCGACGGGTCCGCCGGCTTGGTAGACCCTCGGCGGGAACGGGAGTGACGCGGGCGAGACGGTCAAGTAGGAACCCGTCGCAGCTGCGCGTAGCCGACCGACAGCGAGTCAGTACTTCTCAGAACAGAACACGCGAGCAAGCATAGCTCGGTCGCCCGGACGACTGACAGATCGGGACCGTGTTGACATGTTTCAACCCGCCGCGGCCGTGTCCGAGGATCTGCCAACTGCTGAGCGTCGGCGGCAACGCCCACGTCGTCGCGTACGCCGTTTTGCGTTGCTGATCGAGAGCGAGAAACTGGTGTGGTCCCTGAGCGCGGATCCGTCGGTGTACGGTCAACGTCACTTGCTCCCGTGGTGCGTTCGGGTTGGACGAGGTCGAGTAGGGCGAGAAGGCGAGCAAATAGAGGAACAAGGTGTTGAAGGTTCCGCAGAGCAAGTAGTGGACGCGCGGGCAGACGAGGTGGTCCGCTGCTACGGCGGCCGAGACGAGCGACGACGCCGGCGAGGCCGCCTGCGGGGTCAGTTCGGGTCAGCTGCGTAGTGGGGAATTTGCTTCGTACAGTGTTGTCGTACGCAGACTCCATTCATGGCTGGATGTACGGGGAGAATGCCTTCGGAGTGGTTCCGAGTCCTTCGTCCAGGCCAGACGGTAAATTGATGAGAGCCGGCTTGAGAATGACGTGGCAGTGCAGGGTAGAGCGAGCCGCGGCACGCAGTAGCGGCGCACCGGTCGAGCCAGCCGCGGGATCAACTTTGAGCCGCACCTTCTCTCTCGACTCTCCTCTCGCTCTTCTTCTTGTCTCTCACGCTGCTCTTCTGCTCGCGTCACACGCTACACGATGAAGGCTACCACGTTCGCTCTCGCCCTCGCTGCCCTCGCTTCTTCTGCATTCGGTCAGTCTGCCGCGCACTCCTCTCGGCTTTGCCCCACTCCCGACCGCGGCTGTCCCTAGCCTCGCGATTCTCCACTCCCGCACGCTATTTTGCCATGGGCATGAGCTCACACGCTATGGGATCCGCTTTGCAGCCCACGACGATGTGTCCAACTCGCCAGAACGGATCAAGTACCTCCAGTCGATCGAGGAAAAGATGTACGCCTGCGGGCCCAAAATCGCCAAATACCAGGCACTCCGCAAACGCACAGTGAGTCGACCGGTACATACGCTATGGAGCGCGACTTGTTCGCAGGGTCGGGGGCACCGCTCCTGCGCATTTCGATCTATCCTCGAGCCGAGACTTACGCATGATCGTTCGTCTCCCGCAGACCCAGCACGTCTTGAACGGCGGAGCAGCACCGACTGACGCCAAGGACCTCTTTGTCGACGGCGGCGAAGACTCGACGAGCGAAGGGTCGCACATCTCCAAGACGCTGCTCGCCCACCTCACCGAGGAACCGCGGATTCAGAATCACTCGTGCATCCGTGCGTCCCTCCCGTCCCTTCTAGAGCGTGGCGTGTCCGGCGCGCACACGAGCTTGGCACAAATGGCGCTTACGGATGACGATCGGAGCGGGCGTACTGACTCACCCTTGCGCTCCTCCTTTGCGCAGTCGCACCCATGCTCACCGAGGGCCCGTACTACCACACCGAGGGTCACCCGATCCGGCAAAACATGGCCGAAGACCAGCTCGGCTTCCCCTTCGTGAGTCTCGAACTGCCTGAGCTGCGGAACCCTCTTCCAGACACTCACACTGGCTCGATGCCAACAGTTCATGGATGTCGGAATCATCGATGTCAACACGTGCGAGCCGATGCCGAACGTCCTCGTCGATCTGTGGCACGCCAACACGACCGGTCACTACGCCGGCCACCCGGACCAGGAAGCGCACCTCAAGTGGGAAGGTCCCGCGACCGACGGACCGCGGAAGGGCTTGTTGACCAAGTACCCGCGGACGAACGACCACGAGACGTTCTTGCGCGCGGCGTGGCCGACCAACGAACACGGGCTCGCCCAATTCTCCTGTGAGTCGCCGAGTGGCGTTCTCGTTCTCGGGCTCGCACCCTGTCACGCGAGACGTTCAGGACATGACGGTTGACCGAGCGAGCGAGTGATGTTCGCAGCCATCTTCCCGGGCTACTACACGGGCCGCGCGACGCACGTCCACCTGCGCGTCCACACCGAGTGGGAACCGCTCAAGAACGGCACGTTCCGGTCCCACCGCATGCTCCACACCGGCCAGCTCTTCGTCCCCGACTCGATCAACATGCAGGTCGACAAGGTCAGTCTTCGCGCTCTGACAATCTTCGGTCCTGGCCGCTCGCGTCGGCAGCGTGATGTCGCATACTGAGCCGTCTTCACGTGGACTCGCAGATGTTCCCGTACAACCTGAACCCGATCGCGGACAAGTGGGGCCGCACCCGCAACTGGGACGACTCGCTCGGGATCTACCACGACGCGCACGGGAACGGGTACAACCCCGAGTTTGAGCTCGTCAAGGTCGGAGCCGGTGAGTTGGCCGTCTGCGCGAAGGCGTTCCTTCCCTCCGCTTCAGGCTTTCAACGACTGACTGATTTCTCTCTTCATGTACCGCAGTCCTGCAGCAAGGCTTGATTGGCTACATCACGGTCGGCGTCGACTCGAACGCCAACTTTGACGTCAACGCCGTGAGTGGCCTCGGCTGGTTCCCCCCTTGCTGGCACGGTCTCATGACTGACGAGCCTTGAGCGTCCTGCAGCCGTGGAAGCCCGTTCCGGACAACGTCGCCGCCCGTTTGAACAAGGAGAAGTAAAGGCGGACCAGTCTCGAGGACTCTGCGCCCGAGCCCCGGAGTCGAGTCGGAAGGATTTTACTGTACCCGGCTGTTTGAAGCCAGATCGCCCACCCTCCGCGCTCTCTCTCGTTCTGTATCGTAATTTGCAACCAGTTCACTATACTCGATTCGCGTGCTGCCAGGCTTGTAGATGCGTGACCCATGACGAGGTGCTGCTTCTTTTTTTCACGTGTCAGCTTTTCGGCGTCGGGCTGCGGGCATCGGGCGGAAGGGTTCGCCTCCGATCTACGAGGCTCGCTGTCACTCTCGTTCTCCTGCCTTGCCTGCATAGTGCTAGTCGCCAGCTCATCAACCCAGTCAGGCTGAGCTAGATGGCGGCTATATCGACTGGAGACCGGGAGCTCATCGCTAACGACGTAGGTAACGATGACGATTCGGCTCGACCTTCGCCATCTTTGACCTTAGCGGGCTCACGCACCGACCCAGACCAGTCAATCCACCTCTGTGTGATCTTGCATGGCTTGTGGGGATCACCCGCTCACGTCAGCTATATAAAAGAGTCGCTCGTCGCGCATCACGACTCGGACGCAGCAGCCAAACACTCCTCAGAGGCGAAGCTCGCCGTGTTTGTCTCAAGCGCCAACTCGACCTCATCGGGACACCTGTATGACGGGATCGACGTCTGTGCGGAACGCGTCGTCGAGGAGATCGATGCCGAGATTGAGCGACTCGAACGCGAGCAAGGTGCAGCAGGCAAGATCACAAAGTTCAGCATCGTCGGGTGCGCTTCCTTTCCTCCCTCACTCTACCACCGAACCTGAACGTGGAGCTAATACCGGGCATCCATAGGTACTCACTCGGGGGTCTAGTCGCGCGTTACGTTCTCGGCCTCCTCGATTCGCGCTCGCCTTCCTTCTTTGCTACCGTCCGACCCGTCAACTTTACCACGTTCGCCTCCCCCGCCATCGGCATGCCACAATTCGACGGGTACTGGGCGTCCTGGTTCCGCTACCTCGGCAGTCGCCTGTTGTCCCGGACCGGACAGCAGATCCACGAACGCGACTCGTTCCTCTCGCGCGACTTCAAGGTTGGCCGGACGAGCGGGACGAGCACTCCTGCCGCCCAGAAGCGTGCGGCGGCGCAAGAGCAGGATGGGGAACCGCTGCTCAAGATTATGGCCGATCCGCGGTTCAGCTTTTATCGCGCGCTGCGTCGGTTCCAGCGGGTCGAGGTGTACGCCAACACGTGAGTGCCCTACTCCACGAGACTGTTCAGGCGACCGTAAAATTGACCCCGGCGGCGGAACTGCGCAGCTTGAACGACCGCTCCGTTCCCTTCTGCACTGCTGCGCTCGAGGCGCATGATCCGGTTCGTCTCCTGCGGCGAGCTGACCTCGCTGGGTTGCGCACGCTGACATCATTGTGCATTGCCTCTCTCTATCTCTCTCTCTAGTTCGCTCTCGCTTGCAAGAGAGCGATCGAAGCGGCAGAAGACGCGGGCGAGTCGGTGGATGTTGTGCCGGATTTGGCCAAAGGCGGGCTGGAGGTGTAAGCTTGCTCTGGCTTAGCTCCGCTCTGTCAGCTCGGTGCTCATGTCAGCTTCGTTCCCACAGCACTTATCGAGCCGGGACGCCTATACTCGAGTCGTATCACGTCTCGGAGCCGGAAGAGGCAGCGACATTGGTCACAGCTGGAGCAGCCGGCGCCGTTGTCGCGCAACAAACTCGCCGGAAGCGGATGCGTTTCTCTTTGCCGCCGCCGTTCCGGCCTTCGACGTACCCCGTCTCCAAGCCGAAAGCGCTTGTCGTGATCAGCCTCCTCCCCGTCATCTGGCCCGTCGCGATCAGTTTCCTCGCGACGCGGTCGCTCGTCCACGCGCGGCAGTCACAGGGCCGGATCCGGCTCGCGCAGAGCAAGATTGAAGGAGGGGTCGATGGGTGGTTGGCGAGGGTGGGGATCAAGCTTGAAGAATTGGTCGAGCGGTCGGCGCTCGATGAGCCGGGCTTTGCGGACGCACTGGATCACCTCAGAGAGCGCGATGCCAGCCAACACGTGACGCCCAAAAACGAGGACGAGGAAGATGAGGCCGGGATCGCTCGAGAAGCCGACGAGGACCTCGTGCCCGGTCCCAAGGAGGAGCCGACGACTCTGCCGACGCCGGGACCTCGACATTCAACTTCGAGCTCGTCCTCCCTCTCTTCAGGCTGGACTCTGGCACACGGCGAGGACGTACAGACTGCTCTCCTCGCGCAGGACAAGCGCGAGGAGTCGACTTCGAACAAGTACCGCATGCGAGATCCGCGGCCGTCGACCGATCCCGTCCTCTCCGACTCTCAGCTGTTCCAGCTCGAGCACTTGAACGCCATCCCGCAATTGAGGAAGCACCTCGTCCACCTGCCCGAGGTGCACTGGTCACACGGCGCCATTATCCGCCGCGATCCGAATTTCAAGCAGCACGAGAAGGGCAAAGTCGTCGTCGACACCTGGGCGAGCGAGTTTGTCCTCTGATCCCGTTGCCTGCGCATCACTATTTCGTTCGCATAGACTCTCATTCCACTCATTCGTTCGCATAGACTCTTATTCTCCTGTAGAGATAGCTCACGCCGTCCTTCTCCTCTTTCCTGTCGTCGTAAAATATACCTTGATCTCCACCTTGACACGCTACGCTTACGCATCCGCCGGCGCCGTGTTGGGTGTCGCCTTGTACAGCTTCCACCTCCGGACCTCCTTCTTGCCCGCGGTCGCCTCTTGGTACGCTGCCGAGTCGACGTAGCTCTCGTCATCGAATTCTGCAGAAGAGGTATCGCAGAGTGAGCACGCGCGCACGCGATCGAGGCGGGGATGAGGTGATCGTCTGTAAGGTCGGCGGAGGCGACTCACCGTGGATGACGGCGTACTTTGGCGCGACGTTGCTCTCGGGTTCGCGGCCATGACCGGTCAAGAGGGCGTCGTAGACGTGGTGGTAGTGACTCCTCCGCCAGCCCTTGACGTTCTTGAACGCGTCGAGCTCCTTTGCGTCGGGCTTGTCGTCCGCCGCGATCGTCAAGACAAACTCGGGCGTGTGGTCCGCTTTGGGCGGCGCGCTCGTCTCTCCGAGTTTCTCACACGTGCGGCGGTCGAGCACCTCGAGGCGCGCGACGAGGTCCCCCTCCCGCTTGGACCGGTTCGCGCGGAGGCGCGTGTACTTCGGGTCCGAAAAGAGCGCGACGGACCGGATGTCGTACGCGGCGGACCAGCCGGGTTTCTGGTCGTCCGAGGCTTGGTACCGCGCGCCCGTTTCGAATTCGGGAATGCTGGCCGTATTTCAGAGCAAGTCAGCGACGCGTAATGAGGGGAGTCATGAGGAAACGGGAGGGACGGACTGCTGCATGCGGAGCGGGACATGCTCGTTGTCGTACCAGTCTGCAGGGTCACGACTCCATGTGTCAATCGCTGAGTCTTTCGCACCGCTGGAGCATCCCTGTTTGCATATGACGTGCGCATTCCGATCCGGGAGAGCAGCGAGCATCGCGCCAGAGGAGGAGGATGCCGCCGTGACTGACCTTGAAACTCTTCGAGGGTTGCGGTCTGGCCCGGTTCACTGTAGACCCAGAGGTAGCCCGGTGCTTGTTGCGAAGACGGTTGCGACATGGCTGCTTGTGTGTGTTCGTAAGTGCCGCGGCTGTCGGATCGAGCAGACGAAAGCGAAGGAAGCGAGCCGCGGCAGAGCGGCCGAGTGGAAGCGCAGAGGGAGGAAGGGGAAGAGTGTTTGAGCTAGCAGTGTCAGTCCAGGGCAGAGTTGCCGCGCAGTTCTTACTGACGCACAGTACGGGGTCTGCAATAGCCTGTACGGAGGAGGGACAAGGCTGCTCGAGATGACGAGAGTTGAGCCGCGGCCCAGCTGCAACCGCTCTCGGCCGAACCATCACGACTTTTGCACTCACCCTCGCTCTTCCCTTACCCTTACAGCGACTCAACCATGCCGCGCATTCCGTACAAGAACCCGGCCAAGGGAACGTCACCCATCGGAGACGCGATCCGTGAACGGAGGGGAGCGCGAGGCCTCACCCCACTCGACCAAGCCCTCCTCAACGCGCCCGAGATCGCAGTCAGTCTGCGCACGGTCTGACTGACTCTGGAACTCGAGCACGAATGTACTCACTCGAGTCCTCCACAGGCTGGATGGAACACCTTGCTCGGAGCAGTCAGGAACCGCAACTCGCTCCCCGATGACATTCGCGAACTCATGGTCAGCCACGCCTCGACTTTGCGGTTTTCGCTCGCCACTCCTCTCTATGTAGCTGACACCACGTACACGCGCAGATCCTCCGCGTCGCCGCGCGCAATTCCGCTACGTTTGAATGGATCCGTCAGTCCCCCCGGAGGCGAAACGGCGTCCCCTCCCTTCCCGTCTTGCAGCATGCTTGTAGCCTCTGACCCTTGATCCTCCTCCTTTGCCCGCCGCAGACCACGCCCACGTCGGCGTCGATGCCGGCCTCACCGCTCCGCAACTGACCGTCATCCGCGACCTGTACTCGCCGATGCCGACTCCGCAATCGCCCGGCGTCTTGTCGCCGTTCCAAGCCGCCGCGCTCCGGTTCGCCGACGCGTCGACGTACAACGTGACGGTCCCGCAGTCGCGCCTCGACGATTTGAAACAGTTCCTCAAGGACGACCAGCAGTTGCTCGAAGTGACGGCCGTCGCCGCGACGTACAACATGGTCTCGCGGTTGCTCGTCACGCTCGACGTCGGCGACATGGGGACTGTCACCGTCCCGCTGCCCGAGACCGAGCAGACCGAGCACGACGTCCAGGTTGAAGACGGCGTTTCGCTGCACGTCCACGTCGCCAAGCGGACCGAGGACGAGAACGCACCTTGGCTCGTCTTTGTCAACTCGCTCATGACGAACCAAAAGATGTGGGACGGCATCATGCCGCGCCTCAGCAAAAAGTACAACCTCTTGACCTTTGACCAGCGCGGACACGGCAAGGTGAGCTCGGATCAGGCAAGTTTTACGCTCGCGACCGGCGCCCGGCACTGACTCCTCTGCACGCGGCCCGCCAGTCTTCCGTCCCGCCGAGCAAATGCACCCTCGACGTGCTCGCCAAGGACATTGCCACTATCCTGCAAAAGCTCTCGATCGCAACGCCGATCCACGCCATCATCGGCGTCTCGCAAGGCGGCGCGACCGCCCTCGCATTCGCGCAGAACCACCCCGAGCTGTTCTCGCACCTCGTCGCATGCGACACTCAGGCGACCTCGCCGGCTGCGAATGCGAAAGCTTGGGACGAGCGAATCGCGCTCGCTCGGTCCGAAGGGTCCATGGTCAAACTCGCCGACGCGACCGTCCCGCGGTGGTTCCCGCAAGGCTCGACGAGCGAATTCAACGCCGGCGGCCGACGCGAGTTCTTCATCCACGACATGATCACGTCGACGCCCGTCGAGGGCTTTGCGATGAGCGCGGCGGCTTTGCAAGGGTACGACGTGTACCCGGGGCTCGCCGACAAGCTCAAGGAGAAAAAGGTCCTCCTCGTCGCGGGCGAACGGGACGGCGCGCTCCCGGGCGCCTTGAGCGGACTCAAGGACAAGCTCACGGCGGACGGCGTCGACGCGCAGTTTGAGCAGATCTCGAACGCGGGTCATCTGCCCATGGTAGACGCCGCGCAGCAATGGCTCGACGTCGTCGAAAAATTCCTCGAGTAGAGCGTCGGACCAGAAGTAGACAAGACTGTGTGTAGAAATTCGGGTTGCCATGCTTCTACAATTGACCGGACAAAGCGCTCTGCTCGACCTGCGAACGGGCGTGCTACGGATAGCTCTCCGTCATCGCGAGCTTGAACGTCTCGGACAGCTCGCGGCTCTTTTGCTCCGCTTCACTGATGAGCTTGTCTTCGCTCACCGCCGCGACGCCCGTCGAGGCCGGCTGCCCTTCCGCGATCCTACCGTTCGTCGGCGCGGCCGAGTCGGTCCGCTGTTTCGCGCGATCTTGTCGGGCGGCGACCTTCTCCTTGGCGCGTTGCTTCTGCTCGGCTGTCAGGGGTTGTTTCGTTCTTGGAGGAGCGGGTGCGTCGGTTGCCGAATCGAGGATCAGAGTGACGGGACCCTGCGTACCGTAGCGTCAGTCGGTCCCATAACGCGCGCCGGGAGACCGCAGTAGCTGAGCTTACATCGTTGGTGAGTTGCACGTCCATCATTGCGCCAAACTGTGAGAGCTCGTAGTCAGCTTGTGTAGACCGTGCGAGCACGATCGGTCGAGAACTGACCTTTCCGTCAAAAACCTTGTCTGCTTGGTACTTCGTTCGGAGGTCTTCGAGAAAGTCGTGGTACATTTGTCGAGCATCATCGCCGCCCTGTGAGGTATATATCAATGAGAATTGGGTTCGCATCGTCGAGAAACACGAAAGCGAGAACGGGAGACTCGCCTTTGCGCCATGGAAATCTGGCTTGCTTCCCTTGCGCAGGTTTGCCTGCAGCGTGAACTGCGAGACTTCGAGTAGCGAAGACACCAATCAGTATCAGTCAGGTGGGCGTATGGAAACAGGAACCGTACCACACAGGATCTCGTATTGCGCGTCGACCACGCTCGACTTCCACCCCCAGACCTCGCCCTCCTTGTCTTCCGGAAACACCTTAAGGCCGAGGAGCTTTGTCGCGAGCCAACTCGATTCGTAGGCGGTATCCGTCGTAGAGATTCCGATCAGGCATAGGATCCCTTTCAGAGCGGCACCGAAAAAGAGAGGTGAAAAGAGTCAACATCGGCGATACAGGTCAGCTCTGCGTCCACCGGGGAGCATATGCAGCGGCGCGCAGAGACAGCATAGCTCTAGCGTCTCGAACCGACGGAACCTCGTGCGCAGTTGAGCGGAACTGGCCTCACCTCGGCCAATCTTGGAGATGACCTCGCCGTCGACTGTGACAGAAGCCTGCGTGACGCGCTGAATGACGGCTCGCATCTCGTACTGCCAGAGATGGGCGGGAAGCTAGAGTAGTGCCGTGCAAGAGGAGTCAAGCGAGCATCGTCATCAATCATCTCTCGGCCGGCAAGAGAAGTCTGAGCCGCCACGCCAAGGTTCCATTGCGCTCGTTGGCGACCGTATAGTCCTATGCTGAGACAGTCAGAAGGGACGCGGACGAGCGAGAGCGCGGCCGGACCAGGCCGATGAGGTAAATGCGAAAAAGAGTGTTACAGTGATCTAAAGATGCAAGATTCTAGCGCTTGATGGACAGGACACGCTGCAACCCCGAAACGCCGCCCTGGACGTCATACTGATGCAGTCTCCGCTGCCGCTCCTCTTCGGCCGCAGCTTCGTCTGGATAATCTTGCTCGCCGTCGGTCGCCTCGCCCGTTCCATTCCGCCGCCGGAGACCGTCCTCCGCATCGTGCATGCTCCGCTGCGTACTAAGCCCGCTGCCGAATGAAGGCCGTCGCGGCGCACGGCGAGTGAACCCGTGCTCGGCTTGGAGCGGACCTCCGAGCGAGACGAGCACCGCAGGCGAATTTGCGGTTGGCGCATCGAGGGCGGCGATCTCTTCGGGAGAGAAGAGTTTGGGAATGATGAAGTGCCGCACGGGAATGAGCGCAAGGGGGAAGATGGGGAAAGAGATACCGGCTGTGGGTGAAGGAACGGGTCAGCTTGAATGATTTGGGCGCAGAGGTCGGCGGCGCTGACACGCACCGATGGTCTCGGAGACCGCAATCATCGCCGCAAAGAAGATCCATTGGATCGCGACGAATTCGGCAATGCTCCGCTTCGAGATGCGGTACAGTGGGTGATCGGTCGGCGTCATCCTCCGGTCGCGGAAGAGGTACAGGGTCTTGTGCACGATGCCGTTACCCTCGATCGAGCCCCAACCGACGACGAGGAAGATCCCAGCGAACATGGCGCGCGACATGAGACCCCTGTAAGCGGAACGAGTGAGCGATGTCCTTCGGGCTGGAAGGAAGGCGCGCCGGACGCACAAGACGACGAGGAGCGGACCAGACATGGTGCCGAGGATGAGGAGCTGCCCAATCGGTTAGAGGTCAGTGATACTCCTTATTATAGCAAGATGCAAGCCCGGCGGAAGACGATTGTTCACGCACCCCCATCGCGAAATGCGATACGCGCTGCTCGACGACACGAGTCCGGACGACTCGCAACGGTTTGCGGGGATCGCCGCGCTGCCTTCGCCGTTCTTTCGCTTCTTTGCGAGCTTTCTTGACGTCGCCTTCGAAGAAGCCTCCTTCAGCCAGGGGCGCTTCTTCGGGGACGAGCTCGGTGACCGAAAGCGCCTCCGTGTGGACGGGAGCTTGCGGTACCAAGCCGTTCGGGGCGGGCAGACCGATCAGACCGGCGACAAAGGTCGTGCATCCGAGCAGGAAGAAATCCCAATGGAAGCCTGCGGGACGCTTGACGGGGAAACCGCGCGACTGCGCCATGACGGAACTGACGTTGTTCTGTCAAAGCCGGGGGCCGAGATTAGTAATCAAGCAAAGTGGTAGCAATAGCCCAGCACGTACGTCAAAGTAAAACAGCAACGTCACGAGGAAGCCGAATGGGAGAGCCACGAAGACCCATTTGACCGGCAAGTTCCAGAAAGGCACGACCCAGTTACGCCTGAACGTGCCGTAAGTTAGCATCCGCAGCATCTCAGAGAGGCACGACATGAGGTGACTTTGAGCTCACTGTAGGGTTGGCTGGAAGCTCGGGCTGATCGGGAGCTCCTCTAGTTCCGTGCTCGCGATCCAACCGGGACTGTCAATGCAGAAGCTCGTTCAGCCAATCAGTTTCACGCCCAGAGAAGCGGTGCAGCACCGACTCACATGTGTACAAAGCCGGTGTAGAAGATGATCGCGGCCGCGAAAGAGTAGTCGATCAGGACTTTGCGGAACCAGAAAGCTGGACGAGCGGCCATGTCAGCGATCATATCTTTTACGGGACCATCGTAGGGCCACGTACGTCCGAACGGCTGCATACCGGCTCCTTCGACGAAGTAGACAGAAAGGGCGAACAAGATGGCGACGAGGCAAGCGAGCCAGCCGGCCTGGCCATCGCCCGTGTCAAACTCATACACGAGCAGTTCGATGCCCTTCTGGACGTAGATGACGCCGACGTCTGCGCCAACACGCGGTATGAGCTGCGGCTTCCCAGTGAGACTGCAGAAGGAGCTCGAGCTCACAGAGGCCGAAACTTTCGCTCGTCATGTCGGTGACGAAGCGGGTGTAGTCGCATATATTGAAGACGGCGATAATCCAGTGCATAATGGCAGCCCATCTGAACGTGTGCGACGGATTAGCGAGAGCCGGTACCGCGGGCTCGAAGCTGAGACATGGAGACCGACATGAGAGCCCAAGCCTGGAACTGGAGGTAGTCGACGTCATAGTTTGAGAGGATATCGTATGTCGTGTAGTTGAAGAGGTTGATCAGACCGGTGACGCCGACGATGGTGAGCGGTTGTACCGAGAACAGTGAGAACGTAAGGGCCGCGATCGCGGACGAGAGGACGCCCTCGTTGACGCCGTACGTGCCGTTTGTCCGGACATACATGTCGATGATGTAAGCGAGGCAGGGCATCAAACTGCGGTTTGTACAGATCAGAACAAGTGCAGACATCGGGGAGGAGGTAATGACCGACTTGAGGAAGTACATCCGGACGGTGGCGCCAATAACTCGTTCCCAATTCTTTGGTGCAAAGGCGAGGTACCAATCGCTAGCGTACAGCGGTAGCCTGCGCCTGATGTCGTGGTACATGCCGCGGAACGGCATGTACTGGTACAGTAGCGATCGCTCTGGCCAGGGTCGAGGATCCGGCGAGAAGAGGTCGCCTCCGCGGTCGCCATTGTGGTCGGCGCGATCCGACCGGCGACTGCGCCTCGTCTCGGAGGATCTCGAGCGCGTCGACGTAGGCCTCGGCGGCGGGTAAGTCGTGTGGTCCTGCTTGTGGATCCACGCTGGCTGCGGTTGCCAGTGATGAGAATCGGAATCGGGCGGCGGTCCGGCGACGGAACCGGCTCGAGTCGCGTTTGATGATCCCTCAGAGTCCGTCTGAGACTGCATAGCGTCGGAGCATACACCAGATTTGTCCTGCTCGAACGAGAGCTGTTCCTCACAGCCTTATGGGCTGCAACTCGACGTTGGAATGCGCCGGCTCGCGAGAAAAAAAGAGTCGAGGCAAAAATTCGAGAGAGAGGACCGGCGATCTCTTTTGGCGCGCGGTTTCTGACGTGTGTTGCCCCGCGGCCCCGCGACTGCACCGCCACTCGCTCCCAGACGCGGCGAAAGCAACTTGCAGGAGCAGCAGCAGCAGGAGGAGACGGACGACGTCGGGCCGCACTCCCCGAACCACGATCACATACCAACACTGCGCGTCGAAGGAACCACCCATCAACCATGACGACTCCTTACCAGAGAGTCTATGATGGACCTGCCGCAGACTTTACACTCAGCCCCGGTCAGTTTCACCCGAGCCAGCACAGCGGGCCCTGGAACATGACACGAGTCGATCGCTCTTAGTCACGGTCGCTCACCGCGCACATGCACCTGCAGCCATCCGAGACAAGGTCTTGCTCCCATTGACGCTCGTCGTCCTGCTCAGCGGCGTCTTGCGGTTCGTCATCGCAAAGTACTTCGACTCGCCGCCGAAACCGCAACCGCCCCTCGCGATCCGGGAACAGTGAGAACGAGCGCCTGCGTCTAGTGTGACGAGCAAGAAGCTGACATTTGCTGGTGTGGCAGGCGCGCGATCACTCGCGGTCAGCTCTTGCGGGCTCACAGCTCGTACCTGCCGCCGTCCGGGTTCACCGCTCTCCGATCGCACCTCGCCGATGCCTACAACACGGGCGCCTACTTGAAAGAGCCTGCGCCTGCCGAAGGGGCTGCAGTGGCGCCCAAGCCGAATCCTTTCGAGGACCCCGACGCGACCGACGCCATGCTGGACGGACTCAAGGACATGATGGGCAAGCAAGCGGCCGGTTTCGTCCCGCAGGTGAGTACTTTAGCTAGCTCTTCATGCGCTTTAGTACCTTGGCTGAAACAAGGACCGTATAGATGGCGACCATGTACCTCGTGAACCGATTCTTCCCCCCGGCGCTGCTCGGTGAGCCACCCATGCTTCCAACCTGCAATTCCACGCTCGATCAGTCGGCATCCCTCGCGACGTTCGACTCCGCGTACAGGACTGACTCGCTGTCGATGTACGCGCCACGCAGCCCGGATCCCCTTCCCTCTCCCCGTCCGCTTCAAAGACCTCCTGCACCGCGGCGCGCCGCTCGAAGTCCTCACCGGCCTCGACGCAAGCTGGTGCTCCGGTAGCTCGTGGTACATCATCTGCATGTTTGGTCTCTCGCCGGTCTACCAGCTCTTGCTCGGTGACGGCATGAGCGGTACGTTCATCCCTTCCCGCCGAAGATCAGGCGGTCCGGAGGCGCGACTATCTGCAGGCTGATACGCGCGCCTGAACCTGACACTGACTGACTAAGGTACCGCAGCCAACAACATGGCGGCGATGAACCCGATGATGGCGGCTGCCCCGGCTGCCGGCGGTGCGTCCGGTGCCGGTGCGGCTGCTGGCCCCGCCCCGCCGCCTCAGATGCCCGGCGCGCCCGGACCCGACTACCTCAAGATGTTCCGAGCCGAACGCGAGAACCTCGACATTGTAGAGTACAGCTGGGCCGCGGACGGCGTTGAAGACCGCCTGCTCGAGCGGTTCGGATCAAACTTGTAGCGGAAATGACAATCACTCGCGCGAAGGATCTCCTCGCATTCTGAGCACGTACAGGGAGGCGAGACTGCTTCTTTGCATTGCTTGATCGGGGAGGAAGGATGCATAATGTAGCTACAGTAAGATGTAGGAAGTATACAGGAGCGTGCCGCGGACACGGCAGCGCGGATATACATGGGAGCTCGACTTCGAGTGCTCACAAGGCTCTCGTGACAAGTCGGAAAGAGATGCTCTATGCGCGGGCGCCCGATTCGATACCCTTGGGCTCCGGAACGGGGTTGCCGATTCCGCCACCGAGTCCGCCTTCGACTCCCTTTCCGAGGCCACCGTCGGTCGGCTCCGGGGCGGCGGCACCCAGCGCCATGACGTCGTCATAGTTGTCGCCGAATGGTCGCTTGCCGATCATCTCGACCATGTCGTCGCGGCTGAGGACTTCACGCTCGAGCAAGCGTTTGGCGACCTTCTCGACTTGGTCACGGTTCTCCGTCAAGAGTTCCTTGCACCGCTTGTGCGCCTCCCAGACCATCTTGCGGACCTCGTCGTCGATTAGCTGGGCGGTCTTCTCGGAAAACGGCTTCTGGAAGGATTCCTGCTCCTGGCGGTACGAGAGCGGTCCGACAGCGGAGTTCAGGCCGTCTGCGTAGGGAACACATCAGCAGGCGCTCTCTTCACAGCTTGTAGCCAGAGACTCACAAGTCGCGACAACCTCGGTAGCCATGCGGGTAACCTTCTGGAGGTCGTCCTGCGCGCCGGTGGTGATGCGACCGAAGAAGATCTCCTCGGCAACACGACCGCCGAGGGTCATGATCATACGATCGATGAGCTGCTCAGTCGAGTAGAGGTACTGCAAAAAGTTCGGCGTCAGTGAAAAGAGGACTTGGAGGAGTGGGCGCGAGAACAAGCCCGCGGCGTTCCACGTCCGACCGCCGCTTCGATCGTGACATTGCAAGTCGCTCCGGGGGTCAAAAAGAGTGCCTATAGCGACTTACTCGTTCGCGAGGAAGGTACTGCGCATATCCTAGCGCTCCTACACCTCGGGGAACGATGGAAACCTAAGTCGAAAGAACGGGTAAGCGACGGTGGCGAAATCGACGGAACTCGCAAGGCTCACCTTGAGAAGCGGGTCTGCAAACTCCAGATTCCACCCGGCAACGGCATGACCTGCCTCGTGGTAAGCGACGGTCTTCTTCTCCTCCTTGTCGAGGACGCGACTCTTGCGTTCCATGCCGGCGATGACTCGCTCGATCGCCATTTCGAAGTGCTTCTCCGTGACGACGTTCGCGCCCAATCGAGCCGCGATCAGCGCAGCCTCGTTACAGACGTTGGCAATGTCGGCACCGGAGAAGCCCGGAGTGTGGGCGGCGAGCTTGTAGATCAAGCGTCCGTAGACCGAATTCGGGTCAACCTCGTCGGTCGGCTTCAGGGTGTACATCGACTCGAAGTTAGACTTCTTCGGCTTGTCTTCGCTGGAGGACTCGGTCGAAGGAGCCTCGTTGGCGGGAGTAGCGCGGAGAAGGGACGAAAGAACCGGCGACGACGCGATGTCGATCGTCGACGCCGCTGCGGCCGATCCGGTCATGTTGGCGTTCGAGGACGACAGCGAAGGGTCCGGAGTAGCGGTAAAGTGAGCGACAGCGGGTTGTTGACCTTCGGTCACGCCGCCGTCTTCCTCACTAGCCGACTCGGCCTCGGTATCCTTGCCCTTGCGAGCCTTCTCGAGCTCCTCCTTCGGGACGTCGAGAACGAGCTTCCGCAAGTGGACGTTGAAGATTTGACGACGACCACTGACGTCCGGGTTCGAGACGGCAATGTGCCGGTCGAAACGGCCTGGACGCATCAAGGCCGGGTCGAGGACGTCCGCTCGGTTGGTACCGGCCAAAAGGACGACGTGCTCGCCCGTACCGAATCCGTCCATCTCGACGAGAAGCTGGTTCAGCGTCGACTCGCGCTCGTCGTTGCCGCCAAACTGACCGCCCTTGCCACGGGCTTTGCCGATCGCGTCGATTTCGTCGATAAAGACGATCGCCGGCGCGTTCTTCTTGGCCTGCGCAAACAAGTCGCGCACTCGGCTCGCGCCGACACCGACGAACATCTCGACGAACTCGGAGCCCGAAACGGAGAGGAAGGGGACGCCAGCCTCGCCAGCGGTCGCCTTGGCGAGGAGCGTCTTTCCGGTACCGGGCGGTCCAGACAGGATCGCACCACGCGGGATCTTGGCACCGAGGCGCTCATAGTGCTCCGGGTTCTTCAGAAACTTGACAAACTCCATGATCTCCTCTTTCGCCTCGTCCATGCCGGCGACCTGTTGAGAATGAAAGTCAGTAAACCTCGATCGCAGGATCCCGAAAAGCGCACACTCACATCGCGGAAGCCGACTTTGATGTCGGTCTCGTGGTTGAACATCTTGGCGCGACTCTTGCCGACGCCAAAGATGCCGCCGGGTCCACCTCCACCTCCGGGACCGCCACCTCCGCCACCGAGGAGACCGCCGGCGCCGCCGCCGCCGGTCATGCGACGGTAGATCCAGACAGTTGAACCAATCAAGAGGAGGGTCGGGAGAAGGTTCAGGACGGTTTGGCCGAGCGGAATCTCGTCGTGGTAAGCGACGGGAAGACGCTCCCCGAGCGGAATGCCGAGCTCTGTCTGAGCCTCCTCGAGCCTGCGCTCGAACGCCTCGACGGAGCCGATACTGAAGTAATAGGCGCCCTGGCCCGGCGCGGCACCGGCGGGCGAACCGGTCGCGTTCGAGTGGAGCGAAACGCGGACGCGGCTCTTGTTGACGACGGTGAGCTTGTCGACGAGACCCTTGCTCAGGAACGCCGAGTAAAACTCGGACCAGGTGATTTCGCGCGACGACGGGTCGTACTGGGACGAGAGGCGGTAGAGGACATACATCGCGACGGCGGTCGCGAGGACGGTCGATGCCGACGGGTTGGGTGGCTGCGGCGTTTCCTCTGGCGGGACGCCTCCCTTCTTGCTGTCGCGCTTCTTGTTGGCGTTGTTCTTGCCTCCGTCTTTGCCGTCGCGCTTGTTCTTGTCAGGTCCGGGACCTCCCGTCGTGTCTCCGGCTTGCTGGCCGAACAACCCTTTCAGCGGGTCCTTGGGCGCGAGCTCTGCCGCGCCCGGGACTGGAGGTGCTGCCCCACCACCGGGGAACGCATTGTCCTTGCGGTTGTCGGTCGGCCTCCGGCCCAAGAAACCGCCGAAAAAGTCGTCGAGGCCCGGTGGCCGTTCTCCGTCCTTGGGTTGCGGTTGTTTCGATTCGCCGCCGGACTGGGGCGGAGTTGCTCTCAGAGTGGCCGGGAGCCAACTCGCGATCGATAGGGGGCGTCGATGACGAGAGGATGGGCAGGGAGTCGAAGTGCCGGCGGCGACGAGGCGAGATGAAGTCAGGAGCGAGTGGCGACGCAGCGACTGAGCGGCGACGGTAGCCCGACTCGCAGTCGTACTTCGCGGTAGCATTCCTTTTCTCGTGCAAAGGGGGACGGCGAGTGGTTTGAAAGTGAGTGAGCCCCGAGAACGAGGCGGAAGGCGATCAGTCGTAAGCGGTGCAGTAGTGCGAATGCCGGCCGGAGATCTCGGGAGCACAGGTATACAAGCGACTATTTCCCACTTTTAGTAATGTTTGGATCCAGACTGGGACGCAGGGGAAAAAAGGCGCTCTACAGTAAATGCAGGAAAGGTAATGAGGAATTAGACTTTTGTGGCAATTTGAGAAGGCCGCAGCCGCCGCGTTCTGGCGAGACGTCACTTTTCCCAAGTCGGTGCCTCTATAGCAGCTAAAGATCGAGTGACACGACGCAGAGGATGGCAGGGGAATCTCGTACCGAGCTGATCGCTTTCACCAACGACTTGCTCGGGACCAACTATACAAAGGTGCGCGGCGCCTCTCCTCCTGCTCGTCGTCGGTTCAACGGCGCGCACGCACCGCGCTCTTCTGCGCCCGAGTGAGCCCTGGCTGACCTGCCCTCCCGCACAGATTGAACAATGCGGTGAGCCCGACTCGCTTGAGGTTGGGGAGGGACCATGCGCGGACCCTTGTATGAGCCGTGTTGGCTGAAGGTTCGACTCGCAACGACGACCGGACGCTGACCGGCCAACGAGCATGTGACGCACACCAGGGACGGGAGCCGCGTACTGCCAGATCATGGACAGCATTTTTGGCGACGTCCCGATGAACCGCGTAAAGTTTGACGCCAAGCAAGAGTACGAGTACCTCGCCAACTTTCGCATCCTCCAAAACAGCTTCAAGGTCCACGGGATCGACAAGGTCAGCCGCAGCTGCGAGATCACCGCAGTCCAGCATAGGCGAGAGCTGACCTCGTCGGAATCACCCGCGTCGTTTGGGGAACAGCCGATCCCGGTCGAACGCCTCGTCCGGTGCAAGATGCAGGACAACCTCGAGTTCATGCAGTGGCTCAAACGGTTCTGGGACATGAACTTCCCCGGCGGCGACTATGACCCGATCGCGAGGCGAGGGGGTGCCGGAGCGAGGGCACCGTCGACGACGAGCAGTGCCGGAATCGCAGGAGCGTCGGCGAGGGCTCCGGTCGCGTCCACTTCAGCAGCACGGCGGCCACCAGGTGAGTTCAGAGTCGAAATGACGATCCTATTACTAGGCGCCTTGGTCCTAACCCCGGTGGGTGCATTCGCTGAACCGCTCATTCCGTCTCGCAGCCGCCCGACCCGCACCAGGCGCCGCACCAGCTCGCGGACCTCCGCCCGTCGGAGCGGCAGCAGGGCGCGCTCCTCTCGGCGCTGGACGTACACCCGCAGCGAGGACGTCTTCCGCGGCAGGCGGCGTCGATCCGGCGGCGCTCGAAGCACTGAACGCGCAGATGAGCGAGATGAAGCTGAGCGTCGAAGGGCTCGAGAAGGAGAGGGATTTCTACTTCAATAAGGTGAGGCTGCGATTGAGAGCTGTTTGTACGGCGGCTAGGAAGACTGGCCAACTTGCCGCCACATTCCGGTATTCCATCGCCGGGTCCGTGAGCGCAAGCTGACCCTCGTCTCGACGCCTTGCTCCTGCAGCTCCGCGAGATCGAGATCATCATTGGCGCACGACTCGAGGTGGCAGAAGCGCCCGCCGAAGAAGGCGCTGTTCCGGTGACGGAAGACGAGAAAGAGACGCTCTTGCAGATGCAGCAGATTCTGTACAGCACCGAGGTGAGCGAAACTCTGCTTGGAGTGCCCCGTCGGCAGGTTGGCTACTACTACTCAGCCCGTGTACTCACGGATCATCGTGTCCATCTCCACTCACAGGAGGGCTTCGAGGTGCCGCAAGAAGGCGAGGAGGGTGACTTGGTGGCGAACGAAGAGGAGGAGACGTTCTGAGCGAAGTCCGACTCCTTTCGGCTCGTACGGCTCGTGAGATTACGCCAGCGTTGGGTACTGCGCGACGATGGCGCCCATATGCGGCAGCCTCGTTGGTACCTCGGGCGGCAGAGGCCGTTCTTTTTCTCCCTTGCATGTGTATCGCTCTAGCTGCATATCTCCCTTCTTTTTTCTTCGAAATGCAGGGTAGAGAGTGCGGCATGAGAAGTCGTAAGCTCAGAGCTAGTAGAGCACAGGGAATTAGAGGTAAGACTCACTTTGTGCAGTCTAGCGACCTGCCGAACGTCATCCGTGCCGGGATCCTTGCCAGTCTCTCTCGCTACCAAGCAACGAATTCGCTTCGTGCATGCACGCGCCCTCTGCGCCTGTGCCGCCTGGCCAGGATCCGGCAGTCCTGTCGCTGCCAGTCCCGCCGTCGGCGTTCTCATCCTCGGCGACGACCGGAGTCGGCACTTCTGTTCGATTCGCCGCGGCAACCTCGACAGTACCCGCCCGGACGGGCGCAGAGGTCCAGACGGCGTACGCGAGGACGGGACATGGGTTCAGCTTCACGCAAGGGATCTTGCTGGGCCAGGCGAGCATGTTAGTCGCCGTGGTCTCTCTCGCTGCCGAGTGCCGAACCGCGTCGTCATACTCGCTCAGACGCTGTCAAGGCTCTGTCGGAGTGGAGGAGCAGTCTAGGGGCTCTGTAGCGGTCCGATGACTAATGCCTGAGCGAGGCGGAACCCGCGACTGACTCTCCCGGATTCTTCTTTCCGTCCGCAGGGTTGTCCTCGCCGTCCTGTTCCTCCGCTACGTCGTCTTTGAAGACCCGACCATCTCGAAGCGAATCAACGAGGAAAGAAGGCAGAAACGGAAAAGAGCGAGGTCACGCAGCTTGGCCGGAGACGGGTTGGACGCGCTGAGAACCGCCGAGGCCAAGAGACTCGCCGGGAAGGACCGCAAGGGAAAGGGAACGGTAAGGACACTGCACGCCCCGCTCTCTAGAGCCGAAGAACTGTGGCTGACATGCCGTTCCGTCGCTCTGTAGGCGTCGACGAATGGCTCGGAAGCCTCAGCAGCTGCCGCGAGCGCTTCGACCTTGCTCAATTCTCTCGCTTACGACCTGGCGTCGCACGCGCCAGAGTCGCTGGACTGGCTCAACGTCCTCCTCGGGCAACTCATCGGCTCTTATCGCCACCTCGCAGCAGCACACAGCGACGGCGGCGCGCGGACTCTGCTCGAAGAGGCGTTGAATCGGAGTACGCTCGCGGCGGAAGCGGAGGGCAAGGAACCCGAACAAGGGATGGTCGGGTTGGACTTTATCGAAGTCGACGAGGTCGAACTCGGCGACGAGTTCCCGGTCTTGACGGATGCTCGCGTCCGGCCAAGCGGAATGGAAAGCGAGAGCGTCGTGGGTCTTTCCCTCTAACGCTGCCAACCCCACGATGCGCGCCATAGCTGACCGCTTCTTTACAGCGCGTCGAGCTCGATGTCGATTACTCTGATCGCGTCGTCCTAGCCGTCTCGACGCGTGTCGTCCTCAACTTTCCGCGGCCGCGCTTCGCCATCCTGCCCGTCTCGCTCTCGCTTGCTCTCGAACGTTTCTCCGGTACCCTCACTGTGGAGATCCCACCACAGAATTCTACGCCCTCCGCGACGGGCAGTCGGACGAGCGCAGCCGCACATGCGCACCCGACGATCCACCTTTCCCTCCATCCCGACTTTGACCTCTCTCTCGCCACTTCCTCCCTGCTCGGGTCTCGCGCCAAACTGCAAGACGTTCCAAAAGTCGAGCAGCTGCTCGTCGCGCGGATACGAGCTGCGATCCAGGATCGGGTGGTCTGGCCGGGCCGGGTCGAGGTGGCGTTGCCCTCGCTCGACCGGAGACATCATCATCATCACCATCACCACCAGCAGCCCCGTCCAGCTTCTCCTGGCAATCCAGTTCCCGTCGCACACAGCGCCGACTTTCTCGCCAGCGACGCCGAAACCATGACATCGCCCCTGTCTCCCCTCTCCGCCTCGGACGAGCATTTCTCCTCTACACCTCCTCCGGACGGTGACGCTGCCGACGAGCCTACTTCCGGTCGATCAGGCAGACCGCGCTTCCCGCTGCGACCTTCCTACTTGTCCGCCTCTACGTCCGGCTCGACGACGCCCGAAACGCCGTCCATCTCGCTGTCGGAATCCGGCGGTCCCTCGATCGCGCTACATCCCAAGATCCATCCTCCGACTCCTGGCGGTCTGGCGCTGACGGCCGAACTGCTTGCGGCGGCGAGCTCGGCGGTGCCGACGCCGAGTCCGACCGAGACGTTGCCGGGGTACTTCGCATCCAAGCTGGGCAGGTCGGCCTTGTCGCCACAACTGCCTGCGCACATCGCGGCGGCGGAGAAGGGACGGACGACGGGGCGTGCGGGCGGGTCCGGCGGCGCGCGACATAGAGCAAAGGGAGGTGGCGGTCTAGGTCTCGTGTAAATATACAAGTCGGAGCAGCTGTCCACTCGCACTACCAGCCCGATGGGATTTGCTCTACTAAGGGAGTAGGCAAAGAACATTCTCTCCAGACGGGACCGGTTCCTTGCGCAAAGTGAGGGACGAACGCGTGCGTTTCGGGCGCGATTCGCGGGCTCCAACAACTACGACAAAAGATGGCCGGCACGACCCTGCCTCGCCGCTGCCACGTCCACCACCTCAACTTTCACCCGACTCGACGAAAGACACACGGATCAATGCGTGACTCGTAAGCGAGCTTAGAAGGCAGCACCCTCCGGAGCGCCGACGACGACCTCCTGAGCGGGCTCCTCCTGGCCGGCCTGGACGGCAGCCTCCTGCGCGGCCTGGGCCGGGGCAGGGATGTTGGCAGCGCCGACGTTGACCGACTGAACCTGCGACGCGTACTCGACGTCCGGCTTCGGCTCCGAGACTGTGATCGGTGAAAAGTCAGCAAACTTTGACGCGTCAAAACAGCCGGCAATCGAGCGCTCGTGGACGTACTGGTGACGACATCCGGGAGGGGCTTGGACGGGCCCATGCGGCCTTCCGGGTCCCACGGGCGCATGATCTTGACCTTGATTCCGAGGACACCCTGACGCATGAGGACGTGGCGAGTGGCCGTGTCGACAAAGTCCTTGACCGGCTGACCGGAGTGGATCATGAATCCGTCGGTGAACTTCATCGACTTGGCACGGGCGGCACGGAGCTTGCCCGAGACGACGACCTCGCAACCCTTGGCGCCCGACTCCATGACGAAGCGGAGGACACCGTAGCAAGCACTGCGAGCGCCGATTTCCGTCGTGAAGCGACAGGATGGAGCGACATGCGGTACGGCGTGGTCGAATTGGAGAGGCGGGTCGCAGTGATCGTAATGGAGTTCAATTGTCGGTGTCACATAGACGAGGCGGGAGCAAGGGAAGGGCAAAGGTCAGTAACTGTGCCGCCTGCGGTTCTGCAGATGCGAGAGACTGTTGCTGCGACGCACCGACGGACGGCAAGACCGCCGAGGAGCTTGTAGCGGAGCGACTCGCACTGGGCGACGGCATCGAGACCACGGTTCTGGACCTTCTCGGCGTAGAGCTCAACCGAGCCCTCCGGGAAGCGGAAACGCTTCTGGACGAGCGAGGTGAGCTCGCGGATGCGGCGGCCCTTCTCGCCGAGGACCTCCTGGGTGTGGGTCGCACGGATGATGATCTCGGTACGGGCGTGGGTGACGCGAACCTCGCAGCCCGAGTAGCCCTCCGACGAGAGGGTACGCGAGAAGAACTCGGAGAGCTCAGCGCTGTTATGAAAGTATCAGTCAGTCGCGTGCTCTGATAACGGCTGAGCGGGGCGACAGCGGGAGGGGACTCACTAGAAGACGCCCTGAAATCGCGAATCGCACCAGAAAGAAACGCGTCTCACGTCAGTCACGCCGTCCCAATCGACCTTAAGATCACTCCAAACCTCGTTTCACTCACGTCGGCGACGAACCTGCACGGCAAGCGAGCATCCGCAGGGGCAGGCAGGGACGGAGGGGGGTGGGAGGACGCGTGAAGGGGCGGGGGCGACGGTCAGCTCGCTCGAATCGAACCTGACTCGCTCATCGACGGCGACTCACTTGCGGCGCTTCGAGATGAGCTGAGCAGAGGCCATTGTCGGTGGTCGGTGCGGAGTTCGAGTAAGCCGGTTAAGGTGGTCGGCGAGCTTGAGCAACGAGCTAAAGTCTAGGCAACGAGCGGTTCCGTCTCGGTGGGTCCGGCGCGCCCGTTTCACCGCCTCGTCTGTCTCTTGCGCCTACCGCGCGCGCGAAGGGGGAAAAAAAAGCTCGAGTCGGTCCACTACAAAGCCTCCCCTTCGTGACAAGTTTCGGCTGTCGGCGACTTGATGCGTCGCTCGAGTCTGGTCGCTCGCTCATCCTCTCTCTTCAGTACGCATCGCCTGGCACTACGCTCAACAGTGCGCATCTTGCTCGCCTCGGACATCAGCGCATCAGCGCCACACACTCTCTCGCGACTCCAGGTGAGCCCGCCGAATCTTGCTCATTCTCTGCTCTTGCGCGCGCGCGCGCCCTCGCAACCCGCCGCACTCTTGCAACCTCCATCCTATATGACGAACCGGGGTTGAGGAACCCCTTTCTTTTCATCTGGCACCTCTTGTAGGAATCACGGGAGACGAGGCTGCCCGCGGTAAACCCCTCCGACCGAGAGTGATCCCGTCGGCTCTCACCCTCGGACGGAGGGCGCGCGCGGTACTCACCCGTGATGCTGAACGAACTTTGATATCTGATACCACACGCCCCCACCTTCGCCTCTTTTCATCGAGCGCGCGCGCGCTCGCGGGGTGCTTGCAAGCCGCAGATGGATCGCAGTCGCTGACTTTCGGATCCTCTCGGCAGCCTCTTTCCAGCTCTCGGTTTCCTCTGTTCAGCGCTCAATATGCAATCTCGAGGCGGTTATTCTACACTAGTTCACCTTGCCCGAGCGCATCTCAGAGAGGAGAGAGCAAGGACCGGTCGTTGCACGCACGAGCTTGCGCTTTCATCGGAACAGGACGAGACCTGGTAAACTCGATACACCTTGACATTGCTACGCGCACGAATTTTGCTCGCTGTAGTGTCTTTGATAGGGAAAGGACCGTCGGACGCGGCTCGATATAAAAAACGGAGGGAGAAGAGGTTGAGGAAAAGAAGCGAAAGACAAGATCGAAGAGGGGCATCGCGTGCAAGTCGGAAACCGGAAGACGCGTCTGAGGAGCGCAGCTGCAGCTTTACATCTCGCTCGCGAGGAGGGCGGCCGCGGCGGGTCCGATGGCGGCCGAGTACGCCGCCGTGCCCGGAATGGCGTTGATCCCGGCGCGGTTCGAGCAGCTCGTAGCGTTCAACGTGCCGTTGAACGCCTGCTCGAGGTAAGTGTACGCGTCGCCGAGGTAGGCGACAGCGGTCGCCGTGTGGTTCAAGCCCGGGACAGTGGCGAACGTGATGTCGGCGCCGCGCTCGCACTGCGACTTGACGTAAGCCGGAACGGGCGCGTACGAGACGGTACTGTCGCTCGACGAGTGGTACATGAAGGTCGGGACGCTGATGACGCCGTTCGTCGTGTACGGCGCGAGGTCCTTGCCGACCGGGTTGCCGAGGAGGTTCAATTTGATGTACTTTTGCGTGACAGTCGAGTTCAACAGCGTCGCGGCGCCGCCCTTGAAGAGATCATAGACGTTGATACCGGCGAGGAGCGGACCGAGCTGGGTGTTGCATAGGGTCCGGGCGAGCTGGAAAGCCCGAGTGCCGTTCGCGTTCAGGTTGGCGGCGAAGAACGCGTTCAGCTCCGGGTAAGCGTTGGCCTGTCCCGCGAGCGACGAGACGTCGAGGAAAGCAGCAGGTCTGTAGGAGAGCAACTTGTCAGCGCTCCGGCGGCGAGAGCGAGCGGAGCAACGCGCGCGGAGTTGGGAGGCTCCCGGTTTACTCAGCGACTTACTGCTCGTTCAGCAAGCTCAGGGTCGTCGTAGCGTCAACCGGCGTACCTCCATAGGCTGCAGCAATGATCTGGAAAAGGTCCGCCTTCGTCAGTAAGAGGTCCGAGGCTCAGACGAGGCTGAAATCGTCTCGGTGACGAAAAAAGACGCGAAAACGGCTTACATTGAGCCCTTTACCGTACGATTGAAGGTATTCATTGACCCAGGCTGCCGCGTGTGCTCCCCCACTATACCCTCGAAGTACTACCGAGTTATTATCGGCACAGGGGAGCACGGTAGGGAAGTTTAAAAGCGCCCGGAGTCCGTCGATTCCGGCGAACGCTTCGACGACGCCCGCAAAGAACGCCGCATTGAGTCCATCGTGGTCGGGGACGGTGACGTACCATCCCTTGCTCAGGGAGGCGACGATATCGAGGGCGATCTCGGGGACAATGAAGCTGGTACCGTTGGAACCGCTGCCGCTTTGCAGCGCGAACGCCGGTTCGCAGTTCGGGCAAGCCGAATCGATCGGAGCTGCATGCTCTCAGATGTCAGCATCCGCAAAGTACACGCTCGCGAAGTGTTGGAGACGAAGGAGGGTGCAGCTCACTCATGAGAAGGTTGATCCGAGGAGGGTTGGCCGGCTTGAGCGGCGTAAAGACGGTCGTGACCGCCGCCGTCGCTCCTCCGGTTGCATTTGTCGTCTTGTAGAGGAGCTGGTAGGTGCCGCGGCTATACGCATCGAACTCAGTCCAGACCGGCCGCGATTTGAGAACGTCGCCGTTCTGCTTCGAAGCGACGTCCGACGGAACGTTGTAGAAAGGGTCCTGTGTTGGGGGGAGCGGATCCGTCGTAACATCGCCCGGCTTGGCGTCGTTCCATCGGCGGTACGGAACAGCAGCAGCGGAGGAGAGTGGGACGAGTACTGCAAGAGCAGAGAGGGAAACGAGGACGGAGCGCATCTTCGGAACTCGGAGCGGCGCAGAGCAGCAGCGCTAGTGAAACACTGCTTGCAGCGAGCGGTAGCTTTGACGGAAACAAAAAGAGGAAGCAGCTCGCTTACGACGCAGCGGGGCATGCAAGAAGCAAGGTGCAGCCCCGCACGAGAACAGTCGGCCGCGACGCCGGCTGCGCCAGCGCGTGATCCACGAGGTTGCGCACCCATGAAGCGACGGTCGATCAGTCATGTCCTGCCTGAAACAGCCACAGGCCCCTGGCGCGAGCTGATTTTAGGTGCCGGTGTTTGCGAAGGTCCCGAACCGGGTAAGCGGAGACGTCGGAGATAGGAGGTCGAAAATGTCCGCGTCTTCTCGTCAAGCTGGCAGTGCGAGTCGCCGACCAGATCGAATCCTCGCCGTGCTCTGGTGAGCTGCTGCGGCGGAGCTTTAGGCAGGTCAGACCGGCAATCATCGATCTTCTGCGGTAAGCTCCAACCAATCTGTCCGTGCGAATTATTCGACGTTGCCTGCGCACACGTCTACGATGGCGATACAGGACCGTTCGGTTCTGCCTTCACCAGCCGTAGCTACGGCGGCGGACGTTCGCACCGGCGGAGGCGAGGAGTGTCCACGCGGCGAGACCGATCTCACGGATGTATCCCGGCGAACCGAATGCATTGACGACGCCGTTCTGACGAGTGCACTCGCCGGTCGAGTTGAGCGAGCCGTCAAAGGCGGCAGTGAGGAACTGGTAGACGTCCCCTTCGTACGCGATGTAGGTCTGAGCGTGCGCAAGACCGGTCGTGTTGGCGAATGTGAGGTTCGCCCCGCGCGCGCACTGGTCCTCGACATAAGCGGGTACCGGCGCGTACGAGACCGTACCGTCGGTCTCGCTGTGGTACATGAAGACCGGAACGGGGAGCAGCCCGGTGGTGTTGACGGGTGCCAACGTGTTGTTGAGAGGTTGGCCGAGCTGCTCGAGCGCGAGGTACTTTTGCGGAATCGAATCGTCGAGCGCCGCCGAGCCGTTTGTGAAGAGACCGAAGACGTCGACGTTGTTCAGGGAAGCCAGACCTTCGGCGCATTGCGAGCGCGCGAGCGCGAAGGCCTCCTGCCCGGCGGTTGTCAGGCTCGAGTTGTACCACGCATCCAACTCTTTGTACGCATTGCCGAGTCCGGCGAGAGCAGATACGGCGAGGAAGGAGGCGGATCTGCGGCGAGATGAAGCTTAGACTAAGCCGCCCAAAAATTGAAGCGAGTGACAGCGATGCGCACCCGTTGCTGAGTAGCTCAAGAGTAGGCAGAAGGCGGACAGGCGTTCCGCCGAATGATGCGCCGACAACATGCAGGCCTTCACCGTACGATGGCAGGAATTGCGTTGCCCAACTTGCCGCATCCGCGCCGCCGGAGTAGCTATCCCACCGAACGAGTCAGCAGCAAGCAGGCTGCGCTATGGCGCTCAGAGGCTCACCCGTGGATGACGGCCTTGTAGCCCGTCACATTGGCGATTAGGTCCGACGAATTGAGCGCGGCGCGGAGACCGTCGATGCCCGCAAAGGCGCTCGTAACGCCGCTGATGAAGGCGGCTTCTGGACCTTCGTGGTCGGGAACCGAGACATACCAGCCCTTCGACAGGCTGGCAACAATGTCCGCCGCAATGGAAGGGAGGAGCGTGGTCGCGTTGCTGCCGGACCCGCTTTCGAGAGCGTAGCCGACTTGGCAGTCCGGAGACGCCGAGTCGATCGGTGCTTCAAACGACCGCGCGTCAGAGCTCCTGCCGCTTATAGTCTCGAGCATACACATCAATGCGGCGCAAACTCACCCATCAAGAGCATGATCTGCGGTGGCGAGACTGGCGCGCGCGGGCTGAAAACGGTTGTCAAAGCTGCGCTCGCATTGCCCATCGCGGACGTCGTGCGGTAGAGCAGCTGATAGGAGCTGTTGGCGACGGCAGCGAAGCTGGTGTTGACGGGCCGCGAGCGGATTACCGTTCCGTTGCCAAAGGAGTCGAGGTCGTCCGGGAAGCGGTAGAATGGATCTTGCGAGGGCGGGAGTGATGCAGTCGACGACGAGTTGACCGCAAAGCTCCTGAGCGCGGCGACGGCAACAGGTGCCGCTTGAAACTCGACGGGAGCAGCGACGGCAAGAGCCGCGCCGAGCAATGGCGCGAGGAGGACGGAGAGCTGCATCGCTCAAGTCGTTCCGTATGAGCTAGCGCTTCGACGGTCAGGAGCAGCAACTGCAGGAGCTGAAAGGCGAACAGAGAGGAGCGCAAGTATTCATGGCCGGATTGGGTACGAGGACGTTTACGTACGTACGTCAAAGAGTACGCATTTGTCTGGGCCGACCGGTCATCTCGCCGGCGGGCCGGGAAATCGCCTTCTCGGCCGATCACTCGCTGGCGCGCTGACGTGGCGCGGGTGCGATGAGAAAAGTTGCGCATGATCGTCAGCGCGACGAACGACTTCGCGAAGCGAAGGGAATACCAACTAGCCCGCACAGCACAAGAGTGACTGCCAGTACCTGTCCAGCTTCTGCACCTCTGGACCTTCGGCGACCATGTCGCGCATCCACCGTCTCGTGCCCAGCAAGGCGAGTTGACGCTGGACCTTCTCACCGACGATTCGCAAGAGCTGCGCGATCATACAAGCTGACCTTTCTCGTGTCCTTGCTCCTAGACTGCCTTCTTCGCATGCGATCTGCAAGAGCGCTTTCGACTGATTGTCCACTCCTACCCGTCTGTGCTCAAGACGGCAGAGAAGATGGTCAAAGCCGCTCTGATCATGGAATGTCCGGTCATCGCCAGCCAACAGGCTCCACGAGGTAAGTGCATGTATACGGCTTCATCAAACTTGCCCTCTGACGCGATTTCTGCAGCTGCGCCGCCGGGAGAGAACCCGGACGCGTCGAAAGCGCTAGTCGACATCGGCGAGACGGTACCTCTGCCTCTTCACGAACTTCCATCACCGATTCTCCGTCCTTCCTGGGTTCCTTTCGTCAAGACAAAATTCAGCATGGTCGTGCCAGAGGTGGAGCAGCAGCTCAAGGAATGGGGGACAAAGAGCGTAGTGCTCTTCGGAATCGAGGTACGTCTCGATATCGAGACCATCAGATTGCGCCGCGAGCCATTCATCACGTTTCGGAGCTGACTGAATCACGTGCCTTGCACCTTGCAGACTCATGTCTGCGTACTGCAAACGGCCTTCGACCTGCTCGAACGCGGGATCGATGTGCACGTCCTCGCCGACGGGACGTCAAGCGCGAACGGAGACGAGGTCGGACTCGCCATCAAGGTGAGAGAAGAAAGGTGGCGGACTCTGTTCCCGAGTAAGTCCACTGACAGATGCACGGCGCACGCAGCGAATGCGCGACTCGGGGGCGCAGATCACGACATCCGAATCGATCCTTTACCAGATCATGAGTACGTCCTTGTTCGCTCTGAGCCCAGCTTGCGTGGAGGTCCTGAGTCTGGACGTTTCACCATGCAGAGGATTCCGCACATCCTGGGTTCAAGGCGTTGACGGGATTGATCAGGGAGTATGACGACAGCACTCGAGACTCTTTACAGCATCTCATCGCCGGCCGCGGATTCTAGGCTGCACCACATGAAGGGAACTTGTCCATAGAGAATTTTGCGCTCAGCCATTCTCCGAAAGGGTCTGTGGGTCACGAGAACGAAAGGAACAGCCGCCCTCTAGACGCTCTTGCTGCAGCCTCGGATCTCAGACGTGCGAGAAGTGGGTATCATTACGAGAGACGCGGAAGAAGAGATGTGTACGGGATGGTTGCGAAGAGAGGTAGGAGCACGCATGCTCTGTAGCAGAGACAGGCAAACGTGCCAAAGAAAGGTGTCGAGAAAGTCCATGCTGAGGGTCAACGCGGCGAGAACAGACGAGGAGTCACCGCGAAGGCGAGGAACGAGAGTGCGAGGTCGGGTCCACCGAGAGTAGTCGGCAGGTCGGGATCGTAGTAGTAGAGACGAGAGGAAGAGTGTCCTTGATGAGGTATGGCAGAACAGGTCATGTGCGAGCGTGAAGAGCAGAACAAGGTGGGAACTAGTAGCGAAAGAACGACGAAGGGAACGCGCCAACTCGTCCTCGGACGGCGCGGAAGAAAGGAAAGGAAAGGGAGGAAGAGGCGGCGAAGCGGCGTTTCCAAGTAGGTCGAAGTCCCGATCGGTCCGCCTCGAAAGCGCGAGCCGACGCCGCCCGGTCTAATAAGCGTCATCTGTACAAACGGCCGAGAGCGATCGTCGCCGGTCTGCTTAGAGCGTGCGCATCGCCGACCACGCGCCAACCATGCCGGCCGCGACCATGATGCCGAGCTCGGCCCATTCTGCGCGCTGCGTACCGTCGCTGGTCGTGCCGAACAGGCTCGGGAAGGTCGTCGGGCGCGGGCGCGTAGTCGCCGTGATGGCCTGCTTAATAGTCGAGCCATCCGAGTTGGTCGCGGCGGGGGCGCCGGCGGACGAGATCGACGTCGGCGGCGCGCGAGACTGGGCCCAGTAGAAGGAGCCGCTCAGCGACGCGAGGTCGGCCTTGAGCTCGTTGAGAACTGCGGTGTTGTTCAAGACGCGGTAGTCGCGAAGGTCGTCTTGGCCGTTGTTCGCCGTCTCGGTCTTCTCGTACTCGAACTGGTTGTAGAGCTTGATACGCGGGAACTGCGTGAGCATGTTGTTGCTCGTGATGCAGTCGGCCAACCTGGAGAGAGGGGAGAGAGTCAGCTTCTGGCGGCCTAGGCACAACCTCCCGTCGAGCCCTTACCAAGCTTGCTGCAGCGCTGCTTGCGAGATACCTTGGTCGTTGACGTGGTACGCGGCACCACATTCAGCGAACTGTAGAGGACCCAAGAGCTCGTCAGTAAATATCGCGGGAAACTCGGTCGATGGTGAACGCACCATGCAGGCCTTGCTCGGCTTGTTCTGGCAGTACGTCGTGTACCAGTTGGTGATCGCACTGCCGCTCGACGGGTCGATACCCATGATGACATCTGAGCAATAGTTGCTCGGCTGCTGCGAGTTGGCAGTATCGGAGGGGATACCCTTGTAGTCTGTCGAGGATGCACAGTGGGTCAGCTTTCAGCTATCGGGGACATCGCGTGTCTCCGGAGCTCCTCGACCCACAAATGGACAGGCCGATCCAGTCGACGAGATCGTCACCCGGGTAATACGGCGCGAGCGAGTCGTCGCCGGCGTCGAGCTGGCCGTTGCCGTTCGTGTCGAGAAGGGCCTGGTCGGTCGCACTCAGGGACGTCCACGCGGCACCAGTCTGACCGTACGGGTATCCTTGCGGCGTATTCGGCGCCCAGACCATGATTGTCTCCGGAGCGACCGACTTGACGAGGGTGTACATGTTCTGCCACGATTGGAGGAACTCGGTCGGCTTTTGACCGTAGGTCATCCACGTTCCCTGCATTTCGGGAGCGTATCGCAAGAACGTTGTCCGGTTCAGATTCGTCTGGTCTGTGAGAGGGGAACCGCGGGTCAGCTGGTGGTCGCAGAACGGCTGGAACGGCGTGCATGACATACAATCCAGAATCTGCTTGCCGAGAGCGATAAAGTCGTCATCGGTCACCGCGCTGAACCCGGTCGTCGGGTAGACTGTCAGGAAGACAGCGGCATCGGTGCCAGATTGCTCGATGGTCTGCGCCGCGCGTTCGAGATTAGCGATTGCGGACTGGGAGACGCCTGGGTCTTCGCTTTCCAGCACGACTCACGTTTTCGGGCGCTGGTCCGCCTGCTCCCGTCGTGTAGTTGTACGGAGGGAGGGGGATCGGCTGTGCGACCTGGAAGACGGGCACGTTGTAACCGAGCGCCTCGTTGACGAGTGCCGGTCGGTCGTTGTATGCTGTCGGGACGCAAGCGTGAAGGTCAGCGATTCCGCTTCCTCAGGTCCATTCGGCTCTTTGCGACGAAGGTTGCCCGTCCGGCCTCGTCGCTGACTGCGGAGCGTATCCCCTTGCGAGTAGCGAGCAAAGGCTCGGAGGTCTCCCCGCCCATCGGTCTGCACCGCCCGCGTCCACGCGGCTGCATCGTGACGCCGTCCTGCAGTACATCCGCCACGCCTTCGGACGGGCCTTGAGCGCGAATCTTGCACACAAGTCTCGAGCTGCAGAGTCCGGGTCGCGCGTCCGTCGTGCGGGTGACGGCGATGCGCGTCCGATGGCGCGAGTCGCGCAAACACAGGCCGCGGAGGCGAAAGACGCGACTCACGAGAGGCCGGGTCGAACCAGAAACCGAGCATGACTTGACCCGCAGGCGGTTCAAACATGGCTCCCTGTACGGCAGTCACGGCGCTGCCGGCGACGGCGAGCGCGAGCGCAGTCTGGGCCGCACGCGCCAACGGACTCCTTCTCCGCGGTGACCGGGCGGGCCGCGAAGGCCTGGCGGTAGATGTCGACGCAAACATGTCTGTGAGCGACTAGATCTGTTGTGACACTAGCTGGACCGCTAGGCGAGGCGAGACAAGGGAGTCTGGAGAGAGGGTTCGAGAGACGGGCGACGCCGAGAAGACGAGACACGACGCAAACACTCGGACGATGGACCGATTCGGCTGCGCGAGTCGTCGGACTGGCAGATCGGGAGGGTAGAGGGCCGCAGCGAATAGACTAGGACAGTCGCACGGTAGCGAGTCGAGCAGGCGAGTCGGCGATAGAGGCACACCCAGATCGAGGCGACCCTCGTTTCAAAGTCCGAGTCTCGTTCTTTCAACCGCCCGCGCTCGGGAGGCGGTGCAACCGAAAAAAAACTGGTGATCTCTCCGAGACTTCTTCGCTCTGAGGGAACTACACAGCTCATTGGCACGAAGCGATACGACTGTGACTGTTCTCACTCGAACTTGCCACTTCATGGGACCGGTCAAGACCGGAACTCGGAGAAGAATCGTGAAAATCGCTGCGGACCGGGGATGAAGCTTCGATTGGCCGGATGGGCGAGAGACATCGGGAATATGCGATGCGGAGAGGGCTTGCATGCGAGCGAAGAACAAGGCTACAGGGGAACGGTATGGACACAGTCGAGGTATGCGGGAACACGGCAAGCGCGCAAGGTATCTCGGTTTCAAGCAATTTCGCGCTTGATCGTTTCGATCGCGTCGCTGGGTCGAGCAGCATGAGTGTCAGCGGAGGCACGCCAATTAAACAAGAAGCAGACGCGGAGCGAAGAACGTACAGGCAGTCCATCCGGACGTAGGAGAGGAAGTATGGGTTCGTGTCGCCGGCTGTCGAAGGACAGGGTCAGCGCAATGAGTTCGAAAGGAGCTCGCTCGGTCCTAGTGGACAATAGTGCTCGGCGCGAGCGTGCGACTCTAGAGCACACGACTCACTCGTCTCGCGGAAGATCTCGTCGGCATCGACTTCGGTCACGAGCGAGTCGTTGTCTGCCCGGCAGTACGAGAAACCCCGAGTCAGCGGCCGCGCCTGATGACAGATCCAAAGCAGTTCACGCACACTTGAACCACCGCTTCTCATCGCGAGGATCGCGCTGATAGATATAGTAATGCCCGCTCGTGGCAGTACCTGAAAGGGAGCTTCACGTCAGTCCGCCGTCATTTCGTGCGCCCGGACAGTCGACGTACCTCGGTGAATGAAGACCGCTGTGAGCTTATACCGCGACTGGCGCTCCAAGCCGCCCTCAGCCCAGAGCTCGCGCAGCTCGCGTTTGAGCTCGCCCACGCGCTGGTTGAGGGCCGAGATCTCCTCCTGCACAGCGCTCCCTTCTTGCTCAGTCTCGTCAAAGAGCCAGTCGACGAGGTGCACCTTGAGGGCGGCGGCCCGAGCAGCGAGGCTCCCCTCGACCGCCATGTTCTCGTCTTCCGTCGACTCGCCTTCCGGCCGGCCGACCACTCGGTTCAAGTGACGGCCGAATTTTGCCGTCGAGGAAAGCAATACGGCCGCGTCAGCCTGTTCGCCATTAAAGTACTGATTAGCGCTTACGTCGCGGTCAACCCCGCTGACGACGGAAGAGCGTACGTCGTCGCTTGTCAAGGCACTCAGGCGGGCTCGAACCGATTTGAGCTCTTCACTAGCTTCCAGCGTCCGCACGCGGCGCGTCTCGTCTTCGCTTCGGGCGCCTTCAGCTTCGAGATAGCGCCCGATGTCGATCTCGTCGTCGAACGCCAAGTGCGCATTACTCTTGTACGCTGCTTGGCGGGCGACATCGTACTGAACGCGCTGCAGTTGGACTTGCAGGACGGTCGGAGGGGGCGAGACGAGCTGAGTCTGCCGGCGAGCCGAATGCCCTTCGAGCTCGACCTGCGACGGCTCAAAGACGGTATCGAGAGCGTCGTAGATATCGCGAGTCAGACCAGGCGCCGGAGTGCCCTTGACTGCAGGAACATCAACGAAAAGTGCAGAGAAAGGCTCGTCTCGCTTTCGGAGCGGATCGTCGATGGCGTTCGGATCATCGAACGTGATCTTCTGCCGCATCGTGCCGTAGAAGATCCTGTAAAGACCGGGTGCATGCGTCAGTACTGTCTTGGAGGATTCGCAACTGTCGGCTATTCGCGTACCGGCGGAGGAGATTGGCGGTTTCCGCGCCGCGACCGTTGGTCGAGTTGGCCAGCAAGGCCGTCTCCACTTGGAAGATGACATTGTCCATGCATTCCGTGACGTCATTCTGGCGGCCGAATGACATGTAAGTCGAGACCTGTCGCTCCAGTTCCGTCTTGCGGTCATGAGCGGTGCCCGTAGGTCGGGGCGGGAGCGGAGGCGGTGCCGGTTTCGGCGCCGGAGCTGATCCTTTCGAATCGTCGCGGACGGCATGCTCGGCGGAGCGGCCACGCTTCATACGCGGGCGCTCGTGATCGGCGTCGCCCTCCCCATTCGTCAAGTCACTTGCAGACGGAGCGTCACGCTCGCCGGTCGGCTCGGCCGATTTCTCGCCGGGCGGCAGGAGAAATTCGGGCTGCATGGCATCCTCCTCGCTCTCGTCGCTCTTCCGTTTGCCGAGCACCGAAGAAGGCGACTTGAGGGTCTCGGAAGAAGCGGCCGGAGAAGCTCGATCTGACGAATCGGTTTTCATCGCCTCCGGTTCAGTCGTCAGAGCCGCCGGTTCGGCGATCGTCGCAGCGAGGATCTCCTGCTCGGAAGGGACGAGCGCAAGGTAGGCCAATTCGGTCTCCGGCGTGACTGCCGATACGGGAGCGTGAATCAGCTGTTCGAAAAGCGTTTTGAGGAGGACGACGACTGTACACAAGCAGATCGGGGTCAGCCGCCGCACTTCGCCTGTAAGTAGACTCGCACATGTGCACGCACATCGTTTCGATCGCTTGATTTCGGCAGGCGTCGCTTCGCGTGGACCGACGCGGATGGGCTGCTGGTGAGCGTCTGGGCTGGCGTCGCCGTTGTCTTCGAATGCGAGGATCGTCTCGCGCATCTCGCGGATGCTGAAGAAGTACTGGAGGAGCGAGTTGAGGTAACACGTATTGGCGATGTTCGTGAGGCCGACCGGCATTCGGGGGTCGACGGCGAGATTGGCTTGCCAGCCGGCGTCATTGCCTGTACGCGGACCGTCAACGCTCCGCTTCGGTCACGAGATACCATGTCACGTACCCTTGTCGCCGGACTTGAGGTAGTTGCAGAGAATCGCACTCTGTCGCGCCTCGGCAATCACCCGCAGCGCGTCTTTCGCCTTGACCTTCTCTCCTTCGTTTGCGGCATCGGAAAGCTGCGAAGCACTTGAGTCAGCCAGACGGCGAGGACGGCGTGACAGAGACTGAGTCGAGACTGACCCGGATCTCGTAGATTTGAATGAGCAAGTCGTCATCCACGGTGGGTTCGACGCCGAGAATGCGAAATGCCGACTCCGCGTCCATCTTGGGCTTCCCGTCGTCACCATCGATCCCGGCGCCGGAGCTCTCGAGCAGAGCATCAAAAAACTCGCTCCGAGCGAACCCCGAGATAGTTTTGGCGGATCTGAGCAAGACCTTCCGCCGTCCGGGGTGCTCGACCTGCGTCAGCCGCGTCTGCAGGGCTTCGACGAGCTCGTCTTCGGTAATGAAAGGTGTCTCTGGGGCGCAAGGGTCCGGCAAGTTGAGTTCTTTGTACGCCGCAGCGATTTCAGGGGCAGTATGCCGCCCGAGGCTGCGTTCGGTCGCAACCTTGACGCGCACAGCCTCGGTTCCGCGCGAGTCTGCGATCTTCAGGAGGGCTTCCAAAAAGTTGGGCTGTCGCCACGGCATACGGTCGACGAGCTTGTCGTAGACACTGACGATGACCTCGTCGGCGAGGTTCGGCGTTACGCCAAGCAAGTTGTACTCGAATGCGAGCGGGTCAAGAGGCACGTCCGAGCCGGGTAGAACGATTCTGTTGTCACCGGCAACCGTCCAGCCCTCGCTGGCGGGCATGCGCGGCACTGCAATTCCGATATGACATCAGCTCCAAGGCCCAGCGCACCCTCATGTCTTTGCGGCTCACATTCGTCTCCACCGAGAGCGTCCTGCATGCCTGCTTTGGCGTTGCGGATTCGGACCCGCGTTTTTTCGAAGCCTTGCTCTGCAAGGTGAAATGATGGGTCAATTCGGTACCTCGGCTCAAGCGAGACGCAAGGAACTGACCAGGCTGAATCTTGGCCATGTGTTCGAGCCAGAGCGAGAGCTCTAGCCAGCAGCGAAGCAAACGCGTGCGGCAGGTTTCACGATCCGCAGCGGACTGCGTCTCGTTTTCGAACATTAGGGAACCGTTCATGTCCTTTGCACCGAGTACGTCGAGGAGAAGACTCTTCCTATGGGTACTGACGCGAGTCAATTTCATGCCGCGATGAGCGAAAGCAGGGGTACTCACGTCAAGTCGTCCCACACGACTTTGTCCCGAAAGGTCTTGCCGTCGGTGGGTAAGCCGCGCCTTTCACCAACGAAGAGGTAGTTATCGAGGGACCTGCAGTTGCGTCGCGTCAGCCGGCAGCTCAGCGCCGTCGATAAGAGAGGGGGGCAGCTGTCCGCTCACCTCCAGATAAAGCGGATTGTCTGACGCCCAGCATCGGTCTTGTTCTGACCTACGACCGGATTTTCTCGCCGTTGACGCAGCAGCTCAGTGAATAGCGAGGCAGGGATGACGGCGGGATACCAATCCTGCGCGGTGACGACGCAGACACGCCCCGACGTGGACTCGATCTCGAAAACCTTGTTCCTCGGAAGCTGCTCGAGCGATCGTACGGCGTTAGGGTCGACTTTGGCGGGAGGGATCGGGGCCGGAAGGGGCGCTCCCGGGAAATTTTGCTCGAAGAACCGGGACAATCCGCCTCGCGGCACGTCCCGACGTGCGAGGTGCCACAGAACCGGTTCGCTCGGCGGTACGGGAGATCCAGCCTTCGTGACTTCGAAGAAGCCCCAAGCAAAGGCTTCCGGACAGAACTTGAGAGCGGGATGCGGCCTGCAGTGGTCGAGCTCTTCGCGCGTGACGGTTCGGAATTTCGGCTTCGACGAACCAGAGGGCGTCTCAGTGGCTAGGCTGTCGGGATCTTGTATCGGGTCATCGACTAGATCGGCGTTACTTGTCGTCGCGCTCGCATCGTCCGCGGGACCTGTCATGACCGAGTCGGTTTGCGAAGCCGACGGCTCTTCGCGAGCCGGGATTTCGGTGCCCATTGCCGGGTAAGGCTTTGCGCCCGTGCTCTTTTCGCCTTCCGGTGTATCGAGGATGTCAAAGTCGTAGGACGTGCTCGGCCACAGGCCAGGCTTGCTCCCGTTCTCTCCAGCTTTGGCGAGGACGCGCGGCGTGGTCCACCAGCCAAAGTCGGCGGCATAGAGGTCCGGGCTCGAGTCGCGCACTACGACGACATCGTGATCGGTCGAGGAGCGCGTAGGCTGCCGGTGCGACGACCGAGACGTTCGCCGCTGCATTCCGTGCTGGCGCTCGTGGTTGGTCTCGACCTGCTGCTCCCACGGCGCATCGCCTGCCGTCTCCGACCCGCGTGGCTCCGTTCGCATCGCCGACGTCGTCGCCACAGCCGGTCTCGGAACAGACGCGTCGTCTCCCCAGTTATCCGGATCCCATGCGGCGGTCTTCGCTGTCCCGGAAGCGGAGCGACCGCGCGACGACGGCGGCCGGTTGCTCTTGCCGTACGTGTACCGGTGTGCTTTTCTCTCGACCGTGGGAGACAAGCCTGCCATCCCTGTGAAACCTTCGTTGCCGGCTAACCGCAGCTCGTCGTCGCTGTCGCTGTCGTGGTCGGCGGGAATGTGCGCCGGATCCGGAGACGACTTGCGGCGCCCGAGCGCCTGGCTGTAGCTGCTCCCGGCTGGACGGAATCCCGAGGTCGGAGAGGTAGACGGTCTTGACGCGCGCTGCTCACTGGTCGACCCGCTGGCAGTTGGGTTGAAGAACGCGGAAGTCGTGACTGGCTGCGTCTGCATCGCAGGCGGTTTCTTCGGCAAGACCGGCGGGTCACGCATAGTCGTATCCGAGCTATTCGCTGCTGCTAGCTGTGCCCAGGTTGGCCTCTGAGGCCGCGGCGGAGGAGCCGAGACGTCGGCAACGTCACCGCCCGAGTCGTTTGCCGGCCGTTCTTCGCTGCCTGTACGGAGTGGAAGTCGGTAGTCAGCTCTTGTCTCGACGTTTCGTGGCGACGGTGCTGCTCCTCTTACCCTTTGTCTCTGTCATGCTGTCGCAGGAGGCACCTCTCTCGACTTCTGGCTCGACTTGGGTTTTCTCACAAGTCCGCGAGCAGCTCCCCGACCTCCCCTCATGTGTTACCGCCGAATTTCTCGAAGATGAGCCAAAGCTGCCAGTCGGCTTGGCTGCACGCGCACGGATTACTATTTGTACCAGCAAAGAATCGCCCAGTGCGCACTACTACGGGGCAGCTCTACAGCGTTTCTGAGGTTGCCAAGCCCTGGGGTTTAATGCTGAGACAGCAGATCGACAGAGACAATTGACAAGCAAACGCGTCGCCCCGGCGCGTGTTTGGTTGAGGCACGCGCGCGTGTGAGCAGACGCCGCTCGCTCGCTCGCTCAGTCTTCTCAGACGTCCTTTGTCCCTTCTCTTCGTCCGTCGTCCGCTCCTCTTCTCAGTCTCTCGCTGGTTGAGAGCACTTTTCAGTCCCACCTTTCGTCCCTCCTTTCTCTCAACCAACCGCTTGTCCCCTCAGGATGCGCGCTGCCACTGCCATCGCCGCGCTCGCCGCAACCGCTGCTGTCGCGTCGGCGCACTCTGGCTCTCACTCTGCCGCGTCGCGCAAGCGTCACTCGGAGGTCAAGCGCTCGAGTGGCTACCAGTTGACTGGCTACTACGCCGGCCAAGACTTCCTCAACCTCTTCGAGTTTGCGACCGGTGAGTTGTGCCGTCCCCAGTGATCGTCGTTTGTTGAGTGTTTTTTCTCGGTCTTCGAAAGACGCGAACGCGTCGCCTCGTCGTTTTCTCGATCGTCCTCTTTTCTTCCGTTCACCTGCCTCTTTGGCCAAGGCTTACGACAAGGACTTGAGCAAGGTCGGAGGGAATCGCGGTCGAACTCCAGGCAGGCCGTCATCCTGTCGAGAACGCGAACGCTGACATCCACACACGCTCTCTCTCGCGCCGGCGCAGGTTCGCAGAACGGCGGTCTCGCCAACTTTGTCGACGAGGCGACCGCTTACAACCAGGGCCTCGTCGAGGTCAAGAACGGCGAGGTGAGCTGGCAGGGTTCTGCCTTTGGCTCGACGCGTCCTGACCTTCTGCCCTCTGTCAGGTCCACCTCCGCACCGCGTCGTGGGTCAACCCGGACGGCAACTCGCTCAATGCGATCAAGTTGACTTCCAAGGCGACCTACGCTGAGGGTCTTTACCTCTGGGATGTCGTCCGCATGCCGCAAGTGTGAGTTGCGCGTCTCTCGTCCTCGCGCGCTTCGCTGATACTCAAGTGCAACGCGCGACCGTGTGCATGCGAGTACTGACTCGAGTGCGACGCGCGATCGTGTGGATGCGAGTACTGACTCGAGTAACCCCCCATAGCTGCGGATCCTGGCCGGCGATCTGGTCGACCGGTCCCGACTGGCCGAACGGCGGCGAGATCGACCTCGTCGAGTACGTCTCGCTCCAGAGCAAGAACGGCTTCTCGGTCCACACTGGTCCGGGCTGCTGGGCCGGTTCGACCGGCTACACCGCCGAGAACATGCTCGCCGGCGCCCAGGGCAACAACTGCGACGCGTACGCGACCGACTCGCAGGGATGCGGTTTCCGCTCGGCGCAGAACGCGACGTGCGGAATCGGCGCCAACGAGGAGGGAGCTGGCGTCTACGCGATGGAGTGGTCCAGTGCCGGTATTAAGGCCTGGTACCACCCTCGTGGCCAGATCCCCCAGGACATCCTCGACAAGAACCCGAACCCGTGGAGCTGGTCGACCCCCGACATGTTTATCTCGTCGGAGAGCTGCGACCCGTCCGTCTACTTCAAGCCGCAGACCCTCGTCGTCAACTCGAACATCTGTGGCACCTGGCCCGAGGGCGTGTGGTCCCAGTCGAACGAGTACGCCGGCCAGATGGCTGGAAGCTGCGCTCAGCTCACCGGAGCGGCGACTTGCCGCGACTACGCATTGGGCTCGGCCTCCGATTTCTCGCACGCCTACTGGCGAATCGGTTCGTTCTCAGTCTATAACTACTAAGACATCGTCCAGACGAGTTAGGAGCCCTTTTTGAGCCCTTTTCGAGCCCCTGCGGAAGAGAAAAGGGGAAGGGAAGAGAAAAGGGGAATTTCCCTCCTTTTCTCTCACTCGCCTCTTCCTTCCCTTCCACCCTTTCTCTCGCCTTTTGACTTTCCTTTCCATCACACTCCTTTTTACACTATATGCGCTCTCCCTCTGGCAGCGGTAGTAGCAGCAATTTCCGCTCTCCCCAAATCGACTTCCGCTTCTCCTCTATCTCGTTTCGTCGCGCTGGGAGCTTGAGTCCTGACGGTCTCGATACAAGTGCAGCTAGCAACTTTCTCCGAAGCGGGAACAACGAGCGAAGTCCGACGGGATCAGGACGAAAAGAGAGGAAGGGATAGAGAGGGGAAAAGGAAAGAAGAGATTGAAGTGGCTCTGCTCACTTTCCGCCTGCCTGCAGGACCTTCTCTTCAAGAAACTTGTGCCAGTCGTCCGAAGAGAAGCTCGAAGAGATGGAGGGCTCGACGAGGCCGCTGCGGGAGAGCGAGTGTGAGCTGGATGAGAAAAGGGAGGAATCGAAAACTCGGACGAACTCGAGCGCAACGGTCGGCGTCACGTGGATGCCTCGCGAGCGATGGAACTTGATCTGAAGTTTGAGATCCGAGGTGACCTGAAGTCGGGCGAGGTCGGCAATGAGTCGGTTCGCGGGGGCAAAGACGGGCGCTCAAGGTCAGTCTTGTCACCCGCGGACTCCGCGTCCTCGCCGACAGATTGACTTACAGACGTCCCATCATTACCCTTGCCAACCTTGACGGCCTCGAGGAATGCAGACCGGTCCACTCCGACTGCTTCGGCGTAGTCGGCCAGGCGCTCACGCGTCTGGTTCGGAGTCTCGACCGCACACGGCTCGTCGTGGAAGGCCTGCACACGACAGTCAGCGACACACACACGGAATGTCGGCAGTGAGTGAGCCGGATGCGCGGAAAGCTCACCTCCTGCTCGTCAATCAGCTTGTAGAAGTAGTCGCGCCACTGCGGAGCGGCATCGGTGTATGACTTCGCCTTACCCGAGTCGAGTAGGGCACGCGTCACGCCAAGCGAGGCCTCATGCACGAGCGTGGAAGAAGAATGCCACGCTTGCGGGACCTGCAGGCAGGGCTCGGGGTGTCACCTCGGGAGAGCGTGGAAGAATCGCAGTGAGAGGGTCGCCCGCACCTGACGGATAATGACCTGCAGCGCGTCCGGATGCGCTTCGACAAAGGGCAAGACGTCGCGCCTGACGCCTTGGAGCTGCTTGCGGCTGAACGGGCAGACGATGTCGAGGTACAGTTCGAGGGTGTGCAGAGCCGTCGCCTTTCCGGCGATGCGGTGCGTAGCGAACTGCGGGGCGAGAGCCATTACGTAGTGGGTGAACGGGTCTTGAGCAGAATGAACGCAGGGACTGTCTGTGCGGCGTCGAGAAGACGGAATGACGCAGACGGAGCGGGGTGGGGCCGATGAGGGGGAGACAATCGTAATCAGGCATTACAGTTGTTAAACCTATTCCTCGCATTGATCATTCGCCAGAGACCGAGACGCTGCCTATAGCCCTTCCCGCTTGCCCTGCTGCCACTGCGCAGCCCAATGTCACCGTCTCCGTCCAAGCCTACTGCCCGTCGTTGTCCCCTCGCCGTCCTCCCGCTCGATCAGTTCCTGTCCAAGTCGGCACCTCGCTCGCCTCGCCGTCCGGTCAAACACTCACCGGCTATAGTCCCGCTCCAGCTGCAGGACATGTCACTCTTGCCGAGTCCCTTCCCGAGCTCCTCAACGGCGACTGCAAGACCGCTAGCGACGCTGTACGAGGCGCCGGCTGCGAGTCGGACGACGAGAGCGAGTCGCGACGCGTCTGTCGGTCTCGCGTCGTCGCCGCGAGCGCGAGCTATGGTCGACGAGGACGACACGAGCGTAGCAAGCGCGACGAATGACGCGTCGGGAGCAGACGACGAACCGGATGCGCTCGCTTTACACAGTTCACCTCGGCGGCTGTTTGACGCCTTTGTCGCCGCGGGAAGAGCCAACGCTGCAGACAGCCCGGCGACGTTGCGCAAAAGGACGTCGACGTCGAGCCTGAGCGCGGCTCACTACATCGCAGAGCGACCTCACATGCCGCCGCCAGCAAGTCCGCGCGCGACGGGATCGCCGAGGACTCGACTCGCTCGAACTCGAGAACCGTCTCCGCCGAGTACGTGTAGACTGTCTTCCGCCCATCGCAGTAGTAGACAAACAGCTAACCTGCTTCACTATGCGTCCGCAGACTGGTCCTTCTATCAGGACGAGGAAGACGAGAATGCCGCAGTCATGCCTTCCGCACACGAAGCAGCAGCCCCTGCGCCTTCACCGACCGCGACTGAAGGAAGCGACGACGCCATGCCGGTCGACAAAGAAAACACCGCGCCGCCGCCGCGCCGGCCCCGATCGAGCTCGGTGCAGCCGACCGCCTCGCCCGCCGCGTACGCTGCGCAGACACCGGCCAGCGAAAACGGCGCGACGCCGCAGCGAGAGACGCCTGCGACGCTTCCTCATACGCCACCACGCCCTGCGTCGCCTTCGCTCCCCCTCTTTTCGCCTGCCATCTTGGGCGTCGTCGACGCGCCGGATTTCGCCGATTCGGGCGCCACGAGCTTTTTCGCCGTGGCCGGCACCATGTCGGCTTCAGTGGCGACGACTGCAGCATCAGGAACAACGCTCGTGCATGCGGAGGACACGTCGACGCAGTTGTCGGTGGGCCTATTGCCCGAGGCGGGAGTCGCGAGGAAGAAACGGCGGAGCGACGAGGCAGGGCACGCTATACCTTTACCTTGAAGTCGAAATCGCCCTGGCCCTCCTTGTCCTCGATCGGTGGAATCCCTGTCTTTCTTGTCGTACTTTTCCTTCGTAATCACCGTTTTCTCCGGTCTTAGTTGTGTGGTGCAAGAGAAGTAAGGTATATAATGCAGCATCTACTCGACGCCGACAGATACTTGAATGCCCATTGCCGCGAGTTCGGCAACGAGCAGCCGGAAGACGAAAGGCACAGCCACAACGTCGAGTTCGCCACCCTGCACGCGGTCAACGCGGTCGCGGGCAAAGGACAGGCTGGTCGACTCGACGCCATTGGCCCGCTTCGCCTTCTTGCCCGGCGTCGGAGCACCGGTTCCTCCGTTCGCGAGCTCCTCCTTGATCTGCGCCTCCTCGTACTCCTCAATCGCCTTGGCTCGGCAGACGCGGCAGTACTCGCCACCCGGTCCGCTCGAGAGTTCGGGCCGTCCTGCCTGACCGGCGTGGTCGATCGCCGAAGCGAGCGCGACCTGATCGTAACCGAGCGAGACCATCGATCCGCACTCGCGACAGACCCACGCCGTCGAGTAATCGGAGCAGTTCATGAGACGGTCCTGGAGCAAGAAGCTCGTTCCGTGCGCGAGAAGAGCGTCGCGCTCCATCTCTCCGAATCGGATACCACCGCCGCGCTTGCGGCCCTTGACGGGTTGCCGGGTGAGCTGGTCGAGCGGACCCGTTGTTCGGACCTGCCACTTGTCGCCGACCATGTGACGAAGGCGCTGGTAGTAGACGACACCGATGTAGATATCGGCATGGAACTCTTCGCCCGTGATGCCCGAGTACATCGGCTCGTTGCCGTAATAGTTGTAGCCGGCTTGTCGCAGCTGCTCGCCAAAGTACTCGAGCGGCGTATCGTCCTCGCTAAAGTTGAACGGCGTGCCGTCCTGCGCGAGACCGTGCAGCGCACCTGCCTTGGCCGCGATCGACTCGACAAACATGCCGATCGTCATTCGGGACGGGAAGGCGTGCGGGTTGATGATGACGTCGGGTTGCATGCCGGACTCAGTGAACGGCATGTCGATCATGGGGTACTTTTGCGAGCAGACACCCTTCTGTCCGTGTCGAGACGAGAACTTGTCTCCGATGACGGGAGAACGGGGCACGCGGAGCTTGATATGCAGCTTCTTCGCCGGAGCATCAGAGGTGTCGTCGCCTGCGGAGGTCTCGTCAGTCGTCTCGCTCAGCGGAAGAGAAGTTTCGCACCACTGCAAGCACGTACCAATGAGTCGGACCTCGTCGATGTAAGCCACCTCGTCGCCCTTGTATTTCTCCGCCTTGGTCTTCCCTGCTGTCCGGTCGTAGTACGCCGCCAGAATCGATCCACTCTGGACACGAGTGCCGATGTGAGGGAGACCGTCCGAGTCGACCGAGGCCCACTTCTCGTCGTCCTTCCGCACATCCGGACCGAGACCAAAGTGGACTTCAGGCGTGCCGCCCGAGCCCTTGTCGCCGCGGACCGTCTTCAAGTCGATGATGTGACTCTTGTAGATCGAGCCGTGACCGAAGCCGCGCTCGTGCGCCGACTTGTTCAGGATCATCGCGTCCTCCATGTCGTAACCGGTGTACGAGATGACGGCAACGATCGCGTTCGTGCCGTTCGGGTATCCGTCCATGCCGTACGTGTTGTGCAAGTCGGGCCGGACGATCGGCGTCTGACCGGTCTGCAAGCGGTACAGCTTGTTGTCTGTTCGTCGCTGCAGCGCGGTCGACGGGGTACCCATCGTCTGCTTCGACATCTGGCATTGGTACATGTTTCGCGGCGACTGGTTGTAGTCGGAGAAGGGAGTCAAGTTCGCGAGGAGCGAGAGGACGTGCGTCGGCGAGTACTCGATGTGGGACGTCAAGCCTTGCTCGACCTCGTCGGGCATGCAGGCGATGTCGAGGTACACCTGCTCGAACGGACCGACCGAGTCGAGCTTGCCGTTCGACAGCAGCTTGACGTCGCGCATCATGCGGGCGCGCGACGCGAACAGGTACAGTCCGGGGTACTGACCGCCCTTCGACTGCGGGACGAGACCGATCTCGAGGTCGAGCGGGACGTCGTGCTGGCCTTCAGTCTTCCACAGGCGAAGGGTATCGGCGAGCTGCTTCGCGAGCTGCGGGGACGCCCAGCCGATGACGCGGCCGTCGAGCTGGACGCAGACGTGCTTCCGCGAGTCGATCGACGGGTCGAGCGGCTGCAGCATGCCGAGGGAGGAGAGGAGGGCGGGGACGTGGTCGACGTTCAGGTGCTCGTGGACGAGCCGGCACTTGTGTGCAAAGTGGTTGAGGAGACCGCAAGGCGAGCCATCAGGCGTGTGGACGGGGCACAAGAATCCCCATGCTTCGGGCAGCAGTTTTCGGACGGTCGTGGTCTTGAGTTCGGCGAAGAAAGCACCACGATGAACGGAGCGGAAGTGCGAGATGTAACGGGTAAAATTGAGCTTCTCGCCGACGATCGTGTAGCCGGACGCCTGCTGCAAGTCGAGACCGGACGGCGAGACGAGGTTGCCGGTCGCGAGGAAGTACGCGAGCTTGCCGCCAATGTCCGAGTTGACTCGCTGGATCGTCCGCTGGATGTATTTGGCGTCCGTGATGTCTGTCCCTGGTATCTGCCGCCGAATGTCCTGAACCATTTGCATCCGGATACCGTTCAAGAGCTCGTCGAACTTCTCCTTAAGGATGATGCCGTAGAGGAAGCCGGGCATGAGGATCTCCTGGTGCTGCGGCGAATCGGGGTTGTCGGCGCAGCACTCGCCGCCGACAAGCGCGTACAGCTTGCGAAGCATGAAGCTGGGCAGAAGAAGAGGTCAGCTGAGATGACGACCTACGGGAAGGAAAAGCCGCGACGTACAAGAGGAGTCGCAGCTTGTCGCGCGGGTCCTTGAGGTGGGGCAGAACAATCGTCTCGACCATGTGAAGACCGACGCGCTCGTTCGACCAGTCCTCGGGGCAGCCGAGGACGACGCGGAACTTATCGCCGAGGAACTCGAGGCACTGCGCCCGCGTGTACAGGCCGTACGTCTTGAACCCGCGGAGCAACAGCTCGACACGGTCCGTCACGAACGTGTTCTCAAAGTCCTTCTGCATGATGCCGAGGAAGATCTCCTTGTCGGTCGCGCCGGTGAGGGCCTTTAGGATCATGACGACCGGGACCATGTACTCCGACTTGCGCCAACTGAACCGCAAAGTCGAGCCGCCGTTCGATAGGTAGTGGAGAGTGTTGGTCTGGGACGTCTGGTCGGGTCGGACAGACCGGACTTGGACACCGTAAGGCGTGTACGCGGCGCCGCGGTTCTGGAACGAGTTTCGGATGATCGAAGTGACGTGATTCCGTCGCGGGACGATGAGGAACCGAATCAGACGCTCGTTTCCGTTGATGATGAAGTAGCCGCCCATCTCTTCGGCTTCTTCGTGGTGCGCGACGAGTTGCGCAGGCGGCAGATTCCGGAGGTGACACCGAGCAGACTAATTCCACCGGAGAAGGTCAGTTTCCGTGCGTCTCGGCGGGGTCCGGTTGCGGCGCGACTGACCTTGACCATGATGGGCAGGTTTCCGAGCTCGCGCGTCTCGACCGTCTCGGCGCCTCCGTTGACGGACCAAGCGATCTTGGCCGTCATCCGGCCGGCGTAGGTGGCCAACCGTTCTCGTGCCTTCGAACCAGTCGTGTCAGCTGCTCCGCTTCCTGCCGGCCCACCTAAGCGCACGGACCACACACCTCTGTCGGGTAAATCCTGCGCTCCCGTGAGTGCGCGCCCTTCAAGAGTCCCATCGGTCGGCCGACCGTCACTTCCATGACGCGCACTGGAGCAAGCGATTCGAGTTAGCCGAGCGTCTCCTTTCCCGCGCGCGGCTGTGTACGGGAGCTCACTCTGTAGCCTGTTGCCTCGAGGTCCGAGGGCCGGGTCCTCCTTGTGGTCAAAGACGACCTTGGGGAGCAAGTCGTCGACGCCCATCTTGAGCAACCCTTCGGTCTGCGAGACCTGGCCATTTTCCTGCGGCGCGCCTTCGAACAGGGCGTCGAATGAGTGGATATGCGGTGCGACGAGTTCCTGCGGCGCCGTGTACTTGTGACCTTCGTTCGACGGCTGAGTAAAGGCGCGTTCTCGGTCGAGCGTCCGGAACGAAGTCGGTGCAAAGCCCGTTCGGGCCTTGTACGCCGCGGCCGACTTGGACGGTCCTGCGACTGGCGCCGGTACGGGCGCGGTCAAGACGCCCGGCATTGTGCGCTCAGCGTTGTTGGTCGAGGCGTCGCGAGTTCCGGTTCAGTTTCGAGCTCCTGCGCTCGCACGGCTCGCTCTGCGGTGCGACTTGGATCGGTCGGTCGCGGCTGAGCCTAGCGAGTGACGTGTGAGCTAGACGGCGTAGCTCTGCCTGCAGCGAGTGAGCTGCAGTGGATGACGGCGGGCTTGAGAATCTCGTCCAAGCTGGTTTCTCGGCCGCTCTTCTCCGCCTGCTGCACAGCCTCGTCGACTCTTACTTCGCGTCTCGATAGGAACAGGCAGAGACTGTACGCATAGTAGCACTGGATCTTTCATTCAATCGAAAGCTACACCCGGTGCGACCGGTGATCAGTGCGCTCAACCTCTTCACCCCAAAATTTGGGCAGATTGTAATGCAACTCGGCCTTTATTGGGCCAATACTGCAACTTTGTAATAGAGAATTCCTCATCAGTCGGCGGGCCACCGTAACCAGCCGCGAGCCGATCTATACGCGTATCTGTCCGCCTTGTACCTCTACACAGGCTCATTGGCGTCATCAGAGTCCCCCGCGACGCTCGACTTGCGCGCGCAAAGGAGTAATTGCTTCGTGACTTGTGATCGACCCCGACCTTGCCGACTACATTCGTCTAAAGCGAGGCTTGCACGGGAGCACGAGGGCGAAGGACTAGGTCGCTCGAGTAACAGGACAGCCAGTGGACCAAGATGAGCGCGACGGAAGATGCCGCCGTCTTGCTCGCCGACTTTGTCTCGTCTCTCGACAACCTCCCGAGCGAAGTGTGCCACATCCTCGAAGAGATTGGGCACAAGGAGGGCCGCGTCTCGGACTTGAAGGCGAGGGCGTCGCAACGAGACCAAAATATCCAGAAGCACGCCAAGCCGGCCGCAGCGGGAGGTCAGGGCCTCCTCGTCCCGAACCCGAAAGAGGACGCTACGGTGCAGAAGATCCGGTAAGACGCTGGTCCGCCATCGTACCTCGGCAGGAGTGGTGACTCTGGTTCGTGTCTCGGCAGCGCCGACTTGGAAAAGGCCGAGGCGACGACCCGCGAGAAAGTCGCCCTGAGTGAGCGCGGAGTCAACCTTGTGCGTCCTCTACTATCCGTTCCTGTTCACCGCCATATCCGCTAACATGCACACTGAGCTCAGCTCTCCCGCCATTTGAACCGCTTGCAAGCGCAACTCGAACTCCTCACGTCGTCTGTCCCGCCTTTGCCGACTTTGCCAGCTTTCACCGCCCCGACGGCAGCAGCAGCCGCTGCAGCTCCGCCATCTATCTACGCCGCACAAGCGGGCTTCGGTAGCGTACCGGCCGCTACCGGTGGCTACAATCCGTATCCGACAGCGGGACTCGCCCAAGCTGGTACTCCAACACCGGGTGATAGTAAGCCTCGAACCTTTCCTCTGCTGCTCCTCGGACGTGCAGAGCACCGGCGACTGACTCGAGACTGACTCCACTAGAACGCCGAGCGTCTGGCGCGGTCCCGCTCTTGCCGGCTCACGCGACTCCGGGACAGAACGGACTCCCTGCTGGTTACGGATACATCGGAACGCCGGGCACCCCTGGCACTCCGACCGGTGGCGCTGGCTCGTCCCGCCGCAACGGTCCGTCCCGTCTGCAGAATGTCGCATATGCCTCGCCGGGAGTACCGGGTACCCCTCAAGCCGCGGGTCATGGTCAGCAAGCCACGACTGCCGCGTTTATACAACAGCAGCAACAGATGCAGGCGGCCCAACTTCGGATCGCGCAGGCACAGGCGCAGGCAGTCGCGCAGCAGCAGTATGCGACCCACCAGCAGCTCGCGCAATTGCAGGCGGCGCAGCAGGCGCATACTCAGGCGCAGGCGCAGGCGGTTCAGGCGGGCAACAAGCGGAAGCGAGATCAGGACGATGGACGGCGCGCCCAAGACGACCTCGAAGGCGAGGCCGAGGGCGAGGATATGACGCCTTACTGCTTCTGCCACCGCCCATCGTTCGGCGAGGTACGTCGGCGGTCTGAACCGCAGCGCCGGCTTTATATCCCCCGCCGTCCTGACCATTCCCTTCCCCAACCTTGCAGATGATTGGCTGCGACGCGCCCGATTGCAAGATCGAATGGTTCCACTTGAACTGTATCGGCTTGAAGGAGTCGCCCGAAGGCTCGTGGTACTGCAGCCAATGCGAGCCGCGCATGCGAGCGCAGCAGGCACGAGGCGGGCGGAAGCGATGATCACGCATGCGCGGCAAGGGGAACGTAGTGACTCGTGTTGTTGTCAAGAACATTACTCTCGATAGGTGAGAGAGAGGGACCGTGTCTCTAGTAATGCAGCGCGTAGGAATACAGACAGACATAAGGCGCAAGACCGGATCAACACGAGAGACAGTACAGCCGAGAGAAGTCGAGGCGGGCGATGCGATCTTAGCCGGTCCAGTTCTTGTAGGCGAACCTGCGGGATCCGAATCGGGTTAGTCCGATGCTTCCACTAGATCAGGGATTCCTGCCGTGAAGAAGGACTCACTTCTCAACTTCGCGCATGCTGTGGTTCTTGTCGTGACCGCGACCACCGCGCTTGCCTCCCTTCTTGCCCTCGTTCGCGCGTTCGACCGGCACGCGGCCCCTCCGCATACCGCTGTTGACCCACTCCTTCCACAGGTTGCCCTCGGGCTGCAGTGTTCGCAAATTCTCCGACAGTTCGTCGCCGAGCTGGAAAGTGACGGGCGCGTCCGGCACCCGCGACGGTCCCGAACGGAACCGGGTCAACCCTCGCTCAGAGAGGCGAGCCTTGCGTGCGCGGAGCGCGAGCGCCTTCTCCTCTAATGAGAGCGTCTTGGATGCGAGAATGTCGGCTTCGACGTCCTTGATCCCCTGAACCGACGCGATGCGCTTCTTCATGGCGCGCCGGTCGGCGAGGTCGTGCATCTCGGCCGTCACGCGCAGCTTCGTGTTCCGTTGCTGTTTCGTCTTGCGTTTCGCGGCCCGCCGCTTCAGCAACTCCTTGTGCGCCGCTGCTTCCGGGTCGACGATCATCAAGTCGGCGTCTTCCTCGCCGGATCCGACCTCGTCCTCGTACGCCTCCCACGCCTCTTTGCCGCGCGCGAGTTTCCGCGCTTCGTCCATGGCCTCCTTGGCGGCCTGACCGCGCTCCTCACGCTCTTCAACGCCCGTGTAGTGATCGAGCGCGGATGCGAGCAGAGCCTGGTGGTGTTCGTGTGCCGGGTTGTAGGACATGCCCGGATGGGGAATCGGGATCGATTTCGGCTGCGCCGAGGCGAGGAGGGCGTGCTTCGACAAAGAATTCGGGGCCTGTGTCAGGGCGAGGGTCGGTCCGTCAGAGAGCGTTAGGTAGGTGAGCGGAGTGTGCGGACAGACCTTGGGTACAGGGCGAGTCTTTGCGCTGTGGAGGGCGAGGACTTTTTCCATCTCGGAGTCCGCGTTCGCGTCCACCTCGGGTGCCGGCGTCCAAGCGTCGTACTTGCCGGCCTCCTTGACCGAATCGGGAACTGCTTCGTCGCCAGCGGCCGACTTGACCCCCCAGAGTCCCTCGCCCTTGCCGTCACGACCGGTCATGCGCTTCAGCTTGTCCTTGGTCGCGCGGTCGACCTCTCCGAGCTTCGCCTTGACTCGCTTCGCTTTCGCGTCTGCGGACGGGACGACCTTGCTGGTCAAGGCGGGAACGCTCGACCGTTCTGCGAGGATCAAGTCGCTCCGGAGCGGTTTCTTGAACGACGCGCCCTTGCGGAGTTTGGCCGCTCCCGGGGCCTGGTTCGCCAACAGGGCATGCCTGACAGCGGCGTTCCCTGTCGTGTCGACCTGGAACAACGGCTTGTCGGCTTCAGCGGCGAGTTGAGCCTTTTTCGACGACGGCGCCGCCTTTTTCGAGTTGGCTCGCTGAGCCTTGGGCATCCTGGATCGGGTCGAGTCTGTGTCTGATTCTGCGAGCTGCTCGGCTGCTTCAGCTACGAATAGCTGCAAAGCTGTAGCGAGAACGAGAGATCACGACTCTGCCGAAAGCTCGTCGAGAGTGAAACTTTTTCTCTCGCGGTGAAGTCGATCGACGAGACAAAGTTGAAGTCGATTTGGCGGCCAACGACTGTACGCCTGAAGGCTGCTGCTTTACAAGAACTGTGCCAGTCTTGATCTGCGACCGTGGCTCCGAATAAACTCACGGCCAAGACGCTCGACCGGTTGCAAAAGAAGGGCGAACCTCTGTCGAGTCGGACCTCACCTTCTCTCGCCGACTGGGTCACCGCAACCGCCGCTTCGTCTGCTCACAGCCGATCTGCTGACGGACGAGACCGAGACGATTCGGAAGACGACGACCAGCGAGTCAGAATGGCAGACCAAAGAGGAGGAGACTGGGACGCCGTCGTCCAGTCGGCGAGGACAACCCTCGCCGGCACGCGACCAGGCCCGAGGAAGGAGGTCCTCGAGCAGTTGAGGCTGCAGGCAAGCAAGCGTGAGCACTCTCATGGTCATTGCAGAGGCGTCCGCAGGCAGTCGAGGCTGATCCGCTTCGACAACACGCAGCTTCGCTCGAAGCGAGTCAGGTCCAGGACATTGTCCGCTTGCTGCTCCCGACAGTGTCCAAGTACCAGGACGCAGCGTCGAGACAAGCAGTCGTCGCAGTCGTTGCGGCGCTCATCGCTCGAGACTACGCTGCGACCGCCCACCAAGGCGAGAACGACATCGCCAGCTCGTCGGCCGCCGCGCAGCAAGCGAATGGCAAGCCGACGTCCAGCTTGACGCAGGGTTTGATCAAGTGGCTCGAAGGAGAGACGGCCAAGGTCGAAAAGAGTGGTGCGACTCCGACAAGGCTCGCCCTCCTCGGATGGGCCGCGACCATCTACGGCGCTGTCCCGGCAGACTCTCCGCTCGACGATGCGCCCTGGCTCTCGCTCGTCACGAGCTTGTCGACGCTACTCAACGCTATCCTCGACGACAGCAACGGCGCAAAGGACACGCTGAAAAAGTCGGCGCTCGTTGTTACGAGGCGAGCGGTCCGGACGGTGCGTCCTCCCCCGTCTCCTCTGAGCGTTTCGCAGCGGAAATCATCAGACTGATCCATTCTGCCTCTCGTCGCAGCGTCATGAAGCTATCCCGCGCCTGGTCCGTTCCTTGACGGCCGCCAAGGCAGAACCGACGTTCCGTCACGCGGCTCTGGTGGGCGTGGCGGTCGACGTTGCGATCCGGTTGCGAGACCCGAAGGGCCAGAAGGACGTAGGGAAGAGCTACGTTGGCGAGCTCAACGATGTCGTACGCGACTACTACCTCACCGCTGTTGTGCCGAGCAAGACCGTTCCGCCCCGGCACGTCCTCGCCGCCTTCACCGATTTCCTCGAGGCGACTGCCACGTCCGAGTCTGCGACGTCGACGTACCTGCCCGCCTTCGAGAAGGCCTTGAACCGGTTCGCCGAGCCGGCGCTCGTTATCCTCGAGGCATTCATCGCCTCGGTTCCGTCGATCGCGCAATCCGACGCGGCGCTCCGCCAGCGGATCGCTCCCGCCGTCCTCGCCTCCGCAAAGTCCACCTCGGCACCGACGCGTGCTGGAGGCGTCCGAGTCTTCTCAACACTGTACAGCACTGGAGCGGAAGAAGAACTCCTCCCGGTTGCCGAACAGGTCTACACTCCGATCCGGCAAGGAAAGACCAACTCGGCCGACCACCGCACAGCCCTCTTCACGATCCTCGCCGCCTTCCCCGCTTCAGCAAAGCTCTCGCCCGAGATCGCTTCGTCTGTCCTCGGTGCATTCGGCAAAGAGACGACCGAACACACCGTCTCGGCCATGTCGCGCGCGCTCTCGATCCACCTTCCGCACGCGCTCATTGCCAACGCCTCGGTTCCGGCTCCCCAGTCCGCCGCCTTAGTCAAGCTGATGGCCGACACTAAGCCGCCTCTGCGTCGTTTGGCTCAAGTCACGGTCGGCAACGTCTTTTGGACCCTCCGGGAGCTCGACGCCGATGCTACCGAGGCTGAAAAGGCGTTCGCGACGGCTCTGTGGCCCGGATTCGAGGCGTCTTTGAAGACAGTCACGACGAGCATGCTCAACTCGCCGTCAGGCCCGCTCGAGGGATACGTGGCCGTCGCGGTTCTCAAGAGTCGCGCGACTAAGTGGCAGGTCAAGAAGATCGGTACGTCTTGAGCATACTCTGCGCATTGTGAATCTCGTATCTGAGATGCGTGCGTCCGCAGACGATGCCATCGCCGCAAACCCGACCATGCAGACTCTCGGCCAGACCGGCGCCAAGCCAAACTTTTTCCTCTACGACAAGGTCTGGCGGAAAGCGACTACTGCTGAGGACGGCATCTGGCTCGTACACGCACTCGAGGCTTACTTCGCCGCCGACGAGGAGACAATCGCCAAGGACGAAACGATTCGTGCCGGTTTCGCCGCCGCGCTCATCCAGCTCGTGACTGAAGGAGCGACGCACGATGTCCGTGCCCAGGTCACCAACTTTGTCCAGGCTGCCAATGTCCACTCGCCAAAGCTTCTTCACCTCTCCCTCCGCGACGGGATGCGCGCTTGGCTCGTCCAGCAGGAGAAGGCGAAGGCGACCGCCAAGCCTGTCGCTGTCTCTGAAGACGCGCCGGCACCCGTCGACTTTGCGCCCCGGCTCCGACAGCTGCTGTACGCCCTCGCGTCATTTGACGACGCCCTCGAAGCGGACGTCCGTGAAGACCTGCTCGTCGCACTGGCCGTCATCTCGCACCATCCCAGGTTGGCGACGTCAGAAGGCAGTTTCTGGGTCGAGTTGCTCATGAAGGCAAAGCTTGCGCCGGATGCGATGATCAAGCAGCATCTCGGCAAGCTTGTAGACCTCGTCCTCGAGGACGCCGCTTACGTGCCATCAGTAAGTCTGACGGTCTCTCTACGCGCCAACGCTCAAGAGTCTGACCTCACTTTCGTCGAACAGAGCGAGGCTTTCTCCGACGCTGCCTTTGCCACGGTCACGACGATGGCGCTTGTTCTGCCGGAGCAGGCGATCCCGGCCGTTTTTGCCCAGTTCGAAGACGACCTCGAGCCGTCGCACCTCGACTTCATCGGCGCGACCGAGTTCGGCGTTTGGGGCACGCCCGAGGGACAGGCATTCGTCGACGTCCTCGCGGATGCCAAGAAGAAGTCTGCGACCCCGGTCGGCAAAGCGAACTCGAAAGAGCATCAGATCGCCCTCTGGGAGGCTGAGCTGCGCGAGTCGCTCGCGCGCAAGAAGCCGGTCGCTACTCAGCTCTCGAAGCAGGACAGGCAAGCGCTTGACAAGCAACTCGCTCTGGAGGCGGAGATCCGCTCGCAAGTCGCAAGGGCGCTCGGTCGCCTGCGCCGTGGCTTCCGTCTTGCGCTGTGCCTGGTCGATTCGCACGCCGAGCTCGTCCGAGAGTACTTGGCGAGCATGATCGAGAAGACGCTCGCCGTGATCAAGTTGCAGCCGGTCACGCTCGTGGCTGAGGAGGCTTTCACGACCTACAAGGCAAGGGAGAGGCTTGCCCTACCCAGAAAGGCCGTATTGCTGACCGATTTGCTCCGCAGGCTCTCGCCAATATCTGCTCGGAACGCCTCGGTGTCTTCCGCGTCGCTCTCGGGGTCGCAGTCCTCCGCAGTGTCGAGGCGCAAATCGTGCCGGAGAACTTCCGTGCCGAGCCTCTGCCCGACCTCGTGTCGCGGGTGCTGTTCCAGTTGCGATACCTCGCTGAGCAGCAGCCCTTCGACGCCGGTACGTTCGCTTACGCCGCCCCTCTAACGAGCAAGATTCTGCGTACCGGCGGAGTCGGTGTCGACAAATCGCAAGCCGAGGCTGCGCTTGAGCAGCTTGTACTCGCTCTCGACGTCGTCGGATTTCACGTCCGGCAGTGCGGCGACACCGCCTACCCTCGTGCCACTCTCATCGGAGACCTCTTTGCCGCCTTGCTGGGTTACCCGTCGTTGAGCCGCCCGGCGGCGACTGCGTTGGCGGACCTCGGTAACGCAATTGCCGACAACGCGTCGGAAGACGAGATCACGGCCATTCTGGACGGCTCGCTCGCCGAAGAAGCGTTTGTCCGCCTCGCAGCGCTGCAAGCCCTGCAGCCGCTCGACCTGACGGAGCTCGAGTTCCCGACAAGCCTCTGGATCCTTTGCCACGATGTCGACGAGCGCAACCGGGAGCTTGCCCTTACCATCTGGCAGGAGAACGGTCTCTCCGTCCCCGAGAGCTTCTTGATGCACCTCGTGCCGGTCCTGAGCCATGCCTCGAACGCGGTTCGTGAAGCGGCGGCTGCCGCGATCGCCGACGGCATCGTGATCCACCCCGAGCACGTCGCGGATGCCCTCATCCAGCTCATCGCCGAGTACGAGGACAAGGCGAAGGAGCTCGTCCCCGAGTACGACCGCTTCGGTATGCTCATCGAAGAGTCGTTGTCGCGCGAAGACCCGTGGAAGGCGCGGAAGGCGCTGGCCACCGCTCTCCGTCTAATGGCGGCGTCGTTCTCCGCCGCCGAAGTCAAGACGTTCTTCGACATGCTGATCGATGGCAAGGCGCTCGGCGACCGCAGTCAAGCCGTCCGATCTGAGCTGCTCGAGGCTGCGCAGGTTGTCATCGACCTGCACGGCAAGGCCAACTTGCAAGACTTGATCGCGACTTTCGAAGACTACCTCGCCCGTCCTCGCAGTGGTGATGAAGTCGAAGACCTGGTCGTCGAGTCACTCGTGATCCTCTTCGGACGACTCGCTCGCCACCTCGACCCGTCAGACCCGCGGGTCAAAGCTGTCATCGGACGGCTTGTCGAGGCGCTCAAGACGCCTTCTGAGGTTGTCCAAGCCGCGGTCTGCGACTGTCTGCCTCCGCTCATCAAGGTCACCGCCGACGATACGCCAGACTTGGTCGACCAGCTGCTCAACGACCTCTTCAACGCCCCGAAGTACGCAGAGCGCCGTGGAGCAGCGTACGGTCTCGCCGGCGTCGTGTGCGGTCGAGGACTTTCCGCGATCCAGGAGTTCGGCCTCATGGGTCGCCTCCAGGATAACGCCGAGGACAAGAAGGCCGTCCAGGCGCGTCAGGGTGCAGTCTTTGGTTACGAGGTACTCGCCACCGTGCTCGGCCGGCTGTTCGAGCCTTACATCTCGGACATCATTCCGACTTTGTTGGCATGCTTCGGTGACACGTCCATCGACGTCCGAGAAGCCACGCAGGACGCGTCCAAGGCGATCATGAGCCGGCTCAGCGGTCACGCTGTCAAAACGATGCTGCCGACCCTCCTCGAGGGACTCGACGACAAGCAATGGCGCACGAAGAAGGGCGCCATCGAGCTCATGGGAGCAATGGCCTTCCTTGCGCCGCGGCAATTGTCCGCTTCGCTGCCGACGATTCTGCCGCGCCTCACCGAAGTCATCACGGACACGCACAAGCAAGTCCGAGAGGCGGCCAATTCGAGTCTCAAGCGATTCGGCGAAGTCGTCACGAACCCCGAGATCAAGGAGATGACGCCTGTCCTCCTCGACGCGCTCATCGACCCGGCCCGCAAGACCCCAGGCGCGCTCGACGCGCTCTTGACCACGACCTTCGCTCACTTCATCGACGCCTCGTCACTCGCTCTCCTCATTCCTATCTTGGACCGAGGTCTCCGCGAGCGCAGTGCTGACGTCAAGCGCAAGTCTGCCGCTATCATCGGCAACATGGCGACTTTGACCGAGCCTCGCGACCTGATCCCCTACCTAGTCCAGCTCGTGCCGCTGCTCCGCGACGTTCTGGTCGATCCGGTTCCGGAGGCTCGGTCGACTGCTGCCAAGTCGCTCGGTGGGCTTGTCGAACGCCTCGGCGAGAACAACTTCCCCGACTTGATCGACCAGCTCATGTCGGTACTCAAGTCGCCTGCGGCGCAAGTCGACCAGCAGGGTGCCGCTCAGGGCATCGCCGAGATCCTTGCCGGTCTCGGCATCGACCGTCTGGAAGACCTCTTGCCGGTCATCCTCCAGAACACGAGCAGTCCGCGAGTCTTTGTTCGCGAAGGGCACATTTCGCTCCTTGTCTTCTTGCCGGTCACGTTCGGCGACCGCTTCTCCCCGTACCTCGGCAAAATCATTCAGCCCGTGCTCTCGGGTCTTGCGGACGACTCGGACTTTGTTCGCGAGGCGTCGATGCGCGCCGGCCGAATGATTGTCGCCAACCACAGCACCAAAGCCATCGACCTCTTGCTTCCAGAGCTGGAACTTGGTCTTTTCGACGAGGCTTGGCGTATTCGTCAGAGCTCAGTTCAGCTCGTCGGCGACCTCCTCTTCCGCATCTCTGGTATCAGCGGCAAGATCGGCGAAGTCGACGAGGATGCCGCCGAGGACGACAACGATGAAGCGATGCCGGGCATGGAGGCCGCGAAGAAGGCCCTCATCGAAGGTCTCGGCAAGGAACGCCGCGACCGCGTTCTGGCGGCTATCTACATTGTTCGTCAAGACGCCGTCGGAGCTGTTCGTCAGGCCGCCATCGGTGTTTGGAAGGCGCTCGTCTCCAACACCCCGCGCACAGTCCGCGAGATCTTGCCGACGCTCAGTAAGTGTCACATGCTGTACTCTGCTGGAGACCGATCGCTGACCTCCCCTGCCTTTCAAAAGTGTCGATCGTCGTCCGCATTCTGGCGAGTCCGGCTATCGAGCAGCGCGAAACCGCTGCCCGTTGCCTTGCCGATACCTGCCGTCGGCTCGGCGAGGCTGTTCTCGGCGAAGTCATCGGCATTCTGCAGAAAGCCATGTCGTCCGAGGACCGCCGTCAGCGCGAAGGTGTCTGCCTTGCCCTTACCGAGCTCATGGCGAACAGCAGCAAGTCGTCGCTCGAGGCCCACGAGGACGTCGTCATCGCGGCAGTACGCAGTGCACTGGTCGACGCGGATGCTGCCGTGCGTTCCGCCGCCGCCCAGGCCTTCGACGTCGCTCAGCAGGTCATCGGGACGCGCTCGATCGATGAGACCATTCCGACACTGTTGGATGCCCTCCATAAGCCTGGCCCGACCGCCGACGCTGCGCTTGAAGCTTTGCGCGAGGTCTGTCTTGGTCTCAATCGCCTGTGCACGGCGCATAGCTGACATCTTGTCCTGGCAGGTCATGCAAGTCCGCTCGGACAAGATCTTCCCCGTCCTCGTCCCGCGGCTCATCGCAAAGCCAATCTCGGCCTTCAACGCCCGCGCCCTCGCCGCCTTGGTTCGCGTCGCCGGCTCTGCATTGGGCCGCCGGCTTACCCACATCGTGGATGCGCTCCAGGGCGCCCTCGAGTCCGAGCAGGACGAGGAGACGAAGGAAGCCCTCGATGCCGCCCTCACTGCTGTCCTCGTCTCGGTCGAAGACCATGAGAGCGGTCTCGGCAGTCTGCAGATGCACATGCTCGGACTCATCAAGCACGAGAACCCGAAGAAGCGCGTCACCGGCTGCGAACTCTTCGCCCGCTTCTGTCAGTCGACCGAGGCGGACTTCTCCGACTATGTCGTCGACTTTATCCGCCAGCTCGTTTCCCTTTTCGACGACCGGACGCCCGAAGTTGTCAGCGCAGCCTGGTCCGCCCTCGACGCACTCGTCAAGACGATCTCGAAGGAACAGATGGAGCCGCTCGTCGTGCCATTACGTCGGACCATCGAAGGCGTCGGCGTGCCCGGTCATCCCGTGGACGGTTTCTCTCGACCAAACGGTCTCAAGCCAATCCTCCCGATCCTGCTGCAGGGCCTCCTGGCTGGTACCGCAGAACAGAGGGAGCAGGCAGCGTACGGTCTCGGCGACCTCGTCGAGCGGACCTCGCCCGAAGCCTTCAAGGCGTACTGCATCCAGACCGTCGGACCTCTCATCCGTGTTATCGGCGACCGGTTCCCCCCGCCAGTCAAGTCGGCGATTCTCTCAACCCTGACGACGCTCCTTACGCGCGTGCCCCAATTCGTCAAGCCGTTCTTCCCGCAGCTCCAGCGAACTTTCGTCAAATCTCTCGTCGAGCCGGCATCCATCTCGGTGCGCAAGCGAGCGGTCGCCGCTCTCGGCGCACTCATGCAGCACCAGCCTCGTGTCGACCCTCTCGTCACCGAGCTCGTCAACCTCACCGCGTCTGAGGAGGGTGAGGTGCGCGACTCGATCGTGAACGGTCTCGCCGCGACCATCACTGCTGGCGGCAAGAACATGACCGAGAACGCCATGTCCTCCGCCGTCGACATCATCTCCGAGGCTTTCGCCGAGTCGCCGAAGGATTCTTATGCGCAAGCCGTGGCGCGCCTGACGGCGGCCGTCGCACAACACGCCCCGGACACGCTCGACTTCCTCATCGAGTCGTTCATCCTCGCAACCTCGACGGACTTGCCGCCGACACCATTGTCGGCTCTCGCGCTGCGCGAGATGATCGACTCGGCGCCGGCGGTGCTGTACGAGATGAACAAGGACGCGACGGTCGATCGCGTCCTGAAGATGGCGAGCGGTGCCGCGACGGGCGGGACCGCGAACCCGGCGATCGCGCGACCTGCACGCGACGCGAAGGATCTCATGAAGGAGCGAGACCCGTGGCGAGACGATGATTCTGTGCTCTCGCGGTTATGATCCACCTTTTCCTCGCAGCACAGACGCCCTCTCCCGAACGTTCGCAAAAAAAGCGATACCCTGAATCGCGCTCGTAGAGCTCTCGTTCCATAAATGACCAGCATTGCAATCTGAAGCATAGTACCCACCAGCCGCCGCAAAGCAGCCTTACCAGCTCTCCCATTCGTCCTCTTCTGCCGTCTTTTTCGGCGCCGCAGCAGCCGCAGCCTCCTTCTCCTTCTCCTGCTGCGCTCGTCTTGCGGCCGCCTGCGGCGCAAGCGAGTCCCAGGAAGCGTTCACGACGGGCTCAGCCGAAGACGGAGGGGACAGTTTGCGGATCGGCGCGGCGTCAGAGGCGGTTGCCGCGGGGCCTGGTGACCTCGACTGCTCGGCGCGAGCAGCTGTCGGCATGTCACGGAACGCGCCAGAGTCTTCGTGTCCAGCACCAGTCTGTCCCATCTGCTCGTCGAAAAAGTCGCCTCGGCCTGGCTCGAGAGTGCTATGCGCTGCAGGCGCGTTGTCCTCGCCGACTCGACCGTAACCTTCTCGTGCGCCTCGTCCCGTCGCGCGGTCGATGTAGCTCGCGCCGAGATCGCCGACGTTGACACCGAGGTCGCGCCGGAGAATCGTCGAGCCTTGCTCGAGTCCGGTCGAGAGGACTTGGCCGCCGACGCGAGCGGCTCCGGTCAAGGTCGTCCGAGCCTTGGTCGAGAAGGCAGAGAATTGTGACTGCAAAGCCGGATCGGCGGCGCGCTCCAGAGTGGGTTGGAGTACGGTCCTGTCAAGAGCGGAGCTCGCCATGTGAGTATGCGCAGGCGATCGGGATGCAGCGGCTGGGGGTCCCCAGCGACTCACTCGTTGACGGTCTTGCCGACTGCTCCGAGAGCCGCGCCGAGGAAGCCCCACCCTTTGTTGAGGGCGCTCATCGGGTTATCTCGCAAGTCGTCGATGCCGGGCAAATTGCGACTACTGAGCGGGTTCGACGAGCCTCGCGACGCGGCCGGGCCGGGCCCGCCTGAACCGAACCCGCCGTACTTGCCACCTTGCGACGGCGGCAAGTGATCGGGTCGCGAATCATTCGCGGCGCCCATCCGGGCAAAGAAGTCCTCGTTCTGCGCCCGGGTTGGGAGCCCGTTCGTGTTGGCGGGCGAGCCTGTTCGGGACGAAGGACCCGACGACGACGACGCGGCGCTCGAGGCGAAGTTGCTGTTGCGCGGTTTGCGGAGCGACCCCGTCGAGCCGCCGAGGCCGGTCGCGACGCCGTTGCCGTTGCCGGACGAGGCGTTTGGGTCTGGCGAAGAAGGGACCCAAGGTCGGCCCTCGGCGTCGCACACGAGCTTGTCTCGGTACATCGAGGCGATGTGCGTGTTGTACTGCGAGCGTGTGCGGTGTGAGCGGTCAGTCACGATGTAGGGAGGACGAAAAGCGCAGAGGACCGAACCTTTTCCGTGATCGGCATGCTCTTGAACGGCTGCCCGTTCGCTTCGAAGAACTCTTTGCACTTTGCATTCCCGCCGGCCTTCATCCGGTCGATTTGCGCTGGCGTCCACTTGTCCATCGTCAAGCTTCGGACAAAGCTGAGGTGCGAGCCGAGCGAGCGGTGCGTTCCGCTGCATTGGAGGCAGAGCGAGACGGCGAGCGAGAGGGAGCACCACTGCGGGTGCGGCGTGTTGCATTCGACGCAGAGTTTGTTGTCGCCTCTATCGACGCGTCAGTCCAAGCGCATTTGCAAGCGCGAGACAGAGAGAAAGGAGAGCGGCGTGCGACCCGAGCAGGAGAGGCGAGGTGGGGTGATCCGAGACGAGCGGACGGCAGGGAGGTGACACAGCGGTATGCGGACAGCAAGGGTCAGCGGGACGAGGTCACAGTACCGGCAGCAACTACGCGCCGCGTCTTGCCCCGCTGGGTCCGTTCCTGGGACTGACTCTTTCATCCACTGTCGGCGGGAAACCTCATCGTCAGTCCGGCACAGTCTGCAACGTCTAGAGCGAGGCTTGCCCACCTCGAGAAGCACTCCACGCGTATCATACTCGTACGCCATGGCGACAACCTCTTTCGGAGGTCGAGTCGGCTTCGATGCTGTGAGCAAGGCTGCGAAAGTAACTCCGGAGCGATATCGACTTGCTCGTCTCGACTTGTCCACACCGTAAATGCTTCAAAAAGACAGCCTTGTCATCGTGGAGCCGACGCAAACAGGTACGATATGGAGAGACGAGAGTTCTTCTAGGCCGTTTGCACTGTATGGTTTGCAAATTCGAATGAGGTCTATCCCGAGCGAGCGCGGCCTCTCATCACGCCTGCGCGCCGACCAGGACCTCTGACTGTTGCACGCTAGCTCCCGCCGCGAACTGCTCGACGTAACCGAGTCCGCCCGTGAACGCTCCGTCGGCGTCGTCCGCATTGCTCGCCGCGAGCGCCGACGCGGCCGTCCGCGCGGCGGGGGCGACCCACGTGACGCCTCCGAGTTGCGCGAGCGCCTGCGCCTGCGCGTTTGCCGATGCGGCCGACGCCGACGAGGAAGCGGCGGCGGCACTGGCGGCGGCACCGCCTGCTGCGTTCGCGGCGGCAAACTCGTCCTGGATCGCGCGCGCGTCGACCCATTCGTCGAGGACGCGCTCTTCGACTTGGACGGCGCGCTCGACCTCGCCAAAGAAGGTGGCACCGAACGCTTGCGCCTCGAGGCGGGCCGAGCGGGTCGCAGTCTCGTGTTCGGCGCGGAGGGTGCGGAACTGGGCGATCCCGTGAGGGTACGCCGACGCACGCGGGATGCCGTGCGCCTCAATCAGGTTGGTGATGTAGGCGATGCAGCTATGAACGTGCGTGGAAAGTGAGTTGTCAGCACAAGATTAGCGGTGGAAGAACTCTACCCCGGCGATGGGGACAACTCACTCTTCTGCCGTCGGGAAAGTTGACCGCTGAGCGAGTTCGGTCCAGTCTGCACCGGTCGGCCCCCGGACATTGCGGACTTTTTCCCCCTCGACGAGCGAGACGGCCCTGTAAGCCTCGAAGGGGTGGTCGAGGAAGAAGAGCCTGCGGACCTCGTCCTCGGGGAAGACGATCTCTCTCGGCCGCGGGTTCCGGGTCCCTTGCGGTCGAGGCGGTTTCCTCCGCGTCTGGTTTGCGACATGTGGAGGGTTTTCGATCGCGTGGCGTTCTTGCGGCGAGAGTGCGACCCCTTGGTCGAGTTTACGCTTGGCCTGCTGGTACAGTCCACCTGCGTCGCTCGTCGCTGCGGCGAGCCTGTGCGACGGTTTCAAGTCTGCGTCTGGTCTGGAAGGGAACGACCTGACGAGGCTGGGCGGCGGTGGGTGGGCGAGGAGCGGGTAGAAACTGGGCGGCGGTTGCTTGAGCATCGAGCCCGACTTGAGGAACCTGCCCATGGTAGCTGGGACTGCCCTCGCTGCTTTTCGACTGTTCATGGTTGACCAAGAGTCAAAGTGTTCTGTCGGGTAATAACTCTGGTGTGAGTCGCTGTCGAGGAGGTCCCGGTGCGACTGCAAGAGTGTGACCTTCGGAAAGTGAACACCGCCTCGTTCCGAATCTGTCGACGTCGCGTTCAAGAGTCGCATCCGCTCGTCTTGAGCAGTCTTTCGAGACTTGATTACCCAGCTTGTACCACTACCTTACCTGCGCGTCGACCTCATGCGCGCTTCGCTAGGGTCACTCTGGGCGACCGGAGCAGCCGTCCTCGTCGTCTTGCTCGCGTCAATCCCGTCGACGCGTGCACACACCATCGACCTCGACGCAGGTTCGAAAGAGTGCTTCTTTGAAGATTTGCACACAGAGGACAAGGTGCGCGCACTTTTTGGACCGAGAACGCTCCTGCCTGGCTCTTCCACAGCGCGCAAGCCAGCTGACCCTCGTCTCACCGCACCGGCCCCACCTCGACAACTCTCTCGACTGCACCGGCTTCCTCTTCGCTCTCCGCCTACACGTACAGATGACAGTGACGTATCAAGTCGCAGGAGGCGGTCACCTCGACATCGACTTTAAACTGACCGGACCGGGCGGCCGCATCATGAACGAGCAACGGAAACGCGACACCGGAACCTACTCGTTCACGGCAGAGGCCGACGGCAGGTACATGTACTGCTTCAGCAACGAAATGAGCACAGTCAGCGGCAAGACAGTCAGGTACGACGAGCAGGGCGAGGACCCGTCCGACGCGCGTACTCTGCCGAAAACTGAACCTCGCACGCGCTACGCAGCTTCAACGTCCACGGCGTCATGTATGTCGAGGATGACGGTGCGCAGACATCACTGGATTTGGCGATACCGCGGTCAGGCTACTAACTCGCGCCCCCACCGCGCAAAACAGGCCACACGGCGCCGATCGAGCGAGAAATCCGGCAACTCTCGGCCGCGCTCGAAGCGGTCAAGGACGAGCAAGAATACATTGTCGTCCGCGAGCGGTTACATCGCGATAGTGCGTGCTCGCCCGTACGATGGTTTCGATACGTGTGCTGACTTTTTCGTCCATCTGGTCCGCCCTCGGCGCCACAGCGGCCGAGTCGACCAACGACCGCGTCAAGTTCTGGTCAATCCTGCAGACCGTCATGCTCGTCGCCGTCTGCGGCTGGCAGATCTTTTACCTGAAGCGCTTCTTCGAAGTCAAGCGAGTCGTCTAGCAGGCCTCGGTCAGTCGCGCTCGCCGCCGACGGGGTCATCGCAGGCTCGTGAGCTGACTTGACGGAATGTCGCTCCCTCGGCAGCTTGTCTCTTCTCGCACCGCTCGCATCAGGCCTTGTTTCATCACCTCGCATTCACCATTGTGTGTCCCAGTAACGAACCCCTTTTCGCAAAGTCCTAGATACCCCAACCCTTAAGAAACGGCTCTGTAGTCGGTACGCCGACCCCCGACTTTGCTTTGCTTGGAAGGCGAGATAATAGCCGTTATAACACAACCGCCTTGCTGTGGAAAGAACGGCTCCGCGTCACCAAGTTCGGGTCTGCGCGCCTTGTCCAGCGCGCGCGGGCTCGCTTGCAGAGGAGGGGCCGTGCCTCAGAGCGGCCCAAGTAATCCAGAGGAAGGCATTCGTGACCGTGTCGGGGCTGGTGCTCCTGGTGGGCTTGCTTTCGGGCGCGGAACTTGTGGACGATACGGCTTCGCGACGCTTAAAGACTCGGTAGACCGGATCTGGTGGCGTCCCGAGAGATGCGAGCACAGACGCACGATTTGGACGGGCCGGGCCGAGGCAGTAAGCGAGGACAGTCGCGAGCGATAGCGAATGAGGTCTTTGATGCAGTCCAGGTGATCCTGCTGCCGAGTTCTGTCTAGATAGCCGCAAGCGATGGTCAGGCGAGAAGACACCAGACATCTCGTCGAAGTAGCTCTTCGACCAGCACTGGCGCGCCTTTTATCCCGCAGCACTCACCCTCTGCTCGTCGCATACCTGCGCCTCAGCTCCACACCGCGCTAGAGATGGCGACGGCCAGGAGACACGTCGCGTCACTTTCTCCCGAAGGTTCGGACCGCCTCATGCTCATCGTGATCATCGGTGACGTGCTGCGGATTTTCTGCACGATCATGACCAACTAGAAAGCTTTGGGCTTTCTCCGGTACCCAGCCAAAGCCGCCTTGATGAGAAAAGCTGGCGGAGTTGGCGTCGGCGGGGCGGCCTGGGAAGGCTACCTTAGCATTGGCGCGAGCGAGCTGCTCTCCTCGATGTTGATTCTGCAGACTTCAACGCTAGATCGACTCGGCAGATGCCTCGGCGATTGCGCTGAGTACAGGCGCAAACTGCCGGAGTATGAGCAGGCTCAGGTCTGTATCAACGCAGAGCTGACGGGCAGAGCCTCTCTCTTAGGCCTCCCTCTGAGCACGCTACTCTTCTCCTTGGCTCTTGGAACAGGGTCAGGTCGGTTTCGCCTTCCTGAGTGTCTGCGGGGCTGCGAAGGGCGTGCTGCAAGGGGGAGAAAGATGCCGCCTGTGGTGCTTCTCTCCCTCTGTCAGCGTTAGGGCTAGTTCCTGCTCGAACCTTGACATCCTTGACAATGCTGTGCGCGCGAGCGGTAGAAGCTCAGGTGCCGAGTAAACGGGTGAAGGCAGAGAGAATGGACAAAGGTTTGCCTTCCTCTCGAAACCGTCGCTTCTACGCAGAGGTGGTGTGACTGTCTTGCTATACCCACTTCTCTGCAATATATCCGGCCGGTGTACTTTTGACATGCTTGTGCGCAAGGAGGTTCCCCTCCGAGCGCGACAGGTGCAAGTTGAGCCGAACAGTCGCCCTGACGGCCGACAGATCACTCCTGAGCCGGCGCTGCACGAGCGAATTCACATGCAAGTACTGGTAAGCCAGCGTCGGTGCTGTCCAGCCCTTCGCGTGGTGCATTCCGTCGCGGCGCCCTTCCTGGCCCAAGCCAAAGTCGCGCAGCGATGACCTTCTCAGCAGGACGAAGAAGCTATTGTAGTCTTGGATGCTCACTGCTATACAAGACGTGCACCTTACCCCTTGAGGCAAAATGATTGCTGCATGCCAGGCGCAAAGTTGCTCTCCAGCGGGGGTACAGAGTGCACCCGGGTGCACACCCCTCGCGAGAGGACGCGGGCGTGCCTCCTCCTTCGTCAACAACCCGCCATCCTCGCCCAGCTTGGACTCGGCAAGTTGAGCGCGGCCTGCAACACGCGCAAAAGGGTTGCATGCGGAAGTTCAAGAGAGCTGAAGCTGCCTCGGACTCGCCTGGCGCACGCTCTTGATGCACCCGCTTTCGTCTCACGCCACGCCGCTCCTGCGGTATCTCCACGTCTGCCTGTAGATACCGCTCTCCAAGTCAAGGCAAACTTCCGGTCCACCAAGGGAATGCAGATCGAGGTGTGGAGGCAAGGCAACAGGGGCTCCCCGGAGCCAAGGTGCAGGCTTTCCTCGCCTCCTTGCGAAACTCGGGGTCCGAGCGTGCATAGACTGCATGTTACCAACTGGTGTGTACAGCTATGGGCCACTGGACGGGCATTGACACCGGCCGGGCCAATGAACAGTGGAAGTAGGTGCGCATGCCGGAAGCTCGATACGCCTGGTCGGTGCTCATGTCTATCGGCTTGCGCACTGTTGGACTGTTACAATACAGGCGCGTTGGCGCTATGTCAGGACGCAACATCTCTCCGGCCGCCAGAACTGGACCGAATCCGGCTTGTTTGCCGGGGGCTTCCAAGGTCGAGCTTGGCTCACGCCCCGCTCTCAAGCAAGCCCACCAGTAGCACCAGCTCCGACACGGTCACGAAAGCCTTCCTCTGGATTACTTGGGCCGCTCCGAGCCAAGGCCCCTCCTCTGCGAGCGAGCCCGCACGCGCTGGACAAGGCGCGCAGACCCGAACTCGCTGGCGCGGAGGCGTTCTTTCCACAGCAAGGCGGTTGTGGTATAACGGCTATTATCTTTGCCTTCCAAGCAAAGGAAACGGGTTCGACTCCCGTCGATCGCATCTTCTTTTGCTCGTCGTACGAACAGAGGGAAGAGAGGAGGAGCGCAGGTGTTCCGCCTCGTACTGTTTTTTTCTGCTGATTGTCACCCTGTCTCAATACAAGGTGTAGTGCACAAAACAGCATAATGGAGAGGTTGTCTAGTAAAGCCAGCAGCAGGAGGCTGATTGAGGCGGAAGAGCTTCTGCGGTCGGACTGAACGGGACAGTCAATCCCCCATTCCGGCCGCATCATGTCTCCATCCCTCGGAGCTTTGCGCCATCAGGCTTGTATGATGCATACAGTATAGCAAGAGGCTTCACTGATAGAGAGCTCCAGATCGACCGTAACGGACAGAGTGCACCCGAGTGGCAAAATTTCCAAAACTCTGAGCAGATGGTCGCATCAGCTTCTGCCAAGCACATCCAGCTTGCGCAAACAAGAGTCAACAGCACTTGTACCTCTCAGAGAATCATGGGAAGACAGACTCCGGCAGTCCGAAGCAGCGTTTGAAAGCCGAAAGCAAACAACCTCAGGACCGCTTGGGCTTCTCTCATTTGTTTTATGTGCCATGAAGAGAGCTTTTTCCTTCAAAGTGCTGCTTGCACCAAAGGCAGCAGTAGCATTCAATGACCCTCCGAAAGCCGGCTACCAGAAAACCAAGCTGCCCTAGGGAGCGGGGCATATTCCAACGTTCCGTGCAACCGCTCACCCTCATCAGGTTCATTGCCTCAAGCCCATCGCAAGCTCCGTTCTCAAGAGAAGGCTGCAGCATTGCCTCAGGTACTAGGACACCGAGCCGAGTCAAATCAAAGGCTCATGGCGCTGTTGCAGCCTGATAACCGCACCACGGTCCATTTCGCCGGCTTGGCCGATTCCGTCTCTGCTGTAATTGTACAAATCTAGTTCACAGCATCACGCCCGATACCGCAGAGAGAGCCCTCATGTCCGGACAAAGAACGGCATTCACAGCTTCAATTCGCATTGGTTTGATTTACGAGTATGGGATTGCCTTGATTCGCGTTACCTCAAAAGCAGCCCCGGAGATATGACCAGAAATACCCCATAGCAACCGCGTATTGAAAATAGTCCAGACATGATACCGGCTGCCCCGCCCGATTCCCAAATTTGCCACACTCCTCCTCTTGCCCTCTTTGCCGCCATGCGTGTCTTCCTGACCTTCATTCGACGTTCTACTCGTGAGAAGGGCGGGATTAAGAACTCGCACCAAAGAGCTGCCAACCAAGGGCGAGTGCGGAACAGTGTAAGGGCCTGGGCACGCAAGCAGCTGCGTTCGAACGCTCTCCGGGTCGGACGCGCTCGGTAACCCCCGACAGCGTGGCTCCGCGGAACGGCACTTCTTCATAATATTCGGACTGCGTATCGATAAGCTGCACTGATCAAGGCGCGGACGTCGCGCATTCCAAGCACAAGCACGATGCTGCCACGACGGATGCCGAGCAAATACCGGAACCGGCGCAGAGCCGAATGCGATTCTCGGCGAGCCGGCGCAAGCAGCACGTCGAGTCTGCTGTCATTGTGGAGCTCTTTGCGTGCACGGATCGTAGCACAAGAAGGGCTACGGCCATATGTATGGGGCGCGAATAGCAGCGAGAGCGCCATATGCGCCTGGAGGATGTGTTGACGTCCTCTGCTCTTCTAGCGCGTGTCTCAGCTCGCAGGTCGTATTCCGTTTCCGTGAGGATCGCCAAAAGCTGATGATGGCCGAGCTGCGAGGGGTAGTCGCCGACTCTGCAAGCAGCTCATCGTCGTTCGCCTAGTTGACCCCGCAGCGAAATTAGCAAGCTGGAGTAAGGAGGCCACAGGGAAGAGGAGAGCATTGAAGCTGCAGCGAAGTCCGCCACGGGTGACCGGCCGGCAGCTGGGAAGCGATGCGATCGCGCCAGAAATTGCACAACTGCTGCGGATTGTCGCGTGGCTCTGGTCTTAGCGAGATTTACCCCGGAAATTGGGGGCGGTGGATCGGCCCGGGGAGAACGTCTCGCGCGCGCGCGTGGCCGCTGCAGGAAGACTTTCTTCAGGCCAGCCTTGCCAGCTGTCGCTGCCTCCCTGCAGTCGCTCGCTTGTCAGCGACCTTGAGACAGTACGGGTAGAAAAGCACAGGCTCCCCGAGGTCGCCTGTCGGGTGCCTTGTCCAACTAGCCGACGAGTTCGCGGAGGCGATTTCTCGACAAAGGCCTCGACCCGCATTCACTCGTCGACCGTTTTCGCCGGCCGACAGGTTCACCGCTCGGCTCACAAACCGCGGAGGGAGGCGCAGGCGTATCCCGGGGGATCAGTGCAGCCACGCACGTTCTCTGCGGTTGCGCGCACGGCTCTCTCACGGCCACGTGCCCGAACGGGGAACGGAGGACGCCCTTGCACCGCTCGTTTGACCCATCTTCGTCCGCCGCCGCTGCCGAGGCAACCACCGCTGCTGCTCTCAGAGGCTCGCCTGAGCGCACAGGGGCAGTCTCGCACCAATCTCCTCGCGGAACGTCCTCGACGGCAAGCGTACTTTTGGTCGCCAAAGACGGGACGACTCTGCGATCGGACGGCTTTCCCAGAAGGGGTCGATCACCGCTTCGCACGGTGCGCGTCAAAACGCTTTCCGAATTCCTCTTTCACGAAGACAAGAGCACCCAGAGGTCTCGAATAGATGGCGACACGCTCGAGAGATGGGGACACGCGGTCAAGGCAGCAGCAGAGCAGTCACATGTAAGTCGACCATCGGCAACTCCGCCTCTTCTTTATCCTGGCGCCTGGTGCCGTCGTGGCGAGAGAAGCGCTCGCGCAATGCGAGCGCTGTCCTTCAGGGTGCGAAGGCAACTGACACGAGACACACGTCAGGCTCAAGACTGGACGCCGAGGCAACCCCTTTTGCAAGGTACGTGAGCCGGCACCTTTTGCGACCGGCTGCGACGACTGACCGTACCCGTTTCATGTCTTCTAGGACACGCACGACTTGTTCGCGACCTTGATGGTGTCCCTCGACTTGTCTGATCGAACGCGGTTCTTCCGGACGTATACGAATGCCTTTACCACCGACGATGCCGCCGCGAACCTCGCCTCGCTGCGCTTCTCACAGTCGAATCGAACGTCCGATCCGAACGACCCGCAGCGCATCGTGACCACAACGACCACGACCACCTTTTCCATGTCGCGCGAGATCGCCAAGGGGATCTGCCAGCATTTCATGGACGCCCGCTTGATCGAGAACGCCTCGGACCCGTCGTCGAGCACGTTCAAAGACCGCGGGATCTACCAGATCACGCCCAAGGGCCTGCATATTCTCGAACGTTTCATCACGAAGAACGGCATCTCGGCCGATCACTTGATCCCAGTCTTCACGTCCCAGCCGATCTGCATGAAGCTCCTGCATCTCGAGCGAAGACAGAGCGACGACGACATCCACATCTCTCGGTCAGTTATCGAAGTCGTGTTTCGTCGGTTCGCCGGCGGCCGGACCCCGAATTACGTCGCCGAGCCGTACGACTCGCGGTCGGCGCCGGTCGCCAAGCCGTTCAGCGAGAATGTCCGGCCGCCCGATGGATTCGACCGAGCGAACGGTGTGGATGTTCAGGACGTCGTCGAGAAGAACCGGTTAGGCCAAGCCGTCGTCGTCAAGCAGGTCTTTTCGGCGAGTGCGGCAGTCGATTGGCTCCTTAACTACTCGACCTGCTGCTGTCGCGAAGAAGCCGGCGAGCTCCTCGGCCACATGGTGCGGTACGGTCTCATCGCCTTCTATGCGGAACGTGCCCGGGCCGGCGACCGCATTACCGTCGTCGAGGTTTCCGGATCGAACGGACAAACGGCCGAATTCCGATACGGCCCAAGGGTTCTCTACCGGGTGACGGAGGAAGGAAGACTGGTCGCTCAGAACGCCATCGTCGAAGGCGTCGCCACGACTGGCGGCAAGAAGGCAGCAGAAGCGAAAGCTTCCGAGGCGACACCGGCGGGCGGAACGTCGTCGGGTAACAGCGTCGAGGACGATTCGACGTCGTCGAAAGACTACGACCAAGCTGCTTCCGAGCGACCGTTTGCGGGCGGAGGCGGAGGCGTTCTCAGCAGTGCCGAAGGCTCAATCGGTGGCTACCGCGGGATGCGCGAACTGTTCAAATCGAATGCGACCGAGTCCAGCGGTCCGACGACCTGGGCCAAAGACCAGCACTCGACTGCGACTCGGCTCCGGGCGATACTGGACGAGCCGGCGTGGCGCGCCTTGTTCCGCGACTTTCTCCGAGCGAATTACTGCGACGAGAACTTGGCATTTTGGCTCGACGTCAACGACTTCCGGCGGCGATTTTCGACAACATCATCGGCGGTCGGCGCGAGCTCGAAGCGGAAACAGGCGGCGAACGCGAGCGCGATGGAGGCGCATCAGCAGAACCTCGTCGCAGCGGCTCTACACATCTACAACACCTACCTCGCTCCGCTCTCCCCGAACGAGCTCAACATCGATCACAACCTGCGAGCCGACGTGGTCAACTACGTCAACCGATCTCTGGCCGAAGTCGGAGTGGCATCGCCCGCTACAGTGACTGCGGCGTCTCCGGCCGCCAACTTTGGCGCTCCGTCAAATCCGGTGACGTCGCAAACGACGTCAACGACCTCGAGCGCAGAGACCAATGAGCCCGCCATCCCCCCACTCCGCGCAACGCAGGTTCAGACTCTTCTGCGACAATACGAACGGATCCAGGAACACATCTTCCGCCTTCTCGCGACAGATCAAGTCCCGAGGTTCATCCGGTGCGTCTTTTTGCTAATAACAGAATCCATAACATGTACGGCCGCCAGACTGACAAGCGCGCAACCTACTAGGACTGAACCTTTCCTCGCCCTCATTGAAGGCGACGCTTCCGAATCAAAATCGGCGACGACTGCCGCCCTGGCCAAGTCAGCCGGCCCCAATGGCACGAGAGGCGACACGGCAGGGCCCGATGCGTCGGATCCGCCCGCGTCTTCTTGAGCGCCATCGTCATTCACCCGGCCGCTCGTCCCCGACTCTGACTCAATACCCTGTCCGCCTCGGCCCTCGTTCTCCTTTTTCGATTTACTCTGCTTGCTTGTTTTCACCACCGCCCGCACTTCGCATCTTTTCTTTCCTTCGGTCCCTTGGCTCCCTCCCAAGAGCTTTCCTCAGATACTCTCGATTTGACCCTTTCTTGGGCCATCCATACCCCTCGTCGCGCTTTACCATTCGTCTTCGCAGCATTGTTCCATGGTCCTCCTCGCGTACTTCCTCACGTTCTGCTCAACACGTCAGGTTTTCGCCGTTGCGCGCCGCGCGCCGTCAACGGTTTCCTTCCGCCTTTCGCGATGCAAAGCACAACTTGTTGCAGCGTCTCTACCTTCCTTTCGGGCCAGACCGCCTTGGGCCTCTTCACTGCAGTCTCGAGCTGGTGATATCTAAGCTCTGTGCGAGTCTGACCGTGAGTAGGGCTGATCGCACGCGCGCAATTGTCGACGCGTCCCGGTACCCCGGAAGCAGAGCTCCAGTGCACATCCGGAGCTGCAGCTCTACGCGTGCGCGATCCCGGCTTGCTTGTACTCTCGACGCAGCCTTTTCCCTAACATCTCTTGCGAGCCGGTGGAAGCAAAGCTCTCATCGCTCTGTGCTCGAGCTGTGGCACGTACGGTAGGCGTGATCACGCTCATCTTGCAAGATCGCGCCGGCGGCGCCGATCCCGGGCGCGCTTCCGCACCTCACAACGGCACGGGGCGCGAGCGCGCGTACGTCCCCTTCCTTGTACACAGGCTCAAAGGGCGGGTCGAGCTTGCTGTAAGGTCTTCGTAAGTTCATATTTGGCCGCATAATAGCTCGAGCTAATTTAAAAACCTTGTGCTTTGCCGGCGGCCCATCGCAGCGAGTCGAGCCAGCCATCTCACGCGAAAGGTCTCGCCCCATCTTGGGGAGCCTTTCGTCACGCCCGCTGCTCGACTCTCGACGATATCAAGCTGCGCTCTAGTCAGACACGTCAGGGAGCAGGTCTCTCTACAGTGACGCGTCTGTACGGGACCAGGTACGTTCCTTGCTCGGGTTCAAAGCGTGTGCCTGACTGACGAACCGACGTTTGTGGCGCGCAGAAACGACCGATCACACCGTCCCTTGTCCTCCCTCGGCCACTCTGCCCCGTGACCCTGCAGCATATATCCGGCTCCGGTAGCCAAGGACGGCAATGGAAGCGAACGCGGTCGCGAGCACGTCGGCGTATACGTACCAGGGCAAGGATGCCGCCGCCAAAGAGCGCGAAGACAGACTCCTCGCGGCAAAGAAGAAGGTAGGCGCGCCTGTAGAGGGCTTTCTATAAAGAGTGAGCTGACATTCCGACCGTGTCGCAGCTCAAGCTTTACCGCGCGAGGACGAACCAGCGCATGTCGGCCGCATCGACCCTGAGCGGATCCGGCAGTTCACCATCGACCTCGCCGATCAAGGCCGCGCGGCGACAGTCGGGAGCGTTCGGATCAATGTCGATGCCATCTGACGTTGCGGCGACCAAGCATGCGCACCGGCGGAGCCAATCGAAGAGTGGACTGCTGGCAGCGATGGGCGGCGATACCCTGGTCGGTGGGGCGGGGACGCATTCGCGCCGAGCGTCGAAATCGCGGATGTCGCGCAGCTCGATCAGCTTCAAGAAGGCGGGGCACGGGCATACGCGATCTCGCGCGAGCATTTCAATGTCGTTCTCCGGTCCTGCCCCGCCGGTCTCACTATCGGAGCCAGGCGACCGTCCCATCACACCGACCCCGCGGACAGCACCTTCCGAGCGGTCTGCAGCCTTGAATACGCCCTCAAGCTGGCTTCACGGTGGCGCGAATGGCTTCCCTGCGACCCCCGAGTCCGCGTCGCGAACCTTCTCCTCGGCGGCCTTCCCCGCCTCGCCTATGCCAGCCCCGTCGCCGCTGGTCGGTGCGCCTCAGCGACACGGACGCCATGGCTCGAGACATACGCGGCAGTCGTCAGTCGCGAATCTTCGCGAGTCGATCGACATGATTGCAGGCGGCGCCCTCCCGGATGTGGCCACCTTGCGACCGTCGGTCTCGTCTTTTGCCGAGGTGACGCCCTCTCCCGCCGCAAGCCCCTTCGTCGGGACTGCTGGATGGCACAACGACCCTCAGCAGCTGCTCGCTGCGCTCAAGGAGCGGGGACGGCGAGAGACAGATGATCCGACTCGGTCTCCCGAGCAGACGCGTCAATCGGCTCTCGAAGCGCTCGAGGGTCGCCTCGCCGCACCGACGGAGATGATCTCGCTCGGAGACGCCGAGCCGGGCGAGATGTTGAGTGCGGCCCGGAGTCCTGGCAAGCTTCACGCTGCAGGCAACTCGACCTCGGCACCGCATACGCCCGCGATCGGATCTGTCGCGAGTCCGATGCTTGGCCTCGGGATGGTCGCCAGCTCGGGCGCAGCAGCGAACAAGCGAGGCAGCTGGGGCCCGATTATTGGTCACCCTCCGTCCTCGGCCGTTGCGCAAGGAGTCATGGAGCTGGGCGAAATCGCCGAAGAGGACGAGGAGGACGAGGAGACACGCAGCTTGCGCGGGTCTGTGCACGGTGACTCGCCCCGGCGGCGTGCTTCTCGTGCGCGCTCGACCACTTCGGGATCCAGTCCGCGCAGCAGCATCTCGAGCATCTCGCGCGCCAAAGCGGGATCGCCGAGCCCGCGGAAGGCGCGTCCGCTCTCGCTGCTGATGGATGGGTCGCCTACGAAGCAGCCACAGCTCGGAGCCGTCGCGGAGGAGGAAACGTCGCGGGACGAGTTGTTCGCAGAAGATGCGCAACCATCCCCAGCCTCCTCCCGACGATCGTCGATGCGTCCGCTCTCATTGTCCGGCTTCTCTCGCCCAGCATCTCCGTCGTTATCCCGCGCTCCCGCCGACCGCGCGCCGAGTACCTCGCCCGACATCCGGACTGCCAACTCGCCCGGCGAGAAACGCCACGTCTCTATGTTCCACTCGGCCGCCGTCTCCGGACTGAACCCTGAGCCAATCGCGTCTCCGGCTTCGTCGCAGTCCGCTTTGACGGCATCGCAGCAGCAGCAGCGAGGCGGGCTCCGCTCGCTGTCCATGGGATCACCGACAATCACGCCCGAACGAAGGTTCTCAGGTCGTCCCGCCAGTTTCGTCGGGACCGGGATCTCGACGGCTTCCCCATTGAGCAAGACGTCTCCGTCTCCGACAACCAAGCGCTCGTCGATCTCGTATCGGACAGACCAGTCTACTCCGGAAGGCCAGCAACGGGCATGGCGACGATCGCTTGCACAGCACTCGACCAACAGCAGCATCAGCCCGGCTGTCTCGACTAAGACTTATTCGAGCTTCCCTTTCGGTGTCAGCGGCGGCTTTGGCGATCTCGAAGTCGACGGCGATGACCGAGACGGACCTTGGGACCTGCATGAGTCGTCTTCCGGTATAAATGAGCCCTCGGCGCTCAGCGACGCTATCGGCTCGGCCACTTCCGGAGCGATAGCAGAAGAACTCGCGAACCTGCGGAACAAGCTGGCCGACCTCGAATCGCGCAACTCGCAGCTCGCCGCGACGCACGCCGCCGAAGTCGCCGAGCTTGAACAGAAAGCGTCTGACGCGGCTAACGAGATGCGGGTACGCATCTCTGAGCTCGAGCAGGAACTCGAAGCCGAGCGCAGTGGCCGTCGCTTCGAAGTCGAAGCTCTGCAGCGCGAGGTCGAGATGACCAAGGAGACGATCGAGGACCTGACTGGCGAGCGGGACGCTTTACAGGAGGACGTCGAGGGTTGGCGCAGCCGCTGCAGCGGCCTCGAGGCACAGGTCAAGAAAGAACGCGAGGACGATGCGCTCGCCCAGGCGCAGGCGAAGCTCATCGGCGAGATGCGCGACCAGATCTACACGTTGGTCGCGGCTCTCGAACGCGAGCGAGGCGAGCACGCCGAGACGCGCAAGGAGGTCGAGCGAGTGCTAGAGGACCGCGTGCGAGAGGCCGCCGCGGACGTCAGCCAGCAGCATCACGCCAGCCAATCGCTTGGGTCGGTCTCCGTCAGTTCGTCCTCGTCTCAGTACCAGACGTTTAGATACGCCTCGCCACCGTCGGGAGCTCCTGCTCGCCTCGGACAACCTCGTCCGGACGAACTCGCGCTGGTCATGGAGATGGAAGAAGGCGACGATGAGGAAGACGAGGCCGTTGCGCCGCAAGCCGACACGCAGCCGACCACGCCAGACGACCCGCTCCTGAGCACCGGTCGACACGGCGCCATGACAGCTTCGAATGGCAGCCTTATGTCGACGCTCTCGTCCTCCTACGGTCAATCCTATTCGGGCAACAACACCGAGGATACCTCGCTTACGACTGACGTCGATGACTCGTATTCAAACAAGTTCTCGTCGCCTCCGTCCGGCCCATCGTCGTTCACAAACTCGCCCTTCCCGCCTTCCGCGCGAGCTCGTGACTCGGACGTCGTGGCCGTGGCGCTCGGTCAGCTCGATACCCTCGCCGAGGAAGAAGAGGAGGATGCCGACGCGTCTGCTACATTCGAGGCGAGCTTGAGTGCGGCCTCGCAGACGACGCCAGTGGCAAACAACTCGGCCGTCGCACGAGACAGCCTCGAATCGGGGTTGTCGTCATCGAACAGCAGCGAGGTCTTGCCCAAGACTCCCGACCGCCCCGCTCCTGCAGAGCAGCATCACCGATCGCGGTCGTTTGTGCGGCAATGGAGCGTGAGTCAGGAGGCCCTCTACCAATTGATATCCGCAGTAGCTGATTCTCTGCCCCACGTCCGAGCAGTTCCCGAAGGGCAGCGTCAGCTCAAGCCGACCCTCGTTCGAGGACGAAGACCGGTCGTTCTTCGGCTACAACAAGCACGACTCGCTGCCGCCTCTGCCTATCAGCGAGCACATCCTGCCGCCTTTCCTCTCGTCGACGCTGGACATCGAGGATGCTACAGTCTCGTTCCTCGCGACACAGCCCATCGAGGGGACGGTCGAAACGGCGAACCACGTCCGTCGGCCATCGTCGCCGCGTCCGCTCGACCACGTCAACCCGCACGCTCGGCGTCTTTCTGCCCAGCATCGCCCGCCGCCGCCCTCGCCCTCAGCCATCGTCACGGCGGCGCTGCAACACCAGCAGCAGACGACCCCGCACGCGTACCATTCTTCGCAAGTCTCGTCTGGTTCGATCGAGCCGTCGCCCGTCAAATCGCGGTACTCTTTTGGTGCGCTCATCGGATCGATGGGCTGGTCGCCGGCTTCCTCGGCCTCGGCGTCCGCTTCAGCAGGCTCTCGTTCAGGCATGGCCACGTCGACTCCGTCCAAAGCGTCGCACATGTCGATCAGTGCCGGACCGCTGATCCTCGAAGAAGACGTTTACGTTCCGTCGAGCGCGCCTGCGCCGCCGCCGGCCGTCAACTACGCTCGAGCGCCGCCCCGTCCGGCGATGCCGCCCCAGTTGCAGCACCAAGGCCGCCAGCTCCGCGCGATCACCCGTACAGAGGTCCCGATGCCTCGTGCGGGTCGCCTCTCCCAGCTCGACTTCACGTCGTCGGCTTGTTGCATCGATCAGCCAGTCTTTGTCGTCTGATCAGCGCAGAGGATGGCTCCCCCTTGTTTCGTCACACTATACCCCTTCACCTTTCTATACCCGACTTCCTCACCGTTGTAACCTGTCTGTTTTTTTCCGCCGGCATTGTCGCCGTACACTCTTTTCAACGCAAAAGCATTCGGCGCCTTGCCTATCGAGTGCTATGCACCCAGCTGGCGTGACTGTAAAGACTGAAAGGAGCGGTGCCTCAAGATTGCATTCACGCTACGTACGAAGGAGCCACTATCTGGCGGAGAGACGAGTCGGACGGCAAGATGTGCTGTGTAAGGCACTGGACGGCGAGAAAGAACTACCGTGGAGCGATCATTGAGGGCTTCAGGAAGCAAGGGGCTGGAAGGAGGCTGCAGACCAGGTCATATACGATGAGAGCTGTGGACGAGGAGCGGGAGGCACTGGTACCCCTCGCGAGCCAATCCGCGCGACGAAGCGGCCGCTGCTGCAGCCCCCCTCACCGCCCCGCCCACCGCACAAACTCGCCAGCATGCTCGACGCGCTCGTCTACCGGCCCAACACCATCAAGCAGCGTCAGGCTCAGTTCCAGGTGCGTTCGATCGACCTCACGAGGCGTGACGGTCGAAGGGGGACCGTTCCCGAACCGGCGACGGCTCGAACCGGTCATTCGTCGGGGGGCACTGTGCGATCGCTCAGAACGGCTGTACTGACTCGTACGTATGCACTACAGGCCGACCCGCGTCACGTCTTCCAGAAGGTCCCGCGTGCTCGCCTCTACATGAGTACGTCCTCTTTTGGTCTTCAGCCCCAAGGTTGGCTTCCGAGATCGCTGATCAACCTCGTCCGCCTGCGCCGCAGTCGGCTTCATGTCGCTGTTCACGGTCGGCTCCGTTGGTATCGTCCACGGCGCTTACCGCATGGCCCTCGTAGGTCGCTCGTCCTCTTGCTTTTTCCTCAGTGCACACAGGACCGCTGACCAGACCTTCCGACTTCTTCTCGCTTCTGACCGAACCTGCGCTCTCGATCTGTCACTCTCTTATCGACACTTTCGCTATACGACTGCAGGGCAAGAAGTAAATTGGCCTCGAGCAGGACCGTCGCAGCGTGGTAGATTTGGAGGCGGGAAAGCACCCCTTTCACTCTGATGATCGCGAGCAGATTCTGGGACGACTTGAAGGAGCTTCCAAAGATTGCGGTGAGGATGCTCAATTGCGAGACTGTCGATGTTTGGTCGGCGGCAGCTCGACGCGGCGGCGATTGGCGCACAGTCCAATCCGGTCGTCCCCTCTCTAAAGCGTGTCTTTGCCACAAGAGAGGGCTGGTCCACTCTCTCTCACGAAGCACGAGGTCACAGCGTCCGACAGCGAGACGTGCGGAACCTGTGCTATCAGACTCCGTATCGAAACTGAGTGAATGTTGCGTAATTTGACAGGAAACATGTGCGATCGAGAGCGTCTATTCTGTGTTGGCAAATTTGGAGCCCTTCCGGTACTTGTGCCCGTTCTTGAAGAAGAGGAACGGGAAGGGCACCATGGCGAGACAAAGGAAAGCTGCGAGACAGGCGGTAGTGAGTCACGGAGGCGACGACCTGCGCGTGGAAAACTCAATTGCGCCTTACCGGTCAACATGAGCGAGTACTGTGTGCCGAGCGCGTGGAACATCTGCAGCGTGAAGAGTGGGAAAGCCGCGGCGAAAGAACTGCGCATTGCCGAATTCGCCGCCATCGCACTCGCCGCAACCGGACGGAATGCGTCGACCAAATCTGTCGGTCGCGGGTCGGTCAGCGAGCGCCGACGCTCTTGCGAGAAGCGATACCAAACTCACAGAGGAACACGCTCTGGAAGCTGAGGAGCATGCCGACTCCGAACGGAAAGGTAGCGATCTGCATGATCCGTGGTGAGCGATCTCAAGGCCTCTCCTCGAATCGTATGATAGTAGCTCACCAGCGGTACAATCCAGTGGATCGAAGTGTATGTCGTGAAAGCGAACCAGAAGAGCGATATCGGACACAGTACGACGCCGTACAGCCCCTTGCGAAGATGCTCTTCCGGCGGCGGACGGTGGCCGAGCTCTTCCGTCTGTTTGCGGTAGTACCTGGTACATTCTCTGTCGTCAGTCCTCCCAAAATCAAGGACGAGGACATACAGCCGACTCACTTCGCCCAGATAGGGTGTGTAAGGCTGCCAGCAGTCACGCCGAGGCCGAGAGGAATGTACGTGAGGCCGACAATCTGCATCGAACTGGTTGTCGGATCTCATCAGTGTACATAATCCGGTGGGAGGAGGAGATGAGCATACAAGCCGTAGCCTTCGGGTCCGAAGACGATGTTAAAAGCGGAGAAGAATAGGTACAGAATGCCGAGTAAGATCGCGGTCCAAGTACACAGCACGAGCGCCATAGGTTCGGTCGCAAGGATTTCTGAGCACACGAACGAGGTCAATGAAGGTATGCCGACGCGACCTGCATGCCACAACTCACGGAATGGCCGAGTACAGCTCGTTCCGATGACTCGAAGCATGCTCCTGTCGTCGATCTCGATTGGCGCCCGCACATCGGACCTGCCGGCCTTGCGCAGCTTCTTCGCCCTCCGCTTCAGGAGAGCTGGCAAGTACGTCTCTGGTACTAGTGTGCAGATGAGCACAAATTCGACGCCCGCCCAGCTGTGGGCAGAGGAGTCAGTCCTCGCAACGGGAAGGCGCAAACACTTCAGGACGCACATGATCAGGGTGTACCAGACCCATCGCCATCCTGCGTTTTGCGAGATGAATCCCGAAAGGAGAGGCCCTGACACGGGCCCCAGGAACGGTCCAGCCGTGTAGACGCCCATCGGCGCTCCGACCTCATGCGGTCGAAAGATGTCGGCGATGGTTCCTCCGGCGACGGATAGGAACGCCGAACCCGCGGCGCCGGCGAAGAACCGACAGATGAGGAGAGTAGCAATGTTAGGCGCAAAGGCACATCCGAAATTGAATGCGAGAAAGATGCCGAAGCCGGCAAAGTAGACGGGGCTTCGTCCGTAGAACTCGGACAGCGGTCCGAGGATGAGCGGGAAGAAGCCCAAACCGAGGACGAAGAGGGACAGGCCGAGCGTAGCGACTTCTGAGCCAACGCCAAACTCTCTCTCGACCTCCGGGTAGGTGAAAGGAATCATCGAGGAACAGGACGTGACGCAAAAAGCGCCGGACGTGACGATGGTGACGATCGTCCATTTCCGAATCGAGGACATGTTAAGCGGGCTGCAGGTCGAGCGGCATCAGCGTCTTTACATACATTGACCCCATACGAAAGCGCAGAGAATGATCTCGCAAGGGAAGTGTGAACGCACGATAAAGGATCATCGGGGCCTGTCAGCTTGACGAGCGGCACGCCGTCTTCGACTGCAACGCCGTCCGCATCCCGTCCTATCTGCTCCTTATTCGTCTCCTTCGCTTGCGCGTCGTCACCACCGGTGCTGGCGCCTCTCTCGTCGATCTTCGCCGGGCCGACGGCACCGTCTTCTCCGCGAGCGGTGAGGGCATCGGACTCAGTGTCCGTCCTCGCCGTACGCTGCGTCGAATCGCTCTCTGATGCGCTGGCACTCCTGGACCTTGTCATCTCGGCGGAAGGGGTGTTCGGCGGGCAACTAGAGTGCGCCTGGGCGGAGTGGAGGTATGTTTCCAGGCGTTTGTCGACGATGAGGTAAGCCAAGCGCGATCGACGTCTGCAGAGCGCCGTTCACGCCCAGCAGGCCGGTAAAGCAATGGTCTAGGAATGCGTCGAGTCTGTAGCGACGGGTGAGTGTACGTATTGGCGGGAGAAGCGTCTCCGCTTCGGAGGACCAGCCTAATAAAGGCAGCTCTCGAGCTGCGCGCGTGCCGCGGATCCGCAACTCGTACTCGGCCGAGCGGATGCTCGCCGACGACCGACATCAACATTTCGAAAGGGACTGGCCCGTCCATACGTAGCTCGCGTGCAGCTGATCGCGAGCTCTGCGTGCACTCTAAGCGCTCAGCCGAGTGAAGGTCTCCGACTCGCAAGGTCTGGCGGGTCCTGCTGTCATGCGGGCTCGCTGGCTAGACGTAGGTGGACTTGAACCATCGACACGGAGTTTTGCTCAGACTGGTCGAGGTCTACAGGACCGCTGCAGCCACGAATCCGGAGAGGAGGTCGCCAGTCTGATCTGAGCTTCAGACCTGAGTCCTTCCACCCGGAAGGCGCAGAGCAGGTCGGCGCGGCAGCACCCCGCAGCAGGAACAGGGAGCATGCACTGCGCTCCTTTGTCGGCGGGCCGGGTGCGGAGAAGCTGGACGTCTATCGAACACGGTAGGCATGGAGGTGAGCGGATCGTAGCCGGCCGGTACCACAACTGGGACGACCAGAGCAGGGCGCCATGGCCAGAGCGACTGCGTCTACGCGAGCGAGCCACGGCGATAGCTGCCGGAGCTGTCAGGGAGATCGCCGAGCAGGTGGACTCGTGACCTGCAGTGTAGCGATGCGCGGTGACTCGGCCAGAAGGCGGAGCGAGAAGTTTTGACATGTCGACGCGTCGTTGCCATTTTGGCCTTTCACGACTCGTGAACTCCTCTCTCCTTCTCCCCCGTCACTCTCCCGCGCAGCTGGACTCTCCGAAGCTTTCAGTTACCTCAGATCTTGCCTTGTGAGTCGGTCCGGTATCACTGCTTGCAACCATGCGCGCGTGTCGCCGCCGTGAGATCCCCATCGCCCCGTTTCAAACGCTGACGCTCCGAACTCGCCAGCTACAGGTCGACGATGGCTTCCAGCGACTCGGAGAACAGTGACTCGAACTCGAACGTCAAACCCTTCAAGGGCATCACGTTCTACATCCACGGGCAATGGGCCGGATGGACGCGCAACAGGGTCAAACGCGCGCTTGAGTCGGGCGGCGGTCAAATCAGTGACAAGCTCGAAAACGTCAAAATCTCGCACATGATCCTCTCAGAGCAGCTCTGGTGTGTTCGGCTAGTCGGTCCGAAGGGGCGGTGACGCGCAGAGCGCTGATCCGGGCCCCTTGTCGTTCTTTGTCGTACAGGTCGCGCCGGAGCACCGCGGGCGCCGATCCGACCATCAAGCGGACGATGAAGGCGAACGAAGAGAACCGCACTGAAGAGGACGAGGATTACAACGTGCGTGCCAGTTCCGCCCGAGCTTTGGCGGCGATAGCTCATCTCAAGCTGACCCAACTCGCACATGAGCAGCGCGTCTGGCTACTCCCCATCGAGTGGATGGAGCAGAGCCTCAAAGACGGATCTCGCTTGCCCGAAGTCGAACACGACCTCGAGCGCATGGAGGACGAGAAGCGGGCAGAGCGGAACCGCGAGCTCGCGAAAGGTACGTCTGCCGTTCCACCCCATCCTTCGCGATCGCGACGGCGCTGACACGATATCGGTTTCACGCCGAGCAGAACGCCGCAGGAATGGAGGCACTTCACGCTACGGACGCGGACAGCGTAGGAAGATCGAAGCGAAGCGTGCGATGGAGGCCGAAATCAGGCGGCAGGCGCAAATCGAAAAGCAAGGTCTCGCTCCGGACCCAGACGCTTTCGCAGGAGTCACCATGCTCCCTGGTGCTTTCAGTACGTACTCGATTGCGGCGTACCTCCCGAGGAACGCAGAGTCCCACCGGTAGACCTTTCGTACAGGTCCGGCCCAGGCGGGTCCCGCCAGCTCGGAAGCCGGGGACTTGGCTTCGGACCCGTTCGGAGCTTCGTCGGCTAGCACTCCAGCTCATATGGTGGTCGGGTCGTCGACTGCTTCCGCCGACAAAGAACCGACTGGTTCCTTCGCCGGTCAAAACCCGCAGCAGAACGACCTGTCCTCGCCTGACCCACTCGCGCTCCACCGCCCCCTCCGCTCCGCTTTAGACGTGGGCAAGGCCCCTCAGAATGCTACCGAGCGCATGGCTACCGCCACCGAAGGCTCCGTCGGCGCATCTCAACCTGTGAAGGGGAAGAAGGCGGATTTGACATTGGACGACATGACGAGCTCGAGCGACGAAGAGCCTTCTCCTGCCAAGTCAGGCAAGAAGAAAGGCGAGAAGAAGGCGCCGCTGCAAGGCAAAGACAAAGGCAAAGCTAAGGCGGCGAGCGGAGCATCTGACAAGCCAAAGGCACCGACGGGCAAAGCTCCCAAGTCAGCTCGCGAACAAGGTGAGTAGCGATATGCAGCTCTCCCGATTAAGCTGGAGCATGCACATCGGGGCGTGAGCTGACCCGAATCACGCAGCCCTCGAAGCTATCGCCAAGTCGCCCAGCAAACCGAAAGTCCTCAGTTCGCCTGCTGCGGCAGCCTATCCGAACAAGCCGCAATTCAACGACTTCCGCAAAAAGCCTCTCACGCTCTTCTCCGGCGGCTCGAGGCATCTGCCGCCCAAGCCGACCAAGCCTGCCGCTGGAGCCGGCAACGATGCGCGGGCCAAGCAGGCCGGCGAGGGCAAGTCGACCGCCAAGCCCGACGCGGGAGATGGCAGCGGCAGCAGCAGCGACGAGACGCCACTCTCGCAGAAGGCGGCGCCGCGTCGTACGAGGAGCAATGAAGCCAAGCGCGTCGCTCTCGGCGAGAAGAGTCGCAACGCGAAGACGGACGAGAAGGCGAAGCCGTCTTTCAAGGTCGACGCCAATGGCAAGAAGCGGGCTCGCTTTGTCGGCGACACTTCGGAAGAGGACGCGGTCCCTCGCAACACGAAGCAGCTGAAGAGCCGCGCACAGAAGGCGAAGAAGGCCTCCCCGATCGTCATCTCCGACTCGGACTCGGACTGAAGGATGCCTACACTCGAGCTTGCCCGTTCTGCTTAGTCACGTTGTCTGCACATACGTCCGACCTGTGCACTCGGCCTTCCTGTAGCGTATTTGCCGATTTCTCTGTAGCTTTCCCCTCCGCTTGCAATCGCTTCATCTCCTTTTATTCGCTGTTGCTGCTGCTGAGACTCGACCCGCGTCATGCGAGCGACGGGAGCTGCATTCCCACATGGTACTCTCGGCTGCCTGATCCAGCAGGGATCTGCATGAATCGAGAGAGGTGCGCTCCATCCGCTTCATTCTCTCAGGCACCTGAGAAGGCCATCATCCGCTCGTATGCAGGCCGTATTGCTGTGCTCCACGGGGACCGGCTCTCGGCGATCGACCACTGTCATTCACGATTGTCGCGAGAAGCGGCTCAGCGATCCGGACGACAACAGAACGCAGCATGCGAGATCCAGTGTCGAATAGCGAGCTGGAAGCCGTCGAGGTCTCTTCGGAGCCGCTAGACTCACGACGGTACCGGATTGGGAAGAAGAGGCGTTTACAGGTACACGCTTCGGTATGAATGGAGGGATTGAGACTGGGGACGGACAGAACGCTGGCCGAGATGCAGGAGAAAGCTATTTCCTTGAATGTAGAGTCAGCCCGGGCACTGTGCACTTATTCGACTGGGAGCTCACCTCGAGGTCATGCGCCAGAGGATACTTCAAGCAGCGCCAAAACCGTCCTCCTCGTCGAAACGCCAGGGTCCTTCGCGCCACCCTTGATGCGGCTGCTGACCGCCCTCGTTCCCGTTCCCTTGCTCGCTCGCCGATACCGCGGCACCGTTCGTCTTCTTGTCAGCTGGAGCAGGCGACGACGTGCTCGTCGGAGGAGTTGAGTACGAGGCAGCGGAGGAGGAAGTCGTCGAAGCCGAAGCGGCGTGTGCTGACGAAGCGCCCGCGCGAACGGGCGACGACTCAACGGACGGACGATCTTGGGTCGCGCTGTGCTCGACTGGAAGGCCATACGCCTCAGTCACGAGCTCCACGCAACAAGGCGGAGTGTCCTTACGATCCGACGAGTCGGTCGAGGCGGACGTCTTCAAACTCGAGCTCATGGTCGCGTACACTTCGGGAGAGCGTCCAGTCCAGTTGAGCACAAGCAGGCGTCAATCGTGGGGCAGACCGACAAGTCCGGTGAGACTCCGCGCGAAATTGATAGCGAGAGGTGGCAAGCGAAGAGTCGAGCGAAGGTGAGACGAGACGACTTTCGGCGCGACGGTCGCTCTCGCTCTCGGGGAAACCTCAGGCCAGATTAAGGGAAATCGGGACTAGGCAGATTCCTGTACTGCACTTCTATATACTCACACTCCAGCTGCAGGTGGAAATCCGGCTGGAGGTGGAGGTGGCGGAGCGGGAGGTCCGCCTGGAACCGGAGGCTGCATCCCGCCGAACGGCCCTCCCTCGCCAGACTCTCCTCTCCTCTTTCTCCGCTCCTCCAGTTGCGTGTAAACGTTCCCGAGACTGTCCCACATCCTCCCGACCAATCGGAACGCGCTTCCGTCCGTCAACCGTGTCGTGACCGTGTCGAGCATTTGCGCCTGCGTCCCATCTGTGAAAGTTTCCGGCAATCGGGCAAGGTTCTTCAGACCGGGCGAGTAGATCCGGACGACGTGAGCGTGTAACCGCTGGAGACCAGACGAGTACGCCTCCGAGAGCGAGATGAGCCGTTCCGAGCTGCGTCGCAAGGGCGCATCGGTCAGATCCTTCTCTCGGATCTCGCAGCAGCCAGACTCGTGACTCACTCTGCTGGTTCGAAGCCGAGCGCCTTCCGCATCATGGCCTCCTCCCGTTTGCCCGGCTTCATCCTGTCCGCCTCGGCCTTTTCGACGCGGTCCTCGATCCGTTTCAGCATGTCCCACGCGCCGAGGTGCCCTTGGTCGAGTGTCGGCGGGAGCGATCGCCTGCGCGGGCGCGGCGACGACTGCTTGGTCGGGTCGAGTCCTGTCGTAGCGGTGGCGGCGGCGGCGGCGGTGGTGGGCGGAGATTCGTTCGTCGGTTTCACAAGGGCAGGTGTCGCCGCGCCGGATTCCTCGAATTCGGTGGCTGCAGCACCGCCCATCTCGGTCATGTGACGAGCAATGTTGCTCCTCCCCGTCGCGATGTAGAGGTACCTCCCATCGAGCCACGGCCAGTGGTACTCGGGCGTCTTTTGCTCGGTGGCGTTCGCGCCGACTTGGGGATCGCGCTTGCTCGCGAGGCGTTCCTTGACTTTGAGTTCGAGTTCTGCCGCGGCTGGACTGCCAGGTGAGGCGTCGCGGGCGAGGAAGGCGTTTGGCGCGCCGGGAACGGGGACGAGGTCGGCAATGACGTTGCGGAGGTTGAGGTAGCAGTACATGGTCGTCTGCGGTTCTCGACCGAGAGCCCTGATTAACGTGCGCGGGAGAGGCGTGAGTGATCCTGTTCCATCGAGTACAGCCTGACCAACACCGGACTGGCGTAGCGATTGCGATCTCGGCTAGAGGGGAGGGGAAAGGACTCACCTCCTCGCATTAGTCTGCTTTGTGAACGTCCAACAGCGTTCGTCGATCTGTTCCGACGTTGGTCTGGCACTCTTCACGACTGGGTGCCTTCCCGCGTGCGGAGGTAAGCCCGGCGGCGGGGGCAGAGCGCCGCGTAAGAGGGCCGACAAGTCGGGAGCGGAGGGCGGCGGGATCGCTTGCGGCGGCATCGGAGGGAGAGCATCGTGCGGCTGAACGCCTTGCGGTCGCGTCGGAGGAGCTGGTTCACTGCTCATCTCGTTCAGTCCTTATCGAGGGAAGAAGCAACGAGTCGAAGTGAGAGAGTAGTCGGCCAACTCGGCACGAAGTCGAACACAACTCGTCGACTGTGACGCTCGCTTGTCCCACCAAAAGGACTCGAAGTGCTCAGCATAGGCCCCACTAGCTGATTCAGCGCAACGTCGCCCTTGATCGGACCGCCATGTCGTTCGTGTGAGTCCACGCAGCTCCGTCATCGCTTCCCTCTCGTCTCCACAGCGGATTGACCCTGCCGACCTTTCTACAGCGTGACAGAGCGTGAGTCTATTTGCAAGAGCACACTGCCAAAGTCTGATCAAAAGGCTGACTAGACCGCCGCGCAGCCATCACCGAGGGTGTCGTCGTCCTGCACACTTCGCTCGGCGACATCCTGATCGAACTCTGGCGGAGGGAATGCCCGAAGGCAGTCAGGAACTTTGTCCAACTCTGCCTCGAAGGTACGGCCACCCTTGACTAGGCGCGCATTGGACCGGTCGGGGAGCGCCGCCGGACGACTGACCCCGTGTTTTGGACGCTGCTGCAGGTCACTATGACGGCGCACCATTTCACCGGATCATCCCCGGCTTTATCGCCCAGACCGGCGGGTCCGACGACTGCATCTATGACGAGGGATCGTTCGGCATCGAGACGAACCAGGCGAGTCTGCCGTGATGCGACTCCACCCAATGCGGACACAAGGCTGACTTCCTTGCCCGTCCCTCAACAGCGCCTCAAGTTCAACCGGCGCGGATTGGTCGCAATGGCAGCGGACCCGCAGACAAAGACCAACATGTCGCAGTGCGTGAATCGCTCACTCCGATGGACTAGGGCCCTACTGAGCGAGCCACCTCGACGTCCCAGGTTCTTCTTCACGCTCGACGCCGCCCCGGAACTCCAAAACAAGCACACCCTGTTCGGCCGCGTGACGGGCGACTCGCTCTTCAACCTCCTCAAATTCTCTGAAGTCGAACTCGAACCGGGCACGTCCGACAAACCCGTCTACGCGCCCGTCATCAAGTCGGCCGAGGTCCGCGTCGACCCGTTCGAGGACTCGGCGGACCCGATCCGGCCGAGGATCACGGCCGAGGAGCGCAAGGAACAAGAAAAGGCAAAGCGAGAGATGAAGGCCGAGCGCGCGAAAGAGCGCCAGCAAGGGAAGCGCAAGGGGACAAAGTCAGTCAACGTCCGTTTCTGGTTACTGCCTCACCTGCGCTGCTGAACCGAGACTGCCTTCGATCAGAAACAAGTCACTGCTCTCGTTTGGTGAAGACGCCGAAGAGCCCGAAGACCCTTCTTTACCAAAGACCAAGATCAAATCGGCGCACGACGTCCTGCAAGACTCGCGCCTCAGCAACCGCGTTATCGACGACCGCGGCATGTCGGCAACGCTCCCACCCGACATGATGCTCGGCGGTAGGGCGGCGGCAGTAGAACAGGACCGTGACCGGGATGGGCGCGAAGACGTCAAGGGCAAGAAGCGGCGCGTCGAGGCGGAAGAGTCTTCCGATCAGCGAGACGAGGTGGGTGTCTTTTCGCCTTGAATCCCCGCGGTCACTCTCGGTGCTAACTCATGAGCCGATATATTGCAGAAGCGAAGTCGAGCAGAAGCCGAAACGGGCTCGCACAAGCTCGAAGAGGCGCGGAAGCTCAAGGGCAAGGCTCCGAAATCTGAAGCGTAAGCGTTCGGCGAACTGTGTCTAGATTTCAACAAAGCTGATCCTCGCCTATTGTTCTCCAGTGAACGGCGGCAAGAAGAGATTGCCAAGGTCCAGGCGGAGCTCAAGTCAGTCCGCTTACTGGACACGGCTCGATCGCTTGCAGGCAGGCTGACCCTACAACTGCTCGCCGACAGGAAAATGACAGGAAAGGCTGGATTGGACGAGGAAGGCGGCAAGAGCAAAAAGCCGAGACGGACCGGTCCTTCTCTGCTCCAGCTCGAGCGGGAAAAGTACATGCGCGGCGGCGCGATGAGTCGAGGCGGCAAGGGCAAACGGAAAGCCGGCGCGGCGGACGATGACGACTCGGTCCTGGACGCGCTTGAGGGCTTCAGAAGCAAGCTGTTTGAAGCGGCCAAGACGGCGCCGAAGGAGCAGGAAGAGGACGAGCCCGCGGCTGAAGACCGGCCTGAGAAGCTTCACGGCATCGACTTGAATGACGATGAACTCGACGAAGACGTGCGTGCGCTTTCTTACGTCCTTTGTGCTTCTACTGAGCTCATTTGTACGTGCCTTTTGACAGATTGGCGACTGGATGTCCCACTCGCTCAAGTTCCGCAAGGACGCCACGCTCGATCAGCACCAGGCGGACGAGTACGCCGTCGTCGATCCTCTCGCCAAGAATAGCATGACGCTCGAAGAGATGCGCGGCAAGGCGGACAACAGAGGGCAGAGGCGGTACGGCGGCGACGATCGGGGAGAACCTCGTGCGAGCGGGTCAGGAGGAAGAGACCACGACCGCGATCGGGATCGTCGTCGGGACGGAGGACGCTCAGCAGGCGGCGGCGGCGGTGGATACGGCGGTGATCGGGACAGGCGCCGAGACGACCACTATTCGTCGCGCGGCGGCCGAGACGAGCGTGCAGATCGGCCTGAAGTCCGCGGCGACTGGAAGCGGGATCGGATGGACACCTCCCGCCTGGCGTAGGCGTCTCTCCACTGACATGCGCGCGATCCGCGAAGAGCTCTCTGCGGTTTCTATCACCGAGCGTTGCATCCGCTACCGTCGCTTCGAGATCAGGAACTCGTTGACCCGGTTCAAAACCGATCGAGACGGGTTGACGGTCGGGAACTCCTCCAGGATCCACTGTAGACGCGTCCTGATCCGGTCTTTCGTAACTATTGAAGGAAGGAAAGTGTGGTCAGCCGACGGCGAAGCGCGCGCATGAACGGAAGGGCGAACCTGTTGGAGCCGGATCGTTCGGCGAAAGGAGGTCGGCTCCGTCAGAGTACAACCTGGCTGAACATATCCTCTCACGGTCAGCCGAGAGACTATGGCACCGCTGAAAGCATTGATATGCTCACAAAGCAAAACGAGAGCGACCGCGACCCCGAGATCGTTTGCTTCGCCCTGCTTCTCATCTTCGAGCACGGCAATTGTGACACTCTCGCCGTTCCGCAACGGCGTCTGTGTCCGATAGAGAGCGGGCTCGAGGTATCCTGGTGCGAAGAATGCGTTGTAGCCGGCTTTGCCCGGTCTAGCAGTAAGCGAGAGCGGTCCCTCGGCTTCCGCTGCTTCTGCGTCGGTCGGAGCCGGGTTTGTTACAGACGTTTTGATCTTGACGAGGCGAGCGGCTTCGTCGCTCACGTCGGACGGCGATGCGCGGAAGCAGAGGTGGACGCCGGTGGAGCGGATCCTCCGCGAAGAGGCCGTCTTTGCGCCAGCGGCAGCGGACGTCGAAGCCTGAGACGAGAGGATGCGCGAGATCACGTCATCGATCTCGTCGCGCGGCGCCGCCAAGATTTCGTCCGCGTGAGTCCAGAAGACAGGCGGTGTGAGTCCTTTCGACCAGGCTTCATGGCTGTAGTCCCTCCCGACTCGTTAGCTTGGCTCCTTTCAGAGCGGCGGGCGAAAAGCGTAGACATACTCGTCTCCGCTACCTTGGACGTAGGTGAACCCCTGTGCCCGTTCAAGTCCATCCGCTTCGGCTGCGAGTTTGCTCGCGCTCGCACAGATGACGGGGTAGCAGTCGATGAAATCGGACGCCCGGTTCTGCGATAGAGTGGATGACGGCGAGACAAAGAAAGGGCGTAAAGGGCGATCGAGAGCGCGCAAAGCCGACAGATCGTATGCCGAGGACTGCCGGGTCGGGTTTTCAGCTTTTGGGACCTCGCAACATACCTGGAAGGAGGCGCGAGCTCACAGCGAGCTGTTTCGCCCAATCCTCTATCCGAACTTCGATCTGTGCGTGCTCCGACGGGCCGACTGCTTGCGGCGAAGTGCACAACTGCGCGTGCTTCTCCCACGTTTCGGGCGGAACGGATGAATTGTCCTCGCTTGGCGGCAGGACGAGCATCCGAGCTCGCGTCAAGACGGCGCACCAGATTGGGACGGTTTTGGAGAGAGCGTCCGGAAACCGCTGCGGGATGTTGGAGTGGCGGTCAGAATAAGCGCAAGTACGCCTCCGACGAGGACCGCAACCTACTTTGCCTCGCCGAGTCGAGTCGACGATAATCAAGCTAGGACGGGCAAACATCAGCTCAGACTTCGCACTGTGGATCAGACATGCTTGTGCTCACCCTCCTCGCTCGCGGATGACGGGCAAGAGGATCAAGTTTGCGCCTGCCAAGGATGAGTCCGTTAATCGCGCCGCTTCTTCTGATACGCTGCGCAGAAGAGCAGCTCACGGCGCAAGTTGAAGTCGTGCTGTCCGGCGTGGCCGTCGGTTGATCTGTTCCGGCCGGCCCAACGTCAGCTGCATGAGCCTGATCAAAGGGGCGAAGGCGAGGAACTCACTTGAAGTAGGCGTGAATCGCTTCCCCCGTCGGCTTGACGTACCAAGCTCCGGCTCGCTGATTCGCTGCGGGATAGATAGAAGGTCAGCGGCCGTGCTTGAAGATTGTGAGCAGCTCAAGAAGGGCGCACCGACGAGGGGGAAATCGGGGTACGCTGCGCCGACTTCGTTCCGGACAAAGTCGGCGTCGTCTGCGATCGAATGGAGGCGGTTGTAGCTGCAGATTTGTAGGTAAGGTCAACACTCGGTGGTGCGCTTGTGCAGGGAGTGCCCGAGTGGACTTGCGTATCCCTGAGCTGTTGTCGGATCTGACCGCGGTCCGCCTGCAGATTGTCGACGGCGGACGGGAATACGAGCTTGGGCGCCGCAGTAGTCGCCTGATCCGCCATGCCTTGGTGCCTTTGTCTCGTGCGAGAGACTGACTTGGAGGCGACCGAGAAGGTTGCCTGCCGAGGAATAGCAACAGCAGTAGCGAGCGTGGTCCAAAGTAGGGCGATCGAAGCTCGAGGTGAATGGCTGTTTGCTTCGTAAGCCTGTGCGTATAGATTCGCTGCGGGCAATGTCGAGTCGCGTCTTAGGAAGTGAACGATGTCGTCTAGTCGTCTCGCTCTCTCTCTTCTTCCCTCCTCTCAGGCTCTTTCTCCGGCGCAAAGGGTAGCAGCGATGGGTCAGCAGGATCCAAAAGACTCGGGCAGCAATGCTGAACTGCCCAAGATCAAGTCAGTCGTCGAACGTTGTCGTCATTCGAACCTCTGATTCCCGACCCCCGCATCCTGACCCTTCGGCTCGCTTCGTCCTCACTCAAACTCGCTCAGAGGCTATTCATGAGCATCTCACGAGATTGAGCATCCTTGGAAGTACCGGCTGACCGACGAGCACCGCGCAGATTCGTCCCGTTCGTCGTCCCTCGCGACCGAAGGTTACAAACCTTGGCCGTCTTCACCTACACGACTATGCTCGCCGTCTCGCTCGGCATCTTTTTCATCCTCTGGTGAGACTCGAGCTACCGGCGACTGGTCAGCCGAAAACTCTTTGGAAAACTCGCTGACCTCGCCGGACCTCGCCTGTACCGGAACACCGTCATTCTTCTCTGGAACGCCGCCTCATCCAGTTCGATCCCGCTCTTCTGGCCACTCATCGCCGCGTACCTCACTTGGGTGTTCTGCATCGACAAGGCCCCTATAAGGGGAGGGAGGCCGCAGCAATGGCTCCGAAAGAGTCGGTTCTGGGTGTGGTTCGCAGGGTACTACCCCGTCAGGTGAGTTCAGTTCGCGCTTGAAGTCTCTCCTTGCCGATTTCCGCAAGCATTCACTGACGGCGCCTTTCTTTCGTTAGCCTGATCAAGGTGAGCTCTCTCACCAGCGGGCATGCAACGAGAGAATCACGTGCGTAGGCTCGCCAGAGTGATTCGAAGCTGACGACAGAGCTTCGGCTTTTCTTCAACACGCCCTGACAGACCGCCGACCTGCCACCTGATCGCAAATACGTCTTTGGCTACCACCCGCACGGCGTCATCGGCATGGGCGCGATCGCCAACTTTGGCACCGACGCGACCGGGTTCTCGCGGCTGTTCCCAGGCTTGACCCCGCACCTCCTCACGCTCGCCAACAACTTTCACCTGCCGCTGTACCGTGAACTGCTGCTCGGACTCGGGATCGCGTCCGTCTCGATGAGGTCCTGTCAGAACATCCTGAGAAAAGGTACGCCGGGGCTTCCTCCTTTTGCTCGCGCGGGCCGTTTTGGGCGCTGATACTGCATGTAACAGGTCCCGGCTCAACGATCACGATCGTGGTCGGTGGCGCGGCCGAGAGCTTGAGCGCCCACCCGGGCACGGCCGACTTGACGCTCAAGCGCCGGAAAGGCTTTATCAAGCTCGCGATCCGGCAAGGCGCCGACCTCGTCCCCGTCTTTTCCTTCGGTGAGAATGACGTAAGTGCCTGGACTTTCCGCCAAACAGTCGACTCGCTGCTGACGGACTCGACGGGACGCGCTCGGCTTCGCAGATCTTCCAGCAGATGTCGAATCAGCGCGGTTCGAGGCTGTACAAGGCGCAGAAAAAGTTCCAATCCGTGTTTGGGTTCACGTTGCGTGAGTCTGCGTTCTGCGAGCCGCGCCTGAAAGCGCTTGCCTTTCCCTGCTGAACGGAAGCTGACCACGGCGACGCTCGTAGCAATCTTCTTCGGTCGCGGCTTGTTCAACTGTGTGTTCCTACGACCTCGCCGAGACGCTGAGTACCGTGAAGCTTATACGCTCTTCTGTTTTTACCCGTTCAGACAACATGGGCTTGATGCCATACCGCCACCCGATCGTTTCCGTCGGTACGTCAGGCAAACTTGTCCCTCGCTGGACCTTTACGGAGCACGAGCTGATGACGCTCTACGCCGTATGCAGTGGGCAAGCCGATCTCTGTCAAGCAGAAGGACCACCCTACCGATGCCGACCTCGACGAAGTCCAGGCGAGGTACATCGCCGAACTGAAAAGGTGAGCTCCAGCGTCGGTCTCCCGTGCGCTACCCCTCCTGAGTCGACTGACGCTCCGGGTCGCGCAGCATCTGGGAGAGTTATAAGGAGGTTTACGCCAAGAGTCGGACAAAGGAGTTGTCCATCATTGCATGATCTCGCGTTCTCCGATTGAACCTGTATAGACACTCGCTTCCCGTTGGTTTCCCTTGTCATCTGTGCATACCCTTAGCCGTACTTCAATCCCGTAAATCAATCCTTACCGGCCATGGAGTCCACGGAGAGGGAACCGGGCATCGCTACTTGAAACGTTCTTCTCGGCCGACTCGATCGCGTCTGGCCCGCGTGGTCGAACCTTCGCTCGTGCTGTCATCAGTCCGGCTGACTCGTCCGTCAACTACGCTTTGCCCGCTCCGCTTCGCTTGCTCTCTCTCTTCATTCTGTAATCAGGACCATGACAGCGACCAAAGTCAGAGCAGTCCGCTTTGAGCGGTTCCAACCGGAAAACCCGACCGAGTTGGCAGAACTCCGACGACAGCGCATCGTGAGCCCTGGCTGTCCTTTCCTTGATCAGCTGACGGCAAATCCGACTGACCTTCCCTCGTATCAGCTCTGCGGTTGGAGCGCAGAAGAAGCGACGATCGAGAAGTGGTGTGAACAGGTCAAGAGGGGAGTCAAGGTAGGTACACGGCGCTCCGTTCCCTGCGCCCTTGGAGCGAGCTGATCTCTTTCCGCCGCGCGCAGAACCTCTACTGGATTTGGACCGACCCGGCACCTGCAATTCCCGAAGGCGAACCCCTCAATCTCGAACGAGAGAAGACCGGGCCGTCGCCGCCCGATCCTGCGTTTACGCCCGTCGGACACGTCAGTCTCGACTGGGAGGACTATGGCGGCGAAGATGAGCTTGCGGACAAGTCCAAGGGCATCTTGACGCTCGCGTCATTCTTTATTCTGGTGTCGCAGCAAGGAGGCGGACTCGGAAGGTGAGCCCCTCAAGCAATAAAAGACGCGCTCGCTCGCCCGCTTGGGCGCGGCCTCTTGCTCATTCTCGCTCTTTGGTACACAGCCTTGTCATGAAAGAGATGGAGGCGATGGCCGCCGGACCTGAATTAGACGCCTCGTTCCTCACGCTCAATACACTCGACGGCGAAGTCGGCCGCCGCCCCGAGTTCTGGGCGAAAATGGGCGTCTCTCCCGGTCGCATCAACGAAGAGTGGTACACGCGCTTGGGCTACCAAGCGTTCCGAAGAGGGGTCCCAAGGTACGTGTCGAAAGCGGTCGATGGGTCTGATTTCCTCGCAGAAGCGGTCGTGAGTCTTCGGCCTTTTTCGCCGGCTCTAGCGCACCCGCTTACCATTGTCAATCTCATCTCCGGCAGCTCATGCGGAAAAGAATCAAGTAGAGAACGAGGTATAGGCAGCTATAGATTTATTTTCAGGTGACCTCAGGTGTAACGAAGCTGGCACTTGTTTTTCACTTTCTTCCTCTGTATGTACTACTTCAAGCAATCTCCGATGGGCAGAGGCGGCACCTCAAACCTTGTACGTGACCTTGACGCCGCGGTTCTTGCCGGCCTTGACGTACTCCAAGCCCTCGGTGATGTTCTCGAGACCGCCCGACATCGAGTGGATCGGGTTCGGCTTGACGGCGCCCGACTCGAACACCTGAGGGAGGCTCTTGGCGCACCAGTCCTCCATACGGGACTTGTCCTCGGGCATCGCCGGGAAAGTCATGCCCGGCCAGTCGAACTCGAATCCGAGGAGAGTGTCTGTGGAATCGAGCACGCGTTGAGCTTACAGGATTGTCTCTCGGCGACGGCGACGCCAGCGACACTCACAAACGAGCGTCATCTCAACCTTGATGTTGTCACCGGCGACGTCCTTGATCTCCGAGTCCTTGTTGAGCAGCAGCGTAACCTATGCGCGAGCCGTCCATCTCTGTCAGTATTCCGACAATCTTGGGACTAGCGATGGTGCCGCGGCGACTGACAACGCGGCCGGTACCCTTCGCGCCCTTGATCGCCTTGACGATCGAGACGGTCGTCTTGCCCTCGGAGATACAGTCGAGGCCGTACTGAAGCGACGGGAACTCCTTCGCAATCTTGGCCGAGACTTCCGGGTCGTTGTCTGGCAGAACAGCTCGGAAGTCAGTTGTACAGCCCTCTGAGAAAAGAAAGCTTCCTGAGGCCGGTCCGCCGTGAGGCGGAAAGACTCGCCGACTCACAGTCGAACGTGGCGGCGGCGCCAAACTTCTTGACGAGGTCGTACGACTTTTCGCTCGAGACTGACACGGGCGTGTATCCGGACGCCTTGAGGAACTGGAGCGCGTACAGACCGACCGAGGTCGAACCGCCCCAAATCAGGATCGGCTCGCCCTCCTTGCTGGGCGAAGTCGGCGGCGCGAGGCCGAGACGCATGTAGAGCGCCTGAATGGCGGTCCCTATGCGCAGCGCGAGACGAGTCGCTCTGGTCAATTCTCCCGCTTCTCGGCTAGCTCTCGGACGTGCACTCGAGATGTGAGCACATCACAACGCCGCAACGCAAAACTCACAAGGTCCGATGCCTCCGGCCGCAGCGGCTTCTTCGTCCGAGAGGTTGTCGGGCACGCGCCAGACGAGTTTCGCCTGCGCCTTGACGTACTCGGCAAAGCTACCTTCGCCTTCCCACTGACCTCCGTGGACGAAACCGGCGACGCGGTCGCCCTTTTTGAGGTCGTCGACGCCATCTCCGACCTGGTCGACGGTTCCGCTAAAGTCGCAGCCGAGCCACGACCCGGGCGGCGCGAGAAAGTCGCGGTGCTTCCAGTCGGTCGGGTTCAAAGCGATCGCGAGAGTCTGCGAGATTGCGAAGAGCCGTGTGAGCCTGCCTGCACAGGAGAACGCGAGCGAGAGACTAAAGGGTGCAGGCTGACCTTGACGACGACTTCACCCTTGGCGGGGTTCGGAGTCTGGACATCTTTGAGTTCGGTCTGGCCTTTGCTCGGTACGATGACTGTCTTCATGCTGTGCGTGTGAAAGGCTCTTAGGAGAGCAAGATAGAGAGAGAGAGGGAGAGAGCCACAGAATTTCCCCGCCCCGCTGCGACGGGTCGTCGTCGTCTGGAATTTTCGGACACACTGCGCGCGCGGGTGCGATGACCTCAGCACCTCACTCTCCGCACTCTACAGGGCCGATCAGGGCTCGGAATCCTTTTGTACAACCATGTCAGACCAACACTGCCTCGACTGCCAACCATCCGAACCGAGCAGCAGCTCACAGCCGACGACAGCGACGACCCCTTTGCCGGATCGGACATCTCCCCCGACGCAATCCGATCCCCTCCTCGACCCTGCCACATTCGATCCTCCAGATCTCGGGAGCTCATACGGAGAAGCACCGAGAGTTGTCATAGAGTTCTGCGACAGATGCAGGTCAGTCCTGACGTCCTTATCAGTTTGAGCGCATGCACTCACGACTCCGAGCCTGCTGTCCCATGTCAGATGGCTCCACCGGGCGACATGGACGCAGACAGAACTCTTTCTGACGTTCCCGCCGGCGTCCTACGACCAGAGCGATGGCGACAACGGGCCGGCCCCCTCACCTGGCCTTAAATCGATCTCGCTCGTCCCTCGGAACCGACCAGAAACAGGCGGCCGCTTCCGAGTTTGGCTCCTCCTCGGCAGCAACCAAGCAACAGAACACTCGACAGCAGGACTGTACGCGACGAGCGCAAAGGGGAAGGAGCGGTGGCGCGGATGGCAGCTCGTGTGGGATCGCAAGATTGAGGGCAGATTCCCCGAGATGAAAGAGCTCGTACGTGGCCTCGCGACCAAGCGGTCACTCTCCGAGAAGCGGTTGCCCGGCTCTGACGGACCAGCTCGCGCGCAGAAACAACGGATCCGGAACCTGATCGCGCCGCAGCAAAACCTCGGCCACAGCGACAAGCCCGTCTCGCGGCCAGCTGCCAGCTTGACTGCGCCTTCAGAGCCGACACCGCCAGCGAATACCGCCGCTGAGCGATCTTCTGCGGCCCCGCCCGCAACAGGAGAGGACGATCGACCGGAAACGGCCGGGATCGACCTGGCCGCTCTCGCGGATCAGCCCTTGCAGCCGCTGACCGCCGCCGACTTTGAACCAAAGTACCGCTGCATGTGAAGGCTGTAGTCTCCAATTGACAAGCTTCAAGATGGGCATCGCGCTCTTCGCGGTCTCGAGCTCTTGGCGGCGAGCAAAGGATCTTGTCTTCTTCTCCACCCCGAATTCCGAAAGCGCTAGTTGCTCGCTCCACATGCTTTGCCGTGTGGTACTCTGCTTGCAATGCGTGAATAGAGCATTCCGAGTCTGAATTGCGCGGTCGAGGAGGTCACCCAGCTCTCGTTGACGACATCATCCCATACCTGCTCCTGCCTCCTTCGCTAGCCTCGCCATCAAGATCGCATGCCGACTTGACAACACTCTCCTGTTTATATTGCCTCGGATGCAGCTCGATGCGATCCACGAGGAGCTCGTGGTCTTGACCAGCAGCCTGCTCGACGGCGAACTCGCTTGGGATTCCGATGACGCACGTCTCGCTTGGCAGGTCAGTCCGGGAAGCAGAGCACGTACATAGGCTAGCGGGAGAAGTGTCGAGTGCTGAACCCTGACTCGCAGCCCGTCCTGAGCGGCGAGACGAGCCAAGTGGCCGACTTGCCTCTCCCTCACCTATCGCTCCGCCTGCACGACCAGGCCGAACTCGAAGTCGAGTACGTTCCGGGCAAAGAGTCTGCTCCTCGGATATTGCTGCACTGTGCGACGCTCGAGCGGGAAGATCAGGCGGAGCTTGCGACCGAATTCGAGCGAATGGAAGCCCAGACGAGGAACGAACGTGCGCTTGCACGCTCTCCTTCGTGAAGAGAAGCGCGCATTCTGCGCCAAGGGCTGATGAAATCTATGTGCCGTCTCTGCAGGCGCGCCACTCCCCGTCTTTACGGTCTACACAGCCTTGCAGGAACATCTCGCCGCGCATCCTCCCGCTCCGCCGGTAGCGGCGGATGCACCCGGCTCTCAGGTTGCGTCAAAACCGAGTCCGTACACCTTCTTACTATATGCGCTACGTTGTATGAGAGAGCTGATGCGCCCTGATCTCTCCGCAGCGAACGGGCCACTCCGACTGAAAGTTGTCCTCATGTGGTCGCATCATTTGCTGGCGACGAGCAAGCGGAAGGACATTGTCGCGTGGAGTCACGAGCTCGAGCTGTGGGGTCTTGCCAGGCCAGGGTGTGTACCTACTAGGCCTGCTCCGCCTAACGCAACATGTCGACTAGGCAAACGAACTGAGTCTGAGTCGAGCGCCCGCAGCTATCCCGGCGTGATCATAGTTGAAGGTCTCGCGTCAAACGTCGACTCGTTCGTCCAGATCGTCAAGTCGTGGCAGTGGAAGGCTCTCCAAGTCCGGTGCGAGATTGACGGCGAGACCGTCACGCCGCCCGAGGAGGTGTCGCCGCGCGACGCACCGACGTGGGCGATTCGAACTCGGTCTCATCTGGGCAAGGTCCTCGGCGGCGAGGACGGCAAGGGCAAGATCGGGGTCAAAGAGGTCGAGGGATTGAATGAGCTCGGCGAGATGTGAGTTCGGCTGCTAAGATGAGCGGTCTTCGTTGCCAGAGTGACTCTAACACTCATTCTTGCGTCAGCATGCGGTCCGCGGGACTGGAGGATGTATTCCTAACTGCAATGAAGCTGCAGAAATGACTGGACAAGCCGCAGTTTGGCGAGTGGAAGGCCCATGCCTAGGACGCCTATAGCTGTGCTTGCTCGAGCTCTCCTGTAAAGTCTGTAGCGCTCTCTCTAGCTGTTCCGACCGTTCGCGCTGTCGTCCTTTGTCCTTGGCGGCTGAAGCACGTGGAAAGGGCTGGGCAAGGGTATGATGGTCGACATCGTCCGCGACAAGTCTCGCTCTGCGGTTTTGATTCACTCAACACCGCGCCCTCCCAGCGTGCCTTCCGAGATCTAAGCGCTCGTGATACCGACGCTTGCCTAGCTGATCAGCGTTCCGGTAGCCTGCAACGAGGCGCCGTCAGGTCGCGCACCGTCTTCGCTTCTCCAGTGTCCTCAGTGCCCATTCGCGCCGAGTTCAGCAGCATGCCAGCCAGTTCTTCCTCGTCTTCCTCGGAGACCGACCACGGCTGCGCGTACAAGATCGCTATCAAGCCGCGGAAACGCTCTCCCTTTCTGCCTGTCAAGCGAATCCGAACAGACGTGGTAATCGAGCCAAAGCCTGTGCTTTCACTGCCCCTCTTCCCGGGTTTGACTCATGCAGCAGGTACGCCTGAGACGCGGTCAGTAGACGCCACGGCGCCACGAGCTAAGACACGCTCCCTCGCTCGCAGCTGTTCTTACGAATCCCCTTCCAAGCGACGTATGCCTCGACTTCCCGCACATCGGCAATAAGCTGTGGACTTCGGAGAAGCTACTTGCAGCTAGCGCTCCTTACCTCAAGATGGTGCTGTCTTCCGACTTCAAGGAGGGGACCGCCGGCCTCTCGAAACCGGAACCGGCTCAAATGGCTTGTTCAGCCCAGACCGCGCCTCACCGCGACTTTGACGACTCGGACGACGAGACCGACGAGACCTTCTATCACACTGATCAGGTCTCGACCGCTCTGGCTACCGCGCAGGTCAATGTTCCGCACAAACTGATCACGATCCGTGAGACGGCCTACTCGACTTACTTCGCGGCGCTCCTCTACTTCTCGACTCGCCATATCGACTTCGCCCCTCTCAAGTCGTCGTTCAGTGCGAGCAAGAAGCCGCGATCGACTCGTCGTGACAATGCCAGGCTGGCGAGCTTGCGCAAGGTCCAGAAGCGCACGCCCGAGATGCCTCTTCCCGCCTCGCCCAAGTCGGTGTATCGCCTCGCGCACATTCTCGACTACCCGGATCTGCAGCAACACGCGCTCAGGAACTTTGAGGAGCAGTTGACGGCTGACAACGCCGGCCTCGAGCTCTTTTCGGATGTCGCCGGCGCGTACCCTGCCATCCGCGACGCCGCGCTCGCATACATCAGCAAGAACTGGGCTCAAGTCAGCAAATCATCGCAATGGCAGAAGACGAAGGAGTCCGCGCTCAACGGGGAGTTGCGTGCTGAGGCTGCGCACACTGCGCTGCTCTTGGCCGAAGCAATGGCTGCCAAAGCGTCGCGCTGAGCATGATCTATTTGCGCCCGCTTCTCTTGACGCTTGAGATAGTCGATGCAATGGCATAGCTTGCGATGTAACGCTTGGATTTGTCTTCTCTCTTTCTCCGGATCTGCGTTTTCACGTGCGAGAGAGCGACGCGTCGGTGTCGATGACGTCGTTGACGACGCGTCGACCGCTGCCGCTTGTTTGTTTCTTGACGGTGTCCGGCGCATTTCTCGCTCGCTCCCTGCACGTTCACTTCGACTATTGCGCCTGCTAGTCCGCAGCGCCCAATATGCCCAGGACCAGCAAAGATGGCGGCTCTGCGAAGTCCGCCGTTTCTGGAAGTCGCAGAACGAGCCTGTTACAGGGCTATGCCCCATTCGTGGAGTCCGCAAGACGCGACACGCACGCCGATCAGAGCGCGCGTACGAGGCCAGACACCACTGAGTGAGTCTCTCTCGACATGGCTCAAGAGATCGCGACTGTTGACCTTCCGGCCGTCGGTATGCGCAGCGAATCTCGTATCGCGAAACGTCGCAAAGCGGTAGAGTCGCCTCGCTCAATGCGAGTTCGCTCTGAGCATGACTGATGCTCTCTCTCCGTCCAGACCTCAGACTTGCATCCCTCGCGCCCGGACCTGGCGCCTATGGTTCCGTCCAAGTGGAAGGCGCCACTCCAGACCAACGCATCCATCGCGGCTCAGCCCGCGCTCAGAGCAATGTCAGGTTCGTCCGCGCGCGAGCGTCTCCTTCTGAATGCTGCGCGAGATCGCTCGAGGTGTCACCGCCCGCGTCTGATTGGCAATCTCACTGCAGCGGTCATGAGCAGCCAGTGCCCGAACGACGTCTCGTTCGATTTCCCGGCCATCGGCAAGAGGCTCTGGACGTCTTAGAGTCTGCTCTTCGCGAGTGCGCCTTACTTCGAGATGCTGCTGTCTTCCGACTTTCAAGAAGGGAAGCTTGTCGAAGCTTCAGTGAGCGCGCAGGGAACCGCCGGAGCTCCGGACGACCACAACTCGGACGAGCTCGACGACTCGGACGCCGAGACCGACGAGCACTTCTACGGCACTGAAACGCCAGAGGACGCCGCGCCGGCGCCGAACGCAGCGGTACCGTACAAGCAGATCGTCGTGCACGGAACGACCTATACGACGTACTTTGCGGCTCTGCTGTATTTTGCTACCGGCCAAATCGACTTTGCCCCGCTACGCTCCTCGTTCAATACGACCGGCGGTTCGGGCTCGACTACCGAGGACGGGACCAGGTTGGCGGCTCTGAGCCAGATTCTGCAGCAAGCGCCGGGCGTGCCGACTCCGGCGTCACCGAAGTCGGTCTACCGCCTCGCACACATGATCGACTGTGCCGAGCTGCAGCGTCGTGCTCTCGACGGGTTCTCGAAGCAACTCAGCGTCAACAACGTTCTCGCCGAGCTGTTCTCGAATGTTGCGCAAGCACATCCGGCCATTCGAGACGCCGCGCTCGACTACGCCAGCAAGCACTGGGGTAAAGTCAGCCGCACTGAGCAGTGGGAGGAGCTGAAGCGGTCCGCCGCGAACGGCGCCTTGCCGGCCACCGCAGCACACACGGCGATGCTTCTCGCCGAGCGGACGCCCGCCAAACCGGCGCGCGACCTTGACCTCGTGGACGTGCTCTGATATGAACGGTAGCTCTCCTGCATTGCACTCAGAACACGGTGTCGACGTTACAGACTTGTGGGGCTAGTCTTGCCTGCGAAAGGATTTTCCTGCGAGATGTCAAACCTGACAGGAAGACGTCAACGTCGAGCAGAGTGGTGCTCCTCCTTCCGCCGAGCTACACGGGCGCCAAAGCCCGCCTTGGCGGTTTGCGAGCATGCCCAAACCATACTACGCCCAAAAGAGTGGGAGCTCGTACGGCCAGAGTCGCGGCGGGAGCAAGCAGGGCAAAGGCGGCGGCGGCGAGAGCGACGATGACACTCAGCCGGTGCTCCAACGCGCTCAGCCCGATGACGAGCCGAAGCCGGCATGCGTGTACAACACGGCTCAGCTTCCCTTCGGGGTCCTGTGTACGGTCTACGACGAGCTCGAGAAGACGACGCGGTCGAGGCGCAAGCACAAGTCGGAGACGAAAGGGGACATGATCGGACACTTTTTCCAGGTGAGCAGGAGCAGGAATCGCACTAATAGGGAGGAAAACACGCTGACGAGAACTATGCGGCCAGCTCTGGAGGGAGAGGATCGGCAACGATCTGTACCCAGTCGTCCGTCTCATGTTGCCCGAGGTACGTTTGCCGCCTCTCGCCTGTCCCCTTTCTGAAGCTCTTTTTCACGCGAGCCGACATCTGCACGCAGCGCGATACGCGACGCCGAACGTACAACTTGAAGGAGCAGAAGCTGGCCAAGGCTCTCGTGGATGCGCTCGATCTTCCGAGCTCGTCGACGGCGGCCAACAAGCTGATCTTCTGGAAGATGCCGACCAAGGATGACGTACGCTGGGTGAATGTTCAGGTCTCTTGAGCGGACGAAGCTGACTGAAACTGCCTACAGCCGGGAGCGGGCGAGTTTGCGTGCGTCAAGTTACCGCGATTCTGATGCGAGACAGACGGCTAATGCTCGGACGCCCATAGCTCGGTCGCCTACGAGGTGATCAAGAGCCGATCGATTGTCACGCACTCGAGGAGCGATTCGACTATCGAGACCGTCAACGAAGTCCTCGACCAGCTCAGTACTACCACCGGTACCGGACCGAATGGGGAGAAGCGCAGCTTGGCGTAAGCGCGCTCACCTCAGCGCGACGAGAGGCTCCAAAGCCTAACACGGACTGGTCTGCAGAGCGGAACACGCCAAGATCCTCAAGCGATGCATCGGCACGATGACTCCTGGCGAGATGAAGTGGTTGATTCGGATCATTCTCCGCGGTAGGCATCTGCTCCCGGCCATCTTGCAGATCGACGCTCGACTGACCAGCAGATGTCGCGCCTCAGACCTCAAGATCGGAGTCGGCGAAAAGACAATTTTCGACCGCCTGCACCCAGACGCCATGTCGGTGTTCAATACGTGCTCAGACATCATGAAGGTCTGCTACAAGCTTTGGGATCCCAACCATCGCATCAGTCGTGAGGTGAGTCTAGCCCGAGCTGGCGCGAGCGCAATCTTTCAACAAGGCCTGATTGCCGTGACCTTCCAGGACACGCTCGTCCAGCTCATGCAGGCTTTCAAGCCGATGCTGTGTTGGCGCTCTCATTCGCACCTCGAAGACGTCGTCAAAGCGATGCACCGTGCGAGGGCCGCGCTTGACCCGCAGCGAGAACTCGAGCAGGGAGAATACGCGAACCGCGAATTCATCGTCGAGGAAAAGCTCGATGGCGAGCGGATTCAACTGCACAAGCGAGGCAACGAGTACCAGTACTGGTCAAGGTCAGCTCGGGTCGCATTAACGATTGAGTGTCACGAGAGCTGAGTGCTCCACGGCGATCGCAGGAAAGCGATCGACTACACCTATTTGTACGGTTCGTCGCCCTCGCAAGGATCCCTGACGCCCTTCATTCAAGACGGCATCGACGACTCGGTCGAAGAGTATGTTTGCCCGCCGAAGTGCGATGGCCCTGGCTGGCGCTGACGACGGCATCGCTGCAGGGTCGTGCTGGATGGCGAGATGCTCGTTTGGGAGCCGCACGTGCAAAAGTATATGCCGTTCGGCAACCTTAAGTCCTTTGCGAAGACCAAGACGAGTCACATCGGAGACTTCGACCCGCGGCCTTGCTGTACGTGTGCTCTCCTCGCGACTTCCGACCGTCGACTCACTCATCCTGCCAATTCACCGCAGTCAAGGTCTTCGACGTCCTGTACATCAAGGGCAAGGGTGGACAAGGACAGTGTCTCGTCGAGAAGCCGTTGTGGAGGCGCAAACTCCTGCTGAGCCGGATCATCAAGGACAAGACGGGCATCATCGAGATCGCCGACTGCGCAAAAGCGTCGACGAAAGAGGAGATTCACTCGTTCCTCGTTCGGATCCTCGAGGAGAGGTATGTCCATGCGAGACACTCCCGGCAGAAGCTCGTACTGACCTGACGAGTGGACCGGAACAGGGGCGAAGGACTCGTGGTCAAACACCCACTGTCCAAGTACGTCCTCGGCGGCCGCGAAGATTCTTGGATCAAGATCAAACCCGGTGAGCCAGCGCTCTCGTCACCGAGCTCGACCAAAATCTGACTGTGTGCTTCGCGTAGAATACATGGACGAGCTCGGCGAGAACATCGACGGCGTCGTGATCGGCGGTTATTGGGGCCAAGGTCGTCGACACGGCATCATGGCGTCGTACTTGATCGGACTCCTAGATACCTCGAGTGGTCAGAGAATGTAAGTATCACCTCGACACGAAGTGACTTGCCTCAGCCCGCTCACGTGCTATTCGAGCAGCTACCATACGTTCGCGAAAGTCGGATCCGGCTTTTCGCGTTCGGCGTACGAGGAGATCGCGTGCGTCCATGAGCGTTCGTCCGGCAGTTTGCGCTGAATTTAATGGCTCGCTCCGCGCAGGCGAAAGACGGACGGGAAATGGCGCATCGTCGACCGGGGCAAAGTACCGAAATGGTTCCACACGGTGTCCGAATGGCCGGACGCCATCATCGAGCCGCACGAGTCAGCTCTGGCTATATCGAATCAAAGGAGCGCTCTCACTAACACCTGTTGACGTACAGGTCCTTCGTCATCACGATCAAGGCTGCTGAAATAGTCAAAGGAGGTGAGCGTGGACCGTATCCGCTAGAACCAAGACTCCGTGCTCATATCTGCCCAATCAGATGATTATGGGGCTGGCTTGACCCTCCGCTTTCCTCGTGAGTGCTAACCTGCGAGCCCGCTGGCGGGTACAGCTTAAACTGAACCGCGAGGTCGGCAGGTGCGATGAAACTGTCCGAAAAGTCTTGGGATGAAGCCGAAGATTTCGAGAGTAAGCCCACAAACACGCGGAGTCCGCCATCACTGTCCGAGAGCTGATGCCTTGCAAGTAGCCATCCTCGCCTACCGACGCGCACCCAAGCGGCAGCACTTTGGCGAAGCATTGAGGTGCTGTAGGAATTCGCTACTGTCCTGCAGGTTACCGCGAGCTGACATGCCGCGCCTGACTATAGCTCCAAGACGAAGAAGTTCCGGACAACTCGCCCGATTAAGCGCCACGCCATTTCCGAACCTGTAGGGCAGGTCGAAGCCCAGTCGGACCTGTTCGGTGGCGCGACGTTCTGTGTGTACTGATTACTATCCTCGCTTTCACGGGCCGCCTACTGATGTCTCAAACGGACAGATGTGCACCGGACTGAGCCCGAGGACTACAAGACCGAGCTGAAGCGCTTGATCGCTGCGCATGGCGGGACCTTGATCGAGAAGATCCCCGACCCGGACACAGACCGAGTCGTGGTGTCGTGCGCATTCACCGGTGAGGTTTCTCCTTCGTTAATTGATATGGTGCTAGTCGAGCTCATTTGAGACCCGTGCCGCACAGGTTTGAAGAATCGAAAGGGAGCCAAGGATTGCGACGTCGTTACACCAGAGTGGGTCAAGGACAGCATCGCCAATGGACGCCGTATGCCTTTGCAAAAGCGGTGAGGAAGCTCTGAGCTACGGGCGCGTGCGAGCCAGGGGTCCTGATCGAGACCGACCGTCCAGGTACCTCGTCAACGCCACAGACGCCACGATCGCTTCGCCCGACTATGAAAACCAGGACGATCTTGACTTCGACGAAGACCTCGTTGTCGATGACGCTCCCGAGCAGACGGCCCTCCTCGAACCAGACGAGGAAGACAAGAAGCCAGCGCTGCCGACGTCTCTGCCCGAACGTGCGATCAAGGCGCCGCTCGGATCCCGCGAGCATTGGCGCGAACGTCAAGGTCTCGATTCGGAAGAAGGCGAACCGGACACCGACGACGAGGACGTAATTGTCCTTCCGTCCAGCGCTGATGGCGAAGCTGGAGGAACGGCCGCCGACACGCCGAATCCGACTGCTTGGGAAGGCCTCTTCCCTCGCCAGCAGGTCCTTCCACCCCCGGTCAACGCTGTCGACCGCGATCTCAGTCGCCTCGATATCGAACCAACTGCTCCGAGTACTGCGGTAAAGACTGAACCCGACTCGATGCTCTCGAAGCTCGAGCTGGATCCACTCGCGTACAGCGATGCACCCTTGGGCATGGGCGCCGGCGACACCGCCGACACCGACGAGTACGATCCAGATCGCTGGTTCGCACCCTTCGTCGCTTACTTCGACACGCAGTCGAACGCCGAGGCGAACGAGCTTCCCTCGTCGACCACGTCCAGCCGAATCCAGGCCGAGGCAGACAAAAAGTTCGTCGCAGTGAGAGCTATCTTTCCGCTATATAGGTACTGACGCGATCGATTCGCAGCCTGCACAAGGCAAAGAAAGGTGAGGTACGAGCGTGCATTTCCTTCCGGAACCGACTTCACTGACCACACTCGGGTCCAGACTTCGAGGGAGCTGGCGGACGTGCAACGGGCGATTTGCAAGATGCAAAGCTCACCCACATCATCGTGTCGCGCCTTGTACCCGACCGTTACACCATGCTTATCCGTCGCACTCTTCAGTATGTCTAGGTTTACTCTTGCGCCCGGTCTTTTCCGCCGCACTGACGAGCCCTGCATCTCAGGCCTCGCGCTCGCCGCATTGTTACGACCGAGTGGGTGGAAGCGTGTATGGACGAAGAGGGCGCGATGGACGAGAACGACTTCAAGCCCTGAGCGAATAGCGAACGCACTCGAGGAAGACTCTTTAGCTGTGTACTCATTTGTTGCTTGCAATCATTACTCGCACACTTTTACTCACGCGCACGCAATGCGGGCTCTCGTGCCGGAGACTCGTGTATTTGCGATAGTGGTACAATCAGAGGTTGTGTTCATACGAGCCGCGTGGGCTCCTCCTCTTGAACATCCCCAACCTCGCCCTGCCCGCTCGGTTCGGGCGAGCCCGCTGAGGGTTCTTCCTCATCCTCTCGCTTTTCGTGCTTCTCGAGCAGGTCGCCGACCCGCAGGCGCAAGAAGCCGCCGAGATCGCCGTCGCCGGTCTTGACCGTGAGCTCGCGGGTTCGGTGGAGACTCTCGATAGCATCAACGCGGTCGCGCACGTTGTCGAGCTGCACAGGCGCAAGCGGAAGGATGAGCGTTCGATCACAGCGCGGATCCGAGCAGAAGCTCCGCACCTTCTCCTGGAAGTCCTCTTCCCCGGCGACCGCTCGGAACACGTTCAACATGAGGCGACTGTCCGGCCGGACGTTATGATTCCGATCGATCGAGATGACGTGGAGCGCGTCGAGGTCGACCATGTAGTCGGGCCGAGTCATGATCTCGCGCTGTATGAGTGAGCAGGGTCAGCCGAAGATGGGCCTCCTCGGTATCAGGATTTGAGGAAACGCACAGCTTCTCGGTAGGTCACCTTCGGGTCGAGCTCGTCCGGCAGTACATTCAGCAAGTCCAGCTCGATCGCCTTGTCCATGTCGTCATCCGTCTCGGGCTCCTCGATGCTCTGCGCAGCTTGAGCTAAAAGAGGCGCAGCATCTTCGGCGATCTTTGCGAGATGCTGGAAGAGAAGCTGTGGGCACCGTCGCGATTAGTCAAGATCCCTCAGTCTTCAGCACGGAAAGCATGACTCACAAATGAGCAAGACGAGACTTTTTGCTCGTCCATCACGTCGTCTGCGTGAGGAGCTGCGCGTAAGTACTCTGTATCCAAGGCTCCAACTGGCGAACCACTGACCGTCATGGTCTGGGATCAAACCGAGGTGGGAATGCAGCCACTCCTTCTCCTCGTCGACAAGGTCCCGCGCCGCCCGCTCGACATCCCTCCGCTTGACCGCCTTACTCAAGTACGCCAACCTGCCTCCGATGAGATCCCACACGCGCAGACTCTGTGCCTTCGAGATCGGCTCGGCGTCGGGATAGTGCCGTGCATGCGTGCCAGAGAGGTACTCGAACGTTTCATGCGGGGTGAGGTCGCGGACCGAAAGGACGTGCATCCGGGTCGCGTTGCGTCGTAGGCGGTCGTAGACCCAGTAGTTGTCGGTCAGGAAGACCATCGTCAAGACGCCGGACTGGGCTGTATTGGGTGGATCCGCAGGTCAGCTTGCTGTCGCCTTGAGCATTCCGGATAGAGGCTCACCCCAAGCTTCCGCGCGCTGCTGCAGCATGTGCAGCAAGGCGTGACCGTCCTCATCCTGGACGACGAGGTGAGTCAGCAAGGTGCACGACCGGCGAGGACGACCGCTCGGCATACATCGTGGATGAAGTGGGCGTTCTGGACGATCAGAACGAGCGGCCGATTCCGTTTTCTCCGTTCCCGGATGGCGACCTGTACAGTCACGTTTGAGCTCGATCAGCGATTACGGAGACGGTAAAGACGCGTTGCAGTCAAGTAGGTCCCGCAACTGAGGTGTCTGACCTTTTCGAGTTTGGCGAGCGCTCGCTCAATATCGAGGATCGGTCCCGCTTCCCGCGGATCCCGCCGCTGGAAGAGCCCTGCGAAGGAATCCTGGTGACGAGTAAAAGTATCGCATCAGCATCATGCGTATTCTGCCGAGCCTCGCGGACGAAGGAGAGCCATTGCGGACCTCGTTGTACTCAAAGTCGAGCGCCTTGCCGAGTCGGAGCCGGACGACCTCGGGGTCTTCGTGCGCTTCGAGCATGGCGCATCCGTCGGCTTCGTTGTCAACCATGGCGTGCAGGAGCATGCTCGTCTTGCCGGCGCCCTGCGTGGAGCGGAAGGGCAATCATCGGCAGCGTGAGGGGGAGCGGGCAGCGGTTGCGTGCGATCAGCGGAGCCGAACAAACCGAATAGTCGCAACGCGGGAACGCGCACCTTTGGTCCCATAAGTAGAAGATCTGAGCAATAGTCGAACAGCGAGGTCAGCTAAGAATTAAGCGATCTGGTTTCTGCGAAACGAGGACGCGCATTCTCCCGAGATCTCTCCGTTGATGACCTTGTCAATATAGTCTTGCTCTTTGCGCCTGATGATGCCCTTCTTCCGCGAGCCGTCCGTATCTTTGGAAGTCGCCTGGGCGAGTTCGAGGACGGGGTCGTAGCCCTTTGCGAACGCGCGCGCCATCTTGCGGAGGACCTCCCATTTGTACCAGTAGTGGTAGCAGAGTCCGGCGCCCGTCAAGAGGATGATGCCTGTGCGGAGACGTGCGCATCAGACTGCAAGCTCAAGACGAAGACACGCTCAAGAGAGATTGGAGACGGACCGCCTGCAGTGGCTATTGCGCTATCCCACGCTGGGCCCCGGGGCGGCGTCGGTCCTCCGCCGCTGTCGCCTCCTCCTCCTCCTCCCGAGCTGCCACTCTTTGCATTGCTCTGCCCTCTTGGGCGGTTCCCCCCTTGTCCAGGCGGCGGAGGTCCTCCTCCTGCCGGCGATCCTCCCCCTCCTTTCGACGCTTCCTGCTCCTCTTCCCTTACGTCTGCGCTGAGGTCGAGTTGATTCTGGAATCCGAACGCGGGTGCGACTGCGTTACTAGCGATCGACGCCCGCCCGTAGCGAGGGAGAGGAGCGAGGTCCGCCCGTCGCCAAGTGGGGCAGAACTCGTCCGCCGACCAAACTCGACCGAGCAACGACGAGCCAGCGCGGCGACGAGCGGTCGACTGGACGAGCTGAGTAGCTGCTCGCCGTGGTAGCATACCCGTCTCAGTCCCGAGGAATAGCTCTAAGATCAGCGAGTCTTGTCTCGAGTCGGACGTGCAGCGACGCGCTGGCCAGACAGAAGCTGTCGGTCGTTCCACAGGTTCGCTCCCCGTCAGCTCTAGGCACGGCTGTACGCCTCTCGAGAGGTGTACAGGGATGCCGTCTGATTTAAAGACTCCTTACTCGCACTTGCTGCCCACCTCGTCCACCGCTTCGAGTCCAGTGCCCGCGTCTGGTTCCGCTGGCTTGACCGCTGCTTCAGGCGACTCGACGCCGGCCCACGCTGCGTCGAGGTCGGGGTCACCGGCGCAACTGCCAGCAGACGATCAACACTATGCCTACTCGACCCAACTCAGGCGGCACGAACCCGAATCGATCGTCGACTTTGCAACGCACCACAACCCCCTCGGAGACTTGAAGAACGCCTTCTCCACCACAGCGCAATCGACTGGGACCGCCGGTCACCAGCATGGCGGCAGCGCAGCGAATGGAGCGTACCCTCCCGCGGCATCCTCGAGCGGGAACCGGAGAAACAGCGGACAGCACCACCCGTTCGCGCATACGGCCACCCCTCTCACCCCGTCGGCCCGGTTCTCGACCCAGTCTATAGCTCAGACACTCGCGTCTCTCGGGACTTCGGCCTCCAAGGGAATGGACGCAGGCAAGGTCCCGGCGATCCGCGAACTGTCGGGCGCCAACGAGTTTGAAGTCGAGGCAAAGGACCCCGTGTGGAAAAAGTTCATCACCAAGTTCTACGAGGACCCGTTGATCTTGCTCCTCCTCGCGAGCGCCGCCGTCAGCGTCATCGTCGGCAACTATGACGACGCGGCGAGCATCCTCGCCGCCATCTTTATCGTCGTCACCGGTGCGTGCTGGGCCTTCCCGTTGCTTGTCTGTCTCCGAGTGGCGTTTCGATTGACCGTCCCGTATCCTTGTGCAGTCGGCTTTATCCAGGAGCAGCGCTCAGAAAAGTCGCTCGAAGCGCTCAACAAGCTCGTTCCGCATTATTGCCACCTCATCCGGTGCGCTCTGATCGGTCCGCTGCCCGCTTCGAGACCGATGACCAACTGACGCCGATTCGCACGTGCCTCAGAAATGGTCAAAAGACGACCGTCCTCGCGAACGTCCTCGTCCCCGGTGATCTCGTCACATTCCACACTGGCGACCGGATCCCCGCCGACATCCGTCTGACCCAGGCGCACGGACTCGAAATCGACGAGTCAGCCTTGACGGGCGAGACTCGGCCCGCGCGGAAACAGACCGAAGCGATCCAGGACGCGTCGATCGGACTCGGCGGGATCCCGATCAGCGAGAGGCACAACATCGCATTCATGGGGACGCTCGTGCGGAGCGGTCGGGGCGAAGGGATCGTTGTCGGAACGGGCGTCCAGAGCGAGTTTGGCGTCGTGTTCAGCATGATGCAGGAGGTCGAGGAGAAAAAGACGCCGCTCCAGGTGTCGATGGACGAGCTCGCAAAGCGGTTGTCGCTCATCTCGTTTGGTGTCATCGGCATCATCTGCTTGATCGGCGTCATCCAGCATCGGAGCTGGCTCGAGATGTTCACCATCGGCGGTGCGTTTGGAGTTGCTGCATTCGAGGCGCGGCCACAGGAACTGACACTCCTGCTCACCGGGACTCAGTCTCGCTCGCCGTCGCTGCCATTCCGGAGGGCTTACCAATCGTCGTCACCGTTACCTTGGCGCTCGGCGTTCTGCGCATGTCAAAGCGGCATGCGATTGTAAAGAAGTTACCGAGTGTCGAGACGCTCGGAAGCGTCAGCGTGATCTGCTCCGACAAGACCGGTCAGTCTCGACGACTCAAATTGCGCGCGATGCTCGTAGCTCACTCGCGACCGCGCAGGTACGCTCACAACGAACGTGATGACTGTCACCAAGGCGTACACGGTCGACCACGGAATCTTTGACCTCGACCGCGGCGCGATCAACCTCTCGACTTCGGACTCGCGCGCTCCGATGTTCCTCGTCGGCAACTTGTGCAACCACGCGCACTCGGACAAGGGCAAGTTTCACGGGCAGGCGACCGAGGTCGCGCTCGTCAATGTCTTGCAGCAGGTCGGCCTCACCGACCAAAGGCCGTTCTTCACCCGCAAGAGCGAAGTCGCATTCAGCTCGGATACGAAATCGCAATCCGTTACCGGCTCTTTCAGCCACACGCAGGCGGGCGCTGCTGACACGACCTACCTATCCGGCGCGCTCGAGCCCGTCCTGGCCCGGTGCCAGACCTACCTGCGCGAGGACAACTCGACCGCACCGCTTGACGCGGGCGTCAGCAAGCTCATCTCGAGCAAAGCGGTCGAACTCGCTTCGATGGGTTTGCGAGTCGTCGCGATGGCGTACGGGCCCGAGCCGGACGCGCTCGTGTTTGCCGGGTTTCAGGGCATGATGGACCCGCCTCGGCCCGGCGTGGCCGACGCGATCAGTCGTCTCAGCGCTGGCGGTATCCAGGTCGTCATGATCACGGGAGATAGCGAAGAGACGGCGGTCGCGATTTCGCGGCAGCTCGGTATCCGGACGACGCCCGGGAACAGCCGGATGGGCGTCTTGACGGGGAAGGAGATCGATGCGCTCAGTCAGCGCCAATTGACGGACCGGATTGGCGGCGTGACTGTCTTTGCGCGAACGACGCCGCGGCACAAGATGGCGATCATCGAGGCGTACCAGTCTCGAGGGGCGGTCGTCGCCATGACCGGCGACGGAGGTGCGTTGTTACCCTGCAGCGTTTCTCGTCGTGACGTGCTGACATCTCGGACCCTGTGACAGTGAATGATGCTCCGGCGCTCCGTATGGCCGACATCGGCGTCTCGATGGGTCGCGGCGGGACGGATGTCGCCAAGGAGGCGGCAGACGTTATTCTCGTCGACGACAACTTTGCGACGTTGTTGCCTGCGGTCGAAGAGGGCAAAGGTCAGTCAAAGTGGAAGGGCGCAAGCTACTGGCATGCTGACGGAATGGGAACACGATACAGGCATCTTCGTCAACATCCAAAACTTCCTCTGCTTCCAGCTCTCTACGGCTGTCGCCGCTCTCTCCCTCATCACCCTCTCGACTGCCCTCGGCCTGCCAAACCCGCTCAACGCGATGCAGATCCTCTTCATCAACGTCATCATGGACGGACCGCCGTCTCAATCGCTCGGTGTCGACCCGGTCGACCGCGAAGCCATGAAGCGACCACCGCGGCCCAAGTCTGCGCCCATCTTGACGCGCCGGTTACTGTACCGCGTCGCATTCTCGGCAAGCATCATCATCTGCGGCGTCTTGTTCATCCTTGCGCGCGAGGAGGGCGATGGAAGCGATCTCGCGCGGGATCAGACGATGGTACGTTCGCTCGGCGTAGAGGACAGCGTCCGGCCACGCGCTAACTGGACCCGCTTCTGCAGACCTTCACTTCGTTTGTCTTCCTTGACTTGGCGTCTGCGCTGCAGAATCGAGGCCTGAACGTCCCGCTCTTCACCGGCAACCCGAACAAGATGCTGCTCCTCGCCGTCTCGGTCTCGTTCTTCGTTCAGCTCTCCTTCATCTACATTCCGTTCCTCCAATCGATCTTCCAGACCCAGGCGCTCTCACTCCGAGACCTGTCTGTTCTGCTGCTGCTCGGCGGGTGCAGCATGACGCTGCACGAGTGGCGTAGGAGGTACGAGCGGAAACAGCTCGTCGAGGAGGCATGGAGTAGCTCGCAGCTCGTATAGACTGTACCGAGGGAACTGCACTGTCGCTCGCTGCCGCTCACCGGGGAGCGACAACTACTGCGTAAGCGATAAATTGCACTCTAGACCGACTCGACAAGCTAGGTCTTCATTCAAAGCGTATAGACGGTTTCCATAGGGTAGCTGTCAATCGCAGCCCACTTTGCTCGGGCTCGCTGCTTCCGTTCCTGCGCGCGAGTTCAGAGGACCAGTATGATAGCAGACGTGAACCTGCTCACCTCGGCATCTCCATCCGGCTCATGCTTCTGCTGGCTTTGCCGGGATTCCTTCGGCAACCGGATGCGCTTCTGCGGCTTGCGTTTGCGTTCGCGAGATGTACTGTCGGTGTCCGAGACTGCGGACGATCTGTAGCGCGGCGGGTTGAGTACGGCATCAGCATCGAGATCTGCTCGGCGTCGGAAATCCGAGACGCACGCGCTGCCTTCAGCGCTCTCGCGGTCGATAGATTCGTTCGTCCTGTCGCGACCGAAGCGCATGCGTTGCGCTCGTCTTCCAGGGCTCGAAGGCAAGCCGGAACTCGTGTCCCCCTCGCCGCGCTCATTCTGCACTCCATCCTGCCGACTCCGTCTGCCAGCATGTGCTGTAGCTTCGTGCGAGGCTTGCAGCTGACGAGGCGCTCGCAGCTCCTTGCGCCCATCGGAAGAGTCCTGCGAGCGGATCGGGCGAGCCTTGGGCGTCCCTTCCGAAAATGCTGGATCCGCCTCATCAGCGGACTCTGCTGGACCAGGGACTCGCATTGCCGGAGGGCGCGGCGTGCGCGAATTCGCATCTCTGTCGTAGCTCAAATCGAGCGAGTCCTGGGAAGCTTCGACGTTCGCACGCCAGCTCTCGACGCGCTCTTTGCTGAAGGTCGAAGAGAGGCTGCGGTCTGCCGTGACGAGCGCTTCGATCGATACTTCGGCAGCTCCTGAAGCAGAGTTACCATCGACGCGCTTCGTTGCGACAGGCAAGCGAGGACGGGCAGGCGGAAGCGTGGCTCCAGCGGCGGGACGAGCCGGTCTCGGAATCGTCGCGTAGGTCAAATCGCTGTCCGAACTAGATGCGTCTGGCGCCATCGCTGCACATGCGGAGCGATCAGATAGCCGCACACTCGTGCTTGCAGTCAGAACCGCCTAGTCCTGACGTACTCTTGGGGACGACGCCTACCCCGCCCGGCAGAGCTGCCTGCCTTGACCCAGACATCAAATGCGCATGCGCCAAACAGTCTTCGTCAGAGCCTGAGGAGAAGATCCTAGTCGTGCGAGTTGCGCAGCTCGGCGAGGTGCAGGACCGTCGCTAGACCGTCGCACAAGTCGGATCACTGATGAGGATGGCGAACCGCGAAAACAGCTGGCGACGCGCCGTTCGGATGCGACAGCACGTCAGGTAGCCTCGCAGAGATAAAGCTGCTGCTATCTGAGCTTCCCTTCGAGCGTGGCGAAGCAGAGGTCGTGGTCAAAAGGGGTGCATCCTCCTCGTTCACAGTCCTTTTCTCCAGTCACCCCCTCCTCGTCATACGATGGCCGCCGCTCAAGACCGGTCCGGCTGGCACAAGCTGTGAGTTGTGATGCTCTACAATTACGGACTCAGCGCTGGAACGCGGCTGACGGTCGTGTGATTCTATCCGACAGTACGCTGTCCCTCCCTTTCCCATCTCCGGACAATGCCTCCCTCGTGAAGCGCGTCATAGAGGTTGACCGACCATTACGTCCAAGCGAACTGTCAAGGGAGATGGACGTGGAAGGCTCGAGCTTGTCAATGTAAGTCGCGCTCTTATAGCTAATCAGGTAATTTAGCCTTGCTCACTCGCGGACGCGTATGTCTCCCTTGGGTCTGTACAGTACACTACATGCAGCTAGTGTAACCCAGGCTCGTGTGGCGCTGGACCACCTCCTCTCAGACATCCAGCTCGTTGTACAGACAATGTCCCGCTTCGGACCGTCCTCCCAAGCTGCCGGTTCAACTTCCGGTACAGGGAGCAAACTCAAGGAACCTTCTCTTGAAGTAGGACTCATGGGCAGCTGGCACGGTGTAGCATAGATTGCCTTGTTGTGTTGTTGTACTACTGCTTGAACAGCGGCTCCTTGTAACCAGAAACCAGAGAGATGAACTCAAAATGGGGCTTGTTGCGCTACTTCCCCCTCTGTAAACAAGATGATTCTGGCAAAAAAGACGCCGCTGAGCTTGGACAGAAAGGTGGGGCAGGCCAAAGGGGAGGTAATCCCTTTCCTTGTCTTTCTTTCCTGATCTTTTCTCTCCTTCTTCTCGCTCCTCCAAACAGCCCAACACTGCGCAGAGTGTTGAAGTATCGCTGCAGCACACAAACGGCGGACGTGCACACTCTATCGCTCATTATGTGTGCCTTTGCCGTCCTCGACACGCGCGCGAGCGAACCTTTGTCCATTCGAGCGATTTTCTTGCTCAGGAATCTGAAAATTGTCTTCACGTACGCCTGACATATCATAGGCTGGTGCGTTTGACTTGCAAAGATGTGATCTGAGGGCCCAAGGCATGTAGCTGACACACCTTGAACATTGCTCGTGCTGGGTGGTAAACCTGAAACATGTCAAAATCCACCACTTTGACCTTCTACCCTATACTCAGCATAGTCAGTCGAGCTGTTGGCAATCCACTCACCTCAAGGGGTGCCGCACAGGGACGCCTGCAGGGCGTCTCCGTGCGGACCAAAGACACTAGCCAAGGGGATGTTGGCGCCCGCACCCGTTGAAAGCGCGCAGACTCCTCCTCAGGTACGTGCCGGATGGCACGATCAGCTCCCACGGAGCTCGAGGTGGACCTCACTCTAGGCTGCTGAACTGATGCCTGCTATGGCTTGGTACAGGCGGGACCGTCCAAGCCTCGCAGCGTACCGAGCCCCACTTTCGCCGAGACCCCAGCAGAGTCGTCGTCGTCGGCCGAATTCACGGCTGCTCGTGGCCCTGCGACAGCTCGCGACGCTCAACGAGGTCACAAAAAGAAGCATGTGGCTCCCGAGCAGCGCACGCAGCTCGGCAAGTTACGGTGTCGGCCGCCTCCTCTCCCCCCTCCAGCACCGCCTCCTCACGCCGCTGCACTCCCTTTTCTCCTCGCGAGGCACCCGCGCTTGCCACTCATACTGCCCGGAACAAAGAATCCGTCGAATCGCGCGCGCATCCGAAGCCGCTCGCTGTCGGTGACGCCGATTCCGGACACCCCACCCGTTCCCGACTCGCTCGCCTCGGTTGACGGCAACGATGGCCCAACCTCCTCGGACGAGCTCGAAGCGAGGTGGGCCGATCTCTGGCCCGCTGTTGCGGATCAACCGCACCTCGCGAGCTCCGATACCGAACTCGTCGACGACACGGACAGGCGCTTCCGTCCTTCCCGCAACCCAAACAACTTTCACGTTCGGTCATACGCTCCCGACCTCGCCCTGAGGCCATTCCAACCTTGGACGATCACGCAGTCGTGTATGCACCCGATGGAACCTCGTCCGAGCCGGCAGACCCTACCCGACCCATACGACCGCCGTCCGATGCGTTGTGTCGAAGCAGCTCAGGTCTCGGACCAAGCCGTCTTCGCGGCGGAGCGCTCCGCTCGGAAACGTCGTCGTAACGCGAGTCCGAGCACAGCAGACAGTCAGGTGCGACGGCAGCGGGCAGTCAAGCTGGACGCAAGTCGACGCGAGCAAGAGAACGACGTGCTGCGGCGCCTCACACGATTCGAAGAGAATCAAGGCAGTGCGGCCGGTTCCGACTCGGATTCAGACTACGTACTGAGCGACGACGACAATCAACCTACTGTCGGCTTTCTGGCAGTCGCGCGACGCGTCCTCCGGACGAATCGACAGGAGCGCCGAAGACCGGCGACGACGAAATGACCTTCGCGCTCCCCGTCCTTTGCATTCCCTATACCATTTGTGCTCTCTATACCCCGTCTCTACCCATACCCTAACTCGCACTGTCTCCCTACCAAAATGTAGCCTACCTCCTGCTCGCATTGCATCCTTTTCCTCTGCCATTGGTTCGAATCGCTAACGCTGTCTTTCGATCGCAAAGCACTACCCGCGCATCTTGTCCTCGAGCCTGACACCCAGGTTCTCAGACACCTCGAACCCGAGCCGCGTCATCTTTTCGCGCTGCACGCGCTCCGACTGGACGCGCCGCAGGTCTTCGAGCCGTTTTCGGTCGAGCAGCTGCTCGTCGATAGTGCTTGCGGACCGTCGATGCGCGGCCTTGGCGGCTGTCGTAGCATCTTTCGGCGTCAGAGTACGGTCCCTGAGGCGTCGGCAAGTCGGGAGAGGCACGTACATTCGAGGTCGCGGTTAAAGTCGTAGCTGTCCGAGGTCTCGACCGTTTCGCCCATCTTGATCGCGTTCATGCGCGTCTCATATTTCTTGAGGTCGTAGTACTTCTCGTGCGGAAGTGTCCCTAGCCGCAGCAATTCAGGCGGTCAGTGTGCGCTTTCGCATGGTCCAGAGGGCCGTCAAAAATCGGCCAGTCCGCCTGGTCGTTCTCGTCATTCGCAAGCTCACCAGTGTTGAAGTCCTGTAGGTCGTGCTTCGGTCAGTATCTGTCCTTGCTCATCACCTGTTGTGCTTCACCAGTGGACGCTCGGAGGGAAGCGAGAGGAGGGAGACATACCTCCATGAACTGCTTGAAGAGCTCCTTCTCCTTTGCCTTTGTCGTCGTCTCGGGGTTCATCATGCGCTCGCCGACGAGCCAGGCGTGGAACTCATCACTCTTGGTGTAGATGTCTGTCAAGCGGGGAGAGCCTTGTGAGCGGACGGACTCTCCAGGCCACCGGCGCGCCGACATTCCTGCTTCGGTCAAGATCCCATGTTTGCCCCACTCGACTGGCGCGAGTCCAGCTTTTGCGCGCTTCTTCTCCTCGCGCTGACGTGCGGATACGTTGGAGCTCGTCAGTCGAGTTCACGTATGCAAACCGCTCGGGAACAAATGACGTTACCTTTGCCTTGCGAGCCTTTTTCTCTTCCCTGCGCCGCCTCCGTTCGTCCTTGTCTCCTCTGTCGCGCGAGTCATGCCTGCGCCGGCTCGAGCGCCCGCCGCCGCCACGGGAACCGTCGCTGTCTGACCCGGACGAGCTGCGGCTCCTGCTCCTCCTGCGACGAGACGAGCGGTGCCTGTCCTTCCCGACGTCTTCATCGTCATCGCGATGGCGCCGACTCGAGTGTCGGTGTCGGTCTCTCGAGCGCGATCGGGAGCGGGAGCGAGAGCGAGAGCGGTGACGGTCGTCGTGCCTCGACGAGCGACTCGAACGGTGGTGGTGGTGGTGGTGGCGGTCGTCCCTGTCCCTCGACCTGCTCCGTTCGCGCTCCTTGCCGTGCCTCGAATGGCGAGTCTCTACATCTCGACTGCGGTCATCTTCAGTCCTGCGGTCCCGGTGCCAGTCCCTGTCGGAAAGACGGCGGGGTGACCTGCTCCTCCTGCGCTCCGAGCGGTCGTCGGGGTCGTCCCTGCGCGATCGAGCCCGGTGACTCGAATGCTCTGAATGGCGTTCTGGGGAAACTGAGCGCGGCATTCGTGTGCGGTCGTGCGTGTGAATGGTCCAAAGGTGTGAAAAGTGTTGGGTGACGCAAAAGCGAGCGGCACATCTCGACCTCGGACTATAGACTCGATTTCCGGATTCGCAGATATGCCTGCTCTAGCTCAAGAGTACCTCTACGATGCCGACCTCTTGCCGCAAGAGCTCGCCTCGTCGTTGCCGGCCGGGTTGACGCTCCGTCCGCTCGCGTCGTCCGACTATTCTCGCGGTCACTTGCAACTCCTCACGCACCTCACGAGCGCACCAGATGTCGGGCAAGACACCTGGACCAGTCGATTCAAAGAGCTCCAAGCTGTGAACGCCGCCGTGCCGAGCTACTTCCCCGTCGTCATCGTCGAGGACGAGTCGGACCGGTTAGTGGGGCACGCCTGCGTCTTTCTCGAACGCAAGTTTCTCAGGAACGCGGGCATCTGCGGGCACATCGAGGACGTCGTCGTCGACCCGCGCATGCAAGGCAAGAAGCTCGGGCTCAAGTTGATTCAGGTCTTGACCCCCATGAGCGAACAGCTCGGAGCTTACAAGGTGCGTCGTCAGGCTCTCCTCTGCTACCCGGACTCGCTTTCGCTAGGCACGGCTGATTCCGAGTTGACTGCGTGCAGACAATTCTGGACTGTGACCCGAAGAATGAGGGTGAGTTGGCCAGTGACTTTGTCCGGAATGCCGACTCCGCAGCAGCTGAAACTTCCGCTTTGTCTTCAGCCTTCTACGCCAAGTGCGGGTACGTCGGTTGTCCCATCCTGCGCAAGGACCTCACGAGCTCTGCTGACGCGTGTGCTGCCATAGCTACGAGAACAAGGGTTGCGAGATGGCCAAGTACAAAAAGTGAGAAGGCAGAACCCGGCAGGTGAATCAGCTTCCCTTCCTTGCGGGGCTCGCATCCGCAACTCTAGAGCTAAATCCCCGGGACACGGAGCAGACCCGGACAGTCGCACCAGCGTGCCGTAGTGAAAGGGCTGGTCCCAATCGCAATAAGGCATTCTCTCGTTCCAAAGGCTGCCACCGTCTTGGGAGGCTGTTCTTGTCAGGATCTCAAGCGCAAGCGAGTTGGAAGCGTAATTTCATACAAAGGATTCGCGACCGCTATGCCTCTACCTCTGTCAGCCCGTCGAAATAGTTGCCTTCGCCGCCAGTCCGGGCCTGCTTCGCCTGCATCCTTTCCGATGGCTGTTGCCCGGATGTTGGGTAGCGCGGGAAGACACCGAGCTCGCCGAGGCGGTGTGCGACCCGCTCGGCCCCTGCTCGCGTGCCGGACAAGTTGAGCGCGTCGGGCCCGAGCTGTTTACACCAATTCAGGGAGAAGTCAGCACGAAGTCGAGCTCAGGTATCTCTCAAAACATGGCCACTCACCTCGAGCATTGCGTACGCTCCGAGAACAAAGAACGGTAGCGTGGGCGAAAGCTGCAAATCTCGCGTCAAGACGGGCAACCCGTTGACTGTCTCGGGCAGCTGCGCTGTCTGTCGAAGTGGCTCGAGAAAGTCGACACCGGCAAAGTCGAGCTTGCTGCCGGTCGACGCGACGACAAAGTCGATGCCGCTAGTTCTGTCGCGGATATGCTCGGCTGGCGCGGTACGCAGCTGGTCCTTTGTTACCGTCGATAAGGTCCATTCTGCCGCGTCCGGATCGTATTGCCCCTCTTCGACCTCGGTCATAGTTTGGATCTCCAATCGACCGCTCTTCTCGTGCTGTTTGAGGATCTTGGCAAACGTCGGGTTGACCGAGCCACCATTCCGACTACTGCGGATTTGCTCGAATCGCTCGCACGGGTCCGTCTCTTGGAAGAACTCCATCTTGCGCAGATTGTTATACTTGCTGACCCACTCGAGGCTGTACGCGCTCACGTGTCAGTGTTTCACACTCGCTGGTTCGCGAAGGGGCGGAAGACTCACTCAAAGTCGAAGTGTTTGGTCTTTATCCGTGACCGGACGAGCAGGAGGACCGAAGTGAAGCCCTGCTTAAGGAGCGAGTCGACGATTTGGGCCGAGGTCAAGCTGCGTCACACTCGTGAGTCAGCACTGCTGCAGCCACATTTCGTCGACAGCGCGAAATTTACCCGCCGCCGACGACGCAGACTCTGGTACTTTGACCGGCCGCGACTCTTTGTCCAAGCGGTCCGTCAAGGGGCCGGCAACCGGGGACGGCAAACGCCGAAGAGTGGCACCAGCCTTCACCGCAGATTGCGGCCTTCCGCCACGGGTCGCCAGCGACTTTCACACGCTCAGAGTCATTCGACTCGCCGGCGAGCCAGGTCGGAACAGCCGGGACTGAAGACGGACCGACCGCCATAGTAATAGCTTGCGCTGCAGTGCGTCGTAGTGTGCCGTCCGGACAGAGCGACTCGACGAGGAAGCCACTTCGCAGGCCGTCCCCTTCGACGTGGATCAGGCCATACGAGACGGCCGTGACCTTCGCATGCTCGACTCGCGGGACCGCGTACCGCCCGATGAGGTCGTCCTGCAGAAAGTCGCGGAACAATGGGGTCGAAGGCCGCTGGTAATCTTGCCGGTCACGCTCGTTGATTAAGGTCGACCCGCTGACCGAGACGGCGGCGCGGCGTTTCTTCCTCTGATACTTGCTGAACTCGCTTCCGACGACGCCTTTGATCGGTTCGAGTTCGGCTTCGCGGTCTGTACGGCGGGCGTAGCTGACGAGAGCGTCGGCGTCGGCGGGGCTCGGGTGGAAGGTCATCGGAGAGCGCAGATGCGAGATCGAGAGCCCGTTGAAGAACGAGTCCCACCGAGCAAGCCACTTGCTACCGCTCGAGTCGACGACCCGGACAGCAGGTACAGATGGCGATCCCGTTGTCGCCGATCCGGCGAGCGTCGCCTGTTTCGGCGCAACGAGTTTGCGCGCAGGCCAATGCCCCTTGACTGCCGTACGACGCCGTTGACCTCGAGAGTCGTCCTTCTGGTCAGCGATGTCTCGCTGAAGCCAGCTCAATCGTGCGTGCTCAAGGTCGGTGTACAGCGCAGCGGGTCGAGGCTCGTTCAGGCGAGCTGCGAGCGCGAGCGCGTGCGGACCGGCACCGATGATGAGGAGCGGGGACCAAGCCGATTCGAGCACGCTCGCGATGACGTTCTGTGCCGCGGCGGGCGGGCATTTGACATTCTCCGAGGGAGTCGGATCGCAGCAGGCGGACGTGCAAGATGCGTCTGTGCCAGCTGACGAGCTCTCATCCCCGCTATCCTCGCTGAAGTCGCTACCGCTACTGCTGCCGTCGTCGTCGCCAAGCGGAGTCAATGAGCGGCTGATGTCGTAGGAGGAGAGAGGAGAAGGAGGGAGGCTCAGCGGAGAGACATCCGGAGTCGAGTCTCCAGCCGGCAACAGGGACGGCTGCAACGGCATCGACATGGCTCTTGAAGCCCAAGAAGAGGCAATTGCGTCGAGCGGAAAGATGTTTCGAGGTTGAACAAGAAGCTAGTGCTCGCCTCCAGGCAAAGGTGTGGTGTGACCGGCATGTCCCATGAGGACCGCAGAGGTGCCGGATGCGACTGGACGCCGCCGGTGAGCGTCCGGAGCTCATGTCTCGGCAAGCTGACTTCGTGCCGGGCGGACACTCGTGCAGTCTCGATCATTTCGAGTCTAGGTGTGCGATCCCTCGCGTTGAGCGAGCCAGTAGCGAGTATCGAGCGGAGCAGGAAAAAAGGTTCGAGCAGAGGAAGAGCGTGGACACTCGGCAGATCAAAGGTAGCGTCGGAAGTCTTTATCCTTACAAGCGAGCAATCAGTCCTCGGTAGCATGCTGGTAGAAAGCAGCGTACCGAGGTGGGAAGCGGTGGTCGTCAGGAAGTCAAGAGCAGGTTTCGCGTCGGACCCACGCGACTGTTCCGCCTCGACCTCCACCACCGCAAACAGTGAGCCGACTCTAGTGTAAAGCAAGCGAGCTCCTACTGACCCGAGTGACCACCGCAGTGTCTGCCGAAGAGCCCACCACTGCGCCCGCCGCCGCCGCTGAGGACGAGTCGACCGCGACGTTCGAGCCCGTCGTCCGCTTGAGCGAGACGGTCGAGGTCAAGACGCACGAGGAGGATGAGGAGGCTCTCTTCAAGATGTGCGTACACTCGTCCGCTTGCTCTCATCTCGACTGGCGAGGGCCGGGACAGAGGCGGGCTCGAACGAGTTGCGGAGAGCCGTTGGCGTCACAACTTCATTCATACGCGACGAGCGCATTCGAGGCTGTCGACGCAAGTTGTGCAATCTGGAAGCTCCGCTAGGCCGGAGCGGGCGGCTGGCAACGCTCGAGACCGGGCCATCGACCAGATCTGCCTCGAGAACGAGATCCCGCCTTTCAACCTGCACATTCTACAGCCAGTCGCAAGAGTTGATTCCTGACTCGCATACCCAACGTGAACAGGCGCGCCAAGCTGTTCCGCTTCATCGCCGAATCGTCCGAGTGGAAGGAGCGCGGCACCGGTGACGTCCGATTGCTCCAGCACAAGCAGTCAAAGAAGGTCCGCCTCGTCATGCGCCGCGACAAGACCCTCAAGGTCTGCGCAAACCACTACAGTGCGTTGTTATGAGCGGCTTCTTCCGCGCAGAACGGAGCAGACGGCTGATCCTGACGCGCTCGCGCCTGCAGTCACTCCGGAGATGGCCCTCTCGCCCAACATTGGCTCGGACCGCTCGTGGGTCTACAACGTCGCTGCCGATGTTTCGGACGGCGAGCCGACTGCTGAGACTCTTGCTATCCGCTTCGCCAACTCGGAGAGTGAGTTACACCTTGCCCGAGCTAGTCTAAGCGGTCTGTGGCTGACCGTTCGAGAGCTGCTTTTGCCCGTCCTAGACGCCAACCTGTTCAAGAAGGCGTTCAACGAGGCTCAGGAGACGAACAAGAGCCTCCTGAGCGGTTCGGCCGCCGAGGCTCCGACGCCGGTCGAGTCGGACGCGCCGGTCGCTGCCGACGCGACTTCGGTGACGCAGACGGGCGCGCCGGTCGAGAAGGGCAAGGAGGTCACGAAGGAGCTCGAGGCTGAGGGCGACAAGCTCCCGGAGTACAAGGACGAGGGCGTCGCGCCGCCGCCCGAGAAGACTGAGGTTGTTCAGGGCGAGGAGGTCAAGCAGCCGACTGAGGAGGTGAGTACACACCGTTCGAGAGTTTGTGGCAGAACTCCCTCTTGTGGCTCATCGCTGACGTTTTGTCGTTTGTTCTATTTCGCAGCGCCCGGCTGAGGAGGACGCGCACGCCGCGACCAAGGAGAGCGGCCCTGCGTCTGCCCCTGCCCCGACCGCGTAAATCTGCCCGACTGTAAAACCAGAATCACGGCGGGAGTTATTGTCGAGCAGTCGGAAACGAACAGGCCTTACCTTAGTCATTTCTTCTTGCATTCCACCGGACCCCCATTGACGATCTATAGTGACGAGTCGGGAGAGTCGGTTCGTGCGCCGGTCAAGGTTTGGCCGGAGCCGGAGTGACAAAGAGTCGATCGACAGCCTTTCGCTCTTGTCGAGCTCCTGCGCCATAGAAGCACAGTCATGGCTCCAGAGTCTGCACCTGCACAGCACCTGGAAAGGTTCTGGCAGCCTCCGCCAGCCTCGACAGCTCGGTTGCCGAACCTTCGCTCGACCGTCGCCAGCTGGAAGTCGCCGTCACTCCATATCTCGCGCGTCGCCCAGCTCGATGCGGCTCTCCTCGACGATGAGCTTGAGAGTATCCTACACGCGCCCGTCAGCGCGGCTTTGGACGGCGTCAAGGTAGGTAGAGGGCTGCTCCCGACTCCGAGTGGGGCCAAACTCCCGGCGGGCTGACTGTTCGCTGTGCGATCTCGCAGGCTTCCGGCGGACGCTCATGGCAGCCAGAGTTCATGGCGCTTCTGCGGCTCGTCATCCTGAAGCTCTCGCTGTGGGAGAGTAGCGCGACGTACGGCGCCTCTCTCCAGAACTTGCGGTATCGAAGCGAAAGCGGTCATGGAGCAGGTCAGCAGAGGGCAATCACACTCTTTCCGCACAAGACCAGTACTGATGTTAATCGTACCCATCAGGTGGTCACGGACCCGAATCGTCCCTGTCCCGATTTCAGAAGACCGCCTACACCGCTCTCGTCGTGTTGCCGCCTTACTTGCAGGCTCGACTGCAGGACCGCATGGTCGACACTTCCTGGGCAGACGAACCCTTACCACGGTCGTGGTTCTCGCTCGTCGACCTGCGCCGACTTCGGCATCGAGGACGCCGACGTGAGGACGAGATCGCCACCTGGAAACGCGAGTGGAAACGGGCAGCTTGGGAATTGCTGAGTGCCGGCGAGCGATTAGGGGCCATCTTCGGCCTACTGAATCTGCTCATCTTTCTCTATAACGGAAAGTGAGTCATTTCTATTAAGGGTCCGGCCTTAAAGAAGACGAAGCTGACAAGCGCATCGAAAGGTTCCGGACAGTTATCGACCGAGTGCTCAAGATGCGCCTCGTCTACGCGCGCAAAGCTTTCAGTCCAAACGTCAGCTTCGAGTTCCTGAACCGCCAGCTGGTCTGGGAAGCCTTCACGGTGAGGCTGCTTCGATTGGCCTGCCCTAGATCTCCATCTGGTGCTCATCCGAATGATCTCTGCCTGCAGGAATTCCTCCTCTTCTTACTACCTCTCATCAACTTACATCGCTTCCGCCTACGCTTGGCCAAGACGATTTCGTCACGAGCGAAAAAGTCATCTGTCTTGCGCGCCACCGCTTCCGCACTACCCCTTCCGATCGCCAACACCCTCGGCCTCGCCTCGTTGCGCAACAGCGGCTCCAAGGCGGACGCAAAGCAGGATGGTGATTCGGTCGCTCCCGGTCCATACGCATTCCTGCCGCCGCACACGTGCCCGATCTGCTACTCCACCTCGACTGGACCGCCGGCTGGACTCGGCTCTGCATCCGCCGCGACCGCGTTCGCCGACCCGACATTACCATCCGCGTCGCTCCTGCATTCGTCGTCGGGACCGGGCGGGGCTGGCGACACGGCCGTCAAGATCCCGTACGTCGCCAACTGCCGCGGCGCGTGCCGGTACTGCTACTACTGCATCGTCGGAACGCTCGTGAGAGCCGAAGAGGACGCGGAGGACAGCTGGACCTGTCTGCGGTGCGGCGATGAGGTGACCGGTGCCGTACGCGAGAAGCCAGAGCCGGTTGACCTCGAAGAAGCCGAGGACGGGCGGGGCAAAGAAGAGCAGGATGAGGAGGGCATCGCAGCATGAGAGGAGAATGCAGTGTTATTTGCAACATCATCGAGAACATGCAAAAGATGTCTAGAATCGCACAAATCATAGCTTGAAGACCTCACCCTCCGAGTAGCCCAGCTGCTGGAGGATGCCCCCGACCCGACCTTGGGAAAAGTTCCGTCCGCGTGGGCCTGCCACAGCTTCGATCATCCTGCTCATCGTTGCGGCGCGTCAGTCTCGCTCTGGCGACGACCAGAAAGGCAAAATGGAACGTACCCTTCGGGTCCGCAGACGACGATCGCTCTGCGCCGGCCGGCGTTCTTCCGCCCAATCGCCTCTTCAACGTTTGCGCGGTCGAGGAATCCGACCACGACGTCTTGCGGAGCCGGCTGGCGCGCGCCGTCCAGCCGATCGACGAAGTAGCGAGTCGAGACATGCTCCGGGTCTGCCCTCTTCAGTCGGTCGAGCTCGCTCTTGAGCAGTATTCTAGATGGTGAAGGCGAAGCGTACACAATCGAGACAGCAGGTCGATCGGTGGAGCTCGAAGCCGGGCTGGCACGGAGCATGTCGTTGACGAACTGGTAGGCGGGAGTGACGCCCGTTCCTCCGACGATCTGAAAAGCCACAGTTGTCAGTTCCCGCACGGCGTGGGTGTTTCAGACCTGTCTATTGTGTCTAGGAGAACGTACAAAGACAACATCGTCCCAGTCTTGCGGCCGATACCACCAGGTGACGGAGGGCCCGCGGACGTTGAGCTCGCTTCCGGGTCCCAGTCGATGCATGTAGCGGGACAATTCGCCGTCAGGGTACCGCTTCACGACGAGCTCGAGTTCTGCGGGTCCGCTCGACTCGAAGGAAGTTGCGCTCAATGGCTGCATCATGGGTCCAGTCAGCGATCAGCTACTTCAGACCGCGCATCATTCGAGGAAAGAGACCCCAGCTCACAGTGTACGCACGCTGAATCTGCAGACTCGGTTCCTTGACGAACAGACTCAGGATCGGTCGCGCCGACGGGTCGCTGTCGAAAGCTGGCGGCAGGACGGATCGCGGTACTTCGAGTCGGAAGAGGGACGTCTCTGGCGTCATCGGCGCGACAGACTTGATCTTGACGGTGGTCCATCGGTCGCCGCCAAGCGTTGGCGCCTCTTCCCACGTCAGGTACAGCCCAAAGCCGGCGGCAACGAGTCCAGCTCCGGCGAGAAGCGGTGTCCAGCTCTTCCGCGACCTCGGAGTTGGGGGATTCGTAGGACCACCGGTCGCAGAGCTCGCTCTTCTGGCGGGTGCGAGGCCATCCGGCTGTAGCAAGCCCTGCGTCCTCTGAAAGCCAGAGCCGGTTCCGGCGATCGAAGTGAAGTCAAATCGTGACGAAGGGATTCCGGGGGCCCGGCTGATTGGCCTGGCCGCATAGCTCGCGAGACCGCGAGCGCACTGCCGAGTCGTTATGTTCATAAAGGATCGAGCTCGTGAAGGGGCGGAAGGAAGGAAGTCGACGAGGCGGTGCAAAGGTCTTCGGAGAATGTCTTCCAGCCGTAATAAGCTTGCGCAGGCGCTAGATCATTTCACGGCTCCCACAATGCTCAACAGATGCCGCGGAAGGAAGGTGAATGTAACGACGGCCTGCGATTTCTACTACAATACAGCTAGAACGGATGTCTAGAAACGAACCGCAGCCGACTTCTCGATCATCTCGAGCGGGACCTACAGGCGACGGGTAGCCGTCAGTTAAGCACTCGGCTTGCGCGTTCTGATAAGCAAAGATGTAGGACCGACCTTGTGTCCGAGGAGATCGCGAATGTTCGAGATGCCGTAACTGTACAAATCGCGAGAGTCAGTACCTAGGCGCCGGTCAGAGCAGCGAAAATCAAAAGGCGAGCGCACCGAATCATGGTTGGTCGCTCGAGACTAAGACCGAAGCCGAGCACGCGGACGTCGGCGGGGAGGCCCATCGGCTCGAGCATCTCTGGTCGGAACATGCCGGAGTTGCCGATCTCGACCCATTTGCCGAGACCCTCGTGCCACGAGAAGATCTCAAGTGACGGCTCCGTGTACGGGTTATAGGCCGGCTTGAAGCGGAGGTTTTTGACGCCCATCTTGGAGAAGAAGACCTCCATGAAGCCTGGATCAACGCGCTGGTGTCAGTATTCGGATCTGTACCGACGCAGCGGGCATCGCAGCACACCGATGAGATCAGCGAGAGTCAGGTTGAAGTCGGCGACGACACCCTCGACCTGGTGGAACTCGGCGAGATGGGTCATGTCGACCGCCTCATTCCGGAACACGCGGTCGATCGAGAACATCTTGGCCGGCTTGAACCCTCCCGGTTGGTTCGCGAGCTCGTACAGCATCGCCGACGAGACCGAGGTCGTGTGTGTCCGGAGGACGAGCTTCGACGTCTCTTCCCGCGAGAACGGATACCGGTATCCGGTCGAACCGAAGTCACCGACCTCATGCACCTTCTTGACGCGCTCGTAGTAGTCTTCCGGGAAACCCTGAGCCATAGCGGGCTCTGTGCATCGTGTGCGGAGCACGGTCAGTAAACCAGCGCAATCGAGCGAAGAAGTCACAGCGTCGGGCGTACCCTTGATGTAGAAAGTGTCCTGCATTTCTCGTGCCGGGTGTTGTTGCGGGACGTAGAGCGTGTCGAAGCACCAGAATGAAGACTCGACAAAGCGGTTTGTCGGCATCTCGGTGAAACTGCGTGATTCGCCGCGTCAGCCAAGACTCGCCCGCCTGCTCGATCGCGATCGCGAGTCCTGTCTGGAACGTACCCAGTCTCGAAGAAGATGTTGCGGAACTCTTCGCGGACCTTCATCAGCGGGTGCAGGGCTCCTCCGAAGGTATGCGTGCCCTCTGCCTCAAAGTTGTACTTCTTGAACGAAGCCTTCTCCCACGCGCCGCTGCCGGTATACGAATGTCAGCAGTACTCCCCAACCTGCAGCCAGATCAGAATGCCTCCTCACGAGTTGAGCAGCTCGACTGTCAGGTCGGTCTCGAGCTTGGCGATAGTCGTCGAGAACTCGGGACCCTTCTCGACGGTGTAGTAGAAAGTCTTCCTGCTCGGATTGGCGGACTCCGTCAGCGCTGGTCTCGATACGAGCCGATAGTCGGGGGATTCTCACTTCTTCTCGATCAGCTTGCGCTTCCTCAGCTCTGCCAGGAGCTTGTCGTCGGAATGGGTTCCGGTGCTTTGAATGGCGAGCAAGTCCTTTTGTGTCACGTCCTTGACCGTGTCGACCTGAGAGTAGCGTCCATGATCAGTATCCGCGCCAAATGTCAGCATTGACGAGAGCAACACGGCCATACGTACCGCCTGGAGGAACCCGTCGCCCTTTTTCGTGATCCACCGGTTCTTCATCGCCTTGCCCTGTCCGACCTTGGCCGTGTCCTTGCCGACCTTTTCCTCGATCTGCTTGGCGGTGAGACCCTGTTCTGCGGTCGGCGGCGGCAAGACGGACCAGACGCGGAACTCGTGCGAGCCAGACTGGGCGATCGAGGTTCCTTCGGCGGTCAGGACGCTTTGGTCGAGGTTGACCTGCTTGAACGAGACCATCTAGTAGGTGCCATACTATATGTCAGTCCACCTGCACCGTGAAGCGGAGCGTAACAAGAGGCAGCCATCGACACTTGGGAGAGAAACTCACCTCGCGAGTCGCGAGCGAGTCGAGCGCACTCTTGAGGGCATTCTGCGCCTCGACACTCGGTCCAATGACGGGTGCACTAGTCTCTGCCTGTTCGAGGCGGGCGAGCGGCGCGGCTTCGTCGGTTTCGACTGAGGTCGGGAGGGCGAGGCGGAGTTGGCGAGAGTCGCTGATGGCGCCGTGCGCTTCGAGCGCGTGCAGGACGACGAGCTGCAGCGTCTCGGTCGATGGGAGGCCCGACATCGTTGCTTCCTATTAGCCTGCAGGAGATGGAGGAGCAAGTGGTCTCCGCGTCCCTCGAGACCTCGGCTCTCGCCGAAATTTCTCATCTATATTCCACGTCCACTTTCAAAGGTTTCTAGCTGCCGTGAGCGTACATGCGTACCTAGAAAGCGGCTTTCCGGATCCCCTTCAGAAAATACCGGGACAAAGGGCATTCCCCTCCCTCGACCACTTTCGGGCTCTTGACTCGCCGGGCAGGTGAGATCAGGAAGTACTGCTTGTTGCGATTGGTATGCGAGGTAGTGATTCTATGTGGAAGGGTGTAGTCACTGCTTGACGAGGCCCTTTTCGACGAGGACGCGCTCGACGACGCGCTCAACCATGCGTTCGAGCGCGCCACCCTTCTCGCCGCCTCCCTCGAGGACGTTCCGGACGACGCTCTCGACGCCCTTGCCGACAATGTCGCACTCGACGTTGACCGAGTCGCCGGGGTTTTTGAGCGCGACGACGGTCCGCGTCTGCGTGTGCGCGATCAGCATGACGCCAAACACGCCTCGGTCCGGGTCGGCCGCGTCGTAGTGCTCGTCGCCTGGTCGCGGCGTCGAGAGGTGCGTCAGGGTGAGTGAGGTACCGTCGAGGGTGACGTAGCCCTTGGGGATCAGCGACGTGAAGAATTCGAGCGGGAGCGAGAACAGGAACCGGACCGAATCGCCGTCTGGCGTCCGCGACAAGATCTTGGCCGTCGTGTCGACGTGACCCTGTGTGTGAGTGCGTACAGTCAGCTCGGTGAGCGTGCGACGAACCCAGCAAGGATACAGAGACTCGCCTGCACAAAGTGGCCACCGAACCGGCCGTGCCCGGCCATTGCCCGCTCGAGGTTGACCTTGCTGCCGACTTTGAGCTTGCCTGCCAGATCACACAGGGTTAGCATGGTGCCGCTCAGAGTCGAAGCGGGACGAGATCTAGAGCTGCTGCTTGTCCGACGCACCGAGATTTGTCCGGGAGAGGGTCTCGTTGGCCAACCCGACCTGGAACCAGCCCTCGGACTTGCTAAAGTCGGTCACGGTGAGGCAGCATCCGTTGACTGCAATCGAATCTCCGAGGTTGCAATCGGTCAGGACGTCGTGAGCGTGTGCGATCTTGAACGAGTAGCCTTCGAATTCGGTCGTCGGGTGGATCGACTCGATCTCGCCGAGGATCTGCCAATGTCACGCTCGGTACGTCAGGGCGGAACATGTGCGCTTGAACTCGCGAACTAGCGTACCTCTACGAGCCCTGTAAACACTGCGAGCGGGGGGACGATTGGATCAGTCAGCAGAGCAACATGACGCCGAGTTCCGTCACTCTGGTCTATGAGCTTACTATTGATCGCCGGTTGGGAAAGGTGCTCTAGGCAAGTGTCGCGGAACTGTTTGTATCGCGTGCTATAACAAGAGAAGAGAGAGGGAGTGAAAGAGCCGTCGGCTTGCTGCTTCCGGTGCCCCGACCGCGGCGCGCACCTTTGACCCCTCCCCCTCTGCCGCGCGACTACGAGCTAGACGGAAACGAGTGATTGACGAAGCAGCTCTCGACGCGGGGAAGCAGCTGCACGGAGGACCTGGACGGTCTCTCCAGACGCATCATGTCGTCGCCTCCCCACTTTCCACAGCAGCTCTTGAACTCGCAAGGGATTACAGCAGGAGCACCGCCGAGGCAGTCCAGAGCTTCATCAGCCTTCTCGAGGCTCGCCAACATCGCCGCCTTGTCAGCAGGGACGACGACGACGACGACGAGCACTGCGAGTGCTGCTGCTCCTTCCGCTTCAGCTCCCACCGTCGCAGCGTCGGCCCCGACCGCAGCAGACCTCGTACACCAGCCACCGCCTTCCGCTGGCTCTCGTGGTGGCGCACTCGACGCCCTCGAGACGATCGTCCATGCAGACCACGACAGGTGGAGGTCGAAGTCGACGGGACCGCCGCCTCCTTCGACCGCCGCCGCCGCTACAGTCACGGCAGCCTCGAACGGCACGCGGGACGACAGGCTCGCCTCGACCGGCAGTCAATCCACAGCGAACCGCTACGAACCGAGGGCAAGGACGGCCGGTAGCCGGACAGGATGGCGCGCGCGCGACTTGAGCGAATCGAGGTCGCGCGAGCGGAGACCGCCGTTAACGTTCGGCGACGTCAGCGGGAGCGGGTTCAGTGGCTTGGGAGGAGTAGGTGCAGGCGGTGGAGGCACAAGCTACCTCGGCAGCGTATCCGAATCGCCGTCGAGCATGTCGTTCCGAACGGGCTGGACTGGGTCCGGCGGTGGGATTTTGGGGAACAGCGTCGGAGGTCCAGGCGGAGGCGAGCAGTTGCCGCCGAACGCATCTTATAGCGCCTTCTCGTCCTTCGCCGGACCGGCTGCTGGCGTCGACAGCCATTTCTTCCCGCACGGCTCGTCGGCCTTCTCGTTCGAAGCCGGCGGATCGGTTTCGAATTCTCCCTGGGACAGCTCGTACCGATCTTCACTCGCGGGTTCACCTTCACCTTTCAACTACGACTCGCGGTCGAGCTCGGTCCCTCGACAGCCGAGTGGACTCCCGTCTCCCCTGCAGCCGCGATCAGACCCGACGGCCGCGACAACATCCGGCGGCGGGAACCTCCACTCGAGTCTCGCGGCTGGCGGCAACGGTGCGCTGGGACTCGATTCGGCGCGTTCCTCACCGCCGACTCGTTCGCCCGCTTCCGTCCCGACTTCCTTTGCTCGGACGTCGAGTCCGATCGGTGGTGGTCGGAAACCGAAAGACTCGTCGCGCGGGTTGCGGTATACCGTCGCGACACCCGCGCGAGACAAGGGACTCGTCGGCCTGGCGAAACCTCCAAAAGACGCCGAGCAAGGGCGCGTCGCCGTTGCGGGCAAGACGAGCCTCAAGATCCTTCGGGTCCCGTACGGCACCCGGAGGAAACGGGAACCGTCCCCGCAGCCGCCACCTTCGCGTGACGATAGCGATACAGAGACGCTGAGCCGGCGCGCGAGGGCGGTCGAAGCGGTTCAAGCCGCATTCCCGGCTTCGTCGATTGCAGCTCGGCGCAGTCGGTCTCGCGGGTCGCCGGCACCCCAGTCGAATCCCGGCGGAGGAGGTCACAACGGCGCTCCTTATTCGTCTTCAATACGGGATGGATCGACGCCACGATTTGGACTTGAGGACGAGCTGGCCGAGCGGGAGATCGTGACCGAGGTGCTGGATGTGCGGATCGGGAGCAAGCTCGGTCCGACGTATCTCTTCAGCGACGTGCGATGGGGATACGGAGGTAAGTTGCGCGTTGTGGAGCTGGGGACTGGTCATACAGCGGCTGACGAAGGCTTCGCCTACAGCCACTTCGAACAAGATCGCAACGTCGTTCTCGAACGGCGCTGTAGTCTTGTGGGACCTTGCCAAGGAGGGCAACCGGATAGGCAAGTCCGCGTCCTCTGATCTCTGCCTCACGGTATTCTGCCAAACTGACGGAGCTGGTTCTACTGGACAGACCAGCTCAAGTATGAGCACGATCGCGCGGTCAATCGGGTCGTTTTCGGCGGCCAAACGGGCAATTGGCTCATGAGCGGCGGCCAAGACGGGCAGATGAAGCTTTGGGTGGGTGAACGGACGAGATCGCGTCAGAATTCGCTGTCGGAAGCTTACCGCGAAGCTTGCAGGATATTCGCGAGTCGCGCCCTGCATCGATGATCCTCAAGGCGTCTTCGCCGATCCGCCATCTCAGCTTCTCCCCCTCAGCTTCTCAGCCTTTCACGCTGCTCGCAGCCTGCGCTTCGGGCACCATGATCCGGTACGACGTCCGCTACGTGTCTCGTCAGAACGGCGGCGCAACAGACCGCATCGCCGGCCACGTCGGTGCATGCCTCGCGATGGACTGGCGAGACGGCTTCGCTTGCGAGAAATTCTCGAACGGAGGAGGCGAGACAGCCGGCGGCGGCCGCGAAGGCGGTTGGGTCGTCACCGGCGGCGTCGACCGGACCATCAAGGTCTGGGACTTTTCGCTTCCGACGCTCTCGACAAAGCCTGTTCGGACGTTATACACATCGCAGCCGGTACACTCTCTTGCTTGGCATCCGACTCGACCGACAGAACTCGTGTCGAGTCCGATGCAGAGTTTGGGACTCGGAACGGAGGGGAGCTCGAGCGCATTCGGCGACGAGGTGCCGAGTACCCCGATCACGACGAGCGACTCGGCAATGGCGGCGATGATCAAGGGCGAATCACCGGCGGCTCGGAGCCGGACCGATCGCTATGCGTGGAAGAACGAAATCGAGGTGTGGGACGTGCGGCGACCGTATTTCCCCAAGTTCGCCATCAAGACCGACGAGCCGGTCTCCGGTCAGTCCTACGGGCTGCGCACCTGCTTCAGCAGTGCTGATGCTTTCAGTCCGCAGGCTTACTCTACAATGACGATGAAACGCTCTGGACAACCTCACGAGGCTTCCCTACATTTCAGCAGTTTGACATCGCGAGCGATTCGTACTCTTTGCTCGACAGCATCGACCGTCCTGGATCGACCTGGAACATCGAGGGCGACTTTGCCTTTCTTGACGACGGACGGGCTCGTCTTGATGTGCCGTTCGACCGCACACATGGCTCGTTCGTCGCTTCGTGCTTGTCTCTTTGATCCGGGGATTGAGCTGACTCGATCTCACGATGAACAGGATGGCTGTCCCAGTCGACTCGGTCAAGTTTCGCCCCGACGCCTACGTCAACACGGTGCCACAGTTCGATCCCGACTTTTCGTTCGAGGTCTTTGCTTTCCTCGCCGACAATCTGCGGCTATCGGGCCCGATCAGCGAGGTGTGCGATCACAACGCCGCTATATCACGTCAGGCTGGTCGATCGGACGCGAGCCAACTCTGGTCCACTCTGAAAGCGTGGCTCGACAACGATCCCGATCCGGCACCTGCCGTTGCTAGTCCGCCCGAGTCGGTACCCGAAGCGAGCGACCCCCTGCTAGTCTCACGAGAAGGACGACAGCTGACTGCGGAAGCAGCACGGACGCTGTCACCTCCGATCAGCGAAGTCGCGGCATCCACTCGCCGCCTTTCCGACTCGTCGAGCCGCAGCCGACCGTCGCGTCGAACTTCAGTGACCGGGACTCCACGACAGTCTCGGACATCCGGTCAGCCGACTCCGGCACAGGCCACCTCACGCTCCCGTCTCGACTCGTTCGCCGAGGAGAGCACCGCGAGCGAGTCCGAGTCGCCCGATCCGGTCAACCTCTTTCCGGAACTCAGCGCGACCTCGTCAGACTCGGACGAAGACGGCAACGGTCGCCTCGAGCGCATCCGTGAATTCAACGCGAAGCGCCTTGCTGCATCGCTCAGCGCGCTCGACGGTAATGCGGACGAAGCCGAGCGCCGGACGCCTTCGAGCTCGAGGCGGAAATTCTCGACCAGCTCGGGACTCCTCGCCCCCGAAACGATGCGTGACGACGCCGTCGGCGAGTCTGCCTTGTCGAGCTCGAGCAGCGGGTCCGACCTCGAAGATGAAGAGAATGCGGACGGGCCCGTTATGCACGATGCCAGTCGAGGGAGACGGTCTCGGAGTGCTCGCATCGCGTCGATGCATGCTTCGCTTATCGCGAACAGATCGAGACGTCCGAGTGCAGGTCAGCCGCAAGACCAGAGTGTCCCGCGTGTATCGCGGCTGGCGGAGGATACTCTGCCGCGGTCCGCCTCGCGTCAAAGAGCTCAGGAACCGAAGCGAGCTGTACCACATAACGGCGCACGTACAACAAGTTCCGTTGGCTCGCAACGCACAGCGTCTGTGGAAGCCCGCCGACGGGCATCAGTCCAGAAGCGACTGCCTCCACAGGAGGTGCCGGTCACCGCCGCGTCCCTCAAGCTCGCCATCGGTCGAGAGCACGCTACCCAGTTACGCGAATTACTTCAGCATCAAATAAAAACCGTTCTCGTCGAGTATGCGGACCAGGCAAGCGTCTCGCTCCTTTCGCTCGACCTAGACTACCATGCTGAAGAGGTTCATTCGCATCCGATAGGGAGATTCTCAGCTCTGCGCGACGATTGCTTGCGTCGTGGGCTCGAGTCTAGTTCTACCAGACGCCGTTTGGGTCGCCCGCACAACGAAAACGTATACAGGCGAGTCCTACTCAGCGGCAGAGCGCGCCAATCCATAAACCGCGCTGACTTGCAGGACCGATCGGCCTCCCAGATCTTCTTCGTCGCCTGGATCTGCATGTGGCTGCGGCCAGGATCACCAAGGCCTGTCAGGTCCACTCGCTCCGCGCGCAAACCCAGGTACGGCTACGTCCGGACGGGGCCGAACAGTTCGGCCCGTTTTTAAGTTGCTCGAAAACTGACGCGATCCGAGAAAAATTGCACCCTTCATCAGGACACCGTCGTATTCCACACCTCTTGCGGTACATGTGGCAGAGCAAATGACCGCTCGCCGTACGGCGACTGCTCGAAATGCCATGCTCTTGCCGTCAAATGCTGCGTGTGGTCAGTGTTTTCTTCTTCTTCCTCGTTTTTATTGTTCCGGTCGCGCCGGATTCTTCCCGCCCCCGCGAGAAGACAGCGATGATCGTCCCCTCTGGCACGCAAGATTGCTGATTATGGTGGCATTACAGTCATCTCGCCGTTGAATCGCTCTACTTGTTCTGCGTCGGCTGCGGCCACGGTGCGCATCTCGCGTGCCTCCGCGCAGCTGCAGCGACAACAGCGTCGCACAGCACCTCGGCCCCGCAAACGCCCATTCATCCTTCGCAGCCGTCCACGCCTGGCATCGGCACTCCGATGCAAACGTGGCTCTGGGGTGAGGCAACAGCCTTGAGCTCGGTGGTCACGGCAAGCTCCGCGACGATCTCGGCTCATCCCGCTGCTACGACAACGGAGATCGACCCTGCAGCAGGCGATCGCCTCCGTCGTCCCGACGCGGCGTCAGCATCGATGTCATGTCCCGCTTCTTGTGGTCATACTCCGTGTCAGCTGCAGGACTTCCTCCATTCGTGATTCAATTTTCGCTCCCGATCGCATCGTTACACTGCAACGATCCCGCTCGCGGCACTTGCCGCGGCGAGTCGCTCTTTGCATACAGCGAGCGCGCGGCATACCCCGCCAGCGGGATGGGGCGCCGGCAATAGGGCAAGGGCAGATTTGAAATAGAGCGGCTTCCGGGACTTGAATGACCGTGAACCCGGTGTTCTCCAACTGTGTTCTTTCGCTTCTTTCGGACACCGCTCGCAGCTGTTCTTTTTTTGTGGAGTATCGAACTGCGGGGCGAGGCTTTAAAACGCTCGGCGTTTTCGAGAAGGCACACTGCAGATTGCGTGCCTGAGCTGTTCCAGTTTCGCTCTCCCTCTCTCTTCAGGGGCAAAAAGCGAGCGTGAGCGCTTCGGCCGTGGATGCAAGAGCACCTGTCTGTGTGTTTGTGAAGGCTCTGTGCTCGCATAGCTCGGGCGAGCGTAAAACAGCGGAGGCAGGCGCAGTGCTCGCCCCCACTCACGTGAACGCTGACGAGGCGCCGATCGTCTTTGCCCGCCCTCATTTCGAACCCGTTTCGGCCGGGACGCGTCGTTTTTGCGGTGCCTCGATCTCGCAGCATCTGCAACCCCTCTCCTGTAGCCGCTGTCCGAATTTTCTCGCGTTGCCCTCGGAGCAGGTCATCGCGACTGCAGCTCGCTTCCAACGCATGCCCAGCTGACGAGCAGCCACTCGACACGCACACTCGTCGTACGCGTCGCAGAGCTGTGTGAGGGTGATTGCCGCAAGATGAACTACGATTCGCTCGGAACCCAGGGATACGACCTGTTCCGGTCGGACCAATCGCCCACGTCCGTGGCCAGCTCTTCCTCAGCCGTCTATCCGAATGCCACGAGCTCGAACGTACGTCTCTATGTGCTCAAGGAACCTGCTTGTGCCGAAGCGAAGTACTGAACAGGGCGTCCCACCCCACAGCTGCCCATGTCGGACTGGTCTTGTAAGTCGGGCCTACGTGTCTCGCTGTGCAGCTCGCGAGGGACAGCCCTGACGGTGCTCGGCACTCCGCTACAGTCTCGGCTCAGTCAAACGGCTGGCAACCGGCGGCGAACTACTCGCAAGGTCCTCAGATCGGTAAGGTTTTTCTTCCGCTCCTGTACCGACGGTCTCCCGGCGGGATAGCCCGACTAACGATCTCTGTGCGTACTTTGAGCAACAGCGAACGGCTTGACCAAGCCCTGCGCCTGCAGCGATTGCGACGGCGCGCGGAGCCAGCCGCGACCTTCCCAAAGCTCCACGCACAACGGGAGCACTCTGCCGGGCTTGCCCAACATGTTCCTCTCTGGTAACTTCGCACAGTCGAGTCAGACTCTGTCCGGGTACGCGCCTCCGACGAATCGACTGGCGCCGCATCCGACGAGCGCGACAGCGCCGTCGATCTTGCCGGTTTACAGCGGGACAAACGCGCTCGTCCCAAACTATCTGGCGCCATCGACCAGCATCTACTCCCCCTACACGGCCATGACGAGCACGACTCCTTCTCGATCGCCCATACAGTTGCCGCAAATCGGCTTGGGTCCGTCGCAGACCATGCTGAACAATGCCGCCGAACCGAGCGTCCCTCAGAATACTTTTGGCAGAGCGTTACCGTCGGGGCGTACTCGCCCGGTTCCAGAGTCTCCTCGGCGGCGTTCGCAAGAGGCTGAAGTCTCACCGCAACCGGGAGACCGGTCGGCCAGCGGCGGAGAGAGCGGCAACGACGAGCGGATCGATACCCCGACCCCTTTCATCAACAAGGTGCGCTGTGCACTCGCTTTCGCTTCGCTGCCGCTGGAGTCAATCCACTGATGCGTCTCGAGATAGCTCTTTTACCTCTTGACGAATCCCGAGTACCCCTGTATACGATGGAGCGACGACGGCCGATCGTTCGTATTCGCCGCCAACTCGCCTGATCTCGCATCTGCGTTTGCGCAAGTTTTCCGCCACCGCAACATCAACTCTTTCGTGCGGCAATTGAATATCTGTGCGTGGTTCTCGGTACCTCGGCTCTAGGCGCAGACTGTTGACGCGAAGGTGCGCGCAGATAACTTCAAACGGCTTAGCGGTGTCGAGCTTCATAGCGCTCTGCCCGCCGCTCTACCAGGCCAGACCTCGACGAGCGATTGGACGGGATTCCGCCACGACTTGTTCTACAGCGAGGCGACGGGACGGACGTGCGACCTCGGCAAGATCAAGCCCACCAAAGGCAAGCACTACTCGGCGACTCGGAGGATGAGCGGGAGTAGCTCGACCGGGCCGAACGGGTCGACCAAAGCGCACGACCTCAAGGCGAAAGGCAAGGTCGGCGGAGCGGTGGCCGGGATCGAGCGCAAATTCTCTGCATAGCGTTGATTCGATCGTCCGCCCGCGGGACGTTCCCTATTTGTTGCCATATATCACCGTTTTACCCGCATGTCCACGATCGTGGCCAGCGAGCGGCGAGTGTGTGCCAGATCGAGGGACAAAGGGTCGATGCGTTGGCACCGGCCGCAGCAGGTCCACCTGAAAGCGGGGCGCGCCGTCGCTTAACCTGGTCCTGCTCGCCTGGGTTCGCGCACTGGGGCTTGCGCGGTCCAAGCATGTCGCAGAGTACAGACACGCTCGATGGCCCCGCTGTGCGTGAGGCTGGCGTAACCGCCGAGGACCACTTGATGACTCCGACTGATGACTTCACCGACGACGACCAAGACGATGACCACGATGCCGACGAGGACGCGGGTTCCGGCATGGAACGCACGAAACCCAAGAGGCAGCGCAGGAAACCGAACCGGAGCGCGCTCAGCAAGGTCAAGGGCCGTCGAGGCGCTCTCGTCGTCTTCAACTCGCTCCCGATCGACCTCGTCCTGGAAATTTGCGGTTACCTCGGCCCGGCCGACCTGTACACCTTGTCCATCACGTCAAAGATCTTCCGCCAAGTCGTCACAGGCCCCGCCAGCCCCGCGCTATGGGCCGAGGCCAGAGCCCGCGTCGGTCTACCCGAATTGCTGGTCCCGATGACCGACTTGCAGTACGCTGCCCTCCTCTTCTCCCGCTCCGGGTGCCGCTACTGCGATCGCAAGAATGCGGGGAGGCCCGATGTGTACCTCCGGTCCCGCGTCTGCACCGCTTGCTTGAAGGAACAGTGAGCCCGGAATCTTGTTCCGCAGGCACACATCCTTCACTGAACGTCCCCTCTCTCTCCCTGCCGCTCGCAGCTTCGTCGGAAGGACGACCGCGAAAGGTCGTCGGAATGTACAGGCGGCATTGCCCTTCCCGCATGCAGCGACCTTGCACATCATGCCGCACACCAACCGTGAGTTCGGTTGACCGCACAAACGTCTTTCCGACGCGTCGAGAACGATGCTCAACGACCGATTGCTCGGGGCAGCTCAACTCCGCGGAGGCCCGCTTTACCACCTGCAAGACATGTGGAAGCTCGACGACGAACTCAAGGAAGCATTTCCCAACCCGACTTGGCAGGAGGAAAGATTCCTGAGGGATCGCATCATTCTGGGACCGGATCATCTGCAAGAACCCGTCACGCCATTCGAGAAATGGGCAGTCACGATCGGCGAGAAAATCACGCCCCGACGCCAGGTACGGAAGTGAAGCCGCCGTTCTCTCGCATTTACTTCTGCTGATTTTGTTTGCCGTTCTAACAGGATGGCGAGGCTCTGCACGAGTGGCTTAAACGTCAGGAAGAGGCGTCCAAGATGTCGAAGATCGAAATTCTCGCCAAGCGCCGTACAGAGTACGTGGTCTAGCGATACCCTTCGTGACCGGCACTGGTTGACGCTCGAGCGTACTGTGCAGGCTCGAAGAGCGCTTCCAAGCTCAAGGATTCGGTCCGAGCGACTTTACGAACGCGTGGGCCCAGGATCCGCTCGTGAAGAAGGCGGAGCTGTTGACGGAACGCAGTGCGTCCGCATCCTCTCCCAGCTCTGTTTGTTCGCCTCGCGCTCATGAGCTGAGCCACTCGATCGAGACAGGTTGGACCCGAGCCGAGCCGATTCTGCGTGAGCGCCTGTTGAATGCTCGGCGCGACAACCGCTTCCACGAAATCGCCAAACGGTGGGCGAAAGAGCGGTCGTGGAGGTCCGGAACGCGGTCGATCTTCAAATACATCCTTCCGCCATCGGACTATGCCCCGCCTGCCGACGTCACGCGCTTCCTGCCTCTGGTCCAGCGTATCGTCGAGGCCGACTCCACGACAGTCAGTGGCGAGCAGTTCTACGCGGCGAATCGGGATGCCATCTTTGACGCGGTCGAGACCGTCTTCCACGAGCGTCTCGTCGCCCTGCTCTTGCTCGTCGCCGGCGCATGGAACGAGCTGAGAGCGGCGCAAGTCAAAGCCGCGGGTCTTTCGAGGGATGAGCAGATGCAAGACTGCGTGATCGAGGGGCTGGCGTGCTCCGACGTTCCCCTCCCACGTCTTCCCGCCTGGATCCCTCGCGACCCGAACCTCAAGTCAATCAGTGCGACGACCGACCAGATGGCCCGCTTCATCGACTCGCACGAGCTTGCGGTCTTTGTCTGTCAGAAATGCGACAACTTGCTCGTCGGGATGGACGCTATCAAGCACGTTCTTTACGGGTGGGGCGACTGCATTTCTCACCCGTCTGTCTCGCTCGATGAATGGTTACCGGTCGGCAATGCCGGTGATCGCGGTCTCACGACGAACGCTCCGACCTTGTTGCGCGGTCTCAAGCTCAGGGAGGTCGCCAACAGCGTCGACCTCGTCTGCAGCGACCCGCACCTGGAGGAGCGCGCCGAGATTTGCGAGGCCGACATGCCGGATGCGGAAAAATACGTCGTCCTGTTTGACTGTTCGTGCGACTGCCAGGCCGAACCAACGACGAAGATGTTTGGCAGGATTGTACGTGATCTGGTCGAGGGAGATTGAGCGAGCACTGGAGCGATGGACTGAACCAAATCTCGCCGACAGAACGCTCATCTCAACGCTCACGGCAAGCGCCACGACCACAAGGTCCGCGTCGCGCCGAGGGTCGACTACTCGACCGCCTTTGTCAACCTCGTCAACGATACGTTCGAAGAGATGGAAGGCGAAGGGGAAGTCGACGTGTGGGACTACGGTGACACCATGGACTACTGGTCGGACGGACCCTTCGACGGTCTAACTCAGGAAGAAGCAGACTTCCGCTTCCACTCGCTTTTCCCTTGATCTGTGCAGCCAGTCGGCGCAGCCACTGGGCCTTAATCTCGCCGCGCTTTGTTCGGAATGACGTACTGCTTCACCCGCTTGTAATTCATCTCGTACAGCTCTATGTCGTTCTATCGTTTGTCTTCGCCAACGTGATCATCCCCTACTTGCATAAGGCCGTCTTCAGTCGCTGCCAGGGCGTCGTACCCCGCCGGTACTCCTGCGGCTTCGACGACTTGCTTGCGCTCGAAGGCGACTCGAATCGCCCCTCCAATGATGATGCAGGCGCCGAGGATGGACCAGACGTCTGGCAGGCGCTTGAAAAAGATCCGCTCGAGAATCATGGTAAAAATGAGGTTGGTATCTGAGAAGTCGCGCTTCGTTAGACAGGCAAGATCGTGCCGACGTCGCGATTAAGCGGCGGAAGTACGCACAAGTGGCGAGGGCACCGCGGCCAGCTTTTTCCCGGATGAGTCCGTTCGTCATGAGAGTCTGCGAGAGGAATCCAAGGATCCCAATCGGCAGAAGCAAGGCAAAGAAGCGGGGCGTGAGGCGGAATACAGGCGGCGAGTCGAACACGATCGGGTACATCAGGCTGACGAAAGTCTGGATCCGCGCACGGTCAGCGCACAGTAGATACAGGCCCGCGGACGTCGGAAGCACTCACGCTATACATGGCGAAATAACTGATGCTGTGCAGGGCGCTCGCACGCTTGCCGATGAACCGGATGATGATGGAGACGCCACTCGACGCAAACACGCCGAAAAGAACGATCGAGACGCCGAGCGCACGCTGCTCCGGCGTTACGGCGTGCCCCGGCACATCTTCAGTGATGCCGCCCTTCCCCGGAAAGAGGAATGTCGGCTTGGCGATGAAGATGGTGCCGGACAGCGAGGATAGGCCGACGAGAGCCTCGAGGCGCGAGTAAGGCTCATGCAGAATGAGCCACCCGAGGATGCCGACGAGGACGGGCGAAATGAAGCACAGGGTGGAGTTATCCGCGAGCGAGAGATATTGCAAAGCGGCGTAGTTTGAGTAGAGGCTGGAGAGCGGTAAGCCGTCAACTGCTGACACTTTCAACGGTCGAGGACCACGAACGGATGAAGACTGTACCCAAAGAAGCCAACGAAGCCACGCAGCGCGAGGAGTAGGCGAATGCCTGGAGGGCCGGCGAACGGATGCGGGTCCCCCGACCACCGTAGATCTGTCAAGGTCAACATTAGCGCAGAGCCTCGTCAGGACAGCAGAATATAGTCGCAACAGACAAGAGTAACAGCCGCTGAACGTAATGGCCATACGGATCACGATGAGTTCCTAATAATGGCCTCCGCTGTCAGTCCCATCTAGACGAGCTCGAGACATCATGCGAGCACGAGCTTACCCAGACAGGGACCTGAACGTCCCGCTGAAGCAGCTTGACGCATGTGTTGACGATTGCGAATCCGAGCTGAGACGAAGCGATCAGGAGCAAGCCTGGGGGCCTCGGGTTAGCGGTCGAAACCGCGCAAAGGCGCGCGAGAATCCCCTCAACGCACCAGCATTTCTGTCGACGAACGAGTGAAGTGCCTGTGCTTGTGGCAGACGTGCCGTCAAACTAGCGAGCTTGCTCGGTGCAGCGTCCGATCCGTATGATCTCAACCGGCGCTGACGTTGGCGGTCCGCAGGCGAGACCTCGTCGTCGACGCCATCGTCGGCGTCCGAGCTGCCGAGGAGCCATGCACCCGATGGCCGTGTCCGATGACCTCGGTGAGGCTGCCTCTCGCGCTTTGCCGACGGATATCGAGGCTCCTCGAGTCCGACTTGCGACGCTGACTCCGATTCGGCCCCACTTTGAACGAGGGAAGGCGAGAGGAAGGGGACGGGCGAAGCGGACGCGCTGACGTGCAAGGGGCTGTCATCGAGTCGTACGTTGGTAGTGACAGAAGTCATCGGCGCATCGCAATCCACGCGAGTGACGGCAGAGAGCGTACAGCGTGGAGGCGGCCCGCAGCCGACTCGGGCGATGCGACCGTCAGGATTTTTTCCTTGTCGGCCGAGACGACCACGCGGTGGTAAAGTGCGCGCGCAAGGGCCGCTGCCCATTAACAAGTCCTGCATTCGAGATATCATCGTGTTGCGAGTTGCGAAAGTGAGTACAACATCATATGAGTGGCGAGCTGATCGATACATGCGAGGAGGGGAAAGGGAGCCGCTTAGGTAGGCAGGCCGTCAAACGGCTGCATCGAGGACCGTGGATGAAGCCGTTTCCTGGGAAGGCTCGACTTCGAGTGTCGCGGTCGAAGTAACGCCGAGTACAGGGTGCGGAGTGGACCAGGCGGCCTGCTCGGTTCGCGGCGGCCCACGCTTGACTTGTTCTGCCATCCCATCCCAGCTCGAAAGGTATTGGTCGCGAGCAATCCCGTCCCAGCACGAGCTGTTCTCGTCGAGGAAGCTGTACTCGGCCCAGCCGCGCGGCGGTGCCTCGAGCTTCTTGTCGAGACCTTCGCCGTCGAGTCCGCGGCCCTTGTCCTCGGGTGACAAGCGGACGCTCATCATGCCGCCAATATTGCCTTCGAGACGGTACACGAGCTGGTCGACAAGCTCGCGAATGCGATCCGTCCGCATGCGTAGGAGTCGACGGAAGAGGGCCGGCCCGTCTTTGCGGTCCTCGTTCGGGACCGATGCGATGAAGGGCAAGCCCCGTGGATGTCCGTTGCAGAGACGCGCGACGGTGGCAGCGAGAGGGCGAGTCGGCAGCGTGACTGTCAGGAGCGGAACGGCAAGGGGAGGGTCCGTATAAGGCGGGCCAGGTCGTACGTAATCGACGACGGGCGGGAGGAGCCGCGACTTGTGCTCGGCGATGAGCTCGTCGATGTCCTCGACCGTCCTTCCCGAAGTCGACGTTGCAGTCGCGTCCTCGCTCTGAACCTTGAGCAAGCGCTTCTTCTCGCTCTCGAGAGCGCGGATCAGGTGCGACGCCGGTCGATTGAGGAGCGAGCGCTCCTCGGGCGATCCGGGTAGGACCGCCAGGTCGAGATACTCCTTGCTCTCGTCGCGGCAGTGCCAGTGCGCCGGTGTCAATACCGGCTCCTTCGGGTGACCGTGCCGCAGCTTGACGAGTTTCGTCTCGTCTTCCTTCCACGTGCCGTAGTTGAGCTCCTTGAAACGCTCCTCAAGTTCGGCTTCGCTGCAGAACGAGCTGAAGCATTCGCGGCGAGTCGCGCGACCGTGGCCCCACCGGACTGGATACCGAGTGACGGCGAGGTACACTGTGTGCGGAGTATACGCTTCCGCATCGGGGCGAACTCGATTAGGGCCGATTCGGACGTCATACGAATCCTTCGCCTTGCGGGTCGGGTCCATAACGGTGAGGTACTCGAAGTGGCGAGGCTGCGTGAAACCGCCCATGTCTGCAGACAGGGACGAGCATCAATAGACGTTCAATAGTCATGGGAAATGGACGGTTACGCCGCGCAGCTCACAGGTCTTGACTGGCGTGAGTTGCGAAGTCAGGTCTTTCCGTTCGAGCCGTTCGGCACGCCTGACGCGCATCTCGGCGTAGCGCTTCAAGTCGGCTTCGCTCGGCGGCGGGTGTTCGATCACGCGCGGTTGCTTCTTGCGCTTCTTGACGGGCTCGGCGCCCTTTCCGTCTTTGCGGTCAGCAGCCCAGTGCGGCGGCAAGTCCCTCGGGGCTCGCCAGCTCGTCGTCCGGTCCTGGCGGGAACTGCTCCTCAGCTCAGTATCGTTCCCGCTGCCGGCCTCGTCGTCCCACGATTGCTGCTGCCGGGCGTACGCTCGACATCCTCGAGGCGGTTGAGCTAAATCGGCAGGGGTCCACCATGCGCAGCGCGACTTTGAAGCGACTCCGAGCGCCACCTTGAGCCCTCCTTGCAGCAGCATGCAGTACAAATGTCTATAGCTCGTCACGAGACGGCAGTGTCCTGCGCGTTTGAAGTCGTCGCCGCTGCAATTCCAGTCTAGTTGTAATCCGTGAATACAAGACGGTGGTAATGATTCAGGCCGATTAGCTTTTCGTGTAATCAGACACGCGTCTCCTCAGACGAGCGCTATACACGCGTTGCACAGCTGCGACGAGGCGACGCAGACCGAGAGCTCGCTCAGACTCGACAGTGCTGTGCACAACTAAGCGTCGCGCTCGCCCGTGACCGCGTCGCTCCTCTCTCTGTTTCTCCCCACTTGGCTGGGTCAATCTCGTCGCCAACTAGAGATGGCGTACAACTCGCAATCTGCGTCGACGCCCTTGCTCGGGCAGCTCGACGGTCAAATCTCGGCCGACGACGAGTCGGCAGCCGAACAGGGTCGCAGCCGCGCGTACGACACGTCGGGCAGCAACTCACAATCCGCAGGCGTGTCGGGGTCGATGCAACCTCCTGCAGCACGCGGGAGCGTCAACGTGAACGGCGTAGGTAGCACCGACGCCAACGCGTCGATCTGGCAACAGAGCGCACACCCCGTTGCGCTGTTCTGCCTCTTCTTCTTCCGCTCGGCGGCGATCGCAACCTACCTACTCTGCGGATTCTTCGTTTCGTCATACGTCTTCTCGGTACGTGTGCACGCATGACCGGTTGGACTCGATGAACCTGAAGAATCTGACCGGGCTCTGAAACGCAGACCGTCCTTGTCGTCGTGCTCCTCGCGCTCGACTTTTGGACGGTACGGAACGTGTCCGGGCGGGTCCTCGTCGGACTCCGCTTCTGGAACCAGGTCGATGAGGACGGAACCTCTTTCTGGGTGTTCGAGAGCAGGAGCGTGAGTCGGGGAATGTGGAGACCGCGCGCGAGCTGCTTTCCGGCACTCACAATCTCTCTCCTTCGTCGTAAACAGCCAGATCAACCGGCAAACGCGGTCGACGCAAAGATGTTCTGGATTGCTATGTATACCGTACGCTGCTCCACTACATCTGTAGGCAGCGCAACTCCGAGACCGTGGATTCTGACGACGACGTTACGCAGTTCCCGCTCGCGTGGGTCTTGCTGCTCTTCGTCGGGATCCTCAAGTTCAACATCTCGTTCCTCCCGATCGTCATGCTCGCGCTCGTGTTCAACGTGACCAACACCGTCGGCTACACGTATGGTGAGCTGCGTCTCGAAGCCTGGCGCGGCGTGTTTTCGATGCTGACTGGAAGTGGCTTCTCCCGCAGCGGTACGGACGGTTCCCTCTCCTTCTGCTAGTGCTGTGCAAAATTGCATATGTCCCGCCACTGACGGGTGGCGCGATTCCCTTCTTGCAGGACCGCGACGCGAAGCGGAAATGGGCGACGGGAATGGCTGCGCAAGGCATGCTCGGCCAGATGGGAGGCTTCGGCGGCAGCCTGGTCAGCGGAATTGCTGGTTCCGCTTTCAGTCGGTTCTTTGGGTAGGCGCGAGGAGTCTCTGCGCGCCAATAGAGTGTCATTTTCCACCAGGCACTTGGCCGAATCGGACAGGATCGGTCTATACTAGAAACGCCCTGATCTTTTTCGCTACGCCGAGACTGCGCAGTGCATGCAAGTCTAGTGAACAGCTCGTTAAATCTCACAATACATGGAAGGAGGACGCTCTGATTGGACTAGTGGCAGCGCAGCTGCAGCGCGGGTGCCCCTCCTTCCTCCCCTCGCTCTCCTTCCTTGTCTCCTTTCCGGAGCAGCGACTGCTCAAAGCTGCTGATGACATCTGAGGAACCTGCTGAGCATGTCCGCCGCGCGCTCCTGCCGCTGGCTGACCCCAGAGGACTACACTTCATGCTAGCTTGACACGATTTCGCATATATTTGCGCTGCACCGGCGCTCCAAAGTTTCGGCTGCACCGCCTCGTCTTCCCGCTTCCCGTCTGAATGCAAGGACGCGACATCATCGCTCTGCGCCACTCGGTTCAGGAATCGCCGGACACGAGTCTCGAAACAACTGCGATAAAAGCACCTCGCGCAGTCGCTGTATACGCGATCTAGCCGAGCTCACTGACGATCGGCAAACGACGGTCGCGTGAGGGGCGATCTTCACTCCCTCCTCCTCCGATTCGCGACTCGCGGCGCTTTCACGTGGGACGGTCGCAAACAACTCGAGACGCTTGTACAGCGGGCAGAAACACTGTACGCCCCAGAGACTCTATCGACCGTTCACCTTCGGACCCCTCGCCAGCGGACCGACCTTCGGTGTCGGCGAGTCTCAGAAAACAAACCGGCGCCCGAGTCCGCCTGCCTGTTTGGGCGGGTCCGTCGCTTCGCCACTCGCTCAAGCGCGCAACGACAATACTTAAGCACAACCGCGCCCGGCATCGTCCTAGAGTCACCCAAGACAAGGCGCCGTGCACAGATCCTCGACTGCACGCACCTCGGCTGTCCCTTGTGGTTCCGCGTGACTCGGGAGGCCGCGTCCGCCTCGACGCTCGCGCTCTCGTAACCTCGCCGCTCTGCTCGCTCAACAACCAACCGGTCGACTCGGAACGCTGCAGCAAAGCGTAGCTCGCCCGGGGGGAGGGATGGAATCGTGGCAGTCGGCCGCGAGTGAAGGGACAGAGATGGGTCCACCATCACGCACTTCGGCTGGCGCTGCCGGTCCGACCCGTCCATATCTCGCGAACGACTCGCAGGCGTACGGCATGGACAAGGGCGCAGGCAGCGCGAATGCGGTCGAGAGTCAGAATGGCGTCCCCGAATGGCGACGCCAGCCGAGTCACCATTCGTTCTCGGGACATGTCGCGGGGTTGGCGGCTTCGCGACCCAACACCTCGTCTCCCTCCCACTCTGCGAGCGACGGCGGGTTGCGCTCGGATCCGAGCGGACCGACCTCGCCGGCATCCAGTCACCCGAGACCTCCGAGCGCCCTCTCTTCGACTTCGTCCTCCCATCCTCGCAATCTATCGTCGCCGCGCTCCAATCAGCCTTCGTACCCTTCTTCAAGCCTCAGCTCGGCTGCCGCATTCGATTACGACGACTTGCTCGGTCCTCGTCGCAATCCGGGCGCGACGTCAGCACCGTCGCTTTCGCCGCCTTCGTCCACTGAGGACGACAAGCGCCGCGGCGAGGCTCGGCTGCGCGGTTTGGGATTCGATGCAGTCAGCCTTGACGTGCCGGCGCAGAGCAGGGCAGAACTCGAGCAAAATCCCGGCCGTGAACAGAAGGTCGAGCGTTCCAGCTCTTCGAACCACCCATTCGCGAGCCACACCGCGTCGGACGGCGATCTCGAAGAGACGTGGTCACAATTGGATGATATCAGGCTCGACGCCCAGCTTTCTTCGCCGCCGCATATTTCGAACGCTTCGTCCTCATCCCAGTATGGTTCTCACGCCGGCGCCGGAGCCGGACCACCTGTCGGAAGTCCACTCAGTCCACATGTCACACCGTTCGCGCCGGCTACCACGCAGCTTGGTCCGCGCCATCAACAGACGCCGTGGTCCTCTTCGGCGAATGCGTCCAGCCTCGCAAGTCTTGCGGAACGCGCGCGCGAACGAGAGGTTAGTACTCGAGAGCCTTGACTCGAATACTTGTAGCGACCCGACACTGACTATTCGCAAATCAGGCGAGTTGGACGTCGAGCTCGGCTGGTGTCGCTTCGACTACGTCTTCGCAGAGAGCCTTCCCAAACTTGTCCTCGCCGTCGTCGTTCACTTCTTCGCCCGCCATCTCGACAAGTTCGCATTCGGCTACTGGCCCGACTTATTTCTCTGCACGGACGCCCGTGCAATCCAGCTCGATGTTTGGCTTCACTTCGACGATGCAGGAGACGCCGACCAGCGCGACGAGCCCGGACGCGTACCCGACCCGCCACCCGTCCTACGCTTCGACTCTGATGCCAGAGTCCCGTGACACTGGCCAGGATCGGGGAGTCCTTCCGCGTCTGAGTTCCCTGCAGGCGATTCCGACCTCGTCGGGACCGGCGAGCACTTCCGGCGCAGAATCCGTCTCCTCTGGCACGGTCGACGAGGTGACGACGGTCTTCGTGGTCGGCTTCCCTGACGATGTCACCGAACGCGAATTTCAGAACATGTTCACCTTCGCGGAAGGATTCGAAGCTGCTTCTTTGACGGTTCCGTCCTACTCGAGCGACGAACCGGCAGCTCGGCCAGCGCAGGAAGAGGCGCCGCCGTTCTCTGGCCTGCCGCAGTACATCATTCAAGCCACGCGCGACCCTTTTGCGTTACCGCGGGACCTCGGCGGCGCGCCGGCAAATGCCAATTCAGGAGCGAACCTTCCGGCAGGCCCGACGCCGCGCAAGCAAATTATCGGCTTCGCGCGGTTCTGCAGTCGCCAGCATGCTCTCGCGGCGGCAGAAGTTCTGTCGGGTCGCAAGATCGACCCTGAAAAGGCGATGGTCCTCAAAGCCGAGATGGCGAAGAAGAATCTTCACTTTAGGAAGTCGCTGCCGACGTCCAGCACAGCCGGCGCGGACTCGCCTGCGTCGATTGCCCCGTCTGCTGTCACCGATGGGCCTGCGTCTACCGCTAGGTCGGCAGGCTCCTCGTCGCTCGCTCCTCCGAACGTCTCGCAGATGGCGCCCGGACAGGGACCATTCCCGACCGAGATGCGCCGCCATCCATCAGTGACGCCGTCGGGTCTCGAAGCTGCTGCTGCCTCTGTCGCAGCAGCTGCAACGAACGCCGCTTCGGCCATGGGCGGTTCCGGCCCGTCCATCCCGCTCAGCGCGCTGGACTCGGCGACGCTGGCCAAGCTCGCCAGTGTCAGCAACCTGAACCCAGCTGTTCTGGCCGAAATAGCGCGCCAAAGTGCCCTCGCCAGCGGAACGGCTCAGAAGCCCGCGCTCGGGGCGGATCAAGGGTACGATGCGCGCGGACGGGTACCGCAGTCTCGAAGCTACCGGCAGGGATCGTTCGAGGATTACGCCGCCGAGCCGTCCGACATCTATGCAGAGTCCATCACGGCTTCATCATCGACAGCTTCACAGCCGCGGTCTCAGTCTGGCGTTACCGACACGGCATTCGGGCACGGTCTTCCGCAGCAGTCCACGCATGAAGTGGACCACGCCCGTCTCCAGAACCGGCTCGGGCTCGATCAGGCGGCGCTCGTCGCTCACGCGATGTTGCGGCAGCAGCAGTCGCAATCGTCGCAGTCGCAGCAACAAGCTCACCGAGGTCCGCCTCCTCGCGACGCTCTCACCGGCTCGTATATCGCGTTCCCGAGCGTGGAGGGGTCCACTCAACCCTACGTAGCGGGACCACTACAAAGTCCACCCCTTGCGTACGCCATACCTCGCTCGCAAAACCCCGCCGACATGAACGCTCCGAAGAAGTGAGCCTCAATTTTAGACTGTTTTTTCCTCCGCTATTCGTCCGATTGACCGCCTTCTCTACGCAGTACGCTCTACGTTGGTGGTCTTCCTGCAGTTCTTCCTTCCCTGACCGGACCTTTCAGCGCTTCCCATCTTGAAGATAGTGCGTTAGCCGTGCTCTACCAGTCTCTTCTGCGCAATAGCTGACGGGCATCCTCTTTTAACGCCAGGCCTACGGAACGCTTTTTCTCGCTGCCCTGGGTTCAAGCGCCTGCAGTTCCGATCCAAGTCGAACGGGCCGATAGTTTTCGTCGAGTTTGTCGACACGGCGCATGCGACCCGTGCGATGCAGGAACTCTACGGGCATACACTCGGCGGCCTCGTCAAGGGTGGCATACGCCTCAGCTACTCGCGCAACCCACTCGGCGTTCGCTCCAACGGCCCGTCTCAAGGTGCGAGTCTGTTACCAGGACACGGCCATCCCGCGATGGTCGGCGCCGAGGGTCAGGCCGCCACGTTGTTCTCCAGCTCGCCATTCGGGCCCGCCTCTGGCTCGGCGCTCCCGAACCATACGCAGTTTGACCCATTCGACCCGCATCGGCGTCCTCCGGACCCCATCTATGGCGAGAACCCCGCACGCTCGCCTCCGACAATGTCGCCGCTCGCGCAGCCTAGCTCGCTGTCGTCGTATCGCTTCGGGGCGCCCGGTCAGATCAGCCCGCCGGCGACGAGCGCGAGCCTGTACGGCGGTAATTTTTCGCCATTCGGTTTCGACCCGTAATCGATCAAGTCACTCAGCTCGAAGTGACAACCAATTTCGCCTTCTCCTTATCATCTTCTAACCCTTCCTAATATCAGCAAATACAGACCGCAACGAGGTCGAGTCGCTACCATATGTTTCTTCATATCGCACCGCAGATTTCCCCTTTCCCTTTCGCATCTCTATACCCGCGCGCACTCCCCCCACTCGCATATAGCAAACTTCGCAATGCCTCTTCGCGTCCACTTTCTTTCCCTTCCTTGCTCCTGTACACCATCCACCTTGTCTATAGCAGCATGCTCACAGCCAGCATGTTTCCTGGTTTTCTCCTCCCTCATCGCTTGTCGTCTTCATTTTCTCACTGTCATCCTCCTCATTCGCTTTCCCGTTCCCAAGCATAACATCTGTCCCTGTTTCTTGTGCTTCTCTCGTTTTCTCGCAATGTCTACTCGCTTCGGAGCAAAAGTGCGGGGACCATGGCAAGCGAGTCTCTGATTACCGCTCTGCTTTGACGCGTTGTCGCAAAGCTTCAAGCTGGGCCGACCGCCTCTCCGCAGCCGCGGTCGCTTCGTCCGGCGCCTGACATTGTTCTGCGGTGAAGCTGGCGGGCGAGGCTGATCCCGTTGGAGACGGCGAGGACTCGAGGACCATCTCACTCGCCGGGGTCGTCGCTCCCGACTGCTCTTCGGTAGCGAGGATGCTCGCCGCCGAGTCCCGCCGAACGTTTCGCTGAGCGGTCGACTCGTCTTTTGGCAAGACGCCGAGCCACCTGAGCGCCGTTGAGCCCGTTCGGACCGTCCTTTCGATGGCGGCGCGGGTGCTCTTGGCGGCGACGAGGCCGCCGAGGGCTCCGAGTCCGGCCCCGATGGCGAGTGCACCCGAAAGAGCGTACAAGAGGGGCTCGAGTGCCGAGATGACGTTTTGGGCAAAGGCGATCGGGGCGAGGACAAACGTCGAAAAGAGGAAGCGGATCGGTGACAGGACAAGGAGGACGAGCGAGAACAGGCTCGCTAGGACGGTCCAAGCGAGGGATAGGATTGGCGTCAGGACGTAGACGAGGAGGAAACGGAGGGGATGGTGGATCGCGTAGGTGAACAAGGGTCGGAAGACTGCGCAAGATCCAGCGCGGCGTGTCAGCACGGGGTGGAATCCTGATCGGCGCATAGAGAACTTACCTCGGAGCTTGCCGACAGTCCGCAAAAAGTCGGCGGGCGGCTCGGCGACCAGTGCAGTGGCATTCCGAGCAGCAGGCGGCGCTCCTTGAGTGGCTGGATCCGGTCGTCTCGACCCGTCGTCTAGGGGGATGTAGAACGTCTCGCGGACGATGCGGATCCCGCCTTTTGCCGCCTCGTCTGTTCTCTGTGACGCAACGTTGCTCTCGCTGTCGTCTCGCCGGTCCGAGCCTCGAGTCACGGCCGCGGTGAGGCGTTGTCGTTCGCGCTTTTCCTCCTCGGCGCGCTGTTCGAGGCGGACCTGCCTCCTCGCGCGTTCGAGGACTTGCTCGTACCCGACGGGAGCTGCTCCGTCTACTGCGGGCCAGATTGCCGTCTCGAGGATGTCGTTCAAGTCTGGATCGCGAGCGAGGGCGGCGCTGTCGTGCCGACCCGGTTGGACTTGAGCGGCGAATGCGGTTCCGACGAGGTAGGTCACGGTCGCCGCAGTGAGCCAGTACTTGAGAGAGGGCGCTGTGCTCCTCGTGCGCCTCCTTGTGCGCCGTCGTTGCTGCATGGCAGAGAGACGTCTGTCCGGCGTACGATGACGCAAGAGCAAGCGTGGCCGTTTCACGATGACCGGGCTTGCGCGCGTACAGGGACAGAGGACGACGGCGAGGCGTACAGCTGTAGCTGGCCGAGCTCGGGTAGACGATACGGGCAGAGAACGCGAGCTATACGAAGAAGAGGAGAGCGGTAAAAATAACTAATCCGAATAGAAGATTACAAACTCCAGTGTATTCCCACATTATGAATCGCGGGTGGTGCGGCCCCACTTTGGTCCGCGTTGTTCGACTCGCCGTGCTCTCACTCTCGCTGTGCACACGACTGCAAGGGATGCTAGCAGCGACGAGAACAGCTACAGTAAGGGCCGCAGTCAAACCGAGACTCGCGGCGACGACGCCGAAACGCTCGCTCGGGAGGACGAGTCGGTCCAACCCGCCGAGATCATCGGCGCGGCACGCCACTCTGTACGGTCCAGTCGTACAGCTGTTCCACCCAGCGGGACCTTCTACTGCCAACAATGCCGCCAGTGGCAGCAAGGGAGGTGACGGAGCTGGCTCGGCTGCTACCACGAGGAAGAACCCGAGGCAACTCGTCGCGCACCTCGACGAGTACGTCGTCGGTCAGACCAGGGCAAAGCGAGTCCTAGCAGTCGCGTAAGTGGCGTCTCCACGCGAGAAGCAAAGGGTCTCGCCGATCGAGCTGAACAGCGAGGAACTGTGCGCAATGAACCCAGGGTCTACAACCACTATGCGCGCATACCGCTAGCTCCCTCCGCCGCCTCTCCGGCTGTCGATCCTTCTACAGAAGCATTGAGATCTTCCAGTCGTCCGTCGAGCTCGAAGCAAGACAAGGCGGCACCGACTCCGCCGCCGGGCTTCCCGGCGTCATTCACGGCAGGATGGACCCAGGTCGAACCGACAGCCGACGAACGCAAGTTTGTCGACATGCACCTTGCGCGCCTCGCCACGTTGCCCGAGTGGTCGTCGACTCCTTCGGGAGGGCTCATTGGAAGGCCGAGCTTGCAGCGCCATGCAGCCGATCTGAAGCCGACGAGGAAGAGGAGGTCGGCGGCGAAAAAGGCAGAAGAGGGAGACGACACCTCGTCGCCCTCAGCTGTCGACAAAGCTACAGCTCGGAGCACGTCAGACGAGAAGAGCACGAAAGACGGCGCTCCGCAGCAGGAAGACGAGCTGGAAGAGCGTTTCTACCGAACGCCGTCGGGCAAACTCGCCCTCGTCAAGACCCGAGCCTCCGACCCTTCCGCCGCGCCCGAAATCTCGATCTTTGACACGTCCGAGTCTTCGACCCTCGCTGCGTCCGCGGCTGACGAACGGACCGATGTCAGCGCGATCCTGTCCGACTTTCTCGGACAGCGAGTCGGCGAACCGATCGCGTCGGCTTCGCTCGCAGCCAACAAGGTCGAGCCGCTCTTTGAGAAGAGCAATATCCTTCTCCTCGGGCCGACAGGGACGGGCAAGTCGCTTCTCGCGCGGACTCTCGCTCGCGAGCTCGAAGTCCCGTTCGTCAGCGTCGACGCCGCGAGCTGGACAGCGGCGGGATATGTCGGAGGGGACGTCGAGGAGTGTATAGCGCGGCTTGCTGAAGCCGCGGATGGCGACCTTGAAAAGGCCGGACGGGGCATAGTCTTCATCGACGAGATCGACAAGATTGCTGCGACGAGCGGCACAACGAGGGACATCGGCGGGACCGGCGTCCAGCAAGCGCTACTCAAAATGCTCGAAGGTTTGCTCTGACGTCGCGTCGAGCGCCGATGGGACGCGAGCTGACACGCTGGATGCGGCTGCAGGCACGACGGTCAACATCAGCGAGCATGGTTACTCGGGCGGCGGCGGCGGCGGACCGGCGTCCATGTTTGGCGGCTTTGGTCGGAGAGGACCTTGTGCGTGGCTCTCGCTGATGTTTCGCGCGAATGCGCTCGGCTGACGTACGGCTCTACTCTCTAGCGCGAGAGCCGGCGATGGTCGATACGACGAATATCCTCTTCGTTTGTGCCGGCGCATTGCAAGTTCTATTCGTTCCGTCGCAGCCAGACTTCTTTCGAGCTAATCTGCGTCGCGACCTGCAGCGTCGGTCTGGACAAGATTGTCCAGTCGAGGATCTCGAAGGGTTCGATCGGCTTCACCAGCAAGATCGCGCCGGCGCCGGCAACGGCTCCGGCTCCTGCAAGACGGGCACCCGCCACGCTCTTATCCTCATCGAACACTGTTACGGCGACGTCTCCCGTGCCCGCAACACCAGTGACGGCCGACGGCTTACAACCGGACCTGAGTCCTCTACTCGAACAAGTCGAGCCGCAAGACCTCGTGCAGTTCGGCTTGATCCCCGAGTAGGTTCGCCTTTCGTCGATTCACTTCGGAGCGTGAGCTGAGGAGTCACGTCTCTACAGATTCATTGGCCGCATCCCGATCACGGCAGCGCTCAAAGCGCTGTCCGAAGGCGATTTGATCCGAATTCTGCGCGAGCCCAAATTCTCGCTCGTCCAGCAGTACACCGACTTGTTCGCTGCCAGCGGCGTGCAACTGTCGTGCGTTGCTTCTCGTCCAAGCACCTGCAATCGTCGCTGACGAGACGATCGATGACAGCTTCACGACGCCGGCCCTGCAAGCAATCGCTGCGCAGGCCGTCAAGAAGCAGACAGGCGCACGAGGTCTCCGCCGCATCATGGAACACGTCCTGCTCGACTCGATGTTCGACGCACCGCAATCGAGCATACGCTACGTTCTTATCAACAAGGCGGTCGTCGCTTCGGGCGAGCCGGCAAAGTACTACAGTCGATCGCAGAAGCACCTGTTCGAGATCGATCATACTGCCGAGGAGGACACGGTGCTTCCGAGTGATACAGGATCGACTCCGGCAGCGGAGCACATGCAGTCTAAGTCTAAGAGGCGCTCGGCGGGGTTCTGATCTTTCGTGTTGTCCGTCCACTTGTAGCTGTGCATCCGCTGTTGTATTGCTTGATTGAGGTAGTGTCGGGGCATACGAATGAGCTTGACGCGAAATGCTCACTGAAACCTGGGGAAAGCAAAGTGCATGTACGGGACTCGAGCTACATAACGACAACAAAGTGGCACAACGTGTTCTGCTCTGCGATTTCCGGATGCGCAAGATCACAAGTACTGCAGTTGTATAACGAGTCAGTATCAGCAAGCCACCTAACGGAGCGGTACAAGAAGCTCACAGGTACGCTGGAGAAGTCGAGCTGATCACCAAAGTCGTCCGCACCGCCGTCGTCATCATCGATTGGAGCGTCCTCTTCCTCGTTGCCGTCGTAATCTTCCTCGTCGCCGTGGTACTCGCCGCGGACGCGCTTCTTATAGTCGTCGACGGCTGTGGCAGAGTCATCTTTGCCTTTCCGGCCAGCGGCGATCGCTCGGTACCGCTCGAAATCGCTCTCGTCGGGCATGCTCCCCGGCATAGATGAGCTGCGAGAGCGACTGTGCTCGTCGAAGTCGTCTTCGTCCTCCTGTACCGCGCCGCTTTCGAGATCGTACGTCTCCTCGGGGACCGTCGCCTGCAACAGAGGGCTCGTCGGCGTTCCGCTACGCGTCGCACGGTTGTTCGCAGTGCCATCCGCCAAGGTTCCGCGAGACGACCGCCGGGACAGACTACTCGCGAGATTGCCGAGCCGTCCGAGTGAGAGGCGGCTCGTCGATTGGTCCGATCTGGCCGACAGAGCCGGTGACGGCGGCGCGAGTTCCGGAATGTCGATGTCGATGGTGGGCAGGGGCACACGCCAGTAATTGAAGTCGCTGAAATCCGGGACAGTCTTGCGAGTGATTGGCGGAAACATTTGATCGACGAGGTCCGTCATATGGATGTAGGAGGACTTGTAGCCAGCTAATTCGAGCAGCTCCATCTTGACTTCGCCGTTCGAGTCGATCGTGAAGATGCGAGATGAAGGGATGTCGACGCTGCGATACGACAAGGCGTCCGTGATACGGTTTCCGAAACCGGCGTAGAAGGGCGACCGCTCGCCGAAGAGGCGAGAGATGTCGCGCAAACAGGCCATCTTGAAGACTTCCGGTTTGCGCATGATGACCTCCCTGGAGATCGAAGCTGGTCAATCAGACTGCGTAGCAAACCCAGACGTGCTCGAAGCCCTTACCGGTGCAGCGAGGTCATGAGTCGGTCGGGGCTCATGATGACCGGACCTTCGGGAAGCTGGTAGCCGTTCTGCTTGATGCCTTTGAGGTACTCGCGAGTCGTGTCGGCCTGGCCGATCGCGCGCGACGTAAGGTACATCAGCTTGTAGCCGTTCCGGCTGATATCGGTGTAAAGCTTGGCAACGCCAAGGTGCGTCCAATCCCGCCCGATCATGGTGAAGACGTGTCCGAGCGCGTCCGATCTGCGAGATCTAGAGCGTGAGCATAGAGCAGGGAGAGGTATCCAAGGTCGGCGACTCACTTGGTGATCGTGCCGTCGATATCAGAGATGACGACTTGAAAGTCCGACTCCCAGAGGAAGATGCGCGAAGTACAGGTGGCGTAGCCGGAGTAGGAGGATCGAACAGAGAACGACACCGAGTTCATGCCCTTCTTGAGGCCGAGCGTTTTCTGTTCAGAGAGGACGGCGAATATCAGTGATCGTTGAACAAGCTGGAGCATCGTTGACACGCGTACGAGCTGCTCCGACGTCAAGCGCAGGGTCTTCGCATAGTGCTTCGTGTGGTCTTCTGCCGGGAAATCGTCGTCGGCAGGAGGGGCCGGCGGCGAAATCGCAGCATCTTCGGGCAGTGGACGGGGGGAAGCCGGCGCACTCGTCGGAGGCGTCGTCACCGAACCGGTGTCTTCGGTGGGCTGACTCGCGGTCGAAGCGGCATCAGGCGGAGGCGCCGATCGTCCGCGTCCCCACCATAGGCTCCAACCGCGTCGATGCGTCTTTGCCGGTTCGTCGGTCCCCGTACTCTGCCGCGCGCGCCTATGATGTTCGGGATGCGCGGCAAGGGACTTGCGGTAGACGGCGAGAGAGGCGAGGACGGGCGAAGCGTTATCCCACGTCAGGTAGCGTCCGGAGAACTTGACCACAAGGTCTGGGTTCTCGGGAATACTGTCCTGCTCAATGAAGTCGTTGAATGTGACTTGATGATCACGGAAGAGGCGCTCCGCCGCCGCCTGGATAATTCCGATGATCAGTCCGGATCAGACCGACGCGAGATCACTCGCAAAACGCACCTTGTTCAGGTGTTCGAGCCCATCGCTTCCGCAGAGACTCAGCTCAAATACGTAAACAGAACCGCCCGACTTGAGCGAGAACTGCATCGGCGTCGCCTGGAACACGCCGTCATCCGGAGCCGACGTGCCTTCGGCTTCAGCATGGAGCGATTGCAAGTCGGAGATCGACATTGGCCGACCGGGAGAAGAGGCACGCTCACTACGATGCGAACGCGCGTTCTCGCCGGCAGCGTCCGCTTCGCTCGTCGCGTCAGCAAGGTCGAGAGGCGGGATGGGCGTAGCGGCGCGTGATAGCTCGTCGCTGCCGTCGAAAAAGCTGCCGAGGGTCGTCGGGTCCGTCGATTGCAGAAGAGCTTGAGTGAAAGCGATGATATCGCTTTCGGCCTCTGTCGAAGGCGCAGACTTCGTCAGCCTGCGGTCACGAGGAGAACGTTGTTCTGGCGCACTTACTCTCATCGATGCCCATCTTCGACACTTCACCTTCGAGTTCCTGTTCGGCCCGCTTCGACTTGGCTCTGATCTCGTCCTTTTCGTCTTCGACCTTGTAACCGCTCATGTCGAGCATGAGCGCGCCAGTGTCTTCCGGAGCGGAGGCGGCGCGCGCATCTCGAAGGACTCCGTCGGAGTCCAGCCGATTCTTTCCGGTCGCGTAGTGCTCAAGGGAAAAGCTGTGCTCGCGATCAATCGCGCCGTCGGCGGCGACTGGGTGACCGAGGCCGCTCTCGCCGCCAAGGACCGACCTGACGTCGCGGTTCTTGTCGCGCGCAGCCGCGATAACGATGTCGCCAGTTTCGTCCTCATCTCCTAGTGACATCCCAGCTAGCCGGTTCCGGACTTCGTCAGTCGGTTGGCCAATATCGGCGCCGCTGCCCTTCAGGTCGTATTCGGAATTGGATGTGCGGCGAAATCCATGACGGGGCGAGCTAGCCTCTTGTCGGTACTGATCCTTCAGCCTTGCGTCGTGAATCTCTTGCGCCGGCCGCTTCAGAGCGGCTGCGCCGGTCGCAGCGATCCGGGCCGCTACGTTTGAGACCGGCGAGGGGATGTGCCGACCAGGTCCATACGGTTCCTCGCTCTCATCCGAGTGATGCGCCTGCGATGGGCTGGGTCGACCGCGGCCCGAAGAAGGGGTGGGCGACTCGGAGCGTGCTCGCGGCAACTTGGCCGGGCCGGGGAAAGGTGGGCTCGGGATCGTTCGTATTGTCGCCGCCGGCGAAGCGTTTGCGAAAGATATCGAAGGAGGCGGGCTGAGCGGAACGGGCGCATTTGACATCGGCGTGTCGGGAGCTATCCGTGTAACTGGATGTCAGCGTCGGGCGCCGCTAAAAGGCTTTTGTCGGAAAAGGGAGGAACGTGCCATCCTCGTCGGCGTCTTGATCCCGCCGGACAGACTCTCGACTCTCGCCAGACTCCATCGCTGGCGCATCCAAGTCGAGCGGCTCCACCTCCTGTGGCGGTGTGGTCAGGTCAGCAAGTCGTAAGGATGCTGCCGAGTCGTTCTTTTTCCTCCGGCCTCACCCCAGCGTCGCTTCGACCGTCATCCGAAAGCGGACCCGAAAGCGGACTCGTCTGCATGTCGGCGGGAACATCGTCTTCGGTTTCAAACACGAAGAACGCCTCGCCGGTCTCGCCGACCTTCATGTAGAACGGGATGCGCTCATCGTTGACGGCGATCCGAACCTGTTCGGAAGACACTCGGTGGTGAGCAAACCGTCCAGAAGCACCTCGGTCCGGCGCCCAATCGACCAAGTACCTTCTTGTCGACCGGCCTGAGGACGCTCAGCTTGCCGAACCGGACGTGGAACGGCGAACAAGCGAGTTCGACTTGACCCGACTCGGTGGGGCGCTCGACGACGATCACATCGATCGCACCCGTCAGGGTCGCAGGGTTGATGTCCTTGTAGTACTGGACTGCCTGCACGATTGCTCGTCATTCAGCGAGCTGTCTCGTCCGGACGGGGCGGACGCGCGACAGTCGCGACGAACCTTTGCGACCCAACTCGCCATGTTGACGCCTTTTCCGACTCTGTGCAGTCGCTGCCGGGCCGGTCTCACAGAGCAGAGACTAGACTGTAAGGTCGAGAGTACAGCGAACGAGAAAGAAGCTGAGAAGGAGGTTGGGCGAGAACTGGAGTTCGGATCGACCGACTCTTCGCTGTCACGCGGATCTTTCAGGACGAGCGAAAAAAAGGTCTTTTGCTGCACAGCGAGACTCTCGATTCCCGACATACCGCACCACCTGAGAGTGAGCGAATACAGCCTTTGCAAAGTGCATGCGAAAATACGAGACTTGTCTGATCCAATAAGGTCTCTTCTGCCCGGCAAACAGCTCCGAGCCTCTCACTTCCGTCGGCTCGGCGTCTTCTTGGACGCCGTTGCGGTCGACTTGGCCTTTGGAGAAGCAACCTCGACCTTTTGACTGCGAACAAGAAACGCATCAGTCGGACCACTTCGCGTCAGAGCGAGATGCGGAAGGCGGAAAGCGTACGCTGGGGTCTCGACAGCGGGCCTCTTCTTACGCGCTTCAAACTCTCGTTGAAGCTTGGCGTCATCCTTGTGGAACTGTAAAGCACAACAAAGCATCAGTATTGGCGTATTGGACGGGTACATGGCAAAGAAGGGCAAGACTGGCGTACCCAAGATACGACAAAGTTCATGATGAATCCGGACAGGCCCAGCAGGACGACACTCGGCATCTTTGACGAGAAGGTGTGAATCTTTGCCCACAGCTTGGCCAGCCAGCTGAGTTGCGGTTCACTGCGGAAGAAGGGGTCGTGTGAGTAGGTACGATCGACAGGCAGACGCCAGCTCATGCAAACTCACAGACGCCCACCCGGCGCGAGGAGACCCTGCCAAGGCGCGACAGTCGACCAGACTTCGGGTTTCCCGAGAATCTCGGCAAGCTCCTCGTCGTTGGGGCGGACGTGACCGGGCTTGAGGAAACGGAGCGTCTGCATCTGGTCGGTACCGATCACGATGACCGGAGTCCTGCGTAAAGACATCGCGGGTGAGCCACGGAAGCTATGACTTGCACTCCTTGTTGCAGGTGAACGTACTTCCACACCCACAAGCGCGTCGGCAAGACCGTCTCGCGCGCGTAGTTGAGGCGGGCAAAGTGCATCTTGGCCGGCAAGGGACCGCCCGCTTCGTGCGAGTACCGGAGCGAGACATTGTTCATGCCCTCAAGGAAAGGCTTCGAGACGCTGAGGGCGATGCGAGCCGTCCGTCAGCGTGCGGGCGCAGTTGCGATTAGAAGATTCCACGAGGACGAACGGGTCTGAACCAAAAACCGTGATGACCCAGATGTCGTCCTTGGGCAGAGTGGGTGCGAAAGGATTATCGGATGTTCCTGTCGCGAGTACAGTCTCGTAGTTGCTGTCGGTAAGGTCGACTGCGATTCCACATCCCCCACCTCACGAGTTGATCAGCTCCTTTATCTCTTGCGTTTGCGGCCATCGAGCGGTTCGACAACTCACAAGCGTAGGGATGCGGCTCGAGCGGAGTCTCTGCTGTCGTCATGACGCGCTCAATCTGCGTGTCGTTGAGCCTGAGGACGTTCTTGAGGCCGAAGCGAGTGATCGAGTCAGTCGCCGAGTAGAGCATGCCGAACGGGCCAGCCTGGGCGAGAGGGATCGCACATGCCGACAAGAGCGCTAATGAGCTAGCTAAGCGGACCATAGTGATTGTCTAGGCGATGCAGCAGCCGTGAGAGCGAGAAAAGGGTGAAAGTTCGACTCGCCGCTCGCCGCCCCGCGCTCTCCGACGGCGACCCGCGTGGTGGCGAAAGATAAGGTCGCACGTGACTGCAGATCGCCCGGGGCAGCAAATACAGCAGGAACAGGTTACAAGGAAGGAAGAGAAGTGTCTATGATCACAGTTGTACGCTCTTCCGCCAGCGGTCGATCGAAGCGCCGGCCGGACCAATGGTCGCGGCTTGCGAACTGCCCATGGCCGCCTGCATCTGCATTTCGGCCATCGCGAGCTGCATCCGTGGGCCCGCGGGAGCAGCGAAACCCGCCTGGGCCGGATAGGGATGGGGGAAAGGAGCCGGACCAGTGACGGGCGCATAGTATGGCATCGGTCCCGCCGGGTGACCGAGGTACGATGCACCCGTCGGAAACGGTGCAAAGGTCGGGCCAAAGGCGGGGACCAAGCCGCCGCTGTGGAAAGGCGCAGAAGGATACGCCGCCTGGACATTGCGAAGTCCGAGCGGCTCGTCGTCAGAGTCGCCCGAGACGGTTCGACCATCTTCGTCGAGAGGGCGGATGGTCGCATGCGGCACAAACTGCTGCAACGGCGCCGGCGCGAGGCTGAGTCGATGCAATGCAAGCGGCACATCGTCGGCGTCGGGCAACACGGTCGAGAAACGAGCCCCGAGGGGCGCGTCGTCTTCGTCGTCGTTATCGTCATCGTCGCGATCGGCGGGATGTTCCGCGACGAGGTGGCTTTGCTGGCTCGCGCTGCTCGACACCTCACGAATCGCCGACATCCCGCTCGCGTCGACGTCGTCAGCGTTGTCAAATGTCAGGGGCGGACCGGCAGCAAAGTGCGGTAAGGACAGTCGAGAATATCGTTTCCCGAGCGGCTCGTCGTCCTCGGACGTGGGCGCGCTGATGTGGTCGACCTTTTGAAGGTACCTCTCGCCGAGTGGGCGGTCGTCCTCTGTGTCGGCGATACTTGGCGCGCCGTGGCCGTTTGAACTAGGTTCGCCAGGAAGCGGAAGATGTCGCGCCGCAGATTCTGCCGTCTCTGCTCCTGCCGAATATTTCGAATCCGATTCGAAGGAAAACGTGCGCCGAAGGGGCGTGGCGCGACGCGGACCAAGCTGCGCAAGGGCGCTAAGCGGTCTCGGGCGGAACCCCTCTTCATCGTCGGCGTCTTCATTGTCACGCTCGTCGTCGCGCGCTTGAGCCGCTGCATCCCGTTGCTCTGGCGTTAATAGCCATTCGCTGGCGGACGAACTCAAACCGACATTGAGGCCGCCAGGAACGGAGAGGGAAGGTGCGACGGAGTGGCGAGGTTCCGGTTGAGACATAGGTTGGAAGTCTAGTTCGCAGAAAATCAGTTACCGCTCGGGCGTCGGCAGGCTCTACGCGACGACGCACCTGATCCCTCGTCAACATGTATAGGACGGTCAGCGGCGGCGACTTCGAGCGGTCCCATCCAGGCATCCGTCGAGCGCGAGTCACCCCCACCTTCCGCCGCCAGCGATAGCGCCGACGCACGCGACGAGAGCTTTTGCGCGCCTTCGTCCTTGACCCGTCTGCCACCCTTGCGTAGCTTCTTGCGCACTTTCTTCTGCTCGGCTTCGTCTCGCTTGAGGGCTTCGAGTTCGGCTTGCGCTTCGCGTTCCCTCCGCTCGGCCGCGTCGAGCTTCTTGGCGATAGCAAATTCGCGCTGGTAGAGCGTGTCGGGCCCAAAGATGGATTGGACAGCCTTGCGTTCAGCCAGAGGGATGCGAGACGCTCCGGTCCGACGGCGCGGCTGATCGTCGGCCGAATACTCGGAGGCGAGCTGATACTGCCCTGCGGAAGGGATCTGATCGATGAGACCGTGAGAAGGCACGGGTTCGACGTGCAGATCAAACATCTGCCGGCGACCGTCGCTACCGGGGACGTAGGCGCGAACCTGCGCCTTGAGCAAGGCTTTCCTCTCTGCCATGACGTCCAGAAGCGAGCGACCGTACAGCGCGCCGGCCGGGCGTTTCGGCTCGACGAGGCCAGGCGGCAGCTCCTCGTCGCTCTCGTCCAGGAGGATCGAATCTGCGTCGGCGTCAGGTTCTGGACCATCGGGTCGAACCGGCTGCACTGGTACTGGCGGTTGACCTGCGAGTGGTGCTGGCAGCAGCACGACATGAGGCGGTTTGCCGGCGTCCGGATCGACAAACTTTGGGCGGTCCTTGGCGAGCTCTTCGCGCTGAGCAGCCATGGCCGCCGGGTCAAAGCGAGAGGTGTAGACGGACATTGAGCTCGTTGGTCTGGCGGCCGGGTTGCGACCTTCCGTTGGCGATAGCGCAGCATCGCTCAGCTCGTCGTCAGTGGTCCTGCCGCCCGTGAACGGCATCGAAAGGCGAGTCGGCGGGCGTGACCCGTACAGAAGCTCGTCCGCAATCGACGCGGGTTTCGGCTGAGCCCCGTTGATCGAGTACGCGCTCGAGGCAATGCTCGCTCGACGCGCGGCACCGGCGTTGCCCTGGAACAGTGAATCGCGTGAGGCGATCCCGTTCTGCGGATCGGACAAGGCGCCGACAGATCCGTCGCCGGTGATTTCCTCTAGAAAGGTGAGAGTGTGTGTCGTGGCGCGACTGTCCGGGCGCTGCCGCTGTCGTTGCGTCGGGGTGCGCTCCAGAATCTTTACCCTCGGCCCGTCCGAGAAGTAGCCCGGCTCGTCGTCGGGGAATGACGTACGGGCCGTCGCGGCAGGACGAGCTCGAGGCGTCTTGAGCCGAGTCTCGAGGTCGCCGAGGACCTCGTCGATGAAGCTGCCGGACTTGGGTCGCGAGAGCCCCGGCTCGGAGCGAGTTTCAATGACCTCCATGTCTTCCTCCTCGAGGTCTCCTTCTGCGCCGGTGCCTCTGTGATGCTTTGACAAAAGGATAGCGTCGCTCGCTGAGGAGAGCCGTCGCCCGAGCAGGTCGGCGGTGCCACCGCGCGGTTCCGACGTATCCGATGCTGCACGAGAGATCGCCTCGGAGAGACCCCATTCGTCTGCGAGCCGTTCCTCCTCACCGGTAGCGAGATTCAAGTCGGTCAAAGACGGGTTCCGCGTCACCGCTAGATTCCAAGAGGCCGGCGAATTGTAGCTAGGGCGCCGGCGGAACTCGATTGACGACTCCGCGGGCGACACTGCCTTTCGGTCTGGTCCGCTTGCATCGTCGTCGAGTCCCAGCGGCTGCTCGAGATAAGGCGAAACATCGGCTGCGGCAGGCTTGAGGAGGTGTTGGTACGGCTGCAGCAAGGCGGACGAGTGAATCGGCAAGAACGGGTTCTGCAGCGGGTCCGTCGAGAGATCGTGGCCTGCTGTACGAGAATATCAGTACGCTACGGTCTGTAGTGCCTGTCGAGCTTACGTACCGAGCAGCGCAGCGGCCAGTCGTGCACGCGTCGCGTCCGCATCGGCCGCGACTTCGGCAGGAGCTGGGGCTGCCATTATCGCTGATAGGATCGCTGGGGGCTGGGCAGCATAGCCGATAGCTGCGATTTAGAAGTGCACGTGTGTGCGCTGAACCGTGAAGAGGGATAGAGTGAAAAGATCAGAAGTCCGTTGCTTCGTCCGCAGTCACTTTCCCTCTCTCGCCTCGAACAAAGTATGTGTAAGAAGTCTATGTAAATGCCGCTGCCCACCTGGGGGAAAACACACACACGCCCGTCCTCTCTAAATGAGCGGAAAGAGGAGCGGGCCCGCCGAAGAGAAAGTCTAATTCTACAAGAGCGCAAACAAGCGTGGCGATTGCCGGTTTAGAGGCGGTCACGCGAGTACACCTTGTCGAACTTCTCCGGGTGGTTGGTGTACAGCTTCTGGAGGGTACCCTGCTCGACGTTGTTCCAGGGCTGCGCGACAGGCGCATTAGCACTTCCGGGTACCCTGCGCGAATTCCATCAAGTCTCGCGAAGCCCGGGCGATGATGGACGTACGGTAGGGTTGTTCCTACGATCCCAAATCACGTCGGATTGACGGGCAAGACGAGTCAGGTCTAAAAGTATGGGAAGTCAGCGTCAGAAACGACGAGATAGCGGCGCGGCAGACGCCCGCAGGTGCACAAGCGAAAAACTCACACCAACCGGCACCGAAGCAAGCTGCGCGTCCCAAGAAGCAGTAAAAGGTCAGTACGTATGCTCTGTACGGTATAGCAAGCCATAGAAGGAGCGCGGGGACGCAAGGGACGAGAAAAGCGGTCCTCGGCAAAGACCCGCGGAGTTGGCTTCGCTCTTCACGCCGCGTGCCACAGTGGCAGTACGCTCTAAAGAATAGCACTCACCGGCACCGACGACGGCAAAGATGGGGAGGGCGGCCGGCTCGTACCAAGTCTGGAACAGCCTGCGGGGTTGTCCGTCCGTCCGCGTGATCGATGACGAACGCGAGAAGGGTTGGGGGCAAGCGCGCGGGTGGCAACAGATCGTCAGCGCGCAGGTCGCCAGAACATCGACGCTGAGAGTGTTACGTACGTCTTCTTGACGGCCTGGCCAGCCTGGGTCGAGGCGTGGCGGCGCGAGACGGGGGCAGAGGCACGGAGACCGACACGGGCAGCGGCAAACATGACGACTAATCGCGTTGACGGGGCGGCGGGTACCGTAATCGTCAGCCAGGTATCTGATGAGTCTATCGCGAGCACTAGCAGACGCACAGGGGAGGTTGGGAGGATTGACCAGAGGTGAAGGAAAACAAGAAAAAAGGGGCGTCGGCGCGGCGAGAACCCGGGGGGGGCACCAGCTTGCTCCCTCTCCTCCGATTCTCGGCTAGAACCGCTCTCACTCGCGGCGCACGGCCAGATCCTGAAAACGCTCCTAGTGATGACAGACGACTATAGTGGCAACAACATCCGTACCGGAACCCCGTCGGGAAAAGTCGGCGCGACCGTCGCCACCCATCGTAGCCGCGGAAAGCGCGGCAAACCGACGACACACGATCTAATGCCCTTGCTCCTTCAAGAGCTGCAGACCGGCATTGCTACGCAGGACGGCCATGTTCTGGTGGGCAAGGGCGAGTCCGGAAGGCGGTGCCGTCAGCTCTTGCTCTCGTTCAGATTACAGGCAGAGCCCGAAGGAGACTGCTCACCTGCAACGAGACTTTGCCCTTGCCCTTCTTGGTGCTGGTCTCGAGGTGCTTGCCTGCGAGAACGAGGTCGTATTCGTGCCGCGCCCGCTCCCAATGTCCTTGCGCGTGGTACAAACGTCCCAGTTCGTAATCTGCGCGCGAGTACGTCAGCCACGCGAGCACAGTTTCGGGACCGCGGTGAACCGCAAAACATACGAGTGAACCAGACGAGATGGTGATCGTGCTGAATCTCCTTGCCGTGATGCAAGACGAGCCTGCCAGAAACGTAGAGTCAAGGCGCTGTTAATCGGGCAGCTCACTCCGGTTCGTAACGACGCACTCGAAGGATCGCAGTGCTTCAGCATCTGCTTGAGCAGTCACGATGCCGCCTTTCGGTGGTCGGTTCACGACGTACGGCTCCGGGTGCGTCATGACCCGGTAGATTACGCCGCGCAGCATGTGCGCGAGGCAATAATCTGCAAAGTCCGGATCAGCAGCTGCTTCGGCTCGTGTACATAGGCGAGGCAAACTCACCGTCCCAATATTCGCCTGTGCCTTGCCCGTACGAGGTCGGGTCGGTCACGAGGTCCAACTCGGCGAGCGTCTCGTCGACCTGCTTCAGGTGCACATCGTGCAAGACAAATCCCGGGCACAGACCGAAGCAATTCAGGACGTAGGTGAGATCCAAGCCGGCGAGGAGGAGCCGGTTCTGCTGCGCCGTAAACTTGCGCGCCCGGCGCGAGACGAACTTTTCGAGTGGGATGCTCTTGCCGGCGATCCGCTGGAGCAGGCGAGGGACTTCTTCCATGGACGAGGCGACCTCCTTCGGCTCGATATCTTGTTCGTACAGCATGACAGCTTTCGCGTATGTATAGATTGCCTGATGGGGTTTGCGGGCTGGGTCAGGACGCAGCCACGTTGTCGGATACGGAAGGCTTGCCTTGGACCAATTTGACTCGGCTTCGAGCTTGCCGAAATACTCATACCCGTGCGACCAGTCGCCGAGTGCGAGCGCCGCGAGTCCGAGATCCCTGCCAGCGTGAAAGAGGATTCAGCGCATCACTGCAGTCTGTCGGATTACGCACCGACTCACCAGTAGCAGATATGTCCGAGCTGTTTATATTCTTTCTGTGCGTCTATTGCGCGATGGAAAGACTTGGTCGCGTCTTCTAGCAATGTCTCTGTCGATTTGAGGCGGCCGTGGTAGTAGAGGAAAAATATTCCGTTAGGATAGCGTTCCAGGTTGTAGCGCAATATGGTCGAGGCCGTCTTGAGATCGACACCACCGACGCTGTGCAGAACGAAGGTGAGGAAAAGGTCCTGATGCAGAACTGAAGTTTGACGAGACCCACGGCAAATAGTTGGCGATGACGAGGTGGTACATGAGCAAGACGAGGTCGGCGACTATTATGGTGCGTGTCAGTTACTCTGCGCTTCTACGCCACACCTGACACCCTCAGACTCACTGGGTCGTCGGATGCCTTGCGCAGGCGGGTTCATCGTCGGTTCCTCGACGCCGGCTCGCCAACCACCGGGCTTCATGAGCATGCGCAGCGCAGCGTCGCGATCGCCGGCGAATCCGATTACCTCCATAATCTTCAAGACCGTAGACGGCAAGAGTGAGAGGATGAGGCTGATCATGCCGTTGCCGAGGTTGATTCCGGACCGCAAGTCCTCGTCGATTTTGGGATCTTCCCCTCCGTATGCGCTATCCGCCGCCTCAACGTATTGCGCCAACGTCCGGTAAGTCGAGTATGCCGATCGCATGTTGAGCGCTTCTTTCAGGAAAGCGACGATGTCTCCGGAGTAGGCCATCGACAATGTCGCCTTGAGTAGCGTGCACTCGGCGTAGACGAGCTCGGCGTGGCGCTGCGTCGGCGTCATCGATCGGACGCTCGCGACCGATGCGGAACCTTTTGCGAGGCTACCGACGCGCGCGAGGAGGCCATAGTCCTGCTTCCGGAGGAGTTGGGCGATGTGAAGGGTGTTGCGACAGCATCGGATCGCGTCCTCCAAGTCGTCGGGCTCAAAGGTCGCCATCGACTTGATCGCCTGAATCAGAGAGTATCCGACCGCGAAGTAGAGGCGGTGGTCACTGCCGGTCAAGCAGATCTCCTCGGCCTCCTTCATGCGCGACGACAGGAAGAGGTGTAAGGCCTCCCACACGATCGCAATGTCGGCGCTAATCTCTTCTGGCGTCAAAGCAACGTCTTCAACAGTCAGCTCTGCGAGTGCCTTTCCGAGTGGCCGACGAGGCGAGACGTCCTCGGGGCGAACAGGAGGGGGTTCGGCTGTGTCGGCGGCAATGGCGGGAACGTCCGCGAGAGCGAGAGTCGATTCAGGGTCGGCAGTCGCGGGAACGGGTATCGTTCGGACGTCCTCTTCAGAAGTCTTGGTCTGTGGATCCGGCAACGTCGCGCCATTCCAGAGCTGTAGCAGGTCGTCCTCCTCGTCGCCCTCAGATGCCGTCACGTACCCACCGTCCGCGTCATCATCGGACTCGGACGAAGCGGGATCGTCTGTAAGGGCGACAGCGTTTGTCCTTGCGAATGTCTGTGCAACCGGAACATAGCGCTCTAGAGTATCGGGCGCTGCGACGGGATTTTCGGCCGGCAAAGTGGGGGCGACTGGACTCGCTGCGACGGCCACAGGGCGCGGCGAGGCTCGTTCTGGCGTCGCAGGTAGACTTTGACTGAGTCTGGAGGGCTCAACGCAGTCAGCGAGCGCATGATGGGTCGTGCCCGAAGTGATGACCTCACTTTGAAGTTGTCGGGGAACTCGCGAGACTTGAAGATCCGCTGCTCGACTTGGTCGGCATTTTGGACCCTCGCCGTGATGTGAGCTTGCGCAAGAGGCCCATCTAGCCTCCCCGAGCCGAAGACGGTAGATGGGTGCGCGGGAGGAACGGAGAAGTGGCGCCGCCGTTGCGAACAAGCGCTGGTTCGGTAATTGTAGCTGTATCACTTTCAGCCTATCTATAGATGGCGTCTACTATTCTACCTAGCCTGCCTCGCGAAGACCGATGAAAAAGCGGGAACAGAGCCGGGCATCCACTCGACGATTTACCGACTCGAACCGCTCAAGCTACGCGAAGAACGGAAAGCGAGTCGCGCTCTTTCAGAACTGCTTATGTAACAACAAATCTACGTCTGCGAGATGTAAGTAGGGGGGAATAGGCGCATGCGGGTCCAGAAGAAATGCGTCGCAGAAAGGCGGGAACGGGCCGAGTCGTGATGGAAAGCGTCGAAGACCGCCTCTCGCCGCCTATGCCATCATCTTGACGAGAACCGGAGCGATGCGACCGCTCTTGATCGCCTCGTAGATGCGGCTGACGTTGGTGCCGATCGTGACCTCCTGCTTACCGAGGTAGACATCACCGCGGCGGGCCTTGACGCCGACCTCCTCACGGATGAACGAGTACAGGATGCGGGTGCGCGGCGAGAGGTACTGGAGGGCGGGCGAAGCCGACGACGGCGTCGACCAGAACGAGTCGCGGACCTGGCGCGTGAGAGCGATGGCCTTCTCAGCGCACGCGGTCTTCCAGGCGTTCAGGCTCGAGAGCGACACCTCCTGGCCGGCGAGGGCCTCGACGACGGCGCCCGTCGCGACCGAGAACGTGTCGTGCCAGCGCTGCTCGAGGTCGTACGAGTTGTTCTGCTGCAAGCGCTTGTAGATCGACTTGCGGACCTTGTCTTCGAGGTTGGCGTTGGCAAGCGCGCCGAAGTGCTGCTTGAGCAGGTCGACCACCATCGGCTCAAACTCCTTGGTGTGCTCGAACTCCATCGCGCGGAGGTCGACGGCTTGGAGGACGCAGTAGAGGTGGGTGGCGAGGAGGAGAGAGAGGACGTCGTTCGCCTCGGCCGTGCGGCGAGCCGAAATGAGCGCGAGCGAGTTGATGGCCTGGTTACCCATCTCGGCCGGCTGGACGTGAGTCGAGACCGGGTTCGCAAGGTGTCCGAGCTTTAGTGGAGGAGATCAAAAGGTCAGTTTCTGCTTCGGAAGTCGCTCGAGCGGAGACAGTCTCACCTCGGAGGTGTAGGCGGCGGCAGCGATGTCAAGGCCCTTGCAGTGGTAGGACAAAGACGGGTCCTCAGCGGCAAGGCAGGAGGGGAGAGCGCGATTCATGCCGGCGTTGAGCATCTCGGTGAGCTGGGTGAAGCAGACCTTGCCCATGAGCGCAACGGCGAGACTGCGAGCGATGCAGAAATGGTCAGTATCTGTTACAGAAGTGCGGCAAACTCTCTCGAACTGGCTCACCGAGTCTTCTCCATCGTGTTACCGACGCTGCTCGCCATGAAGGCGCCGCCGTGGTGAGTCATCTTGTTGTCGAGGTCGATCAAGGGGTTGTCGGTGGTCGACTGACCAGCCTCGAGCGCGAGGACCGAGTGAGCATGAATCATGTCGCTGACCAGCGGGCCGAGCCACTGCAATGCAAGTCATTGTCAGTCTCGTTCCCTGAGCTGAGCAAGTCACAAAGCGCCCAGCCGAAGAAGATGTACCTGAGGCGAGCACCGGAGCGGGTAGCGGTCCTGACGGAGGATGCCCTCGTCATCCTTGACCTTGACCTCGGTCTCATGGTGAACGGCGTACTTGCTACCCTCGAGGAGAGTACGGATGTTGCGGGCAACCTCGATTTGAGTCGGGTGCGGGCGGGTGACATCATGCAGGAAGGGGTGGAACGAGCCGGCGTGCCCGACCATCGCCTCGACAGTGAGAGCAGTCAAAGACTGCGCGAGCAGGGAGAGGACGTGGGCGTCGGTGAGGGCGAGCGTCGCCATCGAGGCGGAGACGGCAGTACCGTTGACGAGACCGAGACCCTCCTTCGGGCCGAGAATGACGGGTTGCAAGCCCTTGAGCGCAATGGCCTCCTGGGCCGACATGATCTTGCCGTCGACGTGGACCTTCGAGTCCGGGTGGCCGGTGATCGACGCGGCGATGTACGAGAGCGGCGAGAGGTCGCCCGACGCCGAGATGGTTCCGCGGAGGGGGACGATCGGAGTGATGCCGTGGTTGAGGAAGTTGGTCAATGCCTCGAGCACGACGATGCGAACGGCCGAGTGACCGCGAGTGAGCGAGTTGACGCGGATGGTCATCGCGCCGCGAACGACCTCAAGCGGGAGCGAGTTTTCGAGGCCGCGGCCGAGGCTGAACGCATCGAAGGAGGTCGGGAGGACACCGCAGAGCTGGTGCTCGATCAGGCTGTGGAAGGAGGCGCGGTGTCAGCTTCCTTTGTAAGAGCTAGCTCGGTCGGCGCAAGTAGCAGGTACTCACGCCTTCTGAAGCGAGGTCGCATCCTCCGTCCGGGTGTCGGCAGAGCCACCGAATCCAGTCGTGACACCGTAGACACTGTTGTCGAGTCTGTCGCAGATAGTCAGGTCCGGTGCGCTTTCGCTGGCTCGCGCGACTTGAGAAGGCCCGCGTGCAGCAATTCGCGCATTGGAAAAGCGAGGACTCACTGCGTTCGGAGGAATTCGACACTGGCATCGATCTTCTCACGAATGTCGGGGCGATCAGCGATGTTGACGGTCCGGCCGCGACGAGCGGCGCCGACAATGTCACCAAGGGTGAGGGTGTACCCGTCCAGCTTGATCTGGTCGGTCGCGCCGGCATCGGCCAGGATGCGCTCGACGAGGTCAACCTGCGTCGTCTCGGTCGTCGGGAGGAGCGATCCCGATGCAGACGTAGCCGAGAACTTCTTGATCCCGTTCGAGACGGTGTTGGCGACAGAGGTCGCGATCGAGTCGACGGAGGGGGCCATTTCTGAATGTGAGCTCTAGAGTGCGGCGATGGACGGTTGAAGCCGAAGACGGGAGAGAGGATCAGAGGGTATGATGGAGAAGAAGGAGAAAGGAAGGAGAGGAACAAGGGCAGGGCGGTCAAGAGGACATCACCTCGAGGCGACGGACGAACCGGAACGGGCAGCGGCAAGCCAACTTTTCGCAGACCGAAGCCCCACTTCGGTCCCTTCGGCTCCGCATGCCGAATGTGGCGCGACACCTCTTCTCGCACGCAGAGGCGTAGGGGGGACAAACTGTATGCTCTGGCTGCGAGCTTTCTATGGAGGTGCTCCATGTCGGCATGAGCAGTCTCATTCGGGTGAATCGATGAGGAGCGGCGGACAAGGGCGGAAAGTGACCCGTTCGGCTGCGCCGCGCGGCACATTTCAGCTGTTCACCGCTGCAGCAACGCTTGGAGGCATAGCGTGAACGCAATTGCAGATGAGTACAGACCCAGACAGGCACGCCACCTGGAAGCCGAAACGTGGATGAACGAGGAGAGACAACAACGAATGAAAGGGATCGAACCGAAGTCTATAAAGGGCGTACAAAAGATTGGGAGCGGACACCGACTCGCTACGAGCGAGCGCAGTGGAAAGGCGAAAAGAGGACGAGGGCGTAAAGGCAATTCAGGTCACATCGCGGCGATTCTGCGCGAAGGAGTTGAATGTCAACATCGCGTCTATCCCTGCGCACGCCGAGTCAGGAACGCACTGGACTCGCTTCGAGCTCTCCGACGACTCCGACGAGGCAGCTGATATCGTCAATCTTGCCGCCGGCGTAGTGAATGCCTTCCTCCATCGCGCGCTGCTGGAACGGACTCGCGACGGCGCGCTGGTCCTCGTAGACGCTCTTGGCGCGGTGGCACAGCGCTTCCGAGACGGCTTGGGGCGAGAACCGACGCAACGTGAAACGCGGCTTGGTCGGACCGGACCCGGGAACGGGAGTCTGAGGAGGCGAAGGCGGTGCCGAAGCGGCGGATCCGACGAATCGCAACACCTCTTCGAGCATGTCGTCCGAAAAGACGTTGTCGACGAGTCCGTCACTCGACAGGATCACAATGTCGTCCTTGCGGACCTTGATGGCGAACTTTTGCGCATCCTTGGCCGGCGTGTCTTTTGCGTTCGTTCCCGCCTGGAACGGGTAGTTGAACCGGTGCTGCTGCTCTTCGGTCCGGAAGATGTACTCGTCGCCCCGAATCACGCAGCACGAGCAATCTCCGAGGTTCGCTAGCCTGAGCTCGTCGTTCCGGAGGACCGCCAGCAACGCAGTCGAGGAGCCGATCGTCCCCTGGTGACGGCATGCCGTCAGCGCCGCCCCATCTCTTCATCTCTCGGTGTCCGAACATCTGGCCCCATCGCTCGGCCCGAAAAAGAGGAGCGGCATCGGCACGAGCGCCATGGGGCCAAGACAACGCATGAACACGCACCTCCTCCTTGCATTCGGACAAGGTTTTCTCGTACGCGCGCTGCATGACCTCGACCGGGTCGACATCGTAGTACCGCAAAAACATTTCGTCGTCGACGTTTTCGTAGCGCGCCAGCTCAGCCGAGCAGTCTGTTGGCCGTATCGCGAGTCAGCTCATGGAGAAGCGAGCGGAAGCGAGATGGGCGCGACGGACGGTGCATGAACTTGCGCGCCCAGCGAGCCGAGTTGGCGCCGGCATGGCCGGACCACCCGCCGACGCCGTCTGCAACGCCGAGAGAATCAGGTCGCAGAAAGTACTGTAGAGCGGTCACCGAGTTAGCTTTAGTCGGCAGATTGGGACCGAAAAGAGAGGAACGCACGGAATCCTCTCCGACGCCGACGCTGAGGTAGTGCTCCGCCTCGTCAACGGGCGCGATCGCCTTCTCCTTGCCCTTGACTGAGCTCCGAGCGCGATGATAATCCGTCTTGGGGATCCCGTACGCGCCATTCCGGAAGACGAGGTTGGACCTCCTCGCGATGTTGAGCGCCGATCCGAAAAACGCCGGCAGGGCGTGATTCGGCACTGACGCGGGCGGCGGGTGCGAGAACAAGGTCGCCGGGATAGAGGTCGATGTGGCATGAGTCGACTGGGACTGCGAGGACGAAGCGGGCGACGAAGACGACGAAGGGTCGACGACGCCGGTCGGAGGCGACTGGCCGGACCCGGACCCGGGCGCGACGGACCCGGGCAAGAGCGGTCCGTCGTGCGACGAGAGCGGCACTGACGAGTGGTGCTTTGGGTGGAACGCGCCTCCGTCGACGGCCGCGCTGCCGCCGGGCGACGGCGGTCCACCCGAGCCGGGGGGAGGAGGGGCCACGATCCCGCCGGACGCCGGCGAGACTGACTGCTGGTGCCGGTCGCATGCCGCCGAGTGAAAGTATCGCGACGGGCGAGACGGTCCTGCGACGGCGTACGACGAGTACCCGGTGTCGAGCAAGGGAGAGGCGCGAGGGTGGAAGTGCGGACCGGCGGCGGACCCATGCCCGGCTGCCGACACGGTCGACGGAGTGGACGCGGTCGTCCTCGCTCGCCTCAAGAGCGCGCCTCCGGATGAGTTTCCGGCACCCGAGTCTGTGTAGCCGTGCGTGGATCCCGAGCCTGACGCCGCTGCGGTGGACGCGCGGCGAGTCGACTGTGCGAGAGATGACGCCGGTCGGCGGTGCCTTACGACGACGCCGGCATGGCGGCCCGCGTCTCCCTGCGCCTGCCTTGTCGTTACTACGATTCCTGACCGGGCTGCGGCATGACTCGAAGCTGCCGTCTGGGTACCTGGGAGTGCGCGCGAGAGGCTGGCGAGAGACAGACTCGACGGCAAGAGGGCCTTTGGCGACTTGCTCATCCCGCGCCTGAAACGCCGCCGTGACGAGGTGGACTAGCCTTCGCGTCGAAGTTGGTCCTGTAGGCTTTCAGTAGCTGCGCGAGTTGATTTCCGGCGCGTGGGAGTAGACCGCGGACAAGAGCCCCCGGGGAAGTAAGGTTGGGCTCGACTCGGACGGCGATAGCTCGAGTCGCGCAGGGCCTCCTGTTATTGTCCTGGTCAGTCGATCAGGCTAGATTCACTGAGTGTGTGAAAGGCGCTGACAGAGGCGCGAGTGGCCCTATAGAGCGCAGTTCCGCGTCGAGCGACGGTTCTCGCCAGTGAGCGCTGGGCCCGCCTGCCTGAGAGTTTCTCGACCGCGACTCGACTCGTCGTTCACCCAGTCTAGGGAGGATCTAATCAAGCTAGAGCTACATGGTATAGTATAGTAGAGCTACTGTACTAGTCTACGTAGCTCAAGCTGGTGCATGTAACGTCTCACCTTTGGTAGGGATCGCCGTCGACTTCACGTGTTACGCTCTCGCTTCGTTGCGTCACTCTCTCTGTCGCTACCGCCGACCATAGACCGCCTTGGACACCAGACCTTCGACGACAAGATAAGCGCTCTATCGCTCACGACGCTCAGCAAGAGCTCTAGCTGTTCAAGACCCTGTTCCCGAGGTCAACGCTGGTCGGGCGACGTCTACTCCTCCGATTCACCGACGTCCGTCTCTAAGAGAAGCTACAGCCTGACTTGGCACGCCCGAGCGACGCTAAATCCACGACACCCGCTATGCCGAGACCGCAACCACCGCAAGCAGTCAGCGGCGACCTCGACTCGTCGACTGCTGCGAACGAGCGCAGTCCGCTGTTGCCGAACGACGGCACAAACGGAGCCCACCGCCGCAAGGCGAAATCGATGCCCGCACTGAAATTCGACTCGGCGACCAAGAGCGCGAGCGGGTCGACGACGCCGAAAGATGGCCGAGCCGCAGCGGGGACCGGGTCAGGGTCGGGAGGGACGCCGCAGAGTCGACAAGACGTCGCGCTCGCGTCGCTCCCCGCCCGCCTCGAACGGGCCGCATCAGTCGCACACAAGCGCGAGGAGGCCGAACGGGACCGGACCCAGTGGCAGGTTCTGAGTGTCAAGGCGCGGTACTACATCCCCGTGCGTTGCTCGCTCGCAATTGTCGGTGTCATACCTCTCCCTCCGTGAAGCTGATAGCTGCAACATCGCGCACCGCAGGTCCTGCAATGGCTGCCGCAGTACTCGCTGAAAAAGTTTGTCCGCGACGTCGTCGCCGCGTTGACCATGACGTCGGTGATCGCGCCGCAAGCCATGTCGTACGCGACCAGCCTCGTCCACGCCAACCCCGTCAGCGGCCTCTTTGGCGCCTCGGTTCCCGCCATGATCTACTCGGTCCTCGGGACGTGCCGCCAGCTCTCAGTCGGGCCCGAGGCGGCCCTGTCGCTCCTGACGGGCGAGATCATCGCGCGGTTCATCGAGGAGGAGGAGCACGCCCACGGCCCAATGAGCGAAGGCGACAAGGCGCGCTTCGTCGCAGGCTTGATCACTCTCATCACGTTCCAGAGCGGGCTCGTCACCTTCCTGTACGCTCTGCCCTCGGGCTCCTCAAGCTTCGGTCCGGTCAGCTGTCTTTGCCCGTTCTAACCTGTCTCGGCGCGATAGGCTCGGCTTCTTCCGTCTCGGCTTCCTCGACGCAGTTCTATCTCGCGTGAGCTTCCGGTTCCTCGTGCCTGGTCCTCGCCGAGCGCATTTTGACTGACTCAAACGCCCGCACGGGACGCAGGCCCTTCTCCGAGGGTTCATGACCGCCGTCGCCGTCACCATTTTCGTCGCCCAGCTCATCCCGATCCTCGGCATCGAAGCCGGCCTGACGGCAGAGCACGGCGCCTCGTCGACGTTTGAGCAGAAAGTCGGGTACCTGTTCCGCCACTGCGGCGACGCGCACCGGTTGACCCTCTTGATCAGCTTGACGGGCCTCGTCGTCCTCGTCTCGATGCGGATCCTCAAGAAGGTCGTCGCGAGCAAGCGCGGCGCGTGGAGGGCGTGCAAATACATCCCGCAAGTCCTGCTCGTCGTCGTCGCCTCGACCAGTGAGTCGCGAAGCATGCGAAGGATCCGATGCCTGGTTACGCAACCGGCTGACGCCCTCCTGCTTCGTACGACCAGCGTGCTCGCACATCTTTCGGTGGGAAGACTCGGGCGTCGCCATCCTCGGGCACGTTTCCGCCGGGTCCGTCAAGGTCCAATTGCCGCTCTGGGGGTGGGAAGACGGCCGAAAGTGGGCCACAAAATGCCTCAGCACATCGACTCTTATCGCTGTCCTCGGCTTCCTCGACTCGATCGTTGCGGCGAAAGATATGGTGCGGTCAAACGAAAGCTCGTGGCGCTAGCGCTGCGGGAGAAGGCTGACCTTGCTCTTGGCTTGCGACAGGCTTCAAAGTACGACTACCCGATTAGTCCGAACCGCGAGCTCTGCGCGCTCGGGTTCGCGAACCTGTGCAACTCGTTCTGCAGCGGATCGCTCATGGGCTACGGCTCGATCACGCGGTCTCGACTTGCGGCAAGTACGGGCGCGACGACGCAGATGGCATCCCTCTTGACGGGTACTTTTGTCATGCTCGTCACCTATTTCCTCCTTCAATTCCTCAGCCCGCTACCAAAGTGCATCTTGGCAACGATCGTCTGCGTCGTCGTGTTTTCGATCCTCGAGGAGGCGCCTGAAGATGTCATGTTCTTCTGGCGAATGAGCGCGTGGACCGACGGCGCCTTGATGCTGCTCACCTTCTTCCTGAGTCTCTTTGTGAGCGTCGAGGTATGTAGAGCGCAGACGAGAACCGCGACAGCGCGCCCGACCAAGCTGATGGCCGCTCATCGACAGGTCGGCATCACTGTATCGGTCGCACTCTCAATGGTTCTCTGCATCAAACATTCAACGGCGATGCGCATCAAGATCCTCGGTCGCGTACCCGGCACCGCCTCGTTCGAGCCGCTCGACGAGGACGAGACGGCCGACGGCCTGTTTGCCTCCTTGGGCGAAGAGGTCCCTGGCGTCTTGATCGTCCGGATCCGCGACGTCGGACTCACATTCGCCAATACCGGTCCGATGAAAGAGCGTTTGCGACGTCTCGAGCGCTACGGGCATGGTCGGCATCATCCAGCCGAAGAACCGCGTCGGGCAGAGGCGAGCGTCATCATTTTTGACCTCGGCGATGTCAACGAGGTCGACGCTTCGGCGCTGGTGATCCTGCTCGAGCTGGTCGAGGCATACTCGCTGCGAAGCGTGCTTGTGAGTGACAAGCTCTTTCACTACTCAGCGAAAGGCGCTCGTGGCTGACCGGAAGTCGACCGCCAGGTGTATTGGACGCAATGCCACCAGAAGGTCTTGGCACGCCTGCGGGAGGCGGGCGTCATCGAGAAGAGCGGTGGAGGTGAGACGGACACTGGTTCGAGCCGTGCGCGACCTTTGCTAACTCATATTCGCTGCACAGATCGCTTCGTGCAGCCCACAGTGTTTGCGGCTCTCGAAGAACTGCAAGAGACGGTGCAGAATGCCAGCCAGAGCCAGATTGAGGAGGTCTGATCGGCGCGGCATCGCACGACGATATAGAATTGCATAGCTCCCTGTTGTTTGCATTCATTCGCATTTCTCGACTGCGCAGATTACATCAGACTGGCACGACCACCTATCTCGCCGCTTGCTTCTCCAGAGGGAAGACCATTCGCACTGCGACCCGACACGAATTCGTCGTAGCTAGCGAAATGATGCTCGTCAGTGGCGGTTGGTGTACAAAAAAGGGCACCGTTGCTCACATGCGTCGCAGCCTGTGCAGCTCGTCCTCGGGAACGGACGGTCGGGTCGTCTGCAAGGACTTTCGCAGGTGGCGGTCCTCGACGTGGGTCTGCAGACCAAGGCTTGAATAAGCTCCACGCTCAGCGACTCCGCGATACGAGCCTAACTCACGGGTTCTTTGCTGGACGGCGAAGCGGTAGCTGCACCTTTGCTCTGTCTCGCCCTCGACGACTTTGCGGAATCCCTCATCGCCGACAAGATCTGCTCGAGCTGTAAGACGAGGAAGGTCAGCCAGATCACCTCAGCACCTCTTCATGTGCATTGCCGCCAGACTCACGCGCTTGTCCACGCTTGCCCGCTCTGCTCGGCTCAGCACTTTGCCTTGGTCTGTGCCGCCAACAACGACGTAGTCAAGGTCCTCGGACTCTGGCGCCGCAGACGCAGTCACCTGACCAGCAGCGTCAACCGCTGGCGCGAGCGTTTCGTGAATGGCGTCCAGGTGGGCGTTGTAGACGAGAGCCTGCAGATCTGCGCCTGAATATCCCGCACTTTGACGCGCGTACGGCTCGAGGTTGACGGAAGGATGCAGCGAAATCTTCCGTGCTGCCGATTGCATGATCTCCAAGCGGTCCGAGTGCGAGGGCATGTCGCAGATGACTGATTTATCGAGTCGTCCCGGTCGCAGCAACGCCGGATCGATCAGATCTGGTCGACTACAGAAAGCGACTGTGTCAGTACAAGCATCATAGTCCGCAACAGAAGATTCTGACCCACCTCGTCGCAGCCAGAACGTAGACGCCGTCGAGCCCTTCGGCTCCGTCCATTTGCGTAAGCATTTGGTTCACCACGCGGTCGGTCACTCCCGTCGAGTCATGTCCTCTGATGACGGACAAACAAGAACATCAGTATATAGCTCAGGGAGCTCTAGAGGGTCGAGACAGGGACTTGCCGTTTCGGTGCGATCGAATCGAATTCGTCGAAAAAGAGGATACACGGCTTCGCGGCTTGCGCGCGCTCAAAGAGGTCGCGCACCGACTTTTCGCTGGCGCCGATGTACTTGTTGAGAATCTCGGGGCCCTTGACGGAGATGAAGTTGAGACCGCACTCCTTGGCCACAGCAGAGGCGAGAAGCGTCTTGCCGCAACCCGGATAGCCGTAAAGCAGGATTCTGCGCACATGGAAAGGAAGTCAGGCGAGATCTCAGTGAGAGACGAGCGGCTCATGACGAACCCAGAGCGAAGACGGAGCGGACAGCTCGCAAAGATGGCGCCATACTTTGTCGGCCACTCAAGTGTCTCGCGTAAAGTTTTCCGCGCTTCGACGAGGCCGCCGATGTCCGCCCACTGCACTTCGCTCTTCTGCAGCTTGACATCGCGCAAAGAGAGCGGCACAAAACCCTTCTGGGCGGCCCAGAAGTCGTCGAGCTCGAGGGTCAAGCCCGTCGGGCTCATCGGCTCGCCCAACGACCGGATGGCAGCTTGCTGGACGGCTCGATCGACGAGGTCGCGCAGATCGGCAGGAAGATAACCTTCCGTGGCGGCAGCGACCGCAGCGCAATCAAGAGTCGTCGACGTGTGCAGGTTCGACGAGGCGCGTTTATTCTCAACGAGGACTTTGAGAATCTATGCGCAGGCTAGTCAGCTCGTGCGAACGTACTCGACTGTGTGCAGGGCTTACATCTCGGCGTGCCCGTTTATCCGGTCCCCTCAGGGAGATGGTCTCGCCAATCAAATGCGTCGAGCTGAGTAGGGGATGTAAGGAAACCGTGCTTTGAGCAACGGCAACGAGGACGATCGGGCGAGACGACAAGGCAGACGTCGCCAGCGAGAGAAAGGTATTCGCCAGGTGGACGGCGGGAAAGGAGTCGGCGTGCTGTACATTCACTCGTACAATTAGTGCGCGACGCCAGGTTGAATCGGAATTCGGAGACGCACTTCGACTTCTGCCGCAATCAGACGATCGAGGTTATCGAGGACGAGGAGAGTCGGAGCATGCCAGCAAGCCTCGTCGAACCAGTCGCGGATGCGACTCTTCAAGGCCGGCGCACGGTCGTCGGCGTATTTCGCACAGTCCACGTACAAGGTGTCTGTAAGGGGCACAGCTCAACGGAGGTATCATGAACGAAGGTCTCGATCTTCGCAGTGCTTACAAGTGAGACTGTTCGGGTCGTTGGCCAGCTCGTCCGCGACAGTACGGACGAGGGCCGTTTTACCGGCGCCGCTCGAACCGGTTACGAGCAGGCCTGGCGCCGCCGAAGACGTATCGCCGCATGAGGTGACACCGAGAGTCGCGAGCGAGGTCCGCACGTGGCCGCGGAGCTTTTGCACATGCTGGTCGATGCCGGCGAGCGGATGACTCGGCTTGACCGGTGAAGATTCCGCCGCTTGCGACGGCTCTTCCGCTGGAAGCGGCGCTGACGGCTGTGGGCGTCTGTGCGATGTCTGCGAAGCAGAGGAGCCTTTCGTTCGAGAGTGGCGCGGAGCGCTGCCGGAGGTTGGCGAGAGCGGTGGTCCGAACTTGGCTTCCTTCACCTTGGAGCGCGCGCGACGTGCGGAGGGCGAAAGCGGCGACCCAATTCTGAGTCACGGATATCCGTCAGCTCATGTTGCGAATGGACGCAAGCCGAAATGTACTTGCTTGACCAGAGCGAATGCCTCGTCCGCGTTGAGGCCGAGTTCGCGCCGCACGGCCGACGGAATCCAGATGTGCGCCGACGGCACGCTCTGCGAGTCGACAACACGGACCTCCGCCAGGTGCGCATGAGCTTTCTGCTCCCCAGCTGCAGCTGCGGAAGGCTCCTCATGCTCGACCTCCGTCGTCCCGCCGCTTTCAGCGTGGTCCGCAGAGCCCGCCGCCGGCGCGGATCCTGCCGCTTTGTGATGCGAAGGTCGCGTGAGGTGACTGAGCGTCATCCGAGTTTCGCCCGGAAAAGCGCGACGAACGGTCTCGTAGAGCGCTCGGCAAACGTAGACAGTGTGATCGAGTTCAGCCTGCCCGGCCTCCACCTCGTCCGGCAGCATACCCGACGGTAGCAGACGAAGGAGACGCTTGCGCGCCTGCTCCCACTCTGCGGTGGTCGCAGACGTGATGAGTGGCCGACTGGGCGTGGCTGAGAGATCGTGAGTCGATGGCTTCTCAACCGGTTGAACATGGCGAGATCTTGGCGCGACGATGAGCTCGGTAGCAGTAGACAGCATGAGCGGCGAGTCTGTCGGGGGAACAGTCGAGTCTGCGAAATACGTTCGCACAGGTCGGTGAATGGAAGCCCCGTGCGCACCTGTCGAGATGCCGATGCGAACTCACCGACAGCGAACCGAATCAAGGTGGTGCCGACCCAGCAGCCGATTTGCATGCCGTCTTTGACGGCGCGAACCTGGTTGAGCAAGTAGGTTTCGACAAACTCGGCATTCGATTCCTGTGCGTTGAGGGCTCAGCGAGACGGTCAAGGCGCAGCGTCATGTCAAACAACTTACGAGGACTTCCCAGTCATCTGCACTGACTGGCGTCACGTTGACCGTTGTGGCGCGCGGAAGGTCGCGCAACATTTCTATGCTGACCTAGAGTCGTGCACACAGCGTGTCAGTCTTTGCCTGCCGGTAATCTCGCCGTCCGCCACACCTTTGTCCCTTCTTGCAGACCTTCGCCAAGCATAGCAGCAAACTGCGGATCCAACTCGATCCGGTCTGACGGCTGTGCGGTGGAATTCGCGCGACCGCCGCTGAGGGACGGAGCCGCGGCGGAAGCGGGGAGTCCGGTCCAGCCGAGTACGACGCGCCTAGTCTCTCCGGCATAGGGATAGGATAGCTGGATCGCGACAGACTGAGGCGCCTGTGGGTCCTGGGAGCGTCAGCGTCCGCGCCTTTGAAGTCGAGGCGCGATTCGCTCACGATGCCTCTTTGGGCGAGCGGAGCATGCAGGCTGAGCGGTAGATTAGCGAGGCAGCTGCGCAGAGGCGTGAAGTGGACAGTCGCCGATTTGCCCATGTTAGAGAGCTCTATGGGCGATGCTGCTCTGGGATGGTACGCAGCGTCGGTCACGACGGCGACCTCCGCATTCCCCGGCCAAGTTTGATCGAACTCGCCGGCAACCTCGACGAGCCGGCATTTGTTTCTCCACGGATATAGGCTTTCTGATTTGCCAGATCGTGCACTCCAGTTTGAGGCGTCTCCGATTGCGATTGCGAGGTTCTATCTACAAACAACAGGCGCTACTTTTCTTTTAAGAGGCGGGACTATCCAAGGATCGAGATTCCGTAACTCACGTTCCCTTCCGCCTGCGCACGCCGCCCGTTCCGGCAAGGGCGATCAACGAAGGGATCACGAGCGGCATCATGCCTTGCGACATGTGTTCGAGGAGTTGACGAGCCTCGCCGGCGAGGACTGGCCCGGCTCGACGGGACGCGTCGCTCGCTCCGGCGTGGACGACTGGAGGGTCCTCGTCATTGTCGGCAGCAGTTGTCGCGCCGATCGGATTGTCGTGGTCGGTCGATTCATCCGATTCGTCATCGAGTCCCGACATTGAGAGACCATACCAAGGCAGGTCGGCGTGCGGGCCGGCAGCGGCGATTCGGTTCGCGCGAACGCTGGCGGTGCTGTCGTTCAGCAACTGTAAAATTGCCAGCGCGCGATGCGCCATCTGTTGGTAGATGTCGTCGTCGGAGTGGACGACCTGCGTGCCAGCGAGACGGCGGACCATGCGGAGGAAGGCGCGCGTGATCTTCGGATGGCGGCGCAAGCGGGTTCTGACGGCGGTCGGCGCGAGGCAGGTGAAGTTGTACAAGGTGACGACGACGCTGTGCATGTAGACGAGCCCGCTTTCGTATGTCATGACTTGGAAGTCTTTCTCCGTGATCGGGAGAATCGCGACCAGGTCGACAAACAGCTCGTGCAGCTCCTCTTCCCCGAGGAGATCCGCCACCGCAGAGCGGTTGCCGTCGCGAAGAAAGAGACGGGCGCTGACCGCAAGGGCAAAGCCAAGGTAAGGCAAGACCGTAGGGGACTGGTGGGCGGGCTTGGCGTGCGGTTGAGAAATTCGGTCGAAGACCGAGAGGGCGGGGCAAAGGTCGAACGTGTACGGCTCCTTGTGAAGTGCAGCATCGCGAAGGAAGAAGAGTACAAGGTCCAGCGCAGCTCGAGTGGTTTCCGCGGGATAGGAGTCGAGTTCGACGTCGAGCGAAACGTGCGCAAGGAGCTCGATTGCGACCTTGCGGACGGCGAGTAAGTCTTGCGCCGGGAGGCAAGTCGGACGCGCAGCGTCCCGAGACGGTCTAGGTCGAGGTCGAGGCATCGCCGACAGCAGCGGGAGGGCGGCGACGCGGAAAAGGAGTTGCGCGAGCCGGGGTTCTTGCGCCGCAAAGCGCATGTTACGCTCGGTAACCGTCAATCCACGTAACAGGTTCATCACCGCGACGATGACGGCAGTGGGCGCCAAGCCGTTCGTTCCGTCGTCCATCGTCCGTCGATCCGCTGGGCTCGCCTGAACACCGCTGAATTCGACATCGCCCTTCTCCGCTTCGACCAAGCGGAAGAGCTCGCGGTAGGACTGCGGCCCTGAGGCCGACGGAGCCAACTGCTGGCGCGGCGAGATAGTCCCGACCCCGTCGTCTCGCCTCGGCGGTCGCGCCTCATCTTGCCAGCCGAAGGCGGTCTCTTCGAGAAGGTCGAGGAGTTCCTCGAACAGATCGGGACATTTGTCCAGTGGGAATGTGACCGTCGAGGAGCCCGGCTTTTCGTTCCCGATCTGTAGGGCGATGACGGCGAGTGCATTGAGAGCGTACGACACCTCGCTCGCAACTCGGCACCTCAAGCTCATCGTCAAGGAATGCACATCGACCAGACCAAGGTCTCCGAGCTGGCGAGACTGTCGGATCCGATCGGCGCTCATGAGAACTTGATCGGCGTGCTCGACTCCGCCGAAAGTATCGGCAGGCTTGGCGTAAGGTCGGTAGACGATTCTGCGCCGTTTCCGGCGGGGCGGCTCTGCCGGTGTCGCGGCTGTCTCCGACGCTGCGACGGTCGCGTTCGGCCCTTGAGACGCTAGCGGAGCATCTGGCTGAGCCTTGGCTGCGGGTGCCTCGGAGCGAGAAGGGCGCCTCTTCGGCGCCAGCGATTTCGGGGCCTCTTCCGCTGCACGCGTTTATATTCACGTTAGCACGTTCCCGATTCCTGACCCAACAACAGTACTCACTCTTGACAGTCATGTCAGCATCGACCTGCACAGGCGCTGGTACTGCAGAAAACGGAGGTCGGCTGCCCGAATCGCCCGTGCGAGGCCTGATCGGCGACGGCGCCAGCTGCGCCGGCGACGCCGGCGGCATCGGTTGAGGACGTGTCGGCACCGGCATTGACGGGGGTGATGCAGCGTCACCGCCGACTCCACCCGCATGCGACAAGGTCGGTTTGGATGCGATCGCCTTTGCGTTCTGTTGCGCCATCTCGGAGGCTTGGCGCTCGATCCGACGAGCTTGAATCGTTTGCTTCGGGGCTGCCTTCGGCAAAGCGCTTGCGGCAGGCGACGGCGCGGCGTATGGGCTTGGCGCTGAGGCTGGAGTCGAAGGGAAGCCATTCGAAGGCGGCGACATCGCGTTCGCGGCCGGTGAGGCCGCCGTTCCGGCTTGCCTAGCCCGCTGAGCCTGGACCCAAAACTGTTCGAAAGGAAGCAACACGCGTTGGTAGGCCTATCGAGAGAGCACCGGATCAGCACATCGTGATCGACCTCGATACAGGCGAAGACGTCTGACCTGTTCAAGGGCGGCGAGACGATCAGGCGGATGAAGTTCGGGGGCGGGCGCGATGAAGCCGAGGCTGTTCGCGACGTGTCCCCATCTCCCTTGACTCGTGACCTGCTCAGCAGTCTGATGAGGAACGCCTGTTGTCGTGAGCAGTCCGGGGCGGAAGAACATACCATCGCTGAGCCACCCCCTTGCTGCACGGCTGCGAACATGCGTGCCAAATCTACGACGCGGCCCTCGATGGTTGGCGGTCCGGCGAAAGGCTGCCCTCTCTTGGCGTAAAAGTCGGCGAGCGTCTTCAAGAAGGCAAGTTGAGGGCCGCTGAGCTGGGCCGCTGGCATGGGCGTGCCGTTCGGGTTCGGCGCAGGGCGGGGCGGAGCCGCAGGCGTTCCGTTGACGGGCTGGTTTGGTGGCATGGCGCGAAGAGGAGTTCCCTGAGGCCCGGCCGAGGGAGCGCCGTGGGCGAGTTGCGTCTGCTGTTGGGCTCGCTGCCTCGTCATGAGTTCGCGGAGGGCGGCTTGCTGAATTGGGAGCAGGGTTGCGAAACGTTCGTGCGTCATGCCTTGAAGCGCCACTCCTCGGAGCACCTCTTGCAGCTCCTGCGAGGTCATCGAGGACGTCGACGGCGTAGCAGCAGGAGTCGCTGAAGCTGGCTGTTGTTGATGAGACTGACTTGACGGGTATGCAGATGGTGTCATGAACGCGCCCGGTAAAGACGTGGGTCCCGGTTGTCTCTGCTGCGGCGCGAAAGACTGCTGAGGATAGCCAGTGCCGGGACTTGCGGCATACGCCTGCTGCTGATTAGCGTAGAGCGGTCGGACGGCGGTCTGCGGTTGCTGACCGGCGCGGTAGTTGGCGTTCTGAGCGGCCATCGCGGCAGCCTGCTGTGCAAGTTGTTGCTGAAGGAGACCGGACGTCGAGACCGGCTGACTTCCGGCGGCGAACGGAGGCATACCGCCGCCTTGACCACCTGCATACTGCCCTCCGCCTCCTCCCGGCGCGCCCATCATTTGCTGGCCGGGCATGCCCTGCATCTGCACCTGTTGCTGCTGGTATGGCGGACCTCCTCCATTCGGGACGCTTCCTGCACCCGCGTACTGGCTCCCGCCAAACATTCAACCCCGCGCTCTGCCCTCGGGCACCTCTCCTGGATATTGCCTTGCCTTTAACCAGCGACGACGGTAGCAGAGCGAGTCGGCGCGAGGGCGCGCGAGCTGTTGAAAGTTGTGTTGAAGCATCAGCCCCATCGCCTGAAAAACGCGTACTCGAACCCGAAAAAAGGGGGAGGAACTGACCGGCGGCGGACCTATAGAGTCCCTGCGACCTAGTCGACTCGATCGAGGCTCAAACGGTACAGCAGCGGACTGCAGGACCGGCCTTAGACGCGCCTGGCCGGGGTCGGTCAACAGGCGATCGCGGATACCCGGGGGGACGTGGGGCGAGACTGCCTCGGCCCCTTGGTCGCTCCTCGTCTCTAGCTGCCTTTGGGCGAGCAGCTGCCTCTCGAACAAGGTTCTGTCGCAGCTGTATAGCCGTTGAGATGCCGCACGTCGCCTTGGCGCGCGCTTAGCTGACACACAGAAGAGCAGAAGGACGAGCCCGCAGTACACACGCAACCTCAGCCTGCAGCGAGCCAATCAAAAAGCAACATCCTGTCCGAGCGGTTCTAGAGCAGAGAGGAGCACACGCGAAAGAGGGAAAGGGAAGCAAGGGATTTCGATTACAATGCCACGCCGTCATGGTCGGAAGGCTCGGCTTCTTTACGTCGAGAGTCTTCGTCCCGCACTCTTTTTTTTTCTCCCTGCCCTCGGTCGATCTTCGCGCGGCAGAGTGGCCGGCTCCTTCCGTCCGTAGGCGAGACAAATCGCTCAATCCAGCTCGCTCCTCCCCACATCCCTTCGCGCATGACCAGGCCCTTTCTCCGCTTATCGATCACTCTTTAGGTCACGTCTTAATAGATTCTACGCAGCCCTGTGCGACGACGTTTGCTCGTTGTGCACCTGCGGCGCGATCCCTCTCCGCAGTCCATGGCCTCTGCTGTATAGCCGGACCGATCTCACGCGGCAAATGCAGTGGTTGAAACGCATCGGTAGCCCGAGAATGAGCCTTCCAGAGGAAAATGACGAGGACAGTGGGAGACTGGACCGACAGATGCCCAAACGCAGCCACGGTATCCCAGGCGGGGTCAACTCGTACCGCGTTCCGGACGCGCTTCCCTACGAGAGACGTGTGCAGAATTGACTACCGGTACCCTCTCTGTCGCAGCGGAGAGCCACGCGGCCGCGTTCGCGCCGTCGGCCATGCTCGGAAGGCCAGCTTCCTCCAGGAGGGACCGGCAATCGCGGGCCAGGCGCGCCGGCCACCAGCCGGCAGTCGGCGTCCCGGCGAGCGATCCTGTTGAGGTGGACGCGTCTGCGATGTCGGCCGGGTCGACCTCGACAGGATCCGTCACGTCAAGCGAAGCGAGAAGCGCCTCGGTCGTGACCTGTAAATCGCTCAACGGACCGTACTGCCCTGCCCGCAGATACCTCTGCGTGTCCGGTACGAGATCGAATAGCTCGCGGACAAGGAGTCGGACCTCCTCGACGGCCATTCGACGATGCATGCCGTTAGTGTTCGGCTGGTGCGACGGCGTCGGATTCTGAGGGATCCCTTCCGGCAGCAGCGGCAGAGATGGTCTGGAAGGGAGCCGTGTCGAATCTCGAGGTGGTGACGACATAGGTGGAACGGCGGAGTATGCCAGCACACATGCGTCAAGAGCCTCGACAAGTTCGAGCAGGAGCTGCACTTCGGTGTGCAAGCGACGGCTCCCTCCCGAAGCTGCCAGCGACCGGACGAGTCGTTTACGCAGCGGCCCGAGCGGGTTGCTCTGGAGGCGAGGTAGGCTACGCGCGGGCGAGGTCGAGCGCTTGGTGAAGGAGAAATCGGCGAAATAGGCGGGGCTTGGTGTCGCCAGCGGTGTAGTGCATCTTGGACTTGTAGACGACCGGGCAAAGGGCGAAGTCGTATCGTATGACGAGTCTGCGCTCTGTGCATCCCGATAAGAGTCAGCATTCAGTCACGTCGCACAATGGCGCTGGAGAAGCTCACCCCTCTTCGTCGGGAGCCGTTCCGATCAAGAAGAGGCGCGGACGACGACAAGCTCAAGTCGCCGATTGTGTTGATCGTGTAGGCGCCGAAGGAAGAGACAGAATGCCTTTTCAGAGATGCGGAAGTACTGCTCGGCGCGCGGGCGAAAATATGGGGCAGAGATCCGCCAGACGAAGTCGATACCGCGGATCCCCTACGATCGGAGTAAGGCGTATCGGGAGTCTCGGGCGTCGACTACACAGCGGATTCGCCTGTCAGCGCGGTATAAGCTTCCCGATTCGGGTTCAGCAGACCGGAAGCGCACCAGCGGTATTTCGTAACCCGGATCCGCAAACGGCGTCGCATTCATGGACAAGGCCGGTGGCCGGCTCCGCCTGCGCGGACGCGCCTCGGGGAAGCCATAAGGCGAGGTCCGCGGGAGCGTATGATTGTCGCGGTCCCACGAGTTGACATGGCGTAACAGCGGCGGTTTCGGCGGGAGCGACGCCGAGCCTGCAGATTTCGGCGCAGGTCGTATCGGCCGTTCGGGATATATAGGCTGTCCGTAGAGCAATGTCGAGCTAGATTCGGCGGGCGGTAGCTGTACGGTGAACCTGACAAGCAGTAGTGTCAGTAGAGCGGATCTGTCGAGTCGTTACAACCGTCAGGGTTGCGAGCGGCAAGTCCCGGAGTGTACCCTGCTCGCTGATCGTCGAGCCTTCCTAAAGGCTCCTGTAGCCTCCGCAGAGGCCGCCCGTCGTTGTCCTCTATGTCGCTGTCCATCGGACCAGGTGGGGTGAGATTGCACCGGTGAACAGCGGGAGGCGACGGCTAGGGCTCCCTGGCGCTGGTGGGTCGGAGCAGGTCTAGGGTTCTGGAGCCGTCGTCCTTGCGAGCGCCATACGGCCTTATCGTGTTGTGGCTAGATCGGCAAGGCCAGAGTTCCCGTCGGGCCGATCACTCGACAAAAAAGACGTCCGCAGCACGCACTGGCCAGCTGCTCGCCTTCCAGCGCGCGCTCGGCGACCCTCCGACAAGCTCTCGTGCACTAGCATGGTCGAATGAGCAGACGCCGTCCATAACGCGCGCGCGCATATGCTTACAACACAAAGAGCGACAAACCCTCTATAAATGGATTTACCCTTCCTCCGTCACCTCGTCGTCGACTGTCCGCTCGTCAAAGTAGCCGTCGAGCAAGTCTTTTGAAGCCTCGTAGCTGTAGCGCAGCCGCGCAGGAGGAGTGTCAGACAAGTCTTCCTTTCCCAGGTCGGTCCCGAAACTCACACGGCGAAGGACGTGCCCATACTCGGCGCGCACTTGAGGAGATTCGGCCAGATTCCTTTGTACTGACGCGTCCACGTACAGTGGAGGTCAGGCGGAGGAAACTCGACACGAGTAGATCAGCTACTTACCAGACCCTTGATTCCCTCTGTCCGCAAGATGATCTTGACGGCTGCAAGGTGGTCCGAGTCAGCATGCCTCCAACTTCGCCTTGACGTGGTGAGTCTCGCTGACCTTGTATTGCCCCCGTATACTCGTAGCCGAGAGCTTGACTCTTGAGGCCGACCATCTGCATCCGTCTTCGGAGCAAGTCGGCCGGATAGGTGAGCTACCGGAGCCAGGAGGTCAGCGATCGAGCGCATCACTCTGTTGACTCACGGCAGAACGCGAGACGGAGCGGTAGTACGTACAGTCTGGGAGATAGCGCCCGCAGTCGCGCCGCATACGAGTTTCGCCAGCGTGCTCGGTTGGTGATGTTCCGGATCCCGGCCGATGAGCTGCAATTTGAGTAATTCGTACGATGCAAAATTGAAGGCGACATAAGGTGCGACGCCTGTGCGCAGCAAGCGGTTCGGGTGAGTCCTTTCCGGGCGCAAGAACCGATCGACGCTTCTCGCTCGGTCGGTCGGTTCTCGAGGCACTCACCTGCTGATGTCGCGACTAGCCCTCGATACAGCGCTTTGACGCCGCCCTCCTCACGCATGACTTTTCTGCAAGTGCGTCCAGTTTCGCGTCAGTTGCGGCTTCGAGCGCGGGCCCGACTGATCCCGGGCACCACGTTTGCGTGATCACGCGCGGGACTTACAAGGTCATGCCGACGATCCCCGTGCTCTTCCCGTCTGTCCGGCCTTCTCGCATCCCGAGTGAAGCTGATTCGACCGATAGTCGAGATCGGACGAGGTCGAGCGGGTACGTGCTGACGACGCTGCAGATTCCGGCGAGAGACCCGGCTAGTAACCGCCGCGGCGTGTCGACGGACCCGTCGGCCGAGGTCAAGACGCCTTTGAACAGCTCGTATGACGAGAACTGGAAGTCATACGCGTCAGCGGATCGTGTTTTCTGAAGGAGTTTGAGGCGAGCCGCGGCTCTTCGGATTCTGTGAGCGGGCTCACCTGCACGGCGGAGTACGGCGCTATTCGGAGGACGTTGATTCCGTTTCCGCGCATGTAGCCTGACAAGTTTTCGTACTGTCAGCCGCAGGAAGGGAGGATCGCACAGCGAACACGCGAACTCACCTCTGAACCCTTCCTCCTTCCACATCTTGACCAAACCGGCCCACACGCCCTTGTACTGGGATGACGCTCCTTGAACTTGCAGAATGATCTTGAGTCGTTCGAGCGGAGAGACGACTGTTCTCGACGCAGCTCCGGCGAGGGCTCCGGCTACAAAAGTGGACGACCCAGCGAGGCGGTAAGAGTCAGTACCCGGCCGGGTCAAAACGGATCGAGCCCACAGGCTGGTAGCAGCGGGACGAACCGAAGAAGGCGCTCGCTGGTGGCAACGGGATAGCTCTCCATGGTACGTTGGGCGTCCACGAGAGGACGTACGCCGGCGGACTTGGGGTTCTCGGCGACGGCGCCTGGAGAGCAGCGGGGAAGTTGCCTCGGGCTTGCAGGTCCCCGGTTGGGGCGACTGTTGTATCCGACAGCTTTGCCTGAGCTAGCGTCATCTTGCGCGTCCCTTCCTCGAATCTCGCCGTTGTGGTGTGTCGAGGGCGAGGAACCGGCAGAAGTCGGCCGACACAAATGGCGAGAGTGCCAAGTCGTGACGTCGGGATTGCGGCGGCTCCCGTCGTAGTAGCGGGCAAGGGAGGTGCAGTAGCTCGTCGCGGAGCACAAGAGCTGGTCTAACGGTCTCAGAAAGCCAGTTTCTCTATGGTTCCGCGAGAGGAACCGGATTCGCGGTTTCGGCTCGCCGGCTTGCGGCGGCGGTGATGGCGAAAAGTCACCGCGTCCTCGGCAACTGCCCGCAGAGGTGCAGGAGATGGAGTACGAGATTTGCTATGACTTTATAGACACTTTCTAGAGTCGCACGATATACTCTGGGCGGCGAAGGAATCTGATGACGACCGCCGCGTTGGCCTGCAGCAGCGGAACCCCCGACACAGTCTCCCCTCTCTCGCCAGCTCTCTGCACCTCGCAGGTCATAAGGCAGTGGTCTCTTTGATGCAAGGGACGAGCGCAGTACCGATACCTAGCCGACCGCTCTGCCGGACTCGCAGGCGGTCGTCGTCGCTCTCGCTCATCTCGAGTCCCTCATCGCCGGCCCACTCGCTCTGGACCGAACACCGATCTCCCAGCAAACCGGGCTCAAAGCGAGTCAAGAGGACCAAGTCGACAATCGTGAGCCTCTGCCCCGTTCAACCGTCGTGCTAGACTCGGAGCCGAGAACTGACACCAACTCGCGGTCTTGCCTGCGTTTCGATTCGCTTCTCGTCAGGGTGGGGAGACGTCCCTCGTCGCCTCACACTCACCCTTGAAGCAGACAGCGCTCCCGCTGTTTGAAACACCCGAAGAAGACTCGTTTTGGGCCGCTCCGAACCCGTTTGCGCTGCCCGACTCGCTGTCCGGTTCGCCGCCCGCGGACGACGCCAGCTTCCGCGCTAACGGCGGAACTCAGTTTACCACCTCGGCAAGCGCGTTCGCCCTGCCCGGAGTCGCGAGAGGTCGTCACGCGTCGATCGACGCGGGCCCATCGTCTTCGACCGCGTCCCTCGCGTCCTCAAAGGGCTCGTTCGACGACTCGTCGTCCCTCGCCGGCGACTCGCCCGGTCACTCGCTCCCGTCGACCTCGTCCTCTCCACATTCCCCGTACACGTCAGACATCCTCACGCGAGGCCGCACCGCGCTCGTCGGACCCGACTCGTCGCGTCCGCAGAGCCTGCGCCGGTCGTCGTCGTGTGGATCGCCCATGTTGACCGACAGCAACACCCTCGCGCCGGTCTGGGACGCTCGGCCAGCGGACGACCCGCTCCAAACCGAAGCCGAGGCGCTCCACCGCGCAGCGTTCGAGCAACTGCGCCACGCGACACGCGCCGAGGAGGAAGGGTTCGTCGAGCGGATGCGCCGGTGGGAAGCCGAAAGGTCCGCCCGCGACGCGCTCTTTGGCCTCGGCGCCCGTTTCGCCGACTATCACGCGCCACTCGAGTCGATTGAGGTTTCGAATCCGCCCGCGGGACAAGAACTAGAAATCGAGGAAGACGAGGTCGACATCCTCCTCGACCCGCTCGATCACGACGACGAGCGGGTGCTCGACCCGCATGCCCGCCCGCCGTTACAGCGCGTCAGCCACGCCGAGCTCGACGAGCTCGCGCAGCTTCTTCGGACCGGAGCGTGCGAGGTGCAGGACTACTCGCTCGTCCGGGACGCGCAGGCTCGCCATCGCACCAGGACTCGCAGCGCGGCCTGACTCTCCGACGCGCTCAGATTTGCTTTCATATGATACCATTACCGCATTCGCCTCTTTTCTCCTCGCCTGACCACCTCGAAACCATCGCACCGAAATCCCTCTGTATCCTTCCTCGCGTTCGTACCTAACCCGACATCTTCACGGTTGTTGTCGCCAAACACAAACTCCGACTGCCCAATTCTCTGTAGAATCTGATCCTTTCCCCTTGCCTTCCTGCCGGTTCGTTTCCCTCAAAGAGTACTGTATCTAAACTCAAAACAACGCCGTTCCCGGAACGAGGTGGCTCGTAGCAGCGTGATTGGGACGACTCGGTCCCCTCTCCGGCGCTGTTCGTACCGATCGCAGTGCATGGTGAACTCGTCGACTCCTGTGGTGCGGCTGCGGCCGTAACGCGACCCGATCTCAGAGCAGGTTCCCGACCGCTCGCAGCAGCGTCAGAAAGTCTTCCGATCCCGGACCGCCTGAACTCCGCAAACTGACAAGCCATCGGCTCGAAAGCGGGAACTGCGAGCACGCTTGGCAGATCTCGTTTCCGGATGAGTCTGTCCGGCGTAGGACGTGGCTCCGGACCGACGTGGCGAAACGAGTGTAAGGACCCTGAGAGCCTCGCCGGCCTATCTAAGACCCAAGAAAGACGGGCGAGTCCGCTGCCTCGCTAGGCTAGTCGCCACCAGGAACGAGCGGCGGGACGTCGTGAAGCGGGCTGCTCCCTGAGACTCCCGCGCGTTCAGAAGCGACAAGCCGAGCCGTCGTCCACGCGCTCATGTGAGCTGAAGCTTGAGCACTCTGAGCGAGCAATTGCAGGTAGCTCGAGCGGAGCGCGAAAATGGCGACGGTCGCCGGGTGGCGTCCGCCATCGATGATCGACAGCTACGTGTGAGCCAACAAGGTCGGGCGGAGAGCAGGTCCTCCCTTGAGTTATCAGGCAGCGCCGAGACACAGCAGAGTTTCGAGAGTGGACACAGCGGTAACGATGACTGGGCGTAGCCAGCAGAGAGACGCGGAGCAGCAAAGGCGCCGTGCCAATCACGCCTTGGTCTCGCCAGTCATTGTGGCGAGCGGCGGCGCCAGGTGTGTTACAGCAGAGTCTAATCGCTGGGGAAGAGAGCACACAACAGGAGCTGTCCGATGTCGAGGGAGAACGAACTTGACGGGTGCCGGGCGTCGGGCGCGGGGCGGCGGCGGTGACGCGGCAGAGTTGTCGACGACCAAGGTGAGGTCAAGTTCGCACCGAGACTCTCTCTCTCTATACCGTACTACGAGGTATAGCTGAGCCTATCAGTTCAGCCAACCCTCTTACTAGTCACCCTCCCTGCGCTTGAACCCGCGAAAGGTCCCTGTCTCCGACTTCCACGCCAGCCAGTCTCGCTCGTCCACCTCACTCTCGTCAAACCCGCGTCCGCCACCATGGCCAACGACCCCAGCCGCGAAGTCAAGGCTGATGACTCGGCTACGGCTATCCTCAGGCCTAAAAAGTCGTAAGTCTCATCCCCTCTGCTTCCCGACATTGAGCCGTAGCCCCAAGAGATTTGGGGGGGGTAACGGGGCAGCCGCTGACGACACCGTCATCACTTCACTTTTCGGGTCCACACCGTTCGCTCGCACTCGACACGCACGCTCGCTACCTCCTTCGCCTCGTATCTGATCGATCGTGACTCTGTGTGCGCGTCGTAGTCCCAACCGCCTCGTGGTCGACGAGAGCACCTCCGATGACAACTCGGTCGCCCAACTCAACCCCGCCACGATGGAAACCCTCCAGCTCTTCCGCGGAGACACCATCATCGTTCGCGGCAAGAAGCGCAAAGACACCGGTACGGACTGGCCCCCCTCGAACATGCGCGCGAATCGCACTAGCTCGCAGATTGGCTGACGACTTTGCTCGATCGCGTTCCATCGAATCCAGTCTTGATTGTTCTCTCGTCCGAGGATGTCGACGAGGGCAAGATCCAGATCAACAAGGGTGAGTATTTACGTCGGACGGAGAGGGCTGGACATGCCGGCCGGAGCGGGAGGTCGAGAAGCTGACTCTGGGCTTGCTCGGCGCTTTCGTGTTGCAGTCGCCCGCAACAACCTCCGCGTCAAGCTCGGCGACATTGCGACCGTCCACGCGTGCCACGACATCAAGTACGGCAAGCGGATCCACGTCCTGCCGTTCGACGACTCGATCGAGGGCCTCACCGGAGACATCTTCAACGTCTTCCTCAAGCCGTACTTCCTCGAGGCGTACCGCCCCGTCCGCAAGGGCGACACGTTCCTCGCCAAGGGCGCGTCGAGGAGCGTCGAGTTCAAGGTCGTAGAGACCGACCCGGCCGAGTACTGTATCGTCGCCCAGGACACGGTCATCCACACCGAGGGCGAGCCGATCAAGCGCGAGGACGAGGAGAACAACCTCGCCGACGTCGGCTACGACGACATTGGCGGCTGCCGCAAGCAGCTCGCCCAGATCCGCGAGCTCGTCGAGCTCCCGCTCCGTCACCCGCAGTTGTTCAAGTCGATCGGCATCAAGCCGCCGCGCGGTATCCTCATGTTTGGCCCGCCCGGTACCGGAAAGACGCTCATGGCCCGCGCCGTCGCCAACGAGACGGGCGCCTTTTTCTTCCTGATCAACGGTCCCGAGATCATGTCGAAGATGGCGGGAGAGTCCGAGTCGAACCTCCGCAAGGCGTTCGAGGAGGCCGAGAAGAACTCGCCCGCCATCATCTTCATTGATGAGATCGACTCGATCGCGCCCAAGCGTGAAAAGGTGCGTACCGCAGCGGTCGCACAACCTGTGGGGGAACGCTGACGCGTCGTAATCGTCCCCGCAGACCAACGGCGAAGTCGAGCGCCGTGTCGTCTCGCAGCTCCTCACCCTAATGGACGGCATGAAAGCCCGTTCCAACATCGTCGTCATGGCGGCCACGAACCGACCGAATTCAATTGACCCGGCGCTCCGTCGTTTCGGCCGGTTCGACCGCGAAGTCGACATCGGCATCCCCGACGCGACCGGCCGTCTCGAGACGCTCCGCATCCACACCAAGAACATGAAACTCGGCGACGACGTCGACCTCGAGAAGATCGCCGCCGACACGCACGGCTACGTCGGTGCCGACATCGCGTCGCTCTGCTCCGAGGCGGCCATGCAGCAGATCCGCGAAAAGATGGATCTGATCGACCTCGACGAGGACACGATCGACGCCGAGGTCCTCGACTCGCTCGGAGTCACGATGGACAACTTCCGCTTCGCGCTCGGCACGTCGAACCCGTCCGCGCTCCGCGAGACGGTCGTCGAGATCCCGACCGTCACCTGGGACGACGTCGGCGGCCTCGACAAGGTCAAGGTCGAGCTGCAGGAGACGGTCCAGTACCCCGTCGAGCACCCCGAGAAGTTCCTCAAGTACGGCATGTCGCCCTCGAAGGGTGTCTTGTTCTACGGCCCGCCCGGAACCGGAAAGACGCTCCTCGCCAAGGCGATCGCGCACGAGTGCCAGGCCAACTTCATCTCGATCAAGGGTCCCGAACTCCTTACGATGTGGTTCGGAGAGTCCGAGGCGAACGTCCGCGACGTGTTCGACAAGGCGCGTGCCGCGGCCCCGGTCGTCATGTTTTTCGACGAGCTCGACTCGATCGCGAAGGCGCGCGGTGGCGGCGGTGGAGGTGACGCCGGCGGTGCCGGTGACCGTGTCTTGAACCAAATCCTGACCGAGATGGACGGCATGAACGCCAAGAAGAACGTCTTTGTCATCGGCGCGACCAACAGGCCGGACCAGATCGACCCCGCGCTCCTCCGTCCCGGTCGTCTCGACCAGCTCATCTACATCCCGTTGCCGGACGAGCCGTCGCGTGTTTCGATTCTCAAGGCCGCGCTCAAGCGCTCGCCGCTTGCCGAGAACGTCGACCTCGCGTTCATCGCCAAGAACACACACGGCTTCTCGGGTGCCGATTTGACCGAGATCTGCCAGGTAATATTCCCCTCTATTTCACTCGTCATAACCCTATACTGACTCGCCTGTCCTTTAGCGCGCTGCCAAGCTTGCCATCCGTGCGTCGATCGAGGCCGACATGGCCCGCGATCGCGAACGCAAGGCCAAGATCGAGGAGCTCGGCGAGGAGGCCGTCGTCAAGCAGGAGGAGGACCTGATGCAAGCCGACGAGGAGGACCCGGTGCCTTATATCACAATCGAGGTGAGTTTGCTGATCTACTTCGGCGATGGGCATCATCGGGGCTGACGAATTTCGTCTTTTTTTTCTTTCAGCACTTTGAGGAGGCGATGCGCTACGCCCGGAGGTCCGTCTCGGACCAGGACATCCGCCGGTACGAGCTGTTTGCGCAGAACCTGCAGCAATCGCGCTCGTTCGGGTCGTCGTTCAAGTTCCCGGAAAGTAACCCCGAAGGCGGCGAGGCGGGCAACGCCGAGGGTGGCGCGGCGAGCGGAGGCGCCGCCTTTAACAACGACGACGATGCTGATGATCTCTATGCGTAGAGATCATCTTTCACGCTTTTCCGAGCCTTTGCATGTCAGGTCGCATACTCCTTCCCTGTTAATACCAAACTTCCAGCTGTCGCACGCTTTCCGGACCAGCCCATCCCCCGAGAGAGCGAGGGTCAGTCCTAGTTGGCTCAACTGTGAGTGGCAAGATATCAGAAAGAAGGATGTACGGGGAAGGATTTCGGCGGGTGGTCGCCGCAAAGCAGAACCAGATGTCTTTTTCCTCCCTTGGATCCCGCTTAGCTGGTACACAGCTGTAGCAAGGCTGGTAACGGTTTGACAAGCGGTTGTGATCGCCGAATACCGTACTAAGCACCTTCGCTCACAGTCGATTCGAGCCCGACGCAAGACCGGATCGCTCAACTCGAATCTCTCCGATGATAGAAGGCAGGGTCTGCGCCATCTCCGGCTTGCTATATTTCTTACGCACCTTCTTATACCTGCGAACAATTGTGGTGAGCTCAGGCGGATTCTATGAGTCAGGTGGCGAAATAGACGGGGGATCGTATGCCTCCCTTTCGACCCTGCTTTGTTCGTCACGCCAGCACAGCAAGACTCAATCTTCTACACTTGGTGAAAACTGAGACCCCGGTGCTCGTCGCTATGTCTGCCAACGCTTTGCTGACTTCCCTTGCAGGTACCGCATCCTGCCACGCTTGCTTCTGTCCGCCTGCGTCTTGAGTCAGGTGGAACTGAAGACGCCATTCTTTCGCACATGTGGTATTTCGTCTACCTTCAACGTGGCAGGAGTCCCTCCCCGCCGTTGAGGAAGTCAGCCGTAGCGGCGTCAAGGCCTGGATTGTTTCAGACCACTTCCGAGCTTGAATCCCGCTGGAAACGCTTTCGTCCTCCTCTTTCCTGTCCGGCAAGTCTTTGAGACCGTCCAATGTGCTCAATATCTTCCAGTGTACCTTGCACGCAGAGGTGCGGCCAGCTGAGATGTGTGCCAGCCACGCTGGTCCAGACTTGACCTTCTCGCCGAGCGGCGCCCTCTCCTCTCCTCACCGTCTTAAGCCGCGCAGAACCTCTATATCTCGGCATAATGCTTCATTCTCAGTACTAGAAGCTTTGAGAGGGGGTAGATTCCCCCCGCTTAGCCTGGGTGTTGTTCTCCCACAGCTTTCGAGCCCTGCGTGCTTTTCAAGACCACCGATGAACATTTCCGATGAACCTCCGACCGGATAGACACGTCGAGGAGGGGCCTGTGCAGCTCATCTGTGGTCAGAAGAACGTCCATTGGTTGCAACTTGAATACAAGGTCAGGATCCTCACCGGGAGGACTGAGGCTTGCTCTGCACGCAGGTTCTCGGCTTTGTCCTCATGGCGGCCCTCCTCCGCGTGGAATGTCGCAAGTGCCAATTTTTGAAACCACAAGGAGATCTGTAAGCAAAGTGCAATGGTCAAATCTTTCGAGACCGAGCCGCGCTGGCCGACAAGAATATGCGATGCTCACACCGGGCGTGGCGCGGCGAGCGGAGGCGCCGCCTTCAACAACGACGACGATGCTGATGATCTCTATGCGTAGAGATCATCTTTCACGCTTTTCCGAGCCTTTGCATGTCAGGTCGCATACTCCTTCCCTGTTAATACCAAACTTCCAGCTGTCGCACGCTTTCCGGACCAGCCCATCCCCCGAGAGAGCGAGGGAGCGTGCTCACCTACTGCATTGAGATCATCATTGAGCTTTCGTACACCAGCGCAAAAATGGTCCGAGCTTCCATCTGCAGGAGGACGCCCCTGCCTGACCGAAGCAAACTCCTCAATCTCTGCAACAATCGGTGTCTCGCGACCTTCGTCTAGCAGTGATGGCTCTAGTACACGACGGTTGTGCCTGTTTCGAACCATAGTCGTGCGTCCTCACGCCGACCTTCCCATTGCTCGACACGTTTGCTATCCGGACAGCGCCCTGCTTTCTCGCGCATCACGGTATGCGAGCCGCGCACATCTGCCTTGAGGCTCAGGCATAAAGACCTTCGACGTCATCTGCTGCACACGCGGCGCGCCCAACGGGAGATAACTGCTTCCGAAAGGCTAGATAAGGAATCGCCACCCCGCACAACCGCTCTCGATGGAAGATCCCCGTCGTCTTCTCGCTCTTCGCGTGGGTAATGTGCCAGTCGCACGCCATCCCATATGAAAGTGTCGTCATGTACTGAGTCAAGGCACACCAGCTGTAGCGCGATCGCCCGCCTTGCCCAGCAGTGCGCGCTCGCAGCTCCTTGCGACGGCCATCGGGCACACAAACTCCCTCGCGTTCCCGATAGTGCCTGAACCTACATTCAAGAATCTCCTGAACGCATCGATGCTGTCTCGGACAAGCGATCAATGTCGGCAGGGCCAGAGCAGCCGCCGAGGTTGGCGAGAAGATGTGATCGAGGTCCAGCCCCTGAAGCTGTGCGGGTCGGTGCGTTCATCGGCAGCCGGCGCGAGAAGAACCTGCAAAGAGTGCAAGATCTGCTCAAAGCTGCTGCAGATCCTGCTCCGCGGCGCACATCTCCGTCAGCTCGTCGAGTGCTTGCTACCGAGAATGCAAGGCGTGCTCCGCAGCAGGCTAGCTGCGGCGAACGCCCTCTCACGAGTGCGAATGTCACCCCTCCTCGTTGCTATAATCTTGCAATTCCCTCTTCTGCTGCCTCGATATCTTCAAGTGGGAACCCATAAGCGAGTGGGTCATGTCAAGCACACCGGAAGAGGCCGTCTCGCTCGAAGTTCAGGCCGATCGAATCAAGCCGGCGACAAGCATGATGGACCAAGGGGCCGTCTCCTCGCTCGCGGCTTGCCGATCGCTTGACCGTTACCCACAGCTGCCATGCTCGTCTCTGCATGAGCGCTGAGCCGACGACTCGGTCTATCGCGAGCCGCGGTCAGGTACTGCGCACGCTAATAGACGTTCTCTGGATGGCTGATTGCCGGCGCCTGCGTTCGTCAAGCGTAAGTCACTCGTGCACCACGCCGACGCATCATCGTCTCTGCGCACTACCCTTCCATACGTAGGCACCCATGCATGCAAGCCTTGTGAGTGCCGCCTTCCAGAGAGGATCGTCAGAAGGTCCCGCAGTCGTCGAATTTTCTTCGCGGGGAAGGCGCGCCAAGCGTGCCTGATCGGCGCACCGAAGAAGCTTCTTTTTCTTGATCGAGCGACTGCCGTGATCGAGGGCAAGTCAGCAGGAGAACGCCAGCCTTGGCCTGGTCATCACCTTCGACATCTCCTTCCCTCGCCTTCCTCCGCACCGCAAGCTTCTCTAGCTCTGTCACCACTCTCGAGACTTCTCGCGGAACTACAGCACGCGGGCGAAGTATTGCAGAGAAATTGAACGACCCCACGCAGACTGGCTTTACGATGAACTCGCCGGCGCCCAGTTCGCCTTCGATGTCGCCCCGCCGTAAGCGTTCTATCAAGTCGCTCGCCGTCAGCAGCGACGACGAGACTGCCGACAACGAAGGGCTGAAGCGAGTCTCGATGGCTTGCGTGACCTGCCGAAGGAGGTGCGTGCCAATCCTTTCCATTTGGTCAGGCCATCTGCTCAAAGCTGACCCGCTCCATTACCGGCTCACTCGTCTCGCAGGAAGATCCGCGTGCGTCGAGAGGTGTCAAGAGGACTCGGCGTGCGCGACCCTGAGCTGACCAGCTGCATGCCCGACAGTGCGACGGAAAGCAGCCGTCTTGCTCGACCTGCATCAAGAACCGCAAGGCTGGCTGCACGTATGCCCGCGTTACGCCGTACGTCTGCCGCCGACCCTCGGGACTAGAGCCTCAGCTGACCAGGGTATCGTGCGACGTCAACAGCGAAGAGAACCTCGAAGTCAAGGCGAGGAAGCGCCAGGCGCGGGAGCAGAAAGCGCGATACAAGGCGCTCGGCATCAACCCGCCGCCAAAGCTGAACGTCGGCCGTCGTGGGTGGGAGCGCACGATCCGCTTCGAGGAGCAGAAGCTGCGTGGCCTGGCCGACAAGAAGAAGCACGACGACCAAGCCAAGCCTGGCGAGTCGAGCACCGAGGAGTGGTCGCCCGAGGGTTTCAGCACATCGACTTGGCGCATCGGTGACGTCGTCCGTCAAGCAGCCTACGAAGCGCCCGCGCCCGAAATGTTCGTCAAGTGTGAAGCGGCTGAGCAACCGGCACTGCCGCTTTTGCCGCCTCCGCCATCGCCTTTCGTCGCGTCCGGCGTCCCGCAGGCGCTCCCGACGTACGCTTTCCCGCCGCCGCTCAAGCACTTCTCCGGCCCGATTCCCGCTTACAGTCCGTACCCGCTGACGCCGCCCATGGAAGACGACTTTCAGCCGATTCAGACGGTCGACGGCAACAACGCACTCGGGCTGTTCTCGCCGCCCGTCTCGACGGCGAGCGTTCACGACTGGATTTCGCGCGCCCACGCGACCGCGCAGACCATGCCTCCCGTCTATGCAACATCGCGCGTGCCTTCGCTGAGTGCGCCGCGCGCTGCCGCATTCCAGCCGGCGCCCAAGCCGATCGCGCACTTTCCGCCGCAGCCCGATCCGCTCGCTTGCGTCCCGCAAGGACCGCAGGTCGCGCCCGTCCGCCCACCCGCGATACCGTATCCGTCGCCGCAGACGTCGCACAAGCTCCTGCCAATCTCGCTGCCGCCAACGACCATTCCGGCCATGCCCGAGCCGGTCCGGCTGTACGCGCCGAATCCGCTCCGCCCTGCTGCGACGTGCAGCTTCATTGCCCGCATCGGCGCGACGCCGCCCCCACCGCCTCAGGCGCACGAGTCGTCACCTGCGCCGATGTACGCGCAGCATGCGATCCCATACCAAGCACCCTCGCAACGCGAAGTAGTCAAAAGCGAGTCGGCGGCGGCGGCAGCATATGCCTCGCATGATCAGCAGGCAATCGCTCAAGCTGGCCGGTACGCCGAAGACGACGAAGCGAGCGTTCTCGCGCCTCCTGTCAGCCAATCTGCGAGCTGGCACGGGGTCCAGTACGTCCAGTCGACCGGCGCAGACACCACGACTTCGACCTCGACGTCGTACAACCCGCGCGACACCTGGTCGCTATACAGTTCGCACGCGCACTCGACGCCCGAGGTTTACTCGCACGTATGGTGAGAACCTCTCCGCCGCACCCCTTCTTCTCCTCTCGTTCCGGCCTGCTTGCTTTGTCACACTCTTGCTTGTTGTGTCATTCATCGTTATACGCCGCCTCCCGCTTTGCCCCCCCCCATGCCCTGTACCGTGATCCATAAAGCTTTGTCGTTTGTAGCCGTTACCGTCCATCGCAATAGCATATGCACGAGACGAGCCATGCAGTGATCGAGAGGAGACTGAAAGTTTTTCCTGAACGGCCCCGCGCGCCCAATCTCTGGCTCGAGTTCGACTCTGTCGCTCTCTCTCTTCGAGCCTAGCGCCGTTCCCTGATCTGCCTTGGAACATGGGCTTCCTGACTGCGTACGTCGGGCGAGAGTGTCCTCTAGTACAGGGTTCGCGCTGACTTCCCCTGTCGCCTCTGGTGTACCGATCGTTCCCGCTCCGCTGTCGACACGACGCGCGATTGCAAACGATAGCGCCGCGACCGTATCGGCCGCCTTCTTGGTCGGGATCCTCTTCACGAGGTGCGCCGCGACTCGCCTTCTAGAGCCTATCTCTGGTTGACCTTGTCCTGTTCTCGTAATCTCTGCGGATCCGCCTCTCCAGCCTTTTGTGGGACTCGACCGTCCTGTATGGCTTGACGGAACCCGTCACCGAGTCGATGATCGAGGCGGTCGAGAACTACTACCTGACGTGGTGGAACGGCGGGATGGCCGTCAAGATGTTTATGCACATTGTCGTGCGTGTCTGCCTCCCGCATCAGGTGTGCATCTGTCTCTGCTGCGGAAGCTGACAAAGAATGGCCCGAGCAGATGCTCGTCTTGTTCATGTCGCTCGTCGCCAAGTGGGCGCGCCGATCCGAGACGGCGTTCTACTTCTCCGGCGCCTCGATTCGTCAGTCGACTGCATCCCCCTTGTTCGGAGCGATTGGGCCCGCGCTGACTCGACCTTTTCCCGGCCTGCAGTCGCGCTCGTCTGCGCTGCGGCCATGTACATCACCATCACCCTGCCTTCGATCCGCATCATTGCGCGGTGAGCCGAGCCGCGCCTGCCTCTCGAGGGAATTTCGCTTCCCCCGCTTTTGGGCTGACGTTCTGCGTCGCAACCCGCAGCGACCCGTTGAGCAAGTCGGCGTTCATCGTCCCCGGTGACGACTTTTTCACCCGCATGCAAGGGTGGCTCGCCGCTCGCTCGACTGGAACCCTCGGCACCCGCGCGCGCGAGAACGCCGCCGCGCTCGCGCAGCTCGAGCCGATGGGTTGGGTCGCCCGCGTTCAGCACGTCCAGGTCCTCTGCGCCGCCAACACGATCAACATGGTCTTGTTGTTCCTGATCGTCGTTCTGCAGGTGAGCGAGCGTTCGGTTCGGTCGTTCCTCCTGAATCTGGTACTGACTCTGGCCTACATTCGATACCGCCAGGTTTCGGAGTGGTACCTCGACGAGACCATTCTGAAGGAGAACGAGCTAGAGGCGCGCAAGCAGGCCGCTGCGGCTCTCGGGACTGCGGCTGCCGCGACTACCGCGGTCGAGCCTACTTCGCCCGCCGGCAAGAAGACCGTCACGAAGGAGAAGAAGAAGCAGTGAAGGCCAAAAAAGTACGGCTCGCCGAGGAGCCGGTGCACGATATCGCTCTTGCAAATGATACCCTAGTTCACTTCATGCAGTACGGGGAGAGAGGAAACGAAGGAAACAACGACAAACTACACTGCGGGTATCAGCAGAGGGTCTATAGGGAACGAGATGGAAGCTACAGCGAGTACGAGACATCATGCGTGATTGAGTGCGGCGTCCATCATTAGGGGAGGTAGAATAGGCATGGATAGGATACAGAAGAGCGAGAGGGAAAAGGCAAGTTTCATCGTGGCAGCTCGTCGATTTCGTCGTGTCGCGCTGCGGACGAAGCGGTGGAACGGACGCGACCGAGCGGAGACACCGAGTGCGGAGGTGTCGGAGACGTGGTACTTGTTACGGGTGCTTCGCCGGATGCGAGCGGAGGCGTGCACGGGGGCGGGACGTCGTACGCGGGCGGTCGGTCGATCGCCCTGAGGTGGTCGAGCGAGTCCTCGGTGAAGCGGACCGCGCCCAAGTTGAACGTGCCGGCGCGGACGACGCCCGCCGGCCCCTCGGTCATCGGCGTGTCCTCGTCGTCGTTGTCTTTGACCGACTCGGACCGGATGGGGATCGCAAGCTGCGCGGACGCGGCGATGGCGGCGTCTCGCTCGGCCGCTTCTTCCATGCGCACTCTTTGTCGCGCGCGGCGGCGGTACCAGTAGCCGCCTGCGAGGAGCGCGAGAAGGACAACAAGGCCGCCGACGACCCCGCCGGCAATCGCCCCTGCGTGGCTCTGCTTCTTGGGTTGTCCTCGCCTGCTCGCGGAGGTCAGGAAAGCGGCATCAGTACTCCGGGGCGGAACCTCGTGCGGAGCGCGCACTCACGGGCAATGCGGGACAGCGCCCGGCTGGACGACCCGAAACACAGAATACGCATGTTCACCGACCGAGTCGGTCAAGTAGAACGTCTGCGCTCAGTGATGAAATCAGTCTCTCTGCTTTGCTTTGTACACAGATAATCGCGTACGCCTGGGGACCGGGCTTACGAGGTTTGCGCCCGCGTCAAAGTCGCAGTGCCATTTGACGACTCCCGGGTCGCCCGACTGGGTCGGCAACGTCTCGAGCGGTTTGAACGTGTCATCGCCCGTGCCCGCGACGGCGATCGAGTACGGTGGAGTCCCCTGACCCTACGTTCGATCAACGAAGCCGTGTGTCAGTGCGACGATCGTCGAGAGTCCTTCAAGGGTTCGCCCCGGAGTGGAGGAGGACGACGAGGGGAAACGCACAAAGACGAGGTACGCCGGCTCGCACGAGGTCAAAGGGGGTGCGAGGATATACGGGCCGTACCGCGGTACAGCCATGGTTACCTGCGGCTCTCTCTGAAAGTTGCAAGGGAACCGTTAGAGTGACGACCAGAACTCGTCGTCTCTGAGAAATCGCTGCTGCGCGGAGACGCGCGGAGAACTCTGACCGGGCTCTCTCACGCTATAGCGCAACCTCGGATCGACTTCGGACACTTCTCGGTCGAGCAAGGAAGGTCTAAGCTGTCTGGAGAGGGTCCGATCATGGTACGCTCTCCACTCTATGATGCGCTTCCCTGGCGAGACGCTTCGCTCAACCATCCTCGTGCAGTTCCCCGACTCGGTCCTTTCGAGAGCTGCAATCAGGTCGACACTGCTCGCACTCGATGCAGTCGTCCCGCTCTCGCTCGCTTGGCTCGTCGTCGCCCACTTGTGCTCACCCGCGCCGCCGCTCGTGGTTGGGACCGTCGCCATCTCGCCGAGTGTCGCTGCCGACCTCTTGCTGCGCTGGCGGCAACCGCTGCAGCTCGTCTCGGTGTGGGCAGCCGCCGAGTGCGTGTGGTGGATTGCCGCGAGAATTTGGACTAGCTGCCTCGACCAACGGCGGTCGCTGCCGTTCCTTCCCCGACCGCTGCGGTCAGGACCGCCGGTTTCGCCGGAAGACCGTTGGCGAATCTGGAAGAGCATGGTCGAATCGAGCGCCGACCCGACCGAGTGGCTCAAGACAGCCTTCCTGCCAAAGGCGCACAAGCATGCCGCGAGCGGAGCGGGCGATGCCGCGTTCGCCAAGATCAAAGTCGAGTCCATAGGCCGGACCAACGTCGAAGAGGTACGGCAGGCAGGCGGTTCCTCTCACGCTCGGAGTCCGGCAGTTCGCTGATAGTCACTTTGCTCGCCAGTTCATCGCCCACTACCTTTTCGAAAAGCGCCTCCGCGACCTGAAACCGCACTCGCTCGCACATTCGGAACTGAACGCGATGGTACTCCTGCTCGAAGCCCAGATCACGCTTTCGCGGCCTCGCGGCCTTGCGCCGTTCAAGTTCCTCCGGGGCCGGTCGCCCCATCGCCTGTTCAACCTGAGGGACGAACCCCTTCATGCAGGGCACCATCCGCTCGTCTTTTACGCCGCCATGGCGGGAGCTTCGCAAATCGCCTACTTGGCTCTGTACCTCGCCGGATTCCGGTATTATGGCGGCGGAAGGTCAACCGTGAGTGCGGACACACACCAGTGGGAAGGCCCACCCGATCGAGATACGCCTGGCTGACTTATGCGATCTCGATCCCTCTGCAGTGGCCCTTCCCGCTCTGGTCGATGCGGGCGTCGACCAAGTCGCTCGAAGCAGCGCTCGACCCGTCAGAGGCAGCTCGCATGGGCGACGCCAAACTCGCCGAGCGCGTCGGTTACTGGTACAAGCCGGCATCCTCAAAGATGCAAGAAGATGACGCCAAGCCAGTACGCTGCCTGATGCTCGCGCACTCGCCCGGGCGTTCCCAGCTGATTTTCGTCCGTTCGGACAGCTCGTGATCTGCCACGGTATCAGCGGCACTTTCGTCATTGCGCCGTTCCTCCTCTACCTCACTCGACTGAGCGGTAAGGTTTTCTATTGCAGCTGTACGCGTTTCCACATCGTTGATCAATTGTCTACGTCAGGACGAGCCATCTTTCTCCCCGAGCTTCCCTACGTCTCGATGCGCCTGTCGCCTCCGTCCGCCATCTTGACTCGCCTCGAATACGTTGCCGCCGTTCGACGTATGCTGTGGGCGCACGGCTTTGGCTTGACGTGTCTCGAGCGGGACGAAGACGATCTCAGCGACGAGGCCAGCGTCGATGGACACGACTCGGATCAGCGCGAAAAGCACGATGACGAGTCGTGGCGAAGGGCGAAGGCAATCCTTCTGGCGCACAGTTTCGGTACTGGTGCAGCAGCGTGGCTATTACGCGATGCGGTGAGCGCAATCTTCCACCAGGAACTCGAGCGCAAAATCGTACTAACCCGCCTGACCTGCAGCCGGACGTCATTGCGGGCACAGTTCTGGTTGACCCGATGAGCTTCCTCCTCCACGCCGCCGACGCCCCGCGCAACTTCTTCCGCACCCGCTGCCGGACAGCAAGCGAGCTGTTCTTCCGCTACTTTGCGCTCGAACGAGGCATCAGCCACTACCTCTCGCGTCACTTGCGGTGGTCCGACTCGATCGTCTTTGCCGGCGACCGGGGCGCTGCGCCCTTGCCGGAACGAGTCGTCAAGGCGCTTGTCCCAAAGTGCGCACAAGACCCGCTCGAGCCGCCGTTCGACGTGCCAAACTACGCCCCGTTTGTCACGCCTTGTCCAGCTGGACCCTTGGTGCGTTCAATTTGTTACTCGAATGCTTGACGCTCGAGCACAAACTAAGCAGTGCCTCACGCAGCCTACCGTGGTATTTCTTTCCGAGCGCGACTGCATCACGCCTGTCGCCAAAGTCCAGTCCTACCTCGAAGCGGCAGGTTTCTCGACCGGCAAGAACCCAGCTGTGGCCGAGCTTGATACCCCACAGCAAAACGGTTTTGCGAAAGAAACGCCCGTCGATGTGCTGTCGGACGCCGCAACTGAGCCTGAGGGCGAAAAGCTGCGCCTCGGCGACTCTGCCTCCACGGTGGCCAATGTGCCTCCTTCTCTCTACATCATGCCGCGGCTTGAGCACGGCGCAATCCTCAGCCGCCCAAGCTGGTGCCGACGAGTCAAGGACGCGATTGACCGCGTCGAAGCGGCAGCGATCGCCTGGGAGGCAGAAGATGCCTGATACCTCGTTCATACCAATCCGCATCGCACTCTGCAACCCGAATCCAGCATTGCATCACAAAGCATCGACTCTCCGTAGATAGTGGTTGTAGGAATAGAAACGGCCTGATCCCAAGTTTCTGCCCGTCAGGAGGTTCTACCGTTCAGGACGCCGTGCCGAACTTTGGGATCCGCAGGAAAGCGTCCGATCCGTAACCCTGGACTGTATAGATGTCCAGAGACCCGCTGAAGTACTCGGCGTACATCTTGCTGAGCGGCAAGCCGATCCCGCTTCGCATCTGTGCGTCGATCAGCTCGCGCTCGCCTTCACCGACGTTGCCAAGCTGCCGCCGTCGCTCGAGCTGCTCCTGCACAGTGCCGGCCAGCTCGTTGACGTCATGGAGCGCGGCAATGCCGCGCGGAGGTGGGACGCTTGTTGACGTTATGGAGCCGGTCTGAGCTGGTTCGACGAGCGGGATCGTTGGTGGCGATGGTGTTCTGGGTTGACTGATGGACGACGGCAAAGACGGATCTGCTTGTGCGGAAGCGGACGCAAGAGTAGCGTGATGCTGGTAATACCGTCGCATGTGGCTGAACGAAAAGATATCGAGCCGTTGCGCGGAGAGCGGTGCGGCGAGGGCGACGGGAGACAGGAGCGGATTCGACGAGAGGTCATCCGGATCAGGAGGGAGACCGCCGTAGGGCGGGATGCCGCCGCCTTGATCGGACACGCGAAGCTCGAGATCTCGCGGACGGTGGACGATGGTGACATGGGTCGGATATCTGCTCGCTGCCTCGGCGCCGTGAGCCGATACCGTCGCGTGGGCCGCGTTCTTGATGAGCTCGAATAGCATGAACCTGTAGACGTAACGAGCTATGAGCGCTGCGCTTCCTGCCGGACGAGCGAGAGGAGGAGACTGCGCACTCGAGATGCTCCGAGATATAGGCGAACGTGCGTTCCGTCGCGCCCTCGATCACGATCGGGACCTGGCTCTCGGGACCACCGAGCGCCTTGATCAACTCGGCGCATTTCCGGACGACGTCGGCTGCGTTCAATTTGGTGTCGACGATTCCGACGCGGGTCTCGTCGGCGTCCGCGCGGCCCTTGCCCTTGCGTTGCCGGTCACGGAACTGCTCAGTCAGAGCGAGGTGTTGCTCCGTGATGACGCGGCGCGAGATGCGCGAGCGGAGCATTCGGAGCATGATCCGGTCGAGGGCAGCGGGCGGGAGTTGATGTTGCGAGGCTTCGGCAATGCTGCGTGCGGGCGCCTCGTCAGTTTCAGCATGCCCACGCAAGCGGGCGTGCGCAAGACTGACCCAATGGCGAGTTCTGGAATGACAACGCGATGCTTGTCAAGCGTCTCGCGCATGAACTGGCAGAACCGGTCATTGTCGTCGAGGTCCGAAATGACGGGGAATTTCCGGATCTGCTCGAACGCTTCGAGGTACATGTTATAGACGTGCGCCATTCTCGGATGGGACGCGACGCCGAGCGGGAGTTCCTGCAGGTCGCGAAGTCGGTGCGACAAGCGAGTCGGCAGTTCGGTTCGGAGCTGCACGCACTTCGCATCAGCGGAGCACTTCTCTACGATCGCGCATCGAGAGAAGAAGACGGACAAAGTTGCCTCCCTTGAGGAGCTTGTCTGCCTCTTCCTTCTCGCCCTTGTTCCGGCCGGCGTTGCCAAAGTTGATCATGTGCTTGAGGCTGATTGGCGTCGACGACTTTGCGGCATAGTTCTCGATAACTGAGTTGACGAAGAACGCAGGTACGGCGCTCGTGCGTCGAGGGATCGCCGCCATCCTAAGCGAACCGCGTCTAAGCCTAGAGTGATGCGTTCGCCCAAAGAGAGGAGACGAGACGAGGAAGGGAGCGGCGGGGAATCGATCGGTCGCCGATGGAGGCTCGCAAGTGCTTCGGGCGGTCTTCAGCAGCTAGTAAGGGCTTATCAGACTGTGTCTAGCGTTGACCGAGAGCTGTCCGAGATGTATATAGCGGTGAGCGAGAGGTTGACCGGGTCGTCTCGATCACTTTCTCACTTCTTGACTCGCGACGACTGGCACTCTCGCCCCGCTCTCTACACGAGGCTGAAGATGACGGGACAGCCGGCGACGATCGTGGCGCGATGGCCGTCCGCGAACCCGCTCAGTGCGATCCCGTTGCTCGGCCGCGCGTTGACCGTCTCGCGACCGGGCACTTCGCTCGGCCGGAGGGCGGTCCAGATCAAACCGTACAGGCTACCGGCGGGCGGTAAAGAGGTACCGCAGGGCAGGAACATGTACGTCGTCCGGGAACACGACGGTAATGCGGACCGAGTCGCCGTCTTCGTCGAGGATCCGAACGCCCCAACGACACTCGGCAAGGGCAAGGGCAAAGCTACGGGCCAAGAAGACGACGACGACGACGACGACGACATCCTCTTTATAGAACCGGACGAGCGCGACAACAAGAAGGGGCATACTCGGTGGACCTACTGCTCGATTGCCCAACCTCCTCTCGCTACTTCAGGCCAAGGCGATCCGGCCTCGGCGGCTGCCTTGTTCGACACTTTCATACAACGCGCTCTTTTTGCTCCTCCGCAGCCCGGGGGCGGAGGCCAGTCGACGAGCAACGCGCGAGAGGGCGCAGCAGCCGCAGCCCGTTCATCGACGCCGCAACAACAACAACAAGCCGGGTCCGGCCAGCAACAGCATTGGCAACCGCGGGCCCAAGTCATCTCAATCGAGGGGTTCGTGTTCGCCTTGGCGAGCTCGGCCAGCGCGACGGCAGGCGCAACGGGGACCGGGGCGACTGCGCCCGACTGGATCATCCGCGTCGGAAGCGTCGGATTAAAGGGTGGATCCGCGAGTGGCGTCACGAAAGGCTGCATCGTTGAGGTACGCTCTCGCTTCCTGTCACCGATGACATTCAGACCTAGCAGCTGATCCGTCGACCTCTTCCCTCACGCATTCTCCAGGCGACCTACCTCCCGGTGCCTTATCTCCCAAAGGGCTCGACTTTTGCACGCGACTTTGCCCTGTCACTCTTTCCCGATGCTGCCGTCCGGAACGGCGAGATCGAGCTCGTCGAACCGTCCGAGACCGAATTTACCGAGGCCGGCATGCTCGACCCGCCTGACTCGGACAAGGGGGATGAGAGCGGCGAGTGGGAGTGGCAAGGGAAGCACACCCTCTTCACGTACGTTTCTGTTCTTCTGTCTCGCTGTATGATCTACAAGAGCTGATGTTTGCCAGTCCGCTGACCAGGTACGTGCAACGGTTCAAGAAAGAGGGAATCCTCTAAGGTCTACCTCGATCCTGAATTGAACGACCAGTACCTAGACTATTCTTGTTGTTGTCATTATCATCCCCCTTTCGCGATTCGAAAGAGTGTCCGACGAGAGCGCGAGAGTGAAGGCGAGGCGACGAAAAGATGCGCGTGTTTGCGATCCGGCATGTCGCAGCACGCGTCGTACCTGGTCCGCGAGTTCTTGGAACTGACGCAGTGGAACACGTGGGACAACCACTATGGCACGCTCACGCAACCATCACGCCAATTGCTCGACTTTGCCGTCCCCGTCGGCGTCTCGGTGACGGCAGCGTCGCACCCGACTCGCTCGCTCGCGCCGAGCTTGACCCTAGCGACGCTCGTACCGCAGCACGACCTCGGGACTCAGCCCACGTACCCGCCGACGCCCGCTCCGACGATCGGTGGACCCGTGAACCCGCTTCTCGCCGGTCAACTCGCTTACTTGTTCACGTCGGCCCCGCTCGACCACCTCTGCTCGAAACGCGCCGCTCAAGGCTCAGACCGCATCGCTTTCCAGAATATCGCGCAGAGCTACCCAATCGGCGCGCTGCCGTTACGCCCGGAATTGCGAGACGACGCGAGACCGACTTGGCACGCCGGACAAAGAACTACAGCCAAAGGTGCGTTTGCGCCCGTCGAGCGGATATTTCCTTCGGCAAGCTGATTGACTGACATGAGAGAGACAGACTACCTCCTTTACGGCCGACTCTACGCTCCGTCGCCGAGGCTCGATGCCCTCTACATCCGCCGGATCTCGCCGACTCTGCAAGGGTTCGTCTCGCTCATCACCGTACCGAGTCCCGCCCCGCCGCCCACTTTGACCTGGGAGTCGGGCGACCCGACGGCATCCCTCTCGGCTTCGGCGACGACAAGCGCGGCAGCGGCGGCGGCGGCGGCAGGTCCGACGAGCGGGCCTTTGGCCCGGCTGAGCGAACTCGAACTGAAACTCCAGCACGACACCGGTCGGTGGAGTACCGAGTACAGCTATGCCGTCGGAGACGGGATGTGGGGCGTTCGCGGCTTGTACAACTTTGGCCGGCACGGTGACCCGGGCGGGATGAACACGCCGACACCCGTCGCGCCGCAGGCGGGCGGAGCTGGCCCGCTCGAGTTGGCAGACGAGGAGGCTGCAGCAGCGCGAGAGGCGGCGGCGATCGGGGCGAACCCGTTCGGCGGCCCCGGGCAGAACGACGAGACCCCAACGGGCTTGAAAGGGCGGTGGAGTGCCGGCGGCGAGATCTACTTCTCGGCTCAGGAGCGCAGCGCCGGCGTCTCGACTGCCCTCCGGTTCGTTACGATTCCGGAGTCAGCCGGTGCACCACCGAACCAACCTCCGACCTACGTCACGGCGACCCTGAACCCGATCATGGGTCAGCTCTCAACCGCTTATGCCGTTCAGGCCGATCGCGACACGCGCTTCGCGAGCCGTTTTGACTTCAATCTCTACTCGTACGAGTCCGACCTGACAGTAGGCGCCGAGTGGTTCCAGCGGCGAACCTTGGGGCAGGTGCGAGAGACGTCAACGAAAGGCAAGGCGAAGGCGCTCGATCAGGACGCTACGGATGTAGGCTTTGACGCATTCGGGCGAGGGACAGACGACGAAGAAACCCGCAAGAGGCGAATGAACCACGATGCGGACGATGAAGTGCTCAGCGTCCTCAAGGTTCGCGCTTCGACAACCTCGGTTGGTTCCTCCTCTACTTTGTTGGCTGGAGATGGCTCAGAGAGCCGTGCTGACCTGGTCCCGCCATTGAAACAGGACCTTGCGCTGTTGTGGGAAGGTCGCATGGGTGATTTTCTCGTCTCGGCCGGCGTCGTCGCAGATTTGCGGCTAGCAACGCGCGGGCGGATGAGCCCGATCAGGAGCGTCGGCCTCGGGCTCTCATATTGGGGCTAATACAGTACTGCAACCGGAACTCGGGTGTTTTGCTGCATCTATATCTACGGGGTTTCGAATCAAAGCGGAGGTACAAGCCGACTTCAATCTTTACGGCTAACGAGAATTTCCTGACCCATCCAAGGAAAGTGTCTGTTCGCGCTATGAAGAGCGAGCTCAGGCGGTGTCAGCCTCTTGAGGTCCGGCGATGATGATCTTGATGACACCGGCGCCGTCGCGGCCGACGCCCTTGGCGTTCGCCTCGAACGCTTCAGCCGCCTCCTTGAAAGAGTAGCTGCATCGCACGCCAACACATCAGTGCCTACTTCCGGTCCAAGAGCGGCCGCGAGGGCGAGCGCACCGGTGAGTAATGAGCGACTTGAGGTTGACGGCCCCGCGAGCGACAAGGTCAAGCGCAAGGCGGTAGACGTCAGGGCCATACCTATACATGATTGCTGTCAGTGAGCTGCACACATGCTCAGTATAGTGCAGAGAAGGACGCACCGGAAGCTGCCCTTGACAGTGAGTTCGTGCGTAAGGACGGTGTGCATGTCGAGGCTGATATCAGGCTTGCCCATGCCAATCTGCGCCAGACAGGAGATCAGCGCCGCTTCCATGGACGAGCGAAACGAGCTCGTTACGGACCTGGACCATCGTGCCGCCGTGACGCAAAAGGAAGACGGATGTCCCGATACAGATCTCGGCGCTACAAGGACGATTTGTACATGAGCGCGCCAGACTTTGTGTATCAGAGCCGTTAACTCTAGCGAGACGTACCCAGAGCACTCGAAGACGTAGTCCACGCCCGTCGACCCACGCTCGGTGAATCCGAAACGTTCGCGGATCTCCTTTGCCTGGTTTCGCAGAGGATTCGTGGGTGAGCCTTGTGTTGACACGCTTGTTGATCAAGGGAGTAGAACGCACATTCCGACGCTGGTAGTCGACCTTGTCTTCGCCTTGCTCAGGCTTGGACGGAAGGTAGTAGTCATGAATGAGGCCATTCTGCTTTGCGAACTGAAGGCGGGACTCCTGGATGTCTGCGCACCATTGGATAGTATCAGCCCACGAAGCCTTTTAGGCGGAGTCGTGCGCAAGACTTGCCGACAGCGATCACGCGCGCCGCTCCGAGACCTTTCGCGGCTGCCGCGGTGAGAAGGCCGACGGGGCCGGCACCAAAGACGACAACGTTCGAGCCGGGCTTCATCTCGGCGACCTTGGCCACAGCGTGTACACCGACAGACATGGGTTCGAGCTGGAGAGGGAAAGGAGGTCGTGAGCTGACTTGCTCATCGACGGCTTGGCGGCTCAAGCGGTGCGGAGCGCAGCGACTGCTGCAAGGCTGTTCGCCAACTTACGAGAGCGCCTTCTTCCATCGACATAGTGTCCGGCAGCTTGTAGCACCTGCGCAAGAGCTTCGAGTCAGGGTCGAGGTCCAGACTCGAAAGCGAGAAGAGAGGGCTTACAAATCAGCGGGGAGCACGTAACGACCGGCGAGAGTTCCGTCGTACGGCGGGGTCGCGGCAAAGATCATGTCCGCGCAGCGCTGCGTCGGCGGATCAGAAGTCAATTCCGAAGCGCAAGCCAAGTCAGATCGATCGCAATTGCGCACCTCGTAGTGGCCGCCCTTGCAATCGTGGCAGCAGCGGCACGACTTGCCCGGCTCGAGCGCAACGCGGTCGCCCGGCTTGACATTCTTGACGTTCTTCCCGACTGTAATGTAAGGTAGACGCGCGATTCAGCGAAAGGAGCTCCGGCGACCGAATGCGCAGAAAAAAAGACGGGCCCGGATGGCCACCTCAGGTGCCTCGACGCCTCTCCAGGGAGCGGGAGGGGGAGGCTCACCTTTGACGACCACTGCTGCTGATTCGTGTCCGAGGATCATGGGTGACTCGACGACGAAATCTCCGATCCGACCGTGCTTGAGGTAGTGGACGTCGCTTCCGCAGATTCCGGTGGCCTTTGGCGCGACGATCGCGCTGTCCGCGCAGAGTGGGCCGATGCGGATCTTTTGCGTCAGTAACGTTCTCTGCTGTATAAACGCCCGGGAGGCACGTACGCGTCGTCGTCGCATTCGACGGGAACGGGCCTCTCCTCGAAGCGAACGTCATCGATGCCATGCAGGACGCTGTGCACGAGGGGAGTTGTGTCAGCACTTGCGCTCGCTACGAAGGCCTCGAACATAGCCAGGTTAAGCGTACAAAGTGACGTTGCGCGACGTTGCGTTCAAATCTTCGGCGAGCGGTTGCGAGAGTGGGGTAGTCGACGCCATGGCTTTTCAAAGGGGAATTGGCGAGATGCGGTATACTGCGAGTTGTACAGAAACGATGTCAAAGGGGCGGTCTCGAAGCAGAGCGAGGTCTAGTTGGCGAGCAGAGAAAGTGCACGCGCGGGCGTCGGCACGAGCGGATCGCTTCGCACGAGACAGAAGAAACTCGGCCGGTCGGCTCGCCACCTCATGTCCGAAACTGCAGCCCATCCCGCCGGCCCCCACTTCGTCTCGTGAGCTTTGCGAATAGTGTGTGACATGGAACGATCCTACAGCACAAGGGGGAAGGACTACGCGCTTCGAGGCGCAAAGGAACAAAGAGAAGAACCAAAGCGCAACGCCGGCGTATGTACGAGAACAAAAGGAGAGAGCGGGAGGAGGAAGCAAGTCGGAGAGAGCGCGAAGGCGAAAGGCGAAAGGCGAACGGGGAGAGCGCGACGGTCTTTTTGGTTTTCTATTCGAGGCGGGGCGAAGAGGGCGACGAGGCAACGGCGTCGGGCGCCATCTCGCTGAGCAACCGATCGACCTGCGCCTCGACGCCTTCTTGACCCGCGACGCGAACAGGAGGAGGCGCAGCGCCCGAGGCGGCAAGCTCGCTCGCCAGTACCGCATCGACTTCATCCTCGAGGTCGTGAGCGCCTACTCCTCCGGCGGCGGATGCAGGAGGCCGTGCTCTTCGCCCACGGGCGACATCGTCTTGCCCGCCGGCGTAGGAGGCCGCGCGCTCGACGGACCCGTGTTTTGCCGCCTCCGCAGTTGTCGGAGCGGGTGCACCGACATCGCCGGGTGGTGTCCGGCCGATGACGCCATCGCTCCCTGTTCGAGTTGGTCGGCTTCGAGGGTCGACGACCGTTTCGCCCTCGTCGCCGGGGCCGCCTGCGTGCTCGCCGCCGCCACCGCCGACGACGCCGGGGGAGTACCTTGGCGGCGCTGGGCTGGGCGATCGCGCTCGAGGGAGGGAGAGATGGAAGCGAGCCGCCTCGTGCTGCTTCGAGAGGGTGGGTAGGTCTCGCCCGTCGGTGCGGTCGACGACGAGGTCGGCCGAAGCACGTCGTCGGGGTGTAGGCGTGGTCGCTCCGGTTCGGTCCGCGGCGGACGACGTCGCGGTGCCGGCGGCGTGCGCGACGGGGAGAAGAGGCTCTGGATCCGAGCTGGGACTGGGAAAGGGAAAGCCTCGAAATAAAGACGTCCCCCAGCTCCGGAGGGCCGAATAGGCAGGCGGATTGGGGGACGTAGGAGTGGTGAAGGGTGGTTCCGAATAGGAGGAAGAGGGAGGCGCGTTGGATGGTTTCGACGTCGCGCGGATCGAGTGCAAGTGCACACCGTCGAATGCTCCGTCGTGCGACGACCCTGGCGCGTGCAGGATCGAGTTGTTGCTCGGGCTCGGCGGCCGAGAAAAGTTGGGCAGCGGCTCGTAGCGGTGCCCGCCGTTCCCGTCGTCGACGAACGACAGGTTCGAAAAGTACTGCGTCCACGCGCCCTGCGAGTCGCCGGGACTGCGGCCGCCCGGCGTCCGGTCGCCCGGGTACAGCCAGACGGGCATGTAGAAGAGGCCGCCGACCTTACTGTCGGTGCGCGGGGCGGGAGTTGCTGACCTGGAACCGGTCGGGCTGCCCGGGCGACTCGATCCTCCCGAACGAGCGAATGGCAGGGCCTCATACGGCAACGCAATCGGACCGATCTGACGCGGAGTCGACTTGAAACCGGGACGCTTGGTCCAGAAGATGCGGATTGCGCCGAGGACGACAACAGCAACGCCAGCGTACATGAGCGCGATGCCGAACTTGCCGAGGAAGGTGATGAAGCCAGCGTCGTCACTGTGCATCGGAAATCCATCAGTGAGCGTTCACACGTCGTCTACGCGGAAGGGAAACGTACGCGTGCCAGGACGAGCCGTAGAAGTGATCAAAGTACGAGTCCTCCATTTCCGTCACCGGCGCGTTCTTGCCGTACCACCGCCGCGGCAAGATGCGGACGTGGCGCTCGACGCCGTCGGGCGTATCCTTGGGCCACATGCCATAGACCGCCGACAGGAACATCGGTCCGGTCGAGAACATGACGGTCGGGTAGTTGGTGCCATACGTGTGGTCGAACGTGATCAAGTTGTGGATGACGAGGTCCATGAAAGGGTGACCCTTCTCGGCGAACATGAGGTCGTTCGAGACACCGACGGGGATCGTCTGTGGCAGGATGACCCGGAAGTAGAGGAGGGGGTCGAGATTGCGGCGGCAGCCGATGTCGAGATCCATGTAAATACCGCCATAGTGGTGGAGGACAAAGTAGCGGATCACGTCGGCGCGCTGAATCGGGTACGTGTAGCCGTCAAACGTCGGCAGGAACCACGGGTAGTGTTCGGCGATAAAGGCGCGCGAATCGGCATCCGACCAGAGTTTGAACTCGCTGCGGTCGCGGCGAGACAGCGTCAGCGATCCGTACACCCAAGGAGACAACGATCTGAGTACGCACTAGTCTGGATGGAGGTCGATGCATCCTTGGCGAACCTTCTCCCACCGCTCGGGCAAGACGTGCGTCTTCCAAGTCGCGTGGATGATTTTGGGGATCCGCTGCTGAGGCGAGTTGTCGCCCGCTTTGGCTGCGACCTGGACGAGGTCCTCTGCACCCGGCGGCGAGTCGGCGATCCAGCCTCGTTCTTGCAACCGGTCGAGGAACTCGTTGACCGAATTGCCGTCACCGATGTCGTCGCCGGCCGTCACCTTGACGTCCCCACTGCTGACCGCCTGCGCCGTCCCGTCCCGAGCGAGCGGTGTAACCTCGCTGTACTCAGAGCCGGCACGATCGTTCGAGAGGTGCGCCTGGGCGGGGTTGCCGTCGACGGGGAGTTGCCTGGCAGCGCTGGCTAACCTCTCGACGAGGGCCATCTCGTAGTCCTGGATGACATCGCGCTTGTCGACTCCAAAGTACTGGACGACAGTCGACAAGACGATGACTGTCCCGACGAGGATCAGCGTAATCAGGCCGATCAGGACCGTGATGGCCTGTCCAAAGAGAGGGGTGGGGAGCGAAAGTGGAACCGAAACGTCAGTCGTCTCCCGATCTCGCCTCGTCCTGCCACTGGCAAGGGAACGGCGACTGTACCTTTTTCACCGTCATTTCGTAGAGTGTCCGCCTCGCGCCTTCACGACTCTGCTAGGGAGCAAGGTCGAGAGATTGCGCAGCTTGGCGGCGGCGGCGGCGAACTCGGGAAACGAGGGGGGGTCGTCCTCTCGAGCGGGACAATCGGACTCCACACCAACGTCGACGAGCCAGCAGGGTCGGGACCGAAGATCGTGTCTCTGGTCACTCTATCCTGAGCCCGTGCTTATAGAAGGGTCGCTGTTGACGGCGTGGCGCGGGGGAGCGAGCGCCGGGTCAAGTGGTTTTGCACCGCGCGCACGCGCTGCGAAGTTTGCGCGGCGGACGACGCGAGGCGAGCGCCGTGCGAAGCCCCGAAGTCCGCAAAAAAGGCGATTGCGGAGTAACTGACAAGAGGCGGGGCAACCAGCTGAGGCAAATCTCTTTCTAGCTAGCTAGTGATGCTTCAAGACTGTAGAGTGATCTGTACCTCGGTCGCGATTGCAGCCCGCAGCTGCTTGCAAAGATTTAAATGTGAGCGCGTCACGACGATCTGCGAACGCGAAGAAAGCGGCTGCGGCCAGCAGCTGGGAAAAGTACCTCGCGTCTTTCGGCCATTTGATTTCTGCCCCGTAGCGATGCCCGAGTCACAGATTTTCTTTCCCCTCGTAGGAAGCGGCAGCGCACTCAAGACGTTCTAAGTACGGCGATATTCATAGCGATCATGCTTTCTATTAGGAGCGAGAGGCATGCGCGCTTCACATCTTTGATGAGGCGTTGGTCGAGCTGGCAGGGTGCTGATTGAAGAGTTTGCCGGTCGCCCAGGCCGTCACGAGGGTGTTGGCGATCGCAGTGCTGCGCAGTACGAGCGATCAGAAGTGGAACGAGCACAGTTCAGCCAACAGGACTCACGCGGGCGGCATCATGAACGCTCCTTGCTCGTCGGCTTTGCGCTTGGCGGCGTCGAGCTCGTCTTTGGCGGCACCGCCCTGGCCGTCAATCTTGGCGACCTGCTCACGGCTGAGCTGCATCGGCTTGGTCGAGTTGATCACTTTGAGGACCTGCTCGCGCGTAAAAAACCGCGCGTCTTCGAGCTCGTTGTCGAGGTCGACGCGGACGTCCTTCTCGGCGTTGGCCGACTCGGCGATGCCCCAGCAGCCAAACATCAGGCTCGCCGGGAACGGCCACGGCTGCGACGAGTGGTACCCGACCTCGCCAATCACAATTCCGGCCTCCTCGTACACCTCGCGGCGGACCGCCTCCTCGAGCGACTCGCCCGACTCGATGAAGCCCGCGAGGCACGAGTAGAACCGCGCCGGCCAGGTACGCTGCCGGCCGAGGAGGATCCGCTCGCGGTCGGGCGAAAGGACCGCCATGATGACGACGGGGTCGGTCCGCGGGTAGGAAAAGTTGTGAACGCCCTTGCGCGAGACGCACGCCGGTTCAGTGTCGGCCCCTTCGCCCGACGGCTCGCCCGGGATGCAAGACCGCTTCCATCCAGCCCAGACGCTCCGGATCGGGCGAGCGCACGCAGGGCAGAACCGATTCCGGGTGTTCCAGTCGACCAGCGACCGGGCCTCGGCGGCGATCGACGCCTCCTCGTTCGGCATCGTTTGCGCGCCCGACCGTAGCTCCATGAACTGCGATTCCGTCGGCGAGTCAGCTATAAGGATGTGATTTGGCGATGGACGCAGTCACGGACCATGGCGCGCTCATTCTTGATCAAGATCTGCTTTTTGAGGTCGGCAAACGAGCTGACGTCGAGCGCCCAGTACGGCTCGCCGTGCGGAGAGTGCGACTCGAGCGTCGAGTTCTCGTCCGGCTTACTGAGCGGCAGCGACTTGGCTGATTCGGGAGCGGACCGTTCGTCGACTCCGAGAAAGACGAGGGCGGGCTGCGGTAACCGCGCATCGTCAGTTTCATCGGCCTACATCCGCATCTTGGCGTGGACAGCCGGCGCACCTGGTTCAAAAAGTACTGCCTCTTCTCTGCAGTCGAGAGCTCTCCGACCTTGGTCTTGCCCAGTCGCGCCGCCTCTTTCCCGAGGATCGCGAGTTCTGGCACGTCCTCGTCCTTTTTCCCGTCGACGCCGTGAAAGACTTGCTTCGCCTCGCCGATGAATTCCTTGACGTCTTCCCATTTCACCGTGTGGAGCCTGCGCGCGCCGTCCTTGTCGTTCTTGCAGAGCGGCTGGAGCGAGTCGAGCGTGATAAACGACGCCTTTGGCGATTCGAGCGCCGATGCGAGGAACGACGGCGACGAGCGCAAGTACGACAGTCGGTTCAGCGGGTTCCCTGCACTGTCGCAGTGCCTTGTGCATGAGCTTGCGTGACGCTGTAGACACCGTTTGCCCTCTCGGCCGGAAAGTGGAGAGAGGGGAATGACGACATGGCGCCTGGCGACAGCTTACTAGTAGTTCTGCATCTTGTGATATTGTCTAGCGTGATGAACGACGCCTAGTGAGCGTCTACGAGCGAGAATCTTGTCCAGTCTTGTAGGAGAGAAAGCAGCGCACGAGGAGGAACCGTCGACGTCGCTGCGTCTCGGAACTTCGGCGACTCGCTCGAGCCGGGGGAAGCGATCGCCTGATCTCCTTTCCTGATTGACCATAGACGTAATGAGCTCACAAGAGCGACCACTCAGGGTAGAGATTGTCGTCTATGACCTTGTCAGTCTCGAGAGACGAGCGCGTGCTGTCGTTGCTCGCTCACCTGTATTAACAGCGAACGCTCCGCAGCTTCCACCGTCCAAGTTCGGCTCGTTCCTCAACTTGATCGGGTCCGGAGTCTACCACTCGAGCGTACAGCTCAGGCTCCCGCTCGGCCCGACCGATGTAGATCCGACCCCGACAGAGTTTGCGTTCGGAGGTCACGACTCGCCCAGGACGACGGGCATCTTTAGCCTCCCCGCTGGACTCGCAATCCGCAGAATGCCCGGCTTGCGGTACTACATGACGATCGACGCGGGCGAGGCGTTCGGCAGCGATTGGGAACGCGTACACGCGCCGCGCGGACGAGCGAGGACCGCCTCGCCTACCGCGTCCGTCGCGAGTTGGCTACCCCTGCCGAATTCTAGCTCGCCATCGCTCTCGGACACTGCGCACTCGGAACGTATGCTTAGCGGTTCTAGCTCGTCGGAGGCCGGAGCACTGAAGAGCGCGTCTGAAGCGGCAGCGGCGGCCGAGCAGGAGGAAGACCACGAGATCGATGACGGCGGGCTGAGTGATGGAACTCAGTATATGAGCCGGGTCGAGCGGCGCGCGTACCGAATGATCGAGGAGATGAAGCGGGACCCAGCCTGGAACGGGACAAGATACCGCTTGCTCGAGCGGTGAGTTCTTTCCCCTTCAGGTGGCAGGGTTATCGTGGAGCCTGACGCTCGCATCCGGACAGGAATTGTAACACGTTTACGCATGAGCTCGTGTGGCGTCTGACCGGTCGGAAGGCTCCGTCATGGCTGAACAGAGCAGCTTGGGTATATTCACGGCCTTCTCAACGTAGGCGTTTCTTCAACCGGTACTGATGCAACCCCCCCTCATACAGGTCGCGACAACCATACCTTGCATAGTTCCGCCAGGCTGGATCGATGAGGCAGACGAGGCGGCTCCGACGGCAGAGAGTATCGAGGTTCCGGATCCGGCGCACATGATCACGAGCGGCGACTCTGTCACTATCGCCCCGCCCCGGGCCGACAAGATGGCAGTCGGTGGTATGAGACTGTAGATCGGATCCGGAAGTGGGACAGCGATGCCTGAGACATCTTTGGCGCTACCAATGTCCGACAGCGTGAGCGAAGGGATGAGCGAGAAAGCTATCTCGGGGTTGTACAGAACCTGACTGTTTCCCATCATAGTATCTCAGGGAAAGGGGCGTTAAGTGCAGGAAAGTGCGACTGCTCGGCGCTCTCCTCGCTGACGGATTCCGCGGCTACGGTAGCCAACGCGCCGAGTGCGAATGTTCCGCTCGATTCACGGCGATTGCTTCGTACAGACTTGTTATGAAGGGTGTGATTAGTGCATAGCTTCGTGCTGGGTGAGAGCCTGTCCTGGAAGTGCCGATCCGATGACTCCGGCGGCACGGACAAGGTTACACAGCTTGACTGCTGCGGGCAAGGCGAACCGTGGCCTCAACAAGGGCCACACGAAGGGCAAGAACTACGCCTCGTGGAAGCGTCACAACACTCTTTCTGTTCGTCGTTACCGCTAAGCGGTTCGGGGGAGAGGGCGAGGAGGTCGCTTGTAGCTTCGACTTGTCGCCGAGGGGTCCGATCACTGTCATCGCATTCGGTTCCTCGCAGCTTCACATCAGCCAAAGAGCTATATGAGGAGTTCAGGACAAGAGATGCTACGAGAGGAGATGCGGCTCCAGAGAGGAACATGAAGCGAAGAGGTGAGGTTGGCGATTGGCGCCGAATCAGCCAGCTGGCTCCCTTCTCCCTTTTCACTCCCCTTGCCTTCCTTTTCACTCCCATTGCGTGCGCTACTTCCGGACACACTTGAACCTTTACTTGCAAGCAGGACAGGCTGGCTCATGAGCCTGGTGCGACGCGTTCGTTCCGCCTCTGGAAGTGCTAGAATCGAGCAACTGGGGCTTTCTTTCACGTGCCAGGCGTCCTCGCGCGTTTCGCCGAGAGAATCATCCGGCATGCGCTGCGGCTTGAGGTTTCCTTGCCTGGTCCATATGGAAGAGACCGCCTGGCCTACCACCTTACCACCTCCCCCCTCCCTTTTCCCCCCCCTCTCTCCTTTCTGGTTCCTCTCCCTCCTCTTCTTCTCTTCTCGTACTGTCTGTTGATTTGCTCGCTCTCTTCTTCGCTCCTCTGCATCAGGGAGACTGGGCCTTGTCGCGTCGATCTCCGGCAGCCAACTTGCGAGGACGCGACATGTCCAGCAGCTTCGCTTTTGAAATGCGCAGGTCACTCGTCGAAGGCTCGGGTATTTAATGCAATGCGTGATGCGGGAGTGCGACTAGGTATAGTGTCCGTTCTATTCCGCGAAGCGGGTTCCGAGGGTCGTTCGCGCCTTGGCAAGAGTTCCGCGCGCCGCCCAGCCCATGGCAAACACGACCACGACCAGGTCCGTAGCCAGGAGGGCGAGTCCGGCGAGCATGAATCGCGGCGCAAAGATCTTCCAGACCATCAGGTGCCGGCGCAGCCATGCGGCGCAGACGGCGGACGCGAAGGCGAGCGCGGCAAAGTAGGCCGTGTAGGCGGCACCCGCGCGCAGCAGGTTCCGCCCGACCACCATCGGTGCTCCCTGGTCGCGCAGGGTCGGCGAGAGGTTCCAAAAGACAAAGAGCGGGATCGCCGAGGCGGTCAGGATGAACGACGCGAGCGAGTTGAGCAAGACGAGGACCGGCGAGAAGGGATAGGTCAGGGAAGGGAAGCCGATGAACGCGGTCGACCACTGGATCGACGAGATGACGGCTTGGTGGCCCGTCGCAAAGAACGAAACGTGAGCGAGCAGGGCGAGGATCGACACCTGCACGAACGTCGGACCCGAATGCGGCGGTAGAACCGAGTTCGCCACGGGGGGGATGGAATGCAGGCGGAGTTCCACTCTGCGACCAGCATTCTGGACGCGGGCCCAGACGCTCCGCTTCACCCGGCTAGCAAGCAAGCGCAGCGTGTCAACCACTCTTCTGGCCTCTGCAATGTGAGCCTGAGTGCAGATGGCGAAACCCGGTCGGCATCCCGATTCCACTGAGTGCGAGGAGAGCCAGGAAGAGCAATCGCGCCAGGTGCGGCATGTACCACGCATAATCTGTGGCTGTAAGCAAGTCGTCGAAGCGGCACCAGCTTGACGCGTAGTCGAATGTCAACGAGTCGCCAACGTTGCCAACTTTGCAACTTTGATCCGACTGGCTCTTCGACTCGTTCTCTCCCCTTCTACGCGCTGTGACATTCGTAGGCTTGCTTAGGCAGCAAAGCTGAGTTTCCAGCTGCTGGAGTAGCGCCTCGCGTCCGGCCACAACCTTCGACTCGCCCCTATTCGGGCTCAACAGCGTCATTGAGACATCCTCCCTCTACTGCTGATCCAAGGCGCCCGAGGAGGACGTTGACAGCACAGTTCGACTACTACGACTACTACGAGCGGCGTCGCGAGCGGCTCGTCGGGCGGATCCAGGACACCCGACTCCGGTAGGTCTACTCACCTCGCGTGCCGCTCAAGCAGGCCATTCTGAGCTGATACCGACCTCGGACGAACTGCAGGCGCTTCTATTTGCGGATATGTCATCTCCGACGACCGATAGACGAGCGACCGAGGCCAAGCTGAGCTCGACCGGGCCCGTTTTTCGAGCCCGACGATGGCTTCACGTCTTGCCATTCTTGCCGTCCGGTACCTCGACCTACCTCTCGGCGCTGACAGTGCTCGCACTCTTGCATGCAGTCGGACTACTGCTGTTCACTCGCGGCTTCCTGTTGACGCGGCAGGCGCTTCCCGACGTCAACGACTGTAACCCCATCGCCGCCTCGGGCAACTTGGACCCGGCCTGCTCGCTCGAGCCGACACATCAGAAGCTCGTCTTCCTCGTCGTCGATGCGCTCCGAGCCGATTTTGTCTTACCCGTCGCGAGCGAGCGGGCGAACCCATTCTACTCGAATCACATCCCGCTGCCGTCGAGGCTCTCCCAATCTGAACCGACGCACTCGTTCCTGGCGCACTTTATTGCCGACGCGCCGACGACTACACTTCAGCGACTCAAGGGCATGACGACGGGGTCGCTGCCGACGTTTATCGACGCCGGAAGCAACTTTGCCGGCGAGCAAGTCAGCGAAGATAACTGGCTCGGTCAGGCGAAGCGCGCCGGGAAACGCATCGCTCTCGTCGGCGACGAGACGTGGCTCAACGTGTTTCCACGTCACAGTGGCGTCTGGCAGGAGGGCCTCGTCTGGCCCTACGACTCGTTTGACGTCGAAGACCTCGACACGGTCGACCGCGGCGTCCGGACTCACCTGCTCGAGCTCCTCGAACCGACTCGGCAGCGCGATTGGGACATCGTCATTGCTCATGGGCTCGGCCTCGACCATGCTGGACACCGCTTTGGCGCCGAACACCGCGAGACGACCCGCAAACTCGGCGAGACGAACCAGCTCCTCGAGGACGTCGTCGAGCGGCTCGACGAGGACACGCTCTTAATCGTCGTTGGAGACCACGGGATGACGGATCGCGGCGATCACGGAGGAGACAGCCGCGAAGAGGTGGATGCCGCCCTGTGGGTCTACTCGAAACGACCTCTCGTCGATGCGAGCTGGTTCCGCCATGATCTCGCTTCCTCCGAGCAGCACCCCGTCGCCCCTCTCGCACGGATCGCCGACGCGGCATCCGACCTCGGCGACCGGTTCCTGCTCGACTGGCTCGACAAGGGTCTGGAGCGACCGGCGCGATCCGTCAGCCAGATCGATCTCGTCCCGACGTTATCGCTCCTTTTGGGCCTCCCTGTCCCGTTTGGCAGCCTCGGCGTGCCGATCCCCGAGCTCTTCTTCCGTCCGTCGACGTTGCCGGTTGCGCCGCAAAGTGACACCAAACCGAAGCGCAGCTTCTTCGGGTTTCGCTCGGGCCAACCGGAGCAACGCGAGCACGAGAACCTGTCGCCACTGCAGACGCTCCTCCAAGCGACTCTGCTCGCCTCGTCCGAGCTCTCGCACTACCTCATGACGTACACGTCGCGACCGGCCGGCAAGGACCTCTTGCCGTCAATGCCCGAGTTGAGCTTCACGCTCGAACTCGCCAAGACCGCCTACAAGGGAGCCCACGCGCCCGGGCACGTTCGCAGCGACATGGAGCTGCGCGCTCTCGAAAAGTTCTGGACATTTGAGCGGAAAGCGCGCGAAAAGGCGCGCGTCATTTGGGCGCGCTTCGACCCGGTCTTGATGGGGGCCGGACTCGTGATCTGGGCCGGCAGCCTCCTCGTCGCGTACTGCATGTACACTGCGGCGAGTCGTGGGCCGGGAGCGCGGTTCCTCGTCGGACGAGCTGCCGAAGGCGCCCTCGTCGCCCTCTGCGTCGGCGGCCTGCTCTCGGTCGTCGGCGCGTTCCGAGGTCGCCCTTCTTCGCTCGGAGCAGCGTTCGTCTCGGCGCTCGGTGCCGAAGTGGCGGTGTTGGCGAGCGCCCTCCCACGGTCCCTTCCGAGGCCGCGCGCGCTCTTGCCGGTCCTGCCGCTCGCCGCTCACGCCGCCCTGTTCGGCTCAAATTCGATGACCGTCTTTGAAGACTCTGCCGTCCTGTACTTGCTCGCGACGCTGCTCCTCGCGAGCCTCGTCCGCGGGTTTGCGGCGCCGGAAGCTCGTCTCCGCCGACGACTCGTCGCGTTCTCGATCACGGCACTCGTGGCGGTCCGCTTGATGGCCGTCAGTACGATCTGCCGCGAAGAGCAGATTCCGCACTGCCGACCGACGTTCTACCTCGCTCCGGGATCAACCGCGAGCCTCGCCGTCTTTGCGCTGTCCGTCTCGGCCGCGCTCCTCGCCCCGAGCGGCTTGCGGGCGTCTCTGGCCGTCTCGAAATCGGACGAAGGACTTGCGCCCGTCTTCATCGGCGTTGGGATTCGCGCGCTCCTCCTCGCGGCATCGGCCTACTGGGCGATCGACCTTGCGCTCGCCGCCATTTCGTTCTCTTCGGCGGGGGCAGCGCTCGCCAACATCGCCAAGACGGGCGCGGCGCGAGTCGTCTTCGTCGGCGCGACGCTCGGCGGCTCGCTGATCTGGCACTTCCTCCCGCTCTGCATCCGAATCCAGCGGGACCGCCTCCGAAACGCCGCGGGCGAGCCGGTCCGAACGCAGATCCAGGTGATCGGGTTCGCGAACGCGCTCGGGTCGGCGTACCTGCTCTACTTTGCGACGGTCTATGTCGCGCTGTTTGTCGTGTCGCCGCCGCCGGCGCAGGTGGTCTTGACGCTCCACCTCGTCGTGATCCTGTGCCTGCTCGAGATCTTTGATTCGGAACGCGACGTCCGCCACCTCGAGACGGCCCTGACGTCGACCGTCTCGCTCGAGGCGTTCCTGCACGACAGCGACCAGGGCGGATTGCCGCCGGCGCCGCCGCATTCGGGTCCGACGTTCGTGCAGGTGTCGGTCCTCGCCCTGCTCGCTCACGGTTCGTTCTTTGCGACGGGCCACCAAGCCGTCATCTCGTCGATCCAGTGGTCGACCGCGTTCGTCGGCTTCCCTTCCCTGACCTATCCCTTCTCGCCGGTCCTCGTCTTGCTCAACTCGCTCGCGTCGTTCATCCTGACCGCCTCGGCGATCCCGCTCTTTGTCTTTTGGAACCTCTCGCCGACCCTGCGCGACCAGGGAGCACCGATGGTGGTCGGGCGGAACCTGCTGCGCGTGGGTGCCGCCTACACGGCCTACTTTGCCGCGCTCGCCTTCGCGTCCGCCGTCTGCGCCGCATGGCTGCGCCGGCACCTGATGGTCTGGAAGATCTTTGCGCCGCGATTCATGCTCGCCGGACTCGCCCTCCTGGCTACGGACCTGGTCGTGGTCGTATTCGCCATGGGCTGGGCGGCGCGCGGAACTCTTGCCAAGGCGCGAACGACCCTCGGAACCCGCTTCGCGGAATAGAACGGACACTATACCTAGTCGCACTCCCGCATCATGCATTGCATTAGACCCCAAGCCTTCAAAGAGGTACGATTTGACGTGCGCATTTCAGAAGCGAACGCGTCCTCGCAAGTTGGCTGCCGGAGATCGACGCGACAAGGCCCAGTCTCCCTGATGCAAAGGGGCGAAGAAGAGAGCGAGCAAATCATCAGACAGTACGAGAAGAGAAGAAGAGGAGGGAGAGGAACCAGAAAGGAGGAAGTGGGGGGGGGGGGGAAGGGAGGGGGGAGGTGGTAAGGTGGTAGGCCAGGCGGTCTCTTCCATATGGACCAGGCAAGGAAACCTCAAGCCGCAGCGCATGCCGGATGATTCTCTCGGCGAAACGCGCGAGGACGCCTGGCACGTGAGAGAAAGCCCCAGTTGCTCGATTCTAGCACTTCCAGAGGCGGAACGAACGCGTCGCACCAGGCTCATGAACCAGCCTGTCCTGCTTGCAAGTAAAGGTTCAAGTGCGTCCGGAAGCAGCGCACGCATCATTGGGAGCGAAAAGGAAGGCAAGGGGAGCGAAGAGGGAGAAGGGAGCCAGCTGGCTGATTCGGCGCAAATTGCCAACCTCACCTCTTCGCTTCAGGATCCTCTCCGAAGCTGCAGCTCCTCACCGCGCGCCCCTTTTCCTGAACTCCTCACATAGCTCTCTGGCTGATCCGAAGCTGCGAGGAACCGAATGCGATGACAGTGATCGGACCCCTCGGCGACAAGTCGAAGCTACAAGCGACCTCCTCGCCCTCTCCCCCGAACCGCTTAGCGGTAACGACGAACAGAAAGAGTGTTGTGACGCTTCCACGAGGCGTAATTCTTGCCCTTCGTGTGGCCCTTGTTGAGGCCACGGTTCGCCTTGCCCGCAGCGGTGAGACCACGACTCTCGCGCCTTTTATGGACCGGGTTGCAGATCCAGTTGATGCGGGCGTCGCGGCGGATCGCCTTGTGCGACGGGTCGACCAGGATAACCTCAAAGTACTTGTAAACGCCGTCCTGGTTGATCTTTTTGTCGCAAGTTGTTAATGTCGCAAGTTGTTAAAAAAAAAAAAAGAGGGCGAACGGCAAGTCGGGGTCGGGGCGAAGTCGCGAGTATGTCGGCGACGCGCATGTTCGAGCGCAGCGCAAATGCAATGGTATGCGGTGGAGGAGTGTGTCGGGGCAAAAGCGAGACGGACGTCGGGGCGACGATTCGAGTCGAGATTTGGGCGAAGTCGGTCGGAAAGGTCGCGTGCGTCGGCGTATCGCAGTTGTGGTTTCAACAGGGCAATCATAAGAGGTATTCTTGTCAGTGACATTTCTGCTGGAACACCGCGAAAGACTGACCCAGTACGAGTTGAGGACGCGGAGGTTACCGCAGCGGCGAGCAACACGCTCCTCGGCGGTCGAACGGAGCGAACGCTGGAACTTGAGCTGGTTGACACCCTGGTTGGTCGGCTTGCCGTACGTGGCACCTTTGACCAGCGGGTGTCAGTGCAGCAGGAACGGGCGGTCGGGAGGACAAAATCACAAGTGGAGACGAGAGGGTCAGTAAAGCAGTACGCGAACACCGCCTCTCCCCATCCGAGAGGCGGACTTCCGGAGCAAACGCACCCTTGGGGACAGGGCGCTTGCGGTTACCGCGGCGAACACGGACGCGGTAGACAACGAAGCCCTGCTTCGCCTGCACAGATTGAATCGAGAATCGGCCAGGAGTCAGTACACCTGTTCTCCGCGTCCAGAGTCTCTGCCCAGCGTCGATAGAGTGCAGAAGAGTCGGACGTCCTTGCGCCAGAGACGGGAAAGAGCCCCCGCTTGGTCGAAAGAGACTTGCCTTGTAACCGAGGCGGCGGGCCTTGTCGGGCCTCGAGGGGCGCGAGGCGCGGTGGATCACGTTGAGCTGGCGGTACTCCCAGCAGCGAACGCGGAGCAAGAAGCGAAGGACATCGCTCTACGAACAATAATGGGTCAGCCTGGTCGGTGGAAAAAAGCGCCGGAACGCCGTTTGAGAAGGCGAGATTCGGGTTGCGCACCTGCTTGCGCTTGTGGAGCTCGCTCAAGTACTTGTAGGCACCCATGATCTGTACGAAACCGTCTATGAGCCCCTGTAATCCTCCTCTCGGAATCCCCTGAATGCTGTAGCCCGTAAATCGAGGACTGACTGACCCTGCGACGGCGGCGACGAGTCGAGGGCGAGTACGAAAACAGTCGATTATCGAAGTGTACGGCGACGGGGGCAATGCGACGATCAGCTCGGGCTGACTTGTAGGATGAATGGGAATGATTTGACCGCTCACCTTACCGGCTGTTCGCTGTTGGCGGACGAGACGGAGGCGAAACCTCGAATCGGTGCACCTGAAGCTCGGCGCAGACGGGCCCAGCCGCGCGCGGGCGGGCGAGAAAAAAACCTAACCCCTCCTCCCTCAGCGAACTTGCTTCAACGTAGTCTGCTCGCTCTTCTTATACACAACTTTAGAACGCTCGGAACCTGGCTTGTAGGCATAGAGAAACTACATCTATCCAAGCGAGCTGCTGGCCGAAGCTCTCGGCGTTGACAGCGAGAGACGAGGGTGAACCACTTCGCCTGCGCAGTCTCACCAACCTTCCGCCTGGCACCGTTCGAGCCTTCCGCAGCCTCACTTCCTCCTTCACTTTGCCTCTGACCAGCGCGACAGTCTCGCGATCATGTCGTCAACAACACCACTCAACTTTGCCCCCTGTGCGTCCAGTCCCACGCCTGCGAACGTACCGTCTGCCTTGGCGATCTTCCAGGCCGGCCGGCCCCACTTGGATCCTCTCGCACGCTGCAAGCTCGGAACGCGCTCGCTGACCTTCGCTTGCACCTCGGTGTGACAGATGCTGATCCTCCAGACGCCCCATCATCGTCTCGCTGGGCGCCGCCGCCGCCAGCGACCGCAGGAACGTCGGGCGCTGGCTCAACCGCACCGTCATCCTACCATTCGGGAGCGGCGATCCCGTCCTACGCGAACGGCTCTACCGGCTTCGGCTCGGGCTCGGTAGCAACGTACGGACAGACAGGGTACGCTCCACTAGGCAGCAGCGCACTGCAGGGAGGGTCGTCGGGCGTCGGGACCGGGTTCGAAACGACCATGTACAGGCACGACTGGGAGTCGGCGGCGTGCTACGCCCTCGGACCGTTCGGCGCTGCGTTCATGCTCATTTTTGAAGTCGAGAACGACTATGTCCGATTCCATGCGTACCAGGTACGTGGTCTCTGTCTCGGCACAGGTACACGGCACATCGTGAACTGACCGCTCGCACTGCAGTCGGTTCTCCTCAACCTGCTCCTCGTCCTTTTCCACTTGCTCTTCTACCTCATGCTCGGCAACTGGGCGCAGTACCTCTTGGTTGTCGCCGACTTTGCAGTCCTTGTTCTCATGAGGTGCGCCCTGCTCTGGCGTGGTACCTGCAGCTTCGAGACTGACCCCGGATCGTGCCCGCCAGCTTGCGTGCCTACTACGACAGCGATCACCTCAGCCGGTACAAGATCTTCTTCATCGGCGAACTCGCGGATGGATGGGTCCGAGCCGAGTGAGGCGGATCATCGCGCGTCGTCTCAGCACATGGTGCCGTCTCTTGTACCTAGCGCCTCCTCTTTGAGTGTTGTAGCATCTATGCAGAGCTCGTGCCAACTTGATCAAGAAAGCCGAAGATCGAGACGAGCCCCTACGATGTTGCCCGCCGAAGGAGAGTCGAGGCGGATGCCCTTCGTTTGCGTCACTTCTCGCGACTGCTCCCTCGACCTCGGACACGCTCGGTCGACAGCGGTGGGAGTAAAGAGAGATACGCTGACGCACTCCGTGACGCGCTCGCTTTCATCGACACGCTCTGTGGCCGACTGTACCGCACGCGCCTGTCGTTCATCGTCGCGGGTTTCGCTCAACTATCGAAGTCGCTCTCAGCGCCTTCGCTCACCACTCGAAAGCTCGGCGATTCGGGCAGCTGGTCGCAGTTAACCATTCGCCTCAGAGCGAGCTGGACTACGCGTGCCAGAGGGCGTCAGAGGTGAGTGAGTCGCGCTCCCGTTGAGATCCTGGGGAACGACCTGGACAGCGGCGAGAGACGCGCCTATAGGACCCACGGCGGCGTCGACGGGGCACGCAGGCAGCTAGCGATTACCTGAGGCAGCAGGCAGTCCTGATCGGCGGGACTCTGCGGTACGCCCGTATAGTGTCTCCGTTCGCGGCTGGCACCACATTGAGCCGAACCAGCAACACACGGACAAGACTACAGTCCCCCCGCATGTTTCGGAGCTGATGACTTACTCTGTAACGCAGATTAGCTCAAGATGGACGGGCTCAATCAGCCGATCGTGATCGACCAAGGGTCTGGAACGCTCAAGGCAGGGTTCGCCGGAGCAGACCACCCTTCAACCTACTTCCCTTCCTATGTCGGTGCGTCACCTTTCCCTTGCCTCTCGATTACGGTCACCGTGGCGAAACGCGAACTGACGATGCTCGGGCGAGCGGTATTGCAGGGCGACCGAAGCACACGAGGGTCATGGCGGGAGCAGTCGAGGGCGATACGTTCGTCGGGCGGAAAGCGCAAGAGTTGCGCGGGTTGCTACGCATCAAGTGAGTCGTATGTGACTGAATCACCGTTACCGAACGCGTTCCGAGCCCTCGAATTGCGCGCGATGCCCGGACAGAGCTCTGACCTTTGTGCTCCGCAGCTACCCGATGGAGCACGGGATCGTCACGGACTGGGACGACATGGAGCGAATATGGTCTCACGTCTACACTGAGGAGCTGCGGACTCTCTCCGAAGAGGTGCGCCCGCGTCGGCCTCTCGCTAAGAAACCCTTTGCCGGCCTCGACTGACCAGACAAGTCCTGCAGCACCCGGTCCTGCTTACGGAGGCGCCGCTGAATCCGAATTCGAACCGGGAGCAGGCTGCGCAGATCTTCTTCGAGACGTTCAACGTGCCGGCGATGTACACGTCGGTTCAGGCCGTCTTGGCGCTGTACGTCATGCGCGAGTCCTTTTTCCGCCAGCGCCCGCACCGCTGACGCCTTCTCATGCGATAGCTACGCATCTGGGCGGACAACTGGTATCGTTCTCGATTCGGGCGATGGCGTGACGCATGCCGTCCCGGTGTTTGAAGGGTTTTCGATCCAGCACGCGATCCGAAGAATAGACGTCGCCGGACGGTACGTGGGCTGCGCCCGATGACTCGCTGACAACTGACGAAGCTGATGCTGATAGCGTATCCTTCCAGGGATGTGACCGAGCATCTGCAATTGCTGCTGCGAAAATCTGGTTACCACCTCCATACTTCAGCAGAAAAGGAGGTGGTCCGCATGATCAGTGCGTCCTCTGTCCCCTTCCGCGTGCGGGTCTTCGGGTTCTGTACTGATCCTCGCGTGCGCTGCAGAGGAGAAGGCGTGTTACGTCGCGCTGAACCCCGCGAAGGAGGAGAAGGAGGCGCAAGCGGGAGGACGGAGCGAGGACTTTCGATTACCAGATGGCAACGTCATTCGAGTGAGTCCTGCTCTCGAATTGTGCAAGGTCTGCGATGATATCTTGACAGGACCTCCTTCTTCCCCTGACAGCTGGGCGCGGAACGGCATCGCGCGCCGGAACTGCTGTTCAACCCGGAAATCGTTGGACTGGAAGACGCAGGTGTCCACCAAGTCGTCGTCGACTCGATCAACCGAGCAGACCTCGATCTCCGGAAGAGCTTGTTTGGCAATATCGTACTCAGCGGCGGTGGAACTCTCGTCAAAGGTGAGGCTGAACTCTCGAGGGCCTACCATCGCCATTTTCGAGCTCTCGCACATCGCGATGCGGCGCGATGATCGGGCGCAAGCGACTCACACTGTCTTTCCTCTCTCAGGCTTCGGCGACCGATTACTGCACGAAACGAAAAAGCTCGCCCTCCGCGAGACCAAGATCCGGATCAGCGCGCCGCCGGAGCGGAAGTATTCGACCTGGATCGGCGGAAGTATTCTGGCAGGTCTGAGCACGTTCAAGAGGATGTGGGTGTCGGCCGAAGAGTATCAGGAAGGTACGTCAGCCCTCGCTTGGGCTCTTTCCGACGGAGGCCGGCCGCTGACTGCCCCTCGTGCAGACCCCGACATCATCTTCAAGAAGTTCTGAGCGTTATCATAGCTGCAAGTCCTTCGCACACTCGGATCTTTGGTATTGCACCTCGGCTGCCGCGCTTCGAGCGAAAGGAGAAATCAGAGGTTGAGCATTGAAGGATCATCCTTCTCTTCGACATCTTATTCACTCAACGCTGTCCACGCTTTTCCTGGTCCGAGCTCTCCCTGCTGCGCACTAACACGAAGTGAGAAGTCTCGTCTGCGGCTGTGCTCCGCGGACTCCGCCTCTTCGCACTCGGCTTGTCCGCGGACAGCGTGCAAGACCCGCTTCTACAACTCCCCCCGTTCGCTCGCCGTCTTGTGTCACGTAACTCTTCATTTGCGGACGCCTCACTTGCTGACGGAAATCGGCTGAGCATACTGTTCCCGACCAATCAGCCGTACCAATGCCGGCCCGTGCGGTCACGTTCCGTGATTCGCCTTCCCGGCACGATGTGCGGACAGAGCTCGCCCGGCGCGGCACCTTCCGCTTGATAGACTACCACCGTGAGTTGCTCCCCACTCAGATCCCTGTACACGTGCTGACGGAAGATCTCTCCCCTGCAGAGCTCGAGGTCGCGCCGTTCGCCCAGATTGCCAAATGGCGCTGCCAGGCGACTGGCCTCACGGTCGTCTGGTCAGATACGCCCGGTCCGATCTCGCGATTCTGCACTATCGTTCGCACCGAGATCTTCAATTCTTCCGGCTGTCCGCACACGCTTGAGCACCTTACCTTCGAGGGTTCGGCAAAGTACCCACAACCCGGCCTACTCGACGCGATTGCGAACAGGCTTTTCACGTCCGGCACGAACGCGGCGACTGATATCGATACCACAACGTATACCTGCGAGTCGGCCTCCGGTCAAGGAACGCTGGCGATCCTTCCGGTTTACCTCGACCACATCTTCTTCCCGATCTTCTCGAACGAAACCTTCTTGACCGAGGTCTACCACGTCGATGGCAAAGGCGAAGAAGGTGGAACGGTCTTCTCGGAGATGCAAGGGCGGGAGGGAAGTCAAGGCGACGTGATGGATCTGAGGCAAGTCGGGCTAACTCAGGCGCCCAAACTTCCAAGGCTAATGCCCGCTCCTTCCTCTAGTCTTCGACAGGCGCTGTACAGTAAGCGCAACGCATACCGCTCCGAGACGGGAGGTCAGCTCGACGCCCTCCGAAGGTTGACCCTCGACCAAAGTGAGTGCTCCATTTCGAGATGGGGCTCCTGTCAGCGAGTCTGAAGCCCTTGCATGTTAGTTCGCGCATATCACGAGCGAATGTACGTCCCGGAGAATGTGACGGTGGTCGTACTCGGACAAACCGTCGATGCGGCCGATCTGCTCGATACGCTGGCGAGCTCGACCCTGCCCGACCTGATCGCTGCTGGCCATGCTACGACTCTGCATACGTCCGCCTTCGTCCGCCCGTTCGTCGAGTCGATTACTGCAAGTAATCCACCTATGCTATCGAGCGACTCCGTCCACCACGTGGAATACGCTGAGTGCGGCCGCGCTCTCCCGCATGCACGCGAGCTCTGCTGACGACGATAGCTGTACCGCCAGCTCGGACGAGAGCGTGGGTCAGGTGACGCTGTCTTGGATCGGTCCAGCCGTCGACGATTGCCAAGCTGTTGGCGCCTTGTGGGCGATTGCATTTTACCTGTCGTCTGGATCGGCGTCGTCGCTCGCTCAACGATTTGTCGAATGCGACTCTCCCCTCTGCACTAGTGCGCGCGTCTTTCATCTCCACGTCGTCACCGGGCTGTGCCTCACTTCCTTGCCGGACAGATATCGCCTTCGAGATGGCGAGACGTGATCCGCACATTCTGACCTGGACCCTCGATGGCGTCCCGAAAGACCGTCTCGCAAGCGCCGCAGGCGACTTTCTGGCAGCGCTCAAAGACGTCTGCACCGCGCCCTTCGACATGATTCGCATGCAAGCGCGGCTGGCCGAGTGGCGTCTCGACGTGCTGCAAAGCCTCGAAGCTGATCCTTGCGACCGCATACTCTCGGGCGTCAGGACAGATGCTCTTTACGGCGATGGACACGGCGTTTCTTTCACGACGATGTGGAACGATCTCGACGTCATCACGAGCCTCCGTGGCTTATCACCTCAGAAATGGGTACGCCTCCTGGCGGCCTGGTTCGTCGACTCGCACTGTCTGAAAGTCGTCGGCTCTCCCTCCGGCGACTTGGCGCACAGCCAGAGCGAGGCCAATACAGCCCGCGTACTAGCCCGATGCCGCTCTTTGGGTCCGATCGGCCTGGCGCAGCTCGACCAGGCTCTTGAGAAGGCCAAAGCTGTCACTACGGTCGCGGCGCCATTGACAGCTTTGCAGTATTTCAAGGTCCCGTCCGCGTCGGATATTCAGACGCCGCCGATCGAGACCGCGCGCAGTCCCGGCATCAGCGGCGGGCAAACGGCCCCCTTCCGCTCGTTACAGGCATCCATCAACAACGCCGGCGTTTCCTTGCCCTACTTCCTCCAATTCGACTACTACCCCTCATCCTTCGTCTCTGTGTGCGCCTTCCTGTGCGGACCGACGAGCGAGGTCTGGCCGCTTTTCGTCTCGTCGCTTTTCGCAATGCCGGTTCAGCGCGCGTCCGGAGAAACGCTCTCCAGCAAGCAGGCCTACCAGCAGCTTGACGACCTCGCCGTCGGGTTCGACGCATCAACATGCTCTGAAGGTGCGGTCCAAGGGGCATCGGACCGAGGCTAACCGCTGACCACCATCGTTCGTAGGAGTCTTGATCTCGATCCGAGTCCCGACGGAAAAGTACGAGGAAGCTGTGTCGTGGCTCGCCGATACAATCTACGGGACTCGCTTTGACCGCAAAAGGTATGCTGATCCGCTGCGCCCGAGTGGATGTGCCGCTGACGAGCGGCCCTCAGACTCGCCAACCTCGTTGAGAAGACGTTTCGGAACCTGCCGGATATGCTGCAGGACGGGATGGGCATGGCATCTGACGCTGTCATTGGCATGTGTCTTGATAAAGCTTCGTGAGTAGCCACCATGCAGGTCCACGCTCATGTCCGAACGCTCAGCTCACGAGCAATGGGAGCTTCTTTCCAGCGTCGTCTCGTACCAGACTGCTTCCGCGACTTCCGCCCTTGCCAAAATGTATCGCCAGCGCCTTCAAGACGATCCCGACGGCTTGACGAGAGCGCTCAATGCTCAGCGCCGCGCGATTACTGATCCGTCGCGAATGCGTTTCAGCGTCACCGGCAACGTGAAAGCGCTGTCTGCCCCGATCCAGCCATGGGTCGAGCACTTTCCGCAGACGTCAGACAAGGTGCGCCCAGCGTAGTCTATCGGCATAAGGGAAAAAAAGCTCAATTCATGACGGTCTGCAGGTCGCGGGCTTGTCCGCTTTGCCTCTCCGGCGGGAGCACCTCACCCCGCTGGGCCTGAACCCTGCGCGAAAGGGCGTCCTCAATGTGATCACCGCGACACAGTCGTCATTTCTCCGCGCAGCATCGCGCGGAGTTCACAAAGAGCACAAGGACTCTGCAGCAATCACGGTCGCCACCGCTATGCTCTCGGCGACAAATTCTTTCCTCTGGAACGGTACGTCGCTTTGATGTATCCGGCATCCTTTTCCTAGACCTTGGCACTGATTTGAGCTACGTTGCCGTAGCGTGCCGCGGGCCGGGCCTATGTTACGGGCTGAGCATCGATTTGAACGACGACGCAGGCCACCTCAGCCTTTCCGTACGCGCTTTTCCGTCTGCGTACTGGTATCCCTGCGTCTTCGCTCGGACCGTGCGGCTGACGTGATCAAACCTGCGCAGATCTGGCAGGCCCCAAACCTCGGCAATGCCTGGACAGCCGCGCGGACTATAGTCCGTCGACTGGCGCAGGCCAAGGTAATGATCTTGCCCAAGTCTGCAACCTCAACAGTACGCTCTGACGTCCGTCATTCGGTAGGTGCCAATCAAGGACGACGATCTCATCGCGGCAAAGTCGAACATCATCTTTGACTGGGCCAACGGACTGAGTGTCGCTGCCGCTGCTGTGAGTGCAGTGTTCAGTACAGTACCTACGTCAACCTTAGGGAGGCTGAACGCGGAATCGCTTGAATCTGCAGGCCGACGCTTCGTTCAGCAACCGCGTGATCTACGGCTATCCCGCGAACTGGACCTCGGTCTTCCTTCAGCAAGTCCAGGTGCGCGAGCGTTAAACACACTCGTACAAACCCTGCGCGTGCATCGGGCTCATTTTCGCGCGTGTCCGCAGGCTGTCACGCGCGAACAAGTGCTGCGCGCCGTCAAAATCTGGATCTTGCCCCTGTTCGATTCTTCGACCTCTGTCGTCGGCATCTCGACTTCCCCGAGCATGCGCGATCAGACTCTGAAGACGTTCAGCGACCTTGGCTATAGACTCGAGGTGAAAATGCAGTAGACATATTTTCACGTGGAAACCGCACAAGTATAGTTGCACAGTCTTTGTCCTGATCCGCCTGCCCGCTGTTCCGTTGATCTCGAAAGGAAGCAGACCCATCGCTAGCACACTAGCCTACGATCTCCGCCGTGGCTCTCCTGAGGCTCGTCACTCGCACTCCTGCGTTCACTCGACTCGCTCAACCTGTTCGCGCCACTGCGAACTCGACTCGACCACAGCAGCAGGCTTACGCAGCGAAGCAAAGCTTTGTACCCCAGCAAGGAGTCCGCAGACTCAGCACGACAGCGATGGTCGCCGCGATGGACGTCGACATGCCTCAACAGGTCGGCGACTTTCGTCTGATCGTCGACGACGAACTCGAGTTCGCCAAGGGCATCCGGATCGCCAAATGGCAGTCCGAGAGCACTGGTCTCAAGGTCGTCTACGGCAGCAACGAGAGTGAGTTCGAGAGACACCGTTCGCTGTGCACTCGGCCGAATCCCTGCTGACTGGCGAGGAACGCAGGTCCGCTCGTACAAGGCTACTTTTCGGTCGTGACCGAGATCCAAGATGGTCAGCTCTGCTGCTAAGCCTCGGGCGATTCACCGAAGACGCTGAGAACTGACCGGACTCCTCGTCGGCCTCCGCTCAGACACGGGTCGGCCGCACACGCTCGAGCATTTGGTACGAACTCCCCTCATGCAGCCTAAGTAGGATGTTGCTGACGTTCGCACGTTGCAGATTTTCCTGGGCAGTGAGAAATACCCATACAAGGGCATCCTCGATACGATCGCCAAGTAAGCTCTTGCAACACGCGCGCGACGATAGCCGTGCAACTCGACAAGCTGACGCGCGACATCTCTTTGCATCGATACAGCCGAAGCTTTGCGGCGGGAACCAACGCGTGGACAGCGTGAGAGGAAATCACGGTGACGACCAAGCAGCTGCCTCTTTCCTGACAATGTGATTTCTTGCAGCACGACCGATACCACCTATACAGTCGTACGTCTTCTTCCGCCTGCTGTAGCATTCAACCTTGTCTGACAAAGCGCTGTCAGGCTACCGCGGGAGAGGAAGGCTTCCTCAACATCCTGCCGGTATACCTCGACCACATCCTTTACCCGACCATTACGAGCGAAGGCTTCGTTACCGAAGTGCACAACATCAATGGCAAAGGCGAAGACAGCGGAGTTGTGCGTGTCAGTCTTTGGACTGATGCTCGGAAGTGCGCTCACTCGTCATGGCTCGCAGGTCTACGCAGAGATGAGCGGACGTGAGAACGGCAGCAGCGATCTGATGCAGCTGCGGTACGTGCGGGCTCGCCCAGTACTCTCGTCGATCGTGTTGACACTGCTCCACTCACAGGCTCCAGCGCGCACTCTACTCGACTAAGAACGGTCTCAGAAGCGAGACGGGCGGTCTGATGGAGGCGCTCCGCGTTCTCAAAGTCGAGCAGAGTGAGCGCAGCGCATTCAACTCCTCACGCGAATATAGAATACCAACTCTGCTTCCCCGATAGTCCGCGACTACCATGCGTCGATGTATGTGCCGCAGAATATCACGCTCATCGTCAACGGCCGCTCCCTCGACCCGACCAAGCTCCTCACCACCCTCACCGAGAAGGTTGTTCCGTCTATCGCCGCTCACGGGCAAGCGCACGGACGGCGTCCCGAAGGCTGGGTCAGGCCTTTTGTCGAGTCCAGTACCGCATCGAATCCGCCGCAGCTCTCGAGCGACCGGACCGAACTCGTCGAATTCCCGGAGCGCGATGAGACCGTTGGCGAGCTCATGGTCGCGTGGATCGGCGTACCGCATAACGATTTCCTGAACGATCTGGCGCTCGAGGTTCTCGGTGTCTACTTGACAGATTCCGCCGTGTCGCCGCTCAGCAAGGAATTCATCGAGATCGACGAGCCCGCATGCACTGGTACGTGCACTTGCGTGATCTGTCCGTAAGTGGCTGACTAGACTGACTATCGGGTCGCACAGATATCTCGTTCTACGCCTCGTCGGAGAACCCAACCGTGATCTGCGCGTATCTCGCGTCCGTTCCTGTGGAGGAGCTCGATGAGCTCTCGGCTCGACTTCGCGAGACTCTCAAGCGTATCGCAAACGATGGCATCGACATGGAGCGTATGGCATCGGTCCTCGAGCGACAGAAGCTGCAGCTATTCGAGTCGATGGAGACCGACGCCTCCGACGTAATTTGCAACGCGGTCGTTGCCGGTACGTCCCCAGCCTCACGTCAATCGGGCCGCCATCCGTCGCTGACACCCTAGCTCGTTCTCTAGACGGTATTTGGGGAGCTGAGGATGGCTCAGACTTGAGAGGGTCGCTCAAGATGACCTCGCTTTATCGGACCCTCGACGCTTGGTCTGCCGAGGAGTGGGCGGCAATGCTCAAGCGGTACGAGAAAGAGCGTCTACACCTTATCTATTGGCCCTTTGCTGAGGTCGTTTGCTCTGCAGGTTCCTCGTCGATGCGCCCGCGCTCACCGTGGTCGGAAAGCCTTCGGCGGTACTCGCTGACAAGATCAAAGCCGACGCGAAGGCCTTGATCGAGAAGAACAAGACGCAGTATGGCCCGGAAGGTCTCGCCAAGCTGCAGAAGGAGATCGAGGACGCGCAGGCCAAGAACGACGTCCCGGTGCCGAACGAAATCATTCGCAAATTCGCCGTTCCGGACGTTGACGGGATCGAGTGGATCAAGGTTGAGACAGCTCGCAGCGCCGGTGTGGCTGCAGAAGATGGCCTGCACAACCAGGTTCAGAAACACGTTGATGCGGATGGCGCAAAGCTTCCGCTCTTCGTGCAGTTCGACCGTGAGAGTTGTCGACGCTCTCGAGGTACAGCTTCGTGAAGCTGACTCCGAGCGACATCGCAGACATCAATTCGGCATTCGTACAGATCTCCGTTGTTCTCTTCCCTCAAGATGTGGCTGGCTTCGACTCGACTGCGCTCCGAGCGCTTCTTCCGGTCTACCTCGACTCCTTCTTCACGCTTCCAATCGAGCGGCCGGACGGCACAGTCCTCGACTTCGAAGACGTCGTCAAACAACTCGACGCCGAGACGCTGTCATACTCGATCAACGTCAATTCGCCGTTGCAAGAAGGGGTCACACTCAAGGTCAAGGTTGCCAAGGAGAAATATGACGTCGCGATCCGCTGGATCCGCGACCTGCTCTTCCACTCGCGCTATACGCCTGAACGCCTCAAAATCGCTGCGACGAAGGCTCTGCAAGGTCTTCCGTCGGAGAAGCGCGACGGTTCCGAAGTCTCGTACAATGCGTACCGCAAGATGATCAGCCAGGACGTCAGGTACGGTTCGTATTCGTACCCTATATGCCTGCATTGCCTGACACATTCCTCCATAGTACAAACATTGCCCTCAATCTGTTCAACCGCATCGACTTCTTCCCGGAATTCCTCGAAGGCCTGAAGGAGAAGCCGGACGCCGTTGTCCAGCAGTTTGAGGCCTTCCGTCGTGCCTGTAAACGCACAGACTCTCTACGTCTTGTTGAAAGCGTATGCTGATGTCCTGCGCGTCTCGCAGTGACCGACCCGCGCGCGATGCGCGTGCAAGTCAAGGGAGACATCCTCAGCTTGAAGAAGCCGACCTCGGCTTGGCTCGAGCATTTCGAGGCTATAGAGCCATTCCCCGTGCGTGATATTTTCGCAACGAGCTGTTGGGGATGTATGCTGATGAGTGTGTTCTTGTCCTGCTCTGCAGAAGGAGCAGCTTTGCCCAGTTCGCCTCAGCAGCGAAGTCATGGGCCCACTCGGACGTCAGCCTACAAAAAAGGTAAGTCTCCGACCCGACGCCGCGCAAAGGCCCAATCGGCTGATCCGATATTCTGCAGGCGACCGTTTACGGCATCTCCTCGATCGAGAGCTGCTTCGCCTACCACGTCTCAAAGGGTCCCGATTCATGGACGCATCCCGACCAGCCTGCTCTGACGGTCGCGCGGGCGGTGCTCAACGCGATGGAGTCTTATCTCTGGAAGTGTAAGTCATTCATGAACCGTCAGCGAAGATGGCGGGACGCTGACGCTCCCTGCGACGACAGTCCTGCGAGGAGCTGGCCTCGCTTACGGAGCAAGCATACACCAAGACATCGAGAGCGGGCTCGTCTACTTCCGCGTCTACAAGTCGCCCGACTCGTACGCCGCGTTCCTCGCTGCTCGCGACCTGATCGACCAACTCGTCGCCGGCAAGCTCGAGCTGGACGACCTAACGATCGAATCGGCGAAGAGCTCGCTGGCGTACAATACGGCGGAGAAGGAAGCCACCATCAACGCGGCCGCGAATGCGTCCTTCACAAACCTCTTGCTCGGTCTTCCGCCCAACTACGGCCGCAAGCACCTCGCGAATACAAAGGACATATCCGCCGAGGACATCTTGCGAGTCATCAAGACCTGGATCGCCCCTATCTTCCGTCCGGAAACATCTATTACAAGCATCGCGCTCGGTCTCGCGAAGATGGACGAGGTCGTCAAGAACTTCGAGGCGCTCGGCTACGAGGTGGACCAGAGGACATTCGAAGACGAGGACGGCTCGGACAGCGGCAGCGAAAGCGGCAGCTATACGAGCGGCTCGGAGTCCGAGTAGGTGCTGAATCTTAAGAGCCTATTCACCATCCGGACTCGGACAGCGGCCTCTCGTGGGTGTAAGATGATTCCGCCCCGGCGGGTGAACGCTTCTATTTCCGGAATCGTCCCTCGACATACTTCTGCCGTATAAATGCCCCGATTGTTCTGTTAGGTACGGAGCGACAATCAGCTTTGGGCTCATCGGGAGTGACGAGATCGGCGGTCTCACGCATCCGTCAACGCGCTATACGCGTCGGCTGGCAGCGCAGCTTCGTACTCTGCATTGGAACGTATGTTGCCTATCCTCTCCATAGAGAGAACCTGCTCCTCAGTCCAATCTGCATGATCGCGTGGTCAGCAGCAGGACTTTAGGTCGCAAGGCCAACAACCTACCGTCCAGATCGATTGATTTGACTTTGCTGATGTGCGTGCCGAGGCTGCGATGAACGCCGCTGCACCGAATGCAGACGGTGATACCGAGATTCCAGCTCGCCCACTTGGGCGCGGCCGCGCCGCAATCCGCACACCGATCGTTCCCGGGTTGGCTTGCCAACTCGCGGATCCGCTTCGCCATGCTGTACTTATCCGAGCGGTCGAGTGCAGGCGGAGCAGCGTCTGCGTCGCCGGGCTTGACCCAAGTTCTGACGGCGTCGTAGATGGCTCGGTCGTGCTGGGAGAGCTCGGTCTCGTCCTCGCTGACCCCTTCATAGGAAGCTCCGTCGGATATCTCATGGCCTGCCGAGGCAGACCGTTGATTTTGTCCGAGCTTCGGGACACGCGGATCCTCGAGACTGGTCAAGTCCGGTGAGGACTTTGCTGCGGCCGGCACCAGCCGAGCGTCAAAGGGCAGGCCGAGACCGTTCAGAGCCGGTTTCGCCGCGGCCCCGTCGACGTCGCCCTCTGAGTGCGCAAACATCTCGCGACGCCGCGAGTTGTCGAAGATGGCAACGTTGCTGCCTTCCTCGCCGATGGTGACGGCCGGGATTGGGATTTGATGTGATCGCCGTTTCTCCCGTTTGAGCTGTTCCCGCGACATTTTGCGGGAGTGACCTGCGGACGCGCGACGGAAGAGAAAGTCGGGGAGTCGAGATTTGGGCGAAGTCGCTCCTGAAGCAGCCGACGCGCCAAAGTCGCCCAGTGCATTCGGCAGCCCTGCTGACTGCAAATGAGACGAGTCGAAATGCCGAACCGATGATGTTCTGCAAGAGCGCAAACGTCATCGGGACATACACGGTAGCAGAAGACTGTAGCAGAGCGGACGAACCCGTTCAGTAGGCTCTCCACTCGAGCCTGGATCGCTTCGACCCATTCACGACATTCGGCATCGCTGCTCGCTTGATAGACACGGCGCCACTCAGGCGTCAACACCTCGAAAGCGAACCGGCGGTCGCCCGCCTGCTGGCTGATCCGCGCCGTCGCGTATCGGAGGTTGATCGGCGAACCGTGGACAGACATCGCGTCGGTCCACTTGTCGTACTCGGTCAAGTGGTCTTCGAGGACAACCCAGAAGCGCTGGTAACGCGCACCACCATCTCCACTCTGCGTATGCCGCTGGCTCGTCTCGGTCGCATAGAGGAACCCCTCTTTGCGACGCGAGGACGAGTCGCTGCGCGACGCAGACGGTCGGAACGAGGGAAGGTCCGGCTCAAGGGACCGCACGGAAGCTGCATTCGAGCTTGACGTACTCGGCCCGCCCGCCGACTGTAGGAGAGTAGGCGAAAGCGGCGGCTGTAGCAGAGATGAGGCTGCGAGTGTCGATACCGACGGCGATGACGGGAGTGCGGCAGTGATCGACTGGTGCGCGGACCGGAAGAAGCCCTTCAGACGATCCCGCGCACCACCTTCCTGCGCGTCCTTCTCGTCCCTGCCCTCTTTCGAGATCGGCGGGCTTCCGAAGCCGAAATGCGGCAGCGAAGTTCGCCGCCGTCGCTTCGGATCCTCAGATGGTGGAGAGGTCGCGCCAGATGAAGAGACGCCCGTCTCGCCGCCGGTCGTCACACGACTGAGGGAGGAATGGATCGAAGTGGCGGGTGCCGACGAGCGGCCGTCATCGCTGCCGGGCACGTCTACCCGGCTCGAGGCAGACGCCGGCGCAGAGACTGCATCGACGATGTACGCCGGCAGGTCGTTCATGGTCGGAGAACGTGAGCGCGTTGCTGCTGTGACCGGCGAGACGTGGAGGTCGGCCGGTTCCGTTGTCAGCACGGGCACCGAGATTTCGTGCTCGACGGGCGGAGTCGCCCAATTCCGCAGCCACTCGGCCACGGCGCGCTCCTCGCCGTCGACAAGCCCCTCCAAGAACGCAAAGTATTCGATGCGAGCTCGCCGAAAGGCGCCTGCTCGTTCCGCTTGCTTCGCGTCGAGCTGAGCGAGTTTGACCGGATCTGGATCGCTTCGGGCGAGGTACTGCAGATTCATGGCGGAGTCAGCTCTCGGGCGATGAGCACATGGGCGTGGAACGTCGCCCTACCTTGGCCAGCTCGTCGTAGTAGCGCTTCGCGTCCGCCTCAAACGCCTTCCTGCGCTCCTCGACTCCCTTGAGGCGGTCGATCGCGCCCTTTGTCCGGTCGCTGATCTCGCGCGCCCGGTCCGTTTCACGCTGGAGAGCGCCTCGTGCAGCCATCCGGGCCGCGCGGAGATCCCTGGCGTACAGTCCCTTGAGCGCCTCGCTCTCGCTCGTGAAGCTGCCAACCGACAAGTCCTCGAGGACCTCGTCGAGGGTCGCCTGGGCGCACGCGTCCGCCTGCAATGCCGCGAGGCTCGTCTCGAGTGCACGGACGAGTTTCTTGAGGGCGGCGCGGAGGCTGTTGGCTCTCCGTTCGAGCGAGACCAACGTCGCGCGGTACAGCGGTCCGTCCTCGAGAGCAAGCGAGTGCAACTGGACCGGTTCGGCGTGCCTTGTTGTCCGTGCGGCTTGCGGTTGCGGATCACTTCGTGGCAGCTCGAGCGTATCGCGTTGACTGGTCGGCGTCGCTGCGTCCGCTCGACTGACCCGCGGCGATAGAGGTGCTCCCGTCGTCTCGCTCATCGCCATGGCGGCAACTTCACCGAGAGCAGTAGGTTGTGCTCTCGATCCTGCTAGAGTCGAGCGAGCGCCTCGAAAGCGCTTGCGAGGGTGGTCGTACACCAGCAGAGACGGTCGACGAACGAGACGGTGGCCTCGGGGAACGTCGTTTCAAGCGCGCGGCGGTAGCAAAGCCAGGCTGTGTCGTCGACCTGCGCTCGAGGTTTGAGTCTGCCTGGTCCAGAGTCGTCGAGCGGAGCCAAAACTCCAACAACTCTACGGCAGCTGCTAACTTGCGCCTCTCTTCTCTTCACGGCACGTGCTGCTAAATTAGACGTGGATTTGTTTTCCCCCCTGTCGACTCGAAGGAACTGCTGCCTGCCCAACTTTTTTTTCGGGCATCGTGCTCGCCCGCAGAACGTCGTAACAACCTCTCTACAGTTTGGTTCAGCCTCAGATTGCTTCACAGAGTAGCTACTTAATCGTGCGCTGCTCCTCTTTGATCGAGTCTGCCAGTGCCTGACCGTAGGAGCTGACCTCTGGGTTTTCGTTCTCCTCACTTTCCGACCGCGTCTTCTTCCACTCGTCCGTCCGTCGCTGCGCCTCACGCTGGTCCTGCTGAACTGGTCATGCCGACGCTGTACCGATCTGATTCAGGGTGAGCCGCTAAACTCGCCTGAGCCAGCCTGCGCGACAGTCGCAAGCTGACGAACTTGCTCCTCCCCACCGCTTCGACCCTATCGCCTCGGAAACTCCGTCCCGACGACTGATAGATACAACATGGGAGGTCCTGCCGCAGCTCCGAACGCCAACGATGGCCACCTCCGAATCACCTATGACGAAATTCACGTCACCATCGGACAGACGGCGCAGCGGATCAAGGAGCAGTTCGAGTAAGCACAAGTCGGGGCTGCTCACGCAGCGTGTAAAGGAACCACAGTCACTTACCTGACTCTCTTGATGATGGTACAGCCCGGACATCATGGTCGCAATCGGTGGAGGAGGGTAAGCCCCGACCTGCTTCCCGTCCTCGTGCGGTCCGTCGCCTCAAGAGCCGTGCTGATTCGCGTTGCGGTCTCGACTACCTCGTCTGCGCAGCTTCTTCCCGGCACGAGTGCTCCGAACCTTCCTGAAGCGCGTCTCGACCGCGGATGGCAAGCGGCGCAACATCCCGATCCAGGCGATCGGGCTCTCGCTGTACGAGGAGGTCGGCGAGGCGGACGGCGCGAACGGGCTCGCGATGGAGGAGAAGCTCGGCAAGGAGGTCATTCGGACACAGTGGCTCGACTTTTCGACGCTCGGAAACCGGCCGCTGATCGGCAGGCGGATCCTGATCGTGGTGCGCTACCCCGGACCGCTGTCGCCTTGCTTATGCGAACAACGGGAAGGCTCACATTCGGTCACGCGATTCAGGACGAGGTCGACGACTCGCGGACGACGCTTGGCTACGCCGTGACGGAGCTCAAGAAGGACATCCAGGCGCAGTTTGACAAGCTCTCTGCCGAGAAGAAGGCCGAGCTTCCCGAAACCAAGCTCGCCATCTTTGTCGGTACGTGGGCGGAATTGCGCATCTCGCAGATTCTACGCCCACGCTTACCCGGTTTCTCATGTCTGCAGTCCACAACAAGCTGAAGGAGAAGCGCGCCGAGATCCCGCAAGACGTCTCGTACTTCTCAGGAGCTGACATCCCGGACGTCTGGGTTGACTGTGAGTGTCTCTTCTGCGGTACCGAGACGAGTCGAGGACTGAGCTGATGGACGCTGCGACGATGCAGACCCGTGGGAGCAGGAAGAGTGAGCCTAGTCGGGCCTCGACGGCCTTCTTTCCCTTCCTGCCGAATCCAGACTAAGTGACCCTTGTACTTTGCAGCATTCTCCTCCATAACGAGGTCGCCTCCCAACAGCGAGCGATGGGCCAGACTCTTGAGGCCGCCGCTTCCCAATAAGGCGGTTTCTCGAAACTCTCGCCACCCTTTGCACCTCGCTCCATATCGCATACCCTTCTTCGCGTCGTTCCTTCTCCCGGCAGACCCGCGGTCTCTTGAGGGTGCTGTTTCTGGTATAGGATGGCCTGCGACGTAGCTCTGGCTTGCGCTGTTCAGAGGGTTTGCTCGCGCCGGCGCCCGCAACCTTTGGCGCGCATGCCGTTCTTTCCGCCGTCCTCTATAGACTATCTCCCTGCATCTTTTATCTTGTTCTACCAGGAACTCTCTACTTTCAGAGTTCTAGCGGAAAAGCAGAGCTGCGAGATGGCGACAAATTTTCCTCGCACGCCGGGTCGACCGTGGTCGGAATCTTTCCCCGTTCGCCTCGCTGTCAGCGGATCGTATCTGTTTTCCTTTGGCGTGGAGGAGCAAGGTGAGCCTGCACGCCCTCGATGTTCCGCTCTCGACTGCCCACTCTGCAATGACCGGCGACCACCGACGACCAGCTGCTCGCCCTTGAAATCAGCACACCTCGGACATCTCGTCCACACGACGTAGGGACTGCTCGGCGGTCTACACGCACTCCGGTACCGAGCTGAAACTCGGTTGTGAGTCTGGCGAGGCGGATCAAGCACGTCGGAACGAGATCGCACAGCCGGTCGCAAGCAGGCTCGCCGATCCCGAGACGCGCCAACTCTAGGGGAACTGCTGCCGGATCGGGCGCAGCAACAGCCGTCTGCTCAAATTGACGAGTACTGACCGATGGTACCCTGCGCGTGCAGCTGGGCGTGCCGTTAGCTCCGTTCCGATTCCTCCGACATCTCCGACTCCCTTTCGGATCGCCTCGTTGCTGCCCGTCTCGACTCTTCGCTCGCGGCTCGCTCTCTTTGCGAAGCATAACCAGCTTGCCGGCTGCACCACTTGCGGGCGTCCACCTCGCCGCCGCTTAACGTTCTCTCCGACGAGTCGCGTGACCGTCTTGACCCCTCCGCACACGAGATGGCCGAGATTATCGAAGAAGTCGACTATGAGGGTCTAAGCACCGACTCTCTTGCTATCAACATGCTCGCCGGTTCGCTCGCGGGTATCTCGGAGCATGCCGTCATGTTCCCGGTCGATATGATCAAGGTGAGTCGCTCGCTTACTCGCTCATTAAGCAGGTCGTTCGAGGTCGGCCCCTTCGGGACCGCGCCGCTGATCGCAAGATGCACCGCAGACTCGAATGCAAGTGCTGTCTGCGTCCCCTGCAGCAGCCTATGCCTCTATGAGCGACGCGTTTACGCGAATCTCGACGACCGAGGGCACGAAGCGATTATGGCGCGGCGTCGCCTCCGTCATCCTCGGTGCCGGCCCGGCCCACGCCGTCTACTTTGGAACGTACGAGCTCGCCAAGGAGCTGGCGGGCGGTAACGAGGGAGGCTACTCGTTCCTCGCGACGGCGGGAGCAGGCGCGCTCGCGACCGTGACTTCCGACGCCCTCATGAATCCTTTCGATGGTGCGTCCAGGCTTCCCGCAACCCTCTTGTCCGCACGGACGTTCGACTGACTTTCATCCTCTCGCAGTCGTGAAGCAGCGCATGCAGGCTCACGGATCCGAGTTCCGGACCGTCGCCGAAACTTTCCGGAGCGTGTACCGTGCCGAGGGTCTCGGCGCTTTCTACGTCTCTTACCCGACCACCCTGACTATGACCGTTCCGTTCACGGCTGTCCAATTCTCGACATATGAATACATCAAGTGAGGGTCTCGAACATTGAGGTGTTGCATATTCGACTGACGAGTTCCTGCGCTCGCTCGTTCCTGTAGGGACCGGATCAACCCCTCTAATACCTACTCACCGATCACCCACGTTACTGCTGGCGGTATCGCAGGTGCGGTCGCAGCTGCCGTCACGACCCCGCTGGACGTGTGCAAGACGCTTCTGCAAACGCGCGGCCTTTCGTCCGAGGCGCAAATCCGGAACGCGCGCGGCTTGGCGGACGCCTTCCGGATCATCTACCAACGACAAGGCTTGATGGGCTTCACGCGTGGTATGACTCCGCGGATATTGACCAACGTCCCGAGCAACGCGCTCTGCTGTACGTTCGGAGGACCCCGGCCTACGCGTTCCGGCGAGGAAGGCTGCGTGCTGATATCGAAACTCACCTGCAGGGCTCTCGTACGAAGGATTCCGTTTCTTCCTCAAGGGCGGTCACAACAAGCCGCCACCACCGTCGGCCGTTTCGTCCGGCTTGTAGAGGGCCTTTGACGCTCTCGCCCATCCTCGCAAAATTCGCATGGCTCTCGTTCGCGTCCCCCTTGACGACCCACACACTTTCTTCTACTTCCCCCCCCCCCGTTCTTTCCCGAGGGCAGGATGTCTCTCTTGGCTCAGCTCTCGGTTTCTGGACACTCCCGCAACGTAGAGGTGGCTTGGCTGCTCCTGGCGGCCGTCTTCGGTAGACGCTCCCCTTCCTCCTCCCCTTCCTCCGTCGTCTGTTGTCGTCTCGTCCTGTCTTTCCCCGCAACGGAGATACCCTCGCTGTGTTCCGATGTCTTGCGCAGCATCACCAGAGTTTGCCATTCGAGCGGAGGAAAAGTCTTTCCCCCAAGAGAGGCGCGGCTCCACCTCTGGCTGCTTCGCGTCGTCGGTGTCGACCGTCGCTCGACCCGCCAGCAGCACGCAGCCACTGACACGGAGCAAGAGATGGGCGTACGCGGCTTAGACGGTCAGTCGCGCTCAGCCAATAGACTGGTGCTCTGCTAACCGACCAAGGGGCTTGCCGAATCGTCACTGACGTTCCTCCGATTCACCCGATTGCTTGCCCACTCGCCACGCATAGCCTGGCTCGCAGAGGTGAGTCATCCGGCTACCAGAGAGAGCTTCAGATGCTGTGTGCTGACCCCGAGAGCCGGCTTGCCAGCGCGGTCTCGTCACGACATGTCCGCTCAATGCCCTGTCGGGGACGCGACTCGGCATAGACACGACTCACTACCTCAAAAAGCTTCTCAAGGTCCGAGAACCGCTCGAGTCGCACGACACGTTTACTCCCGCGATCGGAGGAGCTCCGTTGACTTTGACGGCAGAGGTGCGTGCGGCTGCCCGATCGAACTCCTGCCTCGCAAGAGCGTCGGTCCAGGGTAGCATGACCGGCGTCGGACCGTTTCCAACGACTCGCTCGCTGACTGCCGCGATCCTTGTCTGCGCGCAAAATAGATTGAGAACAACATGCAGACCCTGCAGACCCTCGGGATCAAGCCGGTCCTCGTCTTCAACGGGATCAACCCGCTGGACCGAGAACGACCCGCTCCGACGAGCGAAAAGAGCTGGAGGCGTGGTCAGGCGTGGGAACTGTACGAGCAGGGGCGTGTGCCCGAAGCGCAGGCCGAGTTTGCCGCGTCCGATTCCATTTCGCCGCAGGACGTTCTCCGGCTCGTTCACCGCCAGTTCAAGCAGCGCTCTACAGAGTTCGTCGTCGCTCCATACCTCGCCTGGGCGCAGCTCGCATACCTTGAGCGACACGAGCGAGCCTACATTCATGCGAGCTACGGCGCGAACGAGCTCTTCATGTTTGACGGCCTCGACCGGATCATCCTCGACATCGACTTCCAGAACCAGACCATCTCGTTCGCGTCCAAGGCCGCCATTCTCGAATCAATGGGGCTCACCTCGGATCAGTTCCTCGACCTCTGCATCCTCGCCGGGTTTGAGGGCTCGCCAACTTTCCCCGCAATCGACCCGCAAGGGTTCCACCTTCGTTCCGTCGTCGAAGTGCTCAAGCAGCGCGGAACGGGCGCGAACGCTGTCTTGGCGCATCAGAATTTTGCTCCGGTGCGCGAGACCAACTATGCCGACACGTTCGCGCGGTCACGCGCCATGATCAAGTACTCGCTCGTCCTCGTCGCGCACGAAGGGCGCGTCCTCCCTCTTCCGCTCGTCTCCCCGCCGCCAGCGCCACTCGGACCCCACGCACACGCTCAGCCTGCCCAGATCCACACGACGGCCGATGTACCGATCGACCTCGGCGAGATCTTTTCGTCGCATTTGCCGGACGAGGTGTACTATCAAGTCTTCCGGGGCTTGATCAGCCCGACGGTGATCGCGCCGCTCGCAACCGGACACGTCATTGAGCAGTCGCCTCTCTGCGGTTCCTCGCCCGAGTACGAACGGTTCATCAAGAACTTGACGGAACCGCCGCAGTCCCCCCGCTGCGTCGCCCTCGCCCTCGTCAGCAATGTCCTCCACCCGCTCTGGCATAAAAAGCCCGTTTCGGCCCTCTACTACTTTGCGCCGGGTCAAGAGTTTCCGATACCGCACGCCGCGCCGCAGACCCAGGCATTCATCGAGACGGTCTCGAAGTGGAACGTTAATGCACGGCACATTGAGGAGGAGCTACGAAGACAGGCTGTCAGTGCTGGCATCGCTATTGAACGATGTGACGCATACTGACATAGCTCTATTCCCTCTCAACCAGTCTTCCACAATCGACCTCTGCTTGTGCTTGGGAGGAACGAGCACTGCGGGCCTTGCCCAACGTACAATGGTACCTAAAATTACCGGTCGGGTATGCTTTGTCGAGCTGAATCCTCAGTAGGACCAATGCTGATGGGCCGTTCCGCTCAGCCACTCGACAAGAAGGACGAAATTGTCGCCAACACGATCTGGCGCTTCCTGGAACTTCGGTCGTGAGCCCTGTCTCGTAAGGCGGTCGCTCATCCGAGAACAAGCTGACGCCATCGCGTTACAAAAACCAAACAATAGCCTTCTCACCTCTTCACATCAGCACACTCCTTATGCTTCCGCCCTCTACCTCGCGATGAAAAACTCGAAGGTCAATGACAAGTTCCAAGAGCCGCTTTTCCTCGCCATCGAGCTTCTTCGCGCAAACGTCTTGCACAATGGCCGGATCGGGACACGGCCATACTCGGGCGGGCCGAACTTCCAGGGAGGGACCGACGCAGACAAGCGGAGCATGCTCCTCGTCATGCGAGTCCTCAGTATCGTCCCTCTGGTGTTTACGGTCAGTCTCTCGAGGCCAATCTCTTTGCCCGACGATCCATCCGCCGATACTGACTGGGCGATGTTTCGGAAACAGCCTGGCGCATGGAACGGACCGCTTTCGCGCGAACTGCTCGCCTTCAACTCGTTCATTCGCGCAGCGTCCCGGTCGATGCGGAACCTGCTCGAGTCGATCGCCGTCAACAGCCTGCTGCGGTCGGATGCTCAGCGCTCGTACGGCGACTACCTCGGTGTGGCGTTCTCACTCCCCTTCCAGGTCGACACCAACACGGGCATGGGAATCCTGTTCAAGGCGTACGGCGACGCCATGTGTTATATGGCCGGCGGCGTCGAGGTTGTGACGCGGACGACTCTCAAGGAAGGGACCGAGGGAGCGGCGACGAAGGAGGAGCGGGAAAAGGTGCGCGAAGCCAAGGGCGGCGTCCTGGAACTTCTGCAGGACGCGTTCCCGAACGTCAAGAACGTCCGGGCAGAGCTCGAGCGCGGCTTCCGGTTCTGGCACCTGGTCAGTCCTGTCTTCTCGCTCCACCTCGATCTCGCTCGTCTGGGCAGTCATTGCGACGCATTACGACTGGCTAGTTCAAGGGCAGCGAATGCTGACTGCTGTGACTATCTGTGTCAAAAACCCTGCAGATCATGCTTGCGGTCCGCGCCTTGCGGCAGTCGAGCGCGGGGGCAGCGATCGCGCCGGAACTGGCCGAGCAGTTCGAAGCCGCAGATACTTGGTTGCAGCCCTTTGCCCTGCAATAAGAGGCCCTCCGGGTCTCATCTGAACCATACTCAAGGGCGTAGCAGGAGGCCAGGCATACGAGCGGGCTGCGCAAGACGGCGAACCCGCGGCATGGCGCCGGAAAGGCTTGACAAGCTCGCACGTGACCTCTGAGACGCTTGGGTAAACTCGAGCGCCCGGAAACCATCTCTACTTGAAGCTGCGCGAGTGACAGACCTTGCAGAGACGTGTCATATCGGTCTGCAATTGTATTTGGAGCTTTTCGACGAGCGCTGCAACACGAGGAAGCGAGAGCGTGCGCGTCGTGCAAATTAAAACAGGGGCGACGCGTCGGGGCGGGAGGCGATGCAAAGCCGCGCGGCGCGCTCGACAAACTTTTCCCGGACTACTCGGGGCTGGCCCTTGATCCGGCCTGACTTGTCTATAGCGCACCTCGCCCGACTCGTCTGGACAACTACAGACTGTCGACACGAGTCACAGGTCGAGTACCCCCCTCTACACAGGCCATTCTGGACCCATACAGGCCCGGACTCCGACTCGACGCAGGATCACCCCTCAAAGGTCGACAACGCCTGTGACCACCCACGCCTCGCGACAACTCGACCGCGCGCCCTGTTCGACCAGTCACCCAGGGTCTTTGACTCCTTGTCGAACGACAACGGCCTTCGCCAGATCGAACGGAGCGCGCCGTCGCGTCATCACCGCCTCGACCCCAGGTCGCCCGTATTTGTGATCGGTCCCGTGTCGGCCGCCTTTGTCCACCGCACTCTACCGACTCGCGCAAGGGAGACAGGCGATCAGTCAAGCCTCCAGTACTCTCCGAGACAACGAGTAACTCTGTACGGCGCTCGTCATCGCTCTCCTCGGTGCACCGTTTGCGATCCGATTCGACGCGCCGCTCTCTTCTCGGCGTCATCCCCCTCGTCAGGCCCGCGCAAGGAAACAGAAAAACAAAATCGCCTCGCCCGCGCTTTCTCTCTTTCAAGAGGCTCGTCTCGACTGTTTACGACTCGTCTGTATCTCTGCTTGACTCAGGTGCGTCGTCGGTAGCGGAGGAGAGCCGAGTCGGATAGCGTGACGAGCCTAACGGGACATTCTGGAATGCAGGACTCGCGGTAGGCGACGCAACTCGACTCAGCAGAGCACGACGTCTCTAACGCGTACCGTCTCCTGTTGTTCTGACCGATATGGCGCGGGATCGCATGACGAGTCCGGCGCCGCTCTCGTCGTCGTCGTTCACTCACTCGACTCCGGCTCTCGCGCATCGTCACGTCGGCTTCGACGCGTCTTCCTCTTCGCCGCCCACCGATGTGATTGCAACACCGTCTGATCGTCACGACTCGGCCTTCCGCGGGCAAAAGGGCAAACTCCAGGCGCGACGGAGCACTCGGATCCGGACTTCGTCCAGCACCCACTTCGACTCATCCCCGCAGGTCGACCTCGGTCGCTACGGAATCGAGTCGGAGCACGAAGGTTCAACGACCGCGTCGGGAGTGCAACTCGCTCCCTCGCGGCAATACGCCGGGGCGGACCTCGCCGGGCGCGAAGCTCGCACTCCTCGCGCCTCTACCCAGCCACGGGCAGGACCTTCGCAGGAGACGCTCAATGCGCTGGCTCAAGCACAAGCACATGGGATCACGCCAGATCAGTTCGAAGCGGCCAAGCAGCAGATCATGCGGTACCTGCGCGACGAGGTCGCGAACGGCGGCGCGGCGACCCGGTCGCACCCGGCTCAAACTGGGCAGCAGCCTGACGCAATCTCGCACATCGCGAGAGCGCATCTGCACGCTCCTTCCCTCAGCCCCGTGCAGGGGTCAGAACCTGCCGAGCCGTCCGAAACGTCTCACCTCGCAGACTCGCCGTACCAGTACACGCCGGCTCGAACGCCGACCGCGTCGTCCTCGCTTCAGGCTGCCTTCGACCTCGATGCCCCGCGTACAACAGCTCGCCCGAACGCTAGATCGGCATTTGACGATGTGGTCGGCCGTTCTGTCAAGCGTCCGAAGCGCGAACCGATTGGTCCGTTGTCAGGGACCGGCGTACAAAGTACCAAGACGACGGCTGGATCCGCCGTTCTGCAGTGGGCGCAAGAGGACAGCAGCAGCTCCTCGAGCGACGACGACGGCACCATGCTCGCGTCTGTCCTTACCTCGCGTCGGGGGCACGGCGCAGCTCCTGCACACTCGCCCGCCCTTGGTGTACCCTCGCCTGCGACGGCGCCGACGAGCGATGCGAACGCGAGTCCGTCGATCCCGAGTCAGCGCGGAATGATGGATCGCTACATGTCGGCCCAATCTGCCCACCTCGCGGCGGCCCCCGAAGCTACCGTCCCCCAAGTCGACCTGCAGGTCCCGTCCGAGTCGGCTCCGCTCGTTCCGGCCTCAGTCAAGTCGCCCGTCGCGTCCCCGTCGTCCCCGCCGAGGAACAAGAGGTCTCAGTATCCGGCGCACGTCCTGCAGAGCCCGTCGCCGAGTAAGCCACCAGCGAGCATCTTGTTCTCGCCTGACGTCGCGCGCTTGCTTCGGAGCGAGCTCGATGAACTCGAGGCCAACGCCGTCGGTCGTCGGAATCCGACAAGTCCTTCAAAGCTTGGCGGATCCCGGAGTGACTGCGTAAGTCCCTCCCGACGGCAGTCCAAGCTAGCCCGGTCGATTCACGAGGCTGACATTTCTCCTCCAGCTCGGCGAACAAGCGAGTCCTTCTCAGCGCAAGCCGTCCCCGCTTTCGCCTGCCGATGCGCCGCGAGCGCGCGATGCCTTTGCTGCCTCGCAAGACAGGTCTTCGACCAAGCGGGCGCGCTGGTCAAAGGTCGAAGCGTACGCAGACGCGGCGCCGACATCCCCGACCCCGTCGTCGGCTTCATTCTCGATGCGCGCGCCTTCCTTCTGCGACTCTTCCCCCGCGGTCTCCGAGCGTGGTTCCATCGCGGTCCGGTCGATCCCGGTAATGGCGTCGACCGCCGAGGTCATCGCGCATCCCGCATCCGCACCAGACTTTCTCTACGGTGGACCTCCATCCTCGTCACCGACATCATCGCACCATTCCGAATACGTTCCAAAGCGCTTCGCGCGGTCGAGCCCGGGACCTCAGGCTCCTCTGATGCGGAGCGACAGCTTCTCGTCTGCGGTGGAGTCCGTGCCATCGGGACGGTCCAAAAGGACCGCAACCCGCCGCGATACTGCGCCGGCCTCCTCCGTCCTCCTCTACCAAGGCAAGACCACGAAGCCGCCTTACTCGTACGCCGCACTCATCGGCCAAGCGCTCTTTTCGACGCCCGATCTGCGGATGGCCCTCTCCGATGTCTACACTTGGATCATGGAAAAGTATCCGTACTTCCGAAAGGAGGACAGCGGCTGGCAGAACTCGATCCGACACAACCTCTCGCTGAACCAGTGTTTCATCAAGACCCAAAGAGGGCCCAACAACCCGGGCAAAGGCTGCCTTTGGGCGATCAAACCCGGAACCGAGGATCAGTTCGTCGACGGAGACTTCGTCCGCAAGGGTGGACAGGGCAACACGCGCAGGCGCGGCCGTGGCTCGCCGTCCTCGCAACAGAGCAGAGAGGATCAAGTCCGTCCCGCGTCGCAGGAGCTTCTGCGCGACGTCGCGACGAACGCCCTCGTCCAGGCGGCTCACGGCGCTCGCCAGACGTCGCCAGCGAGTGGATCGGGGCGTAGCGTCTCGCCCACGCCGTCCGCGCTCTCCGGACCCACGACCGTTCAGCCGCTCCAGGCACCGGTTGTCGTCCACGATTACGCACGTCCCGCCTATTCGCCTGCGCCCTCGAGCATCTCCGCTCGTTCGATGACGCCAGCCGTCGCCTCGCCTCCTGCGACGCTGGCTCAACTCGAACCGCCGGTCCAGATCACCTTTTCGGAGCCGTTGCAGACGATCGAACGACCTGCATCTGCCGCAGCCATGTCCATCTATGGCGGTCCGCTCGTGCCGCAGGTTGAAGAGCCAACGCAGCTCGAGCCGCCGGCCATGCTGTCGCGATCTCATTCCTCCCTGGGCTACCTCGAGCGCAATACGATCACGCCGTTCTCAACAGTCGAGCAGGACGTCAAGCCGGCCCTGGCGCCCCCGGCTCAGCTCTCGCGGACGACCTCGGCACCGATGGTCGCTTCTCGATCGGCGCCAAGCGCGCTCGAACCGCCTCCTGCGTCCCCGCCGCAGCGACGGCTCATTTCGCACGAACCGCTTTTATCGACGACCATGTCTCCTCCGACGTCGGTCTACCAGCGTCTCGCCGGTCCCTACCAGCCTCTCGCCTACGGTTCGACCTCGCTACAGAGTCATCGCGCGCTCGCGCTCCTCTCGTCGCCGGAGGCCGGTGGCATCATGCCGGGCCGGACGAGTCCTCGTCGCCCGCGGCTTTTGACGAATGGCGTCGCTACGGGATCTCCGCCCTCGCCTGCCACGACGTTTGTCACTGCCGGCGGCGCTGGTCGCAAGCGCCAACGCACTGATAGCGAGCGCGACTTTGGCATGCTTTCGCCGACGGCCCTCGTGCACATTTCTAGTCCTGTGAGTGGCTTCCTCAGCATTCCAAACGACTTCCCGTCTCGCAGAGGCTGACCATTAGTATAACTCCCACTAGGTCTCGTCCCTTCGTGGAGGAGCGCATGGTCCCGCTTCTCCCGAACAGCCGAAAGCGACGCCGTTGGCTGATCCGGAGAAACGCAGTCGTCGCGTGACGGGTTCGCGCCTCTTGCCCGCCGTCAACGCGCTCGCCTCTTCGGACTTTGATCCGTTCCGTTCGCCGCCGCCCAGCTCGGCGTCCTCGATGTCTGCGACCGTTTTCGGTTCTGCCAAGTATCACTTGCGAAGCCCGAGCGCTCGTTTGCAGGCAGCTCTCAGCACTCCCGGCGGAACGAAAGGCCGCGTGCCGCTCGGTTTCAGCCCGTCTCTGGCGAGCGGTGCGAGTTGGGAGCGGTCGACCGCCCCAAGGGATGCGACGGCCGGACCGGACGACTCGACCGCGGCGTGGAACGAGCTGTACGGCGGACCCGTCGACACCGAACTCGAGCACTTTAGCCGGCGCGGCGGGATGCGCTCGGCGTGGCCGAGCCCCGGGGCGAACACTAGCCACGTTTCGTGGTGAAGCGCCATCACCCCTCTCAGTACATAACCCTTTACCCCTTTCTGTCCTACGTATATACTCTCTCGTCTGAGTCCGACCACCTGTCGCCTTTCATTTCTCGATCCTCTCTATATCCTTCTGCTGCCTCTGTTGCCTGTATACCCGAGATCCCTATCCCCTTGTCCGTAGCTCTTATCCCGCCCCATATCTTGAGTCAGTCTGTTCCTGCTCCGCCTTCCTCGTTGCTTAGTGCTTGGGCCCGTCTCGTCGCTGCGCAGCTCGGCGTGCCCGGAATGGCGAGCTCGAAGGCGCTCTTACGAGTTTGAGCCTCCGCAGGGTCATTCGCGCCGAGCAACGAATCCTGTCGGGTTGCCGTTTCGTTCCGTCCAGCGACCGCATTGTGGCTGTTCGAGCATTCGGACTGGATTGCAAGCCGGCTACTACTTGCCTGCGTCGGGGATGTTCAGGTCTTTCAGCTTTCTCCGGAGGACGGTCGGCATCGGGCACCCGTCTGTCCTTGCGTCGTCGCCGTCTCTTCGGTAGAACTGCGCGCAACACTTGTAGAGGTTGGCGATGACGGCTTCACACTTGTCCTGCTGGTAGTTGTTCGAGAGGAGACAGTTTCTGCAAACAAGCCGCGGTGGATCAGCTGGCGGTTCGCGTCTCGGGGCTCCCCAGTGCAGCGGAGGAGGACGCACTGGATCTGACAGGCTTCAGGCTGTACACAACAGTACCGCGGAACGGCCAGGTCAGCGTTTCGGCGGGAGTAAGTCGGGTCGCAAGTTCGATGACGAAATGCCTGACGAACGTGACACGGCGGATCGCTAGAGACCTGCCAGAGCCTCGGAGTCAGCGGTAATAGCATGTGCAATGCATCGATGAGCTCACAGGCATAGTACACTATCAGAGCCGGCTATGGCTGAGTGCGGGGCTGCGGCATCTCGCAGTTGTTCGACTGCGTCGCAGCTTCTCTCTCTCGCTTCTCGTCTTTCTTCATCCTCCAGCTCCAAAGCAAAGTCGACACTGGACGCGAGAATGGCAGACAAGAACGGCGCAAGGCCGAACGGCGGTCCCGTCACCGTCAAGGCTGCCGTGCCCGTGCCCACTGCCGCAACATCTCCCTCGGCCTCGAGTCGGCGTCGTCTCCAGCCAGCACCGAGGCAGTGGCCGTTCTCTGCGTTCGCGAGCGTCGTGTTCCCGCTCCTGCTCCTGCTGGGCTATATCTCGGTGCACCTGCACTACGAGCTGCCGCCGCCCAACGCCGCCGAGTTTGGCCTGCAGGGCGAGCCAACGTTCAGCGAAGTGTCGGCAATGCGCTGCATCCGCGACCTCGCCCAGTACGCAGACGGGACACCAAAGTACCGCATCGTCGGCACGAAAGAGATGGTCGAAACCGACAACTACATCATGGCCGAGATCGCCAAAATCCGCGAGGAGGTCGTCAGGCGGCATCCGCAAGGCGGCATGCAGATCGAAGTCTTTCACCAGGTCCGCTTTGACAAACTCTCCGAGTCGCTCTTTGCACGCATGTCGCTGATGATCGTGTTTGCTGTGTGCAGATCGGCGACGGCACGCATGTGCGCCGTTCTGACTCGTTCGCTTCGTAGCTTCTACTTGGCTAACCCGAATCCCGCCAGCTCTTCGACTTTATGGACAAGAAGGTGTGGAAGAAGGTGCGCATCTTCATGCGGTCGTTGATAGGGAAAGCCTGTGCTGATCCAAGTGGACCCGCCTCCACAGTACTTCGGTATCTCGAACGTGATCGTCCGGCTCTCGGACGGAACCCAAGCCTCGAAAGCGAACGCTGTCCTCGTCAACGCACACTCGGACTCGACTCTACCGAGTCCGGGTGCGGCGGACGATCTCGTCGGAGTCGCGGTCATGCTCGAAGCGTTGCGCGTGATGGGCATGGGCGAGCGGAAGCTCACTAACGCGGTCGTATTTCGTAAGGAACCCTCACTGGCCCTATATCGAAGCGTCTGTGCTCACATTTGATCCGTACAGTCTTCAATGGAGCAGAGGAAAGCCTCCAAGACGCTTCGCATCGTGAGTATCGCTGCTTCTCATTGTATGGTCCGCCGACCCTGACAAGACTTTCCACAGTCTTCATCACTCAGCATCCCTTGCGCGAGACTATCCGCGCTGTCATCAACCTGGAGGCCTGCGGTACCGACGGCAAGGAGATTGTCTTCCAGGCGACATCGCCCGAAATGATTCGCGCTCTGGCAAAGACGCCGAGCCCGTACGCCACCATCATCGCGAGCGAGATCTTCAAGACCGGTCTCATTGCGTCAGACACCGACTTCCGGCAGTTTGTTCAGTAGTGAGTTTCCATCGACTTGCGTCAATCAGCAGCTTGCTGACGTTTAGAAAACCTCGGCAGCGGGAACCTGACGGGCCTCGACATGGCGCTCGTTCAGAACAGCTATCGTTATCACACGATGCTCGACACAGCGGATGCTATCCAGGCGGGATCGGTCCAGCACATGGGCGACAACGTGATCGCTTTGCTCGAATACCTGACCTCGCCCGAGACGACCATGGGCAACTCGCCTGAAGCGACGCCGATCTTGCAGTCCGCTCCGACCTCGCACACCATCTTTTTCTCGGCATTCGGAGGCAAAGTCTTTGTCGTCTACTCGCGCGCGACTGCGACGCTCGCTTACGGCATTCTCGCCGCCATCACCGCCGTCGTCGTCTCGGACCGCGTCGACTGGTCGCAGGACGGCCGTGCCCACATCTTGGCGATCGTCGGCGTCCTCGGCAGCATGGTCGCGTCGATCGCCTCCGCCAACGCTGTCGCGTTCTTGACGAGTTACGCTCTCGGCAAGTCGATGAGCTGGTGAGTCCTCTCCGCCGACTCGGACGGAGACAAAGTCGCTCACGCTCCCTCACCCAATCAGGTTCCGGCAAGAATCGTTCCCATTGATGCTCTTTGGCCCGCCAGCTCTGCTCGGCGCTGTCTGCTGGCAGTACTTCTTCGTGGCGAACCGCGTCCGCTCACCAATCGCGACGTTCGCGCAAGACGCAGCCGAATCTGCTCTCTTGGAGCACGCTTCGCTCGTCGGCCAGACCATTTACAACACTGGCCTAACGCTCTTTGCGCACTCTTTGGGCGTCGGATCGGCCTACCTGTTCGCGACGTCCGCCTTGTCCAACTTGCTCGCGCTGATCGCGAACGACTATTTCCTCCGGCGCGACTCGCGCGGTCTTCACCTTTTCACTTACGTCATTGGCGAGGTGCGTCAGATTCTCCGGCTATTACGCGAGAGCGACTGCTGACGAAAGGGAGGGCTGCAGTCTTTGCCTCTACTTGTCGGCGTCGAGGGAATGATCGGTTTCCTCGACCTCTTCGTACCCCTGACTGGCCGGATGGGCGCCGATGCGCCGGTCGACTACATCATCGCAATTCTTGTGGGAGCACTCACCCTGGTCGCTCTGCCTATGGTGCGTCGAGGCCTTGCTTTCCTCCCTCGGGCGAGGTGGTCCCTGATCGCTTCTTCCTGCAGTTCCTGCCCTTCTGCCACCGCTGGGGAGCATCATTCACCGCCCGCCTCCTCGTTTTTCTCGCCCTCGCCAGCACGATCTCGACAGCCTGGTTCATGCGTCCTTCGTGGTCTCAATATGACGCGCAGCACCCGAAGAGGCTGCTCGTCCTCCACATGGAGAACACGACGACCTCGCCGCCCGAGTTCCACTTGCACGTCGCGAGCGTCGACGGCATCCCGTTCTATGACCTCGTCGAATCGGCGACCAACGGCTTGACAGCGCCGGGGTCGGTTCCGGAACCGACTTTGGCTGACGACCTCAGCGTCGACTGGGACGTCATGTGCGTTCGCAGTCGGCCCCTCGAGTGCATATGCCGAAAGTGCTGACATCTGTCCGTACAGCTACCCGGTCAGTCAGTTCTTGACAACGTACCGCATCCCCCTGCCGGCGCCGCCATCGACCTACGCCTCGCCGTGGCTCGACACCTTCGAAGTTAAGGTCGCGCAAATCCGGCTAAACGCGGTCAAGCAGACCAAGACGATCGACCTTGTCTTGCACCATCCCGGTATCATGTGGCCCGTGATCGCCTTCGACGCTGATGTCGTCGCGTGGGGTATGTGGTCTCGTTGACTGTCCTGTTGGTCCGCTCAGCCATTGACGCCTTGGGCGATGCCTTGCTTTGCAGACCTCCCCGAGCCCCCTCAGCGAGGTCTGATCCGGCACCACGTCAAGTCGGTCGCGTCCTACGGCGTGATCGAGTTCCCGGTGTCGGTCACCGTTCAGCTCAACCCGGAGCAGTTTGCGGCGGCGATCCGCGAAGACCAACGCGCCAAGGGCCAACGAGGCGACGCTTCCGCCGAAGACCGCGCCATGTCGGCGCTCCGGATCGACTATTCGGGTCTCGATGTGCATGGCATGTACCCGGCAAGCGTCCAGAGCGACGACGCCGAAGAGGCGAAGCGTCGTCTGCTGGCGCGCGGCACCAAGCCGGGCATGATCTTCTTCGAGAAGATGTTCAAGCGCCTCGAGAAGGAGCCGGTCGACGCTATGCTGCTCAGCGCAGTCGCTGGCGTCGCCTATGTATAAAAGCCTGCACGAGCGAGGCACTCACGGCCGCGCAGTGCCACGAATATCCCGAGACCCCTTGTTGGCGTTGTCCTTCTTCCTCCATTTTTCTTGCGGCACCGCTACATATTTAGACATGCAATGCTATACCTCTTTCACGAGTTGCTGCACGGAGGGAGGATGGGTTCCCGGCTTGAACAGCTTCGGCTCTGGGTGTCGCTTCGTCTCGTCCGCATCTCGCCCGAGATGAGGTCGCTAGCTGGCCCTAGCTGGGTTCGGAGCACCCGCCCGGCTCGTGAAGTGACACGGCACTGCTGCTGTCGGCCTCGCGTGCACAGGGGTCCAGGCAACGCTGCTGCTCCGCTTCGTCCGTTGACGACATCATCGCCAAACAAAAGTCACGAGAACCCGCTCGTGCGTGCTCAGACGGGCTGTCCGAGCTCTTCGAGGAGTCTGTCCTGACGTTCCACTGCACAGGGCTTGCCCCGGAACAATGCTCCGCCGACGATGCCGCGGATGCAGCGCGGCTTACCGCAAAAGAGGAGACTCCCCGGCGTGAAGAAGGTCGTCGTCGTTTCTAGTGGCAAGGGAGGAGTCGGCAAGAGCAGCGTCGCAGGTGCGCACCGAGTGCGCGGTTGATCGCGGGCGTCACAACGGCCGAGGCCAGGCTTTAGCCTTATGCCGCTGAGGCTCGCGAGACACTCTGCCGAGTCCAGCAGGAGTCTCGAACGCTCCGGCTGACCTCTCTACCACCACAGTGAATCTCGCACTGGCTCTCTCGAATGTGCGGACTGAAGGACGTCCAAAGCCGAGGGTCGGACTGCTCGATCTCGACATCTTTGGACCTTCCATCCCCAAGCTGATGGGCCTAGAAGGTGCCGGCGAACCGATGCTGACCGACGGCGAGTCTGTCAAGGTCTCTAGCTGCTGTGTGCTTCGGGATGCTTAGACGGAATCGGTCATCCGCAGACAACCGCCTCACACCGCTGCGCGCACACGGCTTGCCCTGCATGTCAATGGGCTTCTTGCTGCCCAACACTCCTCCGGATCCTTCGAATCCGGCTTCTGATCCGGCAGACACGCCTGTGGTCTGGCGCGGCATGATGGTTATGAAGGCGGTTCAGCAACTCCTCTTCGAGGTCGATTGGCGGGCCGGTACTGGCGGCAGCGACCTCGACATCCTAGTGATCGATACGCCGCCAGGAACTGGTGATGTCACGCTCAGTCTTGGCCAGCTCGTCGAAGTCGACGGTGAGTCCTCGACAGGCTACGGCGGGCGGGGCCTCCGACCGATCCCGTTACCGTTTCGAAGGCTGACCACCCTGACTACCCTGCGGCACGCAGGCTCGGTGATCGTCTCGACACCGCAGAGCGTAGCTCTCATTGACACGCGGAAGGGCGTTGCGACTTTCCGCAAACTCGGCATTCCAGTGAGTCCGAGTCTTTCGGCTCATCGAGGTATCCTTCACTCACGTCAGCGCGCCGCCAGATCTTCGGCGCCGTCCTCAACATGTCGTACTTCCACGTCCCGGGTTCGGCCGAGACAGATCTACACTACCTCTTCGGCCCTCCCGCTGCCTTCGAATCGACTTGCCGCGCCCTCGACCTCGAGCCGCTCGCACAGATTCCGATAGAGCCGGACGTCTCGACACAGGGCGACCGCGGTACGCCGGTCGTATTGCGAGGAGACCAGGGACCGGCGAGCGCGTCGGCTACATTCCGACAACTGGCTGAGAAAGTCTGGTCGAAAACGCAATGATGCAAGACTACGCCTTCCAACAGATTCATGCGTTTGTTCTCTTATGCGCTCTTCCTACAGTCTCCGCTCGAGGCTGCATGGCGCAGTACAAGTTGATCAATCGAGCCGGACAAGTCGATTGCGACTCGGAAATTGCGATAGGATTGACAATGAGGGGATGCGAAGTGTTTCTGGCAGTGCTACAGGACGGGCGAACGAGAGCGGAGGGAAAAGAAACTTTAGCTACAAGTAGGTAGGAAGGGGCAAAGGAGAGGATACGGCAGTGCGAAGACTCGCTGTTAAGCGGGAGATGCTGTCGCGGAACGAGCACCCGACCTTATGCGAGGATAAAAGCACCGACGGCAGTGGCAGCCAGTGCGGCGAGGGCCGACGTCGACTTGGTGAAGGTACTGCTGCGCGCGGCGGCAGACGTAGTCTTTGACGAGGTAGACGATGCCTCCGTGTTGGCGGTCCCGCCCGACCCGAGCTGGGCGAAACCGACGGCGGGAGGGTCGAAGCGGTACGCGCTGTAGACCCCGGTCAAGAAGGCGTCGCCAAAGATGTACGAGATGGCACTGGACGAGCCGGTCTCGAGGGCAAAGATGGCGCCGAGGCAGTACTGGCCCGACGAGTCGACGGCGCCGGCGTTGAACTGGCTCGACGCAATCTGGTACTTCTGGCCGCCGAACTCGAGCGACACGTCGACCGACTGCGAACAAGGGAACGCATAGTAGCCGGTCTGGCCCTGAAGGTTGACCTGCTGCGAGTTGGGGATGTTGGAGTAGACCTTTTCGACGTCGGCGGTCGGCATTCCGATCAGCGTCGTGCCAGTGTCGATGACGACCTGGTTGTCCGAGATGCCGAGCGAGGTGCCGCCGACGGTGATGTCCTGCAGCGGGATCGACCAGTATCCGACCGGTTGGTCCAAGTCGATCCAGTTGATGCTACCGGTGTACTTGCTCGTGTCGAGACCGCCGATAGTCAGGGTTCCGCCTGGGGCAGTCGGGGCCGAGTTGGTGTAGAAGGTGTGCGTCCTAGTGCGGAAGAATAGTACGTCAGGCTGCGGCCGAAAGGGGGACCGCGCCTTTGCGGCGGAATGAAAGACTCACTCGAAAGCGAAACCGAACACCGGCTCTGGCAGAGTGTTGTTCCTCCACAGCGACTCGACGAGGGGGACGGCGCCGGACGAGGCAATGTTTTGCCAGCCGAATCCGAGAATGCCGGAGATGGTGCCGTCGACAATGTTGTTCATGACGTCGCAGGCCGCAAAGATCTGATTCGGCTGCGTGTAGTTGGCGATCGAGACGCTGTCCTTGACGAGCGCTCCCGACGCAGAGCCCGATCCATACTGGATCTGGAAGTTGTTCTCCGCCGTGGACGAAGTCGACGACGAGGTCGGCTGGTAACCCGGCGTGTTGGCCTGGCAACCCTGGCAATTCGGCTCGGCGAGAATGAGATCTGCCGAGCCAGTGTCGAGCACGACGGAGAACCCGCTCGCGGGAGTTCCGACATCAATCTCGCCGTACCATTCGCTGCGGACGGTGCACATATGACGGGTCAACCTCTGTCGCACCTCGGCTGTTACGTCTGCACAAGGCTGAGACTCACGAATCTTGGTACGAAGTCATATCGATCGAGTGTTGTCGCTTCTTGCCGCGGACGGACTTGCCGGTCGCGTCGACTGCGTTCGGAGCTGTCCCGCCATACTTGTTTCGGAGCGCGGTCGCCTTGCGGTGGTACGACTCTGCGTCTCGGCGAGCAATCGTGTCTGGGTTGCGGCGCTTGATCGGGACCGTGATGTACTCGCTACGCTTGCCGACGTCTTGAGTGACGGCACCGCGACTCGAGAGTGGCGATGCAACTGCGAACGTCGACGACGCAGCGCCAAGAGCGGCGGCGAGAGAGATCGCGGACCACGCGGCGGAAGGCATGGTGGCGGGACGAAGAACTTGACGAGTCTAGAGCGAGTGAGAGAGAGACTGTAGCAAAGACAGGTCTGTGTAGTGAAACCGAGAGCTCCGAGTGAGGTTGCAACCAAGTCCGGGAATTTGGGTCGAGCCCGAAGCGGTCGAGATCGACGTACGTCAACGGACCGAATTCCGACGCGCGCGTGCGGCGTCGCAGTCGCCGCCTTCCCCAGACTCCGACAGTCTCGGCCGGGACTCCAAAGTGGTGACGTGGGCGCGCTGACGGTCACCGCATAAGCTCTCCATACGCCCTATAGTCACTCTGCTCGGTACCGTGCAGCTGTGCATTCTTTCGAGTGGGGCGTGTCCGCATCTGCTCCATACTCCTGTCTTGCGAGGGACCACTGTCATCCGATTCTGCCGCCTTTTTCCTGAGGCTCGCGAGCAAACGCCGGCTTCCAGTCATCGGCTTCGACTCGGCCACGTAGACACTACGCTCATTCGCTAGTATGTGATGCGCCGCATTGAGCGGCTTGGAATTGTTTGCTTGCGGCCACTGGACCGAGGCGGAGGAGGTCTGCGCTGCACCGGTTGCCTGTTCTTTGTGGCCGCTCGCTCTTTGCCGTGTTCTCCCAGTCCGGCGCCGGCAGTCTCAAATGTGTACGCACTTGCTCGGAAGCGATCTAATGGGACCCTGTCATTGCCTGGTAGACTGCTGGCGTGATGCGGTGGTCTCAGTGGCGTACAGAGTGCGAATCGCTTTTGAAGGGGGAAGCTCGGACTCGCGGGCACTCGGTGTCAAGTAGTGCTCAAGTCGCGCTTCAAGCGAGGGTATCTCTCGTCTGTAGCGAAGGTCGAGTGCTCGTTTCTGAAGGGCGCGGGCGAGCAAGCGTGCAGCAAGGGAATTCATGGCCTTCTCGGCTGCACAAGATGTACCCCACAGGGGTTCATCACGTCGCGACTCACAGACAGACCATCAGGAAATGCAAGCAGCTCAATGGAACATTCACAAGGGAAGGAGTGCTGTAGCCATCCGCGAGTGTCGCCTTTCCTGCGCAAAGACAATCCGCATCTTGGCCACGTTGTCCGTTCACCTTGCCGACGCGCCCTGCTGATACGAGTGTGCGCGAGCAGTAGTTTCCTATATTGCGACTTGGCGGCACCTCGACTGTGAGAACGAGGAAGCCTATCTAATTGAGGAGACGACTGCTGCGGCGTACTGGAACCGATTCGGGGCGCGTGCGATCACGCTGCACGTGCTGTGAAACGACTCCGTGCCGGAATTCGGCATCCGAGATCTCCTCGCCTTTTCTCCATGCGCGTCGAAGGGGATTGACTAAACCCTCTCCTGGCCTGTTCAGCGAGAAGGGAACTGGACTGAACGTGACCCTTCGAGAAGCCGCCGCTCCTGCTTCTTCGACATAGAGACGTCGACCCATCTGGAACAGGAACAGGAACAAGAGGGCGCGTCAAACTCGCGCGAGCTCCCATGGCGGACCTCGAAGCCGGCGCTTACAACCACCAGCATACGGCCGGACAGCGGCCGAGTCACACTCATCATGGACAGCCGCGGACCGAGGAGGACCTGAGTTCGACAGCGGTCGTTTGGGACAACGAGTTGCGCGAGTGGAGGTCGCAGGAGGAAGAGGTCGAAGGACGGAGCTTGCGGTCACGGACACCCGAGCTGTCGCACGGTCGACGTCAAGGTCTACAGCAGGATCCCGCGCGCGATGAGGAACGGCTCAGCGAGGTGACTGTGGCCGAAGGAGCCGTCGCTGGCGAGAAGAAAGGCGGACGCGATGGTGCCGCCATGGACCCGCTCGACTCCGTACCGAGTTCATCGATTGCGGCGAAGGAGCTCGGAGACGGGCAGCCAATATGGCTCGAGTGGGAAAAGGGGGATCCGGAGAATCCTTTCAACGTGAGTGAAGACGCAACGCTGAGGCTCGGAGAGCAATCGCTGACCATGCTTCGCACGGCAGTGGAGTGCGCGAAAGAAGTGGCAGACATGCTTGATTGCTTGCGTGTTCACTCTCGTGCGTCTCTTTCCTCAGCAACGTGATCAGGTGCAGAAAGAACTCATCCGTCCCTTTTTTACGCACGCGACAGTTGGTGGCGTACTGTGGTACGGCGTTCTCGAGCGGGACGCCGTCGATGATGCGCGAATTACGTTGCTCGCACGAGCTCGCTGTGCTGGGTCTCTCGATGTGAGCTGGTCCGGAAGTTCCACATTGGTAGAATGGCAGCTGACCTCTCGCTGTCGCAGTTTCCCCCTTGGCTTTGGGCTTGGACCCCTTTTCACTGTGAGTGCTTGTATCACGCTATTCCCCAGGCATTCAGCTTCACCCAGCTTACGCCGTCTCGTCGACGATAGGCACCCCTCAGCGAGTAAGCCTGGACAATTGGTGCTTTCATCAGTCTCCGAGAGGACTGCTGCTGAGCCGCCATCTCTTTCAGGGCATACGGGCGATATCCGCTCTACGTCATATCTTCAGTCGTGTACCTAATCTTCTTCATCCCAACCGCCTACGGGCAGAACATCGTGAGCAGGCTGTGCTCTGACTCATTCCGTCGCGGCGAGGCTGACAAGCGGGCTCGACAGCAAACCGTCATCATCGCGCGATTTCTCGGAGGTATCGCAGCCTCGACGGGGTCGACTCTAGTCGGCGGCACCGTAGCCGACCTCTTCGAAAGCCACGTAAGGGCGAAAGTTGCTCTTCTCGACCCGAACGTGAAGGTCTGACACTCGTGCGCATCCAGGACCGCGGCCTTCCGATGTCCATATTCTCAATCTGCGCCTTTGCCGGTACAGGTCTCGGTCCAGCCGTGTCAGGCTACATCGAGTTCAAGAAAGGATGGAGGTGGATAGAATGGGTCCAGGTCCGGCTCTGCTGCTCCAGTGAACTTATCTTGGAGCCGTTCTGCTGACATTCAGACTTTCTAGATGATGGCTGCGGGTGTCCTCGCCGTCCTTATTGTCCTCTTCACTCGCGAAACCCGCGGGTCCGTCATTCTGTCCAAGCGGGCGCGCAAGATGCGCAAGGAGACGGGCGACCCCCGGTACCAATGTCGCTCGGATGCGGAGCGGGCGAGCCTAGCGGTGCTCATGAAGGTTAGCATGACGCGTCCGCTGTACCTCCTCGGAACCGAAGCGATCGTCTTCTTCTTCTCGCTCTGGGTGCGTCTGCCTTCTCCTTTCCACCTCCTCTTGCGCCACAGCACTGACCTGCCTAATGCAGGTTGCCACTGGATGGGGATCGATGTACCTCCTCGTTGGTGAGCTGTCTACATCCACTCGAATTATGACTCGCAACTCTCACGACTGATCGGACGAGACCCTTGCCGGAATTGACGCTCATTCGATCGTGCACAGAGGCCGTCCCCCTCATCTTCCGTAACGTCTACGGATTCAACGAAGGCGAAGTTGGACTAGTCTTCTACTCGGTCGTGTGAGTCTCCTCCGCATCTCGTTCCGGATCGTTGCCGGGCTCGAGCCTACACCGTTACCCAAGTCTCGTGAGGGAGCGTCGCAAAGAGCACAACTAATCGAAGTGAATTTCGATAGCGTCGCGTCAATCATCGGGTTCGGGACCAATTTTTACCAGGAGAAACTCTACCAGAAGCATGTTGCCCGTCGCGGGCCGGAAGCCCGGCTCTACGCCTCCCTCGTCGGCGGCCTTGTTTTCCCTGCCGGCGCCTATATTCTTGCTTTCAGTCAAGGTCGCGGCCACTGGATGGGACCTGTCGTCGGGTTGACCTTGATCTTTACCGGCGTCTACACGATCTACCTCGCCGTCTTTTCTTACCTTGCCGACTGCTATACTATCGTAAGTCTCCCCTTCTGTGCTGTGTCGTTAAGAATCTACTCTGAATTGCGTTTCCGACAGTACGCATCAAGCGCTCTTTCAGGACAGTCTTTATGCCGAAACCTTTTCGCGTTCGCGATGCCTCTCTTCACCACTCGTAAGCTTCCCCCGCGATAGTCGAGGCGGACGATTATACTGACGGTGACGGGAGACGCAGAGATGTACAATGCGATGGGTTACCAGGTGCGGAACACCCCAGATCTCGGCGCTCCCAGCTTCCTCACCTTGCACGGTTGTACGTTAGCACTTCTCCCGCCTTTGCTGACGCGTCATGCGTGCCGTCTCCGCAGTGGGCATCATTCCTCGCAGGGAGTGTCGCATTGGTGCTTGCAGCGACGCCATGGGTACTGTTCCACTTCGGACCGAGCATCCGCGCGCGGGTGCGTTCCTCCTCGGCTGACGGCATGTTTTCCGAACTGACAACCTTTCGCGTATACAGAGTCGGTTCGCGAAAGAGCTCGCTCGCATACAGGGCCAGAAATAGAGCCATAGGAGCTCAGAGAACTGCTGTATGTAGAATTAGATTCTGGAAACTTTCCACCGTTCCCCTGTCTCGCTCACGGCGCTGTTCGATCTTATCGGAGGTCCCTCGGCTGGACTGCTGCCATAGTATGCGATCGCTGGATTGCGGGAAGACCAGCGTACGGCAAGCCGGGCCGGCACGTCCGCCGCCGTCTCGATCGCCTCGCCTTGCTGACCAAGATGTCCGCTTCATCCGTCCTGACTCTTTTCTCTGTTCTCGCGTCTCCTGCGCGTTTCGCCTCTGCGCATGCCTCCAGGATTTGCTGTTGCTTCTATCGCCGTTGCTCAATCAGCACGCCTGCTGGACCACCCTTCGGGCAGCGTGCATTCTAGCTTTGCCCCACAATGTCGAACGGAAGTCGGACGGCGCGCTGTGCGACGCCGGATTCGCCTACACTGCAATCGCTCGACGTAGACGACTCGGCAAGCACAAACGTTTGCGATCCGCGCTTGAGCGTCGAGCAGCTGGGGGAAGCGCTCGACACGAAAGACCTCGAGCAGGCTTTCGGTTCGACGGCGGGCAGCATCGTCTGGGTGGAATGGGACCGCGATGACCCCGAGAACCCATTCAATGTGCGTCTATCGGGGTGCAGTGCCACGACTGACAATGCGAGTGCTGGGAAAGCTCACGCATTGCGTTTGCGCAGTGGAGTCAACGAAGAAAGTGGCAAACCACTCTCATTTGCTGCGCCTTTACTGTCGTAAGCCTCTCTTCCTTTGAAAGAGCACCTGCCATTCCACTGATGTTCCGTCTCGCAGTCCGTCGCCTTCTCCAACACGGCATTCTCGAGTGGGTCGCCATCGATGATGCGGGAGCTGGGATGCTCGCATGAGCTTGCGGCTCTAGGACTGGCCATGTGGGTTCAAATTGACATCTATCACATACGGAAGGCTCATCGGCGCCTTGCAGATTCCCGCTGGGATTCGCGCTTGGTCCCTTGACTTTAGTGAGGACCCACAACATTTCTGACGCCAGGGACGCACGCTGATGACTTCTTTCGGCAGGCTCCGCTCAGCGAGTACGTCTACTGTTGAGCCGCAAGCTCGTTGTAGCTGCTGAGCTATCTGTGTCACCCAGAGCTTACGGGCGATATCCGATGTACATCGCTTCAGCTTTCATCTTTGTTCTCATGTTCATTCCTATCGGCGTAGCCAAGAACATTGTAAGTCGACCTTGGACCTTCCATTTATAGTTCGCAACGCTGATAGGTTATCGCAGGAAACGGTGCTCATTGCGCGCTTCATTTCCGGTGTTGCGGCTTCGACAGGCGGGACTCTCGTAGGCGGCACCGTTGCCGACCTCTTCGATGCGGCAGATCGTGGCCTACCCATGTCGCTTTACTCCTTCTGCGCGTGAGTCCGATTGCTCCCGGGGAAGCTTCCTGTCAACGAGACCTCTGAACCGTCTGCGCTACGTGCAGCTTCGGAGCAAATGGACTCGGGCCGGCCCTCTGCGGTTGGGTCGAAATGAAGAAGGGTTGGAGGTGGATTGAATGGTACCAGATGATGGTCGCCGGCGCGATTGCGATTGTCCTCGTCCTTTTCACGCGCGAAACGCGCGCTTCGGTCCTCTTGTCACGGCGGGCCAAGAAGCTGCGCAATGACCTGCAAGACGACCGCTATCAATGTCGCAGTGACGCCGAGCGCTCGAGCCTCTCGGTATTGATGCGCGTCAGTATGACTCGGCCTCTTTGTGAGTGTGCGTGTCCGGTCAAGCCCGCCACTCCGAGCTTACGAAGCCTCATTGCCCAACAGATCTTCTCGGAACCGAAGCGATCGTTGCATCCTTTTCGCTCTGGGCCGCGTTTGCATACGGCTCGGCCTTCCTCCTTATTGGTGAGACGCTTTGCGAGCTACCTTGGGGGCAACGATCGCTGACCGCGCATCACTTCGTCCATATGCAGAAGCAGTACCGCTGATCTTCAAGAACAATGTCCGTCCATAATCCCCTAACTACTTGCACTGCGCTGACCCGCGCCGACATATGCATCATTTCGACAGTACGGCTTCAACGACGGCGAGGTCGGTTCGACCTTCTTCTCCCTCGTGTGCGTTCCGCTCCTGATTCGGATTCCGTACCGCACCGCAAGGCTCACCCTCTCGTGTGCTCAGCGTTGCGGCGACGATCGGATTCGTCGGAAACATCTACCAAGAGAAGCTGTATCGACAGAACGTCGCTCGTCGTGGACCCGAAGCCCGACTTTATTCCTCCCTCGTCGGCGGCCTGCTATTTCCCGCCGGCGCGTTCATCCTTGCCTTCAGCCAAGACCGCGGCCACTGGATGGGCCCGATTGTCGGCCTCACCCTCATCTTCCTCGGGATTTATACCATTTACTTGGCCGTCTTCAGCTACCTTGCCGACTGTTACACGATCGTGAGTAACTCTTCCGACTCGGCTTTTCCACGCACACGAGGCATAGAAAGGCGTGCGAGCTGACGTTTACATGGCCTTCAGTACGCTTCGAGCGCTCTCTCAGGCCAATCTTTGTGTCGGAATCTTGGCGCATTCGCCATGCCGTTATTCACAACGCGTACGTGAACCGTTCCTTGGGATCCGACTCCGAGCTGATCGCCATACCTCGCTTCTACAGAAATGTACGACGCATTGGGCTACCAGGTGGGCCGAAGGACATTTGACCGTTGTCGAGCAAACAGGATGCTAACCGGCGCCCGACTCCCTTCTTCGCAGTGGAGCTCATTCCTTGCTGGAATGATTGCTCTGGTGCTCGCAGCCACGCCGTGGGTGCTCTTCCGATTCGGTCCCACTATCCGAGCAAGAGTGCGTGCGGAGTTCTCGAGAGGCTACGGTGCGCCGATGGCTGATCGTCAGCTCACCTTACAGAGCCGGTTTGCGAAAGAGTTGGCGAAAGAACAGAATAGAGACGCATGAGCCACTGTAGACCCGGCTCTGGCAGTCCGGGCCAAAGAGACGTGCAAAGGCTTGGAACGACGTTTGCGCGCCGCTTCTCTCGGTTGGTCGTCGAATAGGGAACCTGTTCCGGCCCCAGCTTACGTGGTCCACCACAGGTCGAGATAGAATCGGAGAAGCCCAAGCTATAAACGCCTTGGCTATTGAGTGTATGGCCCGAGCGTGTGCCCGCTTTGGTCGGCCGCGCCTGGGCCGTCGCATCGCGAGAGAAGGGTTCGCGGCTGATTGCCCCCTGTCTACGTAGAGAGCAGCCTCTTCCGCGCCAGATTGCCTCTTCGGACCGTCTCGTCCAACTGAGCCTTTATCGAGCGCAGTCTGCTAGTCGATACTTGATCCAGCGAGCCTTGGATCGACTGCAGAGCCGGCACGCCGTCAATCACGACCCGCAGTCAACGCCTGAGAGCCCACAGCCCACTCTTCCGACCCGCTCAGCGCCATCGAGGCAGACCCTTCTGCAGCTCTGCTGTGACAAGTGAGTGCGTCAGGCTAGTGGATAGATACCTGGGTACGGCAGCGTTCGCGAGGTTCTGACGCTGTTGCCTTTGAGCAGAGCAGCTCGCGCCGTTTGCGGTGCCCCGCACGGCTGTTTTAGAAAAAAGAGGACCGCCCCCCGTTAGCGCGCGGCCGGCCTGCAGCAGGAACAAGCAGCGATCGTCTTTTTTTCCGACCCCCGCACGCGCGCGTGGAACACGATTGACGAGCAAAGCGGGTCTCGGTCACTCTCTGTCCACCGACTTCAAAGAGAACCCGGCTTCGATCGCACGCACGCACAAGCAAGAGAGGCAGACTATAGGGCATGCCCGCTCGACGTCAAAGCGTCGACCCGGGCACCGGCGATCAGCGTTCGCAGCCGCCGCGATCACTTTCCGGCTCTCAGTCGGCAAGCGGCGACGGCGACAAGAGCGCTCTCGATCCGGCTGCGCGCGCGAGCCGGGGCCCTCCTCCCGCGGCATCTCGAGGGTCGGGCAGGGGACGGGCCAAGATCAGGGGCAGAGGGAGGGTCGTTGCGAGCAGTACGAGGCGGACCTCCGCGGCCGGAAGCGAGACGCCGCGTGAGAACGGCGCAGGATCGGACACGAGCAGCGAAGATCCGGACGACGTCGAACTTGGCGAATCCGATTCGGCTCGCGACTCGAACCGTCAGCCGCGGCCGATCTCGCCAGAGTTAGGGATCCCAGCACTGCTGGCGGCCGTGGCAAACGAGGAACGGCCGCGATCGTCTTCGTTGTCGGCCATCTCGAGTAGAGCGTCATCACCGGACGACGCGCCTGCGCAAATCCTGATACCGACACTACCTTTCTTCAGCCTCGTCGACAACGATTCGCTGTCGCCACTGTCGGACGATACCGCGCGCGAAGCGTCTCTAAAGATCGACCCCGAACCGGCAGCCGAACTCGAGCAAAACCCTTCTACCCCTGTCCAGAACAACTTGCCCGAACTCGATGCGCACGACAGCTTATCAGAGCTGGAGTCATCCGATGATGACGCCCCTCTGGCAAGCCGGGCTCGCCAGGGCGCCTCTGCGTCGGGCTCGCGATCGCTCTCGACCAATTCGACTCCCGCTCCGCCCGGCACAGAAAATTCAGGCTCGCTGTCCCCCGCTCCGAAGCGCCGCGGCAGACCACCCGGTTCGAAGAACCGTCAGGCGCGTCAATCTGCCCCAGCTCGGACTCAGCGGGGCGGGCATACCGCCCGTCCAGGCGCGCTCGCGTCTCCAGCTCGGATGTCGTCTTCCGAATCGGCGACTCCCGCGCCAGGGTCTGCTCCCGCGCGTGCGACACGAGCAAACGTCACGTTGCCTCCGGGCTACATCTGGGGTGTGACAAGCAGCCGCTGGCCCCGCAAGGAGAAAAAGGGCGAAGAGGTAGAGGAGAACGAGGGGGACGATCCTGAATCCGAAGTGGACGAGCTCGAATCCGACAATCCAACGGAGACAGAGCAGCAGGGCGCTACAGACGTCGCCGTCGAGGAGGCGCTGCCGCAAGAACCAGAGGATGTCGTGCTCGAGCCGGCGCCGAAGGAGGAAGAACAGGAGGAACCGCCTGCGGTCGAATCTGTCGATGCGCAAGCAGCAGTCATCCTGCGGAGTCTCGAGGCAGAGATGCCTCAGTGCGAGGTGATGTCGCGCGAGCCGAGCCATGAAGGCTCAGTCGAGTCGACGGCCGTCGCGACGACGCCGAAGGGCAAAGGCAAGGGCAAAGGCAAGCGCGGCAAAAAAGCTCTACCTGAGCCGGTCGAACGAGGTATGGCATGTCTTTCAATACGCCGGTGGAAATCTGTGGCTGACCCACGACGTCTGCAGCGAAACGGCGGAAGCTGGACGGCCTCGACAAGGAGACTCTTGAAAAGCTCGCTGCGCGCGAAGCCGCTCGCATGAGGTTTCTCAGCGAGCTCGAGGCGGAGCTTCTACAAGTCGAGCAGCACTCGCATCCCCTGCTCGACTACACGTACGCCCGCCTGCAAGAGGAGAAGGAGAAGAAGCTAGCGCAACTGCGCAAATACCAAGAGCATCGCGAGCAGGAGCTGGCGCGATCGCTCGAAGCTGCGCGAAGGGCGAGCTGGATGCAGTGGAGTGTGAGTCCACCGCGAGCCTGCCTGTTCACCTGATCGGCGACTAATCATGATCATGACCGCTAGGACGGAAAGGACCGTCTGCGCATGGAACTCTACCTCGATAATCACCGATCCCTCAAAGCCTTGCTAGACGAGGAGAAGGTGTTCCCGTTCTTCCGTGATCATCCACTCTTCGTCAACAATCACGATCTGCCGCCGACCGGGTACTACCGAGGACCTCAGCGGAATCCGGGGTTCACCCCGCGGGCGCTCGTACACGCCGGCCATTATGTGGAACCGCCGCCCGTGAATACGGCTCTCCGACACGACGTATGGTCGCTCGGAGCGGATGAGATTGAAGCCGACCTTGCGCTCTTCTACGACATCGAGGACGTCGCTCCGCCGAATACCGCCGCCCCGCCGCCGCCGCCGACCAATAACCCATATACCCTTCAGCAGCCCGTCCCGCCTTATCGTACCGAGCAGGCTCTTAACGGTGGTGGAATTTCGTTGAATGGGCCGGCACCGCACGCTGCCTTTCCGCGGCCAACCTTTCAGCCATACGGCGTAAACGTTCCGCCCCCACCTCCTGCGGCCGCTCCGGCTTACGCTACGCCGCCGATCGGAACACATACCTATGCGCAGCACCCACAGATGGAGTCGCGTCCGCCGCCGCTCACGACACAGTTCGTTCCCGCGCCTCACTCGGCACCGTCCCGTCCGCCGCCAGCTCATCCGAAAGCGACTCCGGGTCCTCCGACCGGTTTGACAGCGCCTCAGCCATTCGTTCGACCAGCGTCTCCACCTCGCGCTGTCAAATCTGAGTCGAAGCAGCCAGCGATTGCGAATCCGGTTACGACCAGCGCGCCGCCGCGATCGCAATTTGCGCCGAGCATCGCCGAAATCGGCAGGAGAACGGCGACTCCTCAGTCTCCTCCGAGGACGCAGCAGCCAAAGTCGATGCCAGTGTTGACGTCGCCGGGCCAACATCAGCCTGCAGGACGCTCCCTCGGCCCGGAGGATCGTGGTGTGAGCCAATACGGAGGGGTGTCATCGCTCAGCAGCTTTCCCTCGTCCTTTTCGAATCGACCCGGCGCAGCACACCCGCCATCGTCGTCGATCCTCGGTACACAAGCTTCCCGCTCGCTACCTTCCCTGTCTGCACCGGTATGGCCCGCGTACAACGCCGAGCCGGGCGCGCTTCGACCATCCCAACAGGCACCTCCGCCTCCGCAGCAACAGGCGTTCAGGCCCGCGGCCACTGCTGGCCCCACAACAACCGCACCGAAATCCGGACCCTGGGCGCCGGCTCCGCCTGTCATGCCCGCGCCGCCAGCGAGCAATGGCGTGCTCAAGTCGTGGCTGCCTCCCGCTCGACCGCCTTCGCACTCGTCCGCGCCATTGCCGCCGATCCGGCAAACCCTCTTCCCAACTTCGTTCCCGACTGGCGGACTCCCGCCCGTAGCAAAGCACCTGTCGCCGCCGCCTCCGCCTCCGACACCGCCCACCTCTCTCGCCGGTGCGGCCAGTCGCGTCCCAGCACCCGTCCGCTCTCCTCAGCAAGCGAGGCCGGCCTTTCCTTCGATACAGAAACACGATCCGCTACCGCTTCCGAGCTGGCTGCGACCCAATGGAGCCCAAGACGCGAGGTCGCCGGCGATTGCGCCCGGAAGTTTGCCCGGGCCGAAACTGCCACACGAGCTGCGCGCAGCGGCGGAAACGAAGCCGACTCTCAAAGACGGTCCGGGATTCCCGACGGGCGGAGCAGGCTTCACCGGGAGCGCTGGCGCCGGCGCCGGCATCCGCAAGTTTTGAGCATATATCAGATGCCGCATTAGTTCGGACGATTCATACCGCAACCGTTTCTTTCACCGATGTCACCGCGTCTTCACCTCGTGTTGTCTGTAACTCTACCTCGTACTTTAGACAAGCATGAGTTCGCACATTCTGTAAGAGATACCTTGGTCCGACTCCGGACCCTCAGTGCGCTACGAGAATCCAGCTTGTCGCGTTTCCCGCCCAGACCTTGACAGCTCGTCCTGTGTCGGCAAACTTGTGCACAACCGGCGGCCACACCCTTCTCGGTTCGGGCACGTCTTGCAGCAAATCTGTCGACGTGGGGCCTGCATACGCAGATGAATCGGCAGACCCGAAAGCGGTGCCCAGATTGCCGTGCTCGTTCCAGCCCCACCCGTACACTTCGCCCGAGTTGACCAGAGCGAGTACGTGTTCGCTGCCACAAGTGAACTGCCGTATAGGCGAGGCGAAACTGAGCGATCGCGGAGCTGATATCGATGAAAGGGTGTCCTTGGCGGCGGCGTTCGAGTGCGATGCGATTCCGAGTTGGCCATGCGAGTTCAAGCCGAGGGAAAACAGTCGATTGGAAGTCGGATCTGACGAAGGGGTCCTCGTCGATTCGACGAGGAGGTAGGTGCCGTTCCACGTGCAACGGACCTCGCCGATCTCGCCGTCGTGTGCGGTCTCTGGCGGCAGCAAGTCCATGGCCGTCAGGGTGTTCTGACGCGCATTTGACGCGAGAGCGTGCTCGTTCCTGGCTGCGTCGTGACCGAGTTGACCGTGCTTGTCTGATCCGTAGAGAACGACCTGCGCCTTTCCGGAGCGACCGCCGTCTGCCGAGCCGCGGAGCGAGATAGCCGTGTGGTCCTTGCCGATCGAGACTTGGCGGACGTCGTCGGCGGTATACGGACTCGGCAGGAGGATAGGCTGGGGTAGCGCAGTGATACGCGGAGGTGCCGAGCTCGAGGGGGAAGGCCCGAGCTGACCTTGCCGAGATGCGCCCCATCCGAGTAGCATGCGCCTCGGCGGACGCTGCTGCGAGCTCGATGTATTCGGATCGCGCGAGCTTGCCTTCTCGATGTCGACGAGGGCGCAGACGTGTCGCAGTCCGGCTTGGAGGTCGATGACGCGCACGATGGGTTCCTCGTCTCCACGGGCGCGATTTTCAGATGCCTCGGCAACGAGGTGCGCGAAGCTGACCCGAGTCGGACAGGCGCCTTGAGCCGAAGGAACGCCCCGTTCGCCCCAGTCGTTCGCTCCGAGGGAGAGCAGGATGTCGGACTGCGGTCCTTGCGAGACAGCTCCGGACGGCCGGAGGACGACAAAGGTTGTCTCCCAGCTTGCGGCGATATCGTAAACAGTATATCGAGTCGAATTGACGGACAAGCCAGCCTCCCGTACGAGCTGTTCGGCCTTTAGAGGCGCAAAACCGAAGGAAGGCGGCGCGTCTCGCTGCGTCGAGCCGAGCTGGCCGCGTTGGTTCGACCCGGACGCGTAGACCTCGCCTCGCGCAGAGAGTAGGATCGAGTGATTTGCTCCGCAAGCGATCCTGCGTACGTCCAAGGGTTGCGCCAGGTCTAGTGGCAGCTCGACGCGGGTGAACTGGTGCCGATCCTCTTGGTCTCGGACGCCGAGTTGACCGTGCGAATTGGAACCGGCAGCGTACAGACTGCAACTCATGACCGATTCCCGCTGCCCTGCACGCGAGTAAAAGGTTCTAAACCTCGTGCGGCCGGTCGTAAAGGGAACATGACGCGGTTCGACGCTGTCGACGCGACTCTGCTCTCACGTCTCTCTCGTGTGTTTGAGCAAGATTTCAGCAAGGTCAGGGAGGCAAGATGGCTACCGCAGGTGCGAGTCCCGACTCTGAACCAGTCGTCGCACGGCAGCCGCGTCCGATTGGGGAACGTCGCCGTCGTCGTCTCCCCACCTCTGACTCGTCGGCAACGCCGTACACCTCTTCGAGCTCGTCTGCGCATATGGTGACGAGCGTACCAGTTCCACTATCCACTCAGAATCCGCGCTACGAGGACGCGAACGAAGCAGGCGACGGATCGAGGCAACACCCGCTGGCTTACCTCGCTTCGTCGTCGCCGTCTCGCGCCCTCTCGAGGTTCTGGGACAAGCTCTCGCCGCCCGTGATCCCATCTCCGTTCCATGCGGCGTCCGCTCCGTCTTATCCGCCAGCGTTCCTCGCCAACGCCGATCTCGACACCGTCGCGTACTCGAGCGATCGCGCCGCGGATACACCGCTGCCGATCCCGATCGCTTCCACTTCCACTTCGAGCCTGTCGATGCAGAGGCCAATACTCGAACAGCACGACTCGGCTTCACAGTTGTCCTTCTCGCTCAGGCGCGCCGCCTCGCCAGACGCCGGGTCGTTGCCGGCGTCGTCGTCCTACGCCGGAACGCACCCGCCGGGTTCGTCGGGCTCGGCGGTGGCAGCGAGGAGCGCGAGCTTCGGGGCCACCCACGAAGGAAGGCGTCAGACCCGCCGACCCCGCACCGATAGCTGGGAGTCGCCATTCCGCCTGCCGAGCATCCCCTGGAGGGGCAGGGACCGCCCGGACCATGTCAACTCGTCCGCGATCGCAGACGACGACGATGACGACGGCAGCAATGCGCTGCTCGGAATCGACGAGGCCATGGTCGACGACGAGGCGTGTTTCGTCGACGGCTGGGAGGGCAAAGTCGGTGTGTCCGCGACTATGGCATCTCGCGGGCGACCTGCCAAGGCTGACTTTGTTTGGTGCCTTCCGGGAAACAGACTTTCTCGTCTCGCTACCCTCAGAAATCTCGCTCGATGTCCTGTCACTCCTCGACTTCCGCTCGGTTCTCGCAGCCGGCGCCGTCTCTCGGCAGTGGCGCTGTCTCACCCTCGATCCCCTCCTCTGGCGCGACCTCTTCCACCAGAACCCGCGCTGGCACATTAAGCCCGAAGCCTATCGTCTCGCTGCCGAGGCAGCTGCGCAACAAGCTGCCGAAGCTGCCGCGGCTGTCGCCGCGGCGGCTGCATTCACCCCGTCGAAGACGAGTCTGTTCGGCAGTCACTCGTTGACGCCCGCCGCCTTGTCGCCGTCGCTCGGCTCGTCCTCGTTCTTTCCCGACCGGCCAGTCATGCCAAATCTGAAACGTGCCGCGAGCAGTTTTGGGCGGACGGGAGTCAAGCGGATCGTGACGAGCGCAGATCGCGTCTCGCACGGCGGCGTCGTGATCGGTCGCAAGCTCAGCGAGATTGTTGGCGATTTCAACGTCCTCTCGCTGGTACCAGGATCGACGGGCCAGTCGAGGAGCTCGTCGCGCGCGCCGAGCGAAGCCGGTGACTCGGTCAACGGAGGCGGCGAAGAGGGACCGAGCAACGGAACCCGGTCCGGCACTCGCGAATCATCGCAGCAGTCGACCCCATCCCGGCCACCGCTACTCAGTCGTCTATCAGCGGCCAACGGGACTCCCACCCTGTCGCTGTCGACCGCGGCGCTCCCTTCGACTTCAACGCTACAGACGAACGCGTTCGCATCACCTCCTTCAGCGACGGTCCCGCGGTCGTACTCGTCCTCGGCGCTGTCAACTCTGTCGTCAGCTTTCCCCGCCGCCGCCGCAGTAACGCCTGCGCGTGCGGCTCGTCCCTCGATCGCGACGACTTCGCCTGCCGCGAATGCTGCCGACGGTTCCATTCCGCCGACGCCTTCGACCCCTGCTCAGATCACGGCCGCGATGGAAGCGCAGGACCGGCGCATGGGATCTGAACACCTCGACTGGACGAAACTGTTCCGAGACCATTGGCAGCTCGACCAAAGGTGGAAAAAGGGCAAGCCGAGCTGGAGCTGGTTCGAAGGCCACGAGGACAGCGTCTATTGCTGCCAGTTCGACGAACGCAAAATCGTCAGCGGCTCGGTGAGTCACTTCGCCGCTTTCTGCGCCGAGTCCGGGGGTACGGAGCTGATATGGTGCGACTTTCGATGCAGCGGGATCGCACGATCCGCGTCTGGGATATCGCCTCGGGCGAGACGACGCATGTCCTCCGAGGCCACGAAGGCTCGGTCCTCTGCCTCCAGTACGATCACGAGATCCTCGTCACGGGATCCTCCGATTCGACTGTGATCGTTTGGGACCTCGTCGGCGATCCGGCGACCGGGCGAGGAAAGTACGACGAGATGTTGAAGCTGGTCGGACACGGCATGGGTGTGCTCGACTTGTGCTTCGACGACCGGTACATCGTCAGTTGCTCCAAGGTAGGTTATTTTCGGCATGTCAAATCTCGATCGGCTTTCCTGAGCTGACATTGCGATCCCGCCGCATTCTCGCAGGACACGAAGACGCACGTCTGGGAACGCGCGACGGGCACTCTGTACCGTGTCTTGCAAGGCCACCGAGGTCCGGTCAACGCTGTCCAGATCCAGGGCGACCGCGTCTTGACCGCTTCCGGCGACTCGCTCATGAAACTGTGGGACCTGCATTCGGGCCAAGCGCTCCGCACCTTCACAGGCCATACTCGCGGTCTCGCGTGCGTGTCTTGGGCGCCGAGTGGCCGATACTTCGTGTCGAGCAGCAACGACAAGACGATCAAGCTGTGGGACGCCAGTTCGGGCGAATGCATCCGCACGTTTGTCGGCCATGCGGACCTTGTCCGCGGTCTCGCCTACGACGAGAAGTGTGGTCGGATCGTCAGTGCCGGCTACGATCGGACGACGCGGATCTGGGACGCCGAGACGGGCGAAATGGTGCACAAGTTCAACAGCCACTCGAGTCTCGTCTTTGACGTCTCGTTCTCGGCCAGCAAGATAGTCAGGTGCGCTGATTTTCGTCTCTACGTGCTTGAATCTGCCGTACTGATCTGAAACTAGTCGTCTGCAGCTCGTCGCACGATCGCCGCATCCTCCTGATGGATTTCGGGGTGGGACTCGATGTCGACAAGTTCCTCTAAGCAATCGAGCCCGGCCGTCGTACGCTTTCTCCTCCTACTCGCTTGTCACTCGGCAGTCGCGCTTCATCTGTACCGCTTGTGTATTGCTCCCTTTAGCACGCTCTTGGCCGGCAGCCTTGAATGCTTCCGTCAATAGCCGTCCTGCTTGATCATCGATTTTTCGTGTTGTCATTCTACTGCAATCTCTATCGCATTTCGCAATGACTGCTATGCGGATCGCACAATCGTCAGGACTCGACCCAGACAGTACTAGTCGTCGCGGTAACTCTGAGACACCTGCTGCTGCTGCACCTTCCGCGTGAAAGCGGTTCGGCGGTCAGCTCGTCACCTTACCTAGGTCAGGTCACGCTTTCAGATGGCCAAAAGCAAGGTTGCTCCTGTCTCGGCGGCCCCGTCAAGCAACTGGAAGTCGCTGCGAGCCGTGAGTCTTTGCGTCGAAGCCCGTCGAAAAGCTTCGCTCCCCATCGGCTCAACTCCTCGATCGCCTACAGGCTCTCAACCCGACTGTTGCAGCCGCCGCGACGTTCAAGGACACTAACAAACGGAAACGGAGGCACTCGAGTGTAGCGAGTGTCGACTCGGCGGCGACTGGACCGACTGGACCGTCCGTCAAGGCGAAAGGCAAGGAAAAGGCCATCGATCCGCCAGCTGAAGATGCTGCGCCGCGAGAGAAGGGCAAGCGAGTCAGGACGAACAAGCAGCTCGTGCCGGTCGACGAGATCCTGAAGGGAGGAAGCGCTCCATGGCAACAAGAGTGAGTTGTCCTTACGATCTCGCTCTCACCAAGCTACTCTGCTGACCGCGTCTCTTCCTCGACTCAGAACGGGCCAGTATCTCGGTGAGGGGCTTCTGGAGTCAGGCGACTTGCTACTTTAGCTGACCTCGATTCGGGACCGGTGCGCAGCTATGGATTGCGAGATGGTCGGCGTCGGCCCGGAGGGCATCGAATCGACTCTGGCGCGCGTCTCGATCGTCAATTACCACGGCTGCACGATCCTCGACCGCTTTGTTCGGCCGCGGGAGAAAGTGACGGACTACCGGACGTGGGTATCTGGCGTGCGCGAGGAGGACCTGCGGAACGGTGCGCTCGCCCGACCACTTCGGAGAGAGCCTTGTTGTCGCGACGGAGCTGACGAATTGGCATGGGGAACAGCTCCCACGTTTGCGGAGGTACAGAAGGAGGTTGCTTCCCTGCTGGACGATCGGATCCTGGTCGGACACGCTCTTTCGAACGATACCACCGTAAGCCACCGCCCTCCGCTTGGCTTCTGCACACCGGGATTAACAGGCCTGACCATGTCTGCGTCACGCCAGGTCCTCTTGCTCTCGCATCCTCGTCATATGACGCGCGACACGTCGAAATACAAGCCGCTGCAAGGCCTCGCGAGGACGAAACGGCCGGGCTTGAAGACGCTCGCCAAGCTCGTCCTCGGCGTTGACATCCAAAGTGGAGAACACAGCTCGGTGAGTTGGCCCGTACCGTGAGAATCGATCGGATGCGAGACTGAGTTGCCTCTCGTGGCTGCTAGATCATCGATGCGAGGGCGACGATGGCGATCTACCGCTCGCAAAAGCCGGCGTGGGAAGACGCGCTCCTGAAACACTCGACGCCCTCGCTCCTGACGACGACGACGCCGGCGTTGCAGACGCTCGATCTAACCAACATCAGCTTGACTGGCGTCGGCAAGAAGAAGACGCAGTCGCTCGGGCTCGCCGCGACGCTCCGGCACGTCCGGAACGACCGGATGCTCGAGTCGGGCTCTCACGGCGGCATCTTTGACGGCAGCGACGACGATGACGCCGACGATGATGACGAAGCGGGCGAGACGGCCGAGCTCGTCGAGAACGAGAAGCGGAAGAAGCGCCGTGTCGAGGAGGGCGACGACCTCGTCCTCGGCTTTGATTTCGAAAAGCGACCGAAGCTCGTCGAACCGGTGCCGGCGCCAGCCGTTGCCAACGGCGGTGCCGCTGCTAAGAAGAATAAGAAGAAGCCGGTCGCGGGGACCAAAGCCAAAGGCAGAAGCGGTGGTTCTCTCGGAGGCGGCACTGCGGCGGGCGAGAAGCGGCCGGCAGCCAAGGATGGATGGTGGGAGGATGACTAGCTATTAGAGACTATGTCCGTGTGTGTTTGACCTGCGCTGTTGTTATACCAATTCAAGTACACCCGCAGCCCTATGGTTTCCATTCCTCGAGAGAGGAAATTCCTCGTCACTCCGAGTTTTGTATTGCGCGTCTCCGCGCCGGCGAGTGGATGGACGCAGGCTCTCCTCTGCGCGCTCCTCGTCTCGTTTCTGCTCGACACCGCACGCCCAGCTGGTGAGTCGCTCGTCCCTCGGCAAGACTGGACTCGCACAGGACGACTCCTGTTCGAAACCAGGTCGTACTACCATCACGCGCTCAACCGCCCAGTCGGCTTTCGAGGCGGGAGGGACTCGAGAGAGCGAGGCGCCTCGGCACTCGCGCAATTTTCCTGCCCAGTGTATAGAGGTCGCGCTTACCTCTCTTGGACACTCCCGACCGACCCGCTGGATCACCACGCTGTGTCGAGCATGCCGAATTGCAATATACACTTGATCTGATGCGACAACAGGCGCTTGTACTTGAGCCGGACCTCGATTACGGCGAGCTGACTCTTTCTGCTCAGAACCCGTACAGACTGTCAGATGGCTCGCGCTCTTGACGTCCGCTATACGAGCAAAGGTGCTATCTGACCGCTGGCCTAGGTGAGCTCGCCGTTCCCCGCCCCCCGTTTCGCCGCGAAACCGACCACCTCGACGGTGCTGGACATGACTGCACAAAATCTAATTTTTTCCCCGACTCGCGCCCTCTTCCTGACAAGGTTGAGGCCGGGCTTGACGACCAAACCATATGTCTTCAACCCCAGGATCCAGCCGCTCGACACCGCTGAAACAACCCCTTTTGACGTTGGATGCGACAGCGGGCTGACCATCTCGGACGTTGTGCGACCCATAGATGCTTCTCGTCTCGCTTATCCGCTGCTGCCCTCCTTCGTGAGTCCGATCTATCCTTTGTTTGGACTCGAGCGACAGAAGGACCGAAGAGGAACGGCGCAAGATGATACGACGTACCAAGAGACCTAGTCTCGCAACATCCTACTTCTGCTGAGGAAGACAACGTTTTTATCTCAAGTTTCAGCCTTATTTGATGCCGTTCCCGGTCCTTGCGTCACTGCTCGAGCAACAGCCTCCGTCTTCGTCCTGCGCAAGGCATGCTGACCTCTCAATTGCGATGCGGAAACAGGACTTTTTGTCGAAGAGCTTGGATTTGCTTTGCACCCGCTGCACGACACCAGCTACCATGATTCTCTGCTGCTGCTGAGTCACGCACGCCGTCGTCAGCCGTGACCTGCAATATGGTGAGCCTTCGCTCTTCTACACTCCGTTCTCTGCGACTACTCTCCCACCCACGGCGGGCCGTGACGAATAATTCAACATATCACTATCTCAGCAAACCTACTACTTGCGGAGGAAAACTAGTCCATGCCTGGACTGTCGGATGCCTCCCCTTTAATGCGCCACGAACAGAGGGATTAGAAAGCCGAGTGAGGAACCAAAGGCTGACTCGCTCTCCTCGCCCCCTGATAGCTTACGCAGTCTGCTTTTTCAACCCATTTGGTACCGCTGACTGCCTCGAGACGCTTGAACGGGATCCCGATTACGCTCTCGCTGTGAGTTCGTTCTCCTGGTACAGATTTCTCGCTTCCCATTGCGCTCGCCCGCCGATCGAAATGTCGCGCTTGATGAAACTGCACACCGACGGGCGGACTAAACGTGCGATGCGGGCCGGCTTCACTGTCAAACGGGCGGCCGTACAATCCGCCCGGGCCCGCGTCGGTGCAGAGATCAATATGGCTCCGGAAAGCTGATGCGATCGCGTTTCCTTCGGCGGGCGCTTTGCGGATGGCTCCGCGACTACAGTAACTTCACCGGTCATGGGCTAATTCGCTGCGCTCTGTCGTACAGGCTCAGCTCGCTCCCGGATTGTCTCGATCCGTATCCGCTTCACTTTCTGCAAGGAACATAATCGGTCTCGCATTTGCGTTACATCATTCTGAGTGCTTATCGCGAGCGCTATTGGGTACGAGAGCGCCGAGATTTGCTATGGCGTAATGTGATTCTCCGCAACCGTGCAACAGGTCCCTATCTGCGACGATCGTGCGGCGTCCCCTCTCCGCTCCTCCGCACTTCTCGCGTGCGAACCGAAGACACTTACATCAGTGAGGTCACGCTCTCTTCGGCCTCCGGAAGTGTATCAGCTGCTTGGCGCTCGAAGATGTGGGCACGTCACATCTGCGCTAACGCTCGACGCCCGGCAAGGTCGCCGTCATACACGCCGGGGAGCATTTCCGAGCGCGTCCACCACGCATATCTCGCCGTCGGGATCTCCGGTGTTAGTGAGCGCTTCAGCGAAGCCTCTCCTACGCTGCCGAGCTCGTGACGAGCGCAATCTCTACGCGGGAGGGCGGGAACGATTGCAACACAATGAATCTATAGGGAATCGTCGGGAGAGCTGCGCATTGCGTCCGCTTCGACCCATCTTCGGGCAGACTGCTCAGCGGTACGCCTTGATTTCTTCGCGTATTTTTTTGCCCGCTTTTGATAGCGAGAATACATCTTCGTGCGCGTCATAAGGACGCTCCCGCCGGCCGGTCAGAAAGATCGCCAGGGAACCAAAGTGATCGTCCAGGTACCGTCAAGCTTGCTCATATCTTTCTTTCGAGAGAAAAGCGGGACGTTCAGCTGAACCGTCCATCTCGGCGTGCACGGGCAGGAATTTATAACGACCATTTCGGACGTGCGAGATGGAATTGATGAGTCTCGAAGGGAACGAACGAGTTGTCAAGGCTTGAGAGGAAGAGCTCGACTTTCACGTGCTCGGCTCTTCTCCGCGCCTCCGCTGTCGTGGATCTTGTCGACGCATCTCGCACTTGCGCTTGTTGACCAGACGTGCATGCTTGTCCAATGCGACAGCATTGCCGGGCTCGGTTTCAATAATGAGCTCCTGCGCGCTGTCCTCCGCATGGAAACGTCCCAATCGCGCGCAGCAGAGTTGGCCATGCATGGCAGGCAGCGCAGGGACGATGGTACGCAGGCGTAGAAAGTCCAAGCTTGTTCTCGTGAAAATGGCTTCCAATCGGAGCGTACTCCCGCACTGATGACTGTCTCGGATCGCGGAACTCAAGTCGAACGCTGTCGAGTAACGTCACACGCTCGCGAAGCGGACGCGTACGAAAGCTGTGACAGGCACGGGAGGAGGTGAAGCGGAGTTCAGACGGAATAGCTCATTAGGTCGCGATATATAGATCCGGCCGTCCCTTCACAGTCGCTACTTAGCGCCGATCGCGTCTGATCCGCTGCCCGGCTGTAGCACCCATTGGTGCCTCAGCTGCGTGCCTTGTTCGCTCAGAAAGCAATACCGGAATAGGGGCCGACGTTCTCCTGAGAGCAAGTTGTTCGGGTTGCAGAGCTCGCGCTGGATCTGGGCTCGAAGGGGTCGTTCGGCAGAGCGCGGCAGTTGCGGTCGTCATCGGCACCGCGACTCCTCCGAACATATTCCACGCCCTCGGAACGCCTCCTATTCCTTGGGGCATCGTAATATCGGAGCGAGTCTGCCGGACACAGTCTCGCTGCACAGGGAGCGGCCAGGCAGACTCGTGCGGGAGTGTGGCTGACGGACGGGACGACCGGCCACACCTCGACAGTCCACTTTCTCGTGGACCGGCCGCCGCCGATGTTATCCGTAGCAACAATTTTGGCGATCACAGACGTGATTCGGCGAAAAGGACAGCACGAGCTTGTTCTGAGAAGGGGCAAGCCGCAGCAAGTGCATCGTGCGAGCGCGCGTGGCTGATGAAACAAGTGTCAGGGCCTCTGGTCGCCTCGCCTCGCCTCGCCTCGGGCTGCTGCAGATTCCAGGATTTTCAGCCCTCCGTGCGAGAAAGATGCCAGTTGACTCGTTATTTGGCATCTCGTGAGCACACCGAAAAAGCGCGCTCCCTATGCGCCACAAGGATCAAGAAGCTGGGGCGCGCTTAAGCTCGGAGCAGCTTGACTCACGCGGAGGCATCCGAGCAATCTCAGCATAACGCTCGGCTATCTGAGCTACTTGCTGGGTTGAGGGAAAGCCTTCTGCGAGTAATGCACATGAGGACCTCGGTATCGATTATTCCGACCCAAGGAGTGGCGTGAGGAGGGTGGCGAGTCTGCAGAACGTCCAGCCGCGCCATCATCGCGCTCCTCTCTCCGATGTGCTCGACGCCGATGGGCCGTGTCTCATGATGTGTGAACATGCACTCCACACTCAGTGCAGCAGAGCTGGCCAGGCTCTCATATGCTTGCATTCGCAGGCAGGCAAAAGGATATGTTTCCGAAAAATTCGCGCACTGATCAGATAAATTGCCCGTCCGGTCTGTCCGTCCGCCCACCAGCTGCGTCGGTCAGTTTCGCGGCGTCTTGGACGCGAATTTCGGACTGAGCGGCCGACCCAGTCGCTTTCCGATTCCCGCCTCGAGCTGCAGCAACTGTGTGAGACTTGCGATTGAGGTCAGAGCGCAGCACATACTCGTAAAGAGGAAGACCTAGCTAGGCAAGCGGAGTTCCCGAGCGCAAATCATTTTTCCCGTTTTCAGCTGGCTACGTGGATGTTACGACGCCCCAGAGTTTATCGATCGCTGTCTGGAGTACAAGCGGAGCCTGCAAGGTGACCCGCTAAGTTGCCAAGCTTTGGTCCCGCTATCAATTTTAGCGCAACACCGGGGAGCGGTTTCCAACTAGACCGAGCAACGGTCTAGCCTCAACTCCAGCTACATACGCTTGCCGCGCGCGGGCATACGTGGCGTCCGAACATAGAGCACAATGCAGCTTCCGGAACTTTGCCGTGTAACAGATATGCCGCACTTGTCCGACATTGCGCCGCGACTTGCCGAGCAGTGCAGTCCGCATGCAGACCTTTGATCCTCGCGTACGTTCGATCACGGCAGACAGCCGTCAAGCTCGTTCTCCCGGCCTGCAGGTGGATGATGCGAGATTTGCCGACGGACTGCAAGCCCGCCTCCGCAGTGTGCAATATAGTGGAGTTCTAGTCTCAGATTCTCCCTCCAAGAGCATGCATGTCATCGAGCGAGACCGAAGCCAACAAGGCTTGGAGACGGATTGGTAGCCCGGGGTAAGCTGGAGGGAGGAGGAGGTCCTCGTCGCGTGGCTGTTCCGATGCAACAGGAAAGGAACACACACTCCTGGGGTGTCAGAGGACTGACAGGCAAAGTCTAGTAGAGTATAGCCTTACCATCGCAGTCTAGGAGCTGGAGATGGGAGTCCGGTTCGCTCTTTACGCAGAGTGCGTGGCCTGCGGGAGATTCCCAGCAGCCCGCGTGCACGTGAAACTGCGAACTGCGCGAAACCGAGCGGCAGGCGAGCGACGAGTTTTGCGCGGAGCTCCCCGACCAAATTGCCCAGACAGGGGGCTTTATGACCGGAAAGTGCAAGCGCGGACGATCGAGAAGAAAAAAGGCGCTGCGGAGGTGAAGCGTGCCTGAGTGTGGCAGCCGCGCGTGTCGCACTTCGGAAGAAAGCGAACGTCGGACTGTCCGCGGGTGTCGACGTCCCTCGCTCGCCAGACTTGCTGTCCCGTCAAAGCACCCCGAAGTGCTTCGACTCTATCATCCGCGACGAGGGCAAGAGAGCTCCTTCCTCCCTCCTTCCCTCATCCATACGGAGCCTCTTGACCGCGACCCATCCGACTCACGCGAACCCACTCGGACTTTTCGACTCGACCCCTGCGCATCTCGTCGCTCTCGCTCGACACTGAAGGAGTCGCGTCAGCCTCAGGACACGCGCCACCTCAGCCGTACATTCCCGAGTCAACTCGCACATCGAGTCTGCCCTACAGCAGCCCTATTACAGACGACTCCCAAGTCTCTGCGCAATAGCCGGGCCCTCGACCTTTTTCCACCCGGACCAACTTTTACGCACCAAACCCCGGCCGATCTCGACACTTTCACCTCTCCAAACTACTACAGCTTCCAGGTGACCTGTCCAAGATGCCTTCAGATCGCTACTACGGCTTCCAAGGTGAGTCTCGCATTCCGTAGAGGGCGCCAGTTTTCGGATTTCACCGGATGCCGCGTGCTGACGCACTCCGTCTCGGGCTCGTCGCCGGTTCCTCTTTCTTCGCCTTGCCCGTCACGCCCCCCTTCCCCGATGACAGACCTCGCCCTCCTGTGCGAGCATGTGATTGCTTCGCTCTTCAACGTCGCACCCCAAGTGCCGGCTGCTGTCGATGCCGCCAAGCCTGACGCCGCCGCTGCCGCTGCCATCCCCAATCTCGGCGAGTTCATCGTGAGTCGCTCCCCGCTCCCCTTGACTACAGTCGGGCCCGTCACTGACGACGAGCCGCTTCGACAGGCCTACGCTCTTTACCGGACGCGGTTGCCGGTCTCGATCACGCACCAGGCGCTTCTGCTGCTCACTCGCCTCAAGCAGCGGTACCCTTCGGCGCGCGGTACCTCGACGTCGCCGCACCGCCTCTTCTTGTCGTCGCTGATGCTCAGCAGCAAGATCTCGATGGACGACACGTACTCGAACAAGAGCTGGCAGATTGTCGGCCAAGGCCTCTTCGAGCTGCGCGAGGTCAACCAGATGGAGCGCGAGCTGTTCGCCTTCCTTGGGTACGCCACCAGCTCTCTGCCTCTCTTCTTACTGCGCGAAGCAGATACTGACAATGTCACCAATCATGCAGCTGGAACGTCGTTGTTCGCGATGAGGAGCTTGAGCTCTGGGTTCAAGAGGTCGTCGGCCCGTACGAGGCGGAGCGCGAGTTGGCTCGGTCCCTCGCGCTCGCGGCGCAGGAGCAGCAGCGACGGTCGATGGAGGACCGCAAGAGGCGGCGCGATGTGCAGTTGCCCACCCCTTCGCCGTCGACCTCGCGCTCGCCGTCGCCGAGTACGCTCCGCCACCGGAACGCCTCGGATGCCGCGATCGCCCTGTTGCGCGGCCACCCGAGTCACAGCAGTATCGCCTCGTCTACTTCCTCTTCTGCTTACGACAGCACCGCATCCCCTTCTGGCTCGTCGACCCGATCCCGGCGCCGGAGTCGAACCGAATACCGAACCTCGTCGCCGTACTCGCGATCATCCTCTCGCGCGCCATCGACCGTCTGCTCGTCGTACGCGACGTCTCCAGTCTCTGGTCACGGTCACGGCATCCATACGCCAATGTCTCCCTGTACTCCCGCCGGTCCGCTCACCCCGGAGGCGGCGAACGACAAGGCGTGGCCGACGGCGCAAGACGGCTGCACCGACGTCGGCGCCGAGGCGGCGGCAAAGCTCGCTGCGTATGCTGCTCTGCATCACCCGCAACGTGGCGTCGAGCCGGTGATCGCCGGCGTTGACGACGTCGATGGCTTCGCTACCGCGGCGTACTAAAACGGCCATTCGCGATTGCGGTCGCTCCCGATTATCATATCGCCACTTCATACTCTTCACCGTCGCCCCTTCACTCGAGGTCCTGTCGTCAACACTATCCATTCCGGGTTTCCCATCTCTCTCTCTCTCCCTTCCTTCCTTCCTTCTTCCGGTTCAGGCTCCCGTCGTACTAGACGCAGTTAACTCACTAAGCAGTATCCTCTTTCATCATCTGGTGTACCGTTCTATCCCCCCTTTCTGGTTCCATTCGTCTTCCCTCAGTAGTACTGTCCCTCGTCGTTCGCATTCGCACTCGCAACTTTCCCTTCGCAACTTGAATCGCAACTCCCTTTTTTCCCACCATTCGTCCGCGATTTGTTTCTGCCCGTGGCTTCCGGCGATCAGAGAGGCAAGTATAGGACGCCAGAGCCCCCTTGAGCAATTTAGGCAAGCTACGCAGTAAGAGCTCGGTGTTGGGATCCGGCCGGAGATCAGATTGCCGCCGTTTTGGGTGCAGCTCTCACGTGCGTGCACCTCGCGCCGGCATTCGCAGTCTGGGGAAAGGGATCTTCTCTCGGATCAGGAAGAGCCCAGAAATAACGGCTGCACCGGCAGCTGCGTGTGCGGCGCGGCGCGGCGCTTGGAGGTGGGCAAGAATGGCGGGCGCCCCTCGTTGTTTGTGTTCGGTGTCCGGACGGAGGGAGGTCTGCTGGTCTTCGAGTGATCGACTCTGTCCGAAATTGGCCGGCCGCTGCCCGATTTTAAAGCCAAGCAGCAGTTAAGACCGGCTGCACCAGCCTAGCTAGCTGGCTAACGAGCGGGCTGCCGTTAGGAGATGTCCGAGATTAGCCCACCACGCCACACGCCGCCCGCGTCTTGCCCTAACGAGCACGACTTCGGACTCGATCAGAGGCCGCCCGTGGCAGGGAAGCGCCAGCAATCGGGCCTACGCAGGCTAAGCTGTTTTCGGTCGCCAGATGTATATGTATAGCGCAGCGACGAGGCGATTGCGCAGCTCGTCGCGGTACGAGAGTCCGAATCCCCGCACAGCTGCGCGATACGCACGCGCCCCGATTCGGGAGATACACTGTGTGCAACGCCTGGCGCTTAAGAATAGCGGTGCGCCGGCGCGAGCTGGCGTTCGGCGCAGAGCCGCGATCGTCTCCTCGGGGCTACAGCGAGAACGCCTCCGAATCCGAGCCAAGCACAGGGGCTGTCCGCCTCTGATTACAGCAGGGCGAGACAGAGCTGGAGCCGAAGTCCCTCTCAGAGCATTTAAGGTGCGGGTGCATGGTGTGACGAGGCAGATTGCGGCAAGCTGTCCTACAGTTACGGTCTTGAGCAATCGAGCGAGCGGCCGTAGAGTGAGTGTGGCGGTGCGGTCGCCGCGAGGGAGAGGCGGGCTCCACACGACACGGCCCGACCGCAACTCTCGACTCGTAGGACCCCAAACCCGACGCTGAGAATGGGACTGTTCGACAAGAAAAAGAAGGAAAAGATCCCCGAACTCGGACAGCCAGTCTATGGCGGCGGCGGCGGCGGACGAGGACCCGCCGCGATTTCATCGTCGTCGTCACCGTCGCTCGGTCGCAACAACTCGTACGCTTCGAACGCGCCGTCGACCGTCTCGAGCGTACCACCTTCGTACCGCACCGCACCGGGCTACGTCCCGCCGAGTCAGGGCGGCGGAGGGTACCAGAACCAGAGTCACTTTGCTCGTCCCGCACCGCCACCCGCCAACTACCCGCAACAGCAACGCCCCCTGTACGGTCAACCGGGCGGCGAAGACGACGCGCCCGCCAAGGGCAAAGGGTCGTGGTTCGGCCGCGGAAAGAAGATTGACGAGAACGCGAGGAACGAGCTGCTCGCCGGCGCGCCGCCGCCTGGTCAAGGACCGTCGCGGTTCTTGCCCGGTCCAGGCCCGAACGTGGGAGGACCAGGCGGTGGTCACGACCCGTACAGCCAGCAGGGTGGCTCCGGCGGGCATCATTACGGAGAGGATGGCGGTCAGCAGGCGCAAGAGTTTGAAACGGAGGAGGACCAAGAAGTCGAGGGCATCAAGCAGCAGATGCGCTTCACCAAGCAAGAGTCCCTCGCGAGTACTCGCAACGCGGTCCGGATCGCCCGCGAGGCAGAAGAGACCGCGCGCGCCACGCTTGACAAGCTCGGCGAACAGTCGGGTACGTTGTAGTGCGTCCTCCGCCTTGTATCACCGCGCACTGACACTGGTCTCGCTCGCAGACCGCATCGCCAACACGGAACGACACCTTGACCTCGCCAAGGCTCACAACGACCGCGCCGTTGACGAGACCAAGGAGCTCGAAGCTCTGAACCGCTCCATCTTCCGACCTACCTGTGAGTCGTTCATCTAAGGTTCGGCTAGAAGACCCAGAAATCTTGCGCTGACGTCGTCGCACGTCTAGTCACCTTCAACAAGGCTGCGAAGCGCGACCGCGAGGAAAGAAGGCTGCTCGACCGTCACAACGCCGAGAAAGCCGAGCGCGAAGAAATCCGCCGCGAACAGTACGAGTCGCGCCAGCGCGTCGACGGGACGTTCCAGCGCATGGACCGCGACGCCGAAAACGCTGCCGGCGCGCGGGCGCGTGCCAAAGCGCGCGGCGCCGAGCGGTCGCGGTACCAGTTCGAGGCGACGGCGAGCGACGACGAAGTCGAGGACGAGATCGACGGCAACCTCGACGAGCTGAGCGGACTCGCAGGACGGCTCAAGATGCTCTCGACGACGATGGGTAGTGAGGTCGACGCGCAAAACAAGAAGCTCGGCAAGGTCAGCGGCAAAGTCGACGTTCTTGACAACAACGTCGTCCGTTCGACGCAGCGCCTGGCGCGCGTCAAGTAGAACCTTCCCGTGCCGGATCTGCCGTCTTTCCTCCTCGCCCTCGAATCGCCTCCGCTTCTCTAGCTTCGTTTTTGCAGATGTTAGTGTACGCCCGGAGCGTCTCTCGGTTCTGTTTTCGGATGACAATTTTGTGGCATGTAGCACTGCATTTCTATCTGTATATACGCGATTCATCCCGGAGAGCAGTGTCGAACGTGCTCGAGAGCGCTCAGAGCTGTGGTAATAAAGGTCAGCGCGGAGCGGGTAAGGCACTGTGGATAGTTGATTTGGGAGCTCACGGTGGGCCAGTCCATCTCGATGTCCTCGAGCTCGCCGCGGCCTTCGTAGATCTGTACGACGTCAAATGATCAACCAAGCTCACGCACGGTCAACCTGACTCCACCTTCTCACCTTGTCGATCGTCGCCTGCTCCGGCAAAGGCACCTTGTTCACCGGCTCAGGCTTGATCATCGCGAGCTCGCGCCACTGGTCAAGCTTGTCGCGCTTGTAGCCGTGCGCCTCCTCCGGCTTGTTCCAGTGGCCGTACGAGAAGTACATGGCGGTGGTGACGCGCTTCTCCTCCTGGTCGAGCGCCATCGTGACGATTGTCCCCGTCTCTTCCGTCCAGCTGATCTGCCACAAGTTCGGTCGGATCCGTTGGTAGTAGCTTCATGCGTGCAAGGGGTAAGCAGTAGATTCATAGAGCCGGTAACAGGGTCCTCGCTCAGTGGTGGGATGCACAAAGCAGGCTGCGTTTGTTCCGTAGTGAAAAAGGCTTACGCGGTCTGGTAGTTCCGGCGTCCATTCATCGGTCCACCATGGATCGCATAGACGATGCGCTCGTGGTTCTTGACCCAGAACTCACTGCGCACGACGAGGGAAAGCGTCGTCAGTTTCACGTGCCGGGCTGGCTCGAGGATGGCGACCGCTCTCTCAGGAGTCGGACTCACTACTTCCAGCTTCGGGCAGACAATGTTGAAGCCGTTGGATGTGCGAGAGCGCCAATGGAGCCATAATGCCGTAGGAGCGTCGTCAGAATGAGCGAAAGTGATCGAACTGGGTCAACGTCATCGTTCGTCGGGGCTTGCCCTAGTAGGTGGAGATGTAGCCTCACCCGTTGTCATACGTATCTGCAGAAGTATATAAGAAGTCAGCCTATGGTGGAAAGCCTGGCACGCTGGACAAGAGGTTGCGCCGTACACTCGAAGTGCTTGTTGAACATTTCCTCCCAATGCTCCGGCTTCGGGCGCGACTCGTTGTTCGAGTCGGACATCCTTGTGGTGAATCTGATAGATCGCTGCAGTCTAGACAAAGCAACGAGCAAGCTGATGGGAAGAGTTGCAGCTTGCGAGGGATCGTCAATGATGCGGCTCGGTCTCCAGTAATTTCGCAAAAGCCGGGGCGGCATGATGGTTTACGCGGGTGACGGAGTCCGGTGCGCCTTGAGCATCGCCTTGTGCTGTAATGTGGTAAAGGCGCGCTTCCTTTCTCAAGACGCGAGGCCCAGGCAGAAAGCCGTCCGCGTGAAGCGTGAAGTCGCCACTGCGGGAATGACTGGAGAGCTTTGCAGAAGGCGCAAAGCGAGATCGTAAGATTATGGCAGCCTGTTACAGTTTCATCCACGCGACTTTCACAGGAAGAGACAGGATCGGTAGCGGCAGGGCGAGACTCAGTTGGCAGAGATGGCAAAGCCCTACCGTACGATATTCGAGATCTCCTTGCCCTGCAAGAGTTCCGCGAGCTGATCCACCACCGTTCGTGCACTCAGCGACTGCATCTCGTGCGTAGCTGCACCAATGTGCGGCGTCAAGATGAGGTTGTCGAGCTTGTAGAACGTCTCGCCGTATCGTTCCTTGGTCGGCGGCTCGACCTCCAGCGCGTCAAGGGCAGCGCCGGCAATAATGCGCGAGCGCAGTGCTTCATACAGGTCGGATTCGTCGATGATGCCTCCCCGGGCGGCGTTGCTGCACCAGTATCCCGTCAGCTATGGGCCTCGGCGAACTGTGCAGGAGAAGGCTCACATGACGATGGCGTCGCGCTTCATGCGCTCAAATACGCTCATGTTGATCATGCCGCGTGTCTTCGGCAAGAGAGGCAGGTGAAGGGAGAGAACGTCGACATAGGCGAGCATGTCTTCAAATGCGGCGACTCGCTTGTGCGGAATCGCTCGCAACGAGCCTTTTGCGGACCAGACGTCCTCAGGAGCAAACGGGTCGTAGGCGATGACGGAGCAGCCGCATGCATTCTATGGAAACTCGCATGTCAGTTTCTTGTACCGCCGAGCCGACAGACACAGCACGTGGCGGAGCTAACCTGGAATTTCTCCGCAGTGAGCCTTCCGATGTTCCCCATACCGACGATTCCGATTGTCTTGCCGGACAAGCTACGGCCCATCACTGTAGTTGCCAGGTTGACCTCCCCGGCTCGAGCTGCGGTACAAAAATGGAGGAGGGTCAGTTGTACGTAATCTAGGACAGCGTTCTTTCCCGCATGCCTCACCTCGTCGGTCCAACTCCGAGATTCGCCTCAAGAGCGACAGCACAAGTCCAAGCGAGAGTTCTGCGACGCTGTGAGTACAGAGCTACCGTCAGCATGGCTTACCCCGAATAATTCGGACGCTTTACGCGCGACTAACGCATCGGCGTTGATACCTGGCGTGTTGCACACCGTGACGCCCTTCTCGCGACAAGTCTCGAGATCGACGGTGTCCACTGCTCGAAGTGTATCAGCTGGCAGTATGCTGACGAGTCTCGAACAGAGGACGCACCGCCAACACCTTGCTTGCTCAGGACCCGCAGTTTCTTGCTCGCCTTCAGGTGTTCGGTCGGGATCACCTTGGCGCGGTTGCAGATGCCGTCTGCTTCTTCGATCCAGCGCGTGTAATCCGAGTCGGACCAGAGCAACACTTCGTCGAACAATTCCCGCGCGTGCGCGATTCCGTCTGCATGCATCTCGTCGGCGAAAGCGACCGTGTAAGGGAGTTTCGTAGCAGCCATCTTGGCGGTGTAGCGTGTAGTAGCAGAACGTAGCAAGAGAAATGCTGCATCGTCGGTCTTCGAGTGCCCCGCTAGCCTCGCAGACAGCGCCGAGCGTCCCAGCGGCGAGGTCGCCGGGGTGAGTTCTTCGGGGCCGGCATGAAAGCGGCAAGCGGTCCTTTCGCCGCCGTGTGGGCGGCTAGCACACCAGGCACGCCGGAAGTACGCTCACTCGGTGTATGCCGTTCTCTCTCGAGGAGGCCGCAGCTGTGCGGTACAGAGCGTCAGCGCGGGAGTCAAACTTTCGACATTCGACTACGGACCGGAGCAAAGAGAGAACTGGATCCTGACCGGTCCGCGTACGCTTACATCGAGCTTGAAAGAAAGCACGATGTAGCCGAAGTGAAGCTGCGAGCGCGGACGACTTGTAGCCGACCGTGCAGATCTGGAGGATCGAGAACGGACGATTCCTTCGGGCGCGAATACTCATGCGAGTGATTGCCTGTAGGAGTCATAGCGCTCGGCGTTGCATCAATCCACCGAATCTCAGCATGATTCGTTGAATGTTCAAACGCAAGATGCTGGCATTTCGGTTGCAGAAAAACAGTACGCCACTAGGAAACGCGGCGACCGGAATAACAGGAATACAACATGGGACTTGTGGCGCGCGAGGGTCAAGAGAACCGGTTCATCAAGCAAGCTCGACGTGGCGGACGGAACCGGCATCCTTGTCCTTGTCTTCGAAGCTCTCCGCTGAACGGGGGCTGTCGGAGCGCATCTCAGGCTTGAGGTCTTCGTCGGTCGGGTAGGCGTACTTGTGGACGCGCCACAGGGGGACGGCGAATAGCTTGTCCATACCCTCGAGGCTGCGGCCTGCCGTCTCGGGCATGCAGAAGCCAACGAAGACGAGGGAGATGGCGCAGATACCGGCGAAGAAGATGAAAGCGCCGTAGCGGTTTCCGGCAACGAGGAGTGATGGTGTAGCACGAGAGTTACCGAAATTCATCCCCCTCAGTGTTGCAAAGAGAGCATAAGTCAGCCATCAGGACCAGGGAAGCTCACAGGAATTGACTCACCAGTGCAGCGCCATCATGAACGACACGCAGTGCGATCGGATGCGAGTCGGGAAGACCTCTGACGTGAGGAGGTACGGCATAGAGAACCAGCCGATGGACCAGCCACATGCGTGGATGAAGATGGCGGCGATGGCGCCCTGCGAGGCGCGCAGGGCGTTACCGTTCGCCTCGATCTCGGCCGGGCTCCGACCAGTCGTGATACCGAGATAGAGCGCGATGTATAGGAGGGTGACGAACTGAATGCAGATGCCGAGAACGAGCGAGCGCCGGCGGCCGACGAAGTCGACGAGGAAGGCGCCGGTAGCGACGGCGGACAGGAACTTGACGATGGCGTAGCAGCCGGTCGCGATCAGCGAGGCATTATCGCCCGTGATGCCAAAGTAGGACATGATCGTCGGGGAGAACTGAGTTATGGCGTTCGCGCCGCTCCATTGCCCGAGGACGTGGCAGATGAAGAGAAGGACGAATCGGCGCCTGTATCCCTTCGTCGCAAAGACCTCCTTCCAGATGGTGAAGTAGCCGGATCCCTGCTTGATAGATCGCTCGGCGGCGATCTGAGCCGCAGCTGAATCGAGCTCGCCACGTACAAGTCCATGGTCGGCGGGGAGGTGACGAAGGCGGACGAGGTCGCGGCTCGCCTGGTCGTAGTTGCCGCGGAGGAGATGGTACCGAGGCGATTCGGGCACGACGAAGGTACCGGCGAGCCAGACGCCGAGGGGAACAACTTGGAAGAGGGTCGACGTCCACCACTGCTGGTTCGTCGGGAAGTGGAGGTGGACGCCGTAGAAGACCCAGAAGCCGAAGACGACGCCGAGTTGCTGGCACGCGGCGTACATCATGATGGCCATGCCGCGAACGGACTGCGGCGCGATCTCGGCGAGGTACATTGGCGAGACGACGGTTGTGCCGCCAATTCCGAACCCGCCGATGAAGCGCGAGACGTAGAGGCCGCCGAGACTGCCGTTCGAGAACGACTGGCCGAGGATACCGGCGAGATAGAATAGGCTCGCGACGCGCAAGGCGTTCAGCCGGCCGACTTTATCGACGATGCCGACGACTGCGAAAGGGGGCTCGGGTCAGTCGGGCGCTCCGGCTTCGCAATCGAGGCACGCCACGTACTGGACAGGCAGCCAAAGACGGCTCCCGCGGTAGCAATTGCCGTGATCCACCCTTTTGCGTCGGCAAGGGCACTTGCTGAGAGCTGGAAGTCGTCTGAGAATGAGCATGGCGCTGAAAAAGGGACAGGAGGGGGGCGAAGTCACCTTGCTAAGCCCGAATTCCGCCAGGAAGTGCTTATTGACAATCACGCGAGCGATGTTGCTGTCACGACGTGCACAGAGTCGTCAACAAGGAACACAATGCATGTCGATGCAGGCGAGACTCACCCTTCGTCGAACCCTTTCGCCACACCAGGCAACGCGATGAAGAGCGCCGACGTCCACAGATACCAGTTGAAGATCTGCTTCGGCTGGTCCTTCATGGACCGCCGCGTCCGCGCAATCATACTGTCTTTGCCGAACATGTTTGGCGAGTGCGTGAGAAGGAGCGAGGTATAGCACTGAGGCAAAGCAAGAGAGGCGCTGTTCTCCGGAGCAGGTCGAGAGTAGAGAAGCAGTGAGAGCAACGAAGGAGGAGGCCCGCACGGGGCTGCAGTCAGACAGCTCTCATGAGAGCGTGGGGCGGGGCTTCTGCAGCAAGCGAAGAATTTGGCCCCGGGGAGCTGTCGAGAGGAACGAGTCGACACGGCCGAGTCGACCCCGGCGAGCTCGCCGCGATCACCTCTTTGGCCGCCTCCACGCTGTTCCTCGCCGGCCCACGTCTTCAGAGAGCGACGCAGCTTCCACGATGCTAAAGTGCTGCTGCTCACGCTTTCGAGAAGCCTGCTGCCCCATAACCGGCTACGAACCTTGGCACCCTCATTGCTGCTATTCCGGACGGCTCGCTCGCGCTGCTACACCACCTCCGCTATGCCGCACCAGACAAAGACCGCTCTCGGCGTTCCGAACCGTTTGAAGGAGCGGCTCGATCGCGACGAGGTCGGGTCGTCCATGTCGATCAAGTTGTGCACGAGCGTCGAAGTTGTCGGGCTCGCCAAGGCGGCGGGATATGAAGCGATCCTGATCGACATGGAACACAACGCTTTCTCTCTATCCACGACCAACCAGGTGAGCTGTCCTGAGCGGGTCTGGGCAGCTCTTCATGATGGTCACTGACGCGTCGTCTCGTCTGCGTCAGCTCTCATGTGCCGCGCTCGCTCATAACATCACGAGTCTCGTCCGCGTTCCAGCAAACGAGCCGCAATGGATCTCGCGATGCTTGGACGGCGGCGCGACGGGCGTCATCGTCCCACATGTCTCGAGCGTTGCAGAGGCCAAGGCCGCCGTCCGCGCGGCCCGGTATCCTCCGCTCGGAATGCGTAGCGCCGTCGCGCCTCATCCCCGTGAGCTGCTTTGCGATCAGACGCGTCCACTTCCTGAGTACTGATGGTCCGCTCTCAATCGCAGAATTACAATATGCGCATCTGCCGGTGCGGGCGGCGAACGAACTCTGCAACAACGGCACGCTCCTGATCATCATGGTCGAAGACCAAGCTGGCCTCGACTGCGTCGAGTGAGTGATATTTCTACATCCGTGGCCTGCTCAGCTGCTGATAATGTTCGATCGTTTCACAGCGAGATGGCTGCGATTGATGGGATTGACCTCATCCTCATCGGCACGAACGATCTCACGCAAGAACTCGGCATCCCGGGCGAATACGACCACCCTTTGATCTCGGCAGCGTACTCCAAGGTCATCGCCGCCGCGCGCCGGAATGGCAAGCACGCAGGGGTCGGTGGAATCAACTCGCGGATGGATCTCGTCGCCAAATTTGTCGAGGAGGGCGCACGCTTCGTGATGGCCGGGACGGACCTCCCGTTTCTGCTCGGAGCTGCGCGGAAACGAGGCGACGAGATGGCCGCCCTCCGTGAGAAGACGGCTGCCGCAGTTGCGCAGCAGGCGGTCGGGCGGTAGCTGCGCGAAATCTACGCAAATCTTGCCTTGAGCGCATGAGACTTCGCCGATCCTACTTGAGCATGTACCAGCTTGAATGCTGTCTATGGTTGAAAGGAAAGAATTATCCTGGCTGCTCGGACTTCTTTTTCGGTGCCTCTTTCCGCTAGAGCTGCGCAAAAGAACCTTGTTGAGATCCTGAGCGTTCCGCGCTGTCTTGCGGTGTAGTCATTCGGCCACTTCCCACTTGTGCTCGCCGGGATGGCGCCCGTTCTCATAATGCTGCCAGACTTGTCGTCCACTTACACCACTTACAACATGTGCGACTACACCGCCCGAATCGGCGTGCCCCCCTTGCAGTGCCAATCCACGTACTCGATCTTACCGTCCAAGCTGTTGGTGATGTAGAGACGCTGACGGTCGTCGGGTCCCGAGCCGAAGATGCAGTTGGTCACGAGCGGGCGAGTGCCGGAGGATTGGATGCGCGCTTTCGGGATGCCGTGCTTGTCGACGACAAAGATGCAGGCGAGTGAAGGGTGCGCGATGAAGAGATTCTACGATGGTGTATGTCAGCGCGATGAGCATTCGAGACAACAGGATGAGGAGACTCACGCCTTCCTCGTCGATCGTGAGTCCGTCCGGACCAGAGTTGCCGAAACTCATGACTTTTGAAGCGAAAGGGGGTCAGCGAGGGGCCGATGATGTACCGTGATCGATCCGCTGCTCACAGAAGCGGTTCGCCTTGGTCGTTGTGCCATCCGGGAGGATCGGCATGCGCCACACCGAATTGTCCCGCGTCCTGTCAGAGCAACGAAAGAGTCAGTCAGGTGCACTTAGCTGCATATATGGCACACTCACATCGCAACGTAGAGCGACTTCTCATCTGGGCTCAGGACGATGCCGTTTGGACTGATTCCGTTGTTGATGAGTTGATGCAGGCGGCCCGCTGCGGTGTAGCACCAGACTCCGCCCGTCTGGTCTTGCAATCCTGTCTGTCCTTGATCGGTGAAGTCTGCAGAGGGTCGTTTGTCAGCAATTGAACAGGTCCGAGGCAAGCAGCAAGACGTACAAATGTCGCCGGTAGAGGAAATGACGAGGTCGTTCAAGCCTTTCCAGCTCTCGAGATTCCGCCTACGGACGGGCTTGCGTCAGAGCTCGGCGCAAAATCGATGCACGGGAAGTGCTCACCTCGCCAAGAATGGCTTGATAGAATTATCCTTCGGATCAAACAGGAGGAGGCCCTTCTTGTAATCCGCCACGATCATCTTCCCGTCGTCCTGCCGGAGTAGTTTGTCAGCACAGTGTGCTCAAAGCATCAGAGCTGCTCAGCTCACCCGAACAGCCAGACCGTTCGGTTCTCCATCCCACTGCACGCATTCGACGATCTCCTTTGACTTTGGGTTGACCTTCAGGATTCGGCCGAAAGGGATGTCGACCACGTAGAGGGAACCGTCAGGCGTGCTCGTGATGCCTTCGAGGAAGACGTCCGGAATTGCGCCGCTACCGCCGCGCCAGTCGGTCTCAACCCCCTTCGCTTTGTGCTCTTCTCCGAATTGCACGAGCAGCTTTGGTTCGATCACGGGCGGAATGGGATAGAAGCCAGCCATTTGCGCTCTATAGTAGATACTGGAGAGAGCAAGAGCAGGAGCATCTTGAGCAAGTCCGGGCGCGTGGACAGGGACGGGGGGAAGCGTGCCGCTGAGGGTCCGGCGAGGTCGCCGGGGCAAGCACCTCCGAACGACGCGCGGCGCAGCGGCCCGACGCAAAAGGGGCTCGAACATATTGCGACGCCAGGCAGCAGTCTGGGCGCAAGCAGGCAGCGGCAAAGGGTTCGGAAGGTATTATGGGCAAAGTCGACTCGCGAGTTGCGCAGAAGTTCGCGGCCCCGAGTTGCAGTCGGCGAGCGCTGTTGCTTTGGTTCCCAATGCTCCCGCGCCGATAGCACGCAATCTTCAGAGTCGATACGGAGAGACCGTGGGCACGCAGTGTGTGTGTGTATGCCGACTTCGCCGTTGCTGCGCCCGCTTTCTCCCCACACTGCTCGAGAACCGGCCGAGATCTCGAAGGACCGCTCGACTCGAGGGCATTTGCGCCGCATCGCCATCGACAGAACCGTGGAGCCGGCGTCGCGAGCGACGGACCACGTTGCGAAAGCTTGGTCCAAGTACGATGGAGACGGAAGAGAAGCTGGCCAACGTCAAAGTCGGGCCGAGGCGACGACAGCGAAACTCGGCAGCCCCGCGACCTAGTCAATCGCCAGCGTCAGCGACATTCCGCGAAGCCATCTCGCCGACCATCGTCTTGCCGGAGTACGTTCCGCCGGAGGGATCGCTCAAGTCACGCGCGCCGGGCCGACAGAACATCGCTTGCAAGTACGTTCTCCCCTCCCCGGTTCTCCTTTCCCATCGGTGTGCCACGTACTAACTTGCGCGCGCGTACAGAGGATGTCGGCGAAGAAAAGTCAAATGCGACGGGAGTCGACCTGTACGTCCTCCGTTCTCACGCCATCGCCAGCAGACCTCTTTCTCATCGCTGCGAGCTTTCGTTCTCGCGCAGAGCTGCATGTCGTGTCAAGTCATTTACAAAGAGCCTGTGTGTGCTGCTGATAAGCGCGCCTATCTCGTACCTGACGAGACTTGCTCGCAGTGCATCTACGAAGTCAAGGCAACCCCGGCGGATGCGGCCGCTCTGCAGGCTGAAGTCGAACGGCTTGCGACTCTCCTAGCCAAGATAAAGCGCTCGACCTCAGCGGAGCGTGAGGAACTGCTCGCCACTGTGGATGCCGAAGTTACGACTCCGAATCACGCGCCCATAGCCTCGACGAGCACTTCGACGTCGAGCGCATCCGGCACCGCATCGGTCAAGCGAACCGCCTCTGTCGCTCAGGAAACGGACGATTCGGGGAGCGGTAGCGACTCACACTCGCCCGAGGACGAACTAGCAGCAGCGATGCTGTCGGAATTGTCGGTCGCAGCCTCGGGTCAGGTTGAACATTTCGGCGCGACGAGCTTTCTTGTGAGTCCTCACCTCGCCGTCTGGCCGCAGCGCTGCCAAGTAGCGAGCTGACCGACGCGTATCGGCAGTATCGACCCGCCCTCGGAGCTCAGCCGATTTTGCCAGCTGTGCTCGGGAGCCCGTCGAGCAGTCACGGCGGGACGCTCTACACCCGCGACGTTCCAGCAGATATGCGCGAACATCTTCTCGAGACGTGAGCACTATTCTGTCTCTTTCCCGAAGCGAGACACTGACCCTTCCAGTGGAACACAGCTTCTTTGCTTGGCAAACGGTGCATTGTCACGTTTACCGCCCCGCCCTGATGCGCGATCTCGACGGCGGTCCGTACTGCAACGACTTCCTCATCAACGCGATCTATGCCCACGCGTCCCGATTCAGCGACCGGAATACCGCGGGCAACTCGCCCGCAAGCCCCGCTGCGCAGCCGCTCCAGACCCCGGCCGACTTTTTCCTCGCGCGAGCGAAGGACTATTTGCGCGCCGAGCTGGTCCGTGCATCCTCTGATCCTCGATGAGTGAGAACAACGGCTGACGGGTGTTGAGCAGGACAAACCGGCGTCTTTACCCACTGCACAAGGACTGCTGGTACTCGGTGGTCGCGAGTGCGCAATCGGCAACCATTCTCAAGGCTTCCTATGTAAGCCGGAGATCCTTTATCCCACTGCCGCAGAAAGGCTGACGGTCCGTCCATCACCAGATACGAGCATGGCGCTGAGCATGGCGATCGACCTCGGCGTGCACGTCGACGGGTTGAAGCTGCATAGCATCGACCCGCTCGAGATCGAAGTGCGCAAGCGTCTTTTCTGGTCCTGCTACGTCGTAAGGCTCCCAACTTCTGCTGTGCTAGTCGTACGCGCGCGAAACTGACGCAGTCGCACAGTGGGACAAGTCGATTTCTGTTTGCCTCGGCCGCTCGCCGCGGTTCTTGAAGCAGGACCGATCTTTCTTGCAGCCCGCCGCCGACTGTGAGTTCGGGTGACGACCGCAGACTACGAGAAAATAGCACGGCTGACTCTTGTCTGGAAGTCGACAAAATCGAGGACGATCTGTCATGGATACCTTACGCGCTTTCGCCAGCGCAACATCTGCACGACTATCCGAACTATCCGTTGCGGACGGGAGTCTACTTCGAGCGCATGTGCCGACTGTCCGAAGTGAGTTGCAGGAATATTTACCTTGCCACAGGACTGATCAAGACACCTCACCAGATCATCGAGGACGTCTTGCTCGAGCTCTACGCGATCCGGAGGAGATCGAAATGCGGCGAAGCGACCCTGTCACGCTTCAACACCCAACTCGACGAGTGGCTGGAGGACTTACCTGAAGACCTCGCCGTAGCGAGCGATGCTACGAACAGTCCGCCGCCCAATCGCATCACCCTCGCGCTCTTGTTCCGAGCGACTGACATCCTCGTGAACCGGCCGTTCTCCTTCGGTGGCTGGGGCCCTCGGATCCGTGTCGCCGAGGCGGTCCAGTTGAGAGCAAAGCAGCGGTGTCAAAACGGTAGGTCCTAGTCTCTCGGCATCTCGCTCAAGCCGTGCCCGCTGACTTCGCTTCGATTGCAGCGGCAAACGAAATTACCCGTCTGCTCGATCTCTACGATCGGACTTTCCGCTTCAAGAACATGAACTGGCTCATGAGCTACTGCGCGTATACTGCTGCGACCATTTTCATATTTGACCTTCGAGCGCGGACGCCCGGGACCGCTTTCGAGGCAACTCGCCGGCTCGAGATCGTGTTTGGCGCGCTGACAAGTCAGACGAACGTCACGCCGAGTGTCCGCAAAGCCGTCGAAATCATCAGACACCTGATGGCCAACGCACCATCGTCGGGCGAAACACCGGCGTTACGACCGGATCCGACGGTGTCGAAACGCCTTCGCTTCGAGGAGCCCCCCTTGCCGCTGGCTGAGCCCTCATTCCTATTCGATTCCTCCCTATCGTCAGGTAAGCAAGACTTTAAAGCCACCTGGTATACCGGCGCCTAGGTGCTGACTTCATCTCCGAAATCAGAGTATCGCCTTCCAGACCTCGAGCACAGTGACGGTCCTCTTTTGCCCGAGTTTCCCGAAGCTGGTCCTCTCTCTTGGCTCGGACCGACGGATAATCTCGAGTGGCTCGACTCTCTCGACTGGTTGCGAGCCGACACCTTGCAATGAGTACTCGTCGGCTTAGGTCCGGCCGTGTAAAGCGTGAGAAGGAGAGCGTATTACACCCTCGTCTCAGCCGCCACTTGCTCCTCGGCCGCAAGCAAGGTGGCCATGTCCTGTAACCGCTGCTCCTGCTCCGCCGCCGGCAGCGCTTCGAATTCGGCCTGGACCATGGCGGCAGCCTCGGCTTCGGCTTCGAGGAGCATCTCCTCCTCCATCTCGTCCACCCACGGCCCTTCGGGGTCCACCCGCTCGATGAGTTGGTCGACCGCATCGACCTCCAAAACGACCTTTTCTCGCCGCAGGATCTCCCAGACGGTGAGATCGTCGACGTTGTCGACGACGGCGACACTCGGCAGGTTTCCCGCCGCCAGGGCGAAAGCGGCCCGTTCGCTGTCGCCCTCCTCGTACAGCGACGTCACGAACAGCGCGTCCTCCCAACCGCGGACGCCGAGCTTCTCCTGGAGCAAGCGCGTCTTGGGCAGGTCGAGCGCGAGTTTGTCGACGATGGCGAGGTTCCCGCTGCGCCACTTGTCGCTCAGCGAGACCTTGAGTCCGAGCTGCTCCTCCCTCCGGTTGATCTTGCGCTTCCACCCGTCGGGGCCTTTTGCGCGCGGGCCGAACGCGCGTCCACCACCTTTGAGCATTGGCGAACCGCGGTCGCCGAGACGGGCGCGACCGGTTCCCTTCTGTGGCCGCATCTTCTTGCCCGAGTAGTTGACTTCGGCGCGGTTCTTGGTCGAAGCGGTACCGGCACGGAGGGAAGACCGGTAGGCGGTGATGATTTTGTGCAGGAGGGACGGTCGAGACGGGACGTTGAAGAGCGAGGCGGGAAGAGGGACGACCATTCGCTCAGCTGGCTTCTGGTAGAAGCCCGACAGAGGAACGTGGACAAAGTCATCGTGTGCTGTAGGCGGTTCTGCGAGAGGTACAATTGGGCATCAGTATTCGACGGCAGGGACCCGGCGAGGGGGCGGTCGAGTTAGTGACTCACGAGAACGCGGCAGGGGAGTCAACCGCGGGGTCGCAGAGCTCAGAGGAGATGACTGAACAGCATCGACCGGTGCGCTTGTCGGCGCGGGCGTCTCTACAGTCGTCGCGAGGGCGCGAGACGTTGATGCGAGCGCAGACGGCTACAGAATGGGCTCCGTCAGTCCAGGCGATTCGACCGGGCTCCTGACAGTACGCGCGTACCCTGAAAGCTCTTCTTGTAGCAGCAAAGAGCGACATCGTGTACTGTACAGTCTCGAATTGTCCGCCGTCGAAATCTCGGGGTCCGGTCGGGCGGTGCAGCCTGAAACTTGAGGAAATTTTTCCTCTTCTCCCGCAGGCCATCGCGAATGTACTAGAGAGCCTAACGAAACGGGATACAGCATCTATGAAGAAGGAGGAGGAACTCTGGGAAACACGCGCAAGAAGGAAACGGGGAAACCCTCGACGAGAACCGCCTTTCTGCCTCAGCGCGCCACTGCGGCTGGCTTCTTGAAGCCCGAGTCGCCATCTTCGGCATCGGACCCGTCGAGGCTGCCAACGAGTGTGACTGTCGCCGAGATGAGCGGAGACGCTTCGTCAATGCGCGACGGCTGCGTGTGCGGCAATGCGATCGGAGAAACGACGAGTTTCTGCGCAATCGCCCATACGGCCCACGAACCCCAGACCTGAGTCGTCAACAGGAGCGAGCCGATCGTGTAGACGACGATAGAGAAGTAAATGTCGTGGAAATCGTCGGTGAAGCCGGATAGGGAACGCGTGTGCTCCAGAAGGAGGTAGACGGCAAAGAACAGCTTGCAAGCGCTGCGAATCGGAGCCTCCATCAGTACAACGCGACGATAAAGTGTAGCGTTTGACGTACAATGACTGTATAGCGGCAAAGCGAAGGACCATGCGGGTCTTTCGGGCGTTGCAGCGGAGTCGGTCTAGGGACGATTGTCAGAGCGCGCTCGCACGGTTTTTTCAAGGGCTGCAGCTTGACATACACATGATCAGTCCAATGAAGACAGACTGTTCGGTCGTAGCTTGGAAGAGCCAGATCGTCCTGCAGTGTTCACGTTCGTGTCAGCTCATTGCGCCGCGTCGTAAGATGGCTCGAGACTTACCCGACTGTGAACGTTGCCGGGTGGACTGTACGTGGGAGCGCCGTCGTCAGTACAAGGTTCAAGCGAGCCATTGCGGAGCGAGGCCTCACACGTGTGCTCGAGCGAGATATACAGCGAAGAGATCGCAAAGAGAGTCTGATAGATTCTCGTAACTCAGCTCAATACGTCTCAAGCGGCCGCATGCAGAGTCGGGCTCACGCAAATATGGTGGATCAGGAGGCTGCTTCTCATAGAATCGCGATAAATCAGCTCGAACAGATCTGACGGGAGTGCTGGATTAGTCCGTACTCTTTCCCGACTAAAGAGAGAACCTTGCTCACAGAGAATAACGATGAGGGTACTAGCGATCGTTGAGCCGCGTGTGCCGGCCGGAGTGTACTCGTGTCGGAGCGACGGCAGAGCCATGAGCTGGAAACCGAGTGCGATCGTCGTTACTACAGTGGCTAGGACGTAGGTGACGAGGTTGCGTCGATTGGTCTGCGAAAGGAGCTTGAAGGCGGCGCTGCGCTTCGCGAGAGTGCGCTCGGTCGCTTTCGCCAATATGTACAGGCCCAAGAAGGCGCCAAAAATCGGCACCGAAAACTGAGGAGTCGCAGAGAGGGTCAGGACGCGGTGGTCCGATGCCGCCGAGGTACCCTGAGACTTACGAAGGCCACCGTGGTTGGGAGCGCGACCGTCAGCTTTGCGCGCGCGAGAGCCTTGACCGACTCTTGCGACAAGCCCGCCATATCTCGGTCGTCCCAAGTCGTGTTGACGGCGACGAGCGTCTGCTTGAACGGAAAAGCCGTCGCCACCTCGACATAGTCGCGGTCGATGCACATGTCGCCGCCTGAAGGACCGATATGTGCGCAGTGGACGTCTGGTCGGATCGGGACCATGTTCCGGTGGATGTAGCGACACAAGGTAGTCTACGTCCAACAGCTCGGCGTCAGTTCAAGCTCGCCTGATTCCTCCATTTCGCAGACTCACATCGAGCCCGCCCTCCATTGCGCCTCCCCACGGCCGCTGCACCGTCAAAAAGTTATAGCACTCGTCGTAGCTGCTGTACTGCTGGTTATGGCCGACACAGTGCGTCATCGCGGTCGGACAGATGTCGGTTGCCGCCTTGTGCGCGAAGAGCCGATCGGGATGCTCCGGGTCGTACTCGACTTCGAGCTCTTCCGCAAGGGTTGGACCAATCTTTCTCGCTACCTCGTCGATCCACAGCGGGAACCGTCGGAAGGTTGCGTCGTAGCTGGGAAAGCCGGAGGCTGTCAGTCCAGGCGGATTTGCGTGTAAGTTGGACGACTCAAGTTGGACGACTCACGAGATCATTTTGAGGTCGTCGTTCCACGCCGTGATGACATCGACCTGGACGGGGATCTCTCGCTCCTGGATAGTCGGATAGCCGATCTGGAGGATCGCGCTGAAGTAGACGACCGGCGGCTCCACGACCAGGGTCTGGATCGTTTGGTGGGAAGGGAAGCCGAGAATCGAGGTGTTGTGCTCGTCGCGGATGTTGGCAAACAAGCCGAACAGATACTCGGTGTTGAGCTCTTGCCCCTCGAACGCTGCGGCCGGAGAAGAAGTGAATACGGCGGTGTCTTCGAAGGGGAAGATCCGCGAGACTTACTCGTCGTCACGTCAACTCGACCGACGATGTCGTCGGCAAGGACCTCGCTGCGGCCTCGCCTGACGACACTCTGAGGATCGAGGAACCTGCGCGCCTGCCGAGGTCAGTTCACCGCCCAGTCGGGGCGTTGGCGACGGTCTCACTCCTGTTGGAACCGCTCGACCGCCTCGAGGTACTCCCACGGTTGTCGCAAAGCCAAGGCGGGAGTCGCCAGCAGCGCGAGTACGGCGACCTTCAGCATCTCTGCACGCGTGTTGTCGTTGTGGGTTGGAATGAAAGCCATCCAAAGACGGCGCGACCTATCTCCGTCAGGCGCCGCAGCAGCCACGGAACGCCGCGGCTTCCGCCACTTTGCCCCGCCCTACCTCTACCACGTGCTCGACCGCTCGGGCTAAGGCTCCGCTGACACGCGAGGAAGATAGCTGCGCGTGGAGGTGGAGTCCATGAATGACGAGCCCTCGGAGCGCCGCGGCGAAGAGATCTGAACGCGACATCGCGCGTGCTCGGCTACTCGTCCGTACCGCGAGCCCCTGTCTCGCAAGAACAGCGATCAGGCCCTGGGTTCGAGGCCGATTCGCAGTACAGACCGGAGCCGCTGGAAGACACGCGCTCTCGTCTGCCTTTGTACCCAGACAAGGGTTCGCGCGACTAACTTAGCTGAGATGGCTAAATGGCAGCAAAAGCTCCGTCGCTCGTAGTGTCTCGAGTCTAGCAGTCTTGAGTCCGAAAGGAAGCCGAGTCGTCAGCCAGTCAAGCATGGCGCAGAGGGCAGGAACGGGATCAGCGGTTGGCAAGCAAAGCTTTGGCGTAGCGCAGTGTGCGAGAGAGCGATTGGGTGCGTCAAGAAGAAACAATAGCAATGGCTTGCAGGCTGTAAAGAGGCGGAGAGACGAGTCGCCGCTCTCTTCTGGCCGAGACTTTGCCATCTGACGAGAGGAACGACTCGGGGACGCTCTCTCTCCGTCTCTCGCCCGCTCTCTCGTCTCTGACACGAATCATGTTCCGGGCAACAAGGTCCCTGCTCGCCGCGGCGACCAAGCCGGCGACGCTGACGACTCCGACGGCGCGGACAAAGTTGACGACGGGCATCGCCGGACTCGAAGTCCACCCGCGCCCGCTGTCGGCCCTCAAGCAGACCTACGCGTCGACTCTCAAGGTCCTCGAGAAGATCCCCGCCGCCGCAGTGTACCGCCAGTCGGCCGAGGCGATCACCAAGGAGCGACTCGCCGTCGTCGACCGCGCCAACGAGCAGGCGACCGAGTCGGACATCGAGGCCGTCGAGCGCGAGATTGACGCAGGACTCGTTGAGGAACTCCTCGAACAGGCCAAGGATGAGCTCAAGCTCGCCGGCAAGATGCTCGAATACAAGCCGTGAGTGTCGCCCTTCGCCTCTTTGCTCTTCCCTCCTCTGCTTTGCCGCAGCGGCCTCGCTCCATCATACTTACTCTACGCGCACACAGGTGGGAGGACCTCGCCGAAGTGCCGCCAAACGGCCAGTGGGCTCCCTTCCGCGTCACCCCGTCCACCACGACCGCCGACGACCTGCACCCCAACTAGACGGCGCCCCCTTTGGCAAGGACACAGCGGTGATACCTCCCGAAGCGTACAGACATGCGCCTTCGGGCCCTCTTTCTTTTGTAAGAAGTACGATCAGCGACTTGAGTGGTGCCCTGCCCGGCGAGAGCGGTGTGTGGAGAGTGTGGCGCAAGAACCGCGCCGACCGGCTTCGCCTATTTTCTGCCTCTGACCTTGCGGTTCGCGCCGGTGCTCCCGAGCGAGCGCAGCACAATGTATTTTCCCATCTACCTCGATCGGCTAGACTTCTACAACTGCTCCGATCGCTACGTGATCTGAGGGCTCGACGCCTTTCCTCGGCAGGCCGGGCTCGCAGTCCGCATGAAAGTCGTGCATAGCGAGCAGCGAGCGCCACTGCGGCTGTCCCGATTCGTCGCTTGTCGACGCGGGTGCAATGGCGGGCGGGAAGAGCATGATGTAGCTGGAAAGCCTCGAGATCAGATCAGCCTATACCGTCCCGCAGCTCCCGAGAACGCAACCGCGACTCACTCGAGTGTGCACCGCCAGAGCGGAGTGAAGTTGGTGTACCGCGGCTCAAAGTCGCCTCTTCGGACCCGCTCGTCCCGGGTGCCTTCCGTCCGCGCTTGCTTCTCGGCCTCGCTCTCCTCTATCCGCCAGCCGTTCCCCATCTGCACTTCAGGCTTCCGGCAGCAGTACCAACGGTCCCGCTCCGACTCGACCAGTCCGTATGCTTCGCCGTACGCCGAGCGGACGCGACCGAACGGCGCCGTCGCTGTGGATGCCGCGGATCCGTCCGCGGGCGACAGCGCGCGGCGGACCATGTCCCGGAACTGCTCAAACGTCGCGAGACCGTCTTCAGGTTCGGCCGGGCGCGTGTTCTTGATCGTTCGGTCCGGGTGCTGGGACAAGTCGCCCGAGTTGACCTCGTCGCCTTCTTTCGCCTCGGGTTCAGGCGGCGCGGGAGGTTCGTATGATGGGTCATACAGCTTGTCGACCGATTGATGGACGACGCGCGACCGGTCAAAGTCGTCGATGAGGTCTTGCGAGATGGACGAGTCGCTCAAGAGGCGGTACGTCAGCTCGCGAGGCTGCGTATTGAGGTCTGCGAGCGAGTGAGCGAGCGAGCGACCGGTCAGGATCGTGGGGGGACTTTGGAAGCCCTTGCCCGATTGCGTGATCCTCGTGAAGGAGCGGAAAGCAATAACATACCACCTGCGAGAAAGAGCGGCCACTCGGCCCATTTGCCGTCACCCGCCTCCCGCCGGAATTTCGCCGCCTCGCGCACGATCAAGCTCGTCTGCCGAACTCGCTCGTACACATGTGACGGGTGCCAGAACGTATGCGTCGTCGCGACAATGACGCCCCGGCTCGGGTCGTCCTTGAACGCGAGCGCGACAAACAGCGCGACGTTGCGCGTCGTGCGTGAGAGGCCTGCCGCCCGGCGAGCGGCGCGACCGGTAGCACTCTCGGCATCGGGAGGTCGTGCGCGGATCTCCTTCTCGCGTTCCGAGAGTTGCTCGACGGGCTCGGACGAGCCGTTCGCGGCGGCGAGGCCGTCGGCTTGACCGCCCGGCGCATTGGCTTCCGTTTCTGGGGCGACGGGCGTGGCCGCTCCCGACGCAGAAGTAGATGTAGATGTAGATGCTGTCGTCGAGGCAGATAGCTCATCGGGCGGCGTCAAGAGCGGCTCGTTCTCGTCGAGCGGGAGGTCGTCGAGCCGTATCCCCTTCTCGCCAACCTTGTCAAACACGGACAGTTTATGCGCGATCAAGAGACCGTGCGCCTTTTGTCGGTAGCCGACGTACGAGGTGTAGCCCATCGAGAGGGTGAGGGACGGCAAGTGCTCCGAGAGGCGGTCGACCTCTTGCAGGCAAGCAATATCGGGCGAGAGGTACAGGACTCTGAACGAGTTGACTGGTGGTCAGATTTTATCTCGCGCCGGCAGGACATGCATAGGTCCGGCACTCACTGTTGCATCAGGGTCGGCAACCGATCTTTGCCCTGCGGTAGAGAGGGAAGTGTCAGATTGATGTTATTATTGCGGCACCCAAGCTGCTCACCTTGAGGCAGTCACTTCCGGGGAACAGCTCTCGACCTGGTCGAGGGAGTGAGGAGTCAGTCCGAGGGGCGCTTGTTTCCGAGACGTTCCCGATGCCGACTTGCGGACGAGAGCTTGCGCAAGCATCTACATTGAATGCAGAACGTCAGTTTTCGCCCTGCTCTCTCTCGCACTGCAAGCCTTTGTGTAGAGCGCTCGACCCCGGAGAAGGTGCGCCAGAGTCGCAAGCTGTGAACAGGATGGAGACGCTCACATTCCAAGACACGATCGACACCTTTTTCCCGTTTGCGACGGCGTCTTGCCCCGCTTGCTCGGGGACGTCGACCCATTCCCTCGCTTTGAACCCTTTTGCCTGGACGCGCCCGTTGCGCGCCAAATCGCCCGCGATGGCTTCGGGCAGCAACGCCGGGTCGACTCCGGTCTCTTGAGCAAACTGCTTCCTCTCCGCCTTGCGACGTTCTTGTTCGGCTTTCTTGGCGGCCCGGAACGCGCGTTTCTTGTCTGCGGCAGCTTGCTGCGTTGCAGCCTCGCCCGTTTCTGTCGCGGGCGAGTCGGCCGGGCTGGGTGGGGCGGAAGCAGGAGCAGTCGAGGTCGACATTGTCACCGTTCGTATCAAACGGCGCGAGACGATGGAACGCAGAGAGACAGAGAGCAATAGCCTTGCCGCCAGCGTAGCTCGCACCTCTCCTTTGCGTGGCAGTCCTCGAGTCAGCCGAACACTCGGAGGGGCGAATGAGAGATAATGGCACAAGACGTGAGATGGCCGCCTCGAACAGGTTTTTCCCCCTGAGTGAAACGAAAAAGGTTTTCGAGCTGGGAGAGCGAGAAAGAGTTGAAGAGCCGGCGGCACGAAGCAGAAACGAGCGCCGTCGCCGTCCGGTTCTCGCTTGTCCCGTCGTCCGCTAGCCCGTCATGGTCAGTCGATCTATACTACACCTAGCTACAAGCACGTCGGCTCGACCATCAGAATGGTCCCATCGCCAGCCCACCGCGAGGTTTCGGTCGTCGTCGAGATGCGCGCGAAACGAGCCAGACCCCCCAGCGCGCACCGACCGAGCAATCGGGCGACCTCGCTCCAGCCTGGCCAACCCGCTGGGGAGGGCTCGTTTGCAGGATCAGCCTGGGAATGAACGCTAGGGAACGGCCAGCACGGTAGCGAGGCTCGCAGGCGGGCGAGAACGGCGAGCGGACGCCGGGTCGATCGCGTCGGCCGAGCTGGGATGGGAACCCGAAGAGGGAGGACAAGTCCCGCCTCGCACAGCAGCCTGACCAGGGTGTACGGTGCACCTGTACACCGAGGCAGTCGTGGTAGAATGTCGAGAAGCAGCGCTATGGTCAGTCGTGCTGGAAGGACGTCGAGTACTGACTTTCCACTGCCTTTCCTGTTCGCCTCGACAGTCCGTTGCCGCCAAGGTACGCTACCACCTCGTGCCATCCTCTCCAGCACAAGCGCATGTAGCTGACTCGCGAACGTACAGATCTTCCGGACTGCCAACGCGCCGCGCACCGCGCCGGACGCTACCGAGACCCTGGTCGCCCAGGCGCTCCTCGACCTCGAGAACAACGTTCCCGACCTCAAGGCCGAGCTCCGCCCCCTTCAGATCTCGGCGGCCCGCGAGGTCGACGTCAAGGGTGGCAAGAAGGCCATCGTCGTCTTCGTCCCGGTCCCGCAGCTCAAGGCGTTCCACAAGATCCAGGGCCGCCTCACCCGCGAGGTCCGTCCGCGCGTGTACCTGCTCTCGAGCGCCCGCGCCCTGCTCATACTCGCTCCCTTTTGCAGCTCGAGAAGAAGTTCTCGGACCGCCACGTCGTCTTCATCGGCCAGCGCCGCATGATGCGCAAGCAGGCCCGCGGCTCGCGCGCCAAGCAGCCCCGCCCCCGTTCGCGCACCCTCAAGGAGGTTCACGAGCGCACCCTTGAGGACCTCGTCTTCCCGACTGTACGTGTCCGTTTCGCTTCTCCCGCGGCGGGATAAAAAAAAAAAAGAGGTCGGCGCCTTCCGAAGACATGCCTTGAAACAGAGCAATGAGGAGCGTCGACTCTCTCCAGGCGAGACGCGGTTCCCGCCCCGGTCCTCTCGCGCTGCACAGGAGCTCGAGCTCCTGCGCGGACGCAGAGCTGGATGCGGGTTCCTCGCGTTTCGCTGGCACGCTGACGGCTAGAGCAAGTGATGTGACGCATTCGTGCCGGTGCTGATCGCGGCTCGCCACCTGCTCTTCCCTCCTCCTTTCGTCCCCCGTCCTCCCTCGTACTGCATATCGCCTTGCTGCTCGTTTCACACAACTCTGTGTACTCGCCTTTGCGGATGCTTTCCTCCCTTGCTTCGCGTGTCCTCTGCGCGTCGATGCTTTCCCATCCGCCTTCCCGCTCGTGTAGGAGATCACCGGCAAGCGTACCCGCCAGGCTGTTGACGGCTCGAAGACCATCAAGGTGTACGTACCGTTTCTTCCTTTACGGCGCACAGGTGTCATCGGGCTGACCCATGCGCCTTACTGGTTCATAACAGCTTCCTCGACCAGAAGGACGCCACCAACCTCGAGTACAAGCTCGACTCGTTCTCGTCGGTCTACCAGAAGCTCACTGGCAAGGTACGCTCGCCGTCCCCGTCGCCGCTTCAAGCGGACCCCTTGACTGACTAGCCACCCGCGCGCTTTCTAGAACGTCCACTTCGAGTTCTCGGAGTAAACTCTTCCCTTCATCGTTGCGGCTGCAATTTGGGAAATCTTGTGCGGCATACCCCTCCGATCATCTCGGCATTGTGGCGGAGAGAAAGACTCGTGAGAGCAAAAGTGAGGAGAGAAATGCGCCTGGGATTGCGTTGCGAAGAAATACGGGCGGGGGTATCGTCGTCTAATAGAGTACAACAAAGGTCTTCGTCTCGTGACTTCCCTCTTCCGGTCTACGTAACGTCGGGCTCGTCAAGGTGACCAGTCGGTCGCAGAGTGCTGCTCCAAGAGCTTGGGGCTGCATCAGTGGGCATGGGGACGGTATCAGCTTCGCACGGCTCGCCAGCGACAGCTGTAAGCACGTAAAGCCACGCACAATCGTCCTTCCCAGAACACGGTCGCGCCGATCATGTCGGTCAGGATCCGGAGGAACTCGGTGTCGTGCTCGAGCGACCGGACGTCCCGCAAGTCGACGCGCATACTCCACGGTTCTGTACGGTTCTTGCACTCGTGAGCACGCTCAGTCGCGCACCTGCGCGTGAGAAGATGAGCGGGAAACGCACCAGTGTCGCAGATCCAGTCGGTCGTTCCGGGAGACCAGTGAGTCGCAATGAGGTAGCCTCTGCGAAGGCAACAATGGGCAATCAGTCAAGGCTGAATATCGCCCGAGTGACATGGCTGCGACGACGGACCGATCTTTCACTCGCTTCTCCTGCGGGTGGCAGTACAGGGAGGTCAGACGAATGACGCGATGAGATGCAGGACTCGTCAGGAAAAGGCGTACCTGGAACAGGGAGCCATTCCACCAGAGCGGCTTCCCTCCTATAAGCGTGGGCAAGCGTACATCAGACGAAGCTTAAGTTATCCACGGTTAGCCCTCGGACCACTTGAACGAGCAACTTACGGTGGTCGAGGTGGAAGAGGTGATCACTCTGGATGAACGAGTCAATCGAGTGACTTCTCCGGTCGGCGTGAGTCAGCTGGCCGATGATACCGGCGTACTCCTTGTCGAGATGATAGGGCAAGCCGCAGAGCTCGAAGGCCTGGCGGACGATGAAGTCAGCTCCGTGAGTCTCCGCGTGCCTGCGATTTACGATGAGCTCCGACCCACCATCCAGAACGACTCCTTGTCGCCTGTGTCGTCCCAATGAAGTCAGCGCTGATCAGGCAAGAAATGCTCCCAGGTCGTCGCTCACCGTAGGTGTTCCGGTACGTGACTTCCTCGCGGACGGCGCGCGAGTTGAGCCAGCCGGTGTAGATCAGGCCGTACACGACGCTCGTCCTCCGCTTGTCGAATACGACGACGCCGCTCTCCATCTCTTCGCGGGAGGCCATGTCGTTCCACCACCGCGACGACACCATCTGTTTGCTCGGGACGCGACCTTTCATGACGCTCCGCCACCAGTCGTGAACCTGACCGGGTCCGGCAAAGATCTCGCGGTCGCGGAAGAAGTACGTCCCCGTCTCGTTGTACCCGGGCGAGTCGAACATGACTTCGGGGTTCTGGACAAAGACGGCGTCGGCGTCGGCGATAATGACCTCTTGGAACGGACTCGCGAGGATCGCAAAGATCTTGATCGCCCAGCCGCCCCCGTGGATTCCGACGTACTCCTCGTCGAAGAAGTTCAGAATGTCGACGGTCTCGACGGAAGGGTGGATCGACCGGAGCGCAGACCGTTTCGCCGGGTCGAGATCGTCGCCGCCGGCGTACACGACCCAGATCGGCAACTCGGTCCGGTGAACGTGCTTGAGGGTCGCGATGAGCGACACGGCGTAGATCATCTGGTCGTTACCGACGGGGATGATGATCCCTCGCGGGACCTTGTAACCCTTGCGGAGCTGCGCGACGGTCCGCTGCGCTTCCGGTCTCCGGTTCAGGTACGGGAACAGGCTTTGCTGGAGGGCGTTGTGATGGTAGTCTATTGAGCGAGTGTAGAGCGCCTTGGCGGTGGCGTTCAAGTGCGGGTACGACTCGTTGAAGGTCTGGCCGAACAAGTCGAGTTCCTGCGAGGTCCCGCCGACTCTAGTCAGCTCTACCGCATTCCCGCCTGGACAAGTCGCATTCGAGTGCTCACATAGAGTACGCGGGTCCTGTCTGCGTACGCGGCAATGTCTTCCATCGGCGTCTCTGCCTGGATCGCCTCCTTTGTCCGGACGATCAAGTCGAGCATGGCCTTGTCGGCATCCTCGACGTCGCTCCGGTTCAGCGCGACGTTCTCTCGCTCGTTCGCATTGGACCGTTTAACGAGCGAGACGAGCGCCAACACGGCCGCGAGGAGGATCACCAGCGCCGGCAATCGGCGACCGCACGCGCTCACTCCGGCTCCTCCTCGGCGGGGTGAACGGCCGTGAGGCGGTAGCGACGAGCGGAACGACGCGACCGAAGTCACTTCGCGGCCCATCTTGGTCTAGCGATGGTGTCCGGCAGCCAATGCACAGAACGAGTGGGGCGCGTACGAACGCGGACGGAGGGAAATAATTTCTGACCGCGAGAGCGTCGCGCCGCGCTTCGGCGAGTCGAGACGCGTCCTCGCGGGTTTTCAGGAGAATCGCTTCGACTCGCTTGTAGCAGTGCTTTTAGCAGGAAAGGCGAACAGATAATGGCTAGAGAAATCAACAGTGCCGCGGCTCGCGAGCGAATTGTTTTTACACAGGCGACTGGGCGCTCTCGCTCCTCCGGGCTGCCGCATAACGCAATACCTCCCTGCACTCCATCCCAATCTCGCGCGCCCCTTCGACGCCGGCGTCCTCCCAGCTGCGCAGCGCCGGTTCCCACACTCCCCACAGCGAATCGGCCTTGGCGCGCTGCTGCTGGTCCGATGGAGTCGCACTGACGAGCGAGTCGAGAATGATCGGGAGCGCCAACAGCGCCGACGTATGCAAGAGTGGCGAGAACGGCACGCTCGGAACGGCGACCGGGTGCGACGAGAGCGTCGCGGACGAAGCGGACCGGGTCCGGCCTGCCGTCGGGCTCGTGATCGTTTCGGACCGCGAAGACCGCCGCCTGTTCGGTCTCGGCGTCTTGGGCGACTGTGGCTCGCCGCTCACTGGTGACCGCGATTCCTCGAGCTCCGACGCGGGCAGCGGAGACCGGACTGGCCTCGAGAGGGTCGACGAGCCGGGCGGCCTGGTCGACAGCGCCGCGAGGGACCCGGACAACTGCGCGATCGACTCGAACGACGATTTGAGCGACTCGAGCGACTGGTCGAGAGACTCGGCACGGCTCTTCATCTGTGCGGTTGAGGCAACTTCAGCGGCGGTATACCCCCGCGAGGTACGCGCAGGTCCGCGGGAAGCAAGCGCCTCACCTTGCGGATCGTGTCACTCGCATCGATCAGCTCGTGATGGTGGTTGTAGACGAGCGACTGCCGTTCTCCGTCAAGCTCTCGAATCTCTACAGCGGGCCAAAAGCACGAGCTCTGTCAGTACAGACTGCCCAGGTCGGCTAGGTCCGAAGTGACGTACCGTTCAGCAGTTCATTTTCGCGGCGCAAGAGGTCTGGCAAAGAAGCGGTCGAGACGAGCGAGTTGAAGTACGCGTCGGCGTCAAACGCAGCTGGCGAGTCTGTGTGAACCTTGGGGACGTGAGACGACGTTGCTCGCAGGAAGGCGAGACGAGAGACGGACCAATGTCGAGCGACTGTCCCGATTTGGGATGAGCCGGTCCCTTTGCGAGTCCGTAGTAGTCTCTGAGTCGAGAGCGTTTCTTCCTGTCCCTGTCTGCCGGGCTGGCGTACTGTCCTGCTGCTGTTGACGATGCGGTCGATGACACTCTGCGCGAAAACGACGGCGACTGTTGCTCGACCGCAGGCGAACCGGGAGTTCCAAAGTCGGATGCAGAGAGTGAAGGGGTGTAGCTCGGTCTCTTGACTGGCGTCGAGTGGCTCATGGCGAGTTGGCAGGGTGAAGCTACAGTCGGTCGGACGTTGACCTTGTGGGGGGGACGAGAACGAGCGCGGTTCCTGCTCTCGCTCTCGCCTCTACTGCTGCATACGGGCAGATCTAGGTGCCATTACGGACTGCGCACTCGACATGCTCAACTCTATAGCGAGGCAGTCACTCGTCGTCGTCCTCGCGTTGGTGTGCGCCATGTCGGTACTCGTTCCCACCGCGCACGCCGCCGCCTCGCTCTCGTCGACTGGCATGTCGTATTGCCGGTGCGCGTGCTTCGGAAACTCGACCATCATCCCCTTGTACCGACCGGCGAACCCGGCCAACCCGTGCTTGACTTGCACGCGCCAGTTCTGCCTCGACCAGAAACTCCCAGCGTGCGTCGGGGCCCAGAACCCAGAAGAGGATCCCGATACGGCGACCGGGTCAGGGTCAGACGTCGAGGCGAGGTGCTTCCGTGAGTCGTGCACGACGAGAGCCCCGAACAGCGCCCGGCGAAGAGACTGACCATCCTCCCGTAGAACGCGACTCGCCAAAGTCCCACTTTATCGTGATCGCGTTCCTCACCATCACCTCGATCCTTCTCTTTATCGCCGGCCTCAAGCAGTACGGGATCGACTTGCAAGCGATGGCGAGTCGGGCTGGCCTGAAGGGGACGGTCATTGTGAGCCTCTTTTTCATGCGATTCTCGGTCACGGAAGCGCTTCGCACGTAGCCCGGCGCGCGTGCTACCAAATCCGATGCCATTGAAGTGCGAGATGTCGCGGCGATTGCATCCGTCCGAGGGCAGACTCGCTAACGATCTGCGAAATTCGAAACAGGAACTCGCTCAGCGCGTCTCGTCTTTCCGAAGAAGAGGCCGCCAATCGTACGCGCCAATGGCGACATGAGCCCCCCGTCTCGTATCTTTGTAACCAGTATCTCACTTCTCCTAAACTCCCTCGTGCGAGGGGTACGAGAGAGGAGGAACCGCGACCGGTCAAGTCTCTGTACGGCAACTTCGCCATTCCGCCACCCATCGGGCTCGCATGATTCGCGACGCCCACCTTGTCTTGCGATCACCAGTCCGCTGACCCGAAAGCGCTCTACCGCCCGCTCGAGCCAGTCCGGCGTTGCCGCAGTCTCGACACCGCCTCCGACCGCTGCGCCTAAATTAGCTGTCCATGACCGGCTGCACCGCCTCTCAAAGACGTTTGTCCCGCTCATGTCTCGACGCGCGAACCCCGCTCGCTCCTTGCTCTCGTTTCGCTCCTTCTTTTTGTTGAACACGAGGCCTTGGGACGCCATGACCGCCTTACAACCTCCGACGCCCGGCGAGAATCAGACTCAGACGGAGATGACCAGTATTCCCATCAACGAAGCGCCCATAGCGCAGACCAGCATGAGCAGTAAGTTTCCTTAAGCCCCTTCCCACTCGGCAAGGTCCCAGCTTCGTCGCCAGCTGGCGCGGAGCGTAGCCGTGCACAGTCTGTGCAGGCGTGTTGAGCATGCCGTTCCTTTTGCCGCAGGCCACCCGATCTCTCAGCAACCAACTCAACAGTCGGCGATGCAGCTCCGCGGCGGCGGCTGCGTCAAAGACTGCTGCGAGTGCTGCCTCTGTAAGTCCGCCGGAAAGCTGGCGGTTCTAGGTGAGATCCATCAGCTGGACTGACGGAGCTCTGCACTGGCTGCCGCTTCAGGTTGCTGCGCACTCGATGGTCGGTCATAATTGTTTCTGCTCTTCTTACTCTCGACAGAGCGAAAAGCTGACCGAGTCTCGCCGTGGATGCTCAACTCACGCCGCGTGCAGCGATCTGTTGCTGCGAGTGCGTCCTCTCGAACCAGTATCACGGCGCGGTGCTGCCTCTACTGAGTTGCTGACGATGCGATCTCCCTCGTGTGCCTGCAGGTTGGACGACATTTGCTGCTAAGCGGCGAGTCGCGCGATTGCGCCGGCTTCAGTTCGACCTTCTCAGGATCCTTCAATTTCCTTTCGTCCTCGACCTTGTTGTTCCCACTCACTCCTAAGCCCCTTTGCTGTATTTTGTTCCTGTTACTTCGTGCCGTCATTACCTTTGTGCATCTTTTCCAGCTGACGGCGCGGTACGTCCGCACGGCTCTGCGCTTGCCTGGAAAGCCCGGATGTACGTCTCCCCTAACGGGGCCTCAAAGGAGCAGAGCAGTGTCGCCTCGAGAGGAGTACTGCGCACTTGCGTGAGGCGGTCGCCTTCGCGACAAAAAGAGCCGAGCCCAGCGCTTTGTCGCAGCGCCGCGTGCGCGCCTTTCCGCGATCTCCCCGCTTTTGAGCGACTAAGAATCGCCATCGTCTCGCGCACTCTACGCCTCCTCAAGCGGCTAACACGCCGACATGTCCACCATCCTTGCGGACGATGCTGCGAAGACGCCGACGACCCTGGTTTAGGAAGCTCCCGCACCCGCGAACCAGCTGATGTCGACGGGTCAGTCGCGCCCCGGACCTGTTCCCCAAGCTCGAAGCAGAGCCCGACCAGATCATTATACCCCAAGGGAACGGAACGAAGCAAGTCCGACCGTCACGGAGGCTGATCCAGGCGGTCTGGCGGGCGAGACTGTCAACGAGCAGCCGCGTCAGCAACCTGCGATGCAGATCCGCGGCGGAGGCTGCGTCAAGGACTGCAGTGACGCTTGCCTATGTAAGTGGGAAGAAGTCTATTTCACAGGCAGATCGTTGCCCGGTGCGCGCGTTAGGCCCGCGAGACTGCTAGAACTGACGCCCATGCGTCCTTGCCCTAGGCTGCTGCGCCTTCGATGGTGAGTTCTCGGCAATAACACGAGTTTTTGCGACGTGAGACGCTCAACGGCCTACCGATACCATGTCATACCGATCGCAATGCGTGCACAGCGATCTGCTGCTGCGAGTAAGAGCAATTTGGTCCCCTGGAGCCTCGCATATCGCCACTCCTGCTGACGACTCTCCCCCGGCGCGCACAAAGACTCGACGACATCTGCTGCTAAGCATCGAGAGGCCTAGATCCGACGACTGTGTCCGCTTCCGCTTGCATCCCTTGACTCTCCCGCGAGCCTTCCACACGCGATCCGCCACCATTGTCTGCCTCTGTCTTGACTCTGCAATCCATGTCCACAGCAATTACTCGCACAGGCGCAAGGGGGCTCGCGTGAGGTCGCGAAGTGGATCGGACCGCTCCCAGCCCGTTCCGAAGTAAGGTAGACTCCATCTGCATTCCCAGCTCAAGCCGAATTGTCGACTTCTACGTAAGCAGAGAAGATTCCGCGCACGGCGTTGAAGCATATCACCTCGAGCGAGCCATCCTTCGTGCAAGTGCGCGTGAGCTGAATGGTCTCCCTCGACATCGTCCATAGGCTCACCTGGGCTGCCTTTTTGACCTCCTCAACGAGGATCGTGGCCTCCCGTACGGTTTCTTGCTCAAGCAGTTCCGAGCGCATGACGCCCTGTAAGAGCCCGCTTTCTGTCCGAGGCGTCAGATAGGGCGACTTTGGTCGATCCTTAAAGCGGAAAGCGATGTTGGCGATGGTCGTTTCGGTGACTTCGCCCCTGTCGTTCCACAAGACGACATCGAAAGGCGGTGCTTCTGGATCACCAGATGGATGTAATGTTGCTCCTGAAGATGGCAGACAGGCCAGGTGTCATTTGAGAGTAGCGACGAGCAAAGTCCGCGGTAGCTCACCTCGTCTGAGCCTGGAATCATCGTACTCTTTGCGTCGAGTCGTCTTGTATCGCATGCATGGGTCGTCATATGACGATGGTCGATCGTCGAAGATAAGTCGGACCGGATCTGCGACAGTCTGCGTTAGCGGACAGACGTTTTGAGTAGAAAGGTGAAGCGCGTTACATTGGGGCATGGGAGTCAGCGGGAACGCCTCGGCGCGTGGCTCGCCGGTCTCTTGTACCAGTAATCGCAACTACAAGGTTGTCGTCAGCGTTCACATCATGTCGCGTTGCCTTCATCGCATCTAGTGGGGAGGAAGGGGTCCTCACCCTAAGATCTCCCTCCTTCCCTTCCCGCTGCGCATCCTGCACGGCTGTCTGCAAGGCTACAAGCATCTGCTGATCACTCGGCATCTCTATGCGTGAGCACCAGCTGCTTGGCTGCTCTTCCCTGAACGCCGCGTGCGCCGCCCTCAGCCGACCGAAATGTCGGGACAGCAACGGGAACGGCTCGTCCGGGCTAGCCGCGCGATAGACGAGCGCTGTCATGAGCTGGAATAGACCATCGTCGTCGGGCATGTCCGGCTTTCCGACTCGATGGCGTCGCGGTCGAGGACAAGCCTTGGGTTTCAGCTTCCCGGAGTACCGAACTCGCGCTCCTCCTTCCTAAGACCTGGATCTGTCGCACGCTTGACATCTTGATACTCGTCGCATGGCGATTAAGGGGCCGTGCCACTCGGCTTACGATCGTGGAAACTGCTCAATCTGGCCACTCGGCATTCCGACCCTTCCTCGGCTCCCAGACAGCCATCCGAGGCAAGTCTGGGTTTCAACAGCTACCTAGCTCGAGAGTACCCGACCCGGACGGCGCTTGGCTATGAGCTCTACCTTGACGCGACCTGCAGCTGGTCGACCGTAGGCTCGTCCCGGGGAGATCAACCGGACTTACTCAAGTCCGAGCCACCCGCTCGGCGGCCACGAGCCTGCTGCATACCTACAAACTGCGCGCCTCAGCCCGGCGTCGCCATACCCTCGCCCTTGTTGACCGAACGAGATTCGAAACGACACATGCCTCCGCTCACTCCGCCACCTGGAATGAAACGGCTTCCCTATCGGGGAGCCTGCCATCGGGACCACGATCCCCATTGAACCCTTCGTCCCTTCGGACAGCTCGTCTCGTACGCCGGTACGATGTCGGCTCGCGTTCGGAGAAGGAGATGCTCAGGACCCTCCCCCGGTGAGCCGCAGCCTCTCTCCCCCTTTTGATGCCAGAGCCGTTCGATCGCGATCCAGGCCAGCCAGGTGAGTCTACGTTTACCGAACAGTTTTGCGGGCAAAGTCCTCATTGTACTATAAGAGGACACGGCGGACAGGCTGGCCTGATTCCGGGCAGGGGGCTGACCTGACGAGGCTCCATTGCCGTAGAGGCAGCAGCGCAAGCGCAAGTCTCGTAGTATGCTATCGCTTGGAAAGAATGAATCCACATTCGCCCTTGTCATGCTGTACGAGGAATTCGCGACTCGCACCTGAGGCGTCAAAGTATCACGTGAAGAGCGACTCGAGATCCCCGCGTCATCGCGTCCCTCTCCTTTTTGAAACGCGCTTCTGTCTCCCTCTCTCTGCGCTCTCAATCCCGCTCACAAGAACTGTCCATCGCACTCAACTGCTATACCAGTCTCCTGGCTGGACAGCGCGAGCGTGACAACACGTTTCTCAACTCCAGTCCGTCCGGAACCCTTCCCCGGACCAGACATGGTGCGCTTGACTCGCTGCACTTGCAGAATGTATCACACGAAGGACGACCTGCTGACACATGGCAACCTCTCACAGGCGTCGCAGCTCCCCAAGATCTCGCACGTCCTCGAGCTGATCCTCTGTGGGTGGACGCTTTCACCTCGTCCACAGCTGCCGGCAGTCAGACTCAGACTCACTCGACCCCGTTACCAGACGCGCAAAATCTACCTCGCTCAGTCGACTTTTACCGCTCGACGCTCCGCCTCGGCGAACCTTTCTTGTCGAACGACCGCATGGCCGGCTTCTCGCTCGGCAACGGCACAACCCTCCTCCTCTTCCAGCGCGGCGCGACCACGAAGGACTTGCCGATGCGTGCGCCCGAGCAGCCGAGTCCGGTCGGGACGCCGGCGGTGATCCCTTGGCACGGGCTCGGGCCGGACCAGGAGAACGTCAAGCTGAAGACGCATTTCGCGCTCGCGGTCGACAAGCCGGAGGACGTCGACATGTGGGAGAAGGAGCTCAGCAAGAAGAAGGTACCCTTACTCGGCAAAGTGCAGTGGCCCGGCGGAGGCCGCTCTGTATATTTCGCGGATCCGGACGATCATGTCGGCGAACTCGCATCTCACGGAATCTGGCCGCACTACTGAACGGCAATGGTCCCCGCATTCCTGTGGATAACTTCACGCCCGGAATGTCATAGGCTTGTGCATCTGATGCGTCTATATGCGATGGTTGCGAGCTATGCCGATCTAAATCTCGAGGAGCATCTCGTCCTCGTCTTCTTCAGGTTGTAACTTGGACAGAGGCAAGTTGTCGTGATGTGAGACCGGCTCTGCCGCTGCTGCGCTCGCCTCTTCCTCCTCTGCGGCAGGGTCCGCTTCCTCCACCGCCGTTTCTTCCGCGACCTGCTCGCCCGAAGCAGAGACAAACCCGCTCTGTCCGAACGCCGGCACTTCGGGCAATTCTGACGCATCTGTCGGCGCGTCGACCTCCTCAACGGCCGTGTCGGCGCCTTCGTCGCGCATCAACAAGTTGACGAGTCGCACCATCGCCTCCTTCACCTGCGCGTCGGATCAGCATCAGCAAATAGGCTCCCGGTCGAATTCGAAGGGCAACATAGCATACTGGCTGTATCGGCTCCTTCAAGTGCGCCTCCTTGATGATGTGGTACACGCCGCGGGCGCGCATCGCCTCCCGGTTCGCCCGCGTCGTCGCGAGGAGGACCAGCGTCTCGATCAGGATACCCCGAATCTGCGCATCCGGTTCGCGTTGCTTATCGGGCGGAAGAAGCTGCAGGTCTTGCGGGAGCTCGTCCAGGATCTGCTCGGTTGGGGAGTACAGTCAGCCTCGGACCGCGCGCAACGATGCCGGAGAGCAAGTGCGCCGTACATCGATGTCGAACTCTTCGCTGCCGCACAGAGGCAAAAGAAGCTGAACAAGCAAGTCGATGCAGCCGTCGTCGGCGACAGGGTCATTGGTCGGGGCAATCAAGCGGGTGTGGCCGGCCTTCTCAAACGCGGCGTTCCTGCGCGACTCGCAGGACGTCAGCTCATGGCCTGCGGGGTTCGCAAATGGCCGAACGCACTTGATTGTTGATGCGACACCGCCTCGTCGAATTGTAGAAGGGTGCTCGGTGAAGGAGATGATCTTGGCAAGTGGCGGTTCCGCTTTCCGATCAGGTGTGGAGAGGAGGAAGGCCCGACCAGCGGGGAGCTGTGCGCAGCAGACGCACAACCTGTCAGCACGTCAGAGAACGGAGTGATGCATACGATTGTACGCACGAGGGACACGTTGGCAAACACGGAAGCGAGAAAGTCGTAGGTCGCGTTCGGGTTGTACTTTTTGTCGTCGCCCTTGAGGAACACCTCGAGGAGCAAGTCGAGCGCCGGCAACTCGAACTCGGACGTCTCGACTTTTTGCTTCTTCGGTTCGGGCGGTGCCGAGTCGTCGGCGTCGCCGGACGCGGAAGCAGAGGTCGCAGACGAGTCGGCGTCGACAAAGCGGAACGGGACGCGGAGCGCGACGAGGTCCCGGGCGGCCGAGTCGAGCTTGGTCATGTTGGACAAGAGCATGCACGCCAGATCGGACAAGACGGCCTTGTCGTCCTGGATTCGTTGCCGCCGAAGATCAGCCTGCGTTCCCGAGCTAGCACTCGTTTTGCCTCTCTAAGCGCTTACGATGATCATGCGGACGAGTCCGGCGAGGTAGCCGGGGTACTTGTCGAGCCTCTGAACGACTTCGAGCTGGTTCGACAGGTTGATCAGGGCCGACAGCGCGTCGTGAGCGATCAGCTGCGGGCGGCGGGTTTTCCGCGTGAAATCGGGCGTCAGTCTTTGAGGCTGACCAATCGGACGGCCTGAAGTCCGTCACGCGCGCTGCGTGGGCTCCAAGGATGTTTGTGTGTGCGGCCGGACTGACCTCTACGTCGGCGCACATGGTTGCGAGTTGTTCAATGTGCGAGTCGCGGAGGAACAGTTTGCGTTCCGGTGCATCCGGTGCTGTGTATGGCCTGCGTGCGCGCACGTGACGGGTCAACTCAGCTGGCTCCTTCATGCCATGCTACAGCTAGGCTCGGCACTCACAAGAGGGAAGCGAGAGCGATCCGCCTGACGGGAGCCTGAGGATCCGTCAGGAAGCCAAACACTTCGAGCAACTGCTCGGTCGTCGATTGCGAGGCCATAGTTGAGTAGAGTAGTCGGTGTTAGCCGTGCTCAGCTTGAGCTGTATAGGAGCCGAGGTAGCGAGTAAGAATCCGGGGAAGGTGACTTTTCTCGTGCTCGAGAAAGAAAATCCTTTCCGACTTTGGACGACGGGCGAACTCTGCTCGCTTTATCGCCGCTGCCCTCCTGCGACACTCTCACTGCCGACTCTGGAGAACCGTGAACGATGGCGTTCGAACAGCAACCGATCGCACTCTTGTCGGTCTACGACAAGGCGGGTCTGCTCCCGCTCGCTCAAGGTCTCGCCGACAACGGAGTCCGCCTTTTCGGCTCGGGAGGAACCGCAAAGGCCATCAGGAATGCAGGAATGAACATCGAGTGAGTCCGCATTGCTTAACACGGCCACACGGGCTAGAGACGCGGTTCAGCCGATCGTTCGCGACGCTCGAGCGACCGAGTGCACCGAGGAAACACAAAAAGTGGGGAGGGCGGCTCGCCTGCGCTGGTCTATACACCGCCAGACAGTCGCTCGTCGAGATGCGCACCGAGCGCTGACTCGCTCACTCTACGACAGGGATGTCTCGGACATCACCAAGGCTCCCGAGATGCTCGGCGGACGAGTCAAGACCCTGCACCCGGCGGTCCACGGCGGTATGATGCACCGTCCATTCTCCGAACAGGACAACCAGCGCGCTGACCACGGTTTCGAGCAGGCATCCTCGCGCGCAACATCCCGTCCGACGCGTCCGACCTCGAGGCGCAAAAGATTGCGCCGATCAACGTCGTCGTCTGCAACCTGTACCCGTTCAACGAGACGATCGCGCGGATCCCGCCGCCTTCGATCCCCGAAGCCGTCGAGGAGGTCGACATTGGCGGCGTCACCCTCCTCCGCGCCGCGGCCAAGAACCACGACCGCGTCGTGATCCTGTCCGACCCGACCGACTATGACGAGTTCCTCGCGCAGTGGAAGGCCGGCAAGGGTACCGTCTCGGACGAGTTCCGTCAGCGCATGGCCGTCAAGGTGAGCTCGCCTTCCAAGGGCGATCGCTTAAGAGTCTTGTGCACCTCGGAATTCTTGCTGAACCGCGCTCTCGCTACGGCAGGCCTTCTCGCACACGGCCGCGTACGACACGTCAATCTCGAACTACTTCCGTCGCCAATACGTTACTGCCGACGTGATCGCGAACGCGCCCGCCGACCAGAAGGCGGCCCTGACCGAGCGCGCGCAGCAGCTCACCCTTCGGTACGGCGCCAACCCGCACCAGAAGCCGGCGCAGGCTTACGTCACCGAGGGCAAGCTCCCCTTCACCGGTGAGTTGACGCTCTCGCTGTATCTGTAAAGACTGAGCACCCCCGGTTGCTGACTTCGAGGCGACGCGGAACCAGTCCTCTCGGGCTCGCCCGGCTACATCAACTTGCTCGACGCGCTCAACTCGTACGCGCTCGTCCACGAGCTCTCGCGCGCCTTCACCCCGAACAAGGCCGCTGCCGCTTCGTTCAAGCACGTCTCGCCGGCCGGCGCCGCCGTCGAGACCAAGCTGTCGCCGGAGGAGGTCAAGGTGTTTGATGTCGACGGCGTCGGCGAGCTCTCGGCCGTCGCTTCGGCATACGCTCGTGCTCGTGGTACGTTGCGACTGACGCTTGGGGATCCCCGAGTGGAGGACTGACGCATTGACACGTACAGGTGCCGACCGCATGTCGTCGTTCGGTGACTTTATCGCTCTCTCGCACACTTGCGACGTCCCGACCGCCAAAATCATTTCTCGCGAGGTGTCGGACGGTATCATCGCCCCCGGCTACGAGCCGGAAGCGCTCGACATCCTCCGGAAGAAGAAGGGCGGAAAGTACTGCGTCCTGCAGGTGCGTTTTTTCGGGCATTCGTTGGACATCACAGCCAGAAGGAGCTGACCTCATGCCGCTCGCAGATGGACCCGGCTTTCGTCCCGGCGATCATGGAGAGCCGTCACGTCTACGGCATCACGCTCGAGCAGCGCCGCAACGATGCCAAGATTGACGCGAGCACGTTCGGCAACATTGTTTCGAAGAACAAGAACGTACGTTTCAGGGTTCTCTCTCGCTCGCTCGCTCGTACTGCTACTGCTGCTGCCCTGGTATCGAGCTCCTAACACCGTTCCTGCCCGTCCCGCAGCTCTCGCCGGAAGCCCTGACCGACTTGATTGTCGCGACGATCGCACTCAAGTACACCCAGTCCAACTCGGTCTGCTACGCTTACAACGGCGGCACGATTGGTCTCGGTGCCGGCCAGCAGTCCCGGATCCACTGCACGCGCCTCGCCGGTTCCAAGGCGGACGCCTGGTGGCTCCGCCACCACCCGCGCGTCCTGTCGTTCAAGTGGCGCAAGGGGATCAAGCGCGCCGACCGCGCGAACGGCACCGACGTGTTTGTCACGGGCGAGATCTTTGATGCCGAGGAGCAAGGTTCCGAGCGGAAAGAGTGGGAGGCGCTGTTTGAGGAGGGGCAGGTCCCGGCGCCACTGAGCGCCGACGAGAAGCGCCAGTGGTTCGACAAGATCAAGGGCAAGGTCTCGCTGTCGAGCGACGCCTTCTTCCCGTTCCCGGACAACGTCTGGCGCGCGCGCCGGTCGGGCGTCGGTCACTTTGCCGCGCCGAGCGGGTCCGTCATGGACGACAAGGTCATCGAGACGGCCAACGAGGACGACTCGGTCTACGTCTTTACCGACCTCCGGTGCGTTTCTGCTGCTCGAGCTTCTCCTGCGCGCGACTTGCGACTGACGAGTGCCCGTACATGTTCGCGCAGCCTCTTCACCCACTAGATTTGCGACCACAAAAAGAGCCGTCTCTCTCTCTCTCTCTATCCCTGTCCCGCCCTCTCGTTTCTCCTATCTGTGAGCTGTGTAGCAAGGTTCAACCCAACACCAATGAAGTGTGCATGTCTCCCTGGAGCAGACTCGGTCGAAGAGTTGGCGAGCCAATCCGCATCGAGCCTCGGCCTGGTGTCGACTTTCACGCGCATGCTGCGGATGAAGAAGATGCCCCCCGAGTCTCGGGCTATAGTGACTATGTGGTCATGACTCTTGACCAAGCACAACATAGCTATCTGTCAATGCTTGTCTGTCCAGCCAGCGTCCTGCCAGAGCCGAGTGAGAGTGAGGATGACACTGAAAGTCGTCGCCGCCGGTCGTCTTTCACGAGCCAGACGAGGTCGACCCGTGACGAACCACTTTGCTCGCTCGCTAGACTACGAGACACGCCCTTGACGACCTACAACAGAGTCTCAGAGACCTCGCATGGAAGCTGTCGAACTCGCAGAGCCCGCTGCGACGATGAACGGCCCACCTCACGCGGTGCTGGCTCCCCTCGCTGGCGAACCCGTTCAGCCAACCGCACCGACCAAGGCGGCCCCGGGAGCTGCCGAAATGCATCACGACGACGAAAACATGACGGACGACATGCGCCTCGCCATCTCGGCCCTCGGTCTGATGCGCGAGGGTTCCCTCAGCGGGAAATCGCCGACGCCGACTCCCGGTACGGCCGCACCGTTCCCGTTCCCGCTCGCGCAAGGCGGTCGCGCTGGAGCAAACGGGGTCGAAGGCGCTACAGCGAGCGACGGCCAAGAGGATGCGAGGGGAAGGGCCGACTCGAGGGTTCTCGACTTTGACCCGTCGAGGTCCGCTTCGACCGCTTCGATGGCGTCTTACTCCGAGGCATGGACCGGCAGTCACACCAACGAAACGGGCTACTCTTCACCAGCGACGAGCATGCACATGCACCAGCAGTACCAGAACGGGGTAGGGCACGGCGCGGACGCACCTATGGGAGACGGGACCGGGCAGGGAGGCGGCGACGACCCGCACTTCATGACGAGGGTCTCACAGCTCCCTATTGTCAGCGGCGGGATCGAGTGGTACGAGCGGAGCAAAGCCAACTCGCGAGTCGTCAAGGTACATGGGCTTTTATTCAGCTCGAGGCGTGGCGTGATCAGTCGATTGAACCGCCTTCTTTGCCTGCACAGTACGGGGCCGATCTCGTCGAGTCTTCCATTTCTGCCGTCTCGCGACCGATTGCGAACAATCTACCCCTCGGAGGCGCCCTCGACGATTTCGCCTGCCGCCAACTCGACCGGATCGGCGCCTCGCCGAATCGCAAGTCCCCACGAGCACTTCCATCAGCGGAGCTCGGGCCGGGGCTACAAGAGCACTCGAATCGCGTCGATAACCCGACATCAGCTCCACCATATGTCGAGGGTGATGCGGTGTACGCGGCTGATGGTTCGATTCTCGCGCCCGGTCAGGGTCAGCTTGCGACGATCCCGCACGGCCAGCGTTCTCGGTGGCAGACTGTGCTTCTCGAAGCAGGAGGCCTCGGTGCCGCTGTCAGCGAGGAGAGCCTGAAGAGCCTGCGGTACTGCCTGCAATGGCTCATGGTGCGCTCGGCTTCTTGGATCGACGGGCATTCTCGCGAAACACTAACGTTCACACCGATGCAGTACGCGACCGCGCATCTCGATCATCACATCGGGACTTTGCGTGATTTCATCGCGTCACTCCGCGCACAACCTCGCGGCGGCTCCACCTCGCACAACGCCCTCATCGCCGTCTCTGCCTCGGCGCACCTCACCCAGATCAAGCACGACATCGTCGAGACGATCCGTAAGGTGGTCGACGTCGTCTCAAAGTACGCCGGAGCCGCCTTGCCTGAGCAGGCGAAGCGATACGTCAAGCAGTCAATCTTGGGTCTGCCCGTCAAATGGGCGAGTGCGGTCGAGGTCCGAGCGGGCCGGCGGTCTCGCGAGACGAGCGTCGGTACCGCAGCGATGGCGGTCGACAGTCGCACCGCTACACCTCGGCCCGATCGGCAGCATGAGCAGTCCAACGGCGCTCGGACCTGTGAGGCTGGCGCTGAGGGCCATTCAGCCAAGGCGTCACCTTCCGCCGGCGGTCCCGGACTGCAAGGCGATGCGTACGAGTTCAGCCCGACAGAGGACGCCGCCGACCGCGTCCTGACGTTCGCGGTCGAGAGCCTCGATATGTTACGATCCGTGACGAGTATCTTTGGAGAATCGATCGAAAAGGCAGAAGCGTGAGTCTTCATCCCGCTCGCTGTTTGTGGAGGTGCGGAGGCTGACGAGGCATTCGCAGATGGATTGAGCGACTCCGCGTCATCGGTGTTGATCGGCAACGACAACGACACGCAGCGCAGGAAGACGATCAAGCGCACGGCGAGCTGCCGGCGCTTCCGGCTCCCGCGGTAGACGATGTCTCGGCGACTTCCACCGCTGTGCCGGCGCAAAGTGCGGGCGTTAAGCGGCGCAGAGCGTCGGGCGCTGGCAACAACGGCGGAGCCAAGGACCCGACCGGATCCGCCTCGGGAGATGAGGAGATGGCCGACGGGGAGGACGCAGGCTCGTCGCGACGGAAGCGAGGCGCGCGCCGGTCTAGCTAAGCTCGAACGTGACGCCTACCAGATCGACAAAAATTCGCTGCTTGTTGTCAACATCTTGTTTGGACCTGCAACCACCTGTATACACTCTCGGCATTGCGTACATCCTGACCAAGGCGAAGAGAAATGATTGTGATCTCCCAGGCCAGAAAGTACGCTCCCGGAAAGCGCGCGGGTGGCAGCCAGCGCAAATACACGCTTCTCAGCCTAAGCGCGCGCAGGTTGATAGGGGTATCGATTCATGCAAGATACATTGGCAATGCTCTAGACCAGCGGGTAGACGTCGGATCTTCGCTGCTCCCACAAGGGCATCTCCTCGCGGATCTGCCGGACCCAGTCGAGGTCGATCTCTGCCGAAACAAACGTTCCGCAGTCGACATCGTCCTCATTCGGCGGGTAGGAAGGGGGCCGGGTCGACGCTTGCGCCACGACGCCGCCCCACGGGTCGACGATCATCGCATGCCCGTACGTCTCGCGCTCTTTGCTGTGTTGGCCGATCTGAGCCGGCGCGAGGACATACGACTGCGTCTCGATGGCGCGGGCACGAAGCAGGACCTCTGCGAGAGCGACTCGGTCAACGACTGCATTCCGCGGTCAGGAGGACGGCGCGAAGAACATACCCCAATGCGGCGGGCCTGCACCGAAAGGCAGCAAGAGAGTCAGCGTCGGACTTTGTCCTTGCTTGTAAAGATAGAGTGCAGACGTACCGGTCTGCATCGTAAAGGCGGAAGGATAACCGATCAGCTCGGCGCCTTGCCGCCGAAGGGACAAGGCGCCCTCCGGGAATCGCAGATCGTAGCAGCAGAGCATGCCCACTGCATAGTGTGCAACTGGGTCAGCACGTACTTATTTTCCGTCAGACCAGTGCGGTACGCACGCTTGCCGACCGGAGTCTGGTACGGTTCCAGCAGCTTCTCTCCCTTGATCGTCGTTTTGGACTCGAGGATCGGCCCATCATTGCCGTAGTTCACGTCGAGCAAGTGCAGCTTGTGGTAGTTCTGCACGATTTCGCCTTCGGGGGAAATGAGCTGACGGGGTGGGATTTTTCGACGATGACGTAGGTGCGCGAGAAGAAAGAACGGGAAGGTCCCAGTCAGCTCTACAGCAAGCGTGCCGCGGTCTTTACTCGCTCTGACATACGAGGGTTGCATTCTTGCACTTTTCTGTGCCCGTCCCTTCGTGGATCGAGACGCTGACCCAGACCTGCGATTCTTTCGCCTGTTCACGGACGCGCTTGACATAGTCGTTCGAGTCGAGAGGCTTGGCCAGCTCTTGCAGCTTGCTTGCGTCGGCGATGAAGTCGGCAGCTTCAGGCAAGAGGACGAGCTGGCAGTCGGCGGCAGCAGCACGGCGGATGATGCTCGCCGACATTTCGGCGTTCCTCTTGACGTTGTCGGTCGAGCACATCTGACCGACAGCGGCGCGCATTTTGGTAGGCATCTTCATGTTCGCCGAAAAAGTGGGCTGATGAGGGGAGCAGTAGAAGCAAGAAAAGCACTGAATGAAGAAGCAGCAGAGTGTGGTTTCGGTCGGGAACGATTAAGGTGTTCGACGGAAGCCGGCAGGCAAAGTGCGAAGCTGAGCGAGCGCCTTCGTAGATCGACAGAATCGCACGTGCCATTTTCCCCGTCGACGCTGACGCATATCCTCGCGCGTTCATGTCGAGACGGCGCGAGGACTTGCGACGCAGACACGGCGGGAAAAGTCTGTCGCACTCAGCGAGGTGCGCGAGTTGCGCGTCACCTCGGTCGGCACGCGTGAATCGAAGGGCGAATCAGCGCGCATACCTTGACTTTTATCGCACGACTGTATATATGAGACAGCACAAGTGAGGGGCGCGCGGGACTCGAGCGGGGTTCGAGCTTTGCGTGCGGTCCGAGACAACGCAGTTGGCCGCAGCATCTCGTTTTCGAAGCTCATGGCGACCCGTATAATCGCAGCACTCCTCGTCGCTCGAGCTTCCATGAGGTTTACGCCTTAGTATTCCGAGCATGAGCCGCGTCGTCTTCCGAATGAGCCGGAGGGCAACCGCGAGAAACAGAATCGATCGGAGAGAGAGAAAGTCCCGAGACAGATAGAATGGATTCCGAGTTCCGTCAACCAAACAGACTGGTATTGTAAGTCTGAACGACTGTTTTGCAAATGCAGCGTACCGTCTAGCGGGCTAGCTGGATGTACCCAAAGGCTCTATAGGAAGTGAGGCAGAAGGGGGGAGAAAGGAACGACTCGGGGTGGAGTGAGCGTCAGGGGTCGTGAAAAGGAGTGGATACATGGGTTGTGGGAATCATGAAGGGGTACAGAAAGGCGCGGGAGTCGGACGAAACGCCGGCGTGAGGTCCGAGGCCCTTTGCGCAGCCGCCGGTGTCGGACGGTTTTCACGACCACGAAATCGGCAGTACTCCTTGGTCGTACGAGCCGAGAGCACCGAAGGCGCCCTCTGACAGGTCAAGCGAGCCGTATCCACAGCCAGGGCAGGTGTCGGCGACGGTGACGGTGATCGACTTGCCGGTCTGGGTGTTGGTCACCTGGAGCTGCTTGCCGCACCAGCCTCCTTGGCTCATCTGCGCCGCGTTCATCGCGCAGATGTACGCCGAGTCACTGTTGACGGTTCCGCAGCTGCCGGCGACGCCGCCCTGCGAGTAGAAGGTCGCCTGGCCGCTGTAGGATCCCGAGTTTGCGCTCGAGACCTGCTTCGCGGCGGCCTGGGTCGTCGTCGGCGCCACCCACTGCGAAGTGGTGGTAGTCGGGGCTACCCAAGCTTTAGTAGTGGTGGTGGTCTGCGGCGCGACCCACTTCGAGGTTGACGACGAGGAAGGGGCTGCCCAGGTCGAGGACGGCTTGTTGTCCGTAGACGAAGCTGCGGCGGACGAACTTTGCACAGCGGCGGCCGACGAGGACGACGGCGCGACCCGGGACGAGGACGACGGCGCGACCCAGGACGACGACGACGAAGATGGCGACGATGACGAGTCCGATCCAGTAAGAGCTTCCTTGGCGGCAGCCGTCTCGGTCGCGTTGGCGAAGCGCCAGTTGACGTACTCTGCACGTGATGGCGGACGTCAGTAGGAGCCCAGGCAGGAAAGCGATCGGTAAAAAGGCGACGCACCGAGGGTCGAGTTCTTGAGGGCGGCGAAGGCGCCGTCCGAGACCGAGAGGGTGTTGTTCTGGGTCGAGGCGTCGGCGACGAGAGCGGTGACGGTCTCGTTGGTGCCCGGGTTCGAGACGACAACAAAGTCACCGCAGTACGGCGAGACCGAGTCGAGCTTCGAGTCTGATAGGAGGCAGGAAGGTCAGCCACTGTTCTCGCAGCGGGATCGCCCAAAAGTAAACTCACAGAACTCGAGCGGGAGACCGACGACGACATCGCTGTCCTTGTTGTACCAGCCACAGGCGCCGGCGTTGCCGTTCATCTGGTAGCGCTCGATCTTCTGGTGGGTTTGGGTCGTGTTCGGGGTAGAGAGCGAGGCTTCGACAGTCGCGAGACTGATCGGAGCCGCCTCGACGGCAGCAAAGGCGGCGAGGGCGGCGAAGAGAGTAGCCGGGGCGAACATGGCGGTCAAAGGGAGAGACGGTGGAGGAGACAAAGACCAAAGACCGGAGTCGGACGGGAGAGACTGGGTGAAGGAAAGGGAAGAGAGAGGAGAGCCGGCTGAGGTCGAGAAGGCATCCTTGCCTGCATTCGCACCGGTGGGTTGCGTGTCGCCGGCGACACCGCGTGCGGAGGAGGATTGGGGGTGGTTGACGAAAAGAGGGCGGCCGAGAAGAGAGGGTCCTTGCATGTGCAACTTTTTCAGCTCGCGTGCCAGATCACGTCGATCGCAAATTGGAAGAAACTGCTCAGCGGGTCCCTGGAGCTCCACTTCGATCGCAAAACAGCCGTTCGTGAGGGCAAGCTGGATTCGCTTCCTGGTGAGGAGAGCGTGGGTGACCATCTCGTTCGATGCATTCTCGCCGGCGGGAGGCGAAGTTGGCAAGCCGGCGGTATAGATTGTAGCAGGCAGTCTCTTGGCCATATCTGCAGAAGCGATACATTGCCTGCAGCGCAGCTAGAAATAAGTTTGCGCAGATCCCTCAGCATGCTCTTCCTGGTTACTGCCAATTCCCGATTCTCTATTCACCCCTGATTAAACGCTATGTTGGCTTGTGCTGGCAGACTATGGCTAAATGGGCGAAATCTCCTCGCGCGAAAGGGCTCACGGCGATCCTCCGTTCTCGGAACCTGCCTTTTTGCGCCGAGGGTCGCCCTCGGCGACGTTGCCCGGTCGAGCTGGGAAAGCGTTTTCGAGGGTGGTCCCTTCACCCAAAGCGGACGCCGGCCGCGCCCCGGCGGACGAAATACGAACACGCACACACCTCGTCCGCCTCGCCACCTCCGCAATACCCACGTCGGACAAAAGGACCGCGAACGCTCGGCTGTTCGCAGCGTCAGCTGCCGCGCGACGCCCCGCCGGCGCAACCGCGGCGAGATGCATCGCCTTTGTCCAAGTACTTGTCCGGGGCGCGACTGCGTCGTCACTGCAAAAAGCCCGGGCCGCCGATGCATATAGCGAGCTTTCGCAGAGCTTCTCCATCACCAAAGAGAAAGGGGGTGGGAATACGCTGGCATTGCAAGCCCTCGCCTCGCAAGTTTTGCTGCGCCAAGATTGGAAGCTTTGCAACGCCTGAAGGCTACGGTTAATGCCGTAGCACGCGGTTCATTCATGAGCTGCGACTGCGAACTCTGTAGCGAAACTGCGTGAAAAGTCAGCTGCGAATCCGCGCCGCCTCGCAGAAAAGAGTGTCCTCGCCAGTTGCGTTGCCGACGGCTGCGGAAGATCAAGCTGAATTCGGCTCTTCTCGGTGTGTGACGGGGGTTCTTCCTCTACAAACGGGGCCGCGAATCCTATCATGCTTTCGCAGCTGCCGCGTCACGATTATCTTGCAACGGTCTCCCTCTCTAGGTCCGGGGTCGCTAAATGCTCTCCTCCCAAAGATCCCGCGAGCTGAGCGATCGCAAAGCATGAGAAAGTCGCATCGAGAAAAAGCTCGATCCGCCCGATTCGGCAATGGGTTCATACCCTCTTTTTTCTCCCGGCCTTGATCTATGTACTATGATCGTTGAGAAATGACGCGGCTGCGCGCGGGGCGTCTTCCTCGGGTAGATGAGGGGAGTGCGCAACGAACGCCGGAATATGGCTGGCGGGGCAGGGAGCGCGGTCAGGAAGGACTTTCCTCTGTCTCGAACGGCCAGCGGCGCAATTGGGTTGCGTCTACGCGCAAGCATCGTGATCTTTGCGGGCGAAGTCGCAAAGCGCCGATTCCACTGAGCGGGAGACCTAAAAGCCAAACCTGCGAAGCACAGCCTCGACCATGTCTCCTTGTATCAGACTGCACACTCCGCGGGTCGGAGTCGTTGATCACGCAGTGACGGTGTGTCTCAGACCCGTACAAGACTTGTAGTGCTCATGTGGGCGTGGGTCGAGAGAGCGCCATGCGGGCGACAGGCCGCGCAACGCTCGACCAAATCTTCCTTTGAAAGGAGCAACGGTCTTCTACATGCCTTCGCCGGGGTTCAAAAGGGTACGATAGCCCGCCTGGGTTCTTCAAAGACCAAAGACCGCATCAAAGTCCGAGGAGATACAGAGGCTGCAGGACAAGGTAACAGGATGATCAGCCACCGTGCGATCAGTGAGAAGTGACTCGCGCCCTAGCAGGCCTGCCATCTTCTCCCCGAATCGTGCCGTCTGCGGATACCAGCTCTGCCCTTTTACTCGAGCCGTTGGCCTGTTCGGGATGCGTTGCAGGTAAGACAGCAAGGCCACCGCGACCAAGCAGGTCTCGCACGCCGACTCGGGCTGATACAGCGGCCAGGTGACGTGGTACTCGCAGTGCGGCGCGTAGAGCATACCAGCAAGGCGTGGTGTCCTGAAGCCAAGAGTCCAGGTCGGGGAGTACGCGTTAAGCCGAGGCGGTACGGAGCGAGTAGCTGAGACGGGGCAACTTCGGGGGGACTGGCGAAGCGAGGTCTTCGTCGCCATAGCCACGGGAGGTGAGCAAGGTCATACAGCATTATATGGTGGACAACTGCAGCACACTGAGCCCGAGATGTGTCGTCCCTCGTGAGGCGGTGTAGGCGGAATCGACGGCCGCGAGAGGGCTGTACGTACGAGAGCCCAGCGAGTGTCTCTGCGCCCTGCCATGATCCTCGGGGCAGCACGTATTGAGTTCGGTATTGGTGAGCGTATAGTGAGTCGACAGGAATGGTCGACTCCGGCAATGCCGAGGCGAGGTGCTATCCCAGCTCGGGCCTCGTTGGGCGGTTCCCTAATTCGCAGCGAGAGAAGAGCCATAGTCTGTGTCTGTATCCACTTCACTGCAGAGAAGCACATGGTTACGATGTAGATGAGGCAAGCAGTAGCAAGGAGAGTGAGTGTGTATTTGGCTGTGGAATTGTCGCGGGCGCGGGTGAGCGGGAAAGGCGAGCTCTGCTGGCCGCGCGACCGACTCTGCGCCGGCTGCCGTGACTCGCTCCTGTTCCCCCGTCTTCGCACCTCACGAACGGTACGCCCTAGAGACTCGCATACAGGTCGAGTGAACTCTGCTGACTCGATACTACCCCTGTAACCCCTGACCCTGGCCCCGCGGTGACTCGTCGACGACTCGTTGTCCGACAAAAACTTCCTCGGTCGCGACTCCCCGTGCGCTACTCCTCGCCTCGCCAACTCCTCTCCCGCCCCGCCTCGCCGACTCGCGCGTGTATACGACAACTGCTCGGTTCGATTCGACTCCGTTTCGACCTGCCGGCCCGCCCCGACCTGAACCGACTCGTTGACGTCGCCCGATTCCCGCGCTCTGGTGCACTTTTCTCCCCTCGCCGACTCGCGTCCATCCGGAAACCTCCTTGCGTTCTCGCTCCCGTAGGCCGCCATGTCCAACCTCCGCTCCCAGAAGCGCCTTGCCGCGTCCGTCTTTGGCGTCGGCAAGCGCAAGATCTACCTCGACCCGGCCCACATCTCGGAGATCGGCAACGCCAACTCGAGGCAGAACATCCGCCGCCTCAAGAAGGACGGCTACATCATTGTCAAGCCGCAGGTCGTTCACTCGCGTGTCCGCGCCCGCGAGCACGAGGCGGCCAAGGCCAAGGGTCGCCACACCGGCACCGGTAAGCGCAAGGGTAGCGCCGAGGCCCGCATGCCGACCAAGGTCCTCTGGATGAGGCGGCAGCGCGTTCTCCGCCGTCTCCTCCGCAAGTACCGCGAGGCCGGCAAGATCAACCGCCACCTGTGAGGCCTCTTCCCACCTTCTCGTTTCCTTGCGCGTTAAGATACGGGCCGGTCCGTCGGGCGGGACACGAGGAAATTCAGGAGGGGCCAGTCGGGGAACGGACAGGCGCGCGCGAAGTCGGCGACGGGGATGTTGGGAAGGTCTGGTATATGAGAAGAGGACGGGCGGGCGGAGCGAGGGGAAGGACGGACAGGCGCGGGAGGAAGTGCCGGAAGCGAAGGGGACCAGCCCGCACGAGGATCTACGAACGGGTCGCTGACACGTTTGCCTTGCTTTCGCGTTCTAGCTACCACGAGCTCTACATGAAGGCCAAGGTGCGTTAACGCGGTTGCGACATTCGTCGAGATGACCCGGAACTGACGATTTGCGCACATTCGTAGGGTAACGTCTTCAAGGTTCGTTTTCGACACAACGGACGCGCGCTCGATCTCGCACATACTGACCTGACTCTCGCCTCGCCACCTTCTCGCGTAAACAGAACAAGGTCAGTCTCGCCCGCGAAGTCGTGCGCCATGAATGACCTCGGTAGCTGACGACTCGATACCCCCGCCAGCGCGTTCTCATGGAGCACATCCACAAGGCCAAGGCCGAGCAGAACCGCACCAAGCTCCTCGCCGACCAGGCCGAGGCTCGCCGCGTCAAGAACAAGGCCGCCCGCGAGCGTCGCGCCGAGCGCGTCGCCGAGAAGCGTGCTGGCATCACCGCCGTTGCCGACGAGGCGCCGGCGCAGGAGTAGACGCCCGAACTTCGTTTTCTTCTGTCGAGATGGTTGCAAGACCGGTCGTTCGCTTTCTGGGGACAAAAAACATACCAAGGACCTCTGGTCGCGGACTCTTTCTTATTGGGAGGGAGAGAAACGCGGGAGAGGTTCAGCTTGCGGCGGCCGAGCGGGCATTCTTCCATCTCGACAGCCCACATATCGCGATGGAGAGGCAAAGACAGTGAGAAACGAGGTATTGCTGCGGTGGCCGGCGAAATTGCTATTCGTACACCCTTCGTCGCCCACCGACCCTCTGCCGTTTCCGCCTCATCTCGCCGAGGTCGCCCTCGATCTCTTCGCCTCGGAGCGCCGACAAGCCCGCGAGACTCTTGCCAAACTGGCTGTACGTCCCGCTCTGGACGAGAAAGTGAGCCGGCGGCAACCCCGGTTGGGTCCTCCCGCCCGGTTTCCGCTTCCCGAGTGTGCCCGTCAACAATGACGCGGTCGGACCGACGCCCGATAGAGCCGAGAGGGTACTGCCGCTTGAGCCGGCGAGGGCTGTTGTCGAAGGGAGCAGGGACGCCGCGAGGTTGAACGGGTCCGCGATCCCCGACAGGCCGAGGAGCGACCCGAGAGCGGCGGCATCGACGCCTCCGTGACCGCCTGCTGCCGCCCCATTGAGGCCACCAGCGTTCGGGCCGTCTTTACCGTTCGAAACAGATTCGGAGGGGGACGCGGCGCCGTTCGAGCCGTTCGCGTGAGGACGCGACGAACCGCCGCCGCGGCCGTTTCCGCGCATCCTCCGAGTCCCGTGAGTCCGCTGCGTTTCCAAAAAGGTGTCTATCGAAGCGGGACCGAGTCAGCAAGCCCGAATCGCGAGTTGGCGCAGAGAGAGCGAAGGTGCACGCACCGATCGTGACGCCTTCGCCTTCCTTCTCCTCGAGGAGCCGTTTCCTCCGTTCCTCGACTCCCTCGACAAGTCGCTCTACCACGCCCTTGGTCGCCGCCTCGTACTCGTCCTCGATCCGGTCGACCTCGGCGTCGTAGAGCCGTTTCGCGCTCGCGAGCTGGTGCGCGTGAAACAGCCGGATCGCGAGTTGCTCGTGCGCGCGCTCCATCGAAAGGCGGTGCAGGGAGAAGAGGTACGGGACGGGATGCATGTCGGGGATGACGGGGTCGGTGAAGGGGAGGGAAGGTGGGAGTTGGCCGACGGGGATGGACAGGTCCGACGTTGGAAAGACGGGAGGCGGCAGCAACTCGTCGGCGGTTCGAGCATAGATCTCGGACAGGTCGTGAAAAATCCTGAAGGCAGTGCGATTCATAAGCCGCGAGTAGAGTAGAGGGAGACGAGGTGAGGAAGGGGGTCAGGACTCGATCGCTTCAGAGCAAGGCGGGGTCCAGGTTGAGACGAAGGCAACGAGCAGCGCACCTATCTCTGCGTGCGATCGTGTCTTCGTTCAGCCTGGTAACGCGGTCGACCATTTCTCGCCTCCGCTTGTCGCGTTTGCTCTCATGCGGAGGAGCGGCGGCGGCGGCGGCGGCGTGACCGTATGCTGAGTGCACGGCAGGTCGCAAGTCAGCTGACGAGACCGCAGGCGAGCGGGGTAACTGGAGCTCACCGTCATAAGGTGATTGCCCTGCATGCTGCTGCTGTTGCTGTTGCTGCTGCTGTTGGAGCGCAGACGACGGCGGCAAGTGAGCGAGTGACGAAGGACCGGCTTGTCCCGCCTGTCCGGTCCCGTCGTCGAGGCTGTAACCCATCGCAGGGTGGTAGTCGTGTTGCCACTGAGCTGCTCTCCCAGCCATTCTATACGTCGTGCTGTGTCTATTCAGCGGGGGATGAGCGCTGTTCAGTCTGCAAGTCGAGGCGATCTCTCGAGACTCGACTCCGCGGCCGGCCGACGGATCGCAAAGACAGGAGGAACCCCCTCTTAGAGTTCAAGTTCTCGCTTCGGCGAGTGAAGCGTCTGTATGTGCACTGCATTGCACTTTTATGCTGCATGTCGTGGTGGCCGCGCACCCATGATCGAAGATCCGACCCTCACGTTGGTACTCCCTTGCTCGATCGCCTCGCCGAAATCGTTGCTCATCCCCATACTCAACTCGAGCCCGCCTTCGACCTCGTTCTCCAATTCAGCCACTCGGTCCTTGACGTCGTCTCGGGCCCGGAGCGCAGAGAGGAGCGCCGTCCGAGTCTGTTTCAGCCGCTCAAAGTCGGGGTTCGGGTGCGCCGACGTCGAAGAGTCGAACGACCCGATCGTCATCAACCCGCGGAGGCGCAGGTTCGGACACTTGGTCAAGATGTGCACGGCAACGTCGACGACCTCGTTCGAGCTCGAGCTCGAGCTCGACTCTGACTCGGAAGAGGCAGACAGGGCGGGCAGGCCGGCTTTTTGCTCTTCGCCCGACGTGTTGATCTGGATAAAGATGTTGAGCGGCGCTGACCGCGGCGGAGACAGAGACGACAGTGTAGACTGGAGCTGGTTCGCCGCCTTGACCGACGTGAGCGTCTCGATCGCAAACAGGTTCGGGATGGCTGCAGGAGAGCGACATCCGGCAGGTCAGCTTGTGCCCTTTGCCAATCGAAAGGCCAGGCATCTCGCAGCCTGGAAACGCACAGGCGAGCATCTTGCACTTGTTGGACTGGAGTGCGCCGATAAAGTGCCACGCAATGTCGTCGGGGAGCTGTTGCACACGGAGAAACAGCATGACCGCAGTTTAGCAACGGTGGACTTCCGGGCTGGACGCTGTGCACGACTCGCCTCTTTCGCCTTGGCTTCGAGCTCTTGCGGGTAGTTCTCTCCGCAGTGCCGGATCCCGTGGTCGTACAGCGCCTTGATGTCGGACGACGGTTTCAACTTTGTGACGACAACGAGTCGCGGCTGCACTTGTCGCCAGAGATCCGTGCCCGATCAGCTCGGAGATTGTTTCAACATAGCATACAGGGAGCCTTTCGCGCACCTTGGGACCCGGTCCTCGTTTCTGCGTGGCGTGGTCGACCTGCTTTGCGATTTCCTCATAGTTGTGAACGAGTTCTTCGGCTCGCTCGGCCGTAGCGGGTTCGACTGGCATGGCGGAACGAGTTCGGGTAGCGAGAGTGCGAGTCAAGTGAGGTAGTGAGCGTAATTGAGAGCGTATAGCGAGCATAGAGAGGCGCGGGAAACCGAACTTTGATCGGCTCCGGCCGAGAGAAGTTTCGGCGCAAATGACCGGCTCGTCCTCTTCCCTTTCCCTACGCTCGAGCGACAGACTATCGGGATATGACGGAGACTCACGAGATTGATTGGGACAAGTACATCTCGGAGACGGGCAAGCGATGGCAGCCGAGCGCGAGTACGTTCCCACTCTCTGTCCGCTACGGACGAACGAACCCCTCTCGGCGACCTCCTCGCAGAGCTGTGCACGGCTGAGCACGTCGACATGTTTCACTCTCGATCGTGCTGACTTTGATGATCCGCTGCGCACAGTTCGTGGCTTGTTCCCGCTCGGTCAGTCCCTTGCCGACTTGGTTGACTCGCTCGTCTGCTGCCGGCGCATCTCGCTGACCTCGCCCGTGACACGCGCAGAAAAGCGACCAGGCATGATCTCGTTCCTCGCGGGCAAGCCGAATGCCGACACGTTCCCGTTCTCGGCAATCAAAGTCGACCTGAAACCCCTGGTCCGGCACTCTTCGCTCCTCTTGCACGGGGTCTCTCTCTCGGCACCGTCACTGACCCGGCTGCCTTCTGGATGCGCAGATTCCCGGCGATCCCGTCGAGACGCTCACGATCGAGGCAGACGCGCTCTCCGAAGGGTTGCAGTACGGCGCGACGGCAGGCTTGCCCGCCCTGAACCATTGGCTCGAGAACTTGCAGGAGGTGCGGCACAAGCGGCCCAAGGACGGGAGCTGGCGCGTGACCCTCGGAAGTGGGAGTCAGGACCTCCTCAACAAGGCAAGTCGTGCGCGGCCTTTGGGTTTGCGGTCTCCGCTCAAGTTGTCGTCAGCTCAAGCTTGCTCACGCGCGCGGTCTATTCGCAGGCGTTCTGCTCCCTCGTCAACGACGGCGACTCGATCTTGATGGAAACGCCGGTCTACTCGTCGGTCATTGCTCCCTTACTCAGCTCTCGTAGATGCAAACGAGCACTGACATTGCTTGCTTCAGCGGTACCCTCGGCCTTCTCAACCGTTTCACCGTCAACTTGATCGGTACGGTAGCGTGCTTGCTCGATCTACAGCGAGCCTCAGGGTAATAGACTGACGGGTACTTCTTGCAGAGGTCCCGGTCGATATGCAAGGAATGGACCCTGCGGCGCTCGAAGACACGCTCGCCAACTTTGCTACTAAACACCCCGGGAAGCCGTTCCCGAAGCTCCTTTACACCATGTGGGCTCGTCACTGCTTCAAATCAGCTAGCTCGCTTGGTACTAACGTGAACGGACCATGTCGACAGCCCGACTGGTTCCAACCCGACGGGAGCGACGGCTCCCCTCGAACGGCGCAAGGCGATCCTCGCGCTCGTCCGGAAATACAACCTGCTCCTGCTCGAGGATGACGCGTACCACTACTTGTCGTTCGACCCGGATCACCTCGTCCCGAGCTACTTTGAGCTCGAGGCGCAGGACGGCGGTCAAATCGGCCGCGTCGTCCGGTTCGACACGTTCTCAAAGATCCTCAGTTCAGGTGCGTTCTTCACTCGCATTTTCACTCTGTGAGATTAAAGACTCGCCTGCGCTTCTCCGGCTGACTTGCGATCACCGGCAGGCATGCGACTGGGCTGGGCCACCGGTCCGAAACAGCTCCTCGACGTGATGGACTTGCACTCGTCCAACACGAACCTGCAGCCTTCGTGAGCCATCCCTGCATGCTCTACTGTATGGCCATTACTGATCCACCCCGCTTTGCATCCCGCAGCTCCACCACGCAGGCGATGGTGATCGTCCTCCTCAACAAGTGGGGCATCGACGGGTTCCTCGCGCACACCCGCCGTGTCGCTGCCTTCTACAAGCAGAAGCTCGACATGTTTGAAAAGATCGCGCACAAGTACTTGGACGGGTTGGCGACTTGGGTCAGCCCCGAGGCGGGCATGTTCGTGAGTCTCTTGAGATCCTCTTCGAGCAGATGGCGGCGACTGGACCGCGTGTTGCATAGTCTTGTGCCTGTCATGCTCGCAGTGAACAAGGAGCCGAATACTGACTTCACGTTTGCATGCAGCTCTTCCTGAACCTGAACTTGACCAAGGACGGCACGCCGGGCGATTCGTCCGCCTTGATCTCGACGACCGCGCTCGAGAAGGGCGTCCTCGCCGTACCCGGCATCGGCTTCCTCCCGAACTCGGGCGTGTCGTCCTATGTCCGAGTGTCGTTCTCGCTCGCGACCGAGGAGGACGCCGAGACTGGCTTTTCAAGGTTGAGGGAATGCATCCTCGAGGCGCGAGGGGAGAAGTCGGCATAGACGGGACAAGACGCACCTGCAATACAGTCCGACCGGCTTATAGACTATCCTCTCCTAGCTATTTCTGTGTCCCTAACTGCTGACTTTGCTCGGCCGCGGAGTCGGGACGCTCAGTGAAGGTCGTGCGTTCTCTCTCCGTTCCATCACGCTCTCGCTTGCCCTCTCCCCTTACATCCTCGCTCTCTCTCTCGGTGAGTACGTTTCACGCGTCTTCACAACAGACCTCAGCGCGCTCACTATCAAGTTGGCCCTACCCCGCACAGCACGCGCCTTTCCCGCTCCGCTCGGGAACGTGAACGGCCCCACTCAAGCACTCGGCGCCCAGCGTACAGTTCAAGCCGCAGCAGCCCACGCAGTCTCGCACGGGCATGCGTATCGTCTACCTGAACGTCGTGAGTAGCATGCGGGCTCGGTCCGATATCCGCGCTCGGTCGGCCAGACGAGCTGAACGACGTGACTTGGCATGACAGGATGGCCTCGAGCGCTTCCTCCAAGCAAAAGGGTGAGACGGGGCGAGTTGTCAATCCGCAAAGCGACGGTGACTTACTCCCGTCGTACATGCGTCAGGCGCAGCCTGAAGTCGTGGCTCGACTCGCTCGGCGCGGATGTCGTCGCTCTCGCTGGTACGTCGACTCGTCTTCTGCTCGTTCGGCGCGAACCTCAAGCCGCAAGAGGACGGGGAACCAGACTGATGCAAAGACTTTCCCTCACGCAGAGGTCAAGATCAAGTCCAAGCAGAACGAGAAGCTCTTCGACTTGCCCCGCTCTCTATTTGAGGTCCAGGACTGGGACGTCTACGAATCACTCTGTTCCTGGGTTGACGCCAGGTATGGTCCTTTGTTCGGCATGGTCGCATACGTCAGGCGTGCAACCTTGACGCCGAAGAATGCGGAAAAGAGCCTTATGTTGGGCAAACGAAACAAGGAGCTCAAGGAAAGGGATCGCATCGGCTGCTACCCGGATTTCGACGAACTCGGCATCACCGACAAACAATTGAACTTCGTGGATGGAGAAGGCCGTAACCTCGTGATCGACCTTGAGAGTTTCGTCCTGATCCTTGTGTGCGTATTCGGTCTCTCCCGGTCAGTTCTGTTCAGCGCGGCAGCTCATCCGGCTCTCGCTTCCACCTACAGGTATATGCCTAACTTGACGGAGAAAGACCAAGACACGTCGAGACGCAAAGCCAAGGACCTTGCGGCCGTACACCGAGCCGCTGTCGAGGGTCGGGCACGGGAGCTTGTCAAGAAGGGCATATCGGTTCTGATCATGGGAGACTTCGTTGAGCCTCTTTCTTTTAGCTGGTGTCCAGTGTAGGGAATACTGACAGATAGATAGAGGGCAGAACTTCCCGCCGACGAACGCCGACGGTTGCGTCTCCGACGAATGCAAGCGTGCAGGGCAAGCTTGGTACGCCGACGTCACCTCGCCTAGGGACCTCGGACTCGTCGACCTTCACAACCATTTCCATTCTCGAGCCCGAGGCCGCACCTGTACGTCCTCCAATCTCGCTTCGTACGCCCTGAGAGAACATGACTGACGGAATCTCGTTTGGCAGACTTTGGGTACGCCGCTTCTCCAGACGAAAGACATTCAGCCTTCTTGGACTCTTTTGGCTGATTGCCAATCGAACCACGAGCAGCAGCAACCAGAGCGAGGGGACCCGCATCGACTTGGCTCTCGCCTCGCCGGACCTGCTGCCGCTCATTGTCGACGCCGGCATCGACTCGACCGAGCACGACTCGGACCACCGGCCGATCTTTGTCGACTTCGTCCCTCATGCGCGCCTCGCCACTCCGGATTCCGCTGACGGAACGCTGTCTCGACCGAGGATCGTCCGCGACCTCGAAGAGCGCCTTCGCCGTCAGTCGGGCATCTTCTTCGCAGTGCCCAAGCAACCTACCTCCACCGGCCACTCCCGTCAAGCATCTTCAAAGAAGCCGAAGACGAAGGCGGGCAGCAAGAGCACTCCGCCCGGCGCGACTTCGTCGCATTCGCCCTCGTCGCTGATGTCGGCAGGCGGTTGCCCCATGCTTGACCTGACTGCGGACTCGAGCGACGAGGAAGAGCGTACTCCAACGAGCTCGGTCAAACGCAAGAGCCGGTCGACGAAGGCGTCGTCGGTGTCATCCTCGTCGCCGAAGAAGAAGAGCCGCAAGACCTAGTCCGGGCGGCCTCCTCCCATCGCTTTTCCACTTTTCGCCTTTGTGTAGCTCGCTGTTTTGCCTCATGATGTAACATTCTTGCTTGATGCCAGGGTGTCCTAGCTTCTTCGCCTTTCGAGATAAATTTCCTCGGCTGCCCGTTGACATCTTGCGTCGCGAGTGTTTTGACATCGACGTCACTCGCTTAACTGATCGCGTGAGAAGCAGGCGTGCAGTCGACTACGCGGCTGTACTGGCTACGTGTCATTGAAGCCGCCGTGCCGGACGCTCTGTGCTGTGTGCGCCGGGTACAGAGTCGGACGACGACCCCCGCTTTCGTCGCTCTCAAGTGCGCTTGACACGCACGCGCTAGGCTGTCAAGATGAGGCTCATCACATGGAATGTGGTATGTACAAGGCCTGTACGGTTCGCGGCGGTGCATAGGCTGACGCGAGCTCTCGTGGTCGGACAGAACGGGATCAAGCCGATGATCCAGTACCACCCGTCAGTCCGCCGCTCAAGGGGCACCTGAGGCTACAGTAGAGCGAATCGGGCTGATCAAGACCACGTGCGACTGCAGCTGGAACCAGAAGAAGACATACGAGGGCATCATGGAGGACCTCGGCGGCGACATCATCTGCATCCAAGGTACGCAGACTCTGAAGCTGCACAGTATCAAGCGGCTTCGCTCACGGGCACAAGTGATACAGAGACCAAGATCACGCGCGCCGGGATGGCTAAGGAGATGGCCTGCATGTCGGCGTTCGACTCGTTCTACTCGTTTTACCGCCGCTCCGTCAAGGGCGTCCACGGTACTGCTATCTTCACCAAGCGGGACGTTGTCGTCCCGATCAAGGCCGAAGAAGGCATCGGTTCGTCGCTGCTGCCGTCGGATATGGCCGTGCCCGACCGCATCGGTGGCTACCCGCTCAGTTCCGAAGTCGACATGGATTACAACAAGATGAAGGATCTCGATATGGAAGGGCGTACGACCATCGTCGACTGCGGTCTCTTCGTTCTCATCAACCTGTGCAGTGTACCAAGTCTCGAGACGCGGTGAGCGGTTCCTGACGATCATCGCGATCCGCAGGTACTGCCCGGCCTTGACGAACGAGGACCGTCTCCCCTTCAAGAATGACTTCGACGCCATGGTCGACCGCCGCGTGCGCAACCTGATCAAAGCCGGTCGCGAAGTCATCGTCGTCGGCGATCTCGTAAGTCAGACCTTTGACATTGCGATGTACAAGATCATCTCGCCGAATTGACATTCTCCGTCGTCTAGAACATCTGCGCGTCTGATCTTGACACCGTCGAGCCGACGAAGCGTGCCATGGATCAAGGTCTCGAGAACTTCACCGACTTCCCGCCGCGCGCGTGGCTGCGCGACTTTGTTGGATCGGGAGGACCGATGATCGACATCACGAGGAAGCTTCACCCAGACAGGCTCGGCATGTTTACTTGTGCGTATACGGACTTGCGGTGACTTGATCGAGCGGTGCTTGATGACGCTCTGAACGCTCCAGGCTGGGACACAAAGACCGAAGCGCGGTTCGTTTTTGTGCGCTTCGCTTCGTCCGCTCCCTTCCACTGACTCTCGGCTCTTTGGTCTTGCAGTAAGACGAATTACGGCGCTCGCCTCGATTACATCCTCATCACGCCGAACCTGCTGCCCTGGGTCAAGGATTCCGACATCCAGCCTCAAGTTGTCGGGTCCGACCACTGCCCGGTCTATGTCGACTTCCATGATGAGATCGATGACCCCGTGCGCGGCAAAATCAACCTGTGGGACTTGATGAACCCCGGAAGGCAGCCGTCGGACACGCCGCCGCCGCCGCCCGCCTTTGCCGCTCAGTTTTTCAGCGAGTTCTCGGGCAAGCAGAAGACTCTTCAGGGTTTCTTCGTCAAGAAGGGCGACCTGCCGTCGACTGCGCCCAAGCCATCGCCGTCGCCTTCGCCGGCCCCTGTGGCGACAGCCGCCAAAGGTTCCGTCTCCGTCTCGCCGGCCCCGGTCCCCGCTCGTCGCGCTTCGAGCAGCCAAGACGCCGCGAAAGAGTCGAAGCCAACGAACGGCTCGAAGAAAGGGAAAGAGCGGTCGGCCACTCCGCCAGAAGTCAAGAAATCGGGACAGCAAGACTTGTCCTCCTTCTTCAAGCCTCCCGCCGAACGGCCCAAGAAGAAGCGCAAGAAGAGCAAGACTGGAACTCCTCCGCCTGCCTCTTCGGCCAGTTCGTCGCGCTCGAGCTCACGTCCGAAGCCTTCTCCATCACCTGCGTCGACCTCGCGCGATGGCCAAGAGCGGGAGGTCCTCATCCTCGACGATGATGATGATGACGAAGATGCGGTTCTGGACGCCGCGGCTCGCGCGAACGCTGTCGCAGAACCCTACAATCCGAACGCAGAGTCTGCGTCTGCGTGGGCGAGCATCTTTGCCGCCAAGCCGCCGCCGCTGTGCGAAGGTCACAACGAGCCGGCGCGCATCTTCACGACTAACAAGCACAACGTCAACAAAGGCCGCCGCTTCTATCTCTGCGCGAGGTCGGTCTCGTGGATGACGCTCCCTGTTGACGCTCACTGAACCCCGCGTTCCCCTTTTCAGGCCCGTCGGACCTGGCTATGACCAAGGTCAGGCAAAGATTCACGTCGACCCTCAATACCGCTGCAACTTTTTCGAGTGTGCGTGTCCTCGTGTTGTGCTCGACCAGTAGCCGGACTGACCTTCATCAGTTCGTACAGGGGAGACGAGCGTCAAGCGTCCGCCAGGCATGGTACTATCTTCGGCAGCGAAGAAGCAGAAGAAGAACCACGCGTAAATTCAGGAGGCGAGCTTGCTTGATCCGTCTATTCCTTCGTACATAGCAGTACTGTTGCTTGTAGTGCCATTGCATGCATTCTATCCCCGCTTTACAACAAATCACCTTGCCTTCGCGCCGCGCAGTCGCAGCGCGTCGAGCGCAGAAGGGCGAACCTCGGTGTCCGAGTACTCGCTGCATCGGTGACGAGTCAGTACAGCGGTACGAAGCGGTACAATGCAGCTGAGCTCACCCCGGCAGCCACGGAATCAACCACTTCCACCAATTATTCCCGAACGCTCTTCGCATGTTCTCTGTTCGCCCAAAGTCGAACAAGGGAAAGTCCGGCTCGACTCGCAGTATCATACCACCGGCTGCTTTCGCATCCTGTGCAACGTCGGTAGGTATCCAGAGCTGTAGGCGTGCGTCGTATCGTGACTTGATGCCGAGCGGTTCTCGCTTGACTTGCAACCGATAGCTGCGAGCCCGCTCGACCTGAACCGTCGAGAGTCCGTTTGCTGCGTTGCGAGCTACGACGACAATCACTGTGAAGCACGGTGCGAGTGTGAGCGCAGTTTCGCGCTGCCAGTAGGCTCAGGACGCACTGCTGATCGCGATGAGGAGGATGAGGCTCGCTGAGAATGCGATGACGAGCGTGCTCAACCTCGGATCCGACAAGGACGAATTCTCCGCTCCTTGAGTCCAAGCTGAAGAGGCGGGCGATAGGTGGAATTGCTGGTAGCCGAGAAGAACCGCGCCCGCGTATCTGCCAAGTAGCCTAATTGTCAGCTACTGCTCACTCTCGAGGAGTCTGCAAAGCAATGTACTCACCGCCAGATCGGTCCACCGAGCCAGCTGTACCATCTAGACCACCACGCGCTCGTCAGAGCGTCCGTCGACCAAGTTGATGCCGTAACGAGCCGGAGAGCCTGCAGCTGAGCCGGCAAGAGCGGCGCCAATCCGAGGCCGAGAACGATCGCCGCGTACAGGACAAAGCAGAAGAAAGCTTTGTGCGTTTCGGCGTCGATGCAGTTGTCCATGAAGGCGCAGTGGTGGTCGAAGACTGGGCGACAGGTTCCGCAGTCGCGGCAGTGACGAGTCCGGATGCCTTGCCAGGCTCCCGCGCATCGGTCGCGGTAGCACCGGATGGGATCGCCTGCATCGTCGCAAGCGAAGAGCTGGTGGACCGGCGCACTCAGCGGCAAGATCTAGCAGAATCGAGCAGGGCGGACCGACGCACTACTTGTCTCTCCACAATTGCCCCTGGCGGCTCCTTGTTTGTCGGCGGAGCTCGCGAGTGCAGGTAGACTTTGGCGTACGAGAGCAGCGTCATGCCGAGGGCAACGTGCATGGTCAAGGCGTAGACGATGCCGCAACCTCGACTTGCGGCGGCCACATGCGGGGCTGACGGAGGCGTAAGCACAGCGGACTCGCGGAAAAAAGCGACCGTGAAACTCACTGATGCGGTAGAGGACGAGCTCCCAGCCTTTCCAGACAAAGACGAGCAGGATCAAAGGGATCGCCTTGCCAAGCCAGACGTTCGGTCGCTTCCAGCGAGCATTCGGCGGACCTGCTGACGGGCTCATGCCCGCTCGTACGGAGTAACCCTTCAGGGACCCATCTTGCGTCTGAGCGGGGCGCATAGCGGAGGGTGCGACATGCGTAGAGCGGAAAGAGGCAAGAACGAGAGCGCGTCATCGGGCGACGAAAGCGTCCTCGCCCTGTGAGGGCAGAAGCATGGTCCCTTTCGTATACGACGGCAAGCATGTCAAGGTGGATTTCTGTTGGAGCAAGAGAGCCTAAACGGCGCGTGCCCGCCAGAAATGAAGAGCTCATCGCCTCGCGAAGTTTCACGTGCTTGAGCCCAGGATAGCTCAAGATCTACTCTAGCTCGTCTATCGAAGACCGAATCCTTCGCTACACGATGAGAAGAGACAGTCAGCGAAATTGAGGAGAGTTAGCCGAGCAAGGACCCGTGCAGCTCACGAATCGCTCATGGCACGCCGCAGCATCGCTTCCATCTTGTCGCGCCCAGTGTATCGGTATACGCTCAGCGTGTTGAAGCAAGTATGGCTTTGTGGGAAGCGGTCGCAATCTTCGCCGAGACACTGCAGCTTTAGCTCGAGCGAGGTGATGCCGGTCGCCGGAAGTCGGTCCGATGCCGTGATGAACGCGAGGAGCCGTCGCTGCTCGTCCGGCGTGAAAGACGCGAAGGCCGCCCAGAAGTGCCTGCGTGGAGGATCCTGTTCAACCAACAAGCGTGCAAATTCGGCCAGGAATGGACATACTCGATCGCAGGTTCCGTCGACGAGAAGCCTTCGTAGATCGTCACGGCGCGCAAAGCGTCGACATCGAGCTGTTCCGGCGATCCGCGTATAACCAGCTCGAGCTCCTCGGCGCGGAAGAGCGAGAGGGCATTGCCGGCGCAGACTTCGGCGAAGCCCTTGGCGAACGAGGCGAACTGGTCTTCTACGCAGCCGAGTAACAGGAAGTCGACCATACGCTCGACGTATTCTACGCGATCGGAATTGGTAAGAGACTGAGTACTCCGTAAGCTCCGAGCCCGCTCACCTTGCCTATTTTCGCCGTCGACCACCATGTCACTGCCACCTTCGACCAGGTCGACCTCGACCGTCTCGCCCCAAGCCTCGTACTGTCCGACGAACGTCCGACAAAAGGTATCGGCGACTTCGTCTGCCGGATGCTCAAGCAGTTGCTGTAGTCCCCGGGCAAGTGACGGGTTCAGGCCGGCAAGATCGGCAAGTTCCAAAACTGGCGTGTTGGCGGCGAGAAGCTTGTACGTCACCTAAAGACTTCTGAGTCAGCTCCGAGAGCAAGGGATGTTGTAGACCGGTGGACCTACCGGCGGCAGAGGCAGGTCCAGATTGGCACCGTTAAAGAGGGCGAGTCCGACCACGACGCCGACGAGCCAGAAGTCGTCCTCCATTCCGACCGCGCCCGGGTTGAACCAAACAAACTGCGACTCTTCGTCGGCGAGGAACATGCCAAACTCTGGGTTAAAGAGCTTTCGACATAAGAGGAGGAACCACTCCTTCCGCAAGCCGCCTGCGTCGATGCCCTCCTCGTCTTGCCATTTGACCCGTAGCGGCTTTGTGAGCCCACGGTGGTTGAGCGAGATCTGCAGAAGATACACAAGTCAGCCAGTGGCCGGACCCGCCTTCGTCGACCTGTCCGACTGACCTGCTGCAGACTGTCGGCCACGAGATGCTCCCGCCGAATCGTCAAATTCAAGAAAGGCGATTCGGCTTCTTCTGCCGAGAGGTTTGCTCGGTACGCCTCATTCGTGCGTTCGATCTGGGTCGGGCGAGCGTGCGGGTCAGCTTGCGGTCTCGCTGCATGAATAGCAGACGGAGATCACCATCTCGCGCTCGCCGTCGTAAGTGAGCAGTAGAATCTTGGCGCCGAGCGAGAGCAACAAGGGATACTGACAGAGCGAAAAAGTTCTGAAGAGCATGCACCGTCAGTTCCTGCCTCCTGCGCGTTTACCGATAGCCTCCGAGACTTACACGCGAGTCGTCTCCCAGGTCTCAAAATCCGCAAAGAGAGCTGCTGGACCGAGCGAGTCGATCAAAGTGACGTAGAAGGCGGTCAGAGGGACGCGGCGGTGCTTCTCGTTCGCTGCGACTGCCAGCCCGAGACGAGTCAGCTTGTATCGCGTTTGACAGGTCAGGAGCGAGGCGCGACTCACACAGTAGACTCGCGACTCGCGCCGCGGACCGGACTTGCCAGTCATCGGTGTACGAAGCGGGTCGATCGGCAGCGATTGCGGCGGCGATTCGTTGCGAGAGAAAGCTGCAGACGAGCTCGACTTTTTCGAGCAGGTCTGCGCTCGGATACGATGGCGAAGAGAGGTAGGTGACGAGGGAGTGATGAAGAGTGTTTGGCAGATTCGAGACACTGCAGGAAGGGACGAGTCAACATTGCAGTCGTGGGAGGAGCTTCAAGCGGGATACGCACAGTCCGATAAACCTAGCAAGGAGAGCTTGTCGCGACTCTGCTGACCCCGCAGCGTCGCCGAAGAAGACGGGAGCCTCGAACAGCGAGATGAGCCAGCTGCCGTCGCTGTCGAGTAACGTCGGTCCTGGCCGCCGCAACAATCGCTCGATGCCGCTCCGCATGCATTCCGCCACCGCCGGGCGGACTTTGGCGATCCGATGTAGCCTGCGTAAAGCGGCCCGAGATGGAAGCCTCCGCCGGGTGCTTCCAATGCCCGAGGCGACGGCTCCTGGAGGACGAAAGGACGCCTCGAGGGACGGCAGGTTGGTGAATGCAGTTTCGAGCGCCTCGAGCAAGTCCTGTTCGGCGTCGCCTGCAGCTGACTCGCTCGGTCCATTCGATGTATTCCGAAAACTGATTCGATCGAGTTCTGCAGACAATTGGGAGACTCTGGTCGTCTCTTTGTCGAGCCGGTCGAGTAACTCGAGCAGCCTGAACTCCTGGACAGGCTTCGCTTCGGGAACCGGAACGCCTGGCAAAAGGCAGCATGTCTCGAGTAAGCACCTTGTACGAATGGCACTGAGTCCAGTAGCAGGCGAAAGAGGAAGAGCGACGGAGCGAAGCGAGTCGCAAAATGGACGCACCGTCGGGTGCCTTCCCCCTGCGAGCGTCTTCGGACAAGTCGACGATCTGGTCGCAGACGGTGCAGCGGAAGCTCGGACTCGCTCGCGGGTACCTGAGTTCGGTCCCGCAACAGCAGCACGTTGCGGTCGTCAGCAGGACTGCCGGACTCGCCGGTCTCGAGGCAGGCGGAGTCGGACCCGATTTCTTGGCCGGCGAGTCATAGTAGGACCTGCCCTTGAAGGGGGGAGCTTTGCGAGTGTGGAGGCTGCGAGGCGAACCTGAACCAAAGGCGTAGAAGGAGCCGGAAGCAGACCACGGCGAAGTGAGCGGAGGTCGAACCGGCGACGACGACGAGGAAGTCGACGCTAGGGGCTGAGCGGGCAAGGCTGCCGGAGGGTCACCAGGTATGCCTGCTTTCTGCGAGTCCATCTCGTTGCCAGAGTGAGGCGTCAGAGAGCGAAAGGGAGAGGATTCGAGTCTCGCTCGTCGTCCAACTTTCGCGAGTCTATCGACAACTTTACACTCTTGACTCTACACTCCGCTACCATGCGAGCAAACTTCTGGCAGCTAGTGACGGCAAGTTACTCGACTCGAGCTCGTGTCCCGGGTAATTGGCGCTGACCTGCGTCGTTTCCCACAGTTGCTGCTCGCCTCGCTCGTGTCGAGTGTGTACGCCGCAGACTTGAGCGGCTTGATCCCGTCCGCTAGCAGCTCGGCGGCTTCGTCGTCGTCGGTGTCATCAGCATCCGTATCCTCAGGAGCATCCTCGGCTGCGTCTTCAGCCTCGTCAGGGTCGTCCTCGTCCGGCAACAGTACTCAACCGGCGTCGTCGACCGCCTCTCTCGCCACTTCCGTCTCGCAATCCGTCATCGTCTCGCAATCCGTGTCGGTCAATGGCAGCCGGACCGTCACGATGAACTACACGAGCACGTCGCTCATGACAATGACGACTCCGCTCACGACGGCGGCGACTCCGACAGAGCTGGTCTCGATTACGGCGTACGCTCCCGGTCAAACAGTGTCGGGCGTAGCGGTCGGTCCGAACGACGGGTGCGTCTCACGCCGGGAGCTGTAATGAAGATGCACGCGATTGATCCGAGAAATACCCCTCACAGTTATATCGCCGGAGCAGGTCGCGCCCAGGTCGCCGTCGCCGGCAGTCTTGGGTCGGCCCTCGTCGCCGCTCTCGCCCTGCTCGCGTGATGTCTTTCCTCTCTCCTTACTTCTTGACGACCTCGCGCGACCATGACGACAACAGACACTTTTTCGTTTCTTATGATCTCCCTTAATCCCACGGCTTTTCACGGTCATTGTAGCTTCTTTCTCGTGCACCGCCCCTGCTCTCTCTCTGTCTCGATCAGCTCTCCCTATCGTCTGCTCTTTACACTCATACGATGGCCAACAAAGCTGCGATGAAGCGGAAAGCTCCTACTGGTCCTCCCGCGGCGAGCAAAGGCAAAGGGAAAGCAGTCGCGCTCGTCTCGACCGGCTCGGCGCAACCTTCGAGGAAACGAGCCAAACTCGCCGCCGGCAAACAGTCAAACAGGTACATCGAGGGCGGCTCCCAAGCTCGACAGGCTCTTGGACTGACTTGGTCGGAATTGCAGACCGCGGGCGGATCTCATTGCCAGCGATTCGGAAGGAGACGACTTGGAAGCCAACTCGCCGACGGACCGCGATCAAGGTCAAAACGATGCACACGACGCTCAAGCCGCCATGCTCGCCGCTCTCGAAGCGCACCAAGCGAGCTTCTTTAGCGACGCGCTCCCTTTCGCCAGTACGAGCAGTGGGAATGGAGCAGGACCGTCAAAGAAAGAACGGACGCTGGCAGCGACGCAGAAGAGCGTGTGGGAGATGGACGACGACGACTTTCTCGACGACGCAGACGACGACGACGATGAGGATGACGAGGAGTCGCAGGAAGAAGGCGAGCAGACAGGCGGGACGGGCAGCGCCAATAAGGCAGCGCGAGGTGAGTAGACAGCCAGATCCCCTCTAGGTGCTCCTCTCGCCCTCAGTCTGACCCTGTTGACGCCCGTACAGCATCCTCAGCGACCGTTGTCGCGTTTGTCGAACCCGGTCGAGGACCGGCTTCGGCTCTCTCGGCAGGCGAGACAGCCGCTCCTGCCATGAGCAAACGAGAAATGCGCGACTTCAAGGTGTGCTTTGGCCGAGCCACGGGCGCTTTCATCGGACGCGGTCTCTGACGTTGTGCACACAGGCTGGCAAGGTGAAAAACCTGCACGTCAAGCCGTCGATCGCCGACGCGCACAACGTGAAATACGTCGGTGGCAAAGCGGCCAAGCAGAAGGCGGCTGCTGCCGCCGGTGACACCAAGGCGGTCGCTTCCCTCGAGAAGCAAGCCGAGGAGGAAGTTGAAGAGTCGTGCGTCCTGAGTTGCTCCCTTCTGTACCGGCAGAATCTGGAGCGCTGACGCTTTCGTTCTGACTGGACAGGCACCTCTCGAAACTCGACTCGCACCTTTCCTCGCTCATCCAGCCCCTCACGTCTGGCACAGGTGGTGCCTCACTGCCCGATCTCCTTCGCGAGCTCCCGATCGCCTCGTCCAAGCCGCTCAAGGGTCACACGCCACTCCCGAAGAACGCTCCCCGCATGCTCCGCCGCGGGCAGAACGCGGCGAACCTCAAGCGCGCCCAGGCCCGCGATGATGCTGCCGGGTTCGGCAAGGGTGCCAAGAAGGGCGCGGTCGGAATGGGCCGTGAGGCGTTGTCGCTCAAGGAGAAGCGAAAGGCCGAGGGTGGCGACAAGCGGCAGCGTGGTATCGGCGCGGCGGCGGGCAAATGGGGCCGCGGCCAGATCAGCTTGTCCAAGAAGGAGATCCGGAGCATCAACGGGCCCGAGTAGGAGCTCTAGGGTATGCACGGCCATTTCTATTTCAAGTCTGCCTCTGGTCGTTCAGTCCCACTGTCAAGCGTGTCGGGGTCAGCTCAAGTGCGCATAATCACCCACAATGAATAGACGCGCTCACCACGAGAGGTTCGTTGCCCTTGCGCTCTGCTTCTCGCCGTGCCTCGTCGGCGCGTCCGCCGTCTTTGGCTTGCCGCTCGAGCTGCTGCGTCAATTTGCCTCCGTTCTTGGTCCCTCGGCTCGCCGACTGCAAGGTAGAAAGGTCAGTTTTACTTGCTGTCTATGGCTCGGCGCTTAGGACCCGCGCGTACCTTGTTGGCTCGCTGTTCTGCAGCTGCCAAGATTGCTTCCCGCCGTGCCGCCGACTCGTCCGTCGCGCCTGCCGCCGGTCCGCCCGTCCCTGCTCCGCCGAGACGCTGCGGCGGGCTCGTCGAGACTGATTTCGGCGGTCCGGATGCCGCGTTCTGCGTTCGAGTCGCGCCGCCGGAACTTGTTGATGTGGGGGCGACACCAGACTTGGCAGCCGCTTGTCCGCCGCCGCTCGAGAGCTTGTTGCCCTTGCCTTGCCGTTCGAGAGCGTCAAAGTGATCTTCCTTGCCGCAGACTGCGCCCATTGCTGGCTTTGTGGTGAGTCGCGATGGGGCGATCTCTTCCCGAGGTCGACGCCAGCTCCAGAGGATTGAACAGTCGAAATACTCTAGCCATTCCAACAGACGGAAGAGAGTTGCATATGATGACAATACACAGCGCGGGAAGCGGTCCGGGGAAAAGAAACTGGAGAAAGCAATTGCTAGAGAGGTGAGGTTTGGCTCAAGATCGCTTGACCTTGGGTCCCATTCTGCCGAGCTTGTGCTTTGCGCCACCCTTGGCGCTCTCACGTTCCCGCTTGCCGGGTCGCTTGCCCTCGCCCGCCGACGCCGCAACACCCATCTCGCGGTCGAACGCGCTGCCCTTGCCCTTCTTTTGCTTCTTGCGGTTCCCCGCTTCGAAGCCAGACGGCCGCTCTGGTCGGACCGCCTGCAGCTTGTCAGGTCGCGACGCCTTTTTGGCAGATCGGATCGATGCCGCAACTTCGCGCTGAGCGCCGGACTGGCGATCCTCCTCGTCCTCCCACGCCGCCATCTTTCGTCGCTTCTCCCGGCGAGAGAGACCAGAGAACGGCGTTCGCTTAGGCTGTACGCTCAATTCCAGGTCATTAACGGAAGCGCACGCAGTTTTGCAAGGCTTCTGACTAACCGGCTTGGAGGCTGGCTCCTCTTCCTCCTCGAAAGTACGCTTCTTGGCCTTTTGCGAGAACTTGGAGTTGTGCTCATCCTTGCCAAGCTCTGCCCGACCCGGTCAAGGTATCAGTGGCAAGTTCGTTGGGTAAGCAGGACTCTATACGCACTCTTGGCTTCCAATTTGTCGCTCTGCGACTGGAACCATGTCCGCGCCGGCCGAGACTTGATCTCGTCGGCGTACTCGAGCATGTTGCTCGCCTTCTGCAACTCCATGTTGCCGCGGCGGAACTAAGTGACAGGGAATGTCAGCTAGACGGTCGAGAGCTGGCTGGAGCGCCTCGCGGATACGAACCTCCTTCTCTTCGCGCTCTTCCATGACGACGGCCTTGACCTCTGGCTCGAGCTCGCGCATCTCTTTGAAGACAGCCGTCACGACGTCGTTCGGAATGGTTCGCTGCTTGATCGATTCGGGCGGCGCGTGCTTCATGGCCAGCTTGACGAGCTTGCGGTCGGACTCGCCGACCAGAGTGAGGGCACTGGAGAGCAGGCAAAGGCAGGTCAGTAGGTTGCTCGCCTCGACGGATGGCACGGCTGAAGACGTACCGTCCCTTGCGACCAGCACGAGCAGTACGACCGACTCGGTGGAGGTAGATCTCGATCGACTTGGGCATCTCGTAATTGATGACGTTCTCGATACCCTTGATGTCGAGACCACGCGACGCCAAGTCGGTCGCAAGCAGGAAGCCAATCTCGCCTTCGCGGAACCGCTTCAAAGCGCGCAAACGCTGCTCCTGGGTCAAATCGCCGTGGAGCTCGTCACTCCGCTCGAGACCCTGACCGAAAAGCGTAAAGAGGATCTTCATGCGGTGCGCCTGCGCTTTCGAGCGGAAGAAGATGATCGTCCGGCCGGTCGCGAACGATCGCGTGCAGAGGGAGATCAAGAGCGCCTCGCGGTGACGCTCGCCGGACCGCGAGTTGAGCTCGATCGATTCGCCAGCCTTGTCGCCACGAACACGAAGGACTGGGAGAGAGGAGTAGGTGTCAATCGCATGGACCCGGAGCATGGACAGTATACAAGAAGACTGACACTCTTGTTCGAGACCCTTGGCGGCGGCGCCCATCTCGTCGATCTTGACCCGAACCGGCTTGTTCATCGAGAGACGAGTGAGTTGCTGAATGCTCTCTGTGACGGTCGCCGAGAAGAGGAGCGTCTGGCGAGACCGCGGCGCCGCCGAAATGATCTCCTCGAGCTCGTCGCGGAATCCCTGCAAAAGGATCGCGATGTCAGTCCTGTCGCCAGGTGATACGAAGAGAACCGCAGCTAGCCGAAGCTGCCGCCTCCGGTGGAAGACGATCGCAATGGACGCACTTCTTCGAGCATGCGGTCCGCCTCGTCGAGAACCAGAACCTCGACGCCGTCCATCGTAAAGCAAGGCGTGTTGCGAACGTGGTCGATGAGACGTCCAGGCGTCGACACAACAATGTCAGGGCGCTGCTTGAGCTCGGCTTCCTGGACCTTGAGCGAGAGACCACCTGCGCGAATGGGAGATCAGCGTCAACTCGATCGTACCTGCGAGGCCGCAAAATTGGGCAGGACTTACCGACACAGAGACAGAACGACACATCGGTGTAACGCGCGAGAGCCATACCGACGCCGTGAACCTGGACAGCCAACTCTCGGGTCGGGGTCATGACGACGACGCGGGTCATCGGGTTCTTCCTGTCGCGGTGCAGCAAGCGCTCGAGGACGCCGACCCAGAACGCGACCGTCTTTCCGGAACCGGTCGCCGAAGAGGCGACAATGTCCTTGCCCATCATGGCGAGCGGGATGCACTCGGCCTGAATCGGCGTCGGCGTCGAAAGGTTGAGCGAACCGAGCGCGAGCAAGAGCTGGCGCGACAAGGTGCAGTTGGGCAGGGTGGAGAACGACAGCGCCTTTTGCGACGAGGTCGAGGCGTTCTTGTGCGAGGTGAAGAAGGCTTTGACGGCGGCAGCATTCGCCTTGTCGGCGTCGGTCTGTCCCGCTTGAGCGGCTTCGTTGTCGTCATCTGACGAAGCATCGTCGGACATGTCGCCGTCGACGTCGGCGAGTGCGGCGAAACCGCCGGGGGCAACTGTTTTGACGGATCCGCGATCAGCACGCGACCGCTGTGCAGTTCCGAGACTACAGGGCTCACCAGTCTTGGCAGCCTGTTCCTCGTCCGCGCTCGCCTCTGCTGCCGCTGTTTCTTCCTCCGACTCTTCTCCTTCGCTCTTCTCGCCGATACCAAGCCAATTCTCCTCATCCTCCTCGTCGCCACCTGCACCGCTCGACACCACGGCCGGCCGCGTCTTGACGGCCACTTCGCCGTCGTCACCTTCACTCGCTCCTTCCGAATCTTCCTCCTGATCATCGTCGTCACCCTCCGCAGCCTCGTCGCTGTCGTCCTCGTCGAGGCCCTCAAAATCGAGATCGCCGTTCTCGAGGTCGCGCAGCATTTCCTTTTCGAGCTCTGCGTCTTCGCCATCTTCCTCGAGTTCGTCGTTCGACATGTCGGCGTCATCGTCGTCGTCTGCTTCGTCGAGGAGAGCTTGCGCCTCAGCAGCCGCTTTGGCCGCGGCGCGTTCCGGACCACGGCGGGCGATGATCTCGTCGACAGTGACTCGGGGCTGCAGGCAGTACTTGTCCGTCAGCTTCCCAGATGTCCCGGGTGCGAGATGTTGTAGCGAGAAAGGGGGAGAGCCCACCATGGCGTTCGGTCGCTTCTGGATGTAAGCCTCGCCGGAATCCTTGGTCAAGCAGCGAGGATGAGATCAGCTCGGCGGTGGCAGTCGTGAGCTCTTGAGCACATGAACGCACCCATACGCTATGCCTGTCCCTTCCCACGAAGCCTCCACCGAGTCCGTCAAAGACAAAGCCGGAACTCATGGCGACGGAGTCGTCTGCACCGCCTTGAGCGAGTTGCTCCGGCTCGTCGTCGGCGCTGTCGGCGTCGATCGCGGTCCGCTTGGCCTTTTGCCGCTGCTTCTTGGTCTGTTTGCCCTTCTTGGCGGGTTTAACATTGTCTCGTGCGGTGGATGCCGAGGTAGAAGCGCGCGAAGTGGAAGCGAGAACGGGAGGAGGAGACGGCGACCGCGGCGCGTCGTCGTCCGAATCGAGCGTCATGATAAAGCCAGACATGTCGGGCAGGTCTGTCTAATCGCGATTGGCTAGCTCACGTGAGCGTACAGTCTTGCAGAAGAGAGCGAGAATGAAGACAGTGAAGTCCCTCGTCGATTTGGAGAGCGAGCTCGTCGCGACCCAAAGTCTCACGTGCGCGCCCCACTTGACACTGTACACCCCCGAGCAAGCCTCGGACGACTTGCAGGGACCATGCTGAGGTCTCTACAGGCTCGGCTAGCAGAATCGCTCTCGACCGGCCGCCCTCTGTCGACGAGTGCGCCCCTGCTCCGATCGGCTAGTTCACCTCCTCCGCATCGACGAGCTGGTCCGCCGGCGAGACACGGCAAGGCTTCCACTGGGCAACGGACACCTTTCCGAGGCGGCGCGGGGCGAGGAGGGGCTCAGCAGCCGTGGCACCAGCGACAAGGCGGACGGCGTAATGCCAACTCGAACAACGCCGGACCGTCGAGTATCTCCTCAGGACAGCTCGCGAACAAACTCGAGCAACACCTCGACTCGGTTTGGGCGAAACAGGGCCAGGCGAGTCGCGAACTGAGGCAACTCGGCGCCGACATTGGCGTCGAACCGCGCAGGATCGCGCAACTCGCGGTCGACTTTGCCCGACACGCAAAGCACTCCTTAAGGGAATCGCGAGATGACTCGGCAGCTGGAGGCGTCGAGTGGGACCTCGAGGCGATCCGGGCGGCGTACATCAGCGACGGGCACGACGCCCTGTTCAACGCCACCTTAGCAACGTTCCTCGCTTGGGTGCGGACGCACGCCCCGCTACCGGCGCCGACCGCCGCCAAGCCGATCCCGGACTCGGCTCTGTCCAAGCTGCACCAGCTCGCCACGATCGCAGACCGCCGTTTCGCGTACGAAGACTTTCCCGATGCGCGGCAACGCCGGCGCCGGTTGATCCTTCACGTCGGTCCTACCAACTCGGGCAAGACGCATTCGGCCCTCGTCGCCCTCGCTCGAGCTCGTACTGGCGCGTACGCTGGTCCACTCCGACTCCTCGCGCACGAGGTGTTCTCGCGGTTCAACGAGGGCAAGATTGGCGACGAAGGGAAGCGGACTTGCAATCTCGTCACGGGAGAGGAGCAGCGGATCCTTGACCCGGACGCAGGCTTGCAGTCGTGCACGGTCGAGATGTTCCCGCTGTCGAAACGGCTCGACGTCGGCGTCGTCGACGAGATCCAGATGATCGGGGACCCGCAGCGCGGGACCGCCTGGACCTCGGCCGTGATCGGCTCGCTCTGCGACGAACTGCATCTCTGCGGCGAAGAGAGCGTCGTCGAACTTGTCCAAAAGATCGCCGCCGAGCTCGGAGACGAGTGCGTCGTCAAGCGGTACCAGCGCCTGTCGCCGCTCGTCGTCTCGGAGCAGTCGCTCAACAGTGACTTGTCCCGGATCCGCAAGGGCGACTGCTTGGTGACGTTCTCGCGGAGCAACATCTTTGCTTTCAAGCGGTCAGTTGAGGAAAAGACGGGACTCCGAGTTGCGGTCGCATACGGCGGATTGCCGCCCGAGGTCCGCGAGGAGCAGGCGCGCGCGTTCAACGAAGGCAACTATGACGTACTCGTCGCGAGCGATGCTGTCGGTATGGGACTCAACCTGTGCGTTCCGTAACGTGACATCGTTGAAGAGCCGCACCCCAGGCTGACTAGATGCTCGGATCTCAACAGGAAAATCCGCCGGATCGTGTTCGAGAGTCTGCACAAGTGGGACGGGCGACAAGAGATCCGCCTACCGACGCCTCAAATCAAGCAGATTGCCGGTCGCGCCGGGCGCTACGGAGTACATACGCCCGTCTCGCCATCGGCACCTGACCTAGACCCCGCTGAAGCGTCTGCGACGGAAGGCGTTCTCGGAGAAGCGACAACGCTCGACGCCGTCGACTTGCCCATTTTGCAAGAAGCCATGAAGCAACCAACCGTCCAGGTCACGCAGGCATCGCTTTCGGCGCCATTCGACTCGTTCAAGGCCCTCTTCGCTCTCTTGCCGCCGACGACGCCGCTCAGCCGAATCTTTGCCCTTTCCCGCGCGATCACGCGCACGAAATCGCACTATCGCGCTACGGGTACGGTCCAGCTCGGCGAAGTCGGCGACAAGATCGCGCACGTCAAGCCGCTCACCTTTTTCGAGCGGTACACGTTCGGACTCGCACCCGTCAACACTCGAGACGCTCTCGTCGTCGATACGCTGGTCCACTTCGCAGGCTCATACGCACGCGGCGAGAAGGTCTTGATGGAGCAGTGGGGCGACGAGATGGGCATCTACGAGTTGCTCGACCGGGTCGTCGATGCCGCCGCCGCACAGCGACAACGGAGCGCATCCACCACGCCAGACTGGACGCCCGCCGCTTTGACGCGTCGCCAGTCTGCGGTGTTCACGCCACAGATGCTTCAGTCCCTCGAGTCGTACCACCGGTGCTTGACGTTGTACCTCTGGCTTTCATACCGCCTCTCGCCAATCTTCTGCGACCAGCCGTCAGCACGCGAACTTCGCAACCGCGTCGAACAGGCTATCGAGACGGCACTTGCCGGTATCCGCTTCGAGCGCGTTGACCGTTCGAAGGGTGCGAAGCGCAACAAGGCGCGGTTCTCAGAGGTTTCGGCGGAGTTGGCCGGCCGTCCCGCCGACTTTCTGTCCATGCTCGAGAAGCAAGTCTAGACGTATTGCTTGTAACGATACAGTAACGATTGCGTGAGATACCCATGACTATGCTACATGTACGGGTGAAGAAGCTAGAGCCCGGAAAGATACATGGAAAACTCAAGGCCGTTCGAGCATGAGGGTTTTGAGCTCTCGCAGCTGGTTTTCGAGCTCGAGCGCCGTCTTGCGCGCCTCCGACGCGTCACGCTTCCGTGCGTGCTCCGCTTCGACGAGACGATCGCGCCACTCCGTCGCCTGCCTCAGTGCGTCTGCGGCCCGCGCCTCAGCATCGAGTGTGCGCTGTTCTGCTCGCGCGATCCGGTCCTCCTCTTCCGAATGTAGCCGTTTGGCCGTGCGCGCTTTGAAGGCTTCGACTTCGTTTCGCAGATTGGCCATGTCGTCGCGTTCCGCTTTACGCTCCCGCTCGAGGGTGGCGACTTGCTGACGAAGGAGGACGATTTCGTCGTAGCGGCGGACATGAGTCGGCAGGAGGAGGTTGCGAGTACCCGCCCGCGGAGTCGGCTGGAGCGAAAGTCGTTTCGAGGTGGACGGAGGGGAGCCAAGTGACCGGCGCTTGAGAGGAACTGGAGGCGGGACTCCTTCTTCAGGGATCGGCGGAGCGTTCCACGTCGGAGACAGAGGCGTCCGGCTTCGACTTGCCGAAGACAATGAACGGGAGATTGGGAGCGACAGGGGTTTCGGGAATGAGGAAGCGTCCGCCGACTGGGTGCGGCGGTGCGCAAGCGGGGCGACTGGCTTCTTCGTTGGCGGAAGGTCGGCAGCTTCGAGCGGGTCGTGGAGATGCGGCGCGCTCGCCTCTGCAAGAGAGCCCGGAGGAGGTGCGGGAAAAGCGTAGAGAGACGCATCTGCGCAGGTGCCACTTCGTCAACACGGTTGCCGAACCAGACGCGCAAAATGGGGTCCCTACTTACTGTCGGGGTCGTCCGCGCTCGGTCGTCGGACGGTCAACATCGCGATCGCTTCGTCGAGTTGCTTTTGCAAGGCCATGTTGGCCTCATCGGCGTCTTCGGCTCGCAAATGCGGCGAACCTGTCTCGGCGGGAGTCTCGACCGAGTCGCTGCAGGTGGAGGAGCGCGATTGCGAGGGCGATAGAGACGGTTCCGACGATGGCGAAGCAGGCCTCGGGATTGCGTCCAGAGGTACGTCGTCCGATACTCCCCGAAGAGCGGCATAAGACGCCTTAGGTTGGGATCCGCTGAGCTCGACACAGGCGGTTTGCGATGCTGTTTCAGAGGCCGCTTCGACGAGACTGCGCGCGACAGGCGTCTCCTTCGAATCGGCGAGCGAAATGTGAAGGGTGTCGGTCGAACCCTGCACGTGCTGCGCAACGGCATCCTCCTTGGTGGCCGCGAGCAGACCTTCCGCAACGGCGGACCAGTGTTCGAGCAGCCACCGCATCGCGATTTCGGCATTCTCGGCGGCTTTGCGCGGGGATGTGCCGAGGTCCGTAGGGCCGGAGATCGAAAGACTGCTCCTGCGGCTCGATGGCGAATGCGCTGGGACCCGCGAAGCAAGGAGCGCCGGCCCGAAGATGCTGGCGATCTTTTCGGGAGCAACAGCGTTCCGGCTGCAGAGGGGAAGCTGGGAGAACCCGGCGACGAGGTAGAGAAGGAGATGAAGGTTTCGTGCCGGCAGCAGACGGAGGATGAGCTGGGCGCAGTCGATCCGGGATTCGAGCGGTCGCGGCGAGTCGATGCAGGCGCTCACAAAAAGCTTTTGAAGGCGCTCGTCGAGAACAGGAGATGGAAGCGCGGAAAGGAAGTGCTTGAGAAGGGCGACGACGTCGTGGATCGATTCGAGGGAAAGATCGTGACGTTCTCCAAAGTCCGGTTCAGTCTCGTAGATTCGGACGAGTTGGTCCCGACGAGTCGCACTTCCGCTCGCCGTCATGAAAGACTGGACCGGTGCGCCTACGGAGGGGGGACGAGTAAGCGTTGTTCAGATCGAGAAAGGTGGATAGCGGAAACTCACCTTGACCGCGGCGATAGATCTCCTCGACGGCCGCGAAGCAGACGATAGGAAGTTCGTACGGCTGGCCAGCAAGAGTTGCTTCGACGAATGCGTCCGCCGGAACGTTACTCAAAGGCACCCCAAACACCGCGTCGGGCCGTGGAGGCGCGACAGGAGATGGACCTATCGAAAGCGCGGGCTTGTCAGTGAAGCTCGCGTCACGTTCACAGAGTGGGACCAGACTCACGCGGTGGCGCTCGCCAGGAAGTCCTGATGCGGCCGAGCATGGTGCGCTGCAGCTGTTCGGTCCGTGGCGAAGTCGGTGAGGTAGGCTCTTCCGATTTTTTTCGCTACAAGTCGTGCAGGTTGTCAGAGAGGCTTTCTCCGGCGCATGCAGGTCGAAAGACTGACCTTCTCGATGAGCAGGATGTTCTCGGCGTCTTCAACGCGCAAGAACGCGCCCATTGCGACTTCGAGGCGTTGCAGCAGCGCCAAGCGCTCGGTGTAGAGTGGCGTGCTAGCGAGATGTGCAGTCCGACGCTCGAGTGATACGAGCGTTTGCGCTCGCTCTGAACCAGGCGCGATCTTGACCTTGGCTGGCCGAGTGTCGAGAGCATCCATGCCGAGCTCGGCGAGTTTCGCCTGGATCGCTTCCACCTGGCGGCTCGCAGGGTCTGACGCCGGGGCGGACACAGTCGCACGTGGAGTTGTCGGCGAACCTTCTTCTGCGCTGTCGGTAGAAGGAGAGCGCGGAGGCGGCACTGCACCGTCGGTCGCGATCGGGGCGGCCGTCGAGTAGGTGGAGATGATGTCGTCGAACTGCACCTCGAGATCCGCGAACGTCGACTGAGATGATGACACTTCTACCTTGTCAAAGTTTGAGGACGACTTCAAGGCGGGCGACGGTACCGGCGATAACGTATCCGCGAGCGTGATGAGGGAATCCTTGTCGAGCGAGTCGGGACGCCGCGGCCGTGGCGGCGGTCGGTCGAGCCTCGGCGTAGCGGGCGGGCTACGCGATGGATATGGAGCCACTGCGAACGGGTCGTCTGACTCGCCGGTAGGAAGAATGTCGGCGACGGGTTTCTCAACAAAGGGAAGCGTCTTGCCGCCGGTCCATCGGAGGAAAGGCTGCGGGCCAATGCTGATCGCCTCGCTCATCGCCTTGCCGGACTTGGGCGCCGTAGCGTCCCGTCGGCGGGGGATGACTGCTCGCATCGTCATGTTGTTCGCGCTTGAAGAGGGAGGCGGGACCTGGGAGAGTACGGGGAAGTCGCCTGCACGTGAAACTTTTCGGCGTCCTGCGTTCTCGTCGTCGTCGCCGTCGTCGTCCTCGAGGTGCGTCGTCGCAGGCGTTTGCGGGAGGCAGAGAGACACCGGTCGGGGCGAAACACCAGTCGTGTCAGCCGCATGTCGAGCTTGTGCGTCTGCCGTGACAGCGGCGGGCGGGCCGCGGGCAATTTAGCGAGAGCTCGCCGGGCCCATAATGAAAAAGTCGCAATGTGATCTACGTAGGTGAGGGGCCATGCAGGAAGAAGGCCACTGTGACGAGGTAATGAGGCTTTTAGGATGTCGCACAATCGCAGGGCTCGCCTGGCGGGCGAGGTTCGCTTCCGACCTGGGAAGGTCATCTCCGAAAACCGTGTCTCACCCGGTTCTCGACGAGTCGGAGGACAGGAGACGAGACATGGCCAACTTATGAAGTTGCGCACTGATCGTCAGGCCTCAAAATTGTCGACGCGGAGAGACACGGAGGCCAAGGAGGCCGGCTGATTATGACCTCGCGGCCGAGTGGCAGCCGCGCGGAAAATGCACTCCTGAGGCCTCTTTGAGCGCTCGAATCAATATAAATGGCTTAGCACTTCCATAATTCGGGCTCCAAGGCGCTACAGCGTACCAGGCACGGGTATTTCACAACTTGGACGGCGTGTCGTCGGGCTTCCATCGGCCGTTCAAGACTTCTTCGACAAACTCGGCGAGCAGCCCCGTGACCTCGTCGCAGTAGCGTACATCCTGGTTGCATCGCGGGGATAAGCACTGCGGTCTTCTGTCCTCGTCGTGCGACGTGACACAGAGATGGCTTGCCTGGAGGACCCAGTGATCTCCGCCCTTGATCGGCGGGAGGACCTTGAGATTGCCCGAGAAGCACTTCTTGACGGCTGGGTTGTTGGCCATCGCCGGTGGCAGCGCCGGGTCTTTCTCGGCGGGGATCATCAACGCTGGGATGTGAGCGGGGACCGGGCCGATCCGTGCCGCTTGTTCCTCGAGGTGGTTGATCTTGCGCGTCCGGTACCAGTTCAGCGGATGGTACAGACCATGCTTACGGAACGTGTTGAGGTAGTAGTGGTACTCCTGTGACCGGTTCAGATCAGTACCTCTGCTGCGCGACATATCAGGCGAACGCAGCGCACCGGGTCGGTCGGGATCGGACGCGACTCTCCCCTCCTCTTGGCCTCAATGATGCCGTCCATGCGGCTCTCCATCTCGCCTTCCTTGACCGGAAACTGCGGCATCGGCTTGCCTCCCTCGCTCGCCAGCGCGCGGACCGACGGCGAAAAGTTGGTCGTCAGGAACTGCTCGAGCGCCTCCTCAATCTTGACGTGCGAGTCCTCGCGGGCAAAGAACAGCTGGTATCCAAAGTTGGGGAGCTTGGTCCGGACGAGCTCCTGGGTCGGCGTGAACGGAACGCCGGGTTTCGCTGGCGGCATGTAGGGCGTGCAGACGCTCGCGATGCAGATGACACGATGGGGGAAGTAGTCGACAAAGCGCCATGCGACCATCCCGCCCCTGCCCAGCCGCTGCGCGTCAATATCATCATATCGCTCCCATGCTCGCGAGGTCTTGGCACGCACCAGTCGTGTCCGAAAACGATAACCTTGCCTGCCCCGCAAACGTCGAGAAGACCGTTCATGTCATACGCGACGCTCTTGAAGCTGTACTTTTCCGGCGACGACGGCTTGGAGGTCTCGTGGTACCCGAGCTGCGACGGGCACAAGACGCGGAAACCGCGCTTGGCGAATGCGGCGATTTCTGTCATGTCGAGTTCAGCCGGATTCGGGGACAAAGGCGAGCAAGAACAGCGAGGGCCGACTCACGGTAGCGCCACCCGTACCACAAGTCGGGGAACCCGTGCGCCATCAGAATGGTCGGTGCCTGCTCGATGGGACCGCGCCAGTGCTCTGGGTGCTGGTCGATCAAGTGGTAGCGATGTCCAGAGGGGACCGTGACGAAGCGGTGATTGAACGAAGCAGGGTCGTTCGGGACGGGCGCCATCTTGTGCAGATTCGAGTGCGAGTCAAGCAAGACTTCGCTGATAGCTGCCGGTCAGCAGAGGAAGCGAAAGAGTGTTGAAGGTGATGAAGAGAGGGCCGGCAAGGTGCGAGCAGGTGGGGAAATCCGGCATCTCGCCGCGGCACCACATGCAGATTGCAGGAGCAGCACAGGCTTGCCCCAGCCTCAGAGAGTAGTCTAGTATGACCCTCGTCTTTCCCGGTGGAGCCCTGAGCGGTGCATGTGTCGATTTCGAGCGATCGAGGTCCCTCAGGCCTGAGGCGGATTCGTGAGTCGGTTGCCGTGCAGAGCTTGGTGTACAAGGTGCGGTGAGACGATACTTCCTCAACGAGCGTGTCAGCATTACTCTGAGCGGTCCCGAGAGCGTGCGGCAGAGAGTGATGCAATCAGGGTCCACAGGCCTCGCTCTCCCGGCCTCTCCCCCTCCTGGTTCCTGCTTCGACCGCTCCTTCCACACGCAGGCAGAACGCTAGACGCACTCTTGCGTGAGAAGGCTCCGAGCTGCTAAAGTAGAGATAGACGCGAACGCCGCCATGTCAACGCGAGGAACGATGGGAGGCCCGACAGAAGCACCTCGAAGGGCAGCGTCCACCATGCGTGAGCTATCCTGAACGACTGCTGGTTACAAACTGGCGTGCAACTGTCAGCGAAGGATCCGAGCTAATTTGGCGGAAACCTGCGGCCAGGCGGAACGCTCGTCTCCTTCTTCGCCGTTCTCGGACGTAAGTCCACTCTCCTGTTGCTCGTACGCTGTGAAATAAAGCCGCATCTGACGTTACGCAAGCTCGCAGTCGCTCTACCGACCTTCATCTACTTCAAGCGGCAGAACGACCAGAAAGCGCGCGAAATGTACGCCCAGTCGAGGATAAAGTCGGGCGCCATGTCGCAGATGTCTTCCGGTCAGTCCCGAGACGCCCATCACCTGCTTGTTATCCTGTGCGGAGCCGCTGACGAGGTTGCCCTGATACTAGGCGAGAAGATCTGAACGTCTTCACCCGTCCGTTTCCCGACTCTTTCCTTCATCCTTGTCTCCCTGTGTTGTCACTATTTCTTGCCTGCATCGCAACTCTCCTCTCTCTCTTCCGTGATCGATGCTTCTGCTTGCAGCGGATCGCGCGGAACGCAGCTTGTTGTACTCGTTGCTTTTCAGCGACATCGGATACGGAGCTTGCTCGAAGCCATTCTCGCAGCCGGGACGCCCGCGCGACGACACTGGGTCCGGTGCTATGAAGACAGCTACGGACAGAGCATGGTCCTATCAGCCCGGATGCCTCGTCTGTGCTGACCAGGGAGGTGACGTACCGAGTTGCCCGGAGAGGCATGATCTCCTATGGCACAACGACGCGACCGCGCCTCCTTCGTGATCGCCAAGTAGCGAGTGCGCTAGAGAGATACCGGTCATGGCCCGATGCCGCGATGCTCATACGGCTCGCGATAGGCGTTACGATGCGGCGTCGCAATGGCGTGGGAAGGAGCGGGTCGCACCCTCGTATCTCGGAACCGCGAAAGCCGGCAGACGAGTCGCGTGTCCAGTCGCTCGCATACCCTTGCTGGTACCGACAAGACCGTGGACGAACGCGCTGCCACGGATCTCGGCGTTTTGGACCGCGACGTTGACGGGATGTAGGGAGCTCCGGCGACGACGTTGACTGCGGCCTCACTGCTGCTCCGAGCCGGCTGCTGGCTGCTCCTCGACGACGTCGCCCGGCGTCATGATCCTCTGTGACGCCATGAACCTGTTCAAGGCGCGCATTCGAGTCAGTGCTTGCCAGGTTCAGGGCTTCACTCAACATACGAACGCCGGACGAGGACACTCACCACGCTGCGTGGTGCCCGCCGAGCATCCGCATATAGCTCGCTTGTTCCGCTGTGACGGCTGAGAGTTGCTCGAGCTGCTCGGTCCGCTGCGCGAGGAGTTGAAGTTGTTGCGCGAGATGCGCGATCTGACGCGCCTTTGTCGAGCCAGAACTCGCGCTGGCGGAAGTAGCGGGCGCGTAGGACATCCTTGTTGTTCGAACGTGTACTGAGTGTGTAGGCTCCGAGGGTCGTCCGCTGATATGGGAGAGAATAGGCAAGAGGCAAGGAGGAAGAACGCGAACTTGGCGTACTTCCCTCGCCGACAATGGCTGTCCATTTCGAGGCGAAGCTTGTCTTAGGATCTAGCAACGTGATATGCGAGTGACTACAACATGGACAGCAAACGAGAGCGAAGAGAAAGCGCGATACGGGGCTACTCGCCGAGGGCAAACTTCCGCCTCTTCACCTCGAGCGTCGCCGTATTCACCAGGACCACCTCGCCCGTCTCGCTAAACTTGGGCACCAGTACGATTCGCACCTTCTTGACGTCTGCCGTCGAGTCGCCGCCCTCTTCGTCTTTCGGAGCCTTGGCCTCGATCAGGCGCGATTCGAACCGAGGTTGATTCCCGACAAAGTAGACGTGTGGCGTCTGGTGCAGGATGAACGGATCTCGGTCCGTGAATGGGAAGCACCCTGTCCAATCGCACGGCATCAGCCTTGTAGCCTTTTCAGGCGAATAGCGCTGCGACTCACAGAGCGTATCGGGGCAGGTCGGGGCAATGTGAGACCATTCGAGGGATTGAGCCGCGACACCGAGCCGATCTTCGCTCTCGAGGTACTTGAAGATGTCGTCGATCGTCTGTCCGGATGTGCCAAAGAAGCTGCCGGCCGCAAACACGTTCAGCCTTGCCTTGATGGGACAATTCGATTCGGGGAAAAAGACAACGTACCTCGCGCCGCCCACCTCGCACCAGAACGGGTTTGTCCGGCCAGTAAAGCCTTCGTACAGCGCACAATTAGGCAGGAGGGCGTGATGCATTGGTTGTTGCGGCATGGTCGGTTCTGTCGGGTCGGTCTCGCCGGGCATCAAGTCGACCGGTAATGACGGGGCCAGTTCAGAGATGAACGCGTCGAGCGCTTCCGTCGGTTTCGCAGTATAGAGCGACGAGTCGTAGCCATAGGTTTTCTACGCACGGTGTAACGGGATAGATCAGTCCCCGACTCGATCCAGCTCATACGTCCGCCGAGCAAACGCGCACCTTTTTCGGCTCTTCGCTAGAAGCTCCAACATCCGGCCGCGCGAGCGAGTTACCCGCCAAGATGAGACGCGATACGTTGACAGCGTCCTCCTGGTCCTGTGAAAAAAAAACCGAGATCAGCCCGGCGAGTCCGACACAGGACCCCTCAACGAGGCATGCGCACCTCGTCTTCGCCTGCCTCGCCCAGCAAGAACTCGACGAGCATTTCTGTCCTGACGTCGGCCGCGTCGCTTGCGGATCCCATGTCGAGTCCGCTCGCAAGCGCGACCCATTCGCCTTCGGGCGCTGTCGGTTCGAGTTTCGGCTGAGGAGGCAAGCCAGCGAAGCAATACTCGAACACCTCGAAGTCGCCGGAAGCAGTCTCGGCGCCGAGAGCGGCCATGATCGTACCTGACGCGGGAGAAAGGGGCGCCAGCGTCAGTTCGAGGCGGTCGCGCGCCGGGGTCCGACTCCTGTGCGCAAGTCTGCAAACGCACCAGTCACAAAGACCCCTTCGGCGTCGTCGATCGGCTTGCCTACGAGCCGTACGCGGCCGCTCTCGTCCTCCAGCATGACCTCGTCCGAAGCCGAGTGGTACTTCTTCCGTGGTGGCGGCGCCGTGATATGATGCTGCGCAAACGCAATGAGTGCAAGTCAGACAGTCTGCTTCGAACGCGCGGCGATCACTCCCGCCCTTTGCGTGCATAGTGACTAACGTCTCTTGCGAGGTCTTCGAGTACGTTTGGCTTGAGCGGCATGTCGACGTAGACGGTACCGACGACGTAGCAAAGCGCGCCATTCTCAACCTCGAGCAACCGCTTGACATGCCGCGGCGGAGTTTTGATGCCTGGTAGTGGTGCAGAGGTTGAGCGTCAGTTTCTGCTGTTGGGTTGCGCGCTCCTGCTAAGGATAGCCAGCCGGACGACTTCGCAAAACCACCTGCCCGTTGCGACGGGCGTGTTCCGCGGTCGGTCGGCGATTTGCCTCGGTCGTGAGCTTCTTGACTTCGGGCCCATGGTTTATACGTTATGGCCCTTGTAGCGCATGTCCGTCCAGTATGGTATGTGGCCCAGCAGAGTCCGAAGACCTGACCGCGCATCGACGCGTGCTCCACGGCGTCATACACCTTTTACAAGCATGCGAAACGCCGGCCAAGGCCTTCAGGAGCACAAGTATATCGTGTGAACGTACCTTCGATCTTGTCTTTGCCTTCCCACCGCCTGCGCGCGCGTTCGAGGACGCGTTTCCTCAGGACGACGAGTCGCAACCAATACAAGTTGGCGTACTGCTTCGCAAACTGGTGGTCATCCCGCTTGGTCGCATAGTTAGGACGCAACGGGTCGTCTGCGGGTGGCAGATCGAACGTCGACGCGATCCTGGTCGGCATGGCGCGAGTCGGCTGGCGGAAGTCAAAAGTCGAAAGTTGCTACGGCCTTAGCGTGATCGACCGTCTCTGGCGACTAGATGGGGCACGCTGAAAGACTACGTGCTAAGTCTGAGGCTCCAGAGAACCGGACTTGCAGCCAATATGCGCGAACGAGCGCTGAAGTGGAAGATCAAGACGAAAACGGACCCCCACCGCTCTCGAGCCGATTCCTCACTTGGACTGCTATCGATACGGAGCCTTTGAATGGGCGGCATCCGCAGACCAGCGACAACAGAAAGAGAGAAAGTACACCGCGAAGAGGGATCGCGCGCCCTTATGCTACAAATCGGCTCATGAACTTCTTGTGGTACTCCTGCGAGATTCGTCCATCGTGTCAGTCGTCTGCAAGTCACCGGCGTGCTGCTTGGGTGGCGGAGCTGGTCCGATCCTGCAGAAGGAGGCGAAAGGAAGCCGACGCACCGTCCGGAGCAAATCGTTGACAAACTCCTTCTTCGGCGTCTCGGACACGCCGCGCGCCTGATTCTTGAAGATGACATCGTCGTCCCACCTCCGTTTGACGCCGAACGACGTTGCCGCAGACGAGGACGAGATGGTGGACGGCGCGGGCGAATGCCCGAGGGCCGCTTGCAAGTTGAGCAGCGGGCTGTGCAGTCACGTTGTTAGTCTGCCGTTCCCTGACTTTGGACCAAAATACGTCCGCCTGGAAGCTTCTGACTCACTTGCCGGTGGCGATCTCCTCATCCCGCGAGACCTGCTCGTTCTCGGCACGTTCCCGTTCCTGCGTTTACAATTCTTTCATGTCAGTCTCGGAAAGTTCCCGCGAGTGCAGGAGAGAGAGAGAGATTGCAAGCGGAATGGGGAGACGCACCTGCCGCTCCTTCTCCTCTGCGCGCTCCTTCTTGATCTTTTCCAGCTCGCGAAGCAGCTCGGCCGTCTCGTCTTCGTCGTCATCATCGTCCGAGTCCTCGTCATCCTCGTCGTCGTCGTCGTCATCGCTCGTCGCCTTGCCCTTGTCCTTGTCCTGCTTGGCGCCGTTCGAGCCGCTCTGCTCGTCCGCCTCGTCGTTGTCGTCGTCATCCGAGTCATCCTTGTCGAGATCCGCCACCTCCTGCAACATCTTTCTCCGCTTGGCCGCACTCTCGCTCTCTCCGTTCGCATCCGCAGCAGAGGCGTTCGAATCGCCTGCGGTCGAGGACGCAAGGGCGAGCAGTTTCTGGTCCTGGACGTAACCGCGTTCGCCCTTGGCCTTGCGGGCCGCCGCGTCTCGCTCGGCTTGCAAGAGTTCGAGCTTCAAGTCGCGGCGAGCGTGTTCGTCTTTAGTCCCTTGTCCAGGCTGTAGTGCGTACATAATCATCCGACCTGGGTCAACATGCCAACCTCGCCAGGAACCACGACACGGCCGATCGCTCCCACCGCGCACGCGAGACTCACCTGACGGAACTTGAGTTTCGTGTGGGCAGCAATGTCACGGCTCGAGTACGAGCGCGAGTTCTGCCTGCCTTCCTTGCCTTGGGCGGGCGTCCACGTCGGGCGATGGGCGGACGACATGACCGGTCAAGAGCTAGGTCCGGGTCCTCGTGTACGGTGTCGCAGGATCTAAAGTGAACGAGTCGAGTTGCGTGCTGGCAAGCGTGAACGCCTATAGTCCAGGCTGTGGTGATGAGCTCAACAGTTCAACAGTGGGTCGGTCCTGCTGGGAATTGCCTGACAGTGTATTCCCCTCTCGGATTACAATTCAGCTTGTAATCCAGGGCGAATAGATCGAAATCGCATTTCCGCACGCGCGTGGCTGCTCCCCGGGGGCCAGACTCTCGACAGTATTTTTTTTTGTCTTCTTTTCGGGCAGCCGACCCTCTTTCGCCTTCGGACATCCCCCTTTACCGGTCCTAACAGCTCTCTTGGACCCTCGGTCGGCGCCACAGCAAGAGTTATAGCTCTCTTCAAGTGGCTCGGCGTTGCGAACGACGAGTCCGACGCGGTATAGCGGTCTCGCGTGAGTCGCCAAACATTTCCTCGCCGAATTTCGTCACCGATCGACGCCCGCCCGCTGCGCTCTACGCACATCCTGCAGCCAGTCCAGGACGGGTGATCCCGAGTCCGACTCGACGCGTTCATGGGCTTGCCGCGGTTTCCGATTGCGGCGACGAACCGGTTGGCGACTCTGCCGGTCGAGGCACTCACGCGCATCTTTGCCCATATGCTCGCACTCGCTGTCGACCACAACGACCGACTCGCGACGAAAGGGACCGTGACGCGGTTCCACTCGAAACAACCTCCGCCGCTCGAGATCTGTGCCTACTTGACGAGGTGAGCGACAACGTGCGAGAGGAGCGGCGGGGAGCGTCATCTCGTGACCGAGATAGCGTCGACTTCGCCTCCCCAGTCTGCGCCGATCCTCTCTCCCTGGGCTCGGCGTCCTGAACGTATCGCTGACTCCCCGGCATGCGACAACGTGCACAGGCTCGTCAACTTTACGCCCTTTCCCCGCGATGCCATCATCCTCGCCATCGTCTTTTTGAACAGGATCACGCACCTGCCGTACATCACCGAGCGAAATATCCACCCAGCCCCTTTGCTGCACGCGCGACCGCCCCGACTTCCACCTCGACCCCCTCACGAACCTCGCGTCGATGACTCGGATGCCGCGACGAAGAGTCCGAGGAGCCCAAACTCGCCGGTCGACGGAAGCCGTCTGAGCGCGCCGACGTCGCCGATGCAAGCGGCGTCGCCTCTCCCGCCTTCGCCAACCATCTCTTCGGTCGAAAGACCTCGAGCGACTCCCTTTCTCAACTCGTACACCCTACATCGCCTACTCCTTACTGCGCTCCTGATCGCGTGCAAATTCTCTGTCGACGGGACTTTGTCTCAAGTACGCGCGGCCAAAGTCGGCGGCGTGACACCACACGAGTTGTGCAAGCTCGAAGGCGAAGGGTTGCGACTGCTCGGATGGAGGCTCATGTGGACGCTCGACGAGGTCGAGGACGCATGTCGTGAAGTCGAGCGGGTCGGCGAACAGATCGGCGTGCTCGAACCGGAGCAGGCGGAACGGGACGCAGCGACGCCCCGACCGGGCGCATCCCCAGCTTCGTCGTCCGACACGATCCCGTCGTCTCCGACGGCAGGTGACCTCGACCGGCCCGCCTCGCCGCCGCGAGCGGGCGCAAATGCGTTCTACCTCTCCGTCAAGGACACCCCGCCCCGGCGCTCGTCGCGCGAACGACCTGTTCATCCTTCGCGAGATCCGAGCTCGTCAGCCTCGTCTTCTGTCCCGTCTTCCGAAGCGTCGACGTCCCGATCGTCGTCTGAACAATCGTCGCCCCTCCTCGCCCTCAAACCGGCGGGCCTCTCCGCGTTCGAGCAGAACTTGCTCCCCGAGCTGCGGAACTCTCAACGAGAAGGACGGTCTCGTCGCGGGAGCCGGACGGCCGTCCAAGGCGACCGCGACGAGATCACGCCGCCGAGTTCACCAGCATCCGAGACGAGCGTCGGTGAACAGTCCGAATTTGAGGAGAAGAGCAGCGATACCGGCGGCGATGACCTTGCTCGTGCGTCTTCAGAGACAATACGCAGGGTGGAAGGCATGACACTGGCAGGATGAGGGCCAGTGCGTGTCGTCTCGTACATAGATTTTCATATAGAGCATATACTTGACAGTGACGGGAACATTTTTGTCGTATTGTGATGCGAGCGGCTTGGAGTCTCGCTATTAGTGAGGGGATTGAAGCAGGTCTTTCACAGAACCTGGCATGAAGGCACGGCTGCGGCGGGGACGACCGAAAGATGGCTGATCTCCTCCGCGATTCTCCTTCCGTGACTCACTCGCACATGCTGCAGGCTTTGACGTCCGCTGCCTATCGCATGTCGCTATAGTCCCGCACTATCCACGAGGCTTGCCTGTTGCTATGCCATCCCTTGCCTGGGACGGCTCCCCAAGTTCTGCCGGGCCGTTCAAATACTCACTCCACATGCTGATACTCCCGGCACGGATCGAACGAACCGCGCGCGGCCGCATCATGCAGCTTCACCGACATGTGGTGCTACTCGCAATCGCCCGCCTGCTCCTCGGGCAGGCGGGACTGATCAGTGCTCCCTCTGCCGGACGGTGCCCGCTTGCCCAAAACACATGATCCGGGGTGTCGAAGTCCGCCGACAGAGTGGCTGGCTCATCTGCGACTGCTGGCTTTGCTTCGCTTCTACGCTCACCGCTGCGATCATCCTGGTCCCACGGTTCATGCCGGTCCCGAAACGTTCGTCACCTCTGAGCCCCGTACGACTACTCGCGAATGGCGCCGTCCAAGGTCAGCCAGCACATCTTTCACACTTTTGTACCGGTGGTCCTCCTCGTCGCCTACCTGGTCGCTCTTCTGGCGTTTCTCGCCCCGACCCCGATCCTCGCCGACCGCGTCTACTTGATGCACATTTCTGCTCCGGTGTCAGCCATGGCGGTCAAGCCCGGCCTCCGATACGTCCTCAATAACGGAACCGAGATTGTAGAGTCGCAGCCGCGGCGTAAAAGAGACGAGATCGCGCTCGGGAAACGGCAAGGGACGATAATGGTTCCCGTTGCGATCGAGCTGCAAATCGGGCCACTCGGTGCGCTGGACCTTTCAGCTACGTGAGCTATGCTAATCCTGTCAATACGAATCAGGAGCATGCTATACGAACGTCACGGCGGGCGATAAGGCGTGCCAAGCCCCTTCCTTCACCCCAATCTTTTCCGAACTTTACGACGACATCTCTCTTCCCACCGATGTCGCATCGGCCTTGACCACGCAGTTCCCCTTCTCGCCGACTTTCCTCTTCATCTCGCTCTGCCTCATGTTCATCCAGCTCGCCGTCCTTGCCGCGCTCGCCCTTGGATGCCACAAGCCGCAGGGCAACCTCGGCTTCATTGCCCGCAAGCAGCATCGGCTCGTCCGCGTCGCCTTGATGATCGGCGTCGTCAGTCTCGCTCTCGGACTCGCCGCGACGGGAGCGCTGCGGGTCGTATGCGGAAGCGATGTCAAAGCAGCTCGAGACGTGCAGGGTGTGGAAGCCGATCTCGGCAGTGGCTTTGCTCGTAAGTCCACCTAGAAAATGGTACTGGGAGTTGCCGTTCCATGCGACAGTCCGCTGACTCACGGGACCGAGCAGAACTCTGGGCAGGCTACATTCTCCAGGCGGTTGTGATGTTTCTTCTCGCCTTCGAGTTCTTCATGACGCGCCCAAAGAAGGGCAAGAACCTCGTCCCGATCGAAGTCAAGACGGTCGACTCGCCCCTCAAGGCATGAGCAGTCGGCGACTTGCGGGCGAGCGCACCGACCGTGTCTTGTGACTGCGGATTTCGATCAAGCTCCTTTCTGGCACGTCCGCCCGCACGGATCCTCGGCGGACGCTCGGTTCTGCAATGATGTTCCTTCCTCAGCACAAGCCTTCCGGGACCGGAGCAAGCACTCGATCGTGCCTCGACGTGACTGCCCCAAAACGTCGAGTCCCCCAAAACTTGTCGAAGCCGCTCACTGTTTGCCTCCCCTTCCTACTGCCTGCCTGCCTGACGATCCTGAAGATGGCTCTTGTAAGCTCGTACAGAAGTCCGTCGCCAGTCCGAGGATATGAGCCGCATCGCCCGCTGCCGAGCGCCGGGACGCAACCTCGGCTCGAATTGCGACGACCGCCTTCGCCCTCGACGCGCTCGTCTTTCTCAGTGCATAGCGTCTCCTCCACAACGAGCCTTGCCCGTATGTCACTCAGTACGAGCATCCCTCCTTCCACGAGCATCACAGGGAGGGCGAGCTCGACTGTCCGCAGCCCGTCTCCGCACCGACCAGTCGCGCCACAGCCTGCTCTTCCCTTTTCTTCCTCTTTGCAGGGCCGCCCGCCCGCGAGCCGAGCTCGATCTCCTTCACCGACGCGAACGGTAGCTTCCACACCGAGTCCGAAGCTTTACCGACCTCCTGCAGCTCGACTGTCCGCAGCTTCTCCCACTGCTTCGCTCTCTCCGTCTCGCTCCTCGCACTCGGCGTCCCCACCACCGCCGTACATTGCGACTTCGGTACATCAGCTCACGGTCTTCGGAGACTCGTTCTGTGGCGTCTTCACCCTGCTTGGCAATCATTGCCGGGTCGAGAGGTATTCGGGAGCCTCGGCGAGGGTGGGCTCTGCCTCGCTCACCTCTTGCGATACGTGCGCGAGCTGACGAGATGTTGGAGTACAGGGCCTCGGGAATCCGAATTCAACGCGACAGCTCGGCGAGCGTATCCTAGCAAATCTCGAGCGTACTCGACCGCCGAACGTCCTCTTGATGTTCGGCCAAGTCGACTTTGCAATCAACTATCTCTGGTGAGTTTGAGATGTTCACCGTGCACGCGATGTAGAGCTGACGACTTGCGATCGCAGGCAACTCATGGCTCGTTTGGAGGAAGCTACAGGTCCCGCCGCTTGGGCGGACAAGGTTTTCCGCGATTACGCCGCCTTCCTCGCCGCCCGCGTCGCGCCCGTAGCACGCGCATCAAAGACAAAGGTCTTCGTCGCCGGCGTTTTGCCACCTGTCGTGGAGGATCCCTGTAAGCACGGGAATTCTCGCTTGCGTGTAGCCTCGCGAGGTGCGTCTGCTCACTCGCCATGGACCGCAGATCTCGAAGCGTGCGCAGTCAAGTACATCGAAGTACGCCGCTCTTGTCTTCGACCGCACGAATCCCGTGGACTCACGCTCGGCTTTCTATTAGTGGACCTCGGGAACAAAGCTTGCATCTCTATCCCAGTCGGTTCATAGGCACGACCTCGGGACCCGCCATGCGATGATTCGCCGCTACAATGCTCGCATGGCTGCTTTCTGCGCTAACAATAGCGATTGCTTCACCTATGTCGAGATCCATCACGATCTCGTCGACCGGTCCGACCCCCTCGGTCGCGTACGGGCCGAATTCCTCGACCAGAACGATCCGACGAACATCCAGTGAGGCTTGTACCGTTACAGAGTCATGTGCCTCCTGATACGGCTGACTCTTCTGAGCGTGGCAGCCTCTTATGGGAGACGACCCTGCCGCTCTGGCTGCACGTCTTGCCGCCTCTCGCTCCCCTTGCGGCCCATCTCGCCACGCCCAGCGAGCAGGCGCGACTTCAAAGGTCATTGGCTCGCTTCCAGGGTGAGAAGCGTGAATGGGTCCGGCTTCGCGGTTCGACGGGTTCCTCGAGCGGCGGAAACACAAGCGGCGGAAGTGAGTCCGTTCGCATGCAATAGCCCTCTGCACAACACAAACAGCCCTACCTGCGACGGAATACACCTTTGGACGATGTTCGACATCGACGAAGATGATATGGTCGACGCGTTCTGGCAAGATTCGTTCCTCTTTTCGGGCAAGATCAGCTCCCCGTGGCGGCCCAATCGGTCGAAGAAAGCCAGGATGAAATGCTGGTGTAATGCAAGACTGCCGTGTTGATGCAAGAGTATGTACAGGTGCTAATGGACAGCGTGGGACTGGCTGATTTACTTCTCCTTCGGCGAAGCAAAGACGGGGTTCTTGGTCTCGCGGTGAAGCTCGTTCTCCTGCATACAGTGATAATGGTCCACAGTAGTGTGGTGTGCGCAAATGGTGGAGGCGTCGTGTGCGAGCGAGCGAAGAAAGAGAACCAGGAAGGGAAAGCCCGGTCAGTGCGTTGACCTTCGAGCCTAAGAGGACGCGAGGTTCCCGGGACATCCTCCGGCGAACAGAAGGAGGTGCTTTCGGGCCTATAGTCACTCACCATCTTGCCAGAGCGGCCTGTGCATGCAGATTCGGTCAGTCGATGAAGAGTAGAAGTCCCGTCGCCACGAGCAGAACTCACTGTACAAGTAGACCGCACCAGCTCCGACCGTCAACAGGGTCAAAGGCCAGGCATAAACGGGCGCAATCCCCTTGGCTCCAGCCTTGCGAGTCGTCCATGCCGTCGGGCGCTTGACGGTCTCATGCGGTCCCTTGCGGCCGTCGAACGGCGGCAACGAGCCGGAGGGGCCGGCGGCGCTAGCGAGACGAAGCTGAGTCGGGATCATCGTACGGTGTTTCGGCGCTGCGGAGTGACTGTATCGGAGTGGGCGACACGATGGTGGAGAGTCGCCGAGAGAAAGCAGCGGTGATTCGTCGGAGGTGAGAAGGCCAAACGGGTCAACGTCGACTGCGACGTCGCTTCGACGGAAGTCTTGACAGGCTTACGTTCGTATGTGAGCGTGTGAGGTATGGTCACAAGTGGAGATGGAGATAATGAGAGCCTCGAGGCGCAAGCAGAGCGTTGCACACGAAAATGATGCGTCTGCGTCATATCCGCTGATCCCCCTTCATTTCGACGATCTACGCGTGCACTTTGTAGATCGGAGCCTAATTCGCTGGATTAGCATTAATAACACGACTTCTCTCCTCCTGTACATATAGAGAACGCTCGGGGGCTTCGAAGTTATTCATGCCGGTGGCGGAATCGACATCCGCAGCACGAGAATTCCAGCGGCGAGTCGGTCGTAGTTGCCCCGCCTCTGTTGCGCCCCACCTCGGGACGTTGCCGAATTCGCTGCAGCTGCGAGTCCTCTCTCGGCAGCGGCATTATGATAAGAAGCCGGTCGCTGTGCGAAAGCCGAACACGCCTTCCTATACAGCGCACGCTGTCGACGACTTCCGCTTCACGCACATGTTGCGCTCTGCTGCTCGCACATTAGCTACTCATACCATGGCTCAGAGCAACGCAACACGCTCGCTGGCAACTTCTGCCTCCACTGCCGCGGACAACTCGACCGTCGCGCCGATTGGGAACCCGCTCGCGGCTGAACGGTACGCGTCCGGCAAGGAGGCTGCCCGAAAGTGGGCACAGGATAACGGCTACTCGGATGAATGCCTCGTCGAGTTGCCGGTACAGTGGGGCGAACAAGGTGCGCGGTCTTCTCGCTATTCAGCGTCCGAGCCGACTTGCGCTGACGATAAGCGACGTCTACAGACGCAAATGCCCATGTCAAGTGAGCTATGAGGGCGCCTAATCTGCTCCTCGGCGTCCTACGCGGTAGCTGACAGGAGCACTGCGGCTGTTTGCTTGTTTCGTCCTCTTGCAGCAACGCCGTTTATTTCCGCTGGCTCGAAACAGGTCGCCTCAACTTTATGCGAACTCTTGGATCCCATCTCAAGGACCCGCAGGCGGCGAAGAACCTTAGCGGTTCGGGCAAAGGGAAGGGTGTCATTCTGGCACGGATCACCTTTGACTACCGGGTATGTCAGTTTGCCTTCAGCCGGCGCTGTTCTCTCCGCATGCAAAGGGACTCAATATACAGAGCCTGGTATGCGGGAGCACGGAGAAGGTCCCGTCGCGCGGGACTATGCCGTTGCGCTTTACTTGAACTGACAGCATTCTGGGCATCGTACAGCGACCGGTCATGCAGCCCGACAACGTCCTGATCGCCCACAAGCCCGTCGAAGTCGCCGAGCGCAAGCTCGTTCTGCACGGGAGCGTCTACAGCTACGCGTGCGTGCCTTCTCGAACGACTGAGCCCTCGCGCGCATCCCGGACTAACGTTGAACGTCTTCCCCGCCCGTGCAGCCAGCAAGCAGTCGTCGGCGAGTCGGACAGTATCATGGTCGCTTACGACTACGACGCGACCAAGAGCTGTGCATGGGATCCCGAGCTGGTCCGCCTGCTTGTCGAACGGGGGGCCGAACACAAGCAAAAGGGCGGCGAGGCCAAGCTGTAGCCCATCGTCCACAATGTCATATACGGGTACAGACTCAATGATGCTGTCGACATGGCGAAGATTGCGGGTAGTCAGGAGATCTCGCATCCGCGACGAGATGATCGAATGCTTCAGGCTGCCATCTTAGATTTACAACAACAACCAGGACCCATCCGCTATACCCGCTGCTTAACCTTTAAAGTGTCTTCGTGGCACCGTCACCCGCTTCTCCCAACCCGGCCGCGCGGCAACTTTGCCCCATCGACTGCGCGCAGGGTAAACCAAAGCGGGTCAGTTTCGACGTAGCTTTCGAAAGGCACGCTTGCTCGCTCCGAATACTGGCTTGCGGTCGTTATCGAGGTCTCACCTTGGAGGCCAGACAATGTACTCGACTTTGCTCTCGATCAGTCCGAGTGGGACGGGACCGAACGTATTCGAGTCGCGCGTGTGGAACCGTTCGTCGCCTTCGATCCAGCAGTGTCCCGGCGGGACTCGGACGGTCGGTTCGGAATGCGGCGGGAGTGTGCGGACGAGCGTTTTGGGCATTGCGACGAGGCGTTTGATGAGAAGAGAGGACGGATCAGAGGGGGACCTGGTCGGTCATCGCGAGAACCGTCAGAGTCTGAGCATTCCGGATCACCGCGAGTGAAGCGCGGACGACCAGACTCACTTGAGGGCGACGATGTCTCCCGGTTTGAATGAGTCCTTGTAGCCTTGCTGCGCCGCGAGGGCGGCATACCGATTCAGGAGGACCCAATCTTTGACCAGCATCGACGAGTCTGGGTTGAGTGTCGGCTGTAATCGAGAGAGTCAGCACTTATAGGACGTTTGTCTGCTGCGTCTCGACCCAAAAAGGTACCTGCATCGACCTGCGATGCCACAGAGCGGTATGGGTCAGCAAGACTCGGTGGGGGGGACTGATCCGGCTGCCAGGGACGACTTAGAGACGCACCTTCCGCTGACGCTCGCTACGGTTGCGACATTCTGTTCGAAAAAGACTGCGATCCCGAGCCAGCCGAGGAGTTTGAGCGTTCTCCTGACGGGGAACCGCGCCGAAGCAGCAGAGTGAGCGGCCGAGGAAGCCAGCGTGGGGGGCGCGTAGGGAGTAGACGAGTGGTTCGGCTTGGCTTGAATGCAGCTGGTGATAGCCTCTTCGCCGTGTCGGATTCAGCGCAAAGGAGGACCGTCGAGGTCAACACGACGCCGACGAGAGAGTCACCTCCTGACGGTCGACCGCGAGTTGAACTTCGTCATCCCACTCGGATTACGCTCAAGATGGCCGGTCAGTTGGACAGGGAACAGCCGAGAGCTCTAAAGAACCAGCTGACATCCGCATACGCCCCTTCAGACGCAGAGATGGCCGATGTCAAGCCCCAAATCGACGCGCCAAAGCGGTTCGAAGTGAAAAAGGTACCAAGACCCGCACTGGGCCGTACAGGCAGCTCGCTAGCACTCGGACTGACTCAAAGGATCGCTCACAGTGGAACGCCGTCGCGCTGTGGGCCTGGGTACGCCAAACTCGTCCCGCCTCCACCGCCACGAACCAGCCGAACGAGATGTTCTGAGCGCTGACACGGCTCGTACGCTCCGCGCAGGACATTGTCGTCGACAACTGCGCCATTTGCAGGAACCACGTGAGCTTTCCAGATTTATCTGAGGCTGGAGGGGACGCTCCGTCGCCTTTCGGCTCTCGAGCCCCATCTCTGTGAAGTCGGGACTCGTTGCCTCGTTCCGCAATGCTAATGCTTTCTGGCTCCGTTCCTGGGCACACAGATCATGGATCTCTGTGCGTATTCGAGAGCTTCTGCACGCGAGGAGCCGAAGCGAAGCTGCTGACGAAACGATTGACTGGTTCGAAACAGGCATCGAATGCCAAGCGAACCAGGGTGCCGCGTCCAATGAAGAGTGTGCGTATCTTCCGCGAGCTCTCATACAAATTTCAGGCTGACCACCGGCGGAATCCGAGATAGGCACGGTCGCGTGGGGAGTCTGCAACGTGAGTCTCGGACAGACTCGAGGCTCTCTTCAGCGCGGCGAGTTCCGCCTTGGGCCCGGCAAGCTGACAGAGCTCTTCTTCATGCGCAACAGCACGCCTTCCACTTCCACTGCATCAACCGATGGCTCAAGACGCGTCAAGTGTGTCCGCTGGATAACCGGTGCGCTCCTCTTCTTCACATTTGAGCTTTCGCCCCGGCCGACTCGGTCTGCAGTATCGTCAGAGCATATGGTCCTGACGCTTCTATGCTCGCAGAGAATGGGAGCTCCAGAAGTACGGCAAGTAGTCGAGCTGTCGCCCCTTTACCCCGTTCCGATCTCGCTTTTCCCGCCTTTTGAGCTTTTGCTCGTCCGCCTCCAAAGCAGACGCCAACGGTTTCGCACGGAAGGACGCCATGGCACCCCTTTTGTACCCATAGTCGCTCTCGTCTTTCTCTCTCTCCATCGCATCATGTTTGTCATCCAGCCGCGCTTTCACCCTTTGCCTTGTAAGCATACCGCTTTCAACCCAGCCTGTCCCGTATGCCAGATCACCGGAGAGGCCGGAGATCATACGAGGCCGACGGTTCTCTGGTATAGTTCAGCGGGCAATTCTACTCCGACCCGCCTCGGACTTCCATTGTCCAGACGACGGGCACGTCGGTTTCTATCTTGACATCCTCCTGTACGAGGTGATTTGAGGTCGATACGGCAGTCGATAAAGATGTCGGATACATATCTGCGGATTCAGGCAACGTCCGCTTGAGTTCACGAACGGGTCACCGGGGACGTCAAGGCGAAGATGACGAGACTTACAGGCAGTCGGGCCAAGGTCCCACTCCAGACCTGTCGTCGTCACGTACGCTTCCGAGCAGCCGACCGGCAGGATCCCACATGTCTTGCCAAACAGGCTCAGGTCGATCCGCAGTCGATGTGCGCCCTGGGGAACGAGCCTCTTCGTCAGCGGTTCTGTTCGGTCCTGCAGCAAAGTCGCAGCTCGCTCACCTTGGCCAGCAGGAGCGCTGCGCTTTCCTTTCCGATGGTCCAGATCCGATCCCGCCCTTCCTTCTCCGCCAACAGCGTCAAAGCATGTAGCGTGTGAATCGTCTGATCGAGACGTCCGCTCAAGCCGCCAATGATGACCAGCTGGTACTGCTCGCCGGGTATTCTCTTCGAAGGGAGATCGAAATTGGACGCAGTACTGTGAGCATGCCGAGGAAGCGCCGCCGTGCCTGCTTCGATCGCTGCCAGGCGCGAGACGTTCTTGCCGAGATCTGTCGAGAACTCATCGGGGTCCCGTTCGACGCGGACGCCCTGCGCGCGCGTGATGGGAGAGAGAAGTCAGGTCTCGCTCATGTAATGCATGCGCGCAAGTAGCGAGACGAAGCAAAGACCCGCGCACCTTGGCCTCGTAATAACTGCGCGTGTCTTCTCTGAGCGAGTCGAGGTCGCCGAGAATCAGGTCGGGCAGCCACTGCTGTTCGTTTCCGTCGACCGCCGCGTCCCAATCAGCCTCGTCGGCGCGGTCTTTGCCCTTGACGAACCGGTCGTATAGTCGGTTCGCTCCTCCGTCGGCGCAGAATCGAAGATCGGCTGAGGTGCGCTCTCTGTCGTCAGCTCATTTCGTCCGCCTGCACCTAGTTGAGTGTGCGTCTCACCATTCTGCCACAGCTTGCGGAACAGGGCTTGCGGCGGCAAGGGCGAGTTGAGGACGATCATAGCGTTGCGAGGAGAGGCATCGCCGGTCTTTGGCTCGACGAGCGAGCGCGTGTCCCACAGCTTGACACCTTGATCGGTAGTCATTGAGAAGGAGGCCTAAGAGAGTCTCGAGTGACGAGAGCCGCCAGGCGAGTGTGCGTCGCTGCTCTTCCCTTGTTCTTGCCGAGCGGTGCACCGCCAGCTGGGCGGGCGGAATACAGCCAGCACGTGCACATATGTGTAGAGGCTTCCCCCTCCCCTTGGGTGGAGGCTCTGCCCGAATTGCGATCGCGGGAGCTTAAAAGATCTCGTCATGTCGTCAGAGTTGCAGATCTTTTCTGCCCCAGATTGGCGCAATTCCTGCGGGCGATTTCGAGAGGCGCGATCGGATCCAGCCCGACAGTCGTCAACTCGACGGTGAACGCGCCAGCCTGGGCGATCGCGGCCTTCGGAAGCTGATGCCGCCGATTGATAAAAACGTGCAGAGTCGTCTCCCCCTCCTCCTCTCTTCAGCTTTGCCCAGCGATCGCAGTCAGGACATGGCCCAGCAAGCGTACGAGTACCTCTCGCAAACCTCTGCACGGCCGCAGATGCCGAGGCGGAGGCGATCTTCCGCTTCGACGGCCGGCGATTCGACCGGACTGCAGCAGTTGAGCACTCTGTCACTCTCGTCGTCACCGCTCAGCAGCTCGGACGGCTCTGCACCACCTTCTTTGATTTTCTCGTCCACTTCGCCGTCGCCTTCCTCGTCGCTCAGTTCGTCGCCTTCGCTCGGCCCGACAAAACGCTTCTCCCACTCGGCCGCGGTCCCGGAACCTCTATCGCTCGGCGCACCCCTCCAGCCGAACAGCGTAGAGCTCGCCAAATACGCGTCAGACATCATCCGGAACGAGGCGTACGCTCTCCTCGCCCTCGCAGCCCGATTGGCACCGGCCGCGTACCCACTTCTCGATGACGACGGCGCGCACGTTGTCCGCGCGACCGATTCGAGCAGCAGCGCCGGTACCGACTCGAGCGACGATGGCTGCGAAGACTCGGACGACGCCGCGTACGCAAAGAGTCCCGTCGATCCCGAATCGCACGTCGAAGAGAGCCGGACGAATCAGGCCTTCAGGAACGTTGTCACCCTGATCCAATCGATGCCGCGACACGGCAAGATCCTCATCTCGGGCATCGGCAAGAGTGGTATCGTCGCTCGCAAGATGGTCGCGACGTTCTGCTCCCTCGGTGCGTTCACGCGTCGTTCGATCGCTCGTCCCGCGGAGGGTCTCAGAAAGGATCTGCTAACCTTCCTTTCCATGCTGCGATCAGGCATCCAAGCCGCTTTCCTCCATCCGGTCGAGGCACTCCACGGCGACCTCGGTCTGATCTGCTCGTGCTCGCCGGCGTCCCCGTGCGACACCGTCTTCCTCATCTCGCACTCTGGCGCGACCGCCGAGCTCATGCGCCTGCTTCCGATCGTCCGCCCGCGGGTCCGGTCTCTGATCGCCGTCACTCGCGACCCGGACTCGGTCCTCGCGTCGTCCTGCCACGGTTGGCTCGACGCCGGGACGGGCGTGAACCGGTCCGGACTGCCCAAGGCGACGACGGACGAAGCCGACTCGGCGCTGCCCGCTCCGACGAGCAGCGTCGTCTCGGCGCTCGCGATCGGTGACGCGCTCGCGCTCACGCTCAGTCGGTTGCGGACCGGCTGGGACGCCGACTCGAAGCGTCGACGGGAAGACTTTTACCACTGCCACCCGGGCGGCCAGCTCGGTATCCAACTCGGCCGCGAAGGACGAGGCGTCGACTTGCCATCCTCTGCAACGTCTCCGACGGCTACAGCTGCGAACAAGCTCCAACCCACCGCCCGGCTCGCCCCGGCCGTTTGAAGACTGCTCGAGTTCTCGCGACCTCTCCATAGAATGCCCTCGGCCGGTCCAGTCGTACCAAAATCTGCCAAGCCGCCAGCTTTCCTCGCAATCACGACTCCACGTACATACATACACCAGCTGGCGCCTCCACTACCCCCCTCCTTCTTGTCTATACTGCGCAAACCGCACCCTCGCGACTGTTTCTCTACTCATTACCCCTTGTTGTCGTCCTTTTGATCCTATTCAGTAACAAGCTATTTTTGCTCACTACGCAGGTCAAATCGGCCTGCTTCGCCCGGAAAGCGTCGAGCCGAGGCGAGGCGAGACGAGACTCCGCTGCGCTGTCACGTGAAAGTTTCGAGGTGGCACCCCTTCGTCCGCTCTCGCGCTCGCGCTCACTCCTCCTCTTTCCTCTCTTACTCGCGTTCATACGGACACGCCGACTTGGAAGACGAGCAGCATGGTGGCTGGTCGTTCGGCAAGGGAGGATCAGCGGCCTCCGTGAGTTGACAAGTGACGGCGGAACCGTCGCTCTGAGCGATAACGAGGCGGCGTATCCTCGCGCGCGACGAGACTTTTTGAGACCTGCGGGCGCTCGAGACAGGACTGTGAACATCTACTGACATGTGTCTGGCGCTTACAGCTCAAAGCTGAACCTCGCAAACCGGCGGTCGTCTCGCGAACGCGCCGACCTCCAGTCTCAACTCGCGGCAGTGCGCGCCGAACTCGAAGTAGAGCGCGCCAAATCGGCTCAGCTCGCTGCAGGAGTCTGTAAAGTCGAAAAGGGGGCCGGGGCGAACGTCATCCGAGGCTTGCAAAAGCAGTTGGCGGTCAGCGAGGAAAAGGTGAGGCTGCGCATGTCGCGCACTATGTGAGGACGGACGCTGACGTCAGCGCGCATCCAGCTTCGCGGTATGGAAGCCGATTTGCATGCTGTCACTGCCGAGCGCGACGATCTCCAGGATCGCCTGCGCGGCGCCGTAACCTCGTCGCCGACCACGAAGGAGCGGCAACTTTCAGACGACCCGCTCTACAAAGAGAAGAACGCCCTGCGAAATCAGATCTGCACCTATCTCCGCACCGAAACCGATCTCGCCGAGCAACGCGCAAAGAATCTGGAGGACGAGCTCACCGAGCTCGCCAACTCGGCGGATGAAGCAAGGCGAGCCGCCAAGGAGCTGTCTGATCGGGCTGCACGCGCCGAGCAGAGCGCCGAGGCGGCGAGCAAGAAGTACGACGCTGCCGTCGCACAGCTGAAAAAGACGCATCAAGCTGCTCTCGCCGAGCAGGTTAGGATCGACGGGGAGAAACTGAAACGGGAACAGGCGGCCAGTGAGAAGGCGATCAAAAGGCTGGGTCAGGTCGCTCGCGGTGCTCTCGATGTACATGCATCTCGTCACGAGCAATCGCTCGAATGGTGTTACTGACCTAGCGCTTCTACAGGCGAAGGAGGTCGCCATTAGGCGCGTGCGGGTGTTTCAGTTTCAGCTGGTGCGCTATCCCTCGGACGGGCGGTTCGCATTGGCTGACGACTTCGGTCTGAGACACCTAGGAACAAGCAAAGCTGAAGGCTCGGACGCCACTCGCGACGAAGAGCAACAACATGGTCGCGAGGAAACCGGCGCTCCCCCCTCAAAAGCTCGGAGAATTGGACCTGTTCGTGGAGGCCAAGTAAGCCTTCGGCGACGCTCTTTCTTGCATCAGAGCATAGCGCTGATACATTCTTTACAGAGCTGCCTACTTTCCTCGCGCTATCGAGCAGCTCAAACAAGCCGAACTCGAGCTCAAAGGATGGAAACCGGTCGCGACCATTCAGGAGCTAACTGCGGCGGCGTAAGCCATCCCAAGCACGCCGACACAGGACGGCTGCTGACGGTCTGTTCGCTGCAGCATCGTCCTCGACCGCTACTTTGAGCTTCTCGACATTTTCAATCTCAGCGAGACCGACGTCCACAATCTACTGCTCGGCGCCGACGATTTCGCTGCCGAAGTCGCTGTCGCGGGGTTTCCAAGCTTGGCCGAGCTTCTACAAGGACTTCGCCGGTCGAGCGTCCCCAGGCTCAAAGGGCCCGACGTCGACCTCAAGGCGCAAGCGTTCGACTTTCGCCGCAAGTGGAAGAAGGCGCTTCGCGATCTGAATTGGGAGGTCAAGCTGCACAAGGCGGACGTCAGGAAGCTCGAGACGTGCGAGGCGACGATCGAGGCGATGGCGCAAGAGAAGGGCGACCTTTGGGCGAAGTATCTGCGTGCAGAATCGGAGCGCGCTCGGCTCGAGACGGTCATTGGGGGTCTGGAGGCGGCAGGTGAGTTTTTTTCTACAGGTGCCTATCTCGATCGCAGATCACCTATCGACTCGAGCTTACCCGCTCGTCGTGCTTGCCCAACGTACTAGTCGAAGCGGCCTCGGCCTCGAAGACCATCGCTGCCGCCGTCACTAGCCTCGAACGCGCCATCATGAGCATGAACCGCTTGATGGACGCGCAACGCGAAGTGCGCACAGAGTGCTCGGTCCTGCGCGAGGAGAGCGGTGCGTTGTCGACCAAAACGAAGCGAGCGTTTCTAGCCGCGCTGACTCGCCACTTTCCTCCGCCCAGCTTTCGAGGGACTCCGCGCTTTGTTTGGCGAGGAAGACAGCCAAAGCTTGCTTTGAGCCGAATCTGTAGCGCTTGCAGTGATGTTGGGCAGCTCAGGAGTCGGGACCTTCTCAAAGGCGTTTTGACGCGTAGGTCAACGACCTGGAAGCGGTCTCGATACGGCGAAGAAAGGTTCCGCGTTTGCCTCTGGACTATGTACATCGAGACCCTTCGCCTCCTAATCGTCCCGTCGTTCGTCCTCTCGTTTCTATCCGCGGGGAGCCGAGGGCGGGATCAGGTGCTGCCCATCACTTCTTGTACTGGTCCGCCGTCTTGTCGCCGATGGCCTCCTTGAGCTTGTCGTCTACGGGGACTCCGTGGCGGTGTTGGATGTCGTCGTCGGTGACGACTGCGTGGATGAGGAACCCGATCGCGACGGTGACGATGGTGCCGATAAACGCCATCAACGGAGTGCTGTTCGCGGGCGCAATAAGTACACGAGTCAGCGACGCTGGTTCGAGTGACAACCTCGAGCTGGATCGAGCGACGGCTGCGAGCCATGGGGAGCGCTCGGATGGCCCAACAACGGCGGACGACTCACACTTCGAGGCCAATGTTCTTGCGAGCAAAGAAGGCCGTAGGCTGCGGGATCGTCTCGAGTCAGCTCCGAGCTCGTATACACATGAGTCGAGCGAGATGACCCGAGCTTTTCAGCTAGTAGAAGTGAGTGCGCACCTTGGGCGGCGTCTTTGGGACGGTCGGGTGGGAAGTGGACGTGACGGGTTTGCCCGCGTGTTCGGAAGACCCGCTCGGCTGGTTCGCATACGTGCGCCTCTGCGCGAGAGCGAGGGCGAAAGCGGGCGAGACGGCGGTCGACTTGGCCGGGAAGCGGTGAGCGGCGACGCCAACCGGCATGGCGGGTTGCCTAGCGACGGCGCGGGCGGTCGGGACGAGTGCGCGTGCAAGCATAGTAGGTAGTTCGAGTCCTGATCCTTGGGAGGAGCTGCGAGGAAGAGAGCGAGAGCGCGACGAGCGAGTTGGGCCATGACGCAACTTCCGAGTCTTCGCCCAGCGGGGCGGGCGGGGAGCATGAGGCATGGCACCGATTTCCACTCAGCTTCAGGTATACCAGCGTTGAGTATAGAGCAGTAAGCACGCAGCGTATGATCAGTAGAGTGCTGTGATACGGAGTCTACTCCCCCTATATAGTGTTTTTCTCCGTGTGACAGCTTATCTCCGCGGTTTTACTTGTCCCGCCTCCCCTCTGCCAGAAAAGGAGCGACGCGTCGGGCTTGCGTCGACGTCGCTGCTCCCGCGCCCACTCGAAAGCGCACGCTCTCCAGACAGCTCAGAACGGACGCACGCAAACAAGTAATGCAGACCGGACTCGAACGGAACGGCGGCGGCCAAAGGGGAGGACGAGGGGCCCGACACGCTCGCGGAGGTGGAGCGCTCCGCAACAGCGCCGGGCACGCACAGGCACGCGCAACTCCATACGAGGTCAGTCTGACATACGACGAACAGGCGAAAGTCGGCGCGTGCAATGAGCATCGGCGGGACACCACGCGAGACGTTGAGCAAGACCCCCGTTTATTGACCGCCGACTCCGGTCTGACCCACAGCGCCCTGCGGCGACAGCGAGCACCGCCGACAAATGGAGTCACGACCTGTTCGCTCCAAATTCGGACCTCTACGCGCCCGCCGTCAACCTGTCGTCCTTCAAGCGGCATGTGCCCACCTGGGACCAACCGTCGGCGAGCCTCCGCCCGTTCGGTCAAGCGACGCCCGCGGCGCAACCCCTCATCGTCACGGCAACGGGCGCAGTCGCGACACTCGCGCCGGCGTCGTCCAACGCAACGGCCGCCGCTCCGACCGGACCTGCGATGGGCGTCAAGGGGGCAAACGCAGCTGCGACCGCGAAACGGCAAGCCGACCTCTTGCGCAAGCAGCAGCAGCGAGAACGAGCAGAGGAGATCAAACGGAGGAAGGAACTCGAGGCGGAACGGCAAAAGCAGGTCAAGATCGCCAAGGAGGAGGAACTCGGGTTCGTCGTCGAAGTCGCCGGTCTCGTCAACGGAACCAGCGCCGAAGACGTCCAGGTGCGCTAGCGCGCTCATACTCCCAATTTCATACGAGTCACCTGCTGACGCCTTGTACGCCATCGCACAGACTGCGTTTGGCGCGTACGGCGAGATCCGCTTTTGCTTTATCCTCGACCCGAACGCGCCAGACTTGATCGCCCGCATGACTTTTACACGGCACGACGACGCAGCAGCAGCATGCGCAAAGCTTGAGTACGCTCTCGCCCGTAGGCCTGCTCTACCATCTGCCGACGCGATGTGCTGACGCGGTGAAACTTGCAGTGGCGCCATCGCAGATGGCCGACCTTTGCGGGTCAAGCTGACGACCCGTACACCGATGCCGGCCCCGCTTCCACCGCTCTCCAAGGCCGCGGCAGCTTCGGCCTCTTCCACCGCGACTCTCGACTTGACCGGTGCTGCCGAGCCTCCACGACGACCCGCCCCGCCCCCGAGCAAGATGTACGCCGACCAGATCGAAGCGGCACAGGCCCAAGTGCTGGTCGCTGCACCTGCTCGTACCTCCGCGGCGGCGATGGATGTCGACATGGCTCCGGTTCCCGTCGGTCCCGCGGCTCAGCGAGGCCGCGGCGTCCCCGTCGCGTACCTGCCCGGCGCTCCGCCCGTCAACCCGCTCGCGAAACGGCTCGGTCCTTCTTTGATCAAAGATTCGGCGCAAGGCGGCGGTCGGCTCGGTGGCGCGGCTCACTCTCAGCAGCAGGCGCCGCCGCGGCAACCATCCGCGATGCGTGCGAACGGACGGACAGGCGGTCAGCCGCTTACGAACAGTGGCTTCAGCAACGGAGCTGCTGGATCCCTGATGGCACGACTGGGAGTTGCGGGCGCGCCGGCAAAGGGGCCGTCTGCAGGCGGAGCAGGTCGGAAACCATCTGGGCAGCAGCAACAGCGTGGCGGTGGTGGCGCTTCGCTTTTGGCGAGGTTGACTTGATTCCGAAGAGGACGACCATGTGTACAGGCTTGTACCCGCGACTGCTGAATCGGAACTGGTCCATACGGTGTTCTGCCTTGAGAAAATCTCGGAGAAAGTCGAGACGCTGACATGTGAAAGTTCGCTTTTCAAGAAAGGCTTGTCGTCTCCTTGGGTACTTGTGTCCGCGCGGAGTTGTACAGCTCTAGATCCTACTGAGCTAGATCAGAGTGCCTATAGTGTCCGACGTACGATTGCGAGTAGGTTTGGCGAGAGCAGTGGTCCTATGGTCGCCGAAACGCGGGGAGAAGGGACGCGAAGGATCGGGATTTTGACCTTCTCTCCTCTGCTCGAGCAGGTGGCGGAACGTCACCAGCTTCCGTCGCGCTTTCCTTTGGCGTGGAAGAGCCCGACTTCTCTCTTCTCCTTTCTCTCCCCATCCTACTACACCTTCCAATCTCACCAGACCACTCGCACCGAGCATCAAAGTGAGCCTCTTAGGCCGCGACCCCCTCTCGTCGTGACCTTGCTGACCAAAGTCGAACTCGAACAAGCTCAGAACTTCGAACAAAACCATGTCGGCATTCTCCACCGCCCTCCGTCAGACTGCGCAGATCTCCGCGCGACGCTCAGCCGTCGCCACGCGGGTCGCGCAGCCGATGGGTCGTCGTTTCGCGAGCGGTACGACGGCGCCGCACCATTGGGAACCTCCTCACTACACGCTCAAGGTCAGTTCGATCTATCTCGACGCTGTCCACGACAGATACTGACCCGCACTCTCTCCCGAACAGGAGCGCCTGAGCAAGTTCGCCCCGACCGAGATCTATCCTCTCGTGGCCGCCGTCGCGACCGTCTCGGCGTTCGCCATCGCCAACATCTACTGGGCCTTCCAGCGACCAGAGGGCGAGCTCAGGCTCGTACCGAACCGGATGAAGAAGGGCCACGAGGTCGCTCCGTGGGAGGACGAGCGCGCGCTCGCAGGCAAATGGTAGTTCCCTCTCATCTTCTCCATCAATGTTTCACTCTCGTATCTTTGTCGTATCTGTCCATAGTCATCTGCATCGCCGAGTTTTGCCTCAAGGTCTCGAGTCGCTCACTCTTCCTCGCAGGAGGACATATGCGTAAATATCTATATGCTGCGGGAGATCTATGTCCGCTGCTCGCCTCACCAACCGACGAGCTTACCGGGCGGCTGCCTCTCGACCTCTTCGACGCCGTCACCCAACCGCATCAGCTCTTGCCGTAGAGCCTCTGCCATCTCACTTCTCATCAAAGCCAGCTCCTTTGGCTCATCATCCAAGTCGGCGCCGACTGGTCGATCGTACGTGGCGGGTCGCCATCCCTGCGGAAACAAGTCGCGGTACTTGGCGAGGTGGGGCTCGATTGCCGAGTTGACAGGCTCGCCAAACATGATCGTCACGTCCTTGCCGAGTCGCGGGGCGAAATTGGGCCACACGCGTGGTTCGTCCATGACTTGCTCGAACCCTGCAACAATGACAGCGTCAGCATACTTGCAATGCAGTCGAATACGAAAGCAATGCGGATGTACCCTTGATCCAGACAGGAATGATGAGTGGTAACCGCTCGCACTCCATCAGGATCCGGCTGATTCCCCATTTAAACCGTCGCAAGTCGTGCAGGTCCTCCTGCTTTATCCGTCCTTCGGGAAAGATGTGGACCTGTACCATGCGTACGTGAGCATACCGAACGCTTCCGGCATCAGGGCTGACGCCAGGACTCACCCAGTTCCCCTCGTCCAGCTTCTTCGTCGCCACATCCAGCGCCTTCTGATAGATTCCCTTCCCTCGAAACGTCTCGATTACCTGTCCTTTTGAGAAGAACCAGGAATCGAGTTTCCCCTGTCGCGACATCCAGAGTGAGCGAGCACGAACGGTAGCAGCCGGAGAGCAGCGGAAGGGACAAACGTTGAACATCATATCGGACGCGCCGAGCGTCCACCGCAATTGGCGCGAGTCGAGAAAGTTCCGTAGAGGTATTGAGCCCCACATGAAAGGCTCGTCGACGCTGCAGATGCGCGAGGTCCAGGAGCGGATCAGCCGTGCCGATCATTTCAGCGGGCAGCGGATGGGAAGCATGACAAACACGCTGACATGATTCGCGACTACGCGAGGCAAGCAAGTCAGCAGAAAAGACCTAATGCCGACCGTCTGTGCAGCTGACTTACAGGTCAAGACGCCGCGATCACTCTGCAGGTGCTGCAAGAATTTTGGCAGACCCTCAACTCGGACATCGCGGCAACCATATCGCAGGAAGAGTTTGGAGAACGCGCCGACGGCGAACGGGACCGAGCCCATCGGGCTCTGCGTCCTGCCTCGAGAGGCGGTCTCGGAGCTACGAGGCAAAGTAGGATCGCCTCGCGAAACAGTGCCGGCGAATTTTCTCTCGCGCGCGGAACGATCCGGAGTCGAACGAACAAACTGATGAGAAAACGAGGCGGTGCAGCCGCAGCACGACCTTGCGTTGCGTTGACCGCGGACGGTAGAGACACCGGGCCTCTTGTCTGTCAAAACGGTCCTTTCATATCAAGCTGTTGGGCTCCAAAAGATGTATGCGATAGAAATACAGTGGGCAAGGCAGTTTTGGACCAAGAGAGTATCTCACAGCCTCGTCTAATATGTCGCCCGTCTAACCCGCAGCAGACCGGGATCCCCTTCATGCAACCGAGACCTGCGCAACCTGCTCCGTGACAGCCGCGACGTCCGGGACATCGCGGTTCTCCATGTGAAGGTGCGATTTCGGGTGCTACAGGAGGCGACACTGGGTTATCCACCTTGCTCAAGCAGGTATCCCGAATCTTTAGGGATGGCAGACTCACCGGAGGCTCGTAGCTGGCCTGGCGGACGATCTGCTCCTCAAGGACACCGCAGGACGCGGCGATGAAACCGAGGAAAGCGGGCGACGGGTTGAGCGGGCGGGTGCACAGCTCCGGGTGAGCTTGCAAACCGACCATGTACGGGTGGCCTGGCGAAACAGCAGCGCGTCAGCAAGAGCCAACATTCGTGGCGGAAGCGGATCACGCACCCTGCAGCTCGGCGACTTGCATGCGCTCGCCTCGCTCGTCGCGGCCGGTAAAGTAGAGACCCTTCTTTTCGATCCGGTCGACGTAAGCCGGGTTGATCTCGTAGCGGTGACGGTGACGCTCCCAGATGACCGGCGCCCCTCCGTACAATTTCCGGACAACCGACCAGTCCGAGTTCGGCTGGAAGACAGTCGGACGGAGACCGAGACGCATCGTGCCGCCGAGGTGAGTCTTGGAGATCTCGGGCATGAAGATGACGACGGGGTCCGGAGTCGTCTCGAGGAGTTCGGCCGAGTGAGCGTCTGCGAAACGTACACCGATCAATTATGGAACCCGCGACACGATTCTGGCTCAAGTGAGGCTGGACGTACCCTTGAGGCCGAGGACGTTGCGGCAGAATTCGATGACGGCGATCTGGAAACCGAGGCAGATACCGAGGTACGGGATCTTCTTCTCGCGTGCCCACTTGGCCGCGGCAATCATGCCCTCAGTGCCGCGAAGACCGAATCCGCCGGGAACGAGGATACCGCTACACCGCTTGCGTCAATCTCGTGTACAGTTAACACGCCGAAGCTCGTGACCCTGGTACTTACTTGGCGGTGCAAACAGCCTGCCACGCAGCGTGGAACTCCTTCGGCCGTTCGTGCTGCGCCTCGAGCTCGAGGTCCGAAGCTTCGACCCAGGTGATGTGCAGCTTGCGACCGCACTGCATAGCGGCGTGCTCGAGAGACTTGATGACCGAAGTGTACGAGTCTTGCAGCGAGGTGTACTTGCCGACGAGGCAAATCGAAACCTTGTCGAAAAGGCGGTCGTACCTGATCGGAACGCGCTCGGATCAGCTCATCGCGTCGCTCATCTAGTACGTTAAGGACAGGCTCACGAGAGAGTCAAGTCCTTCCACATGGTGAGAAGTTTAGCACCGCGCGCAACGCGAGGCTCTGAAGGCCGGATCAGGTCGAGCCGAAGACGGTTCTGAAGGAAGTTGACGAGGCCCTGGTCCTTGAGCAGGAGCGGAACGTGGTAGAGGGACGAAACGTCGTGGACGGCGAGAACCTGCTCGGCGCCGACGTGGCAGAACATCGAGATCTTCTCGACGACGGAAAGGGGGAGAGGAGCCGGGCAGCGGCAGGCGATCTACAGGAGAAAGACAGGCTGTCAGCACGCCTGCCCTTTTCGGAACTCCAATCGTTCAATAACATTGCTTACGAGGTCAGGCATGAGACCCAGACCACGCAAGTCGCGGATGCTGGCCTGAGTCGGCTTGGTCTTCAACTCGCCGTTGATCGACGGGACGAGGGAGACGTGAAGGAGCGCAAAGTTGTCCTTGCCGACACGGAACTGGAACTGACGCATCGCCTCGACGAACGGCGCCGACTCAATGTCTCCGACAGTACCTCCGAGCTGCAATAGAGGATGTCAGCCGCTGCAGGAAACCTCGAGACCGAACCCGTTCGCTCGGCGACATGCTCACCTCGATGATGCAGACTTCCGGGGCCTGACCCGACTCGTCGACGGGGATCTGCGCGACGCGCTCGACCCAGTCCTGGATCGCGTTCGTGACGTGCGGAATGACCTGGACCGTCTTTCCGAGATAGTCTCCTCTTCGCTGTTCGGCGTCACTACGGGTCAGCTCGCGTTCTTCGGTATCGCCGCGCTGACGAAGCGCTCTCACCTCCTTCTCGATAACCTCGCGGTAGATCTTGCCGGTCGTGATGTTGTTGTCCTTGCCGAGGGTCACGTTCAAGTACCGCTCGTAGTTGCCCAAATCCAAGTCCGCCTCGCCGCCGTCGTCGAGAACAAACACCTCGCCTGTATGACGACACATATTTCCGAGTCAGCATGCACAAAGAAGCGCGATCATATGCCAACTTAAGCCGTGGACGACTTGCCGTGCTCGGTCGGCGACATGGTGCCGGCGTCGATGTTCATGTACGGGTCAATCTTGATCGCCGTGACATTGTAGCCGAGCGTCTTGAGCAACAGTCCCGTCGAAGAGGCTATAATCGCAGCGCAAAGAGCCCGAAAGAGTCAGGAATCGAGCGGAAGACGCGTTCGGGCCAAACAGCGACATTCGTCTCGCTAGAGGTGCACGCACCAATGACACCCTTGCCGATGCCTGAAATGACACCTCCAGACACGAGAATGTACTTCATCGCGTCGAGGTAAGGCTATAGCAGGCCCGGTTCCTGTCTGGGTGAAAGCGAGGCGGTGCAGACAAGAGTCGGACGCTCGAGTCGCGCAAGGACAGCAACAGGGACCCGCACGGGAAGCGGAGGGAGCTGAACTCGTAGGGAGAGGGGCCTGCAAGCAAAGGCTCGGTCGCTCTAGGGAGGAGGGAAGGAGGGGGAAGGCGAAACCTGGCCCAGTCTCGCCCCGAGCTCGCGGGGAACTCGACGCGATCGACATCCGCGACTCGTCGGCTCTCTCGGAAACAATTCTCGAGTACCCACAGTCTCACAGCGTGCTATATCATGCTCTATGACGCGCGGAGAAGGCTGCCAAAGGTCGCGTCGCTGCACGTGGGGAAAAGCAAGAAGATGCGATATCGCTCAGCCTGCCGACTGCTCTGCCACCGCTCCGCGCCTGCTTCGGCCTGCTTCGCGGGGTGCGTCCGCCGGAGCTGGCGCAACTGATGCCTGATTGGCGGACGAGCTTTTGCTCGGACGACGGAAGCACAAGAACTGGAGCGCAGTCGCCCGGCGCGACGCGACCAAGGTGCGCTTCAATCCCTCGAGTTCCGCCTGCAACTCTTGCGCCGAACTGTCGGGACGACGATAGTACGACTGCGAGATGATCTTGTAGATCGATTGTAGCGTTTGATCGGCTTTAGGCGAGACATGCTGCGAGAGCGTTTGATGCATGAACTCGATCTCGAGGGTGGCCTGCAAAGAGCGCACGTCGGGAACGTGAGCGGTCATCAGCATCGTTCCTACACGCAAGGTGTCTGCTCAGACTAAGGGTCTCACCTGCAGCATGCCACCCATGCCGAACCGCTCGACTTTGCTGAACGCGTCGAGGGCGACCTGCGCGAGTTCCTCGACGAGACTTCCCAAGATTCGAGCGACGAGCGGCTTCGCGGTTGCAGACACTTGGGCGTGTACGAGAACGAGCGAGAGGAGCGCGTCGTAGATGAACTGGTGAACCTCTGCGGGGCGAGCTCGTGTCAGTGGCGAACGTCGCCGGACACGAACCGAACCAGCTGAACCTTACCTTTTGGCTTGTCTGCCTCGTACCAGTCGACTCCTCCACCAAGCACGCCCTTGCGGATGATGCTGGCGATTTCCGCACTGCGTCGCTTCACATAGTCATCGAAAAGGATCTTGTCCAGCTGGTCGGTCACGTCGTGCAGCATCTTGACGTCGGACGTCATGTCAACTTTGAACGCGGTCGAGAATTGGTTGACGAGGCGCGGAAGTAACGTTTCGCGGGCTTGATTCAGGTTCGAAACGGTAATCAGAATGCGAATGTCCTGCACAGCATAATGGTCAGCTTCCGCCTTGGCTTCTCTTGGAGTGTGCACACACGAGCACACGCACAACATTCTGAGTATCGATCTCGGCAGGCCGTCCGCCATGTGAGGTTGCCTCGACAATCGAGGTCTTGCGTGAAGGTCCGCTCGGCGCAGCGAAAATTGACGCCGGATCGGAGAAGGCGACGTGGACGAGGCCGTCGAGGAAGGCATACAGGCTGTCGAGGAAAGCGCTCTGTATCCGTCTCGTCAAGTCTTTCGGGAGCGCGTCTTCCTGTCGAGCGCGAACCTTGGCAGCTGCGCCGCCTGCAGTTTGCGTGACCGCGCTGAAGTAGCTGCTTGCGTGCTCTTCTGAGCCGCCAGCGATGCGATACGCCGATGCCGCCATGAAGCGTTGGTAGGCCGCAAGGTGCCGCAAGAAGACTGTGATGGACGGCTGATCCGGATCGCCCCGCCAATTCTCAAGCCGATAGAAGGTCTTGGCGTCTGCAGGAGCAGCGAAGAGTGAGCGAGTGGGGTAGTGAGGGCATGGGGATCCTCTTTCCGCTCACCTCGGATCCAGGCAGAGCAGACTGCTGCCTCGAAGCAGCTTCGCGTATGGGAGACGAGTTCTTTCAAGGTCTGCGTCGCCTCGCCAGACAATTCGAGCGCTCCGAGCTCGGCTCCGCAGTCGACGATCTCGGCCAACACTTTGATGAGCCAGTGTGAATCGGTCGTCGCGTTCGACGTCATCGGGACCCAATCCGGCAGGGGCGGAGTCGCATTCGGGTCGTCAGCGTCGCGGGCGAGCGCGTCCGCGCTAGGCTGGCTGAAGAATTGCGAAAGCAAAGTAACGTAGAGCGTGACGATATCGTGGGTCATCGAGCGGACCTGCGCCGGCGAATGGCGCGATGCCGCATTTCCGGACGAGCCCTTCTATGAACGGACGAAAAACGTCAGGCGGCTGCCCGCAAGTCCGAAGCTCGCCCACACACCTTTTGATATCGTCCCTCCATGTAGCCCTTCGCGACTTTCCAGAAGCTCGGCAAGGCCGTCAGGATGACCTGGTTCAGGTTCCGCACAAAGTCGAGGATGAGTCGCCAGACGTCTGCACCAACGGAGGCCTCTGCAGTAGTCCAAGCACGTCGTCAGTACGGACGACGTTCACGTCACAAGTCCAGCGCGGACTCGCCTCGGATGCGCTCGCCGTCGTATTGATCGAGACTCTGAACGCAAGTCCGCAGGATTGCCGCCTGTTCCCGGTCGTTCAAGCTCGACGAAGCAGCCTGATCGACTGCGAGACGGATCCGACTCAGACTGGAGTCGGATGTCGTGCGGAGGAGCTGCATGATATGCCTATGCTGCGTTTCGAAGAAGATCCAGACGGGGTCGTCTGTCGGGTCGAGTTCGAGCAGGATCCTGATAGAGACGCCAGTCAGGGCAGGACGATATGAGCAGCTTCATCACCGACGTACTCGATGGTCTTTTCCACTTCGTCGAGCTCGCGCTTTGTATCGCGTAATCGCTTGCTGAGGATCGCTCGCAAGTCGCCCATGATCTTCTCGACCTGTCCCCAGACCTTCTCATAAATCCGCTTCTGCTGCTGCTGTTGTTGGGGCGTCGTTGCAGCGGGCAGACCGAGAAGCTGTTCGGGGCGGGAGCCGAGCAGGTAGCGGCCTTTCTTGTAAGCTTGGAGCGCGACTTCGTACCGGCCCTATGTGCGTGAAACGAGGTAAGCGTACGTCATTCCTCTCGGGACCCCATACCTGCTCACCTCTTCCACCGCTTCACCGAGCATGGTCGGAAGGTTGAAGAAGAACTTGCTCCGCTCAAAAACGCCGAGTGTGCTCTTGAGCCGTTCTGCCTTGGTCCGCGCTTCGACGATCGGTTGAAACACCGTTTCGGCGCGCGTGCCGGCATCTGATGAGCAGGCTTATGTCAGCGCTTGAGACAGGAAATACCAAGAGGCTGACGCACTCGTAAGCGTGTCATGAATCGGCTTGACACCGTAGTCGGAGTCCGGAGCAAGCGGACCTCCATCTCGCATCTCCTCGAAGACGGCTGCACGCGGGAACAAATCGCTTGAATCAGTTCACACTCCGTCTTCATGCTGGAACGGACCGGCTCACTCTCGCTCGCAGCCTTGACGGCGACGAATCGATCCCATTCGGCTTCGACGAGAAGCTTGAGGGCTCCGGATCGCTCTTCCAGCGCATGTTTCAGACGATCTCGGCCTGAATAGACGGTAGAGTCAGCTGCTAGTAAGGCTGCGAGCTCGGCGAAAGAGCGGCCGGACCCTGGTTCAGATCGTTGAAAGTAGCGTTAGGGTGGACGGTTGAGAGAAAGACCTTCGGGTCGAACGCTTTGGATCCCAGGAGCACGGATGATCCTGCATGCGACGAGCGCGGCTTGTCAGCGAGAGGTAATTAGCCCGCCCGATCTCTTGAGGCCGCTTACGGATTTCTGGCGGGAGTTCCGGATGGGACCTGCGCACCATTTCACAAACGTCAGCGTGGACTCGTTCTCGCGATGCCAGCTCTCGATACTCACGCGAGAATGCCGCTGCTGAGCAGACCCATCGGATCGGTCTCGTCACCTTTCGGTCCGGCAACGCGTGCGACCCCGGTCGAGTCGGCCGAGGGGTCGCTGTTATCCGCTTGATCTGCACTTCCGGTACCGCCTTCCCAGCGAGACTGGCGCGATTGTGACGGAGATCAGCCGGGCACCCCATCGGAAGGGAAACTGTGATCGGGCAAACTCACGGGCGAGAGGGACGAGAGTCCGTACAGCTGGAGCACTGCCAATCGAGGTTCCGTCAGTCGCTCCCTCCGACTTTGAAGCAGACTTCTGTACACATGGCGAGACGCACTCTCTTCCTCGTTGGTAGCCCAGTCGTTCCCTGCGCGGCCGTACGGGTCTTCGAGTTGCCTCGACTGCCTGTTTCTCGACCCTTGCCCCGAGTTGGCGGAGCCTCCGCTCCGGTCTGGTCCTCGCCCGTCGCCTGTTTGTCTCGCCTGAACATCCTCTCGACTGAGTCTCCTGTTGTCGTACGGCGTATTGCGACCGGGCTGGGCAGTTTGATTCGAGTGGGGCGCATCGGCGGCGAGTTGACGGGGATCAAAGTCGCGAGGCTCTTGCGGGCGAGCAGGTCGCCCGGGGGGTCCACTCTGCATCTCGTGCCTCTACTCGGTAGCTCCTCTTTACGCTGGCGAGCGTGTAGAGCGGTGAAGAGCCGAATGACGCTTCGCTGCCGTCGATCAGCGGACTTCAGAAGTCGAGAGTCGGTCGAACATTGTTTCACTCTTCGCTCGCTCGCTACGTGGCCACGATGACTTCAATACGACAGCGTACTACGCGCAGATCTGCGGCTGCTCGAGCTGCCGAAGAAGAAGCAGCCTCATCGGCGACGGAACCAGAGACTCCGCCGACGTCGACTGCTGCGCCGAGGGAACGATCTACGAGCGACGCAGGCTCGCCGACCAAGCGACACCTGCCGCTGACGGAACGCAGAAAGGGGAAGAACGGGAAATCGGATCCGCAACTGCAGTGAGTTCCAAGTTGGCTTCCACTAGGTGCCGCGCAGCTGAACCGTCCCTTCCGTGACCAGGGTCACGCTCGATGAAGCGACAGGACGAGTCACGCTCGACGCACCAAAGACACCCTTCCACGAGCTAGACTTGAGCGAGAGCTTCCTATCGGCGCTACACGACCCACCGTTTGAACCAAAGCAGACATGGCGCAAGAAACGGAGACCGTACTTTATCCTCGGAGGACTCTTTGGCTTGTTGGCGAGGTATGCTCGCGGATCAAGACATTCAATCTTCGTTGCATGGCGGGACTGATTGGACGGTGAACATGCAGCTGGTTCCTCGCTTCTGGCGACCCGCTCGGCTCGATGCAGAACTTTGACCTCGACTCGTTCACTTCGTGGGACATCCAGTCCCTCCTCGCCGACATGCCGTCGCTCGGCAATCTGAATCTGACAGAACTCGTCGCTCCGGGACGCGAATGGCTCAACAGCCGCGTCAGTCCGTTCGAAGTCGGACAGGATGCAAAGAACCGCGGCTTGATGAAGAAGCACGCCGTCGTCCTCGTGCCGGGCATCATCTCGTCCGGCTTGGAGTCGTGGTCGACTGCACCGGACGCGGCACCCTTCTTCCGCTCCCGGATCTGGGCTGGCACGGCGATGGTCAGGGCGCTCATCAAGAACAAAGATGCGTGGGTCCGGGCGATCAGCCTCGATCCGTTCACAGGGCTCGATCCCAAGGGCTACAAGGTGCGCAAGGCAAGAGAAACGCCGCAAAATCACGACTATTGATGCGCTTCCTGCACAGGTCCGTGCCGCGCAAGGTCTCGATGCAGCTTCGGCTTTCATGCCCGGATACTGTTCGTCTCGAATCCTGTCCTCCCTTGTCAGCTTTCCGAAGTCCGTATCAGGTGCTTACGCTACGAGCCTGTAGGGATCTGGCAGAAGGTTATTGAGAACCTGGCTGTTCTCGATTACGACCATAATGACCTCGCGTTGGCCAGCTACGACTGGCGACTTTCGTGAGGAGGAGCTCCTCTTCCAAATGCTGCTGCCTGACTTCCCGACCGACCAAGTATGCTTCCACAGATTCTACAACCTCGAAGTCCGGGACCGATACTTCTCGCGCCTCAAGTCGACGATCGAGTTCAACCTTGCGATCAACGAGAAGAAGACTGTTCTCGTTAGCCATAGCATGGGTGGCCCGCTTCTCCTGGTGAGTCACCTGAAGACCATTAGACCACGAAGAGAGCCTCCGGAACTGATTCAAGCCGCGTGCGCGACAGTGGTTCTTCAAGTAAGGCTGTCTTGCCGCGCGAAACAGTTTCGAGTATTGATCCTGCCCAAACGCGCAGGTGGGTCGAAGCGCCCGAATTCGGCAACGGTGGCGCCGACTGGGTCGAGCGCCACATCGACGGATGGGTGAATGTCGCAGGGACCATGCTCGGTGCGCTTTTGTCGCTCTCCTCTCAGGAAATGCTCAAGTCTAACACGTTCTCCGATTCGCTCGTGTAGGCGTGCCGAAGGCGATGGCGGCTCTCCTGTCGGGAGAGATGCGCGACACCGTCGAGATCAACCAGGCTGCCGTCTACCTCCTCGAGCGCTTCTTCAGCCGCTCGGAGCGCGCCAAGTTGTTCCGGACTTGGGCCGGCTCGGCGAGCATGATGCTCAAGGGCGGCGACGATGTCTGGGGCACGAGTGAAGGCGCTCCGGATGATTTCAACAACTCGACGCTGACGGGGGGTAACCTCTAGTGAGTTCCACTCGCGGAGGGCCTCCCGGACCCTTTCGGCGGAAGGCTGATCGATGCCGTTCACACAGCTATTTCCGACCCGAGTCGCATATCAACACGTCGGAGGTGACGGAGGAGTCCATGCACCCGAACTTGACCTTGAGCGACTCGCTCGGGTTTATCCTGCAGAAAGTCCCGCCTGCGTACCAGCAAATGCTCGCCACGAACTACTCGGTGAGCCGCGTCCTATCGCTCGCCTCTGCCGCTTGACTGAAGTATCTTCTGTCGCAGCTCGGCATCGAACGTGACGAGGAGCAGCTCAAGCGCAACAACCACGATCACACCAAATGGAGCAACCCGCTTGAAGTCCAGCTCCCCCTCGCGCCGTCGATGAAGATTTACTGCCTGTATGGGACCGGCAAGGAGACCGAACGCGCCTACTTCTACCAACAAGGTGGATACGAGCATGACGAGTCGCCAACGGTCAACATGCACAGCTCAAACCAGCTCGAGGAGCAAGGCGTGTGCTTCGAGCCGAACTGCACCGACACGACTCCTCGTGCGCCGCTCGACATGCCGCTACAGCGACGGGTCTGGATCGACAATAGTGTCACGCTCGACGAGCAGGCGGTTCCCAAGGTCCGCAGCGGAGTCGTTTTCAATGACGGAGACGGGACCGTCAGCACGCTGAGTCTTGGCGCCATGTGCGTCGAAGGATGGAAGGTGGGTTGTCAGATCTTGACAACGAATGCGGCTCACAATGTCTCGTCCGACTAACCTCGTAACACCTGCAGCGACCCTTGTACAACCCGGCGGGCATCGAAATTGTCACGCACGAGATTCTGCACTCTCCGTTGGCATTCGATCCGCGAGGAGGTCCCACGACAGCAGATCATGTGCGTCCCTCGGTGTCGCTGCCATTGACATTGACCCGGTATGAGAGACTAACCTTTGTGGATGGGGTGCAGGTGGATATTCTCGGCTCGTACGTTTCCAGCTTGCGGCGCTCCTTCCGGGACCGGTTCCTCTTCTAACGCTCATTAATCCGCAGTTCGGAGCTTAATGATGCGATCCTCGAGGTCGTTGCAGGTGAAGGTCAGAACGTTAAGGAGCAGTTCTACTCCGAGATCCGCGAAATCGCCAGGCGCATCAAATGGGACGGTGACAGTACGACGCCGCTTTGAGAACGAGTAACGTGTAGCTATCGTGTTGTTCCCCTGCCGTTGACCAGTGATATAGAGCCGATGCATATAGATAGACCTGTGATCGCCGCTCGGAATCGGACTGTCGGGCCGGACGCTGCGGTCAAAATTGAGGCGCGCCCTCTCGCGTGAGCGAAGTGCTTTGTTTTGGTCTCTGTCGACGAGCTCTACCTCTGGCGGGCGCATGAAGGCGACGGCGAGATTAACGGTTCGGGTCGTCCTCTAAGCTGTGCACCATGTCTGGCCTGCCTCCGAAAACTCCGTTCCCTCGGTGGGCCCTCGGAATCGATTGTACACTGTCAGCGCTCTCGGTCGTCGGCGGCCTCGCCATCATCATCGGCTACCTCTGCGCTTCTCAAAAGCAGCACTTGCGACTCAAGCTGATCCTCGGGCTCGGTGTCACGGGTGAGTCTGCGATCTGCGGGGAGTCGAAACGCGAGGTTTGCTCACTCTTTGGGTCATTCTCCGCGGGTAGATTTCGTGCAGGCCCTGACGACTCTGTGAGCCGCCCAAACGGTCAGCGAGGTCAACGAAGAGAGCGCTGATTGGTTGTACGATTGCAGGACGGGAACGGCACTGTACCTCGCTGGCCATCCTTATGTCACCAATTCGAGCAGCTGCCTCGGGTCTTCCTTCGTTTGTGGGTCCGATCGTCTGCGACAGAGAGGCTCCCCGGCTGACCGTCCGATCCACGCAGACCAAGCCTGCGTCATCTGCAACGCGTGCTGGACTCTCGCCATCACGATCGTTACCTTTGCGTCGCTCTTGTATCCCCACTCGCGAATGACGCTCGCCTTCGAATCAGCCTACGCCTTCCCGGTCATCGCGACCATCTGCGTCGGTGTCTCGATCGCTCCGTCTATCGCAGTCACGGCGGTGTACCCAATGCAGGACGCCGCCGGAGTCTGCTGGCTCGCTCCAAACACACTCGCGTCGAAACTCGAGCTTTTCATCCCTCGCGCCGCAGTCCTCGTCGTCGTGATCCTTCTGTACCTCCGCATGTTCATCTTCTTCCGGCAACGCGACCTGCACCTCCTCGACACGAGCTCGAACTCGCACGCGGTCGAATCGGCGCACCACAAGCGGTTCTCGCTCGCCCGCCTGGCCTCCCGGAAGAGCCGCGTCGAGTCACATCGGCTGAGTCAGACGTCGACGAACGGCTTCGCGGCGCCGGCCGCGCCCGCGAGGCGGCTCAGCGCTGCTCCGACGGTACCAGCCCTGGACGAGGAATCGCCAGCAGCCGATGACCTCGAGACGCCTCCCGAGCAAGTCCGGAAGGATTCGGCGGCGACCGTCAGCTTTTCGGATCACGAGACAGTCCCGTTTGGCACTGCCGCGCAGCCAACCACTCTGCCGCGTCTTCCGAAAGCCGACGCTCAGCCCTTCCCGACTCCTTCGACCCCTGCGCCTCCTCGCAACGTTCCATTGTCGCCCCGGCAGATGAACAAACGACTTTCAATCCTGATGATGGCGTACCCGGTCGCCTATTCTGCCCTTGTCGCCGTCTCGGTAGCGCGGTTGATCCAACAGTTTGCGACGGGAGGACGGGCGAACCCGGGCCTCCTGTACTCTTCCAGGTTCCTCATCTTCAGCCAAGGACTCGTCGACGGGATCCTCTACTTGGCGATCCAGACCGCCTTCCGATACTGGACCAGGAGAGGACGGCCGGCACGAACCTGACATCATGCGGACCGATAGAACCATGACCCGGGGAGCGCCTCTCCCGCTTACTGCAGAATATAGAATCCCGTCATAGCATACTTGTTGTTGTAGATACAGCCTAGATCGCATACATTGCATACAATCTCTTCGACCTCTTGTTCGCTTCCTGTCGCCCGAGAGGTCAACATTGTCGCGGTTGACTTTTTGAACCGCTCGTTCTGCTCCGTTTGTCACGCCGTCATGGATCCCTTCGAGGTGTGTGACAGCTTCAGCTGGTCACTTAGTGGGCATACTAATCATCCTCGGCGTGCCCCTGCAGGTTCGGATGCAGTTTACGACGCTCGTCTCTCGACAACTGACTTCATCAGTCGCGAGCATCTCGAAAGTCGCCGCGTTCGCGCTCAAGTACGCCTCGAAATGCTCGGACGATATCTGGGATTGCTATTTGGACGAAATCGGCGCCGTCAGCCTGAACGCGCGCGTCAACTTGCTGTACCTCCTCGACGCCCTCCTCGACAAGGAAGGGCCGAAACTCGTCACCAAAGGTGCAGCCGGCAGCGTCATCGGCCAGGGGAGCTATCGTGCGCTGGCCGAACGGGACTTGGGCAAAGTAGTTGCGAACGTGGTGCCGGAAACGCGGGAGGGCGTGTTGAACTGGATGAGCACATATCAAGTCGGTCCCGTCTCTTCCCTTGAGCTTTCTGGATGTCGCGGCCGTACTAAGGGATGCTACATCGCGCCTACAGCTCTTGCGATCTTGGCGCCAACGGCGACTGCTCGACATCGGGATCCTCGATCAGGTCATTGCGGATCTCGAAGAACGCAAGAACAGGTGAGCGGGAGCAGCTCAGATCTCCTTGACACGCGAGCTGACAAGTGCTCGTATCGTCAGCCTACATGCTGCGGCCTCGACAAGCTCGTCAAAGGCTTTCGAGAGCTTTTCTCGCCACGACATCTTGCGGCGGATAGAAGACGACCGAGAACGAGTGCGCAGCTTCAGCTCGTCTCGGCCTGCGTCAGCTCTGACTGACTCGATACATGCAGCAAAAACGGCTCAAAGAGCGGCTATGGGTCTTGCCGGTCCCCTCAACGATCTACTCGCTTCCGCTTGCAAACTCGATTGCCGCCGCGGCCGCTGCTTCCGGATCCGCCTTACCAAAGATATCTCCTGCCTCTCCCGCCTCCCCTTTCGACCCATCCACCGCCTCATCAGTCCCGCCACATATGCGGCCACCGAGCTCGGCGTCTGACCGGCCGCCAGGAAGCAGTGCAGGTGGCAGCAGCGGCGGGACCCGCGGACCGGAACTCGCGCTCGACATTGAGTTTGAGCAGCTCTGGGAGGCGAACGAGGAGGACCGGAAACTCGCGGGGCAGGACGACGGCGCGATGGAAGCGAGTGGAAACGACCCGGGGACAGTCAGGCCGTGGCCTCTCAGTCCGGCGGAACGGTTGACCCTGGCAAGCGAGCGGAGACGCTGCTTTGCTGTAGCATGATGTCAAAGGTCATTCGACGCCCAGACAGCTCGTGCTCGCCTCGCCTATACCGACAAGACAGAGGGAGCCGCTGACGGGGTTCCAGCGCGAGAGCCAGGATTTATTGCGGACCTCCTTCGAGGCCATGTTCGGCAAACCGCCGTCTATCTATGATATTTCCCTCTTCGTCTACCCGATATACGCGCAGGGCGCCTGTCCCGAGCTGCAACTTCCTCACCTCGTCCTCGCTCAAATCGTCGAGCTTCATGCAGAGCCCGCGGAGCGTGTTGCCGTGACTGACGACGAGCGCACACTCACCGCGCTGGAGTCGCGGCAAGACCTCGCGTACGTAGTACGCCCAGACTCGGTCGACCGTCATCTTGAGTGATTCGCCGCCGGGCGGAACTGCGCAGTACGATCTTCGCCACAGCTGGACCTGCTCGGCGCCGTACTGTTCGGCGACCTTGCTCTTGTCCCGTCCGTTCAACTCGCCATAGTCGCGCTCGTTTAGCTCGGCGCTGACTGTCGCTGGCGGCAGTTCAGACCGGTTTGTGGCCGCCGAATAGGTTTCGAGAATGTGGCTCAATGAGGACGTCGCTCGCTGCAGCGGCGACGTGAAAGTGTGGTCTATAGGCGGCAAGTCGAGTGCTGCCAGTCGCTTGCCGATATCTTGCGCTTCGTGGACGCCTCGTTCGGTCAAGGGCGGATCGAGGATGCCGGTGAATCTGCGAGCTCACGGATGTGGGCACTCCTTGACTTGGCTCCTCCCGGACACCCCTGTGACTCACATGTTGTTGGCATTCGTTTCGGATTGTCCATGGCGAGATAGAATAAGCTGCAACAGCAGGTGTCGCGCCAGATAAGCCGCGAGAAGGCAAGTGACGTCGGTCCTTGCGAAAGCAAACTCACTGTGCCAATGCGGGGCGAGCATGCGCAAGTCATCATGCGCTAGCTACGGTTGCGTTCAGAGGTGCCAGCTCTATGTGCTACAGTAGACCGCTGGCGTGCGAGATTTCGCCCGGAGGAGGCCAACTCGATCACGTGCCGCAAAATGTGCGACAATTTCTCCGGGCCGGGTTCGTTCCGATCGGATTTGCCGGCGATCGATCGCTCGCAGTCAAAATCAACTCGCCCGCGCGCCTCGTCCATCATCGCCCAAAACCTACAGCTCACGCAGGGCGCGGAGGATCGTAGCGCTACCTCGCTGATGCATCAGCGGACAGGCGGACCCGTGCCGCAATACCGCCGAATGAGGCGGAACCATCGGCCGACCTCGCGAGGACCCTTTGTCCTCGAATTCTTTTGTTCTTCGCGCTAGATTGCTCAGCTCGGAAAGCTCCGAGCTGCTGTGCTCGTCGAGGTTTCTCTCTTGCTCGCTCACACTCGGAAGCACGCACACTCCACTGCGATGTCGATCCTGTCGCAACCTTCGCCGGCGTACCTGCCTGCTGCAACAGCCAGTCCCGCCCTCACGCTGATGCCCGCCCAAGCCGGTTCGCCTACCAAAGAGAGTTACTTTCTGTACGGCCCACCTACACCGCCTCCACCTTTTGAAGCTGTCGCACCGCCGCCGACGAAGCAAAGCCGGAAGAGTTGGCCTTCGCTGCGACGCCTCGACTGGAACACGGCGCAGACGGTGTGGTGGGCGGCGATTCCCCTCGTCTTGTACGCGATCGCGTTAGCGCTTGCACTCGCTGTACTCTTCAGCACGAACGCCAGCTTCCCGTTCATGAGCGTCGTACAGCAGAGCGGAACGGGCCGGCTAGATTACTACGTCCTCAGTGCGTCACTCACGTTTGAGCGCTTCACAGCGATACGCAGTTACTCACCCTGCTCTCCCGGTAGATTCGTGTGCGACAGCACCAGGAAGCGACGCGCGGCATTGTCAGCCGCCAGCCATTTTTGCCGACTTTATCCCGTCGCTTACACGGATCTCGTCGTACTTGCCCGGCCTCGCTTCGGTCAAACTGCCGTTCTACAGTCACCAGACAACCGCAATCTTTGTCTCGTCGACCGTCCTCCTAGGAGCATCCTTCCTCATCTACCTGACCTTGTGGACTCTCGTCTATTTCCCGCGGACGCGCGTCCTGCCAGCCCTCTACGTCCGATTCGCGCGGTACTACTCGCGGCGCCTGTTCGACGTCGTCGGCGCCCTCATCTTTGTCAGCTTTATCCTCCACGTCACGATCGGCCTCGGGTACCAGCTGTACTTGATCGGGTTCCGCGACGACTTTACGCGCTGGCTCCAGTTTGGCGCGTACTCGCTCGGTTCGAAGGACGTCGACTGGGTCGCGCAACTCGGCAAAGGGTTCAACCTCGTCTGGGTCGGATGCACGTGCGAGGCCTTACTCGTCATCGCGATCAAGGTCTCGCTGCACAACGGTCTCGACGAGCGCGTCGAGTGGCCCGACGGCGATTCGAAGGAGCAGTACTAGGACATCCCTTCCCGTCCCTCCATCGTGACATGTAATGATATGTGCTAGAGAGTATGACCAGCCAATCGAAGGGCAAGCGCTGCTTTGGAGAGAGAAAGGAGCAAAGACGCAAGGTGAGGCTGGAGGGCAAGCTTCGTATCGAATGCGCGGCGAGGTGCGAGCCATGCGTGCGAGCGTTGACGACAACAACAAGGCGGGAGAGAAAGATGACAAGGAGACGTATGCCAGATGCGCGAGATAGATGGAGTGCAACAAACAGAAGGAATAGTCATGGCTGCGGACTGGAGTACAAGCTGCGAAGATGCGAAGGGGGAACCCTAAAAACGAGGTGGGCGGCACCTTTAGTTGTCCATGCGGCTGCGCTTCTTGGCACCGCCGGTCTCGTAACCTTCTCCGGCGCCATCGCCTTGGCCGCTCAAGTTGGACATCGGGCTCATCCCTCCCGCCGTGCCGGCTCCGAACGGGCTCATCCCCGCCTGCGCGAACGGCCACATGCCGCCCATCCCCATGCCCATCATGTTCATCTGCGAGAAATCGGGCATGCCGCCTCCGCCGCCGGCCATTCCGGGCATGCCCATCCCCATTCCGGGCATGCCCATCGGCATCCCAAAGTTGGCCATGCCGAACGCCGCCGATGGATCGAACGCAAAGCCGCCGGCGCCGCCTGCTGCTGAATTGCCGCCTCCTGCAGCATTCATGAACGCCGGGTTGAAGACGCCGGCGCCGGCGCCCTGCTGATTCTGTTGTTGCTGTTGAGCGCCCGCCATCATCGGGTTCATCGGGAGGCCCATGCCCATGCCCATGTGTAGAGGTGGACCTGCCGATCCGGCGCCGCCGTTCTGCTGTTGCTGCTGCTGCTGGTAGTTTGACGCGCCGCCCTTTTGACCGTACAGACCCGGACCGGCCGTCCCGGGCGCAGGCATGAACCCGCCGAGCCGGATCCCGCCGAGTTGAGCGCCGGGACCGGTGCCAGGAGGTTGGTCTCGACGATTTTGGCCGACATGAGGTTCGAGGTAGGCGGTTGTGGCGGGGCGAGGGGTTCGGACGGTGAGGTTGCCGATGCGGACTTGGCCAGACGGGACGGGGGCGGGCGCACCGCCGCCACGACTCGGTTCTGCAGGCGGATGTCACGTACATCAGTATGCAGCGGTGCGTCGAGGCGGTGGCGCAGAGGACGCGAAGTCTCACCTTTTGGCAGGGTGCGGAAGGGAGCGGTGCTGGCCCCGCCGGGAGCCAGAGTAGCCGTCATCTTCTTGAGCTGGAACTCACTGTCGGACGAGTACGGGGATGTCAGTACGTCGCATTGACGCTATGCAGGCGAGAAGCGGCGCGGCGTACTTGTTCTCGACGTAGGTCTTGACGCGCTGCGCGTTCTCGGGCGAGTGGCACTCAACGTAGCAGACTCTGTCGGGCGAAAGTTGCAAAGCATATCAGCGGCGTACTCTCAGCCTCGAAGCAGAGAGAACAAAGGGCGCACCCTTTGCTCTTGCCGTTGACTTTGTGCTCTGCGAACGAGACGTCCTTGACAGAGACGCCGTGGATCCCTGCGAGCTGCGTCAATTCGACGACGTCGCGGTCGCTCGTCCACTGCGCGCGTTCCTACAGGTCAGATCCTGATCACACCTGCGTCTCGGCAGGGAAAGAGGAGAGATTGCCGGCGCACCCAGTGCATGTCGCCGACAAAGACGGCGGTGTGAGCGAGAGACCCTTGCTGCACTCTGGAGGACGACGAAGATGGTGCGCTCGCCCCGCCTGCAGTGACTGGACTCGGCGCCGGCATGGCGATCGTCGGCCGTTGTCCCGTCAGCGGGTTGACTGGCAACCCATTCCCGGCAGGAGGACCAGCAGCGGGCCTTGTACTGGTCGCCGCCCCTGTCGCCGTCGTCGCCCCAATGGTTGGCTTTGACTCGCTCGCGGTCCGTGCTGTGCTCGTGCTCGCGACAGGCTGCTGTCCTGCCTCGTTGCCGGCGACCTGAGCCGCGCTCCACTGGTCGTAGTCGAGGTCGGCCATGTCGTCGCCGTAATCGAGTTCGAGACTCCCCGCGCGTTCGTGGCCTCGGCGATCTGACGACATGCTTTCAAGTTTGCGAGAGCGCGTCGCTGTATGGTCCGAGTCCGCGAGACCGAGACAACGCGTTCCCACAGGTGGGGCGGAATCCCTAATCGCGCGATTACAAGTTTCGAGTATGGCGATTTCAACGAGAGATTACTACTTTTCTAAATAGTCGACCGCTTTGTTGTTACTAATCAGGCTCTATACAAGGGCGATCCACCTGGGGCTCGCGACTCGACGCCGTCGCGGTTCAGCTGCAAGGCTGCGATACGAGACAGCCAGAGCGCTGTCGGGCGAGGCGGTGTTACAATAAGACCCGTTACCGAGCGAGTTCGGCGACTCGGGTTAACGTTGCAACACGGGTGCTGCGGACTCGCACGCCGCTGCTTCCAGAGTCAGTCGCTGCTCGGCGTTGGGTGTCCTGTCGTACGCTGAACTTTCCCATCAAACCTGGCAGGACGTACAGGCGTCCGTGGTTCGGGCACTGTTTGACCCGGCGCGTCTCTCTCTTCCGGAACCCCGCCATCCAGACACGACGCGAGACTCTCTTTCGCACTCGCACTTGGAGTCGAGTAAGGGGACAAGCCAAGTATGGACGATAGCGGGGTTCAGCCACCGCCTCAAGGCACGCGTCCCGTGCAGACGGCGGCGCAGTCAGCCGCGACCGGTTCCGAGGCTTCCGCCGGCAATCCCGGTCAACTTCCACTCGAGTCGCGACCGATACGACTCTCGGATGCGCCACGCACACGCAAGAGTCCACCTCGACTCAAAGTGAACGGCGATCTCGAACCGGCACCGGCCTCGCTCCAGGAGCGGCAACCTTCCCTCGTCGTCGAACCCGCTTCCCCAGCCGACCGGCAGTACGCTTCCACTTCGCCGTACCCGCCCCCGATCCCGTCCACTTCAACCTCTTTGCCGACACCACCAGTCACGTCGTCGTCGTCGTCGTACGCGGGGTCGTTCATCCCGCCGCCGACCGCCCAGGCGCAGCCAGGCGGCGGACTCGCGGCCCGCCGCGCAGCCAAACTCGGCAAGAAACGGCTCTCGCTGCTCGTCCCGGCGAATCCGCATTCGTCAGTGCCGGTGCCTGGTCCCGTTTCAGCTGGAGTCGACCAATCGGGCCAGACGCTCTTGTCGCCGTTGACCCCGTCGTTCCTCCTCCCGACCTCTCTCAAGACGCAACTGAACGGCACCACAAACCCGAATGGAGCAGCCTACGACGCCGAGATTCGCTCGTTGCCACCGTCGCCCTTGTCACTCACGACTTTTATCGGCCCCGAGGGTGCGGAAGCGCCCGACCGGACGATCGGTCGCTTGATGCTCAAGCAGCAGGCGGACGAGATGCGAGAACAGATGCGAGGGCAGCGAGGGATGAAGCGCCGGACGAGCATCCCGCGGTTGAACCTCGTCAAGACGGGCGTCGCGCAGGCGCAACCCGCCAACCTCGACTCGATCGCGTCGGCGACGAGCCTGACTTCCCCGGCGATGTCCGTCTCGGGTTCGGCGTCGAGCCACCTCTCGCGCGCGATGAGCAGCGGAAGTAACGGCACGGCGACCGCTTCCGCCGTACAATTCATCCGGTCGACCGAAAACAGCCCGAACGACGACGCCACAACGGGAGGCGGTGGGCCCGTCGAAGAGTTCCCGTACGCCCTCGGACCGCGCGAGATCCTGCCGGGCATCTTTCTCGGCAGTGAACAGAATGCAAAGGACGCCAAGGTCCTCCAAGACTGGCGGATCCGGTTCGTCCTCAACGTCGCGAAAGAGGTCGACTGTCCGTGGTCCGATGAGGCCGACATCCTTGCGGTGGAGGAGGCTCTCGGTGGCTTGGATGTCAAGGCAGCGGGTCCAACAGCAGCAGAATCGGCCTCGACTCCGCTGGCGGAGCCGAAAATCCGGACGCCGTCCAGTGCGCGGCCCGTCCCGCCGCCTGGACCTCGAAGAGCCCAGAGTCACGCGCCAGAGTCGACGACAATCCTCTCTGCGAGCCCTGAGCGGATACCGAGCCCGTCCGGCATCGGCTTGACCGCCTCGCCGATCCCCGTCCGGCCGACGTTCATACGCCCGACCGCTTCGACGCCAAACTTGCACGCGTCGTTCGACCCGCTTGCCTCGCCTCCGCCCCCTCCTGTACCTCCACTACCTGATCTGCGTGATCTCGGTGCCGTCTATCCGAGTCTGGCCGACTCGGCGCAAAAGCTCGAGTCGCCCTTACCTACGCCTGCAACCGCTCGCCATTCGTTTGATGCCAACCGGCGCGTGACGCCCGCGAGTCGATCGACCTCTCGTTCATCAGACGCGATGCGGATCCCGCCGAACCCTGTGTCCGGTCGGCCCGAGCTCGAATACCTGTGGCTCAAATGGGGTCACGACGAGTCTGACCTCGTCGAGGCGAAAAAGTTCCAGGCGGCGTTCGACTTTCTCGACGAGGCGCGGGAGCGCGACGAGCGCGTACTGGTCCACTGTCAGTGCGGCGTGAGTCGAAGTGCGACGGTCGTGATCGCGTACTGCATGCGCGAGGCGGCGAGAGCGCTCGAGGAGGGGCGAGAAGCGACAGACTTGGCGGGCTGTACCGGCATGCACGACACATGTGAGTCGCCGATCCGTGTGGCGGCGCTGAATGATCGCACTTACTGAGACTCGCCCTTCTACCGCCAGACTCGTTTGTCAAGGAGAAGAGCGAATGGGTTGGGCCGAACTTATCGCTAGTGTTTCAGCTCGTCGCGTACGAACGAACTCTGCGCGGCGACTCGATCAACGGTGACGACGACTTGTCAGAGCCCCCCTCGGCAGCGTTCCGTCCGGAACCGCCGGCGGCCTTTTCCGACTTACCGCCTCCGACGCCGCTCGAAGCGCAAAGACCTATCTCGTTCCCGCTGCCCGCCTCGGCTCGTCCAATGTCTCGACTCGTCAACGGCGCACTCGTCAGCCCACACACACCGGTCTCGGACGCTTCGCTCGCGCTGTCACAGATGTCGACGCCAGACTTGCATGACCCACTGTACTCGCCAGCACTCAGCGTCGGGACGCGAGCTTCCTCGGTTACATCGACACCCCTCTCGCCGGAGCGACACGGCCACTCGCGCCCAACTATACGCATCGTGAACGGAGACGTAGACGAAGACGGACGGCATCGAGGGCAGTCCCGATCTGTCGAGGACGTTTTGGAATCGCAAACGGCGCGCAAGGCGGACTCGCCCAGCGCGAAATCCCTCTACATCTTGCCTGTACCGCCGCGAGGAGACTACCCCGCCAGCGACATTCTTTCGCCGACGATTGCACAGCATCCGTCCCTGCACGCGCAGAACGGGGTCCCACTCTCTGCCGGAATGCAGGCGCAGCCAACGAGACGAGCGCCTCCGACTTTGTCTCTCGATCTCGCAGCCGCCGCCAAAGCTTCTCGACCTGGTGTCCCGACTCTCGCGCCGGTCGCGGCGCGCTCTCCTTCGACGGCTCGGGTACCAACGACAGGCCCGCCCTTGCATGTCAAAACGGACGAACTGCCATCAGCGTTCTCTCCGGACTCGATCACTTCGTCGTCCCGGTCGGGCTCGACATCGAGCATCAGCAAGACGCCGCTCTCGGCCTACTCGCAAAACGCAGATTCACCGCTCGGCCGCTCCCACTCTGGCCGGAGGTTCGGCGCTGGTCAGTCGCGCAGCGAGCGAAGAGCAAGTCATCGTCGCGTATGTTCCGACACGATCCGAGTTCCGACCACGCTCGGGTTTACTTCGGCGACGAGCCCGATCACGCCTCTGAGCGCCATCAGCAGTACCGCCTCGCCGCGACCAACGACGCCCCTGAGCGAGGCAGTACGAGCTGGTGATCAAGAGGGGCCAGGAACCGCGCCTTAACATCATCCCTCCGCCAGTTCCGACTGCTCTCCCCGCCCCGACTAGTTTTATACTCGTCCCCCAATCCCTCTGGATAAGTCATCCTTTCACTCTTTGACGAAAGTCTTGTCCACCGCTCCCCGCCTCCAACGTTCTGTACAGGAGCACTTGTTTCTGACTCGCTGGTCGAGCCTCGCCCGGACATTGAAATACGAGATTTGCGCATGCGGATTGCCAAGAGAGACTACTCCCGCTTGACGTGTACGACGATTTTGCCTCGAGCGCGTCCGGTGTTGAGCCTCTCGTACGCCCTCTCGACGTCCTGGAACTCGTATTCCGAGTCGATTTCGACGCGCAGTCCACCATCGCCGACGAGGTGGCCGACTGCAGCCAGCCACTCTTTGCGGTTCCCCATCATGATGCAGCTGTACCGGAACCCGTAGCCGGCCCAGCCCTTCAGCATGCGGAAGAGCATCGATGGCATGGTGAGGTAAAGGATGGAGCCGCCCATGCTGGAACGGCTCGTCTTGTCGCCGACGATGGTCGTCAAAGAGCCTCCGGCCGGGAACGCCTTCGTTCGCGGTGTGAGAATCTCGGGCGCGAGGTTGACAATGTCGGTCCCGCCGACGCAGTCAATGACGGAAAGGTACCCCTCCTTCGGACGCAGAGCGCGCAAGCGTGACGATACGTCCTCGCTCGTATAGTCGACTACCGTATCTGCGCCGAGCTCCTTGACGAATTCGGCGTTACGACCCGAGCACGTCGCGATCACATTCGCGCCAAGGTCCTTCTTTGCGAGTTGGACGACGTATTGACCCACGGCGGAAGAACCGCCGAGCACGACAATCGTCGGCGGAGATCCAGGAGCGAGCCTTTGCTCTGTCGAGGGGGGCAGAAGGAGGTACGGTGGAGAAAGACACGTCTTGGCCGTCAGGAAGACGAGCGGGAGGGCTGCTGCCTGCGTCCAGGAGAGCTGAGGCGGCTTCTGAATGACGGTCGACCGGCTCGTATCGACGACAGCAATTTCGCTGAGAGTACCTCCATTCGGTCCGGCGAGCTGCGAATGTGGCTTCGAGGTGAGCGTAGCAGTTCTCGAGACCAGATAGCAAGGACGAGCTCACTGGCGACAGAGTGACGCCCATGACTTCTGACCCTATCGGAAGATCTTTCACCTCTGTACCTCGGCCCAAGACGCGCCCGGCAAAATCGCAGCCAAGTCCTTTCGGGTAAGCGAGCGCCGGCAGGCGAAAGATCCTGAATCGTAGGCGCGGGATCAGCTTCGGTTGACCCGACCTCTAAAGTGTCATATCTCACGGTAGATTCTTCAGCTGTACATCGACGGGATTCAAAGCGGCCGTGACCACCTGGACGAGAATCTCGTGCGGCTTGAGGTCGGCTGGCTGCTCTGCGTCACTCTTTCAGTACACGCCGGCTTCAGTGTCGAGTCGAGCACAGTGGCCGCACCTTTGGCGGGGTCTGCTGCAGTAACGAGAGCGATTCGGGGAAAGGTGGCCTGCCATGAGACCACGCTCGGAAGGTCGGAGCTCGTTCAGGTGAGGTCATGGCGGCGTGCGGCAAGTCGTGCAGCTCTGCGGTACAGTCGAAGGTGTCGAGTGATACTTCTGAGGAACCGTGCGCGTAACGCAGCTGCAGGTCCCCCGTGAGTAAGCAGCGAGAGAAGGTTGACGGCGAGAGTGACGTGAGCCGGAGAGAAGCGACGCTGAGTGCAGTGGAGCTCCGCAAAAAATCTCATCGCTGCATGTCCGAACTCCCGTTCGATTTGGGCCATGGCTCTACACTTGGGGTGCTCGCTCTGTCACACTGCTCGAGTACGATGCTCACGCCAGCTCGCTCCAGAGGCCCGCGCCTAACAGCTGCCTGGCCCGGGTGGCGTTCGCGCGACAGGACATCGACATCCGGCACAGGCGTGATAGCAGACGAGAGCTGTACAGATGGAATGGATCGCTAGATCACGCTTAACCGCTGCAGGATCGATGGCGCGCGCTGACCAAGCCAAGACGGCCGGTCTGATGACACACCAAGCGGGACGATCGTCTTCTCGCCGCGCTCCGACCGGGCAATTTGGCTTGCCCGCCTCAGCTCGCTTCTGCTTCCTGCTCCAGCTTTGACGACTCTGAAGTATGCCAAAGATCCTGCTGACCGGCGCGACGGGCTATATCGGTGGTTCTATCTTGAGTGCCCTGCTCCGCGACAAGCTCGAGGGATCGGACTACGGAGTCTTGATGCGTAATCCGCACGCCGCCGACAAGTTCAAAGTGCACGAGATCGCAACGCATGGTCAGCGGCCTCGACGACCTCGACACTATCGAAGCCGTAGCGTCGGGCTCTGACGGTGCGCTCCCGGTTTCGTCCTTTCGGCTATTTCGTCCTCCCCTAACGGAGCGACGCGCTTTACAGCCGCGATCAACACCGCTTCGGCCAGTCATCCCGAGTCTGCAAAGGCGCTCGTCCGCGGACTCGCCAAGCGGGCAAAGGCGACCGGCACGCGAACCTTTATCATTCATGTAGGAGCCCTCTCATTCGCAGCCTTGACTGGCACTTGGCTATGCGGCTGACCTCCGGCTCAGACTAGCGGTACCTCTATCCTCGGGGACCATGCTGAAGGGAAATATGCCAGCGACCGGATCTACTCGGATGCAGCAGACGACCTGTACGAGTTCGAGGAGCAGCACCCGGAAGAGTACTCTCAACGCGTGACGGACCTTGCCGTCGTCGACACGGCTACTGCGCTCGGAGTCAAGAGCTATATCGTCATCCCTCCAACAATTTATGGCAAGGGGACCGGCTTCTTTGCGACCATCTCGCAGCAGATCCCGCACCTTACCCGGCTCGCAATCCGCGAAGGGCAAACCATCTGCATCAACAATGGAGCGTCGATCTGGAACCACGTTCACGTCGAGGACATGGCCGACTTCTACTCGTTCCTCCTCGGCCTGATCCTGCACGACGACCCGCGCGTGGAGTCCGGCCGATCGGGCTACTATTTTGTACAGGACGGCGAGCACACGTGGGCGGACGTTGCGACAGGCATTGCGGCGAGCTTGAAGAAGCAAGGTGTCCTCACGACGGACGCGGTGCGCCCAGAATCGGCAGACTGGGTCGGCGATCGACTAGGCTTCGGATCGCCGCAGCTCATTCGGTTGGGATTCAGCTCAAAGTGCGTACAGCGTTGTTTCCTTTCTCCTCTTTGCTCTGGCACTATACTCACTTGCCCGGCTTTATGCAGTGCGCGTGCTCGCGACGACCGTGCGCGCGCTTTGGGCTGGAGGCCAAAGAAATCGGCGGACGACTTTGCTCGTCACTTTGACGACGAGGTGGCGACTGTCGTCGCGGAGTCTCGCTAGAGGTGGACAGGACGTAGGCTGCATATAAGCCGACAGCGTGCTTGTCATTCCTGAGGATGGCCTGCAACCGACCACTTCGCGGTCAACACTGTTGAGCCCCGTTGCTGTGAAAGGCGAGCTCTCCGAATGACGCTGCGATCCTGCCTGTGTCCCGCTACCTCGGTCTCGCGTCTTAGTCCTGGAAAGCACCGTCCTCCCTGCAAAAAAGCGTCTGCACGTAGGAGATTATGGGTGAAGAGATTGCTCGAGGGTCGAGAGACGTCGAGAGGTCAAGAACCTCTTTCTCGCTCCTCCACGCAGATTGACTCGGGACTTGCTACATCTGAAGCGCCGGCACGGCTGCTGTGCTTGCGAACATGATCCACGGCGGTGAGTGTCGCGAGTTGGACCGCTCTGTGAGGCTTGACGGGATTCTCCCCACTTACCGGCTGCCGGACAGTCCTCATCTTCAACAACGCAGGGAAACCGCGATTGACCAAGTTCTACTCGGTGAGTGGGCGATACAGAATGAGAGAGCGAGCATGGCACGCCCAGGTCGAGGGAGAGCTGACAGTGTCTGCTCTGGCGACTCTGATCGGGCAGCCTTCATCCCCGAAAACTCGCGCGGCCATCTTGCAGCGGATCTACTCGCTCGTGTCAGTCAGGGACGACTCGCTGTGCAACTTTGTCGACCTCCCGCCAGGATTCGGCTTCGGCGAGACCGGTGAGAAGGAGCATGCCGGCGACGACGACCTGCGCGTCATCTACCGGCATTACGCGACACTGTACTTCGTCTTTGTTGTCGATCAAAGCGAGAGCGAGCTCGGAATCCTTGACCTGATCCAAGTACGACGTGCTGAGCCCAGCTCGAAGTGATCTCGTCAACTGAATCCGCTCCTGTTCGCAGGTCTTTGTCGAATCGCTCGACCGCTGCTTCGAGAACGTCTGCGAGCTCGACCTCATCTTCCATTTCGATGACGTAGGCTCTCTATCAGTAGCAAGAGCTGGGCACACGCGGAGAACTGACGGCCGTTCGGAACGAACGCAGATCCACACGCTACTAAACTGCATTATCACGGGCGGTCTCGTCCTCGACACGTCTCTCGAATCAATACACTCGACGTTCAAGGCGCAGCAAGACGTCAAGAAGGCGAGTCAGAACGGGGGCGGGCTCAGCGTCAGCGGACTCAAGGACGCTGCAGGAGGCTTCCTCGCCGCTGGCGACTGGGATCGACTTAGCTTTGCCAGTCTGACTCGGAGAGGTCGATGAGCCGCATCCCTGTCGTCCGTAGATATCACTGTGTTTGTTGTACGAAACTAGGCAGATTGCAATTCGCTCGACGATTAAAACAACAACAGTCTGGTCCACAAATCCGAGCCTCACTCGTCCGTCCTGCGCCGCTTCGAGCCTTCGCCGAACCGCTCCTTTTGAGCCGCGAACGCCGCCGTTCTCTTCTTCTTCTGCGCCTTGCGCAACTCGGCCCGCTTCGCCTTGCGTTTGGCGTCCTCGGCAGGATCGGAGATAGCCTGCAGAACCGGCATCGTCAGTCTTGTATCTAATTTTGCCCGAGGCCGTGTGGTCTCACCTGCTGCGCAAGAGTTTGCTTCCTCTCCTGCCGACGCAGAGCCGCCTTCTGCCGGATCTGGTTGTGAACCTGCGAGTACGCGGTGGTACCGATCTTGGACTGCAAGAGGTCCTGTACTTCGCGCGCAAGCGTTTGAAGCTCGGCTAAAGGGTAGAAAGGGGGTCAGTATGCGTTATAAAGCAGTGTAGTTAGCGAAACAGCGCCGCAGCTCACCCATTTGCGGATCCTGCGCATTCGGGTCTTCCGAGATCCGGAAGATCGGGGTTGCCATTTGCACAACGAATCGCTGCAAGGTCGCAGTATCCAGGAAGCTGATCACAGCAGCGAACCAGCGTAAGATTGTAGCTGGTTGGCGGGACCATTGACCCTGATTCGCAAACAACTGTCAGCGGTTCGGCAGGGCGCCAACGATGGAGCGGGACGAAAGGACCTACCGCATCCTGAGCGTACATGCTCGGCCTGTGCGTATGCGCCTGGCGAGCCTGGAAAGACAAGCGCGTGAAGAGCCATCGGAGCGGGTCGGCGCTCCGCTGCGCCTCGCCATCCTGTCCCTTTTCAGCCTGCTCCTCTTCGTCGCCGGACTCGTCGCCTTCGTCTCCGTTCGCTTGAGGCACTGCAGTGCGGGCAGCGAAGCATTTTGCGGCGAAGAACAGATTCTTGACGATCTGCATCGCAAGGCTGTCGTCGAGGACTGCGCTTTTCAGCTGCAGGCACGACTTTTGCGCCGCATCGAGGAGGTTGGCGGATGCGAGCGGGTGGCGCTCGGGCAAGTCGCTGTTACCGATTGCAGCCTGACTCGCCGCGTAGAGGCTGCCGAGCAGGCGAGCCGACGATGTGCGGACCCACAAGTGCGGGTACAGAAGGTGGCCTCGCACCGCCTGCCACAAGGCCTGATACTCCTTCTTGTCGGGCGAAACCTCTTCAGGGAAGATGCGGTAGACATGAGCGAGCGCCTGGAGGGCCTGGTAAGGTAGCTGCCACACCCGTTCGACCTCTTCGACGTCGTCGCCCTCCCGCTCGGCTTCCTCGAGTCGCTGTTCCGAGTCGACCAAAACGTCGAGAAGGATGTCGAGGACTCCGGAGGCGGCCGATCGACCGTCTGCTCCCAGGGCTTCGATCGCGACGCCGAAGAGCTGAATGGCAGTCCGCGAGAGCTGTGGCTGAGCCTTTTGGCCTGCCCAGGACGACATCATGGCGAGCAGCACGTCCCGTGTCTCCTTCTCGACACGAGTAAAGAGCACCTTGATGAGCTCGCCAGCCATCTCCCTGCATCGCGTCGAGTCGTCGTTCGCCACGACCATGACGAGAGCGACGAAGAACAGGTCGGCCGATTCCTTGACGAGTTGCGCGGCGAACTTCTGCAAAATCGCCGAGACGAGCTCGAGGACGGACAGGCGACCGCTTTCATACTCATACGAAAGATTCTTCGCGAGGAAGGCGAGCGAGTCGCGGAGACGGCCGCGTCCTTGAGGGTAGTCGAGGAGGAACTGGAGGTAAATGGCGCGGCAGACCTCGCGCACGTGCCCCGATTGGTTCGTCACGAGCATCTCGGCGACCTTATTCATGAGATCATAGATCTCGGGTGCAACAAACTTGCGAGCCATGACAGCGCGGAGGACCTGGAAAAGGGTTGCCTGACGGTCGGCTTCTTCCAAGTCCGGACCGATGAGCTGTACATGCGCAAATCGACGTTAGTCAAAAGCGCTCGAAATGATACAGAAGGGGACCTTTACCTCGAGAAGCGTCGTCAATTGCTTCTCCGAAAGCGTCGCGGTCTTGCAATCGCGGAGGACGGTGGACAGCGTGCGCAGAGCTGATTGCGCCAGCTCCGATTCCGTACTTCCGGACCGTTCGATCACGCTCAGCATCTGCTTGACCAGGACGGGCGCAGCCTGTTCGGTCGATCCGAGCGGGCACCGGATCAGACTCGCAGTGGCGCGCATGCTCCTGGCGAGGACGACCGGGTCGTCCGAGTAGAGAGCGTTGCCGACAAGGGCGACGAGAGGCTCCATGTGCGACAGGACTTCGGGCGAGTCGAGGTCGAATACTGATTTGCGGAACGCCGCATTGAAGACCTCGAGGCCGAACGAGACGAAACGGTAGGCGTTCTTGCCGTAGTAGTCTCGTTCTCCCATCACCTCGCGTTCGAGCTGGACGTGGTAGTCGGGAGCCGCCTTCGCGTTCTTGCGCACTTTTTGGACCGACTTGAGAAACGCGGCGTTCTGGCTGATGAGACTGTGACAAAGGTCGAGCGTGCCGATAGCGTCGAGAGCAGTGTTGGCGGTCAGGCCGGTGGCGAGGACTTTGAAGACCTCTTCGACATCTTTGAGCGCTTTAGCGGAGTCGGTTGAAGAGATGATGCCGCGGAGCGGCGACAGCAAAGCCGAAATCCGGACTGGGGAGATGACGCGCGCGAGGATTTGGAAAGAGTCGAGCGACTTGAAGGACCGCACTTCGCGGAACTTTGTCTTCGCGCGGAACTCCTGCGACATACGGTCCTTGGAGGGGGCGCCGAAAATGTCGGCGTCCAGGACCGGCACGACCTCCTCGAGCGCCTGGTCAAAGTCAACTCCCTCCGGAGCCTCCGCGAGCCGAACGAGCAAGGCATGGACGGTGAAGGCGAGGACGTGGAGTTGAGGACCGCGGGCCAGCGCCTTTCGCAGCTCTTTGACGGCCCGACCCAAGATGTCGCCACCATTCGCCACGACGATGTTGACCAAAGTGGAACGTACAAGGTCACGCACGTGCTGATCTCGCGAGCGGAGGGTTTGCGCGAGAGCCATCAGAAGCGCCGTCTCCTGGACGTACTTCGCATCGCCCGGAATGTGCTGGATCACGGCAGCGATACCCTCGGCGACGGGGATGCGAACCTCCTGATCGGTCTCGTCGCGCTTTTCGAGGTAAGCCAGGAGTTGAGGCACCATACGATTCGTCGTCGAGTCGAGCTGCTGAGGTGCGCCGGCCAAATCGAAGTGGAAGCTCTTCAAGACGCTGACGAGCGTGCGTAGACAAGCCTTCTGGACGGCTCCGCCGGTCTTCGCGAGATTCAGGTACTGGTGGACAACCTTGGTGTACGCTGACCATCCCAGATGCTTGGCGAGCCGGCCGAAACATTGGACAGTCTCGTTCACGAGATCGGGATCCTTCTTGTCCTCTCCATCGGCGACGAAATGATCGATCAGGGGCAGGAAGATGTCGGCGATAGTCTTGCTCGTGATCGCGCCCGCCTCGACGGCATCTGCGAGACGACGAAGCGCTCGGGTGCGTCGGTGATTCTGGATGTGCAGGATGTTGTTGAAGAAGTTTGCCTCCTCGTCGCCGTCGAAGAGAAGAACGCGAAGTTGCTCCAGCTCGAGTACACCCTCGGTCTTCTCCACGGCGTATCCCAGGACCGAGAGGACCTCTGAGCGGATGAGCTCGTTCTTCGATCGCAAGACGTTTCGAAGACCGGGCATGAAGACGCGCACGAGGGTGTTCCGCAAGTCGGGGTCCTTCGCGACGGCGCTCACTTCGACGAAACGCCGCAGAGCGTAGCTCGCGTTGCTGCGGATTGAAAGCTCCTCGGCGTCTTGCACGAAGAAGAGCATATTGTGCAGGACGACGATCCAGTCTGCGGGCCGAAGTGTCTGGTACATCCCCTCGTTCAAGGAGGAGAAGGCGGCTAGTCGGCGATCGAAGTCGGGTTCTTCGGAGCGCTTGACCGAGAACGAGTTGAGTTCGTCGACAAGATGGGCGACCGTCGCGTAGGACCGGTCAATCGAGGCAATCGAATTGAGGGCCGCGACGAGCTGCAGACGCGCGTTGCGCGATCGCGCGCTGAGAAAGAGAGTGGCGACAACGTCGCAGCAGCGCTCATAAAGAACGGTTCCAGTCGCAGGCCGGGCGAGGGGATACAGTGCTGTGACGATCTTGAGCAAATCCGTCTTGATCTTCTCGGGCACGACCTTGTTCGGCTTGCGCAAAAGCGGCGCTGCCAGAAGCAAGAATTGCGTCGCTTGCTCCTGCGAGTCGACGTATACGGCGAGAGCGCACAGCAGGGAGATTCTGTCGAGAACGCCGAATCAGCACAAGGTAGCCAGAGAAAAGGGTCCGACGGTAGACTCACTGCCGCTGCGCGATCTCGCCCTTAGCATCAAAGCTCGAAGCGGTGAGCGAAATCAGGCCGCCCAATTGCTCGAGCAGGACGTCGACACCCGGTTGAATCACGCTCTGACCGATGGTGCTCTGGCGGCCTCCGTCCTCCTCGGCGAACTCGTTAATGCTCGAGACGAGGTCGAAGACACGCAAGACGACCGCGGGCTTGACGTTCCTGACTGTCAAGACGCGATACAACGAGGGAAGAAGTGACTGGTCGAAATCGACCAAGAATGGGATGAGGTCGCGGCGCTTGCTCCACGTGACGAACAGCTCCAACAACGCCGAAGGAGCTTGTGCGTTCTCTGCTGCCAGTTTCGGCAGACGCGGGGAGATGAACGAGGGGAACGCGGCACGTAGGTAGGGGCGGTAGTCGAAGTCGACCTCCAGGCGGAAGAAGTCTGTGAAACGCTTGAGGGCGGTCTGGCGGATGTGTCGCAGGGGAGCATGCTGCGTCTCCTCGGCATCTTCTTCCTCCTCGTCGTCGACTTCGTCCGCCTTCACGTCTTCAGTCGTGTCCTGCTGGGCAGCCGCTTCGTTATCGAGTCCCCGCTGCGCGAAGTGCAGCAGGTTGACGACGACTCCGAGAAGATCTGGCCAGCGGTGGACGATGTCCTTCCCGAGATGCTTAACGACGTCAGCCAAGAGTCCGAGGAAACCGAGCTGCCGCTTGCCTGGAACGTTTGGCGCCACCGCTGCGAACTCGAAAGTCTCGCTCGCTGTCGGCACGAGGAGTTTGCGGAGCGGGCCGAGCAGCAGGTCCACCAGGGTGTCGAGTTCCGTCGGCGTGCAGGTGCGAAGGGCGCCGAGAATGGCCGCACGACGGCCTGCGCGACCCTGCCCAGAGCTGGCGCTCGCTCGGCCGAGCCTCGAGATCATGAGACCGTACATGATCCGAATCACAAGAGGAACGACGTCGGCGCGGTCTTTCGGCTCGAGGCCGCCCGCGTCGGTCGTCGAGACAAACTGCAGGAGCTCGTCGCGCAGCTTGGTCGATTCGAGCAGGTTCTTGAGTCGCTCCGCGTTGGCGGTGACAGACGGAATCTTCCATCGAAGGATGCAATCGAGCGCCAACTTCTGGATGTCGACGTCAGGGAAGGCGAGCAGAGTCCGGAACTGCGAGTCGAGGTCGCCTGCGCGGTAGAGCGCCTTGGGATTCGTGAACTTGGCGAAGAGGGCGAGCCAAGCGAGCAAGCGCGCTTTGCGGTCTTTCGACGTTTCGTCCGGATTGAAGTATTCGGGGACCTCGTCTGCCTTGTCCGGGATGACGTCGTCTCGCTGGAAGCAGCCGAGGAAGACGTCGACGAACTGCCTACTATGCTTCTGGGCGAGGTCTGGGATCTGGCAGAACAGCGCCAAAAGCTGAGCTTCGTAAGTAGAGATGACGAGCCGTTCCGGCGTAACCTGGGCCTGCGTGAACGCAATAGTCAATACCGCGCTGCCTGCGAGTGCTAAGCAGTTCGAGCTGGACTCCTACCTTGACGAGGTCGGCGGTACGCGCCAGCTCGTCGCCCATATTCGCGTCAAAGCGGAATTCCGCGCGACGAAGCTTCGAACGCCGATCCTCGAGATGCCAGTCGCGCAGAGCTTCTTCATCGAAGACCAGGTCCGCCTCCCCGTCGGCTTCCGTCACGCGGACTGCCCAGTCTGGTTTGCGCGTAACGAAAAGGTCCGTGCCACGGGTAGCCGCTGCTAGGAGCTGTCGCGAAGCAGCCGACCACACCTGCGCGGGATAGCGCCCGGCGAGTAGGGCGAGAGCGGCAGTGGCTTCGGGCCAGATCGGCTTGAAATTGACCTTGAGCATGGCTGTTCGTGCGAGGCAGCGTCAGGGAGCGGCTCGAAAGATCGGAGGGTCGCGAACAGAAACGACTCACCTGTCAAGTATCGCAGAATGATGTCGAGAACGGGCTCGACAGGCTCGACGGAGCCTTCTTTGCCCAACTGGGCGTTGGCGACGATGCCTAGCCGGCGAACCTTCATGCTTTTCTCCCGCGCCCCCTGCACGGTCAACGGCATATCTTCCACCTCGATGCACTTCGCGATCAAGTCGGCCGCAGTCGGAGTCTCGCTGGCCGGGTACAAGGACATCGCGATTTCGAGGGCGGACCTTCTCAAAACCGAGTCTTCCGAGAGAAGGTTCGGCAGAATGGCTGCTTCGACGGCATCGCGAGTCGCACCAGATTGGCTCGAGGCAATGCGCGCGAGCGAGAGGGTGGAGAGACCGTGCATAACCTGCCGATGCCAAGCAAAGTTGGCGATGATGGCCTCGACGGATTGCGAGAGGGATTCTGACAGGGCGGGGGCCTTCTTCATCCTCGACGAGATGCCGGCAATTGCGGCGAGTACGCTTGCGAGGACCTGAGCGGGATTCGCGGGCGAAGACAGGTAGGCGACTCGAGCCACCGAAGAGGGAGTCTTTGCGACGACAGCTGCGAGATCGGCGAGAACCGGCAAGATATGCTGCCTGTGCTGCGGGAGGTGAGGCACGAGTCGTAGGATGTCGATCAACTCGATGTCGAGGTCCTGCAGATCTGACTGGCCGGCGGCGAAGGCCGACTGCCAGTCTGCGATCGTGGAGTGCGCGAGCTGCGCTGTGCTCTTCTCCCAAGCGACCAAAGCCGCGCCCCCCTTGTCGACTACTGCCTGGAGTCGACCGGTCGAAGCGAGATTGGCGAGCAAAGCGCGACTGTTATCGCGTTTCGAAGCTTCGGCAAACGCCGATCCGTCCGCGAGTTCCGCCTTGCCCTTCTTGTCGATCGGCGCCGACAGCTCTCGGGCTGTAGCACCCAATAGAGTAGCGCCGAAAGCGGTGTCCCACAAGGGCCACGCGACTTCGTCGAGCGTTGACGCCAGCGCACACCCAGCTGCGAAAACGGTGTCGCTCGCGTCGGTCGTGAAGAAGGCTTCGATCAAACCCCGCACGTTTGAAGCGAGGACGTCGGAAAGAACCGCGAGAGGGAGCAGGGTCGCGAGGAAATCGTTCAGGGCATGCAGGAATGCGTTCGGGGGCGACTGTGTCAGGAGGCGCGACAAGGGGGCGAGAGACGCGAGCAGGCGAGGCTTGAGACTCGCGGGCAGGCGAGCTCCCTCTCGGACGCCGACGTGCGAAGCGACGACGTGCAGCGGCACGCAAAGTCGCTCCCAGCCGGCCTCGGTGGTACTGATCGCGGCGGTGAGTTCGGTCTCGAGGACCTTGATCGCCGTTTCGACGACGGGCTCAAGAAGTTCCGTCTTCTCGGCGTGAACCGTAAGGGTGACGTAGGCGTGAGAGACAATTTGTGTCGGCAGACGAAGCTCAGTGAGGCGAGGGAGAGCGACGACGGCGTGCAAGGCAGATCGGAGAATCGCCGGGGTCCGTGAGTGGAAGAAATGGTTCGGAGCCTGCAGAGTCCGATCGCAACGTCAGTAATAGTCGTACGAAGAGTCGCTGCTTAGAATCGACTCACCGAACAGCTTTCCACGACAAGCCAGGTGAGACCTTCAGCAAACACATTCGAGCTGCCTTCCTCCTGACCACGACCCTTGCCTTTCCCCTTGCGGCGCCCCTTGGCACCGCGACCGCCATTCGCTCGCTCACCACCGTCAAGCTCCTCGGTTTCGGCAACATCACCGATGACGAGGCGCATCAAGCCGTCGAGCGAGCCAGCAAGCGTCTCGACATCCTCGGACGAGGCCGGCTTGGCTTTGCGGACGAGGAGCGCGAACGCGTTCGCGAGTAGACGACGAGTTTGCGGCGTAGTACGGAAGGACCCTGGCAGAGCGGTGTGAAGCTTTTGCGCATCTCCGGCGGGACCACCGAGCGGTTTAGCCGAGGTCGACGCGACCGGGAGGTCCGCAACCACGTCTTCTGCCTCGTCGTCGTCCGAAACCTCCGCTTCGGCTGCTTCGGCACTCTGTGAAACCTCGGCGAGTCCGTTTTCGACCTGCATCTTGTCGGCTTCGTCGGCAAGCGGCGGAGCGGGCGCTCCGAGACCCCGCCGGACGATCTCCCAGACCTGGAGCAGACCTCCCTTGTCACCTTCGCCAGACGCGGCGAGCACGTCTCGTGCAAGGTCGCGGAAGAGCGCTCCGAGGACGTCGTACACTCGCTGAAGGATGCGGGGGTTCGCGGCGTTGAAGGGGGACGGAGTGGTGAGGCGGATGAGGGTGACGAGGAGAAGCGGGAGCGACGGCAGGAGGAGGTGCGAGACGTCGGTGATGAGAGGGGGCAGTAGGCTGAAGGCACCGAGGAGTCAGCTTCCGTCGCTCCAAGTATGATGCGTGAAAGAAGGCAAAGACATACTCCAGGATCGACTCGCCACACAGCTCGACTTCGTTCGACGGTCCCGCGAGAACCTCGCAGACTGCCTCGACGAGCTCGCGACGGTGGTGGACGACGAGCGGCAGACTCCGGCTGTACGGTTCGACCCGCTTCGAGAACCGGATGAACGGCAGCGACAGGTTGATGAGCTGACTCTGCTGGAGGGCGTGACCAAACAACGAGTGCATGTCGTCGCCTTCGGCTTCGTCCTCTCCCTCGAGCATCTCTCGCCGGTCCCGCACGCCCTCGAGGTCGACCTTCATCTCGGCCATCCTGTCTGACGGCGCGACGAAGCGGAAGTTGTTGCCCTTGACGAGCGGCTTCGCGCCCCGCTTGGCGATCTTTTCCGCGACGGTCATTGAAGCCGTCGAGCGGACCTTCTTCGCCGGTTTGGTCGCGCTGGAGGACGACGTCGCGGCTGCATGTCGTAATGAGCGGAGAGTCCCGTTCCCGTTTGTCGCTCCGTTGGATTTGGGCTGAGCCTTGCGGCTAGCGCTGCTGCCGCCTTTCGCCATGCTGTATTTTCTGCAGCTCAATCCGAGAGTCCCGAGCCTAGGTGGTGCGGCTCTAGACGGTTCGGACGAGAGAAGCGAAGAGAGTCGGCCAGCTCACGTCGCCCCAGGTCTGACGAACTTCTAGCACTGAGCGCGCGGCGACGTCGCAGAGGAGTAAGAGCTCGCAGACTAGGCAGTCTGCTTGATCGTATAGTGTAAGGGCTACGACTGCGCCTCAAAGCTCGGCGGAAGCAGCCGACGGTGCGAAAAATTTCAGAGTCGACGCTGAACTCTTGACCGCGGACTCCGCGGCTACTCGAGCATATAGCCACCTCGGCCACTAGATCTACACCTCATTCTCCATAGAACATACTTGGCTCACTTTACTCTGCAAAGAAGAGCTCCTCTCCGTAATTCTCTCTGGGGCAATGCGAGTGGGGGCAAAATTTTCTCTCTCGAGAAAGTCGCCGGCGCGTTTCGCGACGACACTATATACACTCGAGGTCGGACTTGCGCAGCCTGTTGATTCGCTAGGGCAGAGCTATTGATGCGCTCTTTTGCTGCCAAAGAGGGCCGGTAAACGCATACTGACGATCAGCCGACTCGCTTCCTCGTGCCCTCGAGGACCGCACGACCCGCCCCTCCTTGAACTACGGCTCCGGATACGCTGCTGTCGGGGCGACTGCGCGCTGTAGCGAGCTACCGCTGCAATGGTCGGTAAGGGAGACCTCAAAGTCCGGTGCGTAACATACTTGACCGCCTCCGACTACCGTCCCGAGCGGGGCTTACCTTGTTCGATCACGACTCGTCTTTCCGCGCCTCGTACTGACTCGGACATGGCGTCTCTAGCAAGGACAAGGCGCAAGTAACGCAGACGAGCAGGCTCAATGAACGCCGAGCTGCTCGGGAGGTCGAGGAGGCGCAGGCAGAAATCGCCAACCTCAGGGAGCAGCTCGCCAGCCAGGAGCGTGTACGTTCCCCCCGCTCTTCCTTGATGCCGAGCTGATCCCTTCGCGGTATACTGGCAATCGCGACGCCGTCCGAGGCTTGCCGCAGCTTGGCCGCAAAGGTCTCTGCCACGCGAACCGGAGCTGACCTTTCACTTCCCTACTCCTCACGGCTGGCATCTATCCGGCTTGATTAGAGCATCGCGCTCAACAAAGTCGGAGGAGGAGGTGCCGTCAAAGAACTGCAGAAGCAGGTTGCCGAGTTGACCGTCGAGGTGCGTCGAGGACCCGATTCCGCCGACCCGCTTGCTGTCTGACTCAGCTGACTGGCGTCCCCGCATGCGCATTCCCCTCTCGACGTAGCTCGCCGAAGCTCGCGCGGCGCATGATGCCCTGACCGCCGGAGGTGCGGCCGGAGCGGCGCCCGGTCCGACGGCCGTCGAGACAGAACTCCGCCGTCAGCTTGAAAAGGCGCAAAAGGCTCGCGACGAAGCGACCGCCGAATCGACAAAATTGCAGGAGCAGGTCGAGGATGAGCAGCGCGAGATCCAAAAGCTTAAAGACCGCCTCGAGGACCAGAGCACCGAGACTGGCGACGCGGAACTCCAGAAGCGCGTCAAAGTACTCGAGCAGGTCAGTCTCGAGGTTCAATGACGCTCAGGACATGTCATTGACTGTCCTCCGCCATGCAGGAGAACGCTTTCGTGTCCGAAGAGCTCAAGAACGTCAAGATCAAATTGGTACGCTGACGCCTCCCGTGCTCTGGCTTCTTCGCCTATGCATGTTGTTCTGATGCGCTCTGCACGCTCGACAGAACGAGACGACCGAAGCACTCGCTCGCGAGGGCAAGCGGAAGCAACGCCAACTGAAGCATCTCGAGGAACGCGCGGAACGTGCTCGCGACGAGCTTCTGTCGGTGTGGGAGTCTGCGCAACGCGGTAGCTTCCCCGCCAGCAGTCAGAACAAGTGAGTTGTCTCTGTCGTGGTGAAGAGTGATCTTGCCGTTCATTGACCTTTCCTCGCCTACTCGTAGATTCGTCCAGCGTACCCTCGAGCTGGAGAAGCAGGTCGCGACGCATCTCCAGCGCATCACCGAGCTTGAGGAAGCATGGAACGAAGCTAAAGCTGAAGCCGCTGCGTACGTCGAGTCGGATACCTCGAGATCGGCGATGAGACTGACTCGCAGGGCTCGCTACGCAGGAAGACGAATGCAAGATACGAGATCCTCATCCAGCGCCTGCGCCTCTCGGAGGACGACGTCAAGGTCGTCAACGAGAAAGGGCTCGATTGGCCTTCGACAGAGGGGCAGAACGGCCGGCCTCTCACGCTGTTTGACGTCTTCGAAGCCGCATCGAAAGCCGAGGTCGCCGCGAGCGTTGCTTCGGGTAACGCCGCCGCTGCAGCTTCCGATACGGGAGACGAGGCTGGCGCTGCCAAGGTCCGCAAGACGATGCAGAAGCGCATCGACGCGCTCCAGGAAGAAGTTGCCGACCTGACGAAGCGTCTACGTGCCGCTCAAGCCGAGAAGCGGGACGCCGTGAAGGAGCTCGAGGCTTCCCTCGATCAAAAAAACCAAGAGCTGAAGGAGGTCGAAGATCTGCGACAACGTTTGGAAGACGAGATCGCGAGGCAGAAGCACAAAGCTGCGACTGCCGTTCAGGAGGCCAAGGAGAAGCGCGACGAGCTCGAGCAACTCCAAGCGAAAAAGGACAAAGATTTTGGCGAAGTCGAGAAGGAGCGCGCGCGGCTGCAGAACGAGGTTCAACGGCACAAGCGCCGAGCGGACGAGGCGGTCGAGAAGGCAGAGGTGCGCTCGTTTGATCGTCGCCGACGGTCCCCCGATCGAATTACTGACTTCCATCTTGTCATCAGCGCGTCGCGAACGAGTGCGCTGCCAAGGTCGCCGACGTCGAACGCGCTCGCGACGAAGCCGAGAAGAGTCTCGCGCGCCTCGTCGAGCACAGCGACCTCGACAAGGCGCACCACGAAGCGATGACGTCGCAGCTCGTGTCGCGTATAGACGCGCTCGAGTCCGATGGTGGTGCCCGCGCGAGTCCTGCCCCGAGTGAGTTCGTGTGTATCGGACTGTCGGTGGTTCACGCCAAATACTAACTCTGGTCCCATACAGGCGCCCGCGGCGGTGCTACATCTCCTGAGATGCAGCGCGACCCGTCCCAAGGCGATATCGCATACTTCAAGAGGCGCCTCGAGCAGGTCCTTGCCGATGCTCGGCAGCGAGAGAAGGAGAACGAGCTCATGATCGAGAGCAAGCTCAAGGAGCTCGAAGAACTCGAGCAGGACCGCGATCGGTACCGCGACGAACTTGAGGAGGCACGAGCTGTCATTGGACGGATGGACGCGCGTGTCCCGAAGGCGGCATCACGATCGAACTCCCGCTCGGCCAGCCCGGCGCCCGGCAGTCCGACTCGCGAGCGCATCGTCAGGACCTCGGACGACGGCAAGACCGCGCCGCCGATGTCCAAGGCTCGAACGAGCACCGAAGAGCTGGCCTGGCTGCAGCAGCAAAAGCTCAACGTCGTCGAAGGCCTCGAAAAGGAGAGGACGCGCCTCGAAGCCGAACTTGCCCAGCAAACCCAGATTGCGCAGGAGGCGCTTCTCGAAGCCGGTACGAAGCGCGAAGAGCTACTCCAATTGCAGAGCGCGCGCGCCTCCGAGCTCGGCGAGCTTGAGAAGGAACGGCACCGGCTCGAGATCGAATTGGGCGCGCAGGCCCAGCTGGCGATGTCGAGGGCTCAGGAACTCGATCTTCGCCGCAACGAGGTTTCAGTCCTCGGTCGTACGGCCGCCGACCTCGAAGCAGAGTGCCTCCGGCTACGCAAGGAGCTCGCAACGTCGCGCGGCAACGGCGAGAGCGAAGGCGTTCCTTCCGCTACTGGCACGCCGATCTTGCAGAATCGCTTGGCGGCTCTCAACGCAACAGGTGCCTTGTCTTGTTAGGACAGACTATCGATGTTCGGGCTTTGACTCAATCTTCTCCGTCCGCAGCCGAGCCATTTGCAACATTCTCCTCAACCAACAGCTTCCAGTCTCCGGGAGCTTCCGCATTCACGCCGCCAACGTCCTCCCCGCATCTCAACGGTGCACCCCTTTCGTCCACGCCGGCGCCGATGCAGACGGTTGCTCCAGGCTCTGGCGTTCCAGCTATTAGCGGCGAGGTCCGTCTGCTCGTCGAGCACCTGCGCCAGACGAACCGCGGTCTCAATGCTCAGATCGCTGCCCTCAAGGACGAGAACAGTAAGTCGCGTCGTCGATGCAGCGGCAGAAAGGCCAGAGGAGACTGACCCGATACCGTTTGTCAGTGAACCTGCTTGTCCGTCTGGCCGGACTTTGAAGCGTTCTCGGCTCTGAATACCACCGTTACCCTACCTTGCATGCCGCCGAATAGTCGACGTCACTTGCGTAGTCGCATACTGTTTGATACGAGCGCTTCTCAACGCCAGGAGACGAGGTCTGACGGGCATTTCGTTACTCCCCGAGCAGCTGTGCCCTCGGTCAGGCCCCGACAGGTTGCTCTTTTGGCATGCTCGCATGCATTCTCGTCGCTCTCCTCTGCTGTGCTGTGCACCGTCGACTATGAATCGACTGTTTGATCGGGCTGGGTCTCCCGATGCATAGGTCCGCCAACATATCCCACACGATGGATCGCTTGAAACGCGAATGCATTGCAGCGAGGTCCCCGTCTGAGGATGCCTCTACAGCTGAACCCTCTTTCGTGTCCGGCTGTACGCAGCTAGGTCGACGAGGCGAGGGCGAAGCGGTGGAAGGAATGTCTGGACTGCCGGCCCTCTCCGCTTCCCCTCGACCCGGACCCTTGCGAGGTCGCGGGTGAGTGTGCACGAAAGCGGAGCATGGAGCGCTAAGATGTCCAGCCGCTACCGACCCGGCAAGGGGTCGAGGGTTGAGGTCTTCTCGACGAACGACGCAGCTCGCTTCGCTAGCCGGTAATTCGAACCCTCCGGAAGGAGGGCGCATCGGGGAGCTGCAACACGGAATGACCTGGAGAAAGAGCGCGCGGGTCAGCTCGTCTGTACGCTGCCTAATGTCGGCGAGCATATTAGTACGCACGTCGAGTTATTGCCGCACGAAGGGAAAAGAGAGAGCCGCGCGGCGGCGGCCACCCAAATCCCTTCGCGCGATTTCCGCGGTACAAGTCGCGTCCCCCTGTCTTTTCATTTCACGCCGCAACTGTTCGTGGTGGAGCTGCCGTACACTCGGGAGCACTACGCCTCAAAGCCAAAACTTACAAGATTCTTGCAAGACCGAGGCTCAAGCAAATACAGAGACTGAAGTCCGGCTAACGCTGCGCTCGAGCGGAAGCTGTCCGATCCCGATGGAGGCAAGTTGGAAGGTGCTCAGTACCGCGAAGTGCTCTGCTAGCGCTTGCCGAGATGCCTAGCATCAGCTCTACGGACGACGTGCCGATGTCGATTGCGGCGCGGGCGCGAGCGTCAATGTTGTGGACTTGTCGAACGGCCTTCCCACGGCTTCGCTCCAGCTTCTTCCCCTGCCTCAAGGGCTGCCAACAGTCACAGCCTCGGCTAATCGTCCCGAGCCTCGCGCGTGCAGCGAGAAGCTTGCTGAACGCAGCTGGAAGTTCGACGGAGTCGAAGCACCCGCTCACTACGGCTCGCCGAGCCTTGTTGCTTCCCGCCACTGCTCCGCCGCCGATTCCTGCTGGACAAAGAGCTCGGACGCCCTCTGCTTCGCCACCATGTCACTCAAACACGAGCTTCAGCAGTGGGTCGCCGCTTTGGAAGCCTTCGATGCCGGTGACTACGAGGCGGCGATAGCTCAATTTGAGGTGTGTGCGCTTTTCACTTCTAAGACTCGCTCGCTCATCACCTCGCCTCGGTTCTCTCCTCCTGCAGGATATTGCATACTACTCAAAGGTCCTCTTCAATCTCGCCCTGATCCACGCTGTCCGAGGCCAGCACGAGAAGGCGATCGCAGATTTCGCCCGATCCATTTCGCTCGATCCGTTCTTCGCCGTCGCGCATTTCCAGCTCGGCGTATCGGCCTTCCTCATCGGACAGTTTGCAGAAGCGAAGAAGAGCTTCGACCGAGCTCTTGCGGTACGAGCGTTCGACATCGCGTGGCCCTCTCCTCAGTTTCCGGCTGACGAGCTCGGCTCCGACTACAGCTCTTTCGGGAGAACCATACCATCGACTACCGGCAGTACGCCTCTGTGCACGGTTATTCGGCCCGTATTTTGCAGCTAACGTCATCCCCGATGCAGGCTCGGGCTCGACTTTCAGCTCTTCTCGTGCGAAGTCAGGTTCAATCGCGGCCTGTCGCAGATCTACGGTGTACGCCTTTCCCCAGTGCGCAGGTGCTCAAGACCCATCGCCACCGAGATTGACGACGCGGCTATGTTGCTGCAGGGAAAGCTCGACTTGGGCATGCAAGACCTCCTCTCGGCGCAAGCGGACAAGCAGTCCAGCGTACACGACGTGATCGACGAAGCGATCTCGGACCAGGCAGTCGTGAGTGATACTCGTTTCCGATCAGGCCTCGCCTCGCAGATGCGTCGCTGAACGCAGGACTCTGGTGTTGCCGCAGGGCTACACGGTATTCAGCATTCCGGTCGGAGTCGTCTTCCGACCGCCACCGTACAAGATCGAGAACTTGGAAACACGCGACTACCTCGGGAAAGCCCGTGTCGTCGCTGCAACCAACCCGAGCGACCTCTTCGCAGGTTTCGCAGGCGCCCGCCAACCAAGCGAACCCGTCGAAGCTGGTCGCCTCCCATCGCGCAGCAAGACGAGCGCCGGCCGAATGCAAAGCTCGCAGGAGAGGCGACCGCGCAAGCAGACGTCTACCAACACTGGCGAGGGTGCACTCATGAGGTCTCTCACGGTACCAGCGTTACGCGCAGCGGCTGTCTCGGTTCAAGAGAACTCGGGTTCCCCGAGCGGCGAGCTCAGCCAATACCGCCAGACGGCTTCTCCCGAAGCTTTGAGCACGCCCAAGGAGGCAAGCAACAGCGCCGAAGCCATTCCGTCGGCTCGCGCTCGTCGCAGTCCCTCAGACGCGCTGCCGCCGACAGCTAAAAGTCTGACTCGCTCGCGTAGTTTTACCTCGCGACCGCGCATTCCGCCAACCGATGCATTCTACACTTCCCCTCCGAGCCGCCCGACGACTCGCCCGCCGCCACTCGATCTCGGCCTTCTCCGGCCGCCGCTCAGTCCTGGACACCGACGGTCCGCATCATCTCCTGCCTTGCTGAGTCCTGCAACCTCGGGGCTGCCTTACGAGCAGCTCGGGCCTGCTGGCGCTCAAGTTCCCCCAATGGGGCGGAGGGACGCTCAGCTGCCGCTGGCGGCGGCTGCCGATTCTTCGGGCAGTCCAAAGCCCGCACTTGCACCGGCTTCGGCCACGCACACCAGTGCTTCGGTTTCCCTACGCGCATCACCTGCATCTCTCGAGGCCGAGGGGAGCACCCCACTGATGCGAACCGCCAGCAAGGCGGAGGCAGGTCGACCAGCGCTCGCACGGCTCGGTCTCCGTTTGCAGACCATGGATCTCGCCGCGGCAGACAGTCTTGCCTCGGCCGTGACAACGAGTCCTCGCTCGATGACCACCGTGGCTAGAGGCGATCTCTACGACACCTACGCGACGATGTCGGCCGGGCCGTTCGCGATCAGCAAGATCCGCATCAGGCTCAGATGGCGCGGAGAGACGCGAGCGATGGTGCGCTGTCCTCTTGCTCACCCTGATCGATGCTTTCGTCAACACACTGACTGGTTCTCCCAGTCTGTCTCCGTCGACCTGACCTTGTCCGAGATGAACGACCGAGTGAGAAGCAAGCTCGCTATCACCGGCGGCTTCGCCTTGAAGTAAGTCCCGCCTTCTGGCAGTCTGGATGTACATCCTGCTGAGCAGCCCACGCACTCAGGTTTGTCGATACGGACGGCAGCGGCGTTCTGCTCAAAGACGAGGAAGACTGGCAGTGTGAGGGCATCTAGTACTCGTGCCCGAAGCGCGACTTGCTGACGTTCCATTCTACGAAAGGCGCATTGGATGTCGCCCGAGACGCAGCTTGCCCGCCTGCCTGGATCGGACGCCTCGAGATCGACGCTATCAAGGCTTGACGGCTTTTAGGCTAGCTTCGAAATTGTAAAACGCGCATTGCAAGGATCACGTCGATACACGGTACGAGATCATCAGAAAAACGTATAGAGAACTTGTGTGTTGACCGGATATGGATGCGTAAAGATGGCATGGAACAGTCGTGAGAGGCGGTGGAGTACAGCGAGGGAGTGAGAACGGGAAAAGCAGAGGTCGACGTCAAGGTCACTCGAGAGTGAGAAGGGAATCGAGGGCGCTGAGGCCCGCGATGGCGCCGATGACGCCCGTGAGGAGGCCGAGAGAGAATGATTTGATAGGGAGGTCGAGGCGGCGGCGTTTCGGCGGGACGCCCGCTGGGATGACGTTTTCGCCTTTGGCAGCACCTGCGTATTCGCGGGCAGCAGTGTCGTCATCATCGTCGTCGGAAGCGTCGTAAACATCGTCAAAGCGGCGCTTCCGACTGAAGCGCGTGGCGGAAGAAGATCCGGATTGCGTCGCATCGCTGTCTTCAGCTTCGCTAGCGTCTTTCTCGGACTCGCTGGCTTCGTCATCTGCTTCAGCTGTCGTCAGTTGCGTGTAGCCATAGCGCGAGCTTTGAGGCAGGACTCGCCTTCTTGAGACTCGTATTCGCTATCCGTCTGCAGGGAGGACTCGTCCGAGTTGGCCTTCTCAAGCGACTCATCCACTTCCTCGTTGTCGTATTCGCCTTCGGAAGGCACCTCGCTCGCCTCGCTGGTGACTGCGCAGTCCGCGACGTCGCGAGCGCTCCCGTCGTGCTCGTCGGCGATATTGAGGCCCAGGATCTGCGCGTCCTGGGCCTGAGGATCTGCATTCGGCCCGTCCTGCCTGATGATGATATCGCTTCCTTGCTGGGCGAGCTCGGTCGTCTCGGATGCGCCTCCGCCTCTGCCGCGAGCGCGGTCGAGTCCCTCACTGACGGTGCCGCCGGCCTCGTCGGCGGCGCCTTCGTGCTCCGAGGCGGCTTCGGCAGTGTTCGCGAAAGCGGCCGCATCATCGGTGTGGCGTTCGGAGAGGTGCTGACCTTGCGCCTGGACGTCTTGGTCGCGTTGCTGAATGCCGGTGGCTTTGTCGTTAGCCTCGTTGGAGGGACCGAGGTCCTCCCTCGCGAGGACGAGGAAAGCTCGCGGTGCCAGGGCGACGCTGTAGCTCGTGCTGAACGCATCCTGATTTGCGATGTCGAAGCCGTCGACGACGGCGGAACGGGTCTGCGTGTGAGATACGACGCCCTTTCCTGCTTTGAAGCCGTCTTCCGCTTCGATGCCGTCTTCCGCTTCGAGCGTGCGGACCATTTCAAGCGAAGGCGAGGCCAGTTCGATGGCAGAGTCAACGAACGGCGCGGCTGGCTCGACGATGTCGTCGTTCGCTGGACTCGCGGCTTCCGGCTCCTCGCGGACGAGCGTTTCGCTATGCTTGATGTGCTCGTCTTGCTCGTTGATCATATCGAGCAAGCCCTCGTCGTACTCTTCGGCCGTCGTAACGTCGTGGCGCTGTTCAGACTGTGCGTGCTCTTCGTGAGCGGCAGAGGATTCGCTCGGCGCCGGCGACGCCGTGCCGCGCAATTCAAGCGCGGTACCCAGGAAGCCCTCCCGCCAAGCGTCTTCGTGCTCCTCGTTGCGGCGACTCATGAAATTGGCGCGGTAATCGCTAGGCGGCGCGAACTGGAAAGGCCGGACGTCTGTGTGGATGCCTTCGAGCTCGCCTTCGATCGCTTCCTCACGCTCGGGCGTACCCTCAAGCTGGTCGAGGCTCCGCACCGACGAGACGGGTGACGGGAGGTGGCTGTCGGTACCTTGCATTTCGACCTTGAGAGGCTCCGCTGCGGCAGAGGCCGCGCGCTTCGAGTCCGCGACGACGGCGTCGTCGCGGTAGCTGAGGTATCTGACCGAACCGCAGAACATCGATCCGCTCGGGTTCGGGGCCATCCATGCATCGAAGCTCTGATCGCGCTCGTAGGCCATATGAAGCGGGCTGGGTGACTGCGAAATGGAAGGGACGTTGTCGGTCTCGATCAGCTCAGCCGTGGCGAAATCCTTGATTGGCTTCGAATCTTTGCCAGCGCCCGATTCGCCGTCAGCCAGGTCCCGCTCGAGCGCATCTTCGACGAGAGTGGTCGAAGCTTCACCGCCCTCTACGCCTTCGTCGGCACCGTCCTTGACCGCGTCGGCCTCTTGCTGGTCCGGCTCCATGACTTGGTTCGCCGTCTGTACAATGTCGATAGCTGCTTCGCGGCCGGCCTCGGCCTCATTGGCGGCTTCATCGTGGCTCATGTAAGCGTCGGCATCTGTGATGCCGAAGCCGCGCTTGGTCGGCGAAGATCCCTCGGTCGGGTTGCAGACTCGGATCGGCGAGGGAGATTCGAGCGAGGAAGCCTGACTTTCGTCGTTTGCACTCGCGTGCCAGAGGGTAGCTGCCGGCTCTTCGTATTCCGGAATAACACGGTACGGCGGCGGAGCCTGCAAGTAGCCATCGCCGATGGTGCGAACGCGCTCAAGCGGGATCGCGGGGAGCTCGGGAGTCGCTTCGTTCGAGTCGTCGATGGCAACGAAGGGGGTGTCGGAGAGGCCGACACGGACAGTCAGAGGCTCGCACATGACTGTAGAAGAGGTTCGATGTGAGTGACTTGGCGGTCCGCCGACCTGCCGTTCCGCAGCTCGCTTACCTTCCGAAGACGCGTCGGGGTCCTGAATCGGCTTGCCAAAGACGATCTCGTCGTCTTGTTTGATCTGTAGACGAGGCCGGTCTGATCGGCTCTTGCTCGGACTTTGCCTTGTGGAAGGCGAGGACATACGCGGTAAGCAACGAGCGGCGTGCAGGCGTGCCACTCGTTGTCCCTCTTGATCCGGACGCCGTTCGTCGACTTGAGGTCCTTGATCATCGGGACGCCGTCCTCCCAGCTGAGCTCGGCGTGCTTGTTGGACATGACCCTCGTCTTTTCGCTGCGGAACTTCGGCGCGGACGGGTCTCTAGCCGCCGAGTCCGACTTGCCTGCGCGGCCGAGGACGAGGGGCCCTTGCGAGCGGGCAAACTGCTTGAAGATCTTGTCGGTCTTGCCCTCGATCTCCTCCAAGGTGATGTACTTTTCGCCTGAGGTGTCTGCTTCGTCCATTGTGACCTGTAGAGGGCGCGAGATAACGAATCAGATGAGACGGAATTTGCGCCGAGTGGGGCGGCGGAACTGAGAGAGCGAGACCGAGTCATCGCGCGCGACAAAGACCATCGGGGCGTACCTATAGCTATTGAGACACTCTGGATGTACCTTGACGACAACGAGAGGCTGTCGCAGTGGCGTTCAGAGCGGTGAGAGGAGCGAAAGAAGCGACGTTCGCGACCCGCTTTCCCCCTGCGCCGCGACGACCCGAGCCAATGTCAAAAAGTCAGCAACCACAGCAGCGGTTTCAGGAGCGTACTACGTAAGCACTTGAACGTTCAGAAAACGTGTCAGGCGCGTCCGATAGGGACGGGCTGGACCCCAATGCTTGAACCCTCGAAGAGAAACTTTTGACATCTCGACTCGAGACCCTTGGCCCGACACGATACTGCGGGCGGCCCCGCTGGAGCTCGAGGGTGGAACAGTCGTGTCAGATTGCAAGGGCGAGCGAGATTGGACATGAGGCTTTTACGCAACGATGACAGGCAGGAGCTGCAGGCAGGGACAGGTCATGCAGAGTGTCTATGGGTTGCGAGGTGGACGTGAGACGAGAAGCACAGGCTAGAAAAGAGACAAGAGCAGGGGAATGCGATGCCGAGCGATCATGCAAACAGGGCAGCGGTGAACGCGATGCCGCCGAGGAAGGCGGCGGTCACCGAAGAGACGGCGCGGCCAGCCGCGCTGTGGAGGTTCGCGTTGGCAGCCGCGGCTCCGGCCGAGCTGGACGGCGACTGCGAAGTCACAGTGACGATGACGGCCGCCGGCGAGAGCGAGGTGAGGCCGCTCGCGATCGGGGAACCCGATGAGCTCGACGTGACCGACGTCACAAAGGTCGAAGACGCAGCCGGAACAGTGGTCGTGGTCGACGTGCTGACGACCGACGAAGTGGAGACGGCCGCACTCGCGCGGGACTTGCTGTTGGCCACAGGGACCGAGGCCGACGCGCTTCCGGCCGCCGAAGACGCTGCGGCAGAGCTTGCCGGCATGCTCGCAGAGTTCGCCTCGCCGACAAGCTGACCAGTGCCCCAAGCGATGCCGTTGGTCGTGTCGGTCGGCGGGGTCTGCAAAGCAATCCGAGCATAAGCTTGTGCTTCCTCGGCAGTGCTGCTCGAAGATTAGCTCACCGTCGAGCCGTCAGCGGCGGCAATGGTGAAGCGCGTCGTCCACGCCGTCGGTGCGCCCGCCTGAGTGTACTGGTAGAAGTAGATGGCGCTATTCGGCGTGACGTCCGGGCAGGTGAAGTCGATCGTACCGGCGCCAGTGGTGCCGTCGAGCCCGGTGGCGACGGTCTCCACGGGAACCTACGGGTGCGTCTCAATCAGCACAGAGCTCTCTGCCACGCGAGAGCCTGCCTCTAAAGGTGCCAGGTCGCGCGGTTGCGTACCATGGCAAGGTTCGAGCCCGTCATGAGCTGGATCTCGAAGGACGTCCATGTGCCGGTCGTGTCGAGGTTCCACTGGATGTTGCACTTTTGTCCGACCTGTGTGCGGGTGTCAAGAGGCGAAGGCGACGTAGACGGAGCCGTAGAGTCACGTCGGACGAGCGCGTCGGAAAGTCCGGAGCGGGGAGTGAGAAGGCCGACCAGCGTGGTGAGGTCGACCGGGACAATAAGTCGACGCGCATGCGATGATGCGTTAATTCGTCAAGGGTATAGTTCAAGCGAACGGAGGCAGGAAGGACAGAAGGAAGAGAGACGCGGTCAGTGCTGATCTCGCAATCACGCATCGCCAGAGTCGGCGGTCTAAAAATGACGGGTCGTCACTCCGGCGACCTTGCACGCACCCTGAAGACTTCGCCGGGTCCCGGAGCAGTCGGAACGACGTCGCCGAGGACGGCAGTAGCTGCGGAGAGGGCGACGACGGCCGCTGCAGCGCGGAGTTGAGTGACGGACCGCATTGCTCTGTTCGCAGGTTCGTGGGGTCGAGGTGTGGTGGACTGGACGATTCAACGGTCGACGAGACGTGTGGGCGCTGCGATGAACGAGTGACTAGTATGGATCTGTTTTGTCTAGAAGCAGCGCTTGCGAGCCAGCTCTTGTAGAGGACAAGGGGGAGCGAGCACTCACGACTTGCGGAGGGACTTTCGCACGCCACGCGACAAAACGCGCGTGGTGCACTTTCTCGCGACGACGCGTCGAACCACAAACAGCGCGTCGCAAACAAATAACAAGGCCGATCGCTCTGTACGTTCGAGGGGCGTGCACTGATGTAATGGGAGGGTACAGATGAAATCTAGACAGCGGCGACACACAACCATGCGGATGCAAACAGAACTAGGGTACAAGAATTTTTGGGGGGGGAGTCGAAAGCCATTGAGAAGGTCGACGGCCGCAGCGGTTTGCGAGCGAGACATTCAGTGACGGAGGACCTGGACACTGCGGTTAGGGAGGTACACCTACGGACGGGCTTGTCAGCTCTGAGAATCGCGTGTCAAATCTAGAGGTGGAGTGCCCTCCTCACCTGGAGCCAGTTCTTGCGGCCGTTCCACTCCATCGGCGTCGTAAAGTGCTTGACGCTCTTGTCGACGCGCGCGTGACCACCAAACTCGGCGTCATCGCTCGACAGGACGACCTCGTACTCGCCGGCCCAGTCGGTCCCGACGCGGTAGTCGGTGAACGAGTTGGTCGGGTGGAAGTTGAAGATCCAGAGGAGGTTACCACGCTCAAAGACGACGACCTTGTCGGACTATGAGCGAGGACCAGTTTGCGTCAGTACGCGTGCCGTTGGGGCCGATCAGGATCGAAATGCCGACCACTGACCTCATTCTTGAGCGAGATGTACGCTTGCGGGCTGCTCAGCCACTGGTACTTGTCCTCGAGGCGGTTCATCGCGCGGTCGAACGCGTACAGGTACTTGTAGCGGAGGAGGTGGTCGTCGATCAGGTTGAACTGGCGGCGAGCGTATTGGTACGATTCGCCGTTGCCGACACGAGGGAAGTCGAGCCATTCCGGGTGACCAAACTCGCTGCGAGCCGGAACGCGGTCAGCACGGCGCTCACTCGTGCAGCTTCAAAGTGGCATCGCGTAGTCGCCAAGACAGGGCTCGGGACTCACTTGCCCTCAAAGTTGAGGTAGCCTTCTCCGCCGAGAGCGTGCGTGATCAGACTGCCGAGCTCGCCTAGTCAGTCCAGCCCTTTCGCCGAGCAGATGTACGAACGGAACACGCACCGAATCATCTTGTGCAGCGCCAGGCCGCGGTCAATGACGGGCGTCCGCTCCGTCAAGTCGCTCATGTTGGTGTACATCTCCTTGTCCATCAACCAGAACGCGAGCGTCTTGTCACCGACGAGGGCCTGGTCGTGACTCTCGGCGTACGCGATGCTCTTCTCCTTCCACCTCCGGTTCGTCAACGTGAAGCAAATGTTGCCCATGTCCCACCCTTCGTCGCCCGGGCCGTCCTTGAGGAGTTTGATCCACATGTCGGGGACGGCCATCGCGAGCCGGTAGTCGAACTCGATACCGCCTTCGGCGACGGTGCGGCAGAGGGCGGGCATGCCCGAGACATCTTCGGCAATCGAGAGCGATCCGGGGTACAGCTCGTGCAGCATCGTGTTGGCCTGTAGGTCACGCCACGAACGATTTTCAGCTTGGACGCTCCTGATGCCAGAGCACTCGAGCCGAGGAAGAGCATCGGCCTCTGACGCACCAGCATGAGGTAGACGAGCGCCTCCTCGTCGACGTTCGGGCCAAAGTACTCGTGGTACCCTCCCGAGAACCCTGTCCCGATGCCGTGGTGCGTGTACATCATGCTCGTGACGCCGTCGAAGCGGAAGCCGTCAAAGTTGTACACCTCCATGTAGAAGCGGAGGTTCGACAGCAAGAACCGGAGCACTTCGTGGTGGCCGTAGTTGAAGAGGCGCCTGTAGGTCAAGGTCTCGCGCGTCAGAGCGGTCGATCAGGTACCAGAACGTCGAGGATCGCGCGACCCACGAGTCCCACAGCTCGTGACGGCCCTTCGCACCTCCGTGGAAGTACTGGTGGTCCGAGCCGTCAAAGTGGTTCAATCCGTCGGCCGAGTTGTTGGACGCGTGCGAGTGCACGACGTCGAGGAGGACGGTCAACCCGTAGCCGTGCGCCGTGTCGATCAGCTCCTTGAGCTCCTCGGGAGTGCCTGCGCGAGAGCGATGGCGCGACGAGGGAGAGGAGAAACACTCGATCAGAACGGCGTCGAACCGATAGAGGAGACCGGGGTAGCTCACCGTAGCGAGAGCTAATGGCGAAAAAGCTCGTGATCTGGTAGCCGAACGAGGCGTAGTACGCGTGCTCCATGATGGCCCTAAATCGCGTCAAGCCGCGTCAGTTTGCCCGATCGCACAGAGGTCCCCGTTGACGCCAAGCGCTCACATGAGCTGGATCGTGTTGTAGCCGAGATCCTTGATGCGCGGCAGGACGTTGGCGGTGAACTCTTTGTACGTGCCAATCTTGGGGTCCGGAGTCGAGATTCCGACTGTGGCGAGCGGTCGCGTCAGCACGCAAGTTCCGCTATTGAACGAGCATGCAGGAGACTCACCGTGCGCCTCGTAGACTTTCGGTGACTTGGGCGTCGGCGGTTTCCGGTTCTTGAATTGGTACTGCTCGGATTTAGGCGGCGACCAAAAGACGGCTTCGTAGATCGGCGACACCTTGGTGTCTTGGACGACGCGGCTGGACGAGGCGCGTGGGCGAGACGTCAGTCTGTGCGCGCGGTTGTGTGCGGTCACGATGGAAGGTAACTCACGTCGCCCAAGCCGGCAGGCGCTCGATACGCTCGCCGGACGGGATGGTCATCGAGATCTGCGACCCGGCGAGTCAGCGGGCCTGGCTCCGAATCCGAGCTCCCCTTGCGGAACCGCAACGCACCTTGACCTTGGAGTTGTGAGGGATCGCGAGCTCTCCATTCTTCGAGGCCTTGACGACGACTTCCCAGACGCCAAAGTCGTTCTTCTTCATCGGGTGACTTTCGCGGTTCCAGCCGTCTGCGCGGGTGGCAGCGCGTCAGTCTCGGCACCTGTCTGCTTGAGTCATAGCGACGGTGGCCGACTGACTAAAGTCTCCGGTGAGGTTGGCGGTGACGGCGTTGGGCGCCCACTCGCGGTACCGGACGTCGCCGTTCGGCTGGGCGTGCAACCCAAACGACTCGTAACCCCTCGAGAACTTTTCGCAGCCGCCTTCCGACTTGTTGATCACGTCGAGCCATTCCTTGTACTTGTCATTGCTGTGCGAGACGGATTGAGTTTGGGGAGGAGCGAGGCCGGCAGGAGAGTTTTCGGGGGGTGGTCAGCCTATGACGGCATCCAAGTGCGACTCAGGCAGAGCTCACCGAGACTTGATGGCCGATTCAAAGGGAGCGAGGCTGCATCACAAGGTCGGAGGGGATCAGTTCTCATGCTCGTTCTTGTCTGACTCTATGCGAGATCAGAGTTTCGAGGGGAGGGGAGAGAGGGGGGGTGAGTGGGGAGGGACTGACTATTCGTCTTCACGGATGACCTGGAACTCTGACGGTTGCTTCTGCTGCGCGGGTGCTTCGGTAGGAGCTAGAGTTGACGCCATTGTGAATGTACGAGCACAAGAGAGAGAGAGAGGACGAGCAGGAGCAGCAGACGAGGCCAAGCGGGGGCGGAGCAACGCACGAGTGGGGGGGATTCTCTTTCTCAACGACAACGAGCACAGACTCGGGGGACAGGCTAGATTAGCTACATGTGACTAGACTGTAGTGATTGACTGCAAGATCAACTAGATCAAGTGGGTGACGACAAGAGAGAGTCGAGTGTCGCCCCTCCTCCCAACCCACGACTCGCTCGCTCGCTGCACCTGCCACCGCCGCCTCCCGTCTGCACCCTGCACTACACGAGGTGCACGCACAAAAATGGCCCCGAAAGCGACGCCCTCGGCCGCGTCGCCACAGCAAGCCCAGCAAAAGTTGTACCGCACGTTGCACGACCAACTCGACCTCGCCCTGTACCCGCAGGCACTCCGTACAGTCAAGAAGCGTACGTACACCCATGTACACGGGCAAGAGCAGCGCCACAGGACTGACTCGTCACTCGTCATGCAGTCCTCGCGCGGGATCCGCAAGATCAACTCGCGCGGCAGACGCACTCGCAACTCGTCGTCGCCCTCGACCGGTACCCAGACGCCCTCAAACTCGATTCGACAGACGAATTCACCCGCGCGTACTGCCTGTACAAACTCGCGAGGCCGCAAGAGGCCCAGTCGGTCCTCGAGCAGGCGGCCGAACGCGAGGGGGATGACCGCGCCAACGAGGTCCTCGAGGCGCAGCTGGTCCGTCTCCTTCCCCTCGTAGGCTCTCGTACAGCATTGTCTTGACCTCGAGCTGATTCCCGCTCGCCCCGGCAGAGCTACCGCCTCGGCGACTACGAGCGCGCGCGCGACCTCTTTGACGAACTCGCAGCGACAGCCGAAGCCGTCCGTCCATCCTCTCGCACTCTCCATCTCCTTGCATGGGCGGGAGAGCTAACCTTCTACTTGTACACGCGGGCCATACAGGACTCTCCCGAACTCGCCGACCTCGAAGCGAACCTCGCAGCCTGCACCGCCCAACTCGACTTTGTCGCCGAGATCCCGACTACGCTCGCCAACCTCTCGTCTTCGGGCTCGCGGGCGATCCCGCCGATCGATCAACTCGAAGCGCGCCCGCTCGCGCTCGTCTTGCCGCCCGCCGCTTCGACTTCGAACCTCGGCGCCGCATCGGACCGAGGCAAGCGGACTCGGACTGCCCGCCGTCGGCCGCGCGGGGCCCGCTTCGCCGCGTCTGCAGCAACGCCCGAAGAAGGCGCAGTGAGCGCTCCACGGATCCCGGCGGAGGTGGCGCAACAACCCGCGCCGGCCGAGGACCGGTGGATCCCGAAACGGCAACGGCCCTCGATGCGCGACGCGCTCCTCCAAGCCAAAGAGAAGCAGCGCGGTCGGAAGCGAGACAAGGTCCTTGCGGCGATGGCTGCCACTCAGGGAGCTGCCGCGGGACCCTCGGCGAGTGAAGAACCAAAGGCTAAGGCGACCGGTACTGGTGGTGGAGGAGGGGGAGCCAAGACGAGCGGCAGCGGCGGCGGCGGCGGCAACAAGAAGAAGAAGGGCGGACGCAAGTAGACAGCGAGTTGCTTGCAAAAGGAGAAACGCTCTCTCCATTTGCGCTCTTGACTGTGTGAGAAATCAGAGAGAGATGTCCACGTGAGAATCTCGGCCGGCCGGGCGCCGCGGCTTCCCATCGACGACGGCGGCGGCCCCAGTGGAGTCTCCTGTTCGTCCGCTCCGCACCGCTACAGTTCGCACATGCTACAGCGAGCTGCAGCGCGGACGCGCTCACGAGCTTCCGAGGTTCAATCATGGCTGCGAACGACTGTGCAGTGCTATAGCACGCCAACTCGTCAGCGACCTCCGGTGCCCGATTTCGAACGGCACCCCGCGTTCAAACAACTCGACAGAGATCTCGACGAAGGCAGGGTCCCGTGCTTCCCGGCTAACGGGGACGACGTGCGAGTCTTGACGGAACCGAGCCAGTTCTACCAGACGCTGTTGGTGAGCACACTCGGCTCTCTCCACTTGTCGACCAGTGACCCTCGGAGGTGGGTTTCTTCGAGCTGACGGAGAATCGCCTGCCCGCCCGACCGCCTCGCAGGACAAGATCAGAAAGGCCAAGAAGCGCATCTTTATCGCGTCCCTGTACATTGGAAAGGAGGAGCAGGAACTCGTCCGTCCGACTTTGCCCGTCCCTTCTGAGCCGCTGCGTAAGGGGCCAGATCTGCTCACGCTAACTCGCCCGTCCCACACAGGTGCAAACGCTTCATGCAGCACTGCGAGCAAACCCAGACCTCCAAGTCTCGATCCTGGTCGACTACCTCCGATCAACCCGCGAACTCCCCGGCGCATCGTCCGCTTCCCTCCTCGCGTCCCTGTCGGCGGCGTTCCCGGACCAGGTCGACATCCGGTTGTTTCACACACCGGCCCTGCATGGATGGCAGAAACGCTGGGTGCCGAAACGTTTCAATGAAGGTTGGGGGCTGCAGCACATGAAGTGCTACGGATTCGACGACGATGTCATCATGTCCGGGTCCGTCTCCGCTGTCGTCTACAAATCTTCTCGACCAAACACAGTGAAGCTGACGGTTGCAATCTGCAGCGCCAATCTGAGTCACGACTATTTCACGAACCGGACAGACCGCTACATCGAGTTCCGGTCCCATGCGCCACTCGCCGATTTCTTCCATTCTCTCCTGAGCTTGACCGGCTCGTACTCGTTCCGGGCGACCGCACGAGATACCAGTACTTTGTATCCCGCCGTCCAGCTCTCTTGGCCGGAAGGTGGCGCAGACGGCATTCCGGCAAACCGGATACCGCAGAACCCATTCGAAGCGCCGCCCGCCTCGGCGATCCCGGCCTTTCGAGAACACGCGCACGACGCGATCTCGTCGTTCGTCGACGCGTGGTACCGCAAGGACCAGTTCGCGCTCGCCGCTGCGCTACCGGTCCCCGCTGTGTCCCGCAACTCGCGTAACTCCAGACCTCCACCTTCTTCGCGCTCTCGCAACAGCGCCCTCCTCGCCTCTTTCGACACACGGTTACGACCCGTCGTGCAAATGGGACCGTTCAACCTCACGACTGAAACGGACCTCGTCGTTCCGCGCATCTTTAGCACGGCCAACTCGCTCGCGACTGCGCCGGGAGGGAACCGAACCGTCCTCGATTGGACGAGCGGGTACTTTGGCCTCCGCGAAGACTACAAGAAGCTCGCACTGCAATGCAAGGCGAAAGTCCGGATCGTTTCGGCCGCTCCCGAGGTATGTTCTCCGCTCTTGCTGGCTTGCGAAGTAAAGTGCGCGTCACGCTGATCTCCGACTTGCGTCCTTCCCAGGCCAACGGCTTCTTTGGCTCGCGTGGCGTGTCTCGCTTCATCCCGCCCGCCTACACCTACTTTGCCGAGCAGTTCTACCGCGAGATCGAGCGTGAAGCCGAGCGCAAGAGCCGGAGGACGGACGGAGGAGCTGCGGACGGCTTGATTGAGATGAGGGAATGGAGGAGGAAAGGGTGGACGTACCACGCCAAAGGTGAGGCGCGGCGCCTCTTTGAACCGGGAGCATAGGTCGCTGATTTCGATACGTTCCGCAGGCATTTGGCTCGCACCGTCCGTGTTCAACCCATTGTCGCCGCCAGCTCCGACTTCGACTTCGACGACCCTGACTGTCGACCCACACGTCGACGAGTTCTCCCTGCGGTACTCGCACCCTTCGCCGCCCTTCCTGACCTTGATCGGCTCGTCAAACTTTGGTTCGCGCTCCGCCTCGCGCGACCTCGAAGCCGGCGTCCTCCTCACGACGCAAAACTCTGCGCTTCGTTGGGCGCTCGAGAACGAAGTCCGCCTGATTAGGAAGTACGCCGACGTCCTCGTCGACCGGAACTTGTTCGAAAAATCGGACCGCAAGGTGCCATGGGGCGTCCGCAAGGCGGCCAACGCGATCGAAACCATGTTGTAAATTCCCGACTCGCCTCGCTGCGCTCCCTCCCTATCTATAGACTCTTCATATCATGGCTCTCAGATCTTCGCTCTCTTTGATACCCGGTAGAAAGACATCGCATCTTAAGACAACAAGGAGGGTGATATTGCATCGCGATGGAGGGAAGGAACTGCTCTGCAGGCTAGACAAGCGATAGAGAGGAGCGGGCACTTTTCAGGAGAACTTCCAGCGGTTGTTGCAGGACAAGCATGTCACGAAGGTCTGCGCGACGTAAAAGTCAGGGTAAGCATTCGCTCGAACTAGGAGCTTTTTGAGGTTGCCGCTCACCGTCATAGGCTCGTCTGCGGACCGAGTCTGCATCTGTAGGTCGAAGAGGAGAAGGTGAGCCGTCTGACCGCAACCTGCACGAGCAGCTGAATCGACGAACCTGGTAGTACATGCAGCGCCGCTGCTTGCACTTGCCGCACTGGAACGCGTCCGTCTCGGCTTGCTGCGGCGCCGCGGCCTGCGCCTTGAACAGGTTCTCGGCGGCGAGTTTCCGGTTCTCGGCTTTGCGCTCTTCCGACGCCATGTCCTGTCGACGTGCGATCGGCGCCGTAGGTCAGTTCACTATACGCGCAGAGATCGAAGTCACGGAAGCCGCAGTACAGACCTTGGGGTCCATCTCGTACAGCTGAGTGATGCTGATCTCGCCACTGACGACGTCCTCGCGCAGGCCGGGGTTGTTGGCCGCCTTGAGGTTCAGGTAGAACGACCGCATCTTGTTCCGGTACGCCGCAGTCCCGCTCGGTGGCGGGTTTTGCTTCCAGACATGGGCCTCGAGAGCTCGCGAGCGGGTCAGAATGAGGTCGCTTGCTGCACGCGGGCAGTGCGCAAAGATTCAGAGTCAGCGATTTTCTTTCCCGTCACTTTCGAAGGCCGAAGCGCAGACCACTCACGAGCGCCCGAGTCTTGCGCCAACGCGTCATAGATGAGTTCACAGCACTTGTCCCTCGTCTTGTCGCCGGTCGCCTCGTCGCCCTTTGCAAAGTCGATCCCGTCCGCCTTGTGCGTCCGCGGCGGTCCGCCGGAACTTTGCCTCCGGAGCGGCGCGGCCGGGGCGGAGCCAGGAGTCGAGCTGGACGAAGTCGGCGCTGCGGACGCTGATGCAGGTTTCGGAGCAGCGGCGGCGGCGGAGGGAGGGGCGGGTTCGGCTTTCGGGGTGGGTGATTTCGGCGTCGCTGCGGATGCTGGAGAAGGTGCTGACGAGGTCGCAGTCGAAGCAGCGGCAGTCGTGGCTGCCATCAGCGCCGTATTGAGTGAGTGCTGTGACGAAGGGCAAGGGCGCGCGCCGGGTAGGCAGAGCGAACAGAGTGGACTGACTCTTCTTTGACCCGCTCTGGCCGACGTCGGCTTTCCATTTCCGGACGAGCTCCTTGGCCAAGTCGGCAACTTCTTTCGCATCATTGTTCCTGAGCTTGTTGACGGTCACGCCGATCTTGGTTTCCTGTGGGTCCACGAGGATGAGCCGAGTTTGCTTAGCAGTGTTCAGAGGGGAGTCTAGCCTTACTCGGAGGAGCTCATCCGTTGCGACGACCTCGGCCTTGAGCTGTTTGAGGATCTCGACAGCTTCCTACAGACGGTGCGAGGCGAGTCTGTCAGTTAATCGAAGCGGCGTACAGTGCTGAATTTGCTAGCGAGCAGACTGCCTGAGCGAATTGGCCCCCTTCGAGCGTGCTGCCTCGCCCAGCTGGCCGCAAGTTTCCCTGCCTAGCTCTGCTACCGGTGACGCCTGACAGCTCGTCACGTCCCAGTCACCCAGGGTACGTATGCCCGGAGTTGGGCATAGGTTGCTGCTCCTGGTTGGCGGAATCCTCTGGTCGACTCTGCCCTCGCACGTTCCCGTTTGACCAGTTCGCCGAGTGCACGTCCGCAGCTTTTCGGTTATAACTAGTCTTCGAGCGCAGCCAGGGCGGCCAGCGAGAGCGTATCAATCAGGTGATTGACGTACGGCCGGTTTCGGTGAGTCTGCTGCCGTCGCGGCGACGAGCTTCTTGCGGAGGGCGAGGATCGAAGCAGCGGTAGCCATCACTCGAGTGCTGTACAGCCTGGTTCGGATAGACCGGCAGTGCTGTGTAGAGAGTGAGGAACGAGTCGAGCCAAAAGTTCCGCTCCACTTCTCTTCGCGCCAACTCTCGACCTCGCCTTCTCCGCCTCTACTGCACATTCTACGTTCCTACTAGACGTGCAAGCACCAAGATGGGCAAGAAATCGAACCAGGCGCGGTTCCCGCTCGTGAGTTCTTCCTCTTTGCGCTCGAGGTGGTCATCATCGCCAAAGTCTCTCTCGGCACTCAACCTCGCCCGCATGACCACAGGCTCGCATCAAAAAGATGATCCAGCAAGATGAAGACGTCGGCAAAGTCGCTCAAGCGACCCCGATCGTCGTCTGCAAGTTTCGACCAATCCGCTTCCTTCTCACAGACTGCTGCTCGTCATCCTGACCCTCCCTCGTGAATCACAGCCAAAGCGCTCGAACTGTTCCTTGGGAGCCTCGTCGCAGCGTGTGTCAAGGACGCTGAAGGTCGCGGGAGTCACAAGATCTCCCCTTACGGCCTGTAAGCCTGCCCCCCTCTCGACGCGAATCGTGCATCCCTCTCTCTCTCCGGCCTCTGCTAAGTCGGACTCGGACCCTCTCCTCTCCTATGATGCTGCGGACAGGAAACGCGCCGTCAACGCGACGCCTATGCTCGACTTTTGCGCCGACATTGTCGAGGCGATCCCGGACCCGCTCGAAGGCGAAGAGGACGACGACGAGCCGCCAAAGAAGAAGCGCGCCGCCGCCGCGGGCAAGAAACGCGCCGCCGCTGCAGACGCTCAATCCGGTCCTTCGGACGGCGCAGCCAAAAAGCCGAAAGCGGCACCGAGGAAACGGGCCGCCGCCAGTAAAAAGGCCAAGAAGGGCGGCGACGACGATAGCGACGACTTTATCGATGACGACGACGACGACGAGCCTGAATCGGATGCAGGTGCCGCTCGCTCGAGCTCGAGGGCGCCAAAGTATGACGACGATGACGACTATGAAGAAGCCTGACCATGTGGAGCGCGCATCTCAACCGGCGGGCCAAGGGGGATTAGCATTCTGTGCTTCGAAGCTTTTTGTTGTACTTGTCCATCTCTCTCTCTGATGTGCCGCACTCGAAAAGGCGAATCAAGAGGAGTTTGCAGATGCGTACGGCGACCGCCGGGTATACAACGAGAGGAAGGCGGGACTGATGAACACACCACCGTTTCTCCGCTTGGCTGACATGAGGGTAAGGCTGACGGGGGTACGGAACCAGGAGATCGACAACGGAAGTGAGCGGCGGTGAGAGTGAACCCGCGAGATGCGGGCAGAGAACAGAGGAAGGGGGGACAACAACCGCGGACCCAAAAGTTTAGGGATGAGAGAGACCAGCCGGAGCGTTCTAGGCTCCAGAGCGTGATGTTCTGTAACCTTGGAAATGAAACGCAGGTCAAGCTTGCGGATATTGGGGCTCAGCCGGAACGGGTCCGCTTGACTGTGACCAAGGAGGCGCGCCGTTCGGCCACCAATGTCCGGAAGGCGGCACTTGACCGGAAAGGTAGCTCGAATCGTCGGCGGTAGGAAGCTGCTGATGATGTTGTTGCTGCTGCTGTGATGACGGTGGTGGCGGCGGCGGGAGGTACTTGAAGGTCGCGCCCGGCGACAGCTGCGACGATTCGGCGTCCTCAGACTTGACCGGACCGTGATGCGCCGCTGGCCACGACGGCGCGCCGGTCGCACTCTCGCCGCTCCCAGGGGCTCCGGCATGATAGGAGAGGGGTACGCCACCGCCGTTGACGGAGGTGTCGAACCCGGGCCCCGATGCGAAACGACTCGCCGGCCGGGAGGCGGGTAGCGAAGCGGAGTGGACGGACTCGCTGTCGAACGAGCCGTGCGGACCCGGAGCGAGGTTCGCAACCTTGGTCGTAGTCTCTCCTCCTTCGCGGGCGTAAGTATCTTGGGGGGCGGGCTGGACGAGACCGCTCGCGTGCGTGTCGAGGCCGTGGCCTGATGCCGCGATCCCGTACAGCTCGGGCGCGTGATCCGCAGTCCTTGCGGCGTGCACAGGCGCGAACGGCTTGACGTCGCTTTGGCCGGTTGCGCCGTACGGGTAGAGCTGCTCGAGCGCCACTTGCTGCTGACGCTGAAGATGCGAACCGGTCGGAGTATGAGGGGAGATGTCGGATCCCGCACTGGCGGACGCCAAGGGCTGCATGTGATTCGGTCCGAGCTGAGAGCCGCGCCGAGGATAGCGCGCGTAGTCCCATGCAGGGGCTTGCTGACTTGGCGCAGCCGGAACTGGCGGAGCGTACGATGCTTGCGAGGTTGTCCACCTCGGTCCGGCATCTTCCAATGGCAGCACGGGTTCCGACGGATCGGCACTCGTAGGCGGTGTCGCGAAAGGCGTCAGACTGCCAGAAGCGTCGTGTGGGTAAGGAGTGCAAGCCGTGCCATTGGCGATCCAAGGCTGGATTGGCGCTGGTCTCCTCGACGGCTCGCCGTATGGCCTCGTATAGGCCGAAGACGCCGGCGGGTACACGCGTCTATACTCGTCTCCGTAACCGTCGGCGGTGCGAGGTGGCTGACGAGAGGAGAAAGGTAACGCTCCGGAGGACGTTCCCGTTTGCTGGCCGGCATTACTGAACCCGAAGGGCTCGTTGGTGGCAGAACCGGGAGTCGGTAAATTGGGGACAGAGTGACGTGGCTGGTAGAATGCTGGCGACATCGGCATGAGCGGGTCGGGGGTATCGGCGACCGGAGCGAATCCGGGTACCGTCGAACCCGGGAAACGCTGCCAGCTTTGAAAGGGAGCGTAGTTGTGAGGCATCTCGGACCCGCGGAACGGCGGCGGCCCTGGCAGCGGCGACGATGCCAGACCAGACGGATCGAATTGACCACCGGCGTACGGCCTCGGTAGAGGTAGCGGCTCGTACATTGTGGGCGGCATCGCGTTCGAGGCAGGCGGATACGTCGGTGAGGCTTGAGACACTCGACTCGAATCGTATGGGCTGTACCGATGGTCTGTTCGTACCACGGTCGGCAGTGATCTCCGTTGAGGACCTTGCGGACCGGATTGATTCCAGCTGGAAGGGGCTGGTGGCGGGAGAGGCAAACGGTTCGAAGCCGAGCCGGAGGAGCGAGGTCGTGACTGCGTGTATGGTCCCGTATCAGTGGTGCTCTGTTAGTGTAGCCGGGCGGAGCGGAACTCACGGCACCGCCTGGCTGCTGCGCGCCTGGGGAAGAAGAGGCCCGCGTGCGGGGCGACATTGGCGTATCTGCGTCCCCTTTGTAGCGGACATGGCCGTCGGCGTCGATCTCAACGACGGGAGGCAAACGGAAGAGCGAAGGCGCGAGGAATGAAGGCGAGATCTCGAGCGACATGAGCTCGGCATGAGAAGAGGGAGTTCGGAGGCGGCCGGAGGTGACGTCGTCAATGCGATAGTAGCTGACCAGGTGAAGGCCGCTCAGCGAGATCGTCTTCTTGACGAGACCGTCGGCGTGGAACCGAGAGCTGGACGTCAGGCTACCGACGAGCGCACGCTCTCGCGCGCGGTCGAGCATGACTGGGGTCGAAGTCGAGCTGTTGGCGCGCGACCTGCTGCCATCTGGACCGTCGATGTCGTTTTGCGACACGTCCGACACGGAGAACCCGTCGACTGGGTCTGCTTTGCTCGTCAAGGGGCCGACGAGCCGGCTTCGATTCGGTCGCGAAGACGGGTCCGAGTCGTCCAACCCGGCGTCGCTCTGGCGGCCCTGCGAGCCCTTCTTGTCGAGTTCGCGGTACACGAGGAAGTTGTCGAGTGTGCGCGACGGACTCCACGACAGCCCATCCGTCCACCGTTTGATGCCGGTTTCCTCCTCGTGAAAGACGAAGACCGCACCCGACACGACGAGCGCGCGCTTCTCGAACTCTTGTAGCCTCCGCGTAATCTTGGGGAGGAAGCCGCGCCGGCACCCTTCGAGTACGAGGAGCGCATCGAGTGTCGTCTCGACGAAGCCTCGGAAGGCCGGGTCCGCCATCGCCCAGCCGCGATGGTTTCGGGCCGATAAGCCGGCTGTTCAGAGACGGCGCGCTCACGTCAGCTTGACCGTACAGCATAACACTTGCGACTGGCACTTACGCGGCTCACTGCTCGTCTCCCCGCGGGTGTCGACGCTGGCCGAATCGCTAGCGCTGGATCGACTCTGCGGGGTAGGAAACCTGCGGGTGGGTATCGCTGCAGGATGTGCCCCAGAACGCGTTCGCTATACGCGCGCAGAAGACTTACGGAGACGCGGTGCGGTCGAGAGTGTGGATCCTTCGCGACTGTCCGTCCGACGCAGGTCGCTGCCAACGCAGGAGGGCGCTGCTGATGAGTCGGGCCCGGCGAGAATGACCTTTCGCAGGTTTTGGAAAACCGCGATTCACTGGTTGCGCGTGACAGAGCTCGTCTGAAGGAGCTTGCGAGGTGGAGCTTTGATGTCTCGTACGTGGTTGTGGTAGTCGTATGAGCTGGTACTGGGGCAATGTCGCCTGCAGGCTGGCCAGCGAGGAACAGGCACCACCAGCTGCTCTGAACTCGGTCTGGGGCGGCGGTCGACGCGCGCGCGGAGGACCACGGCTAGAAACCCGGCCGGCACCTGATCGAAGTTGGTATCCGGAAACGGCAGGCCCGCGCGTTCCCAGTCCAGATAGGTCTGTACAGCGCCCTTGCTTCGAGTGCTATAGCTTTACCAGTCAAGGGTGGTTCAGTGGGAGATCTCCTGTCGAAATGCAGCCTTCAAGGTTCGCTGAACCCGCCTATCATAGAGTTGGGACCGATCACAAGCCTTGATGCTGTCCGCGACCGAAGTACGGCCCTTTTAGAGTTGGTCGGGCCGTGAGGGGAAAAGGGCAAAGGATCGTCGCTTGTCGGATCGCTCACCGGAAGCAGTTCGAACTCCGCTCATCGCGCCCCTGGGATTCCCCTGCCGGGTCTTCGCTGACGTGCAAACAGCTGCGCAGCCGGCCCCTTGGCTCATAAATGAAGCTGCGGCAGTCGCAGCTGCCTGCAGCTCACGAAAACGTCGGCAACCGCCCCGACCCGGCTCCTCATTTCCGGGCTTACCGACAGCATCCGCGCTTAGCTACGTAGCAACCAGCTCAGTCTCAGGTCGCATTACATAACTTATGATGCATACTCCGGCTTAAGCTCTGATAAGAATCACTTCCTCCGAATTGCGCGTCTTCAGTTTCCCTGCCGTCTGCGACTTTGGCCGACTTCCGAGCTCGTACAGGCGCATTTGGACGTTCTCTGACCGCCTCGACTCAAGGACCAGCGGCTCGCCGGCGTACGGTGAAGCTGGAATTCCGCCAGAGTGGGGCACCTAGAGCCGAGATTGCGCCTTCAAATTCATCGCAAAGAGTCGAAGGGCGGATTGCCGCCTGCCAAGGAAGAGAACGGGCCGGTTGCGAGATAGCGAGCCAGCGCTGCTGCTTGTTTTCTGCCCTGCGCAGCTAGTCGCGCGCTCGAGCCACGATAGCAGCAGGATCGCTGGGCCCAATTCAGCGACGAGCAAGTACGTGAGATCGGTCTTTTGATTGCGAGCGGAGCGGATGGCAACAGCTGAAGGCGATGCTGCTCGGCTGATTCAGCGAGGATACTCTTGCAGCCCAGGAGGTATGCGCAGCGACGGCTTGATGACGAGCTTAGGTATCAGACCAGGTCAGCGAGTAATGGCTTGTCGGCGGATGTAAGACGCGACTTTGAGCGGCGTCAGCTATCAGCGCTCGCAGGAGTGTCTCGACCGTTCCAGAAAATGCAGCGCGCACAGCACAGACGCAGTGTAAATCCGCAGCCGTGGAGCTTTCCCGTACGGACGGGCTGCCGGCGAAGCAGTCGCAGCATGTCGATCCTCGAGCGGCACGGGGCGCATCAGCGCAGAGTGGCCGGACACGGCAAGGTGAGCGGTTTTCCTTCCTAGAGAGGGTGCCGTTCATGCTGCTAGTTGGAGGAGAACACCAGGTAGGCAGCTGGTCCGTCCGACTCGCGAGCTGACGCCCACACTCGGCCATCGCTGAGAAGCCGTGACGTGGCGGTGCGGTGTCTCATCGTCGCATAACGCCGAGCCTTGGACGCTTCCACCTTGATCTTGGCACGAAAACTTCACTATAGCGCTCGAGGGCTATAGCTGATAGTGCAGGAGCTGCAGCGCGACCACGAGAGTGAGGGCATCTTGTTCTGAAGGTCATAGCGCAAGTGGCTGAGAGGTCTGTGCGGGACTCGGTGACGTCGCCAATGATCTTGGAGCGACTGGGTCGACGGTCTCTGCACTTCGCACCTCCTCTCGGCTTATCGCCCAGCCTTCCCTCCCCCACCGAGCGCCACGCCAGAAATGGTCCCTCCGAGAGAAACCCAATGATGCCTTCTCTTGCCAAGCCCTCTTCGAGGTGCATCGTCAGTCCATCCCTCCACTCGCGCGAGATAGCTCCAGGTTGTCCTCGTTCCTCCCACATCTTAAGACTAGGACCAGCGTACCCTTGATGTCTAACGCTGAAAAGGGACTTGCTACTACCACTACCGGAGACACTGCTGTCGAGACCCACTGGTTCCTACTCTCCCCCGCCGAGACCGCTAATCGCGTCTCCACGAGCGTCGACGATGGCCTCACTTCGAACGAAGCAGCTTCGCGTCTGCAACGCGACGGACCGAACGAGCTGCAGGGCGGCGGAGGCGTCAGCTGGTGGAGCATCCTTGTCGGCCAGATTTGCAGTGCGTACTGTTTCGGCGTCGGACTTCGGAATATTGAATGCTTCGCTGACTGAACTTTATACAGATGCGATGGTACTTTTACGCCGGCTTCTCTGCGCATTGAGTACGAAGCTAACCCGTCTGTTCCGCCTCGAAGGTCCTCGTCCTCGTAGCCTGCTTTGCAGTTTCGTTCGGTATCCAGTCATGGATTGAAGGCGGCGTCATTGCCGCGGTTATCGTCATGTGAGTTGACGAGGTAAGGAAGGAGGAGGAGCGCAGAGAGCTGACTCGAACGCCGTTCTATCGACAGCAACGTCGTCGTCGGCTTCATTCAAGAGTACGGCTCGGCCAAGACTATGGACTCTCTGCGTTCGCTCGCTTCGCCCAATGCGCACGTCATCCGTGACTCCAAGATCAACACGATTCCCTCCCCCCAAGTCGTTGTTGGCGACATCGTCGAAGTCAAGACCGGCGACACGATCCCGGCCGACATGCGCCTGATCGAGACGGTCAACTTTGAAACTGATGAGGCGCTCCTCACCGGCGAATCGCTCCCAGTCGCAAAGGACTCGGGCGCCAGTTGGGCCGAAGAGGCCAAGGAAGGCAGCTTCGACCCGCGCGACGTCGGTGTCGGTGGTGAGTCGGCCATCTCGGACACCTGTCACTCGCTGAGCCACATGTGCTGATCGAGATCTCCCTCTCCGCGCGCTGCAGACCGCATCTCGATGGCGTATTCGTCTTCGACCGTCACAAAGGGCCGTGCCCGCGGAATCGTCATCGCGACGGGAATGCAGACTGCGATTGGCGCTATCGCCGAGTCCCTCCGTGGCGGCGACTCGAAGGTTCGCAAGGTTCGACGTAACGACGACGGTCACGCTCCGTGGCATCGCTACCCCGCCGCTTGGGGCTTGACCACACTCGACATCATTGGCCAGTTCCTCGGCGTGACGACCGGTACTCCGTTGCAGCGCACTCTCTCGTGGCTCGCGATCGGTCTCTTCCTGGTCGGCTGCCTCTTTGCCCTTTTCGTGTTCGCCGCAAACGACTTCCGCTCGCCGAACGAGGTCATCTTGTACGCCATCGCGACGGCCCTCTCGATGATCCCCGCCTCCCTTGTCGTGAGTACTTGCGGCCCTCATCTTGCCGTTGAGGCTCGAGATGGTACTGACGCCTCAGCTGACATTGTGCAGGTCGTCTTGACTATTACCCTCGCTGGAGGTACCAAGGCCATGGCGCAGCGCAACGTCATCGTCCGAAAGCTCGACTCCCTCGAAGCTCTCGGTGCTGTCACCGACATTTGCTCCGACAAGACCGGCACTTTAACTCAGGGCAAGATGGTGGTCAGGGCTGCATGGATTCCGTCTCGCGGCACCATCTACGTCGGCGAATCAAATGAGCCGTTCAACCCGACACTCGCCAAGCTCCGCTTTTCCACCACCTCGCCCCTGGAAGCCGCGAACAAGGCCGATGAAAACAAGATTGCGTCCGACAAGGAGAAGGAGCGTGATGCCGAAATCGCCAAGGCTGCTCATGGCGAGGAGCTCGCGCCGGCTGACCTCGTCAAGCGTGGCGGCGACCCGATGACGACGCTCTTGAACATCGCCAGTCTCTGCAACGTCGCCAAGGTGTTCTACAAGGAAGGCGAGGGCTGGAGCGCCCGCGGCGACCCAACCGAATGCGCGATTCAGACTTTTGCCCACCGCTTCGACTGGGGTCGCGAGCGCTGGACTGAGGGCGGCTCTCCCACTTGGAGTAAATCGCCTGATACTTGTGCGTTGGCTCACCATCACTGACAATACCTCTCGCGTCCATAGCCCAAATCGCCGAGTACCCGTTCGACAGTGACTTGAAGCGAATGAGCGTCATCTACGAGCGCGAGGGGTGAGTCCTGTCTCCCTTTTCTCGGCAGCCAGGCTCAGACGTTACCTGCACATCAAACTGACATACATCTGACGCATAGTAAACAATCAATCTTCATGAAGGGAGCCGTCGAGCGTATTCTCGACGCCTGCACCCACGTCCAGCTCGAGGACGGCCCTGCTCCGCTCGACGAGCAAATGCAGGAGAAGATCCTAGCAAACGTCGAAGCACTCGCCGAAGAAGGCCTGCGTGTCCTCGGCTTCGCCTCGAAGCCGTGGAATGGCGCCTCGTCGTCCGCGGGCGGGAACCCGGAACGTGCTGCAGTCGAGCAGGATCTTGTTCTTTACGGATTGCAAGGTCTGTACGACCCGCCACGTCCCGAAACGAAGGCGTCCGTCAAGGAATGCCACCAAGCCGGCGTGCAGGTCCACATGCTCACCGTGAGTAGGCTTGCATAACGCAGCTGTTGAGGACAAATGCTGACCTTCCCATTTCAGGGCGACCACGCCGCGACTGCTCGCGCTATCGCCCTTCAGGTCGGCATCCTGCCCCGTAATATCCACATGATGTCAAAGGAGACGACGGATGCCATGGTCATGACCGCTGCCCAGTAAGCCGCCGTCGGCGCCGTCATCTTACGAGTGACTTCCGCATCGGTCAGTGCTGATGCAGACTCGCCTCGTTCAGATTCGACAAACTATCCGACGACGAGGTCGACAAGCTTCCAATGTTGCCTCTCGTCCTCGCGCGATGCGCCCCGCACACCAAGGTCCGAATGGTGGAAGCCCTCCACCGTCGCAAGGCGTTCGTCGCCATGACTGGTGATGGTGTCAACGATTCTCCCTCGCTCAAGCGCTCCGACATCGGTATCGGGATGGGCACGGGGTCCGACGTCGCAAAGGACGCCAGTGACCTCGTACTCGCCGACGACAACTTTGCTTCCATCCTCGCCGCCGTTGAGGAAGGCCGTCGCGCGTTCGCCAACATCCAGAAATTCGTCCTGCATCTCTTGGCCGGTGAGTTGATCCTTTCGACCATCTGGCGCGCCGCTTCGCGCCGAGAAAAGTATGCGGAGGGAGTGAGCCTGTTGCTGACCTTCTGCCGCTCCTCACAGGCAATGGTTCGTCTTCCGCACATGCTCACCTTGCTCTTTGACTTCACAGACGGCTGACGTTACTTTACCGCGGCAGTTATGCAGTGCCTGCTGCTCTTGATTGGTCTCGTATTCAAGGACGAAACCGACTTGAGTGTCTTCCCGCTCACGCCGGTCGAAATCCTGTGGGTGATCATGATCACATCGAGCTTCCCGGCCATGGGGCTTGGAGGAGAGAAGGCGGAACCCGACATCGTGCGTCTTCTCCCATCTCATCGTTTCTCTCGAGTACCCTGAAACTGATAAGCGTCATCCTCCTAGATGCTTCGTAAACCGCACAATGTGCGTTCCACGCCTTTCAACTGCAGATTCTTTGACGGATCTGCATGACCACCCTCCTGTGAGCTAACGCGAAACCCTGCAGCTCAAGACGGGGATCTTTGCCCCCGAGATTCTGTTTGACCTCCTGGTCTACGGACTCATTGGTGCCGGCGTCGACCTCGGATGCTTCGCCGTCATTGTATACGGCTTCGGTGAGTACAGCGGCGATGGCTTGGATGGGGAGATCGGACTAACAGCATTTTCGTGTCACCCAGGTAACGGCGACCTCGGTGTCGACTCGAACAAGAGCATCGACGGCGATCCCGGCTCTCGCCTGGTCTTCCGCGCTCGTTCTGCGACCTTCATTACGATGATTTTGTGCCTTCTCTGGCTCGCGTTCGAGGTGATGGATCTACGCCGCAGCTTCTTCCGCATGCAAAGGCCCGGCCACGAGCAACAGTGCGTCCAGAAGTGCTGGCCGACTCCCGGAGCGATCGTGTCTGACGTACTTGTCATCAGCCCCTACACGCAGGCGTTCCATGACATCTGGGCCAACCAGTTCCTCTTCTGGAGGTGCGTTACCTCATGCGACCTCGTCTTGCTGCCCTTGTGCCTATCCTGACACCGTTTTTCCCGCGACAGTGTCGTTCTCGGAGCCGCCATCACACCGGCGCTCATCTACATCCCGGGCCTGAACGAGGTTGTCTTCGGCCACACTTCGATCAGCTGGGAATGGGCGGTCGCGTTCATCGCCTTCTTCATCTTTGCGCTCGGCGTCGAGGCGTGGAAGTACGCCAAGCGCGTGTACTACCGGCGTCGCCACGCCGCACACCCGGAAGAGGATGACGGCATGACGGGCGTGTTTGCGGCGTGGAAGACGACGGCGGTCACGAGCGATGATCGGGTCGTCTAGAAGGACCGCTTCATAGAACTTGATTCGAGGTAGAATAACGCTGTGTAAGCGTATTGTATCATTCGGCCAGTACATAAGAGTGCTGTCCTCGCTGGTTGCGGTTGCGCGAGGAACGCCGGGCGCTTCCTGCGTTGTGATCGAATCCTCGGCTCGCCCGCTCCGCGACGTTGCTGAAGAGTATATGCGATTGGCTCTCCGTAAGCCTACGAAGGCAGCCGCGTACCATGAAAGCTTCAGCATGACGTGAGGCCAAGGCTCAAATCGACCGACGACACTCTGCAGCTGCATTCACGTGCTTCTGGGTCGCTCGGCATGAAGTACGCGCTCTCCCCGCCCGACTTCCACTGAGGGAGTACGACCAGGTAACTTGCTCGCCGCAGATTGGCTCGGAAAGGGTGAATCCGAGCTTGCACCTCCGTTGGCCTGCCGCAGCCCTTTGCTCTACTCGGTTCGAGCGGCTCGCGGACCCCGTCGCCGATCAACATATGCCCCGTGAAGATCAAAGTCGAGTGTTGACATCGAGATCGCTAGAGAGCGACTACAGACACACGGTTGCGTGCGAGGTGGTCATGAGCCCGGTTGGGACGAGAGTGATCGCCCGAGTCTGCCTGTCTGCGGCAAGACCGGCGAGTGGTGCTCCGCGACGCGGGACGTCGGGTTCCGACAATTCTCGGCCTCGTCGACGGACGGCGATCCCTCGCTCGCCGGAGTTCTCTCCTCGTCTGGTCTTTCGCTCGCATCGACCAGTCAACGCAACTCCGCGCTAGCACACCATGTTGACTGCGGCAGTTCTCGCCTTGTCAGCCGTAACCGGCGCCTTGGCTCAGTTCGGTACTTGTGCGTCGCTCAACCAACCTTTTTTTATTTTCTCTCCCTCCTCGGCTCGGTCATGACGGCATCACGCGTCTCTAGCTTTCGCTGACACCTGCGCACGCCCGTACAGACACGCCGTCTTACGTAAACTGTCCGAGCGAGAGTTTGCTGAACCAGACCGGATCGCCGCTTGCCGGGAACCAGACGCTGTCGTCCGGCGAAAAGCGATACTTGGAGGACCGCGCCAACAACGTCTTGCCAGACTTGTGGCGCAGCTACTTGTCGGATTCAGCAACCGGATCGACAGGCTACAATGCCTCGGCTTTGATCAGCGCGCGGCCCAACGTGTGAGCCCGCGGGACCCCCCTCAAGGCCGAATGTGCTGTCCTCCTGATGTGCTTTTCCTCCTGGAACAGCGCGATCGCAATCTCGGGCGGTGGCCTCCGTGCTTCGTTGTACGGCGCCGGTATTCTCTCTGCACTCGACAACCGTAATTCGTCGACAATCGGTGGGCTGTGGCAGCTCGCATCCCATCTCAGTGGCCTTTCGGGCGGTTCCTGGAGTGAGTTCCTCGCCGTCTTGACCGCCCTCGGACATTGCCCCTTGGATGCGTTGAAGTCATAGTGGCTGCTCGTCGTATGAGTCCCGCCTTCGAGAGGCTGATTTCCTCGTTCCCGCAGCCGTCACGTCCGTTTCGATGAACGACATGCCGCTGATCTGGACCATGGTCGAGGGCATCAACGCTCCGCCTCCGACTGACGGATGGAACCTCGACATGTCGATCGTCACGCCCGGAGACGGCCTCCTCGGGATCACCCAGACGACCGATTACCTCGGCGACATTGAAGACGACGTTCGCGGAAAGGCTCAGGCTGGCTTCCCCATCTCGCTGTGAGTCTGGACCGAGAAGCGAATGCTCGACTTGCGAGCTGACAAGCCCTCGTGGTCAGAACCGACTTGTGGGGCCGAGCTCTCGCGTACCATTTCCTGAACCAGACCAACTCGAGCAACTTCTTCGACGCCTCCGACCACAACGAGGGCACTCTCTTCTCCTCGATTCGTCTGGCGCCCAAGTTCCAGAACTACAGCATGCCGGTGCCGATCCTGGTCACGACTTCGAGGGTGTCCGAGCAGCAGCAGATGACCAACGATTCGACTTCGGTCATCCCGCTGTCCAACACCGGCTTCGAGATCTCGCCCTTCACGTTCGGCTCTTTCCAGCCGACGCTGTCGGCGTATATCCCGATCGAGTACCTCGGGACCGAGCTTTCGAACGGACAGCCGGCCAACTCGACTTCGTGCGTCAACGGTTTCCAGAACGCCGGCTTCATGATGGGCTCGTCGGCGTCGCTCTTCAACGCCGTCCAGTCGAGCTTTGCCGGCGCCGCCTTCTCCGACATTATCACGACCTTGCTGAACGCGGTGTCGAGCCTCGATCCGCCATCCGACTCGGTATCGCTCGTCGCCAACTACCCGAACTCGTTCCGCAACTACCAGCCGAACAACGGCTACACCTTTGAATCGTCCGGGAACGAGATCCTCCAGATCACCGACGGTGGCGAGGACGGTCAGAACGTGCCGTTTGACCCGTTGCTTGTCAAGGCGCGCGAGGTGGACGCCATCTTTGCTATCGATGGCTCGGCGTAAGCTTGCTGCACCCCTACCTATCGCTCACCAGTTCACTTCGCTAACATCGACACATACACAGAGACACGACCTATAGCTACGCGAACGGCACGTCGCTGATCGCCACTTCGGACAAGGTGCACCTGTACATGCACAACTACACCGATTTCCCGCCGATCCCGGCGACGCAAGCCGACTTTGTCGCTCAAGGCCTCAACTTGCGCCCGACCTTCTTTGGCTGCAATTCGACGGGCGGAGGCAACGTCACGACCGCGGGTGTCTACCCCGTCATCATCTACCTGCCGAACGCTCCGGGCGCGAACCCGGGCGCGACCAACTTTTCGACCTTCAAGCTCGAGTACTCGCAAGAAGAGTCGTCGACGTTCCTCAACGCCGCTCACGCGTACGCGCTCCGCGGCTACCCCAACTCGACCGACCCTTCGGCCCGCGATGACCAGTGGCCGCTGTGCCTTAAGTGTGCCGTTGTCGAGCGCGCCCGTGAACGCGCCGGGCTCAACCGAACCAGCGAATGCAGCTCATGCTTCGAGCGCTGTGAGTTCACCTGTGTATCCGGTCGGCCATTCGCATCTCGGGAAACTGACGCTCGTATTCTTTTTCCCGTAGACTGCTGGTCCGAGGACAAGGCTTCTGTGCTCGCCAACTCGACCAACACGAACGGCGGCTCGTCCGCATCGGCGAGCCCGTCTAGCGGTGCCCTCCCGCTCACTTCGAGCTCGAGCGGCCTCCTCGGCTTCGCCGGACTCGCCTCCGTCCTCGCCTTCATTGCATGAAACAGACCCTAATCCGGCAAACGCATGTCGTCGTATCTTTTCGTATTTCCTCCCGCTTCCCGTGATGAGCAAACTTCGTTCGTAGGAATCGTCTAGCTAGCTAGCCTGCAGCATGGCCTTGTTCTTCTTGAAGCGTCTCCCCACGTCTATCGTTCTACGCGCGGGTTCTACGAGCGTCAAGTACGCGCTTCCGTCATGCATTGCTGTGTTGGTACAGAGATTTTACTGCGGGATGATAAGTGCAAGCCGACCTGTCCTTGCGTCTAGTCCTGTGTAGCACAGGTATGGGTTAGTGAGAGTCTGACCTGCGCTAGACTCCGCTATCTGAGCGCACCTCGTCCCAATTGGCCGACTGCTTCGGCGGTGCCGGACCTCCGGCTTGACGGCTCATGCTGCAGGGTGCGGACATCAGCAGGCTGCAGCTACGAGAACACGCAAGTCCCAGACATACATGATCGAGTCGACGCGCAGGACAGAGATGGCGGCATCGGTTCCGTAGCGGAGAGCCCACCGTGTTGCGGCGAGCAGGTCAAAGATTTCGGCTTCCTTCGCGTTCAGGATCCCGCCGTTCTCGGCCTGGTTTGTGCGAGTCGTTGGTGTCAGCAATGCGTGAGTAGCGCTCGAGTCTCGCCCGTACTCACCTCGATGTCGACGCCGGCGTAGCTGTCCTCGTTGGATTGGTGCGCGGCGTAGAGCTTACTGAGAACCTCGGTGGCATCCAGACCGGCGTTCTCGGCGAGCGTCCGCGGGACGACCTCGAGCGCGTCGGCGAAACGCTTGATCGCGTGCTGGGACAGACCGGGCGTCTTCTCGCCGTATTCTGCGATCCGCTTGGCGAGTTCGAGTTCGGTCGCGCCGGCACCCGGGATCAGGCGAGCGTCCTTGATGATACCCTTGACGACGTTGACGCCGTCGTCGATCGCGCGCTCAATGTCGTCCATCTGGTTGGTCGTCGCACCACGGACAACAACGGTCGCAGTCCGGGTCGTCTCCTCCGACTGACGGAACACGGTGACGCGGTCGCCACCGATCTCGACCGTCTCGACCACGTCGCAGCGTCCCATCTCGTCCGGCGTCGGGGCACCGAGACGCGCGAGCGGGGTCGCGCCGACGACGCGGCACAGCCGCCTCAGGTCAAACTTGGACGCGACCTTGACGACGAGGATGTTGTGCCGGTTCAGGTAGTGCATCGCGAGTTCGCCGACGGACGAACCGGCGACGATGACGTTCAGGCCCGAATCGGCGAGCTCTTGGAAGATCTTTTCCATGTGCTTCTCCTCGCCGCGCGAAAAGTTGAGCAGGTCCTCCGAGTTCTTGAGCAGGACGGTCCCCTTAGTCTCGGTCTGAGCAATGTCGATTCCGCACGTAAAGACGCCGACCTTGGCATTCGTCGCCTTGTGCACCGTGCCTGCAGGCGTTCGCAAGGGTCAGCGCGACGGTTCTGCAGACGAGACGTAGCGCGAAAAGTTCAGTCTCACCTTCGGGCTCGCGTCCAAACACCATGCCGCGGATGACCCGGCTCTGACTCAGTCCACCACCCATGATCTTGACTACGCGGACGTTGTCGACGTTGAACTACCAGGGGCCGAAGAAGGGCTAGATCAGCTCGGCCGTCTCGAAGGTAGGAACGCGTCAGTAGAGTCTGGTGCTCACCGTTTTCGGGTTGCTCGGCATAACGGCCATGACAGCCTCGGCGACCAATCGGGAGAGCAAGTCCTCGGAACCGTACTGCTTGGCGGCGAGGGTCGGGCGGAGGGCAACCTTGAGGCTCTCTTCGGTCAGCGGCGTCTCGAGCGTTCGGACCGCCATCTCTGCGCGCGCGAGTCCGTCGCGTCAGCTCTCTGTCAGAATTGGGAGAGCACAAATAGACGGCCAGCACGTACTCTCGAGCTCCTCGATCGCCTTATCCCGCGCGAGTTCGTAACCGAGGACGACTTCGGACGGGTGGAGGCCCATCGTCAGGAGGTACTCGGCCTTGCGAAGCAGCTCGCCGGCGAGTATCAAGACGAGGTTTGTCCGGTCGCCCATCTGCGAGGGCGAGGCAGCGCCGAGGCTGTCAGCGGGCGCGTTCCAAGTTGAGAAAGCCGGCATCCGGATCGAGGCCGACTGACCTCGTGCTCCTGCTGTTGGCTCGCCATGACGAGGACCTTGCCGGCGGGGTGAACGACTTCGAGTTCGCGGATGATGGTCGCGGCGTCCGAGGTGACAAACAGCTTGTCGAGGTGGTTGATCACCATCTTGTTGCGGCCGTTCGGACCTGTTGCATGTACTCGTTGTCTGTTAGCTCAGGCCTATCTGCGCGGGTAGGTGACTTGGTGCTTACCGAACGAGCTAAGATACGATTACGCGAGGTATGGCCATGAGGTCAGCGACTTTGCCAAAAGGACGAACGCGGGCGAGAGGCACGAGAGAGATCTCACGTTCGGACAATCTCTGCGAGTTCGGCGACAGCGTGGATATTCCTGTTGGGACAGTCGGGCGTCAGTACGTGCCTCAGCGAGCTATAAGGGCTGGTGGACCGACCTGATGACTGCCTCTTCAATTCCCGAGTGCATCTGTCACGACGGGGCCGTTCAGCTCTTGATCACGCTCGGAACGCGTCTCTGTAGCGTGTAAAACGTACCTTGTAGCCCTCCTTGAAGAGACCAGGCCCGGCATTGGGCATCCGCAACGCCATGTTTGCGAGTCGAGTCTTGTTGCGAGGTGAAAGTCGACGAGAGAGGAGAGGTCGGAGCGACTCGTCTGACCAGAGAGAGAGACTTGAGGGCGTGGTCAGGAAGCCGAGTAGACGTTCAGAGTAGAGCGTGCAGGGGATTGACTGCGAGTACGAGTCGACTATAGACGACCGCGTCGGCGACAACCCTCCTCGCCCTGATTGTAATTCTTGGGAATACCACTCATCTGTAATCGACTGTAATGCCAATTCCACGCTGAGCCTCGTCTCGTCTTCACGCGCAACTTTCGCCAAATCTTTTGCCTGAATCCACTTTTACCGCCGTCCTTCCCGCGTTCACAAGCTAAAGACGCCATGACGAGGTTACCACCACCGCACCCGACGAACCCGGCGATCGAGGTTCCCGTCGACGAACCGCTCCAGACTGCTGCTTCGAAACGGTCGCCGCCAAAGCGATCCAAACCACCGCCCGCCGTACACTTGGTCGCAGGAGGGTGAGTAAGACCGACAGAGTGGTTCAGCCATAGTTAGGCAAGCTTACGAAGCCCTGCCTGTACGCTCGCAGGATCGGAGGAATGTGCGGAGCGATCGTGACGGCACCGCTCGATGTCGTCAAGACCCGCCTGCAGAGCAACTTGTTCCAGAAGCAGCAGTCGAGCACTGCAACCACGGCGGGAAAGGCAGTCCACCGGCATGGCGTCCGAGGCTTGCTCTGGAACTTTGTCGACACGGGCAAGATCATCCGGTGCGCGCTCGTCCTGCACATCGACTGCTCAGGACAAAGGACCTCGTTCCGATCGGCTGACTCTGTCATATCACCACAGCGACGTCTACGTACACGAGGGTCCGCGTGCCCTGTTCAAAGGTCTCGGTCCAACACTTGCTGGCGCGGTACCCGCACGGTCCGTTCCCATTGTCCCTTCGCAATGAACTGCTGGGGACCCGGCTGATCCAAAGCACGTCCGCAGGTCAATAAACTTCTTTGTGTACGGGAACGGGAAGCACCTCTACGCCGAATGGTTCAACGGCGGCAAGGAGAACTCGGCGATCCACCTCATGGCGGCCGCCACTGCCGGTACGTCCTTGTCGTGCAAGTCGCGCTTCCAGAGGATCCGTCAGCCTCTTGCGCATGGCGATGCTCGCGAAGAGAGTCTTGTGTTCTGGCAGAGACTGGCGAGCTCACGTTTATCGATTTGCAGGAGTCGCCACCGCCGCCGCGACCAATCCGCTCTGGGTCGTCAAGACCGACATGCAGCTACGCCACCAAGAACGGCAAGCTGCCGCCACGACAATGTCTGGCTCTTCTTCCTCACCTTCTTCCGCCACCTCTTCCTCCTCTGCATCGCTGAAACGGCCCCTCCCGACCCCTCCGAAAGGGCCGAAACACCTCTTTGCGCACTCGTTCCGCTCTCTCACTTCGCCTCCGCTGTCATTACAGGGTCCTCCGCCGCGACCGACATCTTGGACGACGACGGTCGACATTTTCCGGAACCAAGGGATCCGAGGGTTCTACCGCGGCCTCAGTGCGAGCTTGCTCGGCGTGACAGAAGGGACGATCCAGTGGACGCTGTACGAGCAGTTCAAACGAATGGCACGAGCAGGACCCGACGGCACGCCGACAGAAGGCTCCGAGTGGAAGGTCAGCCTCGCAGCCGGCGCGGCGAAATTCGTCGCGACCATCATCACGTACCCGCACGAGGTCGTCCGGACTCGGTTACGACAACCGTTGCCGCCGTCGGGCGTACCCAAATACCGCAGCTTGGTGCAGACATTCCAGCTCGTCGTCCACGAGGAAGGGTGGCGCGTCCTGTACTCGGGCTTGTCGGCGCACTTGCTCCGTGTCATCCCGAACGCGATCACCATGTTTGCCGTCTACGAAGGCGTCTTGACCTACGTCGAGAAGCGCCAGCGGAGGATGCTCGGCGTCGAGGACGCCCTCCGGGAACGCCGCGACTGAAACCCTCGGAACTAGGGGCGCCCCGCTCGTCCCGTCTCGCTCAGCTCCCGGTTCCTCCGAGCCGCCACGCCGCCCCGCTCACCCATGCACAGCGCCTGACCTGTACACACTATGTCACCTCTAGAATCTTCGTTACAGCTCCACTCGCATACCTCGCAACATTGTATTATTCCGCTGCCCGGAACAAGCATGTAGCCGTTGTCACTTCTTCCCTATCGCTCGCATCTCACTCGCATCTACAGACGCCCGCTTCGGTTTCCCGCCGATACTCATGAGGAGGTTCTACGGTGTCGAGTAAGATATACTGCGGACGCGCGCGCAAGATTTCGGCTCTGCGCTAGCATGACACGTAAACACGGTTCGAGCATAACTTAAAGCGGAGATTCCGTCAACAGTGCCTGCCTGAAAGGCGCGTCAGCAGCTACTCTCGTGATTGACTCAGCCAGGAGATCGCGCAGGCTTATGCGAGGATGCGGGCGTCGTAGACTGACTCAGCCTCTGCCCCGCTGCGCGCAGTCGGCTCCTTGCCGAAGTTCCTCTCTCTCGGCCGGCAAGTTCGAGCAGGGCTTGCCGAATCGTCTCTCAGTTCGCCTCTTCAACGCTCCCTTCGTTGGTTCCACGCTCTCGCTAGGTACGCCCGATGACCGCATCGGCGCAAAGATCAGAACCCTACTCGCCGACGACGACCATCCACACACTCGTCGACGAGCCGTGCTTCGACCCGTGTTCGAGTTCGGCAACGCAGTCGCGCTCGATCATGGCCGACTCGGACCTCGTCAAGACGTCGTCGCGGCACTCGCACTTGAGCGTCGTCGACCCTGAAGAACTCGCAGTCGAAAACGCACCACAAGATGTCATCTGGGTGGAATGGGACGGCCCAAAGTGAGTCTTCCAAGGTCGACGACAGGGTGGAGGCAGGATTCTTGCCGAAACCCCGGCACGCGCGCATTTGAGGAGGTCTTCGCGGGCCAAGTGTCGCAGGAACAGCCAGTACTGATCGCAAGCTATTCACAGTGACCCCGCGAACCCTCTGAACTGGAGTAGGCGAAGAAAAGTGAGGCTCGCTCCGAGGCGGTCGTGATTCGGGTGGCTGCCAGTCGCTAATCTCTCAGGACCTTCACAGTGGCTCATCTCCTGGGTCGGCATCGGCTTCTGTGCACTCGTCTCGTTTTCGGTATCGGGCTACTCGATCGCGGTCGCCAGCGTGCAAGAAACGTACAACTGCTCGAAGGAGCTGGCCCTCCTAGGTATCACGCTCTTCACGGTCACATTCGGCGTGAGTCTCGCTCGCTCGGACAAGGTGCCGTCACACAACTACGGATCTTGACATGGAGCGCGCACACAGGCGGCGCCACTACTCCTCGCGCCCTTGTCAGAAGTCTACGGCCGGTCGTACATCTACTTCATCTCGGCGGTCGTCTTTTTCTTGTGCTTCCTGCCACAAGCTCTCGGACACTCGATGGCACTCGTGCTCGTGTTCCGTTTCATCTCGGGAATCGCAGGATCAACAGCCGTCTCGCTCGTTGGAGGAACGCTTGCGGACGTGTGGCGAGACGAGGACCGTGGGACGCCTATGGCCCTGTTCTCCTTTGCCGCCTTTGGCTGTGTGTTTACCTCTCTCGCCTACGAGAATGAGGACATAGCTGACGTTCGTTGATCCTTACAGCAACCGGACTCGGCCCCGTTGCGTTCGGCTACCTCGCGCAGATCAAGGGGTTCCACTACGTTTCTTGGGCTCTCTTCGCCATGTCTGGCGCCTTCACCGTCGTGATGCCGTTCGTCCTTGACGAGACGCGCGGTTCGGTCTTGCTCTCGCGGAAGGCGGCGAAACTCCGCAAGTCGACGGGCGACGACCGGTACCAGAGCAAGAGCGACATCGAACGGGGATCGCTCGCCGAAATGTTCAAGACGTCGCTCAGCCGGCCGGTTCGCATGCTTCTTACCGAGCCCGTACTCCTCGCCATCACGCTCTGGATCTCGTTCACGTGGGCCGTCCTCTGTGAGTAGACGGGCAGAAGCTGGCCGAGTCTGACAAGAGAGCTAACCAGGCGCAACGAGACAGACCTCTTCTTGGTATCTATCCCTTACGTATATGGTCGAATCTTCAACTTCAACACGGGCGAAGCCGGTCTCGTGTACATCACCCAGTTCCTCGGCTCCTGTATCGGCATGGGTGCGTCGACGTTCCTGGCTCTCCTGGGCCTTATTGAGCTCGCTAACGATTCATCACAAATGATGTCAGCATACGACAAGTACTGCGCGAGGCTCTACCGCGCGAATGTCGACAAGCGTGGACCGGAGGCGCGCCTGTACACCGCTTGTACGCTCGCGCACGCTCGACCTCGTTCTGCAAAGTGCTGACCACTCTCCGGCTTTAGTCGGCGGAGGCATCTGCGTCCCAATCGGCGCATTCATCTTCTGCTTCACATCGTACAAGTCGGTGCACTGGATCGGCTCGTGCATCGGCGTCGTTATCCTGTACATCGGCATGTTCTGCACTTATCTCACGGCGTTCAACTACCTCGGCGACGCATACGCCCTCTGTGAGACGCCAGATGACTCAACGAGCCTATTGCGCAGAAGCTGACAAGACTCGTTCTGCTCGCAGACGCATCTTCAGCTCTATCCGCCATGAGCTTTGTTCGTAACGTCGTTGGGGCTGTGTTCCCGCTCTTCACTCAGCAGATGTACGACCGTCTAGGCGTACAAGGTGCCACAGGCCTGACAGCCGTACGTCGTCCTTTGTCGTGACTCCTCATCACGCGTGAGTGAAGCAGCACAGCTGACGTTCTTCTCCCGTAACTAGGGCCTCGGCACACTGCTCGCCAGCACCCCATTCATTATCTTTGTCTACGGCGCAAAGCTGCGAGCGCGATCGCCCTTCGCCAAAGAGCTCGCCAAGCGCGAGGCCGAAGACCGCGCGCGACGAGAAGCGGCGTCGAGCTCGCGGGATTCGAGCAAGACACGAGGAGACGTTCCGAGTACAACAGAGAAGGACAAAAGTGGAGAAGCATAGACACTTCTGGACTGAATGTAGACTCTACGTGTAGCATTTCGGGGCATCTTCCCGGCACCATCCATCGGCATCAATCTATTTTCATCGCCATCTTGACTGCGACGCTTGTTGAAAGGGTTCGATCTGGTGCCGTAATGGACCGCATTGCGAGGGTCGGTCTTGAATGATCTGGCGCAACAAGGAGATCGGTAATGAGTTAGCTCGACCTTCAGCAATTCGGAGACATTGAGAGGCGAGCTCACTTCGTCTGCCCATTTCCGAACCTGGACTGTCCGGTTCTTGCTCGAAGGGTGAGTCGAAAGGAACGACATGTCGACGCCGGGCGTCTCTTCGGTCGCCGACATCCGGTGCCACAAGCCTTCAGCAGCGCGCGGGTCGAAGCAGGCCTGGTTGGCGAGGCGCAAACCGATCAGGTCGGCTGTCCGAGCCGGAGCCGTCAGCATGTACAAGCTGAAGTCAAGGCTACTGAGCATGCTCACCCTCGGTCTCATTCTTACGCGAGTTGGGCAGCTGGTAGATGAACTGCAGCAGGACCTGACTGAGGCCCATGTCGATACCAAGCGAGGCGAGCAATAACGCGAGGCCGTAGAACACCTGCGCGCAGAAGCAAGTCAGCGGACGTATCTAGTGCTGCATAGCATGAGCGCACCTTCATCCCGCTCATACGTTCCGCCGAATGCCTAGCGACTTGATGTGCGATTTCTGTAGACACCGCGTTCCGTCAGTATCGAGTGGACGGAATCAATCACGCGCAGTCTCATCATCTGCAAGGTTCACGAGAACGCACCATGACCGAGGACGCAAGCGAGACCGTCGGCATCGGCAGCGACTGGCAGAATGCCGGTAAAGACAAAGATGGTGCCGTTCGGGAGGACAAAGGCGCTGCATTCGTTACACGTCAGTACAACCGGATTTGCGGACGGTCTCAGAGATGGGAGGAGGCTCCACTTGGGCAGGAGAACACTCACTTCTTGGTGCTGTCGTCCTTGACGACGTACGTCTTCCAGCCGGACGGCGCCTTCCCTTCGAGTCCGTTCGCCTGGATGATCCGTTTGACGACTCCTTGAACGTATCTCGCCTGCGGGTGGTAGTCCGGCAAGACGTTCCTCCCAAATTCGCCGATCGTCTCTTGGAACGCCTGCTCGCCCATCTCGACCTCCATCGTCGGCGAGACGTCCATGAACCTCCAGCGGCCCGTTTCGGGGACCCGTTCGAGGTGGAACAGGTAGTACGCGCCGCCGCCGCTGACGAGGATGATGAAGAACGGCGAGCGGATGTACGCTTTAAAGTTGTGCCACGAGAAGCCTTGTCGCGGGTCATGGCGGTACCGCGGCGAAGTCATGCCCCGACCTCCAGCTTGTTGTTGCTGTCTGCGGATGACGTCCATCACGGTAAAGACATCTTTGGCGTTCAAGTCTTCTCGCAAAGGTGAGCTCCCTGGTTGTCGGGCGACTCGCGGGTCGTCTTGTTCGGCAGGTCCCCTCGGTGGATCACCGAACCGCCGATATGACCTCGCCGTCGGAGCTGTCCCGCTCAAGAGTCGTCGTGTGCCGGATTGTGCGGATGAAGCTGCGAGTACGGTCGTAGCGGTCGGCGGCGCTGCGGTCCTGAACGCTCCGGGGACTGGTCGCGCATGCGACGAAAGCGAGGTCGGCCGCATGGCGGCCCATGTGGGTACAAATCTTGGTCTAGGCATGAGCGCACTCTTTGTCTGTATACAAGAGCCAGAGAGAGAGAGAGTCTCTGTTCTGCGATGACGACAACTTCTTCCGAGCGGCGGCTCCACCTTCCTCACTCTCTTTGACTCCGCGGACACCGTACAAAGTCCGAAAATTGTCATCATCTATAGCGAAAGCCCGTTCCTCAGCACACGAGCTTGCCGTCGCCCTTCTTCTCCTCGACCGGCTCGCCGAGGTCGCGCGCGATCGTCCGTCCAAACGTCTCGAGCAACAGCTCAAAGCAGACTTTCGAGATGGCAGCGTCGAACCGGCCCTGCTCCGTCAACCATTGTCAGTGTCGGAGCGCCAGAATGCGCAGTCAGGCTAAGCACAACTGACCTTGGACATCTCGTCGCTGCAAGCGTGAGGAAGAGCGAGAAGCGGGTCAGGACGTTCTTGCGAATTCCGTCGCTGCGGACAGGACGCGAGCCGCACCGGATGAAAGCGTGGTTCGCCTGCAGCTCGAGGAACGACAGCCTGAGTGGCGGTTGCACCGATTCGGCCGTGAGCGCGTTCCGGATCTTGTTCCGACCGGCCAGAGGCTGTACTCGATGGGTCAGTCAAGTTCAGTTCACGCCGCTGGCGAGAAAGGACGTCGCGTAACGCACCACGTGGCCGTCCTGCGTCCCAAAGATCATGACCACTTCGCCTTCGATTTCGCCCTTGGTCGCACGCTCGAGCGAGTCGTCGCCAGACGGGGAGAGCGTCGCCGAGTGGATGTCGGTTGCGAAATAGCATACGGCGGCTTTGCAGCGCGGGTCGAGCGCCGTCTGTGCGAAAGCGGAGGGAAGAGAATAGCTCGTCAGCTCTGCATGCGCAGTCAAGCTTTGGCAGTGCGCTCTTTGAAGAGGTCGGGGCACGTACCCGGAACGCGAGGTGGCCGCCGTAGCACATTCCCGTTGCGCCGACTTGGCCTGCGCGCGCGCGCGACATTCCAATGAGACTCGTTGCACACGTCGTTGTGAAGGCGCCTCAAGGCTGTCGCCAGACGCACCTGTGCAGTTGGGATGGGCGACGAGGGTGTCGATCGCCTTTGTAATGTCTTCGTCCGTCGCGCTCAAGAGTTTCTTGACCTGATCGCATAGCATAGTCAGCGTCGATAGCCACAGAGTGCTCGGGTCGAGGCTGACCTTGTAGGCATTGCCGTCTGCGGTTCCCTTTTCGTCGTACGGGATCGGTTCGTTCCCGGCAAACTCGTGAAAGACGTTGGGTGCCGCGACGATGTAGCCCTGTGCGGCGATCTGGTTCGCGAACCGGAGGACGGGACCGGTGACCTGTTTGTGCGTGCGCAAAGTGTCAGCGAGAAGAGGAGAGTCAAGACGTCGGAAGGCGTTTCCCACGCACGTTGTAGATCTCGGACCAGACTACGACTCCTGGGAATCGAGCATTGGGATACCCGGCGATCTCTGTCGGAGCAGCAGTCTGGGTCAGCAGCTGTGCGTAACGAGAGCGAGCGGGAGCAGGCGAGAGTCGTCGGTCGGAAAGCGAGTGGGGCAGCACTCGGACTCTCCGGAGCTGCTGGAAAGGCAGGACTTGCTCGGTTTGATGATCTCGATTACGAGCGGGCCTGTCGCCGTCTCGACCGTGATCCGCGATTGTTCAATCAGCATCCTGCGAGGCGTGTGACCGAGAGGGGAACAAGCAGGGCAGGACGAGCGTCGACTCTCGCTCTTGCTCCTCTTCTCTGCCTTTGCTCTAATAGCCTTAGATGAGCTACGGGCTACCTCATCATGGCCCGACTCGCCGGACTGCTCCATTTATCCAGCGCCCGTCTGCAAGAGCAGCAGCAGCACCGCCTCTCGACTCGACTGTCCCTATAGCGGCGGCTCAGCCACCTTACGCTCAAGCAGGCTACCACGCTCAACCGCAAGGTCACTACAACCCGGCATTCGCTGCCGCACACGCGTTCGGAGCGTACCAGCACCACTACCCGTATCCGAACCAGCTCGGACACTCTTACCCGCCTCAACATCCGTATCCCGCCGCACAGTATGGAGCACCGCAGGCATACAATGCGCACTACCCGGCGAGCGGAGTAGCAGGAGCAGGAGCAGGACAGGGCGGAGCCTACGCCGACTCGGTACCGGGACCTTCTCGCCTCGAGGCGCAACCGTCGTCCATGTACCCGCCCAGAGTCCCGACCGCCCCTTCGTCGAGTACCGCACATACAGCGCACGGCCTGCCCGCCCGCCCGGCAGTCAATTCGTACCCGGACCCATCATCAAGCCGCGCAGTCTCTTCCTCCTCCTCCGCACCAAACCCTCCCGGTCCCCCACCGCACGGACGCTCTCGCAATCCTCGCACGAACGGAGGTGGCGGTCCGGCATCTCGCGGCTCAGACCTCGTCCAGTGCAGTCAGGCCGACTGCACCTACTCGGGAACGAGGAAACAGGTCCGCGAACACGAAGAGGACCGCCATTTGATCTATGCCCCGGGGAGGGAACCGAAACCCTGGAGTGGAAGCTTGAAACCCCTCGAAGGGTGAGTGCTACAGAAGTCCGAGCCGCCGTTGACTAAGGAGGCGAGAGACCAGGTCCCGACTGACCCAGCTCGGATGTGCTCTCCCTCTCTCTCGAACAGAGCCGTCATCGAAGGGACGGGCATCTCGCTCGACACGCCCGAAGCTGTCGCGCGGTGGATCCAGGAACGCAAGAAGCGGTGGCCTTCGAACAAGGTCGTCGAGGAAAAGGTACGTCCCACATCCGCGCGAGCATGATCCGCCGACTTTCGGGATCACCTCATCGGAACGGAGCTGATGCGTGAGTTCAACTCGCGTGGACGTACAGGAGAAAGCTCGCGCTGAACGGATCGCGGCGGGACTCGAAGCGCCCCCTCGGGAGCGAGGTGGCGGTCGCGGTCGAGGTCGAGGAGGACGCGGGCGCGGCGGCGGCGGGCTCGGCCACGCCGACTTTGCGGCTCGCGATGCAGGTGTTGCGCGGGACGATCTGCCATGGGCCGGACCGTCCGCCGCGGAATCGACGATCGAAGCGGGAGGCGAGCCGGCGGTCAAGCGGGTAAAACTCGAAGACGGCAGCGCTGCGGCGGTCGCAGCACCGCCTGCTGTGCGCAAGTACGGCGATGATCGTGACTACGATGACGTGTCGGCTGACGAGGAGGAGGACGACGACGACGGCGCACCGGAACAAGCGTCCGCCAAGCCGGGCGTGGCGAATCAAGATGGCGCACTTGCCGCCGTTTCAGATCAAGGCCCACGCAACGCCTCCCCGGCTCTCGAGCAGACGGGCAATCAGGCCGATGGTTCGGCCGCTCTTGATGGCTCTGGGCCCGAACAGGCGCAGTCAGCTGGCGAGCCGCAGAAACGCTTCCAGGTGGTATGCCGCCACTGGCGGCGCGGGAACTGCGCTCTCGGCGATACCGAATGCCCATACTTGCATCATGTGGGTGTCTCTCTCGTGTCGCGAACAATCATTGCGTAGCACTGATACTGACTCTGCGCTCTCCTCGTCCGATAATCGTTTCAGCTTCCACCCAATGCCGGTCCGCCTCCTCCGCCCAAACGACGCCGTCCCGCTCCGGCTCCAGCTCCACACAACCCGTTCGCTCGCCCGGCCGGGTTTTCGGACCCTTTCTCGCTCGTCGAAGAACGCGACTACCGCCACATCGTCGCCGACGTCCTACAGGTGATCGAGTTCCTCGGCGCGAACGATTGGTTGCGCGGCGTCGAGATTCGGAGAGGTCAGGTCGATGAAGAGAGCGGTATCGAGGTGCTGCAGGAGTCGGAGGAGGGGACGAAGCCTCTCCTGAAGGGTCTCTCGGGCGACACGGGTGTCGGTTCCGTCGCATGTAGCGCGGCAATCGTCGAGCTTGCTACAGCTCCTGCGAGCGATCGCGATGCTGCGGAGGCGAGCTCGACCTCGGCCGCTGAACCGTTACAGCCCGCCGATGCGGCCGACTCGCTGCCATCGCCGTTCACGGTGCCGGCACTTTCGACGGCTCTTCCGCCAGCAGCGAGCAAGCCGCCTGCCGCCGGCCTCTTTGCCGACTATGGCAGCGACTCGGATGACGACGAAGCGGACGAGCAGGCCGTAGCGAGCGCCTTGATGACGGGAGCGTGAATGCAGTGCTGTCGATCGCGGCGCACTTCGGCGCAAGAGCCTTGTGTCTCCACGAAAGAGCGAAGCCCCTTGGCAGAGGTAGATGTTGTACATGTCTGCCGAAGCAAAGCTGGGCCGAGGCGCATGCTTGTCCCGTGGTCTCGAGAGATCAGCCTGTGCAAGTCTCCGAAAAGCCTGGATGCGCTCGTGTTCACAACGGTTGGACCAGCGGAACGGAAGGGGGCATAACAGCATTGTAAGGAAAAAAGGATGTAACGTGAGGGGAGGAAATAAATGCAAAGGGAGGAAGGAGCTAAAGCTGTTTAGCCCGAGCCGCCCGAGTAGACCTTGCCGAAGACGAGCTCCTGGAGCTTGTCGTACATCGACAGGACACCGGCACCCGCCACTCCTCGGGGGATGTTTGCGCCGGCACCCTTGGAGCTGCAGGGCGATGGTGTCCCGAGGGCGGGCGCGGCGGGTCGCAGAGCCAAAGGCGGCGGTGGCGGCAGAACGTCGGGAGCGAGGCACGGGGTTGGTCATCGGTCCAGCGCACGGCACGCCGAGCAGTCGTAGATCTTCATGATGAATCTGTATGCTTGTTTCGTGCCGTCTCGGCACGCGTATGAGCGTTCACGGTGCGTTAGTAGGAAGGAGCGTCGTCACGGGCCCGCAGCTTGTACAGTTGCCAGATCCTGCCCATACGGCAGTCATCAGAAAGCGAATAGCTTATCGAAGGTCGCCGAACCTCATCTGCCGCTTTTCCGAGGCCACATTCGCACTGTGCGGCGCGGCAGACATGGAAGGATGGGAGCTGCTCGCTTGCATGCCGTCTCAATCGTATTGTGTTCTTCTGGCCGACCACGAGGCATCACCTCACGCCCGAATGAGAGCGTCGCGTGTCCAAGGAATGGCACTCAGGCTTTCATTCTACGTGAAAGAGGCCGAGACGAGGCTCCGCCATACCCACTTAGACGGCTGCCGCGCGTACGGAACGTCCCTCGCCCCGCTTTTGCGAGCTTGGAAGGCTAGATAATAGCCGTTATACCACAACCGCCATCTTGTAGAGGGAGCCTGGAAGTGCGGTGGCAATCCTTTTGCAAGTCTCCCTTCGACTCCGGACTCGAACTCTCGTTCTTCTCGCCCCTCAGGATCCGCCCGTACTGCTGCGGCGCAGGCAAGTACAACCCCGGCTAGATGCCTAGCACGTGTCGGGTCAGTATCGGGCCGCAGACTATCTCAGTTAGGTCACACAGCACACGCACGGACATTCTGTGGCGCTTGATCCGGCGGAGGATTCCCTCGAGTCGCTACCAGCGTGCTTTGCTCGATTGAGACTTCCACCACTCGGCTTCTCTGAGCGCCAAGGTATGGGACCTAGTAGGCCCTGATATAGAGCTTCCTGCGGCATGATAAGTGCCTCGATCAAGGAAGGCGCGGTGGAAAAACGCTCCACGCCTGGCGGGCGATTTCCGCGTGCTGACGGCTACGACTCTTCGCAGCCTTTGGTGCTAAGCTCAAGCTTCTCAGACTTCTATAAGACAAGCATGACAACGGTGTGTCAGGCCCGGTTGCGGTCGATTGAGAACGCGAGACATTGACCCCGTCGCGCGGAGTCTCTCCCAATTCCGCAAGCTTGTCATGCAAAGGGTGGAGCATTTGAGCTGCAGAGCCCCCGGGTTCCGTAGCAGAGCACACCCACCTCGCTGAAGTTTGGGAAATGGATGGGAGGTTGAGCGATCGCCAACCTCGCACGGCAGTCTCGTCTTCTGGTGCTACAGCGAACCAGTCCACTCTACGTTTTCTTAGCCACTCTATGCTCCATGGATGCGCAAGAGGGACTTATTGCGGGATCGTGCAGTGCGGAGCCTGCCGATTGACCAGTCTGTCCAACCTGCCGAGGAGGCGGTGGCCCCAGATACGGCACAGGGAATTGTTGCAGGGGATCTTTCTGAGCATCCCCTGTGGTGCCGCACTGATCTGCATTCTTGCGCATCTTGTTTGTGTCTCAGCGTAGCCAGAGCCGCAAGGTCGGAAACTCGCTCCGCACTGGCTTTCGTTTCACGCTTCGGGACCTTTAAGTTCTATGCGCGGGCCAGCGCAAGCGCTGCACATCACGTTGTTGCAGCACGTACAGAAAGCAGAATGGCAGTGCCGACAGCCTGTATTGGCATGTACCGCGAGGAAAGGTGCACGGGGGCGCAGCTTGCAGCAAGATGGCCTTCTCAGGGCCTCTTCCGAGCTTCTACCCTTTTTGCTGGCTGCAACTCGCCTGGGGCTCATGCGCTGCTTTACACCAGTGTATGTGAGCTCGACAGAGTGACTCTTCGGCCGCTCCGGACGTCTGGCGCGCCAGAATGATTCGGGTTTCTTTGGCAATCTCGAAAAGAGAACGTCGTCAGCTGTTACGGACGAGATTTGCGCCGGCACACGCGGTGTAAACTTGCTGAGGTAGGCTGTACTGGTGACGCAGGGGCCGGAATGAGGACAGCTCGGAATGGGCTGCATTTGCGGTTCCAGCCGTCACAGAATCAGCTGCGGATTCCGTCTGATGTCTGTCTGATTCTTTGAGCGAGGGTACAGCCGGAGACTGCTCTGAACGCGCATGAAGCCCCTGCAAGTATGCAAATATACAGAAGAGGCCAGTGGAGCAGATCCGGGGACAACGGTGCGCCGAGCTGTTCTACCTCTCCGGGCAGGCTTACTTGGTCAGGCAGTCCAGTCTCCAGCGGCTACGGCTGGCTTGTGGCTAATGTGTACGTGCAGCCTTGGAGTGCCTCTGCCGGACAGCATGTCAACGTGGCGTGGCAGCAAGACCGACCGCCTTGGGCACCCTCAGGGAGGGGTTGACCTTGTCGAATCCGCTACGAGCTCGGTTTGGTCATCTCATCTCCCACGCGTCATGATTGCCCTGCGCCGCAGCAGTACGGGCGGATCCTGAGGGGCGAGAAGAACGAGAGTTCGAATCCGGAGTCGAAGGAAGACTTGCAAAAGGATTGCGACCGCACTTCCAGGCTCCCTCTACAAGATGGCGGTTGTGGTATAACGGCTATTATCTTTGCCTTCCAAGCAAAGGAAACGGGTTCGACTCCCGTCGATCGCATCATCTTTTGTCGGCGTCGTCGTCGAGGACGCGGTCGGCACGGCGTTGCAGGCTCGCTTCGCTTCGTTGTTTTTTTGCTGCCCGTTGCCCTTCGGCATTCCCGAGGAACAGCGTCTGTGGCCATAGTCAGAGGATCTCATACCGCCACAGCCCTCCGGATGGCTGTACGGTAGGCGGACGAGCTGTGGCAAGAAGGTCGACCATTCACGGGTTCCGCCGCACGCTCATTTCCCTCGGACCTAACAGCCGACGTGTGCGCATGATGTCAACGATATGTCGCAACAAGAGCATGCAGGAAGGAGGTCCAAATTGCGGCATTTCCAGAAGTCAAAAAGACCGTCCAGTGGCGCATCGCCCGTCTTTGCGGCGACGCAAAGCTTCTGCCGGAGGCGTGCCAGCCAGCAGCAATGCTGGCAGGTGATTTACAAAAAGCACAGCTATTGGTCCACTGCAACGTAGGGAAACTTGAGCGGACGGTCAAGGGTGTTGCGCAGCGGGCAGGCGAAGGAAGGAAGCACTCCAGCCCTTCTCGCGTTTTAGGCTAGCCAGGGTTCTAGTGGCACCATGCATGTCAAGCTGAGTAGAAGCGGGTGACATACAGTCCCCTACCGCAGGAAGAAGACGCGGCCAGTCTCCAACTCGCGCACCATTCGCACAGCCGGCTGTTCCGCCGTTGCACAAGTCCCGATCTCATACATGGCCTTCCCCGCAGGTATTAAGCTCAGAAGCGTCGCAAGTAGCCCAGAGCAGCCAGCAGCTACAGCGCATTGTCAGGCAGCCTTTATTCCTGCCAACGGAAGAGTCGGACAACGCCTCCAGCCTGAACTGCCTTCGAGCACGGCTTGCAAGGCTTCGAGCACTCGTGAATATAGAGCAGCAGAGTGGTCTCGCGCTGAGACACCCGATACCGCGTGCTCGGAAGCCGGAAAGCGTGTACGCTCGAATTGCAAGAAGAAGCGCAAGGGAAAAAAGCATGCGATGATGACCTCCGACGCTCAGATTCCAGACAGAGGCGGCGCCTCAACCGGCCTCCGCCAAGCTTCGACGGCTGCCCTTGCCGCCTCCCTGCCGGACGGAACCGGAACGCTTGCCTCGCGCTCGGCGATGCTGCGGAGGCGATCGAGCAATCCAAGACGCTTGGCGTGCCTGTAGAGATCGCCCAGTCGAACGTCAGTACACTGACTCCGTTCCAAAGAAGCTCGCACTCACCGCTTCTCGTGGTCCCATGTCTTGCGGGCTACCTCACTCGTAAGCTCCCTCACTTCCAAAAACTCGGCATCCGGCAGAGCCTTGACGCGCGCCAGCTCGCGCTCGAGAGGCTTGATCTCGATGCGCTCCTGCTCAAACAGCGCCTGGACTGCCAAAGCGACAGCCTCAATCAGCGGCCTCGAGGCGAGCTGAACATAGAGCTTCCGGATCGTGGCGAGCTCTTCGAGACCTGCTCGGATAGATTGTCAGGCGTCGGTAGCTCCCGTTGGTCTCTGCAACGCCACTCACCGGCGAACCAGAGCCAATTGAACTCGTGGACTTTGCGTAAGAGCATTTCTCGCGGCTCCTTGCACGCGTCCGGGGGAGGGAAAACTGCTGCGAGGACTTCGATCAGGTCCCTCAAGGCGATTCCGCGCTTCTCTGAGATGGTCTTGAGCTCGGCCTCGAAAGACGGACGTGAGCTCGGGACCCAGAGCGGGCACGTGCATTTACGACCTTGCCCAGGAGCATGGCTGTGATCGATGTCATGCGACGGGCTGAGGAGCTTCTCCCACAGCGCGGCGTCGACGGTGTCGGAGGGCCGAATGGAGAGAATCTTGCGAGCTGGGTCGAATTGGAACTCTCGAGGAGGGACGTAGTTCCCACTCGGGATCGGGATCGGCTGCGTACCGTGACGAGGCCTCGTGTTCTCGAGCTCTTTGACGGCAGCCAAGTCATCGAGGTAAGCCTGATGGGCGAAGCCGCTGTACGAGCAATATGTGGTCAGCTATCGGGTAGAATGAAAAGCTGCGATCGCTCAACGTACACGGGGAGATCCTGTGCGCGGGTTTCAAGCAAGCCTGCCCACCTGTCGATGGCGCCGCGACGCGTGGGGTGATTGAAGTACGGCTGCTCGCCGACGAGCTCGACCTCCTCGTACTTGGGTGCGAGGGCCACCTCGGGCGGCTCTTGATCTTCATAGTCCGGCAGCGAATCGGCCGGCGAGGCGGCGCGCTCTCCAGCAGCAGAGGCAGCCGCTTGCCCATCGGTAGAGAGGCCAGCGTCGAAGTCCACACGAGGAGCACTTCCGGCCTCCTGAACTCCAATGTCCGAATAGCGGTAATCGCGCGCCCAGTCGCCGTCTTGGTTGTCCTGGGCGCCGCCGTCCGAGTCATCGTCTGCCAAGGCGACGTGATCCACGCGGAAGCCAGGCGGCAGAGTGCTGGTGCGCTCGGCGAGCTCGTTCGCGAGGCGAGCCTTGACCCCGAGCGGGCGATACTTGGGCTCGGGCAGGTCGAGGCCGGAAAGGAAGTTCTCGACTGTGGGACAGCGGTTCCGGGTCAGCTCGCGCGGTCAGCATCGCCACCTCCTCATGACTCTCGAGTGAGGATGAGCGCGCAGAACTCACCCTGCTCATCGGTCGATTTCTCCTTGGCCCGCGCAGTACGACGGCGTTTGCGAGAACTCGCCGACCCGTCCCGCTGGATGTAGCGCTTCTTGGCCGGGACCGGCGTGTGCGACTCGTCGCTCTCCTCCTCAGTCGAGGTAGCGTCATACATGACATCAGGACGCTGCATGCGACTCGTGCGAAGCTGACGACGCGATCCGTCGCGCTCGTCTTCCGACGACGCTATTCCGACGCTGCCCGACGCGGCGCGACCCGTAGCGCGACGGAGGCCGCTCGGACCGGCGACGGGAGCAAACTCGGAGATGGTGGTGTCGTGGGAGGCCTCGCGGTACCGGTCGTCGAGGTGCGGCCGGGTCCGGTGGAGCGGCATCGACGGGAGCGACTCCGGCTGGCCCGTCCGTTGCAGATGCTGCTCCTGCTCCGTAATTACGTCCCCGTCTTCGCTTTCCGACCCAAACAAGCTCGCGAGGACTTGAGCGTCGAGCGCGTTCCGGCCGCCCGGCGCGTCTTCCTCAATCTTGTGCAGCTTGCCCGGGAGGCGGGCGCGTTCGGGTTCGGCAGACGGAGCCAGTTCGCGAGCGTGACGCGGCGCATAGACGTTCGAACGCGCCTTTTGGGCGTGTTTGGCGCTCGACCGAGGCGAGAGGAACGGGGACGGCGCGTGCGAGCGGTGTCGCGGTGGGACTCGAGCCGGCTCGCTCGGAGGACCCTCGCCCGTCGGTCGGGAGCCTCCATCGTTGTGCATGATGCGGTCCGCGGTCGCAGACGGTCGTCCGGTCGCCATGCGCGCGATGCCGATTTCCTTTGTTTGTCTCGGTCGGGGTCGAGCCGGAATGAGGCGTGCGACTCTTTGGCCGGACAGGCTCGCTTTGATTTCGTCCGCCTCGGTGCACCTGCTTCCTTGTCACCCTGCCGGCGAGTCGCCGATCTTGGCGAGGGAGCAGAAGCGAGATGTCAACGTGGCTGCACAATGTCAAAAGAGGGAGAGTATCGCGAATGCTTACACGCTCCTCCTTCGGACGGACAGCACCTCAAGACGGGACTGTGTACGTTCGCTAGAGAGGCACAAGCCGGTGCCGAATGCTTGTGTGACGCGGTCGGAGGCTCGAGAGCGGACGTTGAGGGCGGCGAGGAGAGTCGTCACGCAGAGGGTACGGCTTTCAGTCAGCCTCGGCTGAGTCGCCGAAGAGCATGAGTCCGTTCGATCCAACTGCCTCTGGACTCTCGAAGCAAGATTGAATGCTAAAGGACGCTCTGGTGAATGCATGCGGTTTGAGAAGGCCGACTACGATTACTGTTCTGTAAGCAAGAAACTGTAAAGGAAGTTAGAGTACTCGTGATATTCTGAATTGGACTGCGAGTTGGTCGCGTTCCGGTTCCGGCCGGGCGAGGGAAGGGAAAGGAGCGCGACCACAGCTCGGCCGCCCGCGCGCGCCGTCGCTGCCTTTGCCGCCCGGTCAACTCGCGCGCCCCCCTTCTTTGCTCTTTAGCACTCGCTCAGGTTATCTCTACCGGGTAAGTCTTACCGTCCTTGACATCCGAGCTCGGCAACACGTTCTACGACGTTTGATTCAACCTCGACTCCGAGCTGACCTCTGCCTCGTGACGCCCTTCCCTTTGACACCAGGAAAACTTCATTCGCCATGGCCAAGAAGTCCAAGACCCCGCAGGAGTTCTTCACCGACTTCATGATGGGTGGTGTTTCGTGAGTCGCTACATTCGATAGCAAGGGCGCCGCCGGGCGAGCGAGGAAGGAGGCGTCGGACCCCCCGACGCGAGTTGGGCCGACGTGGCGGTCAAACCTCCCTTATCGCTCGCCCTCGCCGCGCTATACGCGCTACGAGGACAAACCGTGGACGAGAAACTGACTCGGATGCTATCCCGTGTAGCGCCGCCGTCGCCAAGACGGCTGCTGCCCCCATCGAGCGTATCAAGCGTGAGTCCCTCGCTGTTCTCCTCGGCCTCCTTCGATGGCGCGGATCGGCACTCGCCGGTCGCGCTGCGAGGCCTGTTCTCGAAGCAACAATCGCTGATCTTTTGCCCTCGTGTGCTATGCAGTCCTGGTCCAGAACCAGGGTGAGATGCTCAAGTCCGGTCGTCTCGCTACCCCGTACAAGGGTATCGGTGACTGCGCTGCCCGCACCTACGCCGACGAGGGTCTCGTTGCCTGTGAGTCGTACCGTTTGAAATCCGCACAGTGGTCCCGCTCCCTTGGCACTGACCCGCTTTGAACGTGCCCAGTCTGGCGTGGAAACACGGCCAACGTCATCCGTTACTTCCCGACGCAGGCCCTCAACTTCGCCTTCAAGGACTACTACAAGTCGCTCTTCTCGTTCGACCAGAAGCGTGACGGTTACTTCAAGTGGATGATGGGCAACCTCGCGTCGGGTGGTGCTGCCGGTGCCACCTCGCTCCTGTTCGTCTACTCGCTCGACTACGCCCGTACTCGTCTTGCTGCCGACAACAAGGGCGCCACCAAGGGTGGTGAGCGTCAGTTCAACGGACTCGTCGACGTCTACAAGAAGACCCTCGCGTCGGACGGCATTGCCGGTCTCTACCGTGGCTTCATCCCGTCGGTCGTCGGTATCATCGTCTACCGTGGTCTTTACTTCGGCATGTACGACTCGCTCAAGCCGGTCGTCATGACTGGCCCGCTCCAGGGTTCGTTCCTCGCCTCGTTCCTCCTCGGATGGGGTGTCACCACCGGTGCCGGTCTCGCTTCGTACCCGCTCGACACCATCCGTCGTCGCATGATGATGACCTCGGGCGAGAAGGTCCACTACTCGTCGATGATGGACGCCGGTCGCCAGATCGTCAAGGCCGAGGGTGTTTCGTCGCTGTGCGTACCTTCGGTTCTCTGTCTCTTGGACTGTCCTTACTGACTTTCTTCTCCTTCCCTCCTTTCCTCCTCCGCCCTCCGCTCTCCCTGACCCCACTCCTCTCAAATTCTCAACATCGCCGCCTATCTGCGCTCTCCTACGACCTCTGCGCGCTGGACCGATCACGTACCCCGGGCTTCGCTCCGCCACCGCCGCCTTTGGCTCTGCGACCCGCCGCGCCCGCCCTCGGGACGCCACCGCCCTGCAGCTTCAAGGGTGCCGGCGCAAACATCCTCCGAGGAGTGGCGGGAGCCGGTGTCCTGTCGATGTACGACAAGCTCCAGGAGCTCGTCTTCGGCAAGGTCTACTCGGGCGGCTCGGGCTAAACAGCTTTGGCTCCTTCCTCCCTTTGCATTTATTTCTACCCCTCACGTTACACCCCTTTTTTCCCTTACAATGCTGTTATGCCCCCTTCCGTTCCGCGGGTCCAAATTCCGTTTGACCGAGTCGGCGTGCTGTTGGGAAGGGAGAGTGACCGGAGAGTCTCTTTGTCCACTGCTTCGACTATGTACAAGAAGGTTGCATTGCGTGCGTGCAGGGAAGAGTCACGCGCTTTCGCGCTGCGCGCGAGTAGCGATCCGCCGAACTCGGTCCGTTCCCATCTTGCCCGACTGGCGTTCAATCTTCCATGGGTCCTTGACTTACCGGAACGTCGCCCGCAGATTTTCCCCTCCTTCTTTTGGCCGATCTCGAGTCTGCGCTGCAGCGCCACCTCGAGCCAGGGCTGCTTAGAATCGCAGACGCTGGAGCAGGGGCTCCGATGGCTCGAACTGCCCGAGTTCATCGCTCTATCAAGACCCAGGACGCTTCCTCGGGCTTTGCTCGCCTGGCGGTTTCCAGTCGTACTAGACTGAGCTGCTCGACTCTCTGACGGTACACTAGCTGCTCGCGTCTCGTTCTCGGGAAGCTGCGACGGACGCAACGCTGTCCTCGGCGAAGAGCCATATCGCGCATTCTTTTCTTGGAGCTTATCCTCCGCCGTGCCGTCGTTCAGGATGTCTGTCAGCAAAGCATGGAGGATGCTCAAGGAAGTCCGACACAGAGAATCGCCGAAGTCGTCGCGCCACATCATGTCCGATACGGACCCGACGAGATCATGACGAAGCCGCCCGCGATCAATCGGACACCACTTCGGGCATGCCTTCTCATGCTTTCTTCCTAGCTACGTGAGAAAACCCCGAAGTGACTCGCCATGTCACAAAACTGGGCTGCATGGATGCAGAAAGCGGGGGCGCAGATCGAGGTCGCCGAAGCGCCCGTCTGGACGGCCGGAAGAGGAGAAGTGCTCGTCAAGGTTCGTCTTTACTCCGCTTGCGCTGAAGTACTATTTGGGCTGACGCTTTAGCGTAACAGGTGCACTCTGTCTCGGTCCAGCCGGTTGACTGGAAGGTGAGTCCTTGGGAAGGCGCCTCTTTCGCCTCTTCCAGCTTTGCTGCCCCGCTAAACCAGTCCACTTCCTGCAGATCCAGGATTACGGCGTTTTCGTCGAGTCGTATCCTTTCGTGCTGGGCAGCGACGTGGCCGGCGAGGTCGTCGAAGTCGGAGAAGGCGTCGAAAACCTGAGGAAGGGCGATCGCATTCTTGGGTACGTCCTCATGATCAAGGCACTCTCGCAAAGGAAGCAGGAGCCGATTATCCTGTATCACAGCTTTTCCAAATCGCTAGGTACCGGCGACTCAAAGCATTCGGCTTTCCAAAAGCTTTCGGTCCTCGACGCGCTCCTCACATCGCCGATTCCGGACTCGGTCTCGTTCGACGAGGCGACGGTTCTCCCGCTTGCTCTTTCGACCGCGGCGACGGGATTGTACCAGTCGAACCACCTCGACCTGCCGCTCCCGAGCGCCGAGTCGCCGAACCCGGCTGGCAAGGGCAAGGTGATCCTCGTCTACGGCGGTTCGTCGTCGGTCGGCTCGGCAGCGATCCAGCTCGCTGCCGCTTCAGGAGTTGCAGTCGTTACGACCTGCTCGCCGGCCAACTTTGACTTGGTCAAGTCGCTCGGGGCCGCCGCCGCGATCGACTACAAGTCCGACTCGGCCGTCCAGGATGCCGTCAAGGCGATCGAGTCGGTCGGATCCGGGTTTGCTGGCGTCTACGACGCGATTTCGGAAAAGTCGACGGTCGAGCGCTGCGCCGAGATTGCGAGCAAGGCGTTAGGCGGCAAGGGCAAGCTGTACGTCGCGACGACGCTGCCCCCGCCCGAGAAACTCGAGGGTGGTGTCAAGGCCGGCGGAGGTACGTCTCGGAGGCGGTTCTCCTGGCCTTATCGAACTCACAGCACTGACGTGTCGCCCTCGGCAGTGTTTGCGATCGACGTCCTGTCCAAGGACGACGCCAAAGTGGCGAAGTCAGTCTACCTCGACTTTGTCCCGCGCGGCCTCGCGAACGGCTCGCTCAAGGCCAAGCCGGACCCTCTCGTCGTTGGCAAGGGCCTCGGAAAGGTCCAGGAGGGCCTCAACGTCCAGAAGAAGGGCGTCAGCGCGAAGAAGGTCGTCATCAGCGACATCCAGGCGTAAAAGAGAGGATCGGGCTTGTGAGCCCTCCTTTCGACAATGTACGTAGAGCTACAAGGTCTGATGAAATATGAGGTTAAGTATCGCTACGGCTGAAGAGACCAGGCGGCTCGTCTGGCGGTGGACCATCCGGGAAAAGCTTCGATGCGCGGCGAATCTGCGAGGCAGAGCGCCCTTTCGCCATTTCTCACGACCGTAATGACGCTTTCTCGGCACGCCACAGATTGCACAGAGACTCGGACAAGCTCGCACATTGCGTATCGGCCGTGCTGTTCCACAGCGTGTGGCTGAGATCGGTCGCCCCTGTTCCCCTTGCGCCACTGCTCCGGGTCACGACTCGCTCGAAGCGGGGGCAGCACGGACTCGACCTCGCTGCACCGACTCTGCTTTACTGCTATCTTTCCTTTCAGTTCTCTCGCCCCGCTCGAAAATCGAGCTCGCCTCCACCGAATGACGCACATTGCGATTTGGCTCGAGCGCTCGCCAGGTCTGTGCGCCCCGCAGCGATCGCAGTTCTGCGCACCGCCTTATACGCTGGAATCCTAGAAAGGCGCCCGATCGCGAATCATGCGCGCGCTTGCGGATAGCCTCGATGCTCCTGATCTAACTCCTTCCAGTCTGTTCTGCCGGACAAGACAGGAGGCGTTTTCAGGCGATGTCGCCGAGTCCTCCACTTCGCTCGGACCTCTTCGGCAGCTTCCGGTTCTTGATCGACCGCACGAGCCTGCGAGCCCGCGGGACTCCGAGGTGACGCTTGCTCGCACGAGGCATCCTTCCCTTGCCTCTCTCGCTGTTGCCTTCGCATCCTCACGTCATCTTCCTTCCTTTCGAGAATACCGCACTGCCATCGACGCGGCTAGAGTCGACCGAAAATGGGCCGCAACTCTCGCTTCAACAGCACCGTGGAAAATCGCGGCAACCCTTCCTTCCTCCGCCGGTGGGAATCCACACCGGCGTTGCGCCCGTTCATGCTCAAATACGCGACGGCCGGTCCGGAGAAGCGTAAACTCCTCGCGAAAGCCCTCCGACTTGAGCTTGACCGTAAGGAGCGGGATCGCGATGCTCGCCGTCTGAAGAGGTGAGTTGTTTACTGCGGATAGCCCGTCGCTCGGTCTGTTACTATCTCGAACAGCCTTGTCTCGTCAAATCGACGGCTGACACACTTGCATCGGTCTGATTTGATCCCGCAGGAAAGGCGAAGACCTGATCAAGGAGAAGCAGTCCGGTGGATCTGAGCCAGTCGAGGGCAAGAGAGGGGAGGACCACCAAGCAGGATCCCGTCGCGCACCGATCCGCAAGCTCGAGTGCGACACAACCAGTTTACAAGGGCTCAGCGAAGACGAACCGAAGGGCGAGGAAGCGAACGACGACAAGCCGACGGTCCAGCTCAGCCCCACGACCTCCTCCTCGCGCTTGCGAAGCTGATGAGTAGACAAGCCTTTCCGGCGGTAGCCAGGGCCGCACCGCTGTCAACAGAGGTCACACAGGAGGCGTAGCATGCTCGAATACCAGAAACAACCCTTCGCACACGACTCTCCATTTCAGACATTTCGGACGATTCGAAAGTTTTCGGAACAAAGCAAATGCAGAGTGAGAAAAAGCTAGACATCGATTCGGTGCGTTTACTTCTTCTTGGCACCGGCCTTCTCAGCGGCCTTAGTGACCTTTCCGCCCTTGCCGTCGGTCTAAGAAGGAAGATGTAGAGTCAGTGTACGATCAAGTGAGGCGCTGAAGAACGGGAAGGAAGCGACGGACCTTCTCGACCTTCTTGATGACACCGACAGCGACGGTCTGACGCATGTCACGGACGGCGAAACGTCCAAGGGGCGGGTACTCGGTGAAAGCCTCGACACACATCGGCTTGGACGGAACCATCTTGACGATGGCGGCGTCACCCGACTTGATGAACTTGGGGAGGTCCTCGACCGACTTGCCGGTACGGCGGTCGATCTTCTCAAGGAGGGTGTCGAACTTGCAGGCAATGTGGGCCGTGTGGCAGTCGAGAACCGGGGCGTAACCGTTGCCGATCTGGCCCGGGTGGTTCATGACGATGACCTGGGCGTTGAACGACGCAGCCTCCTTGGGCGGGTCGTTCTTCGAGTCACCGCAGACGTTGCCACGGCGGATGTCCTTGACGGAGACGTTCTTGACGTTGAATCCGACGTTGTCACCCGGAAGACCAGCCTCGAGCTGCTCGTGGTGCATCTCGACCGACTTGACCTCGGTGGTGACGTTGGCCGGGGCGAAGACGACGACCATACCGGCCTTGATGGTACCGGTCTCGACACGGCCGACCGGCACTGTGCCGATACCGCCGATCTTGTAGACATCCTGTGGGCAAGGAGGGAAAACAGTCAGTCTCGCAGAATGGTGATCGAGCTCGAGCACTCGGAGACATACCTGGAGCGGGAGACGGAGGGGCTTGTCGGTCGGGCGCGTAGGGGGCTCGATGGCGTCGATGGCGTCGAGGAGGGTCTTGCCGGTAACCTCGCCCGACTTGGTCTCCTTCTTCCATCCCTTGTACCACGGCATGTTGGTGGTCGCCTCGATCATGTTGTCTCCGTGCCATCCCGAGATCGGGACGAAGGGAACGCCCTTCGGGTTGAAGCCGACCTTCTTGATGAAGTTGGACGTCTCCTTGATGATCTCCTCGTAACGCTCGCCCGAGTACTTGCACGTGTCCATCTTGTTGATGGCGACGATGAGCTGACGGACACCGAGGGTGAAGGCGAGGAGGGCGTGCTCGCGGGTCTGGCCGTCCTTCGAGATACCGGCCTCGAACTCACCAGTGCCCGAGGCAATGATGAGGATGGCGCAGTCGGCCTGCGAGGTACCAGTGATCATGTTCTTGATGAAGTCACGGTGACCCGGGGCGTCGATGACGGTGATCATGTACTGCACAGCGGCGAGATTACCGCGTGAGCCGCTGAACCAGAGATGACACGCGCCGCAAGCAGAGATCCGGGACGCACCTTCGGGGTCTCGAACTTCCAGAGAGCAATGTCGATGGTGATACCACGCTCACGCTCGGCCTTGAGCTTGTCAAGAACCCACGCGTACTTGAACGAACCTGTTGGCGGGCACGGCCGAGGGTCAGGATCGGTATTGGTTTCAGACCAAATGACTCGGCAGCTCGAGCCGCAAACTGCGCTGTCGAGCCGAGCGGGCAAGCATAGAAGCTAGACTGACCCTTGCCGAGCTCAGCGGCCTCCTTCTCGCTGTTGGTACAGGGCAGCAGGTCAGTCGCTGTGGGTGACGAGGGACGCCGGTGAAGTCGAAAGGCGGAGAGAACGACACGTACAACTTCTCAATGGTACGCTTGTCGATACCACCGCACTTGTAGATGAGGTGACCGGTGGTGGTCGACTTGCCGGAGTCGACGTGGCCTGTATAGTGGGCGCGGGAGGGAAGAAGAAGAAGTTGGGGAGTATCGACGTCAGCGACCACCCGTGCTCGACCGACCGGTGCGACTCTCAAGACTGACCGATGACGACGACGTTAACGTGACCCTTTTCCTTGCCCATCTGTTAGGTAAAAGAGTTGTAAAGTGTATAGAGGGGCGAGGGGAGGAGAGAAGGAGAAGGCGGAGAGTCAGCTCGATTCGGTTCTCTCGAGGTCGCGACCCCCCTCGACCGAGCCCGCCCCCCCGCCCGCGCGACGAAGCGACGAGGTTCGTGCACGGAGCGGGGGAGAGACGTGGTGAGAGTACATGCCGTCTAGTGAGTGTACGCACTTTGTTAGATAAGGTGAGAAGTGTTTGGACCGAGTGAGGTGAAGAAGAAGGGAGAGCGAGGGCGAGTCGGCTGCCAGCTCGACCAAATTCCGCCCGTGCGCCACAGCCTGGGCCGCGCCAGCCCGCCTCCCTCTCGCCCTCACTCGCCACGCGCGCGGAGCAGCAACCCCTCAACCACTCGTCGACCTCTCCCGCGCGCGCGCGTGCCGCCAAATTTCGCATGCATCGCACAAGCAGAAAAAGCACGGACATTCTACTTCCGCGTCGATCGGAACTCGTCGCATTTCCCTGACAGTCTAATCATCTATTTCTAATCATCCTATTCCTCCTTGGGTGGCCTTCTCTGCTCTCGCTCGCGATCTTCGCCTCGTCCCGGGTGTGTCTCGGATACAGTCTGGCTCCCCGCCAACTACTTTGGCTACCCCTCATGCCCTCGCGGATCGCGTCTAGAGCTACGCGGACAGCAGCTTAATGTCAAACTGCACTCCGGCGAGTATCGGCAAACCAAGCTTGCTGGCGGCTGCCCGCGGTGACGAAACAATCTCTGAGCCAGCTCGATCTGCTGTTTACGCTGAGACCGTGGTTTGTGATGCTCTCGGCACCTTGCTTGACCCTGCTCTTCGCTTTCGAGCTGCGCGTTAAAGAGTACACTCAGACGAAATGCTCGGCGCTCGCCACCTTGCCTGAGCCAGAGCTTGAGAAGTGCCACCGCTTTGCTGCTGTACAGAGGCGGAAGTGTCTTTGCTGTCGCTCACTCGCCGTATCGGTCGCTTACGCCGTATACGTGCCGAAGCGCCAACGCGAGGCCGGATACAATCACGACGGCACGCGCCGGCTCGCACTTGCTCCGATAGCCAGCTGCTACGTCTCCCTCGTGCAGGAATGCACACTCTCGATCGGACACCGAGCGCGTCGAGCCGCGAACATGCTCACACGGTGTCCAGCCTGATGCGAAAGCCTGATGCGAAGGCCAAACGAAAGGAATGTGTTTCGATTGTTGCAACGAGGCGATACCGAGGCGATCTGGGATGCGATATACTTGCGTGCAACATGAGAGGACCAGAACCGAGACATGAAGGAGCAATGCGAGATGCTTTGAAGTCGAATCGAGTCGAGCGGATAAAAGCTGGACAGGACTGGCGGTGAGAGACGGCGGCTGTGACCCTTTACTTGCCGCCGAGCGACGCCAGCTCCTTCCTCAGTTCGGCCTCCGACTCGAGCTTCTTGTGCTGCGTCAACTCGAGCTTCTCGCCAGCCGCCCTCTTGACCTTGAGTTGGTCGATCGCCGTCAATTTCTTGACGATCGCGCGGCGCTTCTTGTCCTCCGGCGAAAGAGCGGTCGCCGCGTCCGGCTCGGCAGCGGCAGGAGCGATCGGCTCCGTCACCATCGGGACGGGTGCCGGAAGAGGCGTCGCGGCGCCAGACCCGGGCGCCGAGTCGGCGGGCGAAGCGCCTCCATCCTGCTGCTGCCCCTTCTTGTTGCCGCCCTTCTTCTTCCGACGGTTCGCGAGCGGGTCTTCGGCGTTCGGGGCAGCGCCAGGCGGAGCGCCCGGGATGGCGCGGCGAGCGCCTCGTTGGGAGAAACCGCCGTTACCGGCGCCGTTCGCCGTTCGGGAATGGGGGAAGAGGTCGGCACCGTTCGAGCCCGTGTAGGCGGCTCCACCTTCGTCCTCACGCTTGTAGATGTTCGAGGTGACAGTGCCGCGAGCGTGCGGAGGTCGATAAGCGCCGGCGGCCGCGGCGGGCTTGGCGACAGGAGCAGACGCGACCGAGATTGATGCAGCGGGAGCCGGCTCGAGCGGGCCGCTCATCGGGTACCAGCCGGGGTTCGCAGGTCGCCAGGAAGCCTGTTACGCCAGAGAGAAAGTCAGTTCTCGCTCGCCCATTGGGTTCAACGCGGCGCGAGTCGCACCTGGTACAGCTCCTCGGACTTCTCGTAGTGGACGAGCACACCCGTAAAATGGTGCACCTTGACGCCGTTGTCGACGCGCAGCCGAGGGCTGAGCGTCGCGCACATCAGGTACCGGCCGTCCGGGCTCCACTCGCAGTGGACCGTATTGGGCGCATCGAAAGACGCAACCTTCTTCAGGGTCTGCCGATCGTAGATGTCGACCTGACCGGCCAAGTTGCCAAAGCCGGCGACGCACAAGAGGCGACCTTGCGGGTTGTACGACAGGAAGTTGCGGGGGTTCAGGCCAAAGTCGTTGATGACCTTGACGCGCGCGTCAAAGATGACAGTCTTGGCCGGCATGTCTATATGTACGCAATACATTAGTCGGGTCCCAAAAATGGCGCCATTGAGTGGGGAAGGGCGCTTACAGCCATAAGTGACGGCGAACTCCCGGTCGTTCGGGGACCAGGTAAAGTCGTGGATGCCGCCCTCCTTGTCTGTCGGTAGCATCCGCATGATCAGCTCGGCACCGAACGTGCGCATCGCGGGAGAGCAGCTCACCAAGCGTGACTCGGCAGTCAAACTGTCCGGCCGAGTTCATCAAGTACAGGTTCGATTCGCCGTAGTACGACTTGCCCGTCTTGTCGACGTCGGTCTGCGTCAAGAAGAGCAAGTTTGTGCCCGACTTGTTCCACTTCATCTGGACCTTGTCCGCTTTGTAGAAGGTCTTGCTGCCCGAAGCGAGCGCGAGGGTTCCGAGACCGTGAATCTTGACCGAGGCGGGAGCGCCCTACGGAGGAGCATCCGGTCAGCTTGCGGCCGGTGCTCTGAGACTCTAGCATTTGAGGGCGTACCTTCTTTTCTGCGACGAACAGAGCGACGTTCGGGTTCTGGCCCGGCGACAGACTGATGCTTGTAACGCCCTCGAGTCGGACCTTGTCGACGATGCCGGCTGACCAGTCTCTCGGGTTGTAGACATGGACCTCGTTCGTGACACACCGCACCGCCTTGCTTTCGTCGGCGGTATATTGAAGGTGCCTGCGGTACGCGCGACAAGGTTAGGAATGCGATTCGGCCGGAGAAAAAGGGCAGCGATCTTGCAACTCACCAGTTCTCGATAGACTTTTGCGAGAAGGCGATAATCTCGGCGCCCGAGCGAACGTCAAAGATGCGCAAGTTGAGATGAGGCGGCTGACCCTCCTCCGGCTTGACTGCGCAGCGGAGGAACCGGCGACGGAAAAGGTCAGCAGCCCTCTCGATCAGGCATCAGCGTGAAACCTGCGAAAGCTCACCCTGACGCTCCCACGTTTGCACCTGGCTACCGAGAGGCGACAGGTACATGTCCAAGACGCCCTTTGCCGGAATTTGCGAGACGACATTGCCGGTCTGCGCGTCGACGACCTCGATCCTGCCGAGCGCAACCAGGAATATTCTCAGCACGGCGCTCACGGCTGGGTGGGAAAGCCAGACTCACGTCGAGTTGGAAACGGAAGCGAACAGCCGTCCGTCTTCCGAGTACCGGTAGATCTTTGTGCCCGGTCTGCAGCGGAAGGGGAATCACGGCATTAGCGCACTGCCGAGAGATGTGAGGTCTTCGCCGCTTCTCTGCAGCTTCCGATGAGTCGAGTCGCACTGTTGGCTGTAATCGCGCCTGTCTCGGCTGCGAGACCGACAGGGCTTTTGACCAAAGTTGGAGAGGTACGAGATCTCGACTCACTGCTGGAAGTTTGCGAGCGTGTTCCATGCCGGCGGGCCAGAGACGATGCTGAGCTGCTTCTGCGAACGGGCTGCGAGTAGCCGGTGGCAGAGCAGAGGTTCGCGTCAGGTCCTCGAAAGTTCAGCGAGGTGATCAAGGAGAGGCGGTTCCTTCCAGCCTCACGCTTTGTGGAACAGCGCGATGGACAGTATTAGACTCACTCGCGTACTGGAGGCTGGGAGCGGCCATCCTATCTATGTTGCGTCAGAGAGGAGCGAGACGACGTCGGCAAGGAGAGTGCGGAAGCGTAAGACGCGAGCTCGAACTTTGCTGATACGAGGTGCAAGGCCGGTCGGGAGGCGAGTAGGTAGCTGATACAAGCTAATGTAGCAGCGTCTGACGCAAGACTGCAAGCGCAACGAGCTCTGTACGACTGACGACGCCGTCGAACCGGTCGTCACTCGTCTCCTCCTTTTCCGCGTGTCAGGAGTTTCCTTCCCGTCCTTCTTACAGTATACGCTGCCCTGGGTTTCATATACGCGATTTCATTACAGTAGGGCACAGGTTGATCACGGTCGGTCCGGAAAAGAGGGCATGTAAGGGAGAGGTGGTCGGAAAAAAGCTGGTACGGGCGCAGGCGAGTCTGCCTTTGGTCAGAGAGAGAGAGTAAGGCGACAAAGGGCAGGGCTGCGACATCAAGCGAAGGAGTGCCATGCGCGTCATGGGTACTAAGACGCGTGGACTTGCCAGCCCATCGCCGTCTGACCGGAGTCGGGTCCGAACCGCGTCATCTGCGGAATGTCCATCGGGACGGGGCTCGGAGAGACGTGGTGCGGGTTCACAGAGGTAGATGAAGTCCACAGAGACGGAGTGTGATGCTCGGGCGACGACGGTAAGCTCGGGACGGCTGCTTCAGGCGAAGGGAACGGGAAGGCATGCCACGGCCCGGGCGGCAGCGGCGTGAAGGGAGCGCTCGGTCCGCTCGAAGAAGGGTCGGCAGAAAGGGAAGTCTCGTGAGTCGTCGCAGCTCCCCCAAACCCAGTCGGCGAGCGAGGCGGAGCCCAGGCGAGTTGTCCCGGACGAGGGTAGAATTGGTGCGGCGGCGTTTCGGGCGCCTCACAGGTGGGCGCAGTCTGGACGTACAACGGCGAGTGAATGTCAATTTGTGGAGGGCGAGGCACGGCGGTATGAGAATGAACGTCGGGGAGGTTGCGCGGGAAGGAAGGAAAGTGCATCGGGCGGAAGACGGGCGGCGGAGGAAGCTCGAACCCGCGCTCCTCTGTCTCGGCTGCGCCAACAGGAAGTTACCGATCAGCTGTCTGTTCTTTCGCAGGGTGACGCAGGAGGTATCGAGTGCTCACAGTCAAGGCTGGTCTGGGCCATATGCTCGACGAGTCTGGCAGGCTCGTCCGTCTCCATCTCGGAAGGTTCCACGCTCGGCTTCGATTCAGCCTGCTCGGAAGGCATTTCGTGCATCTCGTGAAGCATCTTGGCCCCCGACCGAGTGCGAGGGAGCGTAAAGTCGTCCGGGTTGAACGCCGCCGTGGCGAGCTGGCGCGGTTCGCTCGGGACAGTGTGCGCGCCGTACGAGCAGCGGTGGCCGGGCGTATTGCGACTGTAGCGAGAACAGGCGCCACAAGTTGGCCTTACGAGGTCGCAGAGGACCTGAGAGCGCGGCCGACTCGTCAACGCGTTGAGAAGGTTGGCGGGAAGACGAGACGAAGGCGGCTGGACTCACCTTGCGCTTGAAGCACGGCTCGCAGACCCTGTGCGGGCGAGTCACGGTCGCAGTAGCCGGAGTAGGGCGCGTAGCTTGAGTATCCGGCTGCGCCATGGCGTCACATTCAGCGCGACGAGGTGAGGTGGAGAAAGTGAAAGAGGTGTTCGTGTCGCAAGCGGGTCACGGCTCCGCGCACACCCAAGGAACGTCCGAGGTGCTGGATGCAAGCGATTGCGAGACACGATCGAGGCGACTAGCGGGCTCACAAGCGGCAAGCGTGCATGATGGCGACCGGAACGTTTCCCCATGCGGGTCCGCCCTGCCTGCGGACCCGACGACCTTCTCAGGCCGCAGCCCACTCTGGTGGAAGCGGCCGGCGAAAGCTCGGCTGAGCGCGTAACAGTGCCAGGACATATGTGTACAACATTACAGGTTCGTGTGCTTCTGCAAGGCCTCGAGAGTGACCTCGAAAGCGACAAACTGGGAGCAAACGAGACGATGTCAGCTTCGAGAGAAGTCAGAGCCGGCGGCGGGACTCTACTTACCGTCGCAGCTGCTGCGGGGACGCTGCAGGGGGAACAACACAGGTCAGCCTTCGTCCGAAGATCCGTGAGGTCGCGCTCGCTACGTACGCCCTGAGCACTAGAAGCAGGCATTGGACGAAACTCGGTCAGTATTCAAGTCTTTCGCTTGATGACAAACTGGTAGGCCCACTCACGACTCGGTGTCAGACCCGCGATGAAGGCCTTCGCACCCTCCCGCCGGTAAATGTCGCGGAAAGTGTTGGCGATGTAGTTTGCGCCGCGCGGAGGCTGCTCGGCGTTCTGGATCCGTGACTTGACGACATCTGTCGGGGAGTGAGTCAGATACAGCTTGAGTGACTCTCAGCGGTGTGGGCATACCGAGCGGGTAGCTGCAGAGCGCTGTCGTCAGTGAAATCGAGCGGAAGAGGTCAAGCGCGAGCCTGCATCGCTCACCAGGACAACCAGTACCCGAGTCCTCCAATACCGCCGGCGGTCAGGGTAGCCCAGATGGGAAGGCTCTTCGTGCCAAGCTCCTTCTGCAGCTTGCGCTTCGAGAACTCGTAACCCGCGTAGAAGCCTGAAGGACGACAGGAACAACTCAGTAAGCGGGTTCGCGCGATCCGGCCTGGCCTGCCACGTGTTGCTCACCAGCGTAGGCGGGAATTTCGCGAACAAAGGTGATCTGACGGCCCATCTCGCGGTCAGCGCGTGCTCCGGCAAAAAAAGGCGCTGTGCGGCTCACCCAGTATCCTCGCATGATGCCGTTCTTCCATCCATACTTTCCATACATCTCGCCGACAATGTCTCGAAGCCGCTTCGGGTTCGGGCCGTACTGAGCCTGCAGCCGGACCTGCAGAAAATGCGGGAGGAAGGGTCAGTGATGCCAACCTGGCGGGATAGCCTTGCTCTCTGCCTCACTTTGAACATCTCGACGGGGCTCGCAAGCACTGCCTGGATTGCTCCCGCCATAGCGCCCGCGCCGGCAATCTGAGGAATCGACAATTGATCCGGGTAAGGCGAGATGAGGCGACGAGCAGTTGTGTTGGCGGCAAAGAGGAGCGAGTTGACCGCGGCGATACCGACCAAAGGAGGCGTTACGCCTGTAAGTGCAGCACGTCAGCGTGTCCGACTAGCATGGAGGAGCCGAGGCATCGCGCATACCTTTGTAGAACGCCAGGATCCCCTCGTTGCGGAACGTCTGCAGGGCAATGTCGAGCGTCCCCTTGTACTGTCCCGGCGCGGCGAGCTGGGCGCGCGTCTTGAGGACATCGAGTGGATTACCAGCAATGACTTGGCACATCCCGCCGGCCGATCCAGCGATCAGGGACGCCGCCGTCGAGACGGGTCGCGTCGCGGGCGGCGGCAGAGTCGGCAGTTCCTTTCCGTCCATCTTATTACGAGCTGTTGGAGACTGGGCGGATGTCTGTAGCTCTGGGGCAGTCCTTGAACGCGGTCTAAGGCGTTCAGCAGCTTGCCTTTTACCGCCCGCAGAGGTACGGCGGCTAATCCGGCGCTGTTGCCTTTTGGTCCGCGACTTTGGGCTCTTCTTGCTCTCTCGCTACCATATCGCAAATCAGAGGGATGTCACAAGGGTACTTTGATCCCATTATGCCACGCCTTGCTACCGTTGCTCCTCTTCTACTGCTCGAGAGCTGCTTCATCGGTCCGCGTGGTCGGCTCCGATCGATATCTCAATCAACGGCTCACCTTACTCGCCTGCACTTGCTCAGGATGACTCGTTGAGACTGCTGTTGGGGCTTTTGCTTGACACTCTGACGGTCGCGCATCGAGCTCGACCTGTTCGGCTCAAGTCCCCGCCATTGTTCGTCTTCGAGCGGAGTTCGCGCACTTCGGCTCATCTCGATTTCGCTCCCGACGCGTCACGCGCAGGCCCCAATCCGGGCTGGGAGATCCTTGCGAGACTTTCGCGGCACATTCTGCGGTATGCACGACTATTTTGCTGCGGTCGCTACACTGTGGCGCGTCCGGACATTTGGTTCGACGTCAAAGGGTGGTCGTTCATTCTGGCTTCCGTCTCGGGCAATCGAAGAGAAGAGCTGTAAACTCTCGACAGGTGACTGTGCAGAATACGTCATGCGCCACGACAGCTGCGACTGCCGCCTGTGGAATCCTGCGAGGAGCATGATCGAGCAAGGTGCAGGAACCGATCGTGGCTTTCACCGAGTGCCCGCCCCTTGGACGTTTCGCCGTCCGTGACATGCGTCAGACCGTCGCTGTCGGTGTCATCAAGAAGGTCGAGAAGGTGAGCTGCTCTCCTTCGATCCAGACTTTTCAACCTCGGACCGATACTGACTCTCCTCCCTCTCCTCTTAGACCGACGGCAAGGGCGGCAAGGTCACTAAGGCCGCTGAGAAGGCCGGTGCCACGAAGAAGTAAACGCACCGAATCGATGTCTAGCTTTTTCTCACTCTGCATTTGCTTTGTTCCGAAAACTTTCGGATGGTCGACTGGGAGAGAGTCGTGCGAAGAGCTATTCCTGGTGTTCGAGAAAGCTACGCCTCCTGTGTGACCTCTGTTGACAGCGGTGCGGCCCTGGCTACCGCCGGAAAGGCTTGTCTACTGATCGGGTTCGCGAGCGCGAGGAGGAGGTCGGAGGGCTGAGCAGGACCTTCGGCTTGGCCTCCTTCGCTTCCTCGCCCTTCGGTTCGTCTTCGCTGAGCCCTTGTAAACTGGTTGTGTCGCACTCGAGCTTGCGGATCGGTGCGCGACGGGATCCTGCTTGGTGGTCCTCCCCTCTCTTGCCCTCGACTGGCTCGGATCCACCGGACTGCTTCTCCTTGATCAGGTCCTCGCCTTTCCTGCGGGATCAAATGAGACCAATGCAGACGTGTTAGCTCTTCCATTGACAAGGCTGTTGTGGGCACTAAGAGACCGAGAAGTGCGCTCATCCGCAGTGAGCAACTCACTTTTTTCGACCGTTGGCGTCACGATTGTGCTCCTTGCACTTGCGATCGAGTTCGAGCCGGAAGGCCTTGCGGAGGCGTTCACGTTCTTTCGGACCGGCCGTCGCGTATTTGAGCATGAACGGGCGCAGTACCGGTGTCGATTCCCACCGGCGGAGGAAGGAAGGGTTGCCGCGATTTTCCACGGTACTGTTGAAGCGAGAGTTGCGGCCCATTTTCGGTCGACTCTAGCCGCGTCGATGGCAGTGCGGTATTCTCGAAAGGAAGGAGGATGACGTGAGGATGCGAAGGCAACAGCGAGAGAGGCAAGGGAAGGATGCCTCGTGCGAGCAAGCGTCACCTCGGAGTTCCGCGGGCTCGCAGGCTCGTGCGGTCGATCAAGAACCGGAAGCTGCCGAAGAGGTCCGAGCGAAGTGGAGGACTCGGCGACATCGCCTGAAAACGCCTCCTGTCTTGTCCGGCAGAACAGACTGGAAGGAGTTAGATCAGGAGCATCGAGGCTATCCGCAAGCGCGCGCATGATTCGCGATCGGGCGCCTTTCTAGGATTCCAGCGTATAAGGCGGTGCGCAGAACTGCGATCGCTGCGGGGCGCACAGACCTGGCGAGCGCTCGAGCCAAATCGCAATGTGCGTCATTCGGTGGAGGCGAGCTCGATTTTCGAGCGGGGCGAGAGAACTGAAAGGAAAGATAGCAGTAAAGCAGAGTCGGTGCAGCGAGGTCGAGTCCGTGCTGCCCCCGCTTCGAGCGAGTCGTGACCCGGAGCAGTGGCGCAAGGGGAACAGGGGCGACCGATCTCAGCCACACGCTGTGGAACAGCACGGCCGATACGCAATGTGCGAGCTTGTCCGAGTCTCTGTGCAATCTGTGGCGTGCCGAGAAAGCGTCATTACGGTCGTGAGAAATGGCGAAAGGGCGCTCTGCCTCGCAGATTCGCCGCGCATCGAAGCTTTTCCCGGATGGTCCACCGCCAGACGAGCCGCCTGGTCTCTTCAGCCGTAGCGATACTTAACCTCATAATTCATCAGACCTTGTAGCTCTACGTACATTGTCGAAAGGAGGGCTCACAAGCCCGATCCTCTCTTTTACGCCTGGATGTCGCTGATGACGACCTTCTTCGCGCTGACGCCCTTCTTCTGGACGTTGAGGCCCTCCTGGACCTTTCCGAGGCCCTTGCCAACGACGAGAGGGTCCGGCTTGGCCTTGAGCGAGCCGTTCGCGAGGCCGCGCGGGACAAAGTCGAGGTAGACTGACTTCGCCACTTTGGCGTCGTCCTTGGACAGGACGTCGATCGCAAACACTGCCGAGGGCGACACGTCAGTGCTGTGAGTTCGATAAGGCCGGGAGAACCGCTTCCGAGACGTACCTCCGCCGGCCTTGACACCACCCTCGAGTTTCTCGGGCGGGGGCAGCGTCGTCGCAACGTACAGCTTGCCCTTGCCGCCGAACGCCTTGCTCGCAATCTCGGCGCAGCGCTCGACCGTCGACTTTTCCGAAATCGCGTCGTAGACGCCAGCAAACTCGGATCCGGCCGACTCGATCGCCTTGACGGCCTCCTGGACGGCCGAGTCGGACTTGTAGTCGATCGCGGCGGCGGCACCGAGCGATTTGACCAAGTCAAAGTTGGCCGGCGAGCAGGTCGTAACGACTGCGACACCTGAAGCGGCAGCGAGCTGGATCGCCGCCGAGCCGACCGACGACGAACCGCCGTAGACGAGGATCACCTTGCCCTTACCAGCCGGGTTCGGCGAGTCGGCGCTCGGGAGCGGCAGGTCGAGGTGGTTCGACTGGTACAAGCCCGTCGCGGCGGTCGAAAGAGCGAGCGGGAGGACCGTCGCCTCGTCGAACGAGACCGAGTCCGGGATCGGCGACGTGAGGAGCGCGTCAAGGACCGAGAGTTTCTGGAAGCCAGAGTGCTTCGGCTCGCCGGTGGCCAGCGACTTGCAGTGGCTGGCGAGAAAAGATATTTCGTCATCAGTATGCGCATAGCCGAGCAAATCTGCCTCGACGAAACGTACCCAAGGACGCGGTCTCCCTTCTTAACGTTGGTCACGCCCTCGCCGACTTCGAGAACTTCGCCGGCGACGTCAGTGCCGAGGATGAACGGGTACGACTTGACGAAAAAGTCGTAGTCCTGGATCTGTCGGACACGGGCGAGACAAGCCGTCAGTTCAGTCACGCTGCGAAAAGTGGGGAAAGCGCTCTAGGCGTTTCGAGCGCACCTTCCAATCGACAGGCTGAACCGAGACCGAATGAACCTGCACTCATACACGTACGTCAGCGCTCGAGAATCCGATCCGAGCCAGGGAAACGAGCGGGCCGCACCTTGACGAGGACTTCGCCCTTTTCTGCGGTCCACGCGGGCGCTTCGGCGACTTCGAGTTGGGCCTTTGCCTTTTGGATCCACGCGGCAGAATTTTGCGACATTCGTGTGATAGCTCTCTTGGTCTGTTTCGAGGTCAAGAGTGGAGAAGAGAGGAGCGCTCGAGAAGGAACCTCGTAGATCCAACAAGAGTGAGAACCGCCGATCGTGTCGTGCTGTCATCATCTCATCGGCGACTTGTCCGAAAACTCCGTCTGCAGAGCCTGGCCGATCTCGGACACGACACGTACGCCGAGGAGCCTTCTCGCCGTCGTCGAGCGCCCGAGCTCACTTCTGTTGGCTCAGGCAGGGCAAGCATATGCGCAGTCATTCCAAGTTCGAGTCGAGATTATTGCGAAAGAACAAGAGGCGTCTGTAAAGACGACGCCGGTCTATTAAAAGGTCTACGACGAGCCAGCTAATCATACAACCAAAGCTTGGGAAAGAGAACCAAGAGAAGAAAAACGTCGAAGAGGACGCCCTATGCGCCGCCACCCATCATCTGCTTGCCTTTGACGCTCAAGTTCCGGATCATGAGGGCCGAAAGCGAGGTCAAACCGCCTGCAACGAGGAGATGCGTCTCGAATCAGCTCCGCCCACTCCCGAAACAGAAGGGGTACAGACACGCACCGGCGGGAACTGCAATAATAAAGACGTCGCGGAGGGCGAGCACGTAAGAGTGGACGACGCCCGCTTGCAAGTCCTTCGGCAGCAACGGAATGGCCTGTCCCGCACGCCCCCGTCAGTCTTCTTCTGAACTCGTGCCGAACACCAACTGGTCACGCACCTGGACCGAATTCCGGACGAGCTCGTAGGGAGCGTCCGGCGCAAACTCGCGGAGAGAGGTGCCGAGCTTGGTGCCAAACACGGAGGAAGCGATCGCGATGCCGATCGTACCGCCCACTGCGAGTCGAGACGGCGTCAGATTCATCGGACGGTCGAGAAAGAGCTCGCGAGACACGACGTACCCAGCTGAGAGAACGAGACCTGCATAGAAGCAAGACGTCAGCACGGTCTCGGGCCGAAAAGGACGGGCTACACCTACGAGAGCGGTCTTCTGCGGGATCTTTTCCTCGTCGTCACAGTCTGCTTGGACCTGTCATTTTTGCGGAAGTGTCAGCATCAAGCCGGTGTGTGACAATTAGGCCAGGCACGAACGGCGATGATCGGGTTCTGCAGCACAAAGCCAAGGCCCATCGAGAGGATCTGCACAAAGCCTCGGAGTCGCTGTTAGAAGCTTGACGTGGCCGCGAACAAAGCAAAAGACTCACGATCTGATAACCGATGAGGCGAGACATGGGCGTAAACTCGTTCACCGTGTACAGCAAGCCGCCGCCGATGCAGCAGAAGAGCGGTCCGCCGACCAAGAATGGCCAGTAGTATCCCCAGTAGGAGATAATACCGCCTGCTAAGGCGGAACAGACAACCACGCCGAGCATAAAGGGCTGGAAGGGATGCTCAGAAATTAGCTCTTCGCATCCTGAGGAACGGAGCATGCGCGTCCGGGAAACCCACCAAGATGTCGATACCGCTCTTTCTGCGAACGGCCAAAGTTATCAGTGAGGGCGCGTCCGCGCGACATGGAGAAGAGACACTTACTGCGCGCTATGGAACTTGGTCGCCTCGCTGCAAGTAGCACACGTCGGTCAGCTCCTCTTCCGCCTCTTCCAAAAGATGCGGAAGAACGGACAAGAACGTCGGCAGGTAGTAGGTGCCGGTCAACATGATAAACATGGCGAAGAAGGCCACGAGCGAAGCGCCCGCCTGCGTTGTAAAGGTTAGAATTAATGATCGAGCTCGCCGTATTCCTGCTCCGCGATCATCCAATTGCTCACCTGAGTCCTGTCGAGGAAGTAACCGAGGGGAAGGATGCGCGACGGTCCCGCCATCTTCCACTCCCAGAAGACGATGATCGGGATGAGGACGGCGAAGACGACGAGGGCAGCAACGACCGGCGCGCTGTGCCACGAGTACTTGACACCACCCCACTGGAGCGCGAGCACCAAGCACGCGATGCAGCCAATCATGAGAGCTGTGCCAATGTAGTCGAGCGCGAAGAGGCGGAACGCAAACGAAGTGCGAGGCGGCAACCAACGACCCATCGTCCAACGCTTGAACTTGCGCTCAGTATACAAGGCGACATCCTCGCGCATAGGCGGAGGAGGTTGAGGTCCGAGCTGCGAGGTAACGTTATCAGCTTTTCAGGCGGCCTCTGCGCTGTCGACCGGTGGAGCACTTACGATGAAGACGATGGCCAAGACCGTGATAGCACCGACCGGCCTGAAAAGCGCGTGTGCAGAATATCAGCTCGTGTCACACGATCGTACACGATCTAGAACTAGAGCCGGTACAGGACGGCAAGCCTGACGAGAACTCACAAGTTGATGTAGAAGCACTAATGCGATGTGCGAGAGTCAGTAGGACGCCACTACTCGTCGTACGTGCAGAGTAGCACTCACCCATCGCCAGCTAACTCGGTCCGTAAATACACCTCCAAGGAGAGGCCCTGAAGGGGAAGAGGCATGTCAGCATCCGTCGAAAGGCGAGGATGCCGTCCGGACGGCGTCTACACATCGGCTCGGGCACGTACCGATGACGGAAGAAACTGTCGAGGCGGATCAGGTCAGTCAGTTTCGCATTCTATTCGTTGAAGGCCGTTCCGCAGTGTCAGCTCACCTCCGAAGACAGCGCCGAAGAGTCCGAGCAGTTTGGGTCTGTCCTCGAGCCGAGTCACTTCCGCGACTATCGGGAACAGCAAGTGTCAGGACGGTGACAACACAGGGCTCGGGACGGTCTACGTACTGATGCTGAGGACGGACACGAAAATCCCTGCGGCGCCACAGCCAGCGAAGGCGCGAGCAAAGATGAGCATCTCGACGTTGCTACAGGTCGGCGGACAGGTCAGCGGATCGGCACAGAGCTCGGTGTGAGTAATGACGCACACGGCGGTTGCGCAGAGAAGCGAGCCGATCTCAAAGACCGTAATAGCGAAGATGTAGGTCCATTTCCGGTCGAAGAGCGTCAGGACCTGACCATACAGCAGGAGGATGGCTGTCTGCGTCAAGAAGTATCTGGGGAGGCCGAGAGATCTGTCAATACCGCGCTGAAAGGAGCAGTCTCGTCTCTCCAAGAGCTCACCCCGACGCGATCCAAGCCTGATGGCGCGGAGCAGAGACTCGTCAGCAGCGGCACATTCGAGCAAGAAGGCTTGGGCAAGACGTGCAATCTGGTCCAGAGCCTGGAACTTTGAGGCGATGACGGGCAATGCGGGTGCCTGCGAACCGAGATGCGGTCTCGAGTGAGCTACACCGCAGAGCGACACTCAAGAAAAGCTCTGAGCGACGCACTAGAATAGTCTGATCGAGCGCGATCAGGAGAACCGAGAGGAGCATGCCGATGAATACGAGGGCCAGCTTGCCTGTCCCGGATCGCTCAGGATCAGCTCGAGCATTTCAGTCGGGGCGCATTCGATACAGCACACTTACTGCCGGTCAAGTACTTGGCTTCGCGCGCGATCTGCTCGGGCGTCTTGTCTGACGCGGGCGCATCCTCAACCTCGACCGACTTCTTCGGCTCCAAGTCGCTCCCTTCGGATGTCACGCGGTCGATCCCCGGAGCAGCCGTAGTAGACGAAGCATAGCTCTTTGGCGTGTCGATCGGGTCCTGATGAGCGTTCAAGCGGGCGAGCGGGACCTGCTGGTCGAGCGAGATCGTCGTATTGTTGCTGGAAGAAGCGGCCATTCCGACGGAACAACGAGCGGGGATTCGGGTTTTGCTCTACAAAGGAGGATAAGCAGCGAGAGATCTCAGCAGGGCAGCTTGCGCACACGGCCGTACGATGACGGGGTCGGGCGAGCGAGCTGCGTAAGCGCGTGCCGGGACGTCCGCCGGCGTAAAGCCAATTTGTTCCTCGACGCCGATGGCCGCTGGCGAAAAAGAACAAAAGGAACCGAAAAAGTGATCGAACGAGGGGCTTCGTAAGCGGTGGGGCTGCCGAATGGCAAGACTTTTCCCGCTTCGGCACCGGCTCTCGAGCTGAGTCGCGCCATTCGGGGCAGTTCCTCGGTCGTGCTCAGTCCCATGTTCAGGCAGAGGGTGTAAGCCGACGTCGCGGACTCCACGTAGATGCCGAGACAACTTAGAAAATCCAGCTGCCCTCGTCGGCTGTGGTGCAGAATCTAGATTCCACGTTGCTGCTTCTACTGACAGCTTTTCAGATATGATCATCAAGGAGTGGCGAATATGGTGGCAGAAGGTGCCAGAGAGGAGGAGAAAAGGCGGGAGTTGCGGGTTGCGAAGTGCGATACGAGTACACGGCCAACGAAGGCATGCGATGCGAGTGAGTGGGCGGCGAGAGATGCGGTACGACGTCTATGCCTTGTTCTTGCGAGCCTTCCGGGAAGACGGACCTTGGATAAAGTTGACGAGCTCGTCCACACTGAGGTCGGCCTGACGAAACGCAGTGATCGTCAGTGTCAAGTACTCGAGCTCGAGATGGCTTGAAGCTGCGTACCTTTTCGCCGTGCGTGCGCTGCGGAGCAGCTGTAGCAGCAGAGGCGGGCGCAGCCGATCCGTTCGCCGCGCGCTTACCAAGCGCGACGCGAGACAAGCCGTTCGAGCGAGATGGCGCAGCGCCGTTTTGCGAGACACGCGCTTGAAGACGAGCTTCGCGGGCAGCCTGCTCCTGCGCGTCGCGCGCGAACGTCTGCTCCACGAGGCTGATGAACTGCGACGCCTCGCGAACCTCTTGAGACTCTTCCCCAAGGTGCTTGGCCAAGATGTCGCGAGCGAGCTGAATGTGCTTGTGCGCCGCGTTGATGTCCTGCAGCATGACATGGGTCTGACCGAGGACGTGCTCGGCTTGGCCGACAGCAACCGAGTCGGGGCCGTAGACTAGCTCGGCCAACCTGCGAGCCTCCTCCTGCAGAGGCAGCGCGGCGGCGACGCCATCGCGAGACTGCACCATGACGGCAGCATTGGTCTAAGGTCGCATTTCGGCAAGTCAGCGCGATGTTGCGTACGGAAGGCACGTCTAGTAGGCTCACAAGGAGGGTGACGAGTTGCGGGTGCTTCGGACCATATGTTGCCACGTAGAGGTTCATAGCGTGCCGAGTCAGCTGCAAAGCGACCGAGACGTTGCCGGCTTGCTGCTCGAGCAGCCCAAGATCGGCGTATTGCGTAATGGCGTCGGCAGAGTCGATACCGTAGGTGCGCTCAGAGATAACGATCGACTGGCGCACGAGACGGACGGCTTGATTCATGTACGCCTCGACGTCTGCGCGGGCAGCTTCCGGCTCGGGGAGGAGCATGTTGGAAACCTGCTGTTCGTACTTAGCGCGGTCGGCTTCGGGCAGCTCGCGGAGCGCCTGTTCTGCCGCCTCGTGGGTACGGAGGGTCTTGAGGATGCGCTGAGCGATGTTGTGCCACATGATACCAAGCGCGTGGTACTTCTCCGCCGCCTCCGGGTGAACAGCGCCGAAGATCTGTTCGCAGAGGTGCAGCGCATCGTTCACGAGGGCCTCGCCAACCTCGGCTTGGTTCTCGTGAATCGCCCGCTGACCCTGGTAGAACATGTCTTCGACAAGAGCGCTGCGGTGCTGCGTTGCCTTGATTACCGGCGCGACGTTGACCACATCGATCGCCTCGAAAGTGGACGGCTCGCCGCACGGCTGGACGGCCTCGGCCTGAGCAGTCTTCGCCTTCTTGCCCTTCTTGCTCTTCTTCGCCAACGACGAGGCCGCAGGCTCAACATCGGAGGAGTGAGCGGAGCCATTAGCCTGCGGTCGGGACTGCGGCACTTCGGCGGCGGAAGCATCGGTGTCGGAGCGCACGCCGAAGTCGTACTTCCGAGCGGCGAGCTGGACACCAGTCCGGAGCGAAAGCTCGCGAAGCACCTTCTTCTTGATCATCGAATCGGCGAACCAGCTGTTCGGAAGGCTGAAGCGGAAGCGAGCAGCGACCTCGCGCCGGATGTCGGCGCGGATACTCGTTGGCGTGACAGATGTCCACTTTCGCGAGACGTCTGACGGGAGATCGGCCGTCTCGGGGACCGGCGCTGCGTTGAAATCGCTGCCAAGCAGGCAGTTGAGCAGGTGCGAGACGATGCCAGCGGCGTCGTAAGGACCGGCATTACGGAGGTGGTGGTTGACAATGTGCTTGCTGGCTCGGATGACCATCTCGTGGACGAGGTTCTCGCGGAGGAGGTTCAAGACGAAAACCGTCTCCTCCTTGCTGATCGCCTTCGGGCCCTCGAGCTTCTCGCCGTCACTGTCGATGAGCGCGACGAGTTGACCGAGGTATCGCATGTTGATGCCCTTGCGGTGCAGCGTTCGCGAGATAAGGAACCCGTCCGTGGACAGGAGGGGGCTTGCCACGGCTTCAAGGAGGAAGTCACGGAGGACGACCTCGCGGAGGTACTGACTCGCAAGGCGGACGTTTTTCGACGATTCGGCCTCGGCATCGTAGACGACGAAGTTTTCTCCTGATTCAGCCTGTTTGCGCTCGAGGAATGCGTCCGGGTTGAAATCGAGCTCGAAGTCATCGGCGTTGATTACCGAAGTTGTCGGCTCTGCGGGCTTGCTGGTCGCGTCCGCCTGTTCCGAGGTCGACGCATCGGTCGAAGCAGCATCCTTCAATTCGGCCTCAACGGACTGCTGCTCCTTCGCGACCTTCTCGCGGGTCTCTTGGACGCGTTCCTTGAGCCAAGCGTCGAGCTTCGACTCGCGGTACGCATCGAGCAGCTCCGGTCGGAGGAGCACGAGCCGGTGAGGGTAAGCCTCGCCGTGGCTCTCCTCGCCGAGGTCCTTCTCGAGGAACTCGACGTCGACACACTGCATGCGGACTGCGGGAAGCGCGAAGGGAGATCAGCTGAGGATAGAGCGGGCGATCGCACGAGTGACAGGAGTAGCTTACAGCAATCGATGAAGTAGGACCGGCCGTCCGGAGCGGCGATGCCGTGCATGTCACTCGAGGTGTACAGCTGCGTCGTCTTGCCGTCCAAAGTCTTGACCGAGTGCTCGGCGAAGCGCATCTGCTTTGCGACCTGCTTTGCCAACTTCTCATGGAAGTAGGCCGAGGCGCGAACCTTCTCCTCAGGCTTCTCCGGGCTAGCGGCGCCATACACGATGCGGAAACCGGCGGTCGGAGGGTAGTCATCTTTGTTGGGAGTCTCCGCGGACGGGAACGGCTTGTCGGCATCCTTCGCAGCCTGCGCGGCTCCCTGCGCCTTGTCATCGCCGGCCGGGTACACCTCGAGAGCGCCTTCCGACGCCAACGCAACCTCGGCTTCGCCATCCCGGGCGGTCTTGAAGAGACCAGGAATGAGACTCTGCACGATCCACCGCTGACCGAGGTAGTCGACGAGAACGGTCTGCATCATGCTGAGCCCCTCGATGTCGAGGCGCTCGAGGAGTTCGACACCGCGGAGGTCCTTGCCAGCCGCGTACCGACTCGCCTCATCACCGCCCGTCTGGATGTACATCCCCGCAGCGTCCTCAGCCTTCGTGTAGAGAAGGTTGTTGTGGATGTACGTGTGCGCGGCGGACGGCTCGTTCGGGTTGAGAGGCGGTACATCGCCACGAGCGATGGCCATCGCACCGCGCGTCGCTGCGGCGACAAAGTCGGCCTGGGTCCGGCAGATCAACCGCTCGCGAAGAAGTCGGTCGTTGACCGTCGCGCGCGGCAAATCGTAGAACTGGCCAAACTCGTCGTTCCAGTCGCGAGCGGCAGGCAGCTGCTCTGCCGTCGTCGACGACGTGAGCAGGTAAGCGGCCTGAGTGCGGAACGGGTCGGCGACGTGTGTCGGCGGCTTGACGAGGTAGGGCGCTGGCGGCTGAGTGTGCGTGATGGCGAGCGATGCAACGAGCTCTGACTGGGTCAAGTCGGCCCGAGCCGAGCGAGCGATAAGCGGCGTGAGGTTTTTGCTGAAGGAAGACGAGATGTCGGCGAGGAGCTCGAAAAGCGAGTGGTAGGCGCCAGTCCGAACATTCTTCGGCAAGACGGCGCGCGGCGACGGGTCAAAGGTCGTGTTCGTGATCTTCGAGATCCAGAACCCGTTGGTCGCGCCCGTGATCGTGAACTGTTCGCTCTCGAGCGTCTGGACGGTGATGTAGATCAACTCGCCGCGCATTCGGCGGGGGTGAGGGGGCGGACTCCACGGCGACACGCCGAGCGACTTGATGCACAATTGCGAAGGACCAGCCGGCGATGCGTTGGCGATCTGGTTCGCGAGGACTTCCTTCTCGAGGTCCTCGACTTTGAAGCCGGTAAAGGCGTGCGGGCCCGCAGGTACAGGCGAAGCTTCCGAGGGGTTGGCCTCCTCGACTGGTTCCTGAGCCTTCTTGGCCGCCTTGCCCTTCTTGCCCTTTCCGTTCAACGCTACGGACCGATGCAATCAGCATACAGGTCATGTACTGGCAGGCGGCGTGAGACGACCTACTCTTCTCCTCGCTTGCCTCCTCTGCAGCCGACGGGGCGGCGGCAGGCTTGGCAGTCTCGGCGACCGCTGAGACCGATGCATACAGGGTCGAACCAGCGCCAAGCGCGAACGAGGTCGGGTCGTAGGTCGACTGAGTCGAGGCGAAGGGAGGCAAAGTCGAGAACAGGACGTCGCGAAGCTTGAGAAGGTGCGCGTGCATGGTGGCGGACGAGAACGGGGCTGTCGTCGGCACATGGTCAGGGCCAGCGTATCAACAGTAACGGGCACAGGTGACTCACTAAGGACCACCTTGAGGCCACGCTTCTTGCCTTCCCACTGGCTAGCATCGCCGCCAAAGACCGCCGTCAAGTCGGAAAAGTCGCCGAGAACGCCGTGCTCGTTCAGGGTCCACGACTCGGCGTCAACCTCGCCCGGTCCGAGAGTCTTGCGCGGAGGCGGAGACAACTTCTGCCATTCGCCGTACTGCTTCTCGGCGGTGCCGTCCGGCTTGCCGTCTTTGTTGGCGATCTCGTCGGCGTAGCAAGGTGCGAGGGAAAAGGCGCCGAGCCAGAACCCTTCCGGAGCGTCGGTGAGGACGGCACGCAAGTCATGGACGGCGTCGGTCAACGCGACGGGGAGAGGCAACTCAATGAACCCGTCCGAAGTCGTCTTGGCTTGCGAGGTGCCGACATCGACGAACGACTGGGTCGGGATGAGCAACGTCACTTCGACCGCGGCGGCCATCGCGGCGTCCTCTGCACACGACAACAGCACGCGAGTAGTAAGATCGGAGGCGGGTCGTCGTGTAAGATTGGCCGAGGGACGCGGGCGGACGACGGGATCGACGGAGGACCGGAAGAGAGAAAAAGTCGGCGATCATAGACGGGTCAGGACAGATCGAGCGTCAGCGTTCAATGTCGCTACCCTGCGAGCACATCTTTACGCCGTGTAAAGCCCGGACTGACCGGCAATGTCTTGCTCGAGTTGACCGTCGACTTGTGCCGCAACTTCGGGATCGGTCGGCTGGGCCATGGCTTATAAGCGGTACTAGACAAGCTCGGCGAGGGAGCAGAGCTTGACGAGTATCCTGACAAAGCAAGTAGAGTCGCTTCGAGACGATATGCCGACGTTACAGCGTCCGAGGGCTTGTTCGTTCGCTCGGACGAGTCCGGCCGCCCGTCGCGAAGAAAAAAATCCGAACGGGCCAAGAAAAACTTTCTACAGGGACGAACAGCTTGACATCTGCCGGGACGCCCGACCTCTCGAGCGCAGTAAACGATCGCTCGAAAGCAGGAGCTGTCATGAATGTCCCATGAAGACCCGATGCGATGCAGGGGAAAAGTCGTTTTGCAAGAAGCGCAGCCGACTCGCTGACGGTGCAGCCAAGAGTCAACGCGGTCCAGCACAGCTCTATTGTCCCGCGGCTGGCGTGGCCTTCAAGCGCGCAGCGGCAGCTCGACTGCAACACGCCTTGACGAAGTCCGGCAGCTCATCATACATCGATCTGAAGGGTGGCGCCGCGGCCGGCGCGGGCGCGGGAGTCGACTCTTGCGAGGTCGAAGTCGCCCGGCTTCTCGCAGCCGCCGCAGTCGGAGTTCGTCCTTGAGCCGGAGCACGCGCCGTGGCGGGTGCTGCTCGACTGCTTCCTTTGTTGCCGCCGCCGCCGCCGCCGCCGGACGCCGAACGGGAGGCCTTCGGAGTTTCGATGCCGTTCACGTGCAAGCTTGGGCTGCGTTCGGCCCGAGATTCCCGCTCCTCGCGCTCGTCTTCGAGCTCCTCCTCGCGGTCGATCATAAAGTCCTCGACGTCGATGAGTTTCGCTGGATCGCAAATCCGAGCCCGGTTCGCGAGCCGGAAAGCAACCGTCGTGTCGTGCTGCTCTAGTCTCGCCGAAAGCGACTCGACAAGGACCCCGACCCGGTCAATTCTTCGATCCTGCAGAGATTGTTTCGCATTAGCGACTAGCGCAGGTAGCAGACGCAACGAGTCGGATCCTTACTAGGACGGCTTTTTCGACGGCAAAGTCTGCCTCACGGATCTTCTGCCAGCCGGTATGCCGATCACAGCGTTTCTTCGTCTCGAGGCACACCCCATCGAGATCCCCGAGCGCGAGCTCGAGCAAGCGTGAGTCGTCGCCGTCTCGCTGCGCGGCGAGCATCGCCTGAACGCCTGGCGAGTCAACTGTCGCCTGCCAGTCCTTGTTGTCAAAGACGAGCCGGACGTCAAAGCCGCACTGGGCGTCCGGAAGACTCGTCGCGGCGACGGGACCCTTCTTCTTCGAAGCGCCGGACCGCTTGCCGCGGTTCTTGCGGCCGCCCCCGCCGCCACCGCCGCCAGCGTTCTTAACGTTCTGCCCCGCGGCCTCTTCGAGGTCGATACCGGCACTCGCCATCTCGTCGGCAGTCGCTTGACAAAGGGCCTCCCATCGTCGAATAGCGATGCGCAGGTACGCCAACCGGTACTCGACGAGGCGAACGGCAGCCTCGAGTCCGGCACGGCGGTGGTTCGATTCGGCGAGCCTCGACTCGATCCGGCTGCGCAAGCGAGCGTCGGCGGCATCTTGTCGAGCAAAACTCTTGGCTTGACGCGATGCCGGTTCCATATCGCTGCCGACCTCGACGACCTCGCCTTCCCGCCGCGTCGCCGCTTTGACCTTGTCCCAGAACATGGCTGGCGCGACTTCTGCATCGACCTCGTAGAGTGATAGTCGAGCCGCCGCAACTGAGATACCGCAGTAATCTGAGCAGTACTTGGAGAGCGGCGCCGCCGGATGTTGACAAGTCGGTCGCTTGCAGCGGCTCTTCCATGTCGTCTTTTCGAGCGAGTCTGCGCAGAAACGGTCAACCGCGAACGGAATATGCGGACCGGGATGTACCAGACGTACTGGAAGCGCATTTCGGGCAGATGAACAGGTCGACAAGTTCGACCGACTCCTCCGGGATTTGTACGCAGTCGAGGTGGTACCATTCTTCGCAGCTGTTTGGATCGCAGAGAAGTCAGCGTCTCGTTGTGCCTCGAGATCTAGAGTGTACGCGAGCCCTACCGGTCGCAAGCAATCATGATCCGCTACAAATGTGGACGGCATCAGCACAGGAGACCATGTGCGTGCGACGAGGCCCGGGAAGAGCTCACCTCGGGATTGTACAGCGTGTGGCAGATGCAATACAGCCGGTCGTCCTCTTCCTCTTCAGGTCCTCCGCCCTTACTCTTGGCTGCGCGTAAACGCCGCTCACGAGCAGCAGCGGCCTGCGCCTTCCGCTTCTCTTCCCGCCGTTTCGCATCCTCGCCATCTTCGTCGCTGGAAGAGCTGTCGTCCTGACCAGGACCAAATCGAGATCGGCGTGGAGGTACGTATGTCTCGAAGGCGGCAGGAAGACGAGGCCGAGATACAGAAGGGTCGAGGCGAGGGTGGTGGTAATCGCTAGGGGCGATGTCGGGCAGGAACGAGTAATCGGGCGCTTCGGGCGCGGCGGGAGGTTCTTCCTCGACGACTGCCGATGGTGCTGGTGAAGATCCGGGGACGACCTCGTTGGCAAGGCTCGACGGGCCGGGGGAAGGGGCGGGTGAACCGGCTGCGGAAGATGCAAGCTGCGCCGAGCGCGACTTGCCCTTCGCTTGCGAATTTTTGGCTCGCAGTTTTGGTGCCGGGGAAGCTCTCGCTTGTGCCTGCCACGAGCGCCAAAGTCAGCACCTGTCGCCGGGCTGAGTTGACTACTACTGCGAACTCACCTTGAGCGCGTTGACTGCTACGACTTCATTCCCGGCGCCCATGATATCCACCTCGACTTCGTCCTCCTGTTTGACCGCATTGGACGTCGACCCTTGCGCGTATAGACTCCTTGCGCCCTCATCGTCCAAGTCAGCAATGACTCCGTTCGCATCTGACTCCAGCATTGGCGGCGGCGGCGGCTGCATCAACGCCGCCGGATTGACGAGCATCTGCGGCTGCACGCCGAGGAGTCTCGGATCAAAGCCGCCGTACGGGTTAAAGTGATGCGCTTGCTGCTGCAATGGCGGCGGCATGAAGTGTTGGTAATGCTGAGCCGAAGGGTGGAGCTGGAACGCATTCGGCGGCGCAACGTTATACGGACCGGCCGAGGGTAGCGGTCCAGGGTGTGAGAAGACTGGCGTCATGGCCCTCGAGTCTGGAGAGTCGAGGAAGGCGAACGACATGCGCGACGACGAAGCGACCGGATCAGCAGCAGCAGCCGACGATTCGCCGTTCGCCTGCCCCTGCGCGGGTTGGCCGGTCCCTGTCGGATTCAGCATGCTCGAAAAGTTCATGGCAGCCGCCGCCGAAGGCGGATCAATGCGCGTTCGACGGTACGTGAGGGGATGTTGGTCGACGAAGCCAGGCAAGACTCGGGACTCCAACACGCGACTTTCGCCTCTCTCTCTCGACTGCTTACAGACTCAAACAAGCGTATGCAAGACGCTCTCGGGTAGACTCTCCGTTTACAATATTAGCAAGAACAGGGAAAAGCAAGATGCGATCCAGGTGGGCGAGTCCGAGCTACACACAGCGCTGCGATTCCTCCCGGTTCTCCCGCCAGACTGCAGTGTCGACCATAGCGATCTGTAAAGATGAATGTCCGACGAGACATTGCGACCCTCCCACGCACACAGGCATACGCCGTAGCGACGCCCGGGCTGTTGGTAGCGCCGCACCCAAGTCCCCCCGTATCCTGTTCTCCGACCCGTCAAGACGGCGTGGCAGGGCGTCATGGACAGGACGCGGGTCGGGCACCAAGTGCGTAAACACCTGTGGCCCGACGAGGTCCCGTCTACAAGGCCACGTGCTTTTTGTAGGGGCCGTGGTAATTGCGTTAAGGAGGAAAAGAGCAACGCGCACGCGCGCGCAAAGACTTTCCCGCCGGCGACAGATTTGTTCTCAGGGGCGCACGGCACCTCGGTGACGTGGCGCCTTCGCACCCTGGCTCGTTGCGATTGCTGGCTCCTCGCGCCTCGCACTCTCCCTCGTCAGATAACGGCACTTTCCAGGCATGTGCGAGGGCAGAGAGCTCGCGGACCCTTGTGGTGAGACGTCGACTTAGTCGAAGCTTGTAAGGGCTCCCGCATACGTCTCTGCGATCCCGCTCTCGCGCTCGAGTGCAGTCGCTACGGCATTTAAAACGTTACGAGGACATGCTGAAGCATCTCATAGAGTGCAAGGCAATGTTAGGCCGAGGTCGAGAAGCGTCAGGAGCCTCGTCAGGCGCCCGAATTTTCTCGTCGAATCACTTCGGCAACCTCCATCAGGTTTCGGACCGTATCGACTGCAGCTGGACCAGCTTGCTCGTCTTCGTAGCTCGCTCGCGCATGTTCGCCGTGCGTCGCTGCCCGTCGCAGGAGGAGCGTTCGGAATCCAGCCAGTCGTGGCGTCTCGTAATCCCTGCCACAGTTCGCGAGCGCTGGGGTCAGCGCGAGTCTTGACATACGGGCAAGACACACCTCCGGATAGAAAGAGAGAGAACCCACGAGATGAGCTCATCCCCGACGACTAGCACTTCGTGTGGTGACAAATCGGGCTCGTCGCGCTGCAGACGGCGGAGCACCTCCTCCCAAAACCGGACGTCTTTCTTGTCCTCTTCGAGGTGCCACGTCGTAAAGACTTGATCGGCACGAATGCCGGCTTGTCGGGATTCGAAGCTGCTCTCGAGGACGCCGAGCGAGTCGAGGATCTTGACGACCGCCGGATCGGTATTGCTCACTACGACCGGCGCTGGGAATGCCAAAGGGCGGTTGCGGGACTTTGGCAGCTGGTTTCTCGACGGGTTGATCATTGATTGTAGACCTCGGAGAAAAGGCTTGACGTCGTCATGTAGCTCGTACCCTGCTGCGCCCCAAAATCGCTCGACCAGCTCGGTAGATAGCTTGCCGGCAATCGGCGCGAGTTCTGTACGGTTGCCAAGGAGTATCAGATAACAAGCGCATCAGAGTTGGGTGCACTCAGTCGCGATACTCACGGGTCTCGGCGACACCGGAGCCGCGAAAGGTATCGAGAATGACGTTTTCCCACCATTCTGACGGCTCGAGAGGCGGACGACTTCTCTTGCCGTACAGGGGATGTTGCTGCGCGTGGAGTTTGAAGGCTGCCGGCGCCAAGGATCGTCATTCGCAGATCATCCCGTACCGCGCTCTAAAAAGGAGTGCGAACCGTCTTTGAAGGCCTTCTTCACCTCGGTATCGTCGACCGTCAGCCCATATGAGCGCGCGACAGTGGCCTATCGCGAGAACGACCGGTCAGGACGACGTCGGAGGATCTCCGCAGCTGACACCGGCGCTCTCACGTATTGAACATGAACTGGCTCTCTTGGCGAAAAGATCGTCCCAAAGGCGTCGAGCAAGACGCGCCGGACGACCATCCCTGCTGAATGGCGATGAAGTCGGTCAAGAAGCAGCTGCGAAGCACTGTGCCGTGCTTGATCAGCTTACAGAGGAAGGGCGATCGGTGGACAGCAGCAGGCTTAGCAAAGTTGGTTGATGAAGCTAGAAGAGCGAATAACTAGCCCAAGCCGGAGTGCACAGCTCTAATTAGGTCAAACGCTCGGCAGCAGAATATGGTAGAAGCGCGATCCGTGCGTCAAAGAGGAAGGAAGAGGGGAGGAACTGATTACTTCCAGGCAACTCCCTCAGCGCGAGCCTGGTGCTCGCAGGAAGGACGGAACAAGCCGCATGAGCGCTGATCATACTGAAAGAGGTCATTCTTCCCCGAGAACGACTCGCGACGAAGACTAGCGCTGCCAAGGTACAAAACTTGTCGCGGGCCGTCCGCATAGCATTTCTACCGAGCGCGGTCTGCCTTGACGCTCCATCTTATGCTTTGCACATGCACTAAAGTGGTGGTATAGAAGGTGGTCGCGCTTTGAGCGCAATCTAAGCAGAGAAACATCTTTACCGGACGCGAACCTTGAGGTAGGGAACCTGTAATCGTAGGCGAGGATTAGCTCAAGATCGTAGGCAGCAGATCAGGTCCGGTGACTAACCTCGACGTCCTCGTCGGTGTCCATGTCGTTCACCATGATCTCGAAGACGACATCGCGAACGTGACTCGGGATCTGCTTCCTACGGGTGCGGATGCAGCATTAGCGCGCCGTCTCGAGGGCTCTCGACCTTTTGATGATAGCTCACTTTGACACAGTCTCGACGAGAGTCGACAGACTGTCGAGAGTCTCGGATGTCAGTAAAAAGTCCACGCGGAGCACCATGGAGCTGTCATCGACTCACGGCATCTTCATCCGCTCCTCCAGCTTCTTCTTCGGCATGAAGCTGTGCACGAGCCCAGCGTCAGTACTTCGAGTCTAGAAATAGCGTCGACCTTCGAGGACGTACCCGCTGTACAGCATCGACACGCCACTGGACAACATCGAGATCTCAAGGCGGTGCTTCTCCTCGAAGTACTTGATGAGTTCCTCGAGGGTAAGATCGCCTTCAATGTAGAATCTGGTACAAAGCGCCGAGTGAGTCGGTGTTCTGCCAGAGATGATCGAGGCGCGACTAACCGATCCCAGAGGGTGAACTCGGTGTCGCGGTACTGCGGCAGATCGGCATGGTCAACATCATACGGCGTGATCGAAACAAACCGGAAATCCTCACCTTCTGCTTCTGGGCCGCGATTGGGTTCGAGAAGGCGAACAAAGGCAAGGCCAGGTTGATGAAGGCGTTGTGGTACTTCTCAATGTCCGTCTTTCCGTCGATGAGCTATCGAGGGGAAGGAGTCAGCGAGGATCGGGCAGAACCAATCGCTGACACGAACCTTATAGAGCTCGATGTTGACGAGAGCAGCGACGCAAGCCGTGGTGGTGGCAAGAGCAGGAATGATCTTGCCCGCAACACCCTTGGTGGTATGCCGGTCGGCAGTCTTGATGCCGTAGTTCAGGGCTCGACAGTTCGCTGTACATAACCAGTCTTGTGAGCCGACTGTTATGCGGATGAGGTACAAGGAAAGGAACGCACAAGCAGCGGTGATAAAGTCGATGTGGTGGTTCGTGTCATCATCCTTTTCAAACTGCGCGGGGACCATGCGGTACCCGGCCAAGCTGGACGGCTGCGGCAAAGAAGCAGCGATAGACGACAGATCCTCGGCGTCGGCGCTCGGCGCCGCGTCCTTGTCGTTCGCGACGGGCTCGTCGTCCTTGACCTGGACCTGGACGCCCGACTTGGGCACGAATTCGGGAAGGTGGACCTGAGCCAGCACCTTCTTGAAGACCTCCGGGCTCGTCTCGCCCTTCAAACCGTAGTTATAAGCGTGCAGGTTGGCGGCAGCGACGATAAACTCCATGTGGGTCGGCTGCGGTGCATAGCGACCCAGTCAGCTCGTCAGGACCGCGAATACCCTCAACGACGAGTGAGACGTACGTCGTTGAAATCGAACTGCAAGGGGTCCGGGGCGCGCTTCGGTCCGGACCAGAACGGAGTTCCCTCTTTCGTGAGCTGTCGGTTGCGGGCGAGTCAGCTTTGCAGGCTACAACTGCGAGCGTCGAGACGAGGACGCACCAAGTCTTTCGGCAGCGAGTACAGGAGCTGCTTGATCTCGTTGCTGAACTCAATCTCGAATTGTTGGCGGGCCCAAACGATGCACTCGTCAAAGCCGAGCGGCTTGTTGTCGACGAGGTAGCTCTTGATCTTGAGGAGCTGCGACGTCTCGCCCGACTGCTTCGCCGCCTCGATGAAGTTGGGCTGCGACAAGTACGAGTTGACGACCTCGGCCGGCTTCTCAAAGTACTCCTCAAAGCGCTCCTTCGCCCACTGCAGCAAGGTTCATTGTCAGCCGAGCGATTCCCTTGAGCAACAATGATCGAGTTGACGAACAGCAATAGTATGCTCGATCTGGTTCGGGAAGTTCTTGATCGTGCAGCTCGGGTGGCTCTTCTCGGGCGGGTCCTGGGACGACGAGTACGACTCGGTGACGTGTGGGAGGACGACCTGGACGTTACCCTTTGTGCCAAGGGTACCCGACTCGAGCAGCGGCTTCTCGTAGTAGACGCAACGCTGGTCCATGTATTGACCTGGGAAGAGACTGGTCAGCCGCGCCCGATCGAGGGCCAAAAATGGACCTGAGATGACGCACGGGCAGCGACGTTGTCGAGCGCGTTCGTGACGCAGTCGATGCTGTCGAAGAACGAGTCGCCGAAAGTGTCTTCGGGGAATGTCGGCGGCATCAGCATCAGCTTGCTGGACTATTCAAGAGATCGCTGCGACCCACTCTCGGTGTCGGCGCCAACGGCAAGCTTGAAGATCTCGATCTTGCCCTCCAGACCAGGGTTCATCTCGGTGACTGCGCGCCTGGCTGCCTCACTCTTGAACGAGCCGACGTCCTTCGGGCGGAACAAGAACTGGCGGTTCAAGTTGCTCTTCTCGATCGTGTCGAGGTCGGTCACGTAGACCTGGCCCTTCTCGCCCGTCGCAAGACCCATCATCGACCAGTTCTTGAGCATCTCGCAGCCAATCGCGCCCGAGCCGACGAGGAACTGGCGGTTGTTTTCAATCTTGCTCTGGAACTTGCGGCCAAAGACGGCGATCTGGCCGTCGTGCCGAGCAGGCGGGTCCGACGGGGCGCACTCTTCTTCGGTCGGGAGCTTAGTCGGGAGAGCTTCGAGCGCGTCGTAGTACAAGTGCTGGAACAGCGGCGAGAATTTGCCCGAGCAGGCCTTGAGGACCTCCTGCGCGACGAAACCTCCGATGACACCATTCACAGGGGACAAGTCACCCGTGGCCTGGAATGCGAGCTCTTGGAGAACCTTCTCGTCGAGGTCGCCATCGAACTTGGCTTGCGAAGCGATGTCCTTTGCGAGTTGAACGAGCGTTTCAGCATCGGCCGAGCTGCGAGGCTTCGGAGCGCGGCTGTGCTGGCTGCGGAACGCCGAGAGCGCCTGAAAGCCGATGTGAAGTGTAGGCGGCCGGTCGAACTTGCCAAAGTCGGTAAGGAGGAACTCGGGCGCGGTCATCGATTCGCGAAGCGGTTTCTGCGCGACGACAGTGTTAGTACACCACGAGCGAGATCCTCAGCGTGACGTGGAATCTGACTTACGAAGTCGAGGAGCTTGGGCATCTTGACCTGGTGGAACCAGCCGCCACGCTTGTACTGGCCGAGACCCCGTGTGTCGCCAACCTTGAACGTGTATGGTCCTATAGGTCGGGAAGTCAGCGAGGTGAGAGCGTCTCGAGGCCAGGACATACGTACCAACGACCGTAATTTTGCGCGCGCCGTCGACGCCGTCCGAGTTGATGTTCATTCCCTCGACCTCGCTGAAACGGACATAATCGCCGTCCTCGAGTCCGTGCCGAGTCTCGTCGAGGCAGGTCACGAGCGCATCCTCGGCCTCCTCGATCTCGACCACCATACCGGACAGCGGGTTCTCGCCAGTCTGGTCGACGACGGGGAACTGCTCGCCAAAGTCGCAGAACGCCGAACCGAACAAGCCGGCCGTCTCGGCGGCAATGAACTTGATCCCGTTCGCGTGCGTGAAGTCGTTGAGCTTGAGCTGCTCCTCGGTCGATCCCTGGGTCAAGACGACGACCGTGAAACGCTTGACGGCCTCGAGGGAAAAGTCGCCGAGGACCGAAACGGGCGTGTAGGCGTTGAGTTCGGCGAGACGCGGGCGAGTCGCCTCGTCGCGGCGCTGACCGACATCCTCGGGGCGCAGGAAGAACTGCGTGCCGAGGTCGGGAACGGTGACGGGCGTCGGGTCCGATAGAGTGACCGACTTGACACCAGCGAGGCAGATGTTTTTCGCAATCTCGACACCGAGTCCCGACAAGCCGACGATGAGCACGTCGGATGCGGCCATACGCTTCATAGCTGTGTGCATGGGAGATGCTTGCATGGTCAGCGTGCTGTGTTCAAAATTAGTCGAAGAATGGCGAGGTGGAGCCTGGAAGGGGAGGGGCCGAACCGTACCTTCATGGCCGAGGACGTAGCTGCACGGCGAGCGGGTCAGCAGGTCTTCATCGGATACGCTGAGTGTCTACTCACAGCTGGCGCGAGTACAGCGACTCGTCGAGGGAAGCGTCGACGTTCATTGCCTCCGTCATCGCAAAGTCAGCAGTCAAAGTCGAGTACAATCAGTGGGAGAGACAGCTGGCTGGTCGCGTGGGATACTTTGTATACGACTGGTAGGTCCCTGGGTCTAGCTAGCGCAGTGCTCTCTGTAGAGGTGAGAGGTTGCTGACGGAAGAGTCGCGCCAACGTCGAACTCGCAGAGTGGTCAGCCAATTCTTTCACTCGTGCTCGTACACACTAACCACGAGCCAAAGCACGCTGGGACATGTACCATTGCATAGAAAGAGGGTCGGTGTAGACGGCAACAAGATCGGAGCATGGTTGGGAATGGCTGAAAATCGCGGAATAAGGTGCTGGAACAGACGGGCGCATGCACACAGAAACGTAGTGGTGTTCGGCCGCGCAGATGGGCCCGCAGAAGCCCGTTCTACGCACGCCCAAAGACCCTGGCGGGATCCGGATCTTTCGTGCCGACACCGCTCAAGGTCGATTCGGCAGTGGCGAGCAGGTCTTCGATCGGGTCCGGCTTCGCGTCCGTCTCCGACTCGACGGGACGCGGTACAGCCACGCGACGTGCACGGCGCGGCTTCTTCGCCGGCGAAGCGCTCGCGCTTGGCTCGGTCGCATTCGGGCGCGGCGACAGAGGCGGTCGGCTGCTGCCATTTCCGGGCAAGTCGCCTGATCCTGTCTCCCCGAACGCCGGTCCACCGAGTGGTGACAACTGCGCAGCGCGATTCGCTTTCGCCTTCTGACGTCCGGGAGTGATGGGGCGGCGGCGAGTCAAGTCGAGGCCTGGGAGCTTCTCCGCCGACCCGTATTCGCGCAGCCGACCGCCAGATGTCGTGCGGTCGATTGGTGACGACAGAGAATGATGATGTGTCGCCAAGGCTCCATTCGTAGTCGCGGGCGACGAAGGAGCAGTGACAGCCAGGCGTACGCGACGCGACGGCTCGGCCTCCGTTTCGATCGCCATGACGGCCTCGTCGTGGGCGGTGATGCCAGCCGCATCTGATCCAGCACCTTTCTTGGGTAGGTCGGCGGTCTCGCTGGACTCGAACTCGGTATGGCCGAGCGAGCCTGCGTCGCCGGCCGGAGAGTCGCCAGTTTTGGTGAGAGCGTCTACCTCCGTACTCGGAGGGAACTCCGCATTGCGAGAAGACCCCGCGAGCTCACCCTCGAGAGCTTCTGACGGTGTCTGAGAGAGTAGCTCAGGTGCCGAGGCCGACGTAGCGATGCCGCCGCGATCTGCGAGCGCTCTCATCCCAGCGGGACCTGCGGCCGATCGGATCGACCCGCTATTGGCGGCGCTTGCCTCGCTCGAACGTCTGAGCAGACTTTCGCGAGCACGCGCTTCAGTCGGCGGAACGGCATAGCTCTGACGCGCGGCCGTCCTCTTCAAGGCACTCCTCAATCCGACCTCGACGGCGCCAGTCTGTCCGATCTTGTGTTGGCGTAACTCCTCTTGAGTCCGCTCTTTCGGCAGACCGACTTTGCGAAGCTTTTGCCGTTTCGCGCCGACTTCGGTCATGAGGGCCGTCATGTCGAGTCCGACCGGCGCGGCGACGGTCGAATGGCGGCGCTTAGGGCGCTCGGGCGTGGCACGGAGCTTGGCGCGCGCGGAAAGGAGCATTGGGTGAGGTTTCCCGCTGGGTGGAGGAGGCGGAGCGGGAGGCGGCGGTGGCGGCGGGGCCGTCGAGACGCGAGGGGTCTTCGAAAAGGCAGAGCTGGGCGAAGCGAGCGCCTTTTGCACCAGGAGCTGCATAGTCAGGCGAACTGAGGTCAGCGCTTCCGCTCGATACCGGAAGCTGCGCCCGCTGCTAGACTGACCTCCTGTTTGAGCCGGCTGACTTCGTCCTCGAGCGCGGTGATCCTGCTGCGTTGTGCCCTGCGCTCTCGCCCTTCCGCTCCGTTCCACTCGTTCGATACGTTCTCCTCAGTCGCCCGTGAGCAACTCATACCTTCGTCGCCGAGTTCGTCCGCGAGCGAACGCCTCGCAGGTCTCCCCGTCCACTTCGGAGCACGCGCAACGGCCGGAGCGCTCGACGAGGGGGATCCCGAGAGGAGTTGTTGCCCGACCGACCACGGCGCGACGACCGAAAGCAACGCAGTCGCACGTGGAAGGAAGCTCGTCGAACCGTGAGCGACCTGTGCCTTGGGCGTCCCGGCGGTAGTCGAGCCGGCACCGCTCGCGTTCCGACGATGAAGCAACGACTTGCTCGAAGACGCGATCGGAGCAAATCCCGTCGAGAGACCCTCGTTGGTGACTTTCGAGCGCAACAGCTCGTCGGCATAGTCGGCGTCTTTGCGCGGCCACAAGAAGCGACGCGTCGCGGCCGGACTAACCGACGAGCGGTTCGCCGCGGGAGACAACGACTTTGAGGCCTCTCGGTCGTCGTACCAGCTCGAGTCGGCGATCGGCGGCATCAGGGGAGGGACTGCCGGCTCAAGAGGGATCAGTACTTTGCGCGCTCGTACGGCGAGGACAAATTCCGCACCTCCGTCAAACAGGAAGTCGTTTCCGCTGCGAACCTTCCTGCGCTTCGACGAAGCAGCTCGTCCCTGCGTCGTCGTTCCCTGCTGTTCGAGAGTGCGCGAGCGTTTCTGACCTGCACGTCCGTGTTCCTCGTCGACTTGGCCCAGTTCCCCGCCGCTGAGCGCCTTGACGAACCCGCCGATTTCGAGAGCAGCCGCCGTCTTCAGGCTCTCCCAGACGTGGCTGAGGCTCGTGAAGGAGAAGCTCATGCTCGGCGTAGTACCCGCGGCGACGTGACGGTCGTGCGTGTGGTAGCCGCCGTTCGAGGACGCGTCGGGAGAAGTTGAGCGAACCTCGTCTGAGCCCGCTGGGGCGCGCCCAGGCTGTTCAGGAGCAGCCATCCTCCGCAGGGATGCGTCACAAGGCGTAAACTCTTCGTGTGAGAGTCCGGCGGGCGCTGTGGGACAGCGAGGGAAGGCAGAGAGAGCACCGACTTATCGCGAAGGAGAGGAAGCGGGGCCCGTCAATCTCGTTTGCCCCCCCCCCCCCAAACTCCGCAAGAGCGAACGATATACAGTTTGTCTGCGCCAAGAACCCGCGCGTCTGCTACAACAGAATCGCGCAAAGCCGTACAACACCCTGAGAAGAAGAAGAGGAAGAAGAAGGAGCCAGAGATGAGAGAGAGGAGAGATCCGATCAGTAGCGTAGCGTGGAGGCGAGAGTGTCTGTCTAGCGAGGAGTCGCGACGAGTGTGCAAACGGGTGTGTAAGGGTATCGAGAGAGAGAGCGTGAGGAACGGAACAAAGAGGGGCGTGAACAAGGAGGATCACCAGCGAACGACTTCCTCGTCCTCCCAGGCCTGCCGGTCCTTGCTCCGCTCCTTCTCGGCATTAGTGAAGGTGCGGTGGAGGAGCGTCAGGAGGACAGGCTGAATGGAAGGTTGGGCGAGAGCCGAGATCATGATTTGGGTCCTGACGCGCCAACGTGAGCGTTAGTGCTGGACTGCGCACTTGTGCAAGGAGTACAGACTCACGGCTTCTCGGGTCGCTCCCGGACAGTAACCAAGATCTCCTTGGTCCGGTGGTCGATAAGCTGTCGGGACAAAGAGACGTCAGTCTAGCCCATGGCGGAAACGGACGCGCGCACTCTGACGACGTACATGGCACATGCTGGTCTGGTGCTCGCGGACGACCCAGCGGTACTTTGTCCCTCCGATCCCCTGCCAGGTCGGTTCCTCCTTCTCGTCGGCAAAGAACGACTTTTTGTAGAACTTTTTCCACCGGACGACCTTGCCCGCGGGGAGGTACAAGTTCTCGTTCGTGACGAGGCCGACTTTGCCGAGTTGGTCCGACCCGCGTTCGCGTTCGCGCGCGCTCGGGACGCTGAGGAGCAACCACTCGAGGCGTTCGACGGCCGACGTCCCCTCGGCACCGTCGCTCTCGTGCCATTTCGAGCTGAGGTCGCGCGTCTCGTCGTCCTCGACTCCGCCTCGCCGCAGGACGCCGTCGGTCCCTCGAACGTACTCACGCGCGACGAACGCGACTCTCCGAGTCTGCGCGTCGACAAAGACCGTCTCAAAGGCGTCGCGGCCCGACAGTGGCGAAGCCTGCCACAGGAGAAAGACGGCCGGCGAGACGACGCTCGGCAAGGTCGAGTCCGTGATGGCCCACTCTTCCATGTCGAATGGAGGGCACAACGGTGCCGTCGGCCGCTTCGGCCGCGCGTGCTGTTGCTGCGAAGGCCCCCGGTCATCGGACGGTTGAGGCGAGACCGAAGCAGATGTCGGACTGTTGGAAGCGAGGCTCGAAGACGAGCGGTCGCTCGGCATCGGGACCGACAGGGCGAGGTGGTCACTACGAGGCTGCAGGAACGCTTGCCGGCCGTCGTGAGAGACGTGATTTGCGAACGGAGGTTGAGACGAAGGAGGACGAGGTTGAGGTGATCGACGCCGCTGAGACTGCTCATACGCGTACTGCTGCATCTGGATCTTGTGCTGTTGCTGGTCCATGATCATCATGGACGCCTGCCTCGGTGGCCGTTCGACTCGAGCGGGCGAGTGCTCTCGGAACGTCGACGGAGCAGCAGGAGCAGGAGGAGGTGGACCCGCCGGACGTCCATGCTGCAACGACGAGACTGGCCTCTGCGGTTGCGGTTGGGCGTAAACGGACGCTCGGTACGCCTGTTCTCGCTGTCGGTCTACAGGGTGCTGCCCGTTGTGAGCAGGGGCGGCGAGGAACGCGTTGGAGAAGTTTCCGGTCCGGCGCTTTTCGTCGATCGGTTGCGCGAGCGGGTACAGCGGTTGCTGAGGCAGGTACGACTGGCGGTAGTGCGGCTGACCGGGAGCAGCAGTCGCCATACTTCCTCCTCCGTCGTCGTTGGTTCGCTGCTGCTGCTGTGCGTCGGCGGTCGGACGAGGCGCTAGTGGCTTTTGTTGACTTGTCGCTGCTGGCGGCGGCGGCGGCGGCGGCGCGGTCGCGGCGACAGCGCGCGTCTCGGCGACAGACTCGTGTGATTGGCTAAGCGAATCGTGTGGCCCCGGCTTTAGCGTCGATCTCGGGCCAGTCTTCATCTCTACAGTCCCTTCAGTAACAGAGCCAGCACTCTCGATTCCGTCCTTCTTCGCAGGAGGCCTGTTCACCGCCCCCTCCTATGCTGCGTAACGGCCTAAAATTTCGATCGCGTGGCTCTCGCAAAAGTCTTGGCTCAGGCGATCACGCTCCTGTCGCGACTGGCGACGCTCGCCTCGAAGCGATCAAAGCGCCTTTCTCCTTTATTTGGGCTCAACAGAGCCGAGGCAGCTGTAGAGGAGGTCCCGCAGACGGAGGCGGACGTGGACGCCGTCCGTACGCGATCGCTCTCCTTTTTCGGCGCGAGGGTTGCTGCGGTTGCACTGGAGTCTGGCGCGCACGGCACGGCTGATCTCTGAGCGCTCGAAAATCCCGAGACTGCCGCTCATCAGCACGAGACGGCGTGATTTGCGGCAGAACCGGACCGCACGCTGGGTTACATGGGCGTTGTGAGCAGAGAAGCGTGTAATGGAACGGCAAGCCGCTGCCCGCCGCCATAGGATCCATTCGCGGATCGCGAGAGCCTCATAGTCGAGAAGCAGCCGAAGAAGGCCCGGCTGCCAAACGGAACAGTGGCTCGACTGGACAGGCGCAGGGCTGTCAGGCGGTCGAACTTGAGGCGGGAGACTTGGGAGACAACAACGAGGAGGTGTGCATTTGCAGCAGGCAGGGCCGTGCTTTGACAGTCGATGTACAGATATGAGTCGGCTTGGTGCGGACGGACAAGGAGGGGGCGTGCAGAGAGATGACGAGGATCGTTGGCGCGCAAGCGGCGCCGGGATTGACGGCGGTTCAGTCGAGAGCTCGAGAGGGCGCCCGCCTCGCCCTCACACCTCGCCGCCATCCCTCAGAACCGCAGACGGATCCCACTCTTCCTGGATCCATTTCCGCGCCTCGTCGATCGCGGTCCGCATGACGTCTTCCCGCCGACCCCAACAGACAGCTTGCTGCAAGGCGTCCCACCCTCGGACGAGGATCCGATCCCGTTCGCTCGCTTCGGGCCAATCGGGCGAGAGGTACGTCGAGAGGTATGCTTTCGGTAAGGAGGAGACGGGGACGGGCGGCGGGTCCGAATCGGAGGAAGGGAGGCGCGAGTGATTTGACGAGGCGTGGCCGTTTGTCGAGGCGGCTGTGGATGCCGAGGAATCTGTCGCTTCGGACGAATTGGGTATCCGGTCTCCGTCCTGTTCGCCGGTGGCAGAAGTGGAAGGAGCGGACGGAGAGGGATTTGGCGGCGGCGGGAGGAAGAAGAGTTCAAACGAGTATTGGCACGACGCGACGAATGACGCGCTGTCGACGTCTTCGGTCGGCGACAAGATGTGGGCCTGCGCGTGTATCAAAAAGGGGTCAGTTTCTCGTTCGCGTGGGCAGAAACTCGCTCGAGGGAGAAGAAGATCCTGGCGGGGGCGAGCGTGACGTACTGACGGGTCTTTGAGGAGGAGCAAGTGGGCGAGGTGTTTTGCCGTCCCTTGCCGCAGTCCGGCTGCATGTGCGACCGTTAGCTCTCAGAGCTGTATCGATACGGTGACCGACTCTAGTCGCTTAGGGCCACCCGCTCACCTTCTTCCCATGATTCTCGCTCGGCCGCTTCGGCCGGTCGTTCCCCGTACTCGATCCCTCCCTTTGGGAACACGTAGCGGTTCTTCCTCTTGCGACTGCTGACGAGTAAGAAGGTCGGTTCGGCGTCCGTGGCCGAGGTCGACTTGTCATGCGAAGGAGCGATCGAGTCGTCGAGGGCAAAGATGATGGCGACGCTGACGGCGCGCGGGTTGGCCATCCTTGTTCGGACTGGGAGCGTTACTTTGTCGCTCTGTCGAGCGTGGCAAGGGGAACAGCTCGACCGGGAGGCGGCAAGAGAGAGTGTGCGAGAGAGAGACAACGTCACCTGCTGTCACGCGAAAGTGTCCGACACGACTCTGTACAGTCTCTGCCTCTCGCCGCTCGCTCGCTCATTGGCTGTAACCGCTCAGAGACCTAGCTCTCCCGCGAGCAGGCCATGCCGACGCTCCACGTTGCTTCGTATGCGTCTCAAGTTGACCAGGCTGCCAAACTCCGAGACGGCGACTCGCTCGCCCACCTCGTCTCGTTGACTGACAAGCACGGTCCGCTCTTGCTCGACTTTTTGGCAAAACCGGAACGAGGCAACGCCTGGATCGACCGGACCCTCGAAACTGTGAGTGCGCGCGCACGACGGCCCTTTGAAAGTTCAGGCTGACCCTCATCTCACAGAACGCACCGAGTTATGCCGGTCAATTCAAGCGCACAATCGATAAAAAGGCGGGGCCGTTCGCAGAGATCGCGACCCTGCACCTATGGACCCTCGTCGCCCTCTACGTTAGTCGACGCTGCGCCCGCTGAACCGAGAACCGCATGCGAGAATGCTGATCCGCTCGTCTTCGTCGCAGCCCACCATGAACCCGATGACCCATCAGATGTACCCTGTCGACGCCGTCGTCGCGTACGAAAAGCAGCACGAGCTCGTCACGTACGTCTCGGAACGGCTTTCCCGGCAGTCTCGACTGGGCTCACTTTGCTCCGAGGCGACTCGGTGAACCTTCATTGCCGTGCTGACGTTTCCTTTGTTGCGCGATCTATCTCCGTACAGCGCCGTCTACCGATGGCTGATGCAGCCCACCGAGGAACCGACAAAATGGGCGCTCCCGCTCCTCTACGTTGTCTGCCGAGACCTCCGCAAGGTTGCCGAACAGGTGCGCCCTTTCCCCGACTGCTTCAATTCACGACTTCGGGACACGGAATGCTAAAGATGCTCGGACTGTGCAGGCGGACGAGCGGCTCCTCGCCAACAGCCAGAAAGCGGGCAAGCTCGAGGAGGCGAGCCGGCTCTTGCAGAAATGCTTCTCGTGCTGCCTCAACGACCGGTGTGGAGACCATCTCTCAAAGCGATCGCGTGGTTCTTGCCAGCATGTTGGCTGACCTGCAAGTTTCGGCAGTGCGTCTGATACGAAATCTTCCCGCAAGATGGGAACGTACTACCTCGCGACGCTCCTCTTCAAGACCTACTTCCGCGTACGTCGACCGCTCTCACCGGCGAAGGACGCCAGAACTGACGTCTTGGCCGGTCCAGCTCAACTCGACTGCTTTGTGCCGGAACATCATCCGCGGCATCAATGCGGCCGACCTGCCCGATCTCGCCGAGTTCCCGCTCGCGCACCAGGTCACATATCGGTACTACATGGCTGTATTTGCCTTTTTGCGAGAAGACTACACCGAGGCGGAGAAGGGGTTCCGGGAAGCGTTGGCCTTGTGCCACTATCGGATGAAGCGGAATATCGAGTGCGTCCTCATCTTTGTCCTCTCATCATGCGTATTTGTGCTCAAGACGATTGACGCCTGAAGAGCTTCACTCCTTCCTCAGACTCATTCTCGACTACCTGATCCCGCTCCTCCTCCTCCGCGGCGTTTTCCCCTCTGAGAAACTCCTCTCGCGGTCGGCGCGGCACACGACCCTGTTCCGCCCGTTCATCGAGGCGATCAAACTCGGCGACGTCGCCGCGTATGACCAACACATCGAAGCGGCCGAGAAACGGTTGATGGAGAGGGGGACGTACTTGATTGTCGAGCGCGCGCGGGAATCGGCATTGCGGGGGTTGTTGAAGCGCGCGTGAGTCTTCGACGGGGTTCGGTGGCAGCGTCCATACGCTCTCGCTCCCCGTTTGACGAGCGCAGTGGAGTTGCACTGCCAAACCGGCCGCTGACTCCGATCAACACTCAACTCGCAGCTGGATTCTCGAATCAAAACCGGCGCGGATGCCGGTCGAGACGTTCCGGCAGTACTACAACTCGGCATGGCGCGTCCACTACCGACGAACGCGCGGCAAGTCGCTCGCGGACGCGGTGACGCAGGAAGAGTTTGACAAGGGGGTCGGCGGCCAGTTGCTCGACAGCGAGGAGATGGAGTGCTTGTTGGCGAATATGATCTACAAGGTGCGGCCTCTCTTCGCTGGCGACCACTCGTTGTGCAGGCGTCTGTTGTGCCTGCACTGCCGAGAAGCTCGCCAAGGAGAAGAGGTGCTGAGCTGACATTTCCCCCTCATGATCGCCACGCCGCGCAGGGTCTCATGAAGGGCTACATCTCACATTCTCACCAACTCGTCGTCCTCTCAAAGGACAAGCCGTTCCCGTGGTACGGCCCGTATCGGAACAAAGGGCCGGCATACCTGGAAGCGCGCGCCAAGCGGGAAACCGAGGAGCGACTCCAGATGCCGGATTTGCCTGCGGCGAACGGGAGTGCTTAGTTTCCCTACTTGCAATCGCGCATAACTATTTACATACTCCTCTCAAGCGTGGACGATTTGCGAACAATTCGGCGGGCGCCGCGTCGAGAGTTCCTTTGTCGCGTGAAAGTGTCGTGGGATCGCGTCCGAGTTGCTCTCGACCATAGCTCCCGCGCTTCTGCTGTGATCCGCACGACGCGTGCACACCTGTGCCGATATGGCTGCGTTTCCGAGTGCTCCGAGCGCTCACTATGGCGCTCAAGCGGACCTCGAGCCAACGTCACCGCTCGCGCCGCCTCTCGCCTCGTGGACGGCCGCTACCGGCAACGCGAGTACGAGCCAAGGGACGACTCTGCCGGGCGACGGAGACTTGTGGAGCTCGATCTTGGACTCGGTCAAGACTTCAAAGGCTGTCCAGACTAAGCAGTGCATTGTCGTCGGTGAGTTGTCTCTCGATCAACACGAACCTCGTCTCGCTCGCTGTAACGGGAGTCAGCGCGCTCTATGCGCGTAAAAGCTGCTCGACATCCCTGTTCTGACACGAGACACGCTCTAACAGGCGCGAACCGGTCCGGCAAGTCGTCCCTCGTCGCGCGACTCCAGACGGCAAACGGACAACTTCCGCCGCACCTCGACTCGGATGACTATGATTCGCAGAACGGCAAGGGCAAGGCGCTCGATTTGGGCATGAGTTACGAAGTCATGGACGTGCGAGACGACGGCGAGGAAGGAGGTCAGTCCGGCCGTCTCCTCACGCGACGTGCAGCATCCGCCGAGAAGAGCGTAACGCTCGCTCCCTCGATGGTCAGCACTCGTCCGAGAGGCCCTGGATACTTACCGTGCGGAGCCCATACAGACTTGCTCGGCCGCCTCGGGTTCTACCAGATCCCGACGACTGAACCGCCTCGAACCCGCCTCGCCTCGCTCGCACTCTCCAGGACCGCCTTGAGCGACTCTCTCGTCGTCATCGTCCTCGATTGGCAAAAACCCTGGACATTCATCCGTGAGCTCGAGTACTGGATCGAGGTCCTGGAGGAGGCGCTCGGCGAACTAGATCGGCCAGAAGGAGGCGAAGACCCAGTCGAGGAGGGCAAGCGGAGAGGTGAGTCTATGCGGATCGGCGCAGGCTGGCCGGCGGATCGCTGACGAACTCAGTTTGCAGTCGAAGCGGCTTGGCGGGCGTACCAGGAACCGACGGCGAACGGCGCGATGCCTTCCACCTCCACAGCGAGCCTGCACTCGCTCGACGCTCCTTTGCCGACCGGCGCACTTCTCGAGAACCTCGGGCTCAATCTTGTCATCGTTTGCACAAAGGTGCGTCGGCTACGTCCGCCGTGCAAAAGTATGCGGCGAGATTGACACACGCTTCGGCCGACAGGCGGACCGGATGGACATGCTCGAGCGGGATCGAGAGTTCTCCGAGGACAAATTCGATTATGTCCAGCAGCTGGTTCGGACGGTCGCCATGCGATGTGAGCCTCGTGCCGGCCTATCGCCTCGTATGCAGATCCGAAGCTGACTCGAATCCTTCGACCGTTCGCAGATGGCGCCGCCGTATTCTACACCTCCCAAACGGTTCCTTCGTCTTTCACAAAACTCCGCCAGTACATCTTGCATCGACTCTTCTCCGCCCCCTCGACTGCACAAAGTGCACCCGCGACCGCAGCTCCGGGCACGCCGACAACGGCCGCAACTCGGACCAAAGCAGCTCCCACCCCTCGGCAGTCGGCTCGCGCCTCGTTCCCATTCCTGCATCGCGCAAACGTCGTCGATCGGGATCAGGTGCTCGTGCCGACAGGGTGGGATACATGGGGCAAGATCAAAGTACTGCGGGAACGGTTCGATTGCGAGGCGTGCGGGCAAAGTTGGGAAGCGGGCCGGGACGCTCGACGATGGATGCGAGAACGAAAGGTACAAGGCGAGGAGGGTGACGACCGCGAGGAGGGCAGTCTTCGAGCAGAGTACGAGTCGGTCGTGACCGACTTTGATGCTCAGAACCGGGTGTGTCTTTGGTTTCCTCCTGCTCGTCAGCTTTCTGCGCGAGCGTGTCGCTGATTCTCGCACGCTCCGCCGTCTAGTCGAATACTTTGCCCGAGCTTCTCGAAGCCGAGAAGGAGCAGACATTCTTGCGGCAGCACTACGAGGTGCTTCAAGCCGAGATCGCCAAAGACCCGCGGCTCGCATTCCGACAACCCGGCTCGATGTCGCAGAATGGGTTCGGACCGAGCGCTGTCGGGCCGATGGCGGGCTCTTCGCTTGATTTGCCGACTGTTACGACCACCCTCGACCGGGCAAGGGAAGCGGCCGGCGTGTCTGGTCGGAATGGCTTGCACGCGGAAGATCGGCATCGTACGAGCATGTCTAGACAGGTGCGCCGCTTTTCATGACGAGCCAGCTCGTTGGGTTGTCGATTGACACGCGTTTGATATAGAACTCGAATACCTCGCAACCGGCTCGCTCCCCGCAACTCGGATCTTCGACCTCCCCGGCCCTTCCCTCCGCAGCGACTTTCCTTTCGCGGACCTCGTCGCAGCAGAGCGCGACGTCGAGCTCGACTATGCCGACCACGCCTGGGTCGACGACCGCGGGCAATGCTGCGGGCGGCAATCAAGTGCTCGCCGATTTCTTCCAGAGTCTTCTCACGGCTCGAACAGCTGGTACGACAGGGAGTGCTACGGGGGTTCCCAGCTCGGGGACGGCGGCGGGGACCGGGCGGACAAGCGTGCGGGACGCGCCAGTGCAAGGCGACAGCGGTGCGTAGATCGTGTAGCAAAAGAGACACTTGCTTTCCTCGCATATCGCACCGCGCGATGGCTCTACGATCCTGGCCGGACGATGATATTCTGGCTCTAATTGTGGCCACGGCGACGAGATTCTTGGGGGCGAGAAGCGCTTCAAGGAGGCGGCATGCGCATCGCGAGAGCGCGTTTATAAATTCTATGTGATTCTCGTCGAACGAGACTACCGCGCTCACTCGCGTGAGGTGCATGCTACACTCGAGCGTGTGCCCGTTTCGGCGGACATGTTCGGAGGAGGTTGCAGAGCGAGCACTCTGATCAGACGCGCTTTGCCATCCGGTGAGTGCGACCGGTCATAACCGCGGCGGTCCGCGGATCTCGCTAATCTGCTTCTTCCTCCGCTAGGCCGATCTCGTTACTTACCTCATCGTTTTGCTTCTCCTGCTCGACATGCATCACAAGCAGCTGTAAGCCGACGCCTGTCTTGACGAGTTGTGCGGATGCGCCACTGACCCAACCCTGTTCTCAGGGCTCCTTGCACTCCGATTCCGTGCGGCCATTGTCTTGCCTACGATAACGTTGCTAGAGCTCTTTGCTCAAAGTCGGCCTCCGAAGGCTCGAAATGGTGCGACGTACACGAAGAATTACAGGTGGGCTCGGGCCGGGCACTGCTTCCGCAGCGTCGCCAGTTTTGACATCTTGGTGCCCGACAGGCGAAACTGCTCAAGTCTTACGTGGTCCGCAGTTGCTAGTAAGCTAGGGTTCTACACGAATAGAGCCCACCACCTTCGCGTTTGATCGAAGGCAAAACCCTTTGGGTCATCCCTCGCCTCTCCTGCCTTCCTCCCGCGATGCCCGGTGTTGTCGTTTTCGCGAGCGGTACGCATGACGCGGTATCGTCCAAGCAGAAGCTGCAAAAGAGGAGTGAGCAAGCGTCAGCGTTGCGCAGTCGAGTATCGCTCTCGAGCGCGTGACTTGCCTGCAAGGTTCGCGTGTCCATGTCGGGGCGCGAGGGAAAGCTCTGCAGCAGGGTGGGTAACCCTGTTTGGTAGCGAAATGATCAGCAACAAGTCTTCGGCGGAGCGGGTCTCAAGGCGAGGACGCACCTTAACAGATGGAGAGAGTGATGAGGGGAAAGGCCTCCTGCTCAGCCGGGTCAAGGTGAGAGGGAGCAAAGTCTTCGAAGCTGTCGCGGTGCGGTGCGGCAGCTGTTCCGGCTCCGCCGAGGCGAGGGGCGGTCCGGTCGGGCGAAGAAGTGCTGAAGAGAAAGGAAAGAAGGGGTGCGAGGCGTCCGTCCTTTCTCGTGTCCGTCAGCCGGCCATCGGGCTCGGGCGTAGTTAGCGCGGCTACTCCCCGTCTTGGCTGATGTCATCGCTCGTTGGATGGACTCGCAAATTTGGGCAGCGCCGAGGCGGGATGTCCGCGGGACGGGTGCTGCGGAGTGGAAGACGACTCAAGCGTTTTCTCTCGCATCGAGAGCATGGGGCGCAAGGGATTCCCACGTGCATTCCGGAGTATCTACACCTCAAAGTACTCGGTCCAATCCTCGCCAAAAAACGCGGCGTCCAGGACGACGTAGCACCGCGCTTGGACGACGTTGTTGTTGCTGCCGGTCCCGTCGCGGTGGAAAATGCCACCGCAGCCTGTGCAGTGCAACACGCGTAGTTCGTCGCGGCCGTTCTCATGAATGATGTAGCGACACCTGGAAGGGGGCCGTAGTCAGTTGTAGCGAGATCTTTTTCGGTAGAGAGACGAGTCACGCACTGCGAGCGGTTCCCGTTCTTGTCGACGCATTTCGCTCGGGGGCACTTTTGCGACGTGTACCACTCCGGAACGACGCACAGGAGGAACTCGATATCGCGACTGCGCAGCTCGACCTCGAGCTGTCGCAAGATCGTATTGGCGACCTGCGGACCCTTCTTGCGGCGTCCGAGGGCGCTGTCGCCTCCTTTTCCGACCGCGACGATGTGGCGACGCCTTTTGCGTTCCTCGACATCGATTGCCTCGTCGCCTCCGAGGATCAGGTCGATAAGCTGGCTGCAAGCCGACTCGATTTCGGCGCGACGCTGCACCTTGCTCCTCGTCTGCCGTTCTTCGTACAGCGAGTTCGTGCGCTTGAAGACGTCAAGACCGGTGATGACGAGCGGATCGGCGAGCGGGTCGTAGTTGGCCGTCCGTTCGAAGCTGAAATCTTTCGACATGAACGTGTTCAGGCGAGAGGCACGACGAGAGGTCCGTTGAGTCTCGTCGAGCAGCGCCCCGCGCGAAAGGTACATGCACGCTTCCGCACGTCCGTCGCCGCCGACTTGGTCGAGCTCGGTCGGCACAGATGAGCGCATCGCAACCGGGACGACCTCGCCCGGGTCGACGCCGTGCCACGCCTGCCTCTCGAGCGGGACGTTCTCGATAAAGTCGCGCACGACCTGTCGACCCTCGGCCGTCTCGACGTCGACCCATGTGATGGGCACACCTTTCTTTGTCCGCGGCTTCTTCCTCGTGCTCCTCCGCAGGTGGGCACGCGAGTCGACCGGGCGACGGAGACGCAGCAACTGTCGACGAACTCGTCGCGCGGCCAGCTTTTCGGTGCGTAGTGCATCCCGGGCGGGACGGTCCTTCTCGGGCGTCTGGCCGGGAGGAGGCGCCCGTCTCTTGACCATCTCGTCCAGGTCGTCGTCGGCGAGCGGCAGGATCGGTTCGAACACAAAGGACCCGTCATCCTGGCCGCGTCGCTCGAAAGCATCGTGGCGGTTGTATCGGGTCAAGTCCAGTTGGTGCCACGGCTCCTTGCATGTCGTCGCCCAAGCAAGCCCGGCGTCAAGGTCTGTCAAGAGTGTGCGTATTAATGTTCTTGTACGCAGCGAAATGCGCGTTCGGGTCAGGATGCTTACTTTGCTTGCGCATGCCCGAGTACTCCTCCGAGACGATGCTGCTCGTGTTAACGCAGAAGGTCGTGATGAAGTGAGCAGACGCGTTGAAGTGGCCAGTGGGAATGTACTCGGTCGGGATCAGAGTGCGGTCAAAGGCGACGTTGAGGAGTTCGGCAGAGATTGGCTCCCGGCTGCGATCCTGGCCTTCGCTGGTTGCGACAATCCGGCGCAAGGCGGGGATGACGGCGTATGCGTAGCTTTGGAGCTTGGCCTTGATGACGAAGCGCAGCGGGGCAAAGCCGTCCCAGTCCTTCTCAATCTCGTAAAGAGGCCGCGGTGAGGTCGCAATCTGGTCGCCCGCGTCGTCGTCGGTCGCGCACTCGGTGCCCTTGTCGTTCTCGGGGTCGGCGTCATCCGCGTATTCGACGTCGAACAGAGTCCGAACGCGATCGAACAGTTCGACACGTTTCTGCTGGTTGGTAGCATCGTCCCAGGTCGAGTAGCCGAGCATGCGCGTCATGATACGTGTCACCAGCGTACCGAGGTCGCGGATGAGGTAGCGTAGAGGCCATTCTTGCGACTGGTCGATGAGCCGGCGGATATTCCACCCGAAGAAAGTCGGTTGCATGAACTGCAGGTGCGGCGAGATTGTCAATTTTGGAGTCGAGGGCGATGACTCTAGAGAGTACTTATGGGGAGAAGCTCGACGTCCTTGAGCTGCCTCATCTGTCGGATCTGGATGCAGAACGGCAAGAGTGCCTTCGCGACCTTTGCTCCCGATGTTTTCCCTCCGAGGCCTTTTTGGAGGAGGTCCTTGAACGAAGTCTCGGCGAGAGTCTTCTTGACGGCCTTTGACGTCATTGAGACGCCGATTGCTCGTAACCCGAGGAACAGGCTGCGATCGCGATAGGCGCGTAGACATCCGATGAGCTCGAGGATGTCGGTGCGAAGCGAATCTTTGGCCTTTTCGCGTTCGTCGTCGGGCACCTCCCGCGTCACCGCCGCGAGGATCTTTTCAAGCCGTGCCTCGTGCTTGTCCCGAAGGACGACGGGCGGTACGGGGCGTGCGCCGGCTGATACAGCCCCTTCGAGCCCTTTCGCTTGGCGAGCATATGCGGCCTGCTTCTCGTCGGCGTCGGCTCCCCGCCGATCGCGCTTGATGGGCAACTTGATCTTGACGTCGTCCTGGGCCGCGGTCCCAGCCACCATACTTTCGTGGCTGTAAGGTGTCTCGGCGAGGACAGCGCCGATCAGCTCGCCGACCGACGATCCGAAGGCGTTGCGAGTGCGGTGCTTTGCCCGTGAGAGCGTCGCAATGGACGCGTCCTGCAAGTCGTAGTCGCCGTGCTCGCTTCGAAAGACCATCCCGAGGACGATTCGTGCGTGGAGTCGAAGGTTCCGGCCGATGAAAAGGCCGAGCTCGCGACAATCGGGGAGGAAATGCGTGCGCGCCCACATCCCGACGTTGGTCTGGTAGGCGAGGAGCATCTGCGCCACGACGCCCTTTGGCATTCGAGGACCCGGGGTCAGGCCAAGTCTGAGAACGGCCTTCGCTGCGTCCTGCAAGCGGGTAAGTGAGAGAGTCAGCGTGGTCTGGAGACAGAGTCCTTGATTCTGTCAGGAAGTGCCCATACCTTTTCGTCCTCGACGTCCGTCACACGTCGATCCTCGAGCTTCGAATACGGTATCCAGTCTGTGCCTTTGCCAAAGTACTCGCGAGCCCCGAAGGCGGCCATCCGCGCCATCGACCGGGCGAGACCATTCCGCTCGCCAATCCGGCGCACGATAGCTTGCGTGCCTGCTTCGTTCTCGTTGAGGCGCGCAGTGAAGAAGTAGAGCAGGCATGCCATGACGAAGCGGAGCCCGAGTTGCATGCCGAGGTTGGCCATCTCGATCACGGGCTGGACGCAGGCGAGTCGTGGCTGGTCGCGCTCGCCTGGGATGTTCTTGACGTGTCGAAGCTTCCGCTTCTTTGTACTGCTCTGGGTCGATCCGGCCTGACCTTCGGCTTCGTCGTCCTCCCAGATGTCGGTATTGTCGTCGCCGGGCGCCTTGCCTTGGGTCGCAATACTGTCATTGCCGTGTGGACGAGCGGGGCTTTTTGCGCGGCCAGTCGCTGGGCTAGCGTTAAGCGTACGGCGTCCGAACGGGGCGCCCTTCCTCCCCGGGATTGACCAAACGCCCTCGGCTCGACGCTGTCGAGCACGTCGCTGTGCAGCGCCGCTGCGACCTTTTGTTCGCTGCGCGGACGTCGGCGCGGAATCACCAGATGACGGCTCGTCGTGGTCCGCGACCGAGGCGCCATTGCCGTTTTCGTCCATCGGGGTTGGCGACTCGTCCGGCACCGGTCTCTCGGCGGTGAAGATGCGGCACATAGCAGACAGCTTTTGTGCGGTAGTCGAAACCGATCGGAACAGGCTGTGCAGCGAGCGGCGCTTGGTAGCAGTCTTCTTCTTGCCCGACGCGCCGTCGTCCTCATCGCTCTCGAAGTCGAGGTCGTCATCGTCTTCGTCGCCGGAAAGCTCGTCGTCGAGTTCAATCTGAGGTTCGCTGTCTGGTCGCACGGCCGCGGCGGATGCCGTAGGGTCCAAGGCGGCGGCGGTCTCGGCCAGCTTGGCCCGGAAATGATCCGCCGTCATATGTCCAAACTCAGGTGGCCGCGAGAACGAGCCGACAAGGTCGCTTGGGCCGGCGCCGCTCGGAGTAACTCTGATTTTGGAGTTGCCGGTCGCGACGAAGGGCGGTAAGGAGGCGGGACGCTGTGGTGGTTCGACGTTCCGCCGCGCCTGCAGCGGGTTCCGGAGAAGTTCGTTCATAGTCGACGTCGGCGGAAATTGCGGCCTGTTCCTCGGAGTCGCCATGGCGGCGTCCGTAGGCATCCTGAGGCGGTACGGTTTGCCGCTTGGTCCGACAGTTCTTTTCGTGTCGCGGTCTCGCTTCATCGGCGGTGCAAGGTCGGTGAACATGAGGGCGCCGCGCTCGTCGCCTAGCCAGTGCGCATCGGCGCCACAGCAGAGCACATTCTGCCCGCGAAGTGTCCGATAGCCCTCGACGAGCCGCTCGACGAGTCCCGGAGCGAGCTCGCTCGAAGACAGTTTCGAGAGCCTGCCTTCGGCCCCGCCGCCGCGCCAAGCGGAAGCCTCCTCTGACGTCGACGCCATCCGCTGCAGTATGGCGGCGAGCACCTCGCTGAGCTCGACTGGGTCGTCCCAGTCGGCGTCCAGGAGTTCCTCGAGCAGGCCGCTTCGGACCGCTTTGCGCGACAAGCCGCTGATGCCGAACCTGACGTAATCGTTGCCGAGGATGAGCGCTACCTTTGATCGGCGTTCTTGGTCGGCTGGAAAGGTTGGATGCATGTCGAGACCGGGAAGAAAGACGAGCTTCGTGTCGGCCTGACCGACCGGGAGGTCGTCGATCACGCGCGCCTTCCAGGGAAAAGCGACGCTACCGCGATACTCGGTACGTTCTGGTATTGCGTACTGCGGACGCGCCGACAGCTTGAAGTTGATGCCGCCGCTCGCCGCTCCTCCGCGTTGCTGCCCACTCGCTGGCGCTGTGCTGCGGGCGCGACCTGGAATGGTGATGTCCCCTTCTTCCATCATCCGCTCGACCCATGCAAGGTACGGTCCCATGTCGAGGTCGTCGGGCGAGAAGTTGTAGAAGGCGAGCTTGCCGGTCCAGTTGGGCATGAGGACCCACCAGGCCTCGAAGCCGCTCAGCGCCATGATCGCGTCCGAGTCGCGGGTCATGACGATGCGATTGGAGGGAGGGAAGCGGGATATTGCGTTCATCGCGATTTGGAGATCCGGGAGGCCGAGAAGCTCGGGCGAAGGGTGTACGTAGAGCGGATCCTCGAACGAGTACGTCAAGAGCGCGTGGATCGCCCGGTCGGCCTCGTCGACGTTGACAACGTAGATATTGTTCTCATCCTCGGCGATGTACTGGACAAGTCGAGGGCGGTCAGCTACGGGCGCGGAGCGGTCGCTAGTAGACCAAGGGCAACGCTCGCAGACCCAGGGGAGGTCTCACCGGCTTGACGCTAGCGAAATCGCCTGCACCCCACGTGATCTCGCTCGGTTTTAGGCCGCACGGTAGAAACTCCTCGTTCGCGAGCTTCTTCGCGAACGCGTTGGCACGCTGAGTCATCTCGCCGAGTTTCGCCCTGGGTCGGAGCGGGCCGTCTGCCACGGTGACAACGAGCGGCTCTTCCGCGAGCCCGCTGCGCAGCTCGTTGTCGAGCTTCTTCCACTCTGCTTCGACCTCCTTGTGAAGCCGTCTGCGGATGTGACCGGCGTCCGTGTTGTTTCGGTAGGACGCCTTGGCAAACACTCGCTCGCGGATCTGCACGAGAAGGGTGCTCATGTCGCGGACGACCACCTTACGACCTGTGTAGCTGGTTGTTGGGCGTGGTCTAGGGTGACAGAACACGCGAGAGCAAGCGTACCTTTTACATGGTGCTCGATTGTCTGCAAGGCCGGCGAGGTCCCCACCGACGTCTGAAGGTGATTTGTCGAACCTTTAGTCGCAGTCTGCTCGTCTGCGTGCGAGTTGAGCTCTGGCGAGACTTCGGGGACGCCCATGGCGGCGCGACCTTTGCCTAGTCGCTTTAGGCGGACTGCTCGTATGTCGTGTTGATTGGACGAGTCGGCGAGCCGTTGTGGAGGTCGGACTGGTGACAGTGACGATGTCGGCGGAGCTGGAGCGACCGCAGGCGCGAGGCGGTGGTGAGGATCGGAGATGGATGACTCGGTAGGCGATTGGAGTATGTCCTGTGAGCGAATAGAAGCCGCGTTGATGAGGTTGACGGAGCGGGAGAATCCGATGAGACGAACAAGCGGACCCGTCGCGGGGTTCGTGCCGCAGTGTTCGCCTCCTGCTCGCAGCCGCTGGAAGCAGAGTCAAGTAGGTCTTGTTCGGGCCCTCGTTTGGGTCTCTGGTCAGCCAGCCTGCCGTCTCTGCTTTCTCTGTGGCAGCGGGCGATCAACGGCGCGAATTTCACATGCTTTCCTCCCGGCTCCGACACCTTGTCAGACGAAATAAGTGGCATTGTTGCGGTAGAGCGGCCCTACTGGATGTTCCATAGTGCTGCTATACAGCTCAGCTAACAAGCCAAAAGCGTGCTTGGACCGATTCGGGTCTCTGTCAGTCTCGCCGAGCTGACAAGGGAAAGGTCCCCTCGGTCCTTTCGTCCGCATTCGTTGGGCAAACTGAGTGGGAAGGAACAACCTCCGTAGACTTCTTCTTGATGCAGGCCTATAGTCCCACATGTAATGCACAGTGCCAAAAGTCCAGAACCAGGTATATCGCCCTGCACCACGAGCGACGTAGCTCGACTTGCAAGGTTGCTTTCGACCTCGCATTCGAGCAGCTGTGAGTCTTATTCGCTCAAGTACCGCGCGCAATGGCTCATTGCTGACCGTGTACCGTCAACACCGTGCACGCTGATGTCACGCAGGGACCAGCACTCGAGCTGACGTCGAAAACCGCGGACATGGCGGCAGACGAGGCGACGGAGGCTGACTTGCGAGCTAAACTGCTTTCGGGCTAGATCAGCTTGCCAGTCTATCTCTGGATCCAGCTGTCATCTTATGAATTCTCGAGTGCTCGGACCGGCCGGCAAGCGGACTAAGAAGGATGTCCCTCGTGATCTGTTGTGAAACACCTTCGCCGCCCGTCCGACGGCGCTATCCACCATTGCCGCCATGCTCGTCTGCCTATCTGCCAAGCGGGGGTGCCTGAATACAAGAGTGGATGGTCAAACTGTATTAAGAAAGCGCATGAGTATCAAAGAGATTGAGTCCGAGAAAGCCATTCCAATTTGGGAAGGTCGACGAACCCCCTTCGGTCCTCGTTTGTGAGCTGTACAGGGTTGCTTTGCCGGATCTTGCCTTTTGGCACTATACATCAAGGTTGCAAAAGTTGCTATAAGCGTCCAGGGAAGCTGTTCCGTGATTGGAACGCCACTTAGTTTGTCCGACAAGCTCTTGTAGCAAAGTCGGAAGCAAACACCGTCTTTCTGAACCGCCCAATTGACCCCTCTCCGATAAACATTGGATCCAGTGTTGTCTGTAAAGGCTCCTTCGGAGAGCCGAGGGTGATCTGTGATCGCGTCCTGATCTTTGATAGGACCAGGCTCGTCCGACTGTTGAGACAGGCCATCCCTCAGGCCGTCTCATTAGCGGTTGCGGTTTTGCCTCAATTGGACCGGGTCCTACAAGCTATGCGCTGCCAGTAAAGATAGTTTCAAAGCAAGTGAGTTTTCGGGCAGGGACGCCGCCGCTAGTGCCGAGAGGATTCTTTCGGAGTGTCTCGCGAAGTAAAGCAGACTTTGCCACAACCTTCCACCACCCCTCTGTGACAATCTCATAAGCTCCTTCATTGCACGATCGAGCGCCACTACGTCTGAAGCAGCAGCAAGAGTAATGATAGCGTCCCGCGGCCGCCTCGGCACCGTAACGTGGGCAATCTTTTCCTCGCTTCGACGTCGAGCAGAGATCAGCGTGAAAGTAACACGGTGCTCCTGAGAACAACCTCAATAGGCATAGGGAGGGCCGGAGAAGAGAGGTGCGTCACTCTGGTGGTCGTGTTTTAGGGTTTGTACGAATCGTCTATAACCGAAGACCCTTCCTTGCTCCGCCTTTGACTCCACCTGCTAGAATCTTCCGCCGCTTTGCCGGCAAGATGATCTCGATTTCAAACTCGGCCCGGCTCTTCTTGTGCCGCGTCCTTGACGGAGCCGAAGACGGAGCAATGGCCTGCAGAGGCACTGCCGATCGCGGCGTCGGAGCATTCGAGCTCGGCGGTTGGATGTCGTCTTCTGAACTGTCGACTGTCATCACGAGCCGGGTCGACCTGTCCGTCGCATCCTTGTATGCCGTCTGATCCGCCTGCGAGAAGTCTCCTTCGCGAGCGCGGCGAAACCGATCAGCCACTGTGACGGTGAGCTTATCGCGAAAGACCTTCTTGGCGTTCTTCGCAAAGGCGCCGTCGTATGCGTGCGGGCCGGCAAAAGGGGCGTTCCGTGCTCGACTAGTGGTGTCCCATGCGAAGGTTGTCGGCGCAAGGGTTGCTGGTGCGGTGTAAGCATAGAGAGGATGCCCGTAGCTGAAGTCCGTGGTCGGGACGACATGGAACGATGGCGGCACCTGACCGGACGGGAGTCGAAAGTTGTCCGAACGGGCGAGCGCCAGAGAGTGGTGCATGATCGGGTGGCCGCCGTCTTGAAGCCAATCCCACGAGGCGCGTGAGGCCGGCGGTGACGGGACGAGTACCGGTCGCTGCTGGAGTCCTTTGCCGCGGAAGGCGAGCGTGGTCCGGCTCTCCAGCTTCTTGTGCAACCGGTTCTGCTCTTCGACGAAGGCGCCTTCGAGTGCCAGCACTCGACCGGGCACGTAGCCGTCGGTCAGAAACACTGGCGCCGGGTACTCGGCGGTGTGCTCGTCGACCCATCCGGCGCGCTCCTTCATGTCGGCCTCGAGGACGTCTCGCGCCACGAGGGCGTGCTCGTTGTAGCTGTGATTCGCGTAGAATGACGCGTCGCCCAGGTCCGTCTTCCCCACCTTGAGTTCGAGCCCGATCGGCAGGAACGGTTCAAAGTAGAGCGGTTTCGAGAGGTCGGACGTTTCGTGCCGCGCGAGCCACGCCGTGAAAATACCGCCGGATCCGGTCTTTGCAAGTTCGAGTCGGTAGCCGGTCGTCGTCCTGAGCGGGCCAGCTTCCTGCTCGGTCAGGACGTGCGGCGATGAGCCGTCTGCCCGGTACGCGACACCATCGCGGCCAACAATTGCGGACGGGTCGAAGTAGCCTCGCTTGTTGGCTTTGTCGAACAGCGCTGCGCTCACTCGAGTCGACGAGCGGACGGCATCGATGGACGCTTTGTGTAGACGGTTCGTCTCGGCGTCGTAGGCGAGTGGCGAGCCGGCTCGGATCGATACGGTCATGCCTTGCCGATGAAGAGGGCGGCGGCAGTCTGCGGCGATCGACACGATCGCGCTGCAGAGGTCGGCGAGGAGGGAGGGATGCGAGAGGACGTCCCTTGCCGGGTGGTCGAAGAGGATGCACGCGCGCACAAGAATGGTCGCGGCAATGGATGTACCGATACCGCCAAGGTACCGCTGGTCGACGAGAAAGTCCCAGATCGTCTTGCCCGCGCGATCGAGCAGGTCCTGCAAGACCGGGAGCAGCTCCTAATGGGTCGACGAAAGAGGCGGCGTCAGGGACATGGCCCTTGATGGAAGGGAGAAGAAACTGCTAAGGACTCACATCGCAACTGTCAAAGGTCAAGAAGTCGTACTCGTATTCGGGTTCGAGGTTGCGAAAGGCAGTGCCGTCTGTCGTGCGGTACGAGAGGAAAGCCATATCACTCATATGGTCGTGCGAGAGTAGCATGTTGACGTTGTTCTCGATGCCCGGCGTCCCAAAAAAGGCGAGGACGCCCAAGTTGCCGGTCCGATTTCGCTTCTCCGCTAGCTTCATCTTTTCCATCGAGTACAACTGGCGCGATAGTCTGTCAGGATCGGTGGACGGTACTCGTAGGACTGAACTGACTCACCATCTTCTCCTGCTGCGTTGCGCCGAGAAGCGCGGTAGCCCGCCGCCCCCCATGAGCGCGTTGCCCTCGTTCATCGCGATGCCGAACCGGAAGACGCCTTGCTTGAGGAGTCCAACGGTGATGGCAAACTCGTCAAAGAAGAAGATGTACGTTTTCCCTGGAGGATCCCTGATGTCAATGGAACGGAATGGAGAGGTGTCGCGTACTCAACGCACCCGCCGACTTGAACCCGCGCAGGCGATGCCATCCCAGTCTCAGTGTCCCGTATCGAAACTGCGAAGACGCTGTTCGAGAGATTCTGGTGAGCAGTGTCCTAGCGTTGGAATTCCTGCGCTCCGAGGTGCTTACAGATGTCCTCTTTCTCTCCTGCGTTGCCGCCGGCCTTTTGTTTCTCGCGCATAGTCTTTGAGCCTCCGTGTGATGTACACTGTGTTGCGACAATGTCAGTACTGAGTCTTCCGATGGCTGGCGCGCTGCGACAGACTCGCGTACTTGGTGGTAGAGCTCGCGCCGCAGTCGCACAGACACTTTGGTCCCTGCGAGTCCTTCGACCTTGATCGACTTGGGCAGGCTCCATTCGTCTGGCCCTGCTTCGATCTGGTCTTCGGCGCGCAGCTTCGCCTTCCTGATGTCGGCCGTCTTGAACGCGGCGAGGTTCGACCCATTGATGACAACGTGGTAGTCGTAGTCTCCGGCGCCGACGGGGACAGACGGGTCGGACGGGAGCTGGTAGGGCGGGCGTAGCTCGGAAGGGAGCTCGTCGTACGGGGTCCGATGAGGTGGCGACGGGTTACGAGCGGACGGCGGACTAGAACGAGGAGAGTCAGCGAATTGCAGACGTTCGCTTCCATAGACGCCCGTGGACTCACATGGACTCTGCGTCGTGCTCTACGAGCGGCGATTCTTCTGCCGCCGCTGTATCGCCCGGAGCCGGATCCTGCCTCTTGCCGGTGTCGTTCGGGCTTGCCGCTGCAGGTCCCGCGGGCAAGTCCTCGCGTCCGAGTGACTGGAAGACGGTCCGGCGCAGCTTCTTGGCGCTGTCGGTTGTTGGTTGTGCTTTAGGCGCGTAGCCGCGAGCAAGAACAGGAGTGGTCGGGCGACTTGGCCAACCCGGAAGGCCGTTCTTCAGGTTCAGGCATAAAGCGGTGAGTTCACTACAGCGGTGTGCAAGCGATTTGACGCCCCAGCTGTAGGACCATCCTTCCGGCATGACGGGCGTTGTTTAGCGGGAGCATCGGGAGAGCAGAGAGCAAGCTGATCGAGCGAGTCCGCCAAACACGGCAAACTCGAGGCACGTGCCGACAAACAGAGAATCGCAGCGAGCCGCCTTGCCGACGCTATCGCACCCAAGCCGACTTTGCGCCAGGATCTGACCCCTCGGTGGGAACCAAGCGACCTCTCAGTCTCGCTAGAGGTGCGTCGCGCTGCTTCACACGATCTTGGAAGAGGGAAATGTCGATGGGAAACTCTCGAGTGGGAGAATCGGCTGACCCTCGTCTGCTCTTGACAGAGTTACTCGCGTCGTGTTTGAGTCTTCGCGATCTCGGGACTAGCGCGTGCGACTCGTCGGTCGACTTTCGCTCATTCCCGAGGGAGTTTGACTGACTTGACGCGATCGCCTGCAGACCTGTGTTCCGGCAAATCGGCTCGTCTGCGATTCGGCGCCGTCCGGCTCGATGTGGTCCTATCCGACGTTGCCTGCTTTGTTGTCTACATGACCCACGTCATGGACAAGCGGATCTGTCAGTCCTGGTGCTCTTCGGTGTGCGCCGCGACTGGATCTCGACCGCTGACCTCGCCTTCTGCACACCAGGCGACGGTCTCGGCCGTTCGAACCTCATCATCTTCCTCGGGAGCACACTAAAGGAGCTCGAGTGCTCAAGACCTGGTGCGTTCAGTCCCTTCTCGCTCTTTCGGCTGATCGTCCGCCCTTCTTGCGGACCCGGCTAACGTTCACCTCGCTGTTGCAGATCTTCCGCTGGATCGGCTGCAGCATCACGCGGTCGAAGTAACGTCAGCTCGAGCGAGACTCGAGGCCGACTGACGGCGCAGAGCAAGCCGCTCAAGGCTCGGGTGCCGGTCTCGAATGTGGACGGACAAGGTGCGCGACTTGATGCTTTGGACGCGCTGCTTCGTAATTCACGTCCGTCGCTGATGCTTCTTACAACTACAGGCGCCTGAAAGACGTCTCGGACCGTCAAAGCCATGTTCTCCGGCCGCTGGCGCGGCCGGGGACGCAAGCTGGTCTGGTCTGCACTGGTGAGCTCTCCCGCATTCTCTTCGGATTCGTGCAGGGGGACCGTCGGGCTGACGCTTTACCGCCTCTGTGCAGCCGCGTGCTCTCGTTCGCGTCGTCTTAGAGGCGAACCGGTCATACTCGGAGCGTCCGACTCCGGTTCGCGGGATGTCAAGGTTTCTCCTTCCGCCAATGGGTATGCTTCCTTCCGCCGCCCCAGATTCTGCACGCTGGCGCAGGGTGACTTGATCTCGCTCTGTGCAGGATACGAACTCTCTCGCGGTTGGGTGCAAGTTGTGATCGCCAAACTTGCAACCGTCAGGGTGCGTTCTTCGTTCGTGTTTGCAATGGTCTGGTCTTCGGTACTGACTTTGAACTCTATCTGCAAACGCAGTGTTGAAGATAGTCAGATGCGCTGCGGTATGGTGTGCTCCTTCCTGTGACAGCCCACGCTCGTGCGTGCCCAGAGTCGCGGTCCCGGAGAATCGAGGCTGACTGGCTTTCCGTCTCTGCAGGATCGTTTGGCGGAGATCATGACGGGCGTAATTGTCGTCGAGATTTTCTGCAAGTCCTGACGCGTGGCGTCGCTCGGTTGGCGTCCGGTTTGGCTGACCTGGTTCTTTCGTTTGCAGACTAGACTTTCCAACAAGATGCCAAACACGCGCCTGATGTCGATCCGTCTCGACATCGGGCTCTACCGAAGTCGCATTCATTGACCTCTTGGCTGGCGCCAGCGCTGCTGGCGCGACTACCACATCCACTATCCGGCTTTGGCGCTTGTTTGAGCAGACGGAAGGCTGACCTTCCCTTTCGCAGTCTGCAAACCGACCGTCCGAATGCTGCTCGCAAATGCAGCAAATCTGGTGCTCTGCGAGGGTCTACTGTGACGGCAGCCGGTCGAAGCGAAGTGCGTGTGGCCTAAGCTTACGCTGCGGCAATCGACTTCTCTCGCCACTCGAAGAACTTACACTTGTAATGCATCCTTTTCGGGACATCGCGTCTGTGAGCCCGTCATAGCCGCGTGCCATGCAATGGGGAGCTTTTCGGAAGCTTCCGGGCAGAGTTCGCTGCGACTTAGTCATCTGCAGCTCGACTTGCCAAGTCGCGTCACCTCGATCCTGCTCTCTCGCGGTCGCGTCACCCTGCTTGCGCTTTCTTGGAATTCAAGAGGATACGTGCAGCAGTCCTGTTGCTCATGTGCACTGCTCGGGATCGTGCGCGTGCTCTGCATCGTCTCGGAACCCGCTCGACCCCACCTCGCCCACCTGCCTCGACTCGCCGCTCCGTTCGACAGCACAGGCCGTTCCACCGCGAGGAAAAAGGCGTGACGTGTCGAGTTAACTACACAGCACGGTACAGGCGATGGTCTGGTCGGACAGGGTGCTCAGGGAGGCAGGCAAGACGGGCGGTTCCACGAACGCCGCGGTGGAGGGGTTTGCGCGCCGCTTCGAGGGGGGGAGAGAGAGCGGCCGGAACGTGCAGATCTATGCTCACAAGCAATGCTCGCGTCGGGGGAGGGCTTGTCCGGGCTACGAGGGGATCTCGCTTGAGTTGGAGGCCCTGCCATCGCTCGCAAAGGACGAGATCCAGCTCGCGTGCTGAGCTGGCTCTACGGGCTTTGCGCGCGCTTTCTCGATGCCCAGATATACAAAGCGCCTCATGGCGTCTGCTGAGGTTGCTGGCTCATGATGCTTACGCGAGGAGGAAATATCTCGACGCAATCTCACGAACCGACGACGGTTGAGTCGAGTCGCCGAGACGCGTGGCAGGTTCGTCATCTACATGGTAGTCGGGGACGCGTACCGGCAGATGTTGACTGCGTACTTTACAGCGTCGTGGACGTCGATTTCCTCGACATTTGGTACTCTCGGCGCTCGACTTTCGTCTTCGCGCTTTAAACTTCACCCTCCGCCTCCCGTCTTTCGACACCCGACTCACAAGCGTTCATCGCCTTCCCAGGACAACTGCCGACACAACCGACGTCGATGAAGGCATGGGCGCTGGGCAAAAGGTAAGGGACAAGAGGGGCCGCGTCGGGTGCGCCACGGTGAAGCGGTGCGGGATCGAGCGGGCGACTTTGTGGGACAGGGCCGACGTCACGGGACGAGCTGGCGCGCAAACGAGGACGATGATCGGTCGCGGTTTGGAGCGGTTCGTTGCGCTGGCGAGCGAGTCGCGATTCGCGGTCGGACGAGAGGCGCGCGGGGCGGAGGAGAACTGAGGTGACCGAATCGAGGCGGGCGATGGGTGGCGCCCTGAGGGGCGTGCGCAGCGTGGTGGACGGCGCTGGGTTGGGGTCGGTCTGGTGGGCGTGGTGCCGTGCACGGTCGGTCAAGGCCGGGAGGCACTTGAGGACGTGCCTCTCGACTCGAGGTGGTCTCGTCCGGACTTCGAACGATGGCTCGCTCGGCATGCCGAGCATAACCTGCGTGGGCCGGCGTATGGACTCGCCGCGTGTGGTGAGTCTTCGTGCTCGTCATTCGTCTCGGTTGCTCTCGTCGCGCTGACTCGCGTACTTTCTCAGCCGGTCTTGTTCTCGCGCAGGACTGTTCCGGATCGATGCGCGGCTACATTTGCCGTGCATGTGGCATCTCGGCGCGTCGCCAGTCTGGCGGTATCGTCCCGCCCGCCGAAACGTCCGCCTTTATCGACTTTTCTTCGATGTGCGACTTTCGCTTGAATCGCTTCTCGCCTTTCGCTCTCGAACCGATTCAACTTCGACGTGCTCGCAATCACGACGTACGGGCAGTCGCCTCGGCGACAGGGATTCCAGGACGGCGATGGCTGGAGGGTTAAGCGGTTAGGAAGCCGGTTTGGGTGAAGGAAGTGCGCGCTCGAGCGTTCGCCCGATCGAACTTTGGGGATGGGCGTCAAGTGTAGACTGGTCTGCAATGCAGATTCGCTTGTCTTTCGCTTGGACCCTTTGCACGGTTTGAGAGATGTGTCGTTTCGCTCGCCAGTTCTGCGGATCGTTTGCTCTTGCGCTCCCGCCTCACCTTCGTCCTCGCTGTCTCGCTTCTTGCCGTCACGCAGCCAGTCAGAATAGCTACATACGCGTCGCTTCGAACTACGGTCTCGTCGGTTGCGCCTTACGACCGCATTCCGTCCCTTTGCCGGCGTCGCCCTCGACCCTCGCCGACGCCGCCGCCAAGTGGACCTCGTACGCCTCGCCGTGACTGTGTGACGTTGTCTGGACGGTTCACGATTGCTCTCATATCTTCTCCGGCGTGTTACATGTCAGGTGAGTCGCCGTTCGTTCTTCTTCGTTGCCCAGTCGGTCGCACGCGGACGTCAGCTGACCCGGGTCTTCAGCAGCAGCACGTCTCAGATGCCGCCATCTCTCTCAAATCGATATGGACGAGATGAGCATGCTCGCCTTGGGTGTTCGGCAGGCGAGGGAGGTCGAAGGAACAGCAACATCGCCATCATCTCCTTCTCGACCCGGTTCGCTGGGAAGGCTCGCCTCGATCTCGACTTCTCGCCACGCCGCCTCCGATTAATGCGACACTACACCCGTCTCTCGCGTCAATGCCTTGCCCGCCCGCGTCAAGATGAACCCGGTCGCGACTCTCGAGACCGACGCCGGGCACGAGTTTCCGTCGAACTTGGTGAGCGTCGTCGTCTTGGTCGAGTCTGATGCAAACACTGACGTATGCGTACGCAGCTCAACGACTCGATCTCGTACAGATGGAAGAGCTGGAAGGGCTGGACGAGTCTGGCTATCAGCGTCTTGAGGAGGACCTGTGTCTCGAACTGGGTCAGCGGCCTCGGTCCGTCGGGTGGAGGGGGTGCTTCGTGGGGGGCTGGCAGCCGGCCACTTGAGCGTGTATGGCTGGCTCTAGGAGGTGAGTAGTTTCGGTCGTGTCTTCCGAAGCGTGCGGGCTGCTGACCCGTTTGCCTGCAGATTCGCTCGGTTTCGCAGATTTCCGGACGCCGAACGAACCAGGCGAGTCGGCTTCGAGTAGGTAAGAATTCGCGCTCGTCGGTTCTCAGGCGCTCGGCAGTGCAGCTGACTCAGTCGCATCGTCGCGGGCAGATTTTTCGACGGCTACTTCGACGATCCCTTGCATCGGCACGCGACTCGTGCAAGATCGATTCGGTCGCCCTGCACATTGTCTCCATCGTAGACGGCATCGTCCGTGCTGTGACTGTCGGGGCGCCTCGCTTGGTGAGTCTTGCCCTTCGTTTTCACTTTTTCCGGTTCTCGGCCTTTCGAACGGCTCGTCCGGCGGTCATCGTTCTTCGCTGACTCGCCTTGCACGCCCCTCACATGCACTGTACCTGTCTCTGAGCGCTCGCAGCTCGACTGTGCTTGCGCTTCCGGTCTCTGCGCCTCCAGCCGCTCTTGTTCTCGCGCGGAAGCTGCGTGACTGCTCGCTTCGCTGCGTTCGCCCACCACAGAACCCCAGTACATGCCGCTTCCGCTCCGCTCGGACCGAGCCGAAGCATTCACTGCTGCTTCCGAGCGCTTCTCGCTTATCTCGTCTGCTTCGAACTGGCTCCGGGCGGTCTTGCTGCTTAACTTGCTTCCGCCACTCTGGGCGCCGTCCAAGACGACCGTACGCAGGCAGGCCCGAGATGTCACAGACGTCTACAGTACAAGGAGCTGCGTCTGCTGGACATCGTGCGCTACCATGCCGAGTCTTCGATGCCGAGCCGCCCGCCCGCGACCCGAGGGAGGATCGCTCGAGAAACTCATCGAGAAACTCCTCGAGCCGGCCAAGCCGTACATGGGCCGTACTTGGAGTCTTTTGTTCAGCGTGATGCCTCTCTGTACGCTTGCTGACGTCGTTGTTTCGCTGCAGGGCGTTCGCTTGCGCCAAATCGGGCTTGATCGACGTCGCCGGTTTAAGCCGTTTCGACCTCGCCAGATCGACTTTGCCTCGCTCGCCTCTTGTTACACTGTCCCGCTATAGCAGCCACGCGTCCACGAGAGCTTTACATCGCTGCCCTGGCCATGCCACCGACCCTTGCTGGCTTCTGGCACGTTTTCGGCTTGGTTCGCTTCTCTCTTCCCGACCTTCTCGCAACGCAACTGCTCGCCGTCGCCGGGAACCGAGGACAAGACTGCGAAGGCGTGCTCACGTAGACGCTTTCGGATCGTTCTCGCTGGTCAGGCAGGCTTGGACACGGTGGATTCGGTCATGGGTGGATCGACCGGACTTGCTGCGGGTGGACTTGGGTAGAAAAGGAGTTGAAATGGCAAGCAGTCTCGACACATTTTCGCTTACAGCGCCCGAGAAAGAATCTCTTGAACACTTATGTGCTGGATCTACAGTGAGTGGCGAGGCCGAGGGTGCCGGCCGGATGGGACTCGGCGTCTTCGGTTTACTCGGTCTCTCGCTCCGTCTTCGCGTGCTCAATCTGCAAATACTCGCTTGTGCAGCTCACGAAAGGCAACAAGAGAGCTACTGTACGCTGTGTCAAGCTACGGTTCTTGTCCGTCCTCTCCCGCCATTGATTCGAGCGACCGCACACAACCGCCGAGGAAGCGGCACCTCGAACAAAGGCGACATGAACCACACGAGGGCGCTCGATGCGATCAGTGTAACTGTTTTACCTTAGGTACGCTCATCTGCTCTGGACTGTGCTCTGGACTGTGCTCTGGATTGATGCGTCCGCCGTGGACCGCGGTCGACTGCGCAGGTGGGGCGGAACGGGCGGGGAACGGGCGGGGAACGAGCGTGGTTGCACGTCGTACGGATGAAGCGCTGACGGCGGTACGGTCTACGTACGGCTTGTTACTGGTGCCGTGCGCGTGCTCGGCCCGGATCTGGATGGCTTTCGAGTAGCTCATCGAGTTCGCCGCACCTTTACTCTCGTTCGGAAGCGGTACCCTGACCCTCGATCTGTTTGCTGCTACAGGCCCACGCCCCGTACGGCACAACGCTTCAAGTCGCAAGATGTCGCTGCAAATCTCTATACACGCCGGCATTCTCGATGTCCTTGTCGTCAACTCGTTCTTCCAACACGACCTTCTGTCCGCCGCGTTCGACGTTGCCACTTCATATCCTCTCAAGTTGACGTCTCCCTCGCCTCGAGCACATCGTCTCTCGCTCGGTGCGGTCAGCCGCCTTCGCGTCTGGCTCGACCCGGTACTAATCGGACGAAGCGGAACGGGTGAGTCCAGTCTGCCTTCTGTCTGGTCGCCTGATGGCCTCACGCCCATCGAGATCGAGATGGCGTGGATTTACGGCCGCGCGACGAGACAGTATGAACTCGATGGTATGGCTCGTGCGGATGCTGACTCGGTCGTCACGCTTGCAGCACTTCGGTCTCGACGCGAGTCGGCATCGGATCGACTTGACTAAGTCCGACAACGACAAGCACGTCTCATATCAGCTCAGCCATCGCGACATCGTCCACACGCACAGCTTAGATGTGTTTCTCCTGCCGTTGTTGGCGTTCATCATCGTCAAGGCGAGTCTTCGCATCTCGAAGCCTTTTCTTCGCACTCGCTGACGTTCTTCCCTAGCAGATTCGGATGCTTCACGGCGTTACACCGTACGACGCGTCTACGTGGTACGACGGGGCGTGAGCTGCGGATCGCCGGCCGGGCGAACGGGGACGAGGTCGCGTCGGAAGCGCGGCAGCGGGAAGAAATGTGCGAGGGCGGTCTCAGTGGCCGAACGGGTAGGGAGGCGTTCGGAGTGGCGGTTAGGGGGCAAGGTGAGCTTGGTTTTTGTGCGGACAGAGTCTGTTCCCGTGTAGAGCTGACTTTTGCTTGTTCCGCGAAGACTACTTTGCTCTGCCTCGGGCGTGGCGCCGCAGACGCGTCGCATTCTTTGATGCAGGTCTCGCGTCTCGGACCCTCGGGTGTGTTCGTGTCGCGCGTCACGGTCCGCGCTCCCAATTGCTGACTCGGTCTGTCGTCCCAGAGGCGGATGTCCCCTCCCCACCATCTCGGCTTTTTCTTTGCCGCTCTCCTCGCCAACTGCTCGCGCGCCGGTCGTCGCTGCGATGCTATTGCTCGACTTTGGCGCTGCTCACGCTCTCGGCCAGGCGGAAGGTGAGGTGGAATGGATCTTGAGGGTGAGGTCGCGAGCGCATCATTCTCGTATATGCTCGCGATCGAGCGTTCGGGTTCGAGCTGACCGCGTTTGCGCGATGCAGAGGTGGTTCCTGTCGACCAGTAGCGTCGCAGAGTCCGACTCGAGCTCTTTTGTCGAGTTCGACTTGACGATCTCGAACTGTCTCAACTCGCGCCCAACGACGGCACCGGGACAATTCGCTCGTGCTCGAGTGCTCACGATTTGCCCTCCGGCAACACCTTCGAGGTTCGCCCTCCGGCAAGACCTTCACGGTTCGGCTCGCTGCATCATCGCATCGGCTGGGCTACCGTTGCCCGCCTCGGCGCAATCATCGCAGCCAGCGCTTCTCGCCCATCCGTCATGTCGCCTCAATCCTGACCCCGACCGCCTCTTCCCGCCACCATACCCGCTATCGACTCGCACCTTATCAACGTACCGCCGGAAGGAATGGGACACCTGGCTCTGAAAGACGTGAACAGAGGAGTACGCGTGAGTTTTCATCTTTCCTTCTCCGCTCAAGGTTCAAGCACTTCGTTTCGGGGAACGCGGGTCACGCGACATGACGACGCGAGACCTGCCGATACGGAGCTCCTCACGTACCTTGCATGAGTACTGATTCGTCTGTTTGGTTTGCAGACTTTCCGTCTCGTGAGGAGTCGGCACGGGATCGACGTCAAGATCCTTGATGGCAAGTCTGCCGCGCGCCGGCCCGCGCCTGCCATAATTGCGGTGTCGCGGATCTAGAGCATGCAGTTCGCGGTTCACAGTGTTTTCTCCGTCGTCGCAGCGAGTCCTCGTCCTCCGATTCTTTTGCTCCCGAACGCTGGCTGAAATCTTTTTCTCTTGCAGACTCCGATCTGATGCCGCAAAGGCTACTTCGACGCATGGAATCAACCCGAGCGGCGCAGGCTACCTCGACGCATGTAATCAACCCGAGCGGCGCGCAGCCGTGAGAGGCATCGACGTGAGTCGGGATTGAGGTTGGCCGAGGATGCGGCTGTTGTGCTCGGGGCCGACTCGATGGACGATGGGGCCCAAGGCCGCCGGACGACGACCGGCACGAATGAGACGTGCTGTGGTCCTCCTCGATGATGGTGAGCTCTTTCGTGATTTCGTTCTCGCCAAACCGCTGCTGACCGTGCCTGCTTTCGTTTCGTTGCAGTTCGTCTCATGCGCTTTCCGGCTCGCCGACTAGTTACGACGTTGACTACAGAGGCAAAGGGTACAATCCGACGCTACGCTCGAGCAAGATTGGCAGGGTCAAGCGTCGGCGGTGCGAGTCCGCAAGCGAAGGACGGCCGGCGGGACTCGGTCTAGGTGGGCAGTCTCGCTGTAATGCGGTTTGTAGGGAGAGCGATGGCTGACGTCCGCGAGCCGCCTGCGGGCCGAATCGGTCATTCCACGGCAGCTGGTCGTTCGGATTGATTTGCCGAAGCAGCCGTCGCTCCGAGACGACCCGGTTTGGTTTCCCCAGCAAGCCCGTCCTCGACTGGAACCGTGAACTGTTCTTTGCGCCTCCCGGCTTGGGTCTAGACATTCCTCTTGCGTCGACTTCACCTGGCTCCGACGGCCGACGAGTTACACCACGGCCCACGTGAAGATCCGCACCCCAGTGCTGTCGCCGTTCTCACTCGACAAGCGCGCATTTCCAACTGGCTCGTGAACTCGGCTCTTTCTACGATCGGCGTCAACTTTTGACACAGAGATGGACACGAGCCGGTGTGGCGCAACAGGCTCTGAAAGTGTTCGACTCCCCGCGGAAGGCGCCAGGACCGCAAGAAGGGATCGGCCAGGCGGAGTTATCTTCGAAGGTCGGGTTCTTGTTGCTGCAATGTCAGACACGTCTACGTCTCAGTCATCTTAACGTCGAACGCCGCCTTCCGTCATAATGCGCAAGGCGCTCGAAGCGTGTTTGGCGGACTCCGCTTCGCCGTCGCGGTGTACTCTCCTCTTGGTGTTGTGGGGCTTGTCAGACTTCACTGCCCACCTCAGCCGAGGAAGAGATATGGCAAACGAGACAGGACGATCACTGCAGACATGATTTGAACAGGCGGCAAAGGGTCGAGGCTAAAGGGTTTCGCATATGCGTCGGCGACCACTTGATGGTCATCAATACGGACTCTGCTTGCGCTAAGGCGACGTCAGAACTTTATTTCCCCCCGCCACCGGATTCCGAGACCACCTCGCGGGACGACAAAAGTTCGCGCACGACCTTCCTGCGCACAGCTGTCGGACGAAACAAGTGGCATTAGAGCTATAGTCAGGCTCTGAAAGACGTGTACAGACATGCAAGTGGACTTTGTCCACAGTACCAATGGGTGTCTTCCGTCCAAATTGCGCCCTATGGCCCTCCCGCCCAGCTTCAGGCCGAGCAAGCTGGTCCGCCTACCCGCTTGTCGGACGAAACTAGTGGTATAGCAAGCGGCGCAGCCAGCCGACTTCCACTTCACCACGTATGCAAAGATGTATAGTGTAGAACCAATGACCCCAAAATGGGCTCTATGGTCTACGTGAAGGACTGTCCGGGTCCTGCGGACTCTGTCGGGAGGTGGTACCGGACCTTGCGGGCGCAGAATGCAAACGCTCTCACGAGCAAGAGTAGAGCTCTATACCTGCGTGCTTATCACGCTGCGCAGAACGAGAGACAGAACATGCTGGGGACGAAAGCGTCTCATGACGAGCATAGCGGAACTATCACGTGAAAGGTCATGGCGACGCGAAAAGTTTTTCTCGTTGCTTCGAAACGGGGACCGCGGCCCAGGCACCGATGACTTCGTTGACTGTACGCTTGCTTGGGTCGCTATACACTGCAAGAGACTCTCAGTGCCGTCAGGCTCTCCTCATCCTCAAAGTGGTTCTCTGAAACGCTCCCTCGCACCGCTTTCGTCCCACGTCGATGCCGCCGACCAGGTCGCTCACCGGGCGGCCACTCGAGAACCGGCAAGGGAACCAGTACGCCCAGCACCACTGCTTTCAGGGCAACTGTGAGTCTCTTTACACACGCATCTGCGCCTGTTTGGATCCGTCACAAGCGCAACCCACTGAAGCAAGATCGCGACTTGCGACGTCTGGACACAGCCATCCTCTGCCTCTGCGACAGCGAGCCGCGCCGCGACGCAGTCGTCCGCGAAACAAGGACCAACGTGAATGGCAACCTCGGTCGCAAATTCTGGACCTGCGCGGGACAGGGCGGACACCAGTGGTAAGCATCGAGCAAATGACCCTGATTGCATTCCATCGCCAGCTGACGCTCGAGGCGGATCGCGACACAGTGAATTCTTCCTCTGGAACAACGAACTGCGCAGGATGGGCTACATGGGAGACAAAGTCGAGCCGGAACCTAACTACGTCGGCGGAGCGGCGGCAGCGGCGGCGGCGGCGGCGACGGGAGGGACTGGCGGCACGGCGGCGGCGACGGCGGGAGGGAGCGGCGGCGCCCCGCGGAGTCCAGCTGCCACACCCGACAGGCGCAAGCGGGTGCACCCAGCGCCGTCAGAAGCCGGCCCGAGCAGCGAGCCCGGAGCCGTGTCAGTCACGGTGAACCTCACCCCTCGCCAGCGCGGCAAACGCGCTCGGGAGAGTGCTCCCGACTCGCAGGACGACGCGCACGACACGGCTCAGCGCCTTGCCGCCATGGAAGAGCAAGTCGAGAAGCTCGAACGCGAAATCCAGATTCAGCGCCTGGAAAAGCGCAACGCCCAGTTGCAGCGGAAGCTCGCTAAAATGAAGCGCAAGGACGGCAACTCTTCGGCGAGCTCGCACACCGGCACGGACGGCAAGTACGTTCCACCTGCGCCTGCTCCAAACTGCGCGTCGAAAACCGTCGCTGACTGCCGTTTGTGGCGCGTTGCCTGCAGCGACTCAAACTAATCCTCGCCTCTCGTGTACCCCTCTTGCTCCTCTCGCTTGTCGCCCACTTACAGCTGCTCCATACCATGTTGCCGTACTACCTGTATCTCATCCTTGCGTGCAATTGCATCTCATGCGTCAAGCAGATTGGACGCGGGCTTTGCAGCAGGCGAAAGGAAGCAGCGCGAGGTGATGTACCACGCCTTCCGCCCGCACGACAGTATCGCGAGTCAAAGGTCCCGTTGCGCCGCCGTACTATTTGATCAATGAGGCAATACAAGGGCATCGGCCGAAAGAGCATCTGCCTGCAAGTTGTAAGGCAACGATGCCCGCTCTCAACATTCTTCCCCAAAGCGAGATGAGGTCGTGGAGGCAGGGGTGGGGCAAACGTGCAGGAACTGAGACCGGACTGAGAGGAGTGCGCTTTACACAAACAGGGATGACCTCATTCCAAAGGAAAGTCGAGGCGAGACCGCAGAGCGGAAGTGCACGTCATGAGACCTCGACCGTGCATCGTCCCCTTTTGGCCGGATCACGTGCGGACCTGCAAGGTTGCGAGCGGAAGAAGTCGTCGTCTCCCGCTGGACCCGGGCGCTGGACGACTTGGGAACGAGGCACCAGAGAAACATCGCGGCTCCGCATGGTCGATCGAAGCGAGTTGCGCACCGCGGGCGATCGAGCACACCATACCGCGAGATGGCACAGAAGCGGCGGCTAGGTTCCGGCAAGCGTCGGTACGGGCGTCTCCTGCATGCGAGCCGGTCGAGGTCGGAGGGCAATCCAGCAGGGTCCCCCGCAGGCGGAACGAGCCGCCCGCCGCCGATCGAATCTGACGCGCACCGAGAGCCCACGCGCAGGACTGTATAGAGGAAGCGCTTGCGCGCGCCTGCTCGACGAAAGGCGACTGTCGCAGCGCGAACCGCCAGCATGCTCCTTCCGCGGCCTGAGAACAGCGACTCGGCAGCAGCCGGCCGCCTTAGGTGCAGAACTCGTCCGACACAAAAGCCGAGCTGTACCGTTTGCCCGTCACTAGCACGAGTGCTGGCTCGCGCAGATGCAGCTGGTTGACAAATCAGGCAGCTGTGCCCTTGCAGCACGCGTAGCTGAACGTCGCTTCGAGGCGGCAGAGGAGCCAGGAGTGCACAAGCTGTACCCACCTTCTCGAATGGCTCCTGCCACGGCGCATCGATCGAAGCTATCTTGCGCCGCAGAGCGGGTCTGCAGACGCGAGACCCGAGGAGCTGCCGCTGGAAGGGACTCGCCGCCTGCGGACGCTCCGGAATGTCCGCTCGACTTTCTTGCGTCGGGTCCGCGTCCGTACTTCTCGCCTCTTGAGTTCACTCTCACAAGACCATGTCCACGCTACAACCGCCACACCTATATACGACACCAAAGCCGGCCGTTCTCGAAGCCAGCGACTCTGTCGCTCGCGTCTGCGCCCGTCTACAGCTCCGCGCAACTTTCGTCGAAAAGCGGATCCTCCCCCAGCGTGCGCCTGCTCCTTTGACGCGCGCGCTGCCATGGACACTGATTCAGAGTCCTCGCTCCAGCTTTTGTGCAGCCCGACCCGCACTTCACTCGCGATGCCCTTCTACAGGAGCTCGAGTACATCCACCTACTCTCGGCCGCAGTCGTCCAGCCGGTCGTTCAACTCCCTCTCGACCTGGCCGCCGCCTCCAGACTCGTACGGTCGCTCGGGTCAACTCTACCGCCGCTCTCGGATCGTCATACGGACCTGCTTGCTTGCGTTCTCGTTCCAGGAGCCGATATCGGTGGTCTCACGGGTGAGCAAACTCGACCGCGGAGCGCGACGGGCACGCAGCTTACCTCCCCGCATCGCGCAGCGGACTCGCAAGAGATCAGAGTCGCGTACTTTGCAGAGGTGGCCGAAACTTATGGCGCAGGTGAGTCGCGCTCCGCGCACAACGACTCGCAGCGGATCGTGCGTGCTAATCCCACGTAATTTGCATCAGGCGACGAGCTCATGCGACAGGCACGAGTTGCGCAGCCAGCAACGTCTGAACAGTTCAGCGTGGCGCTCACTGCAAGCACGATTGACGAACGAACCTTGTTCGGAAACGACTACACCTTTGAGAAGCCCGGAGAAGTCGACGCGGCCCCGTGCGTATTGCCTTCTCGTACCGCCGACAACCCTGGGCTGACGCTCGGTTGCCGACAGGCTCGTCTCGGTGAAGGAGGCTCAGCAGATCAAAGCCGAAGTTTTAGCCGCTCTCAACGCGACGGGGAAGAAAACGAAAGGCGACTTGAAGATCAACTCGCTGAACCTCGCTGGCACGTGCGTCTCGATCAGTTACCCTGACTTGCGAGTAGCACGCTGAGATGCATGCGCGCCCACACAGTCGCCATTCCGTCTTGAAGAAACCGGACCTTGATGTAACGCTGCTGCTCGTGCTCGGAAACGCCGCGCGCGGTGACGAGGAGTCGCGTCGTCAAGACGCCGAACGCATTGTTGGCATACTCGAGGGTATGCTTCTGCAGTGCGCGTCTCGCAGGCGGCAAAATGCTGAACTCCTCGGGACGCAGCCGCGGCAAACATCACCTGCTCCAACCTGTCGCCCTTCCGTATTGTCAAGAGCACCGTCCTGGGTGACGCCGACCTTCTCTCGGTCCGTTTCGGCTACCAGAGCGAAGGTCACCGAGTCATCACAGTCACGATCGCGATCGCGTACTTTGCCTCCGCCGGCGTCGCCACCATCGCCCTGAATTCGAGTGTCGCGTTCTGGCAGTCCCTCAAACGAGCGGCAGATGCAATCTCGTGAGTAGATCAACTCTCATGAGGCAGCGTGTACAAGTTGAGCTGACGCTAGCCGTGAGTAGGCTTTCTCTGACACCGTCTCGGCTCTCCCGGATCGACCCGCTCACCGGATCAGAGAGCAGCGTTATCAGCTGCAAGGACGCTGACACGGTATATCAGGCACTCGGCATCGCTCGCACAAGTCAGTCTCGACGTGCATGCGCACTGCATCCGAGGGCGACCGGACATTGACGGTCTTTTCGCGCAAATTACAGACGGATCCGGCCCTCAAGTCAGCCCGACGCGCTTCGTCGGTCTCGGGGGTCGGCTCACCGTAGACTTCCTGGGCCGACCGCTCTCCCTCGCTCACTATGTCGACCCGTCCGGTCTGCTCTTCGGCTCGACCAGCGGTTTCAAGGACGCTGGCGCTCGCCAGATGCCGACCATTGTCCGCTCGGCCCGCTACATCGCCCTGGAAGGGCTTGCGGAAGAAGCAAGCAAGGCTCCCGTCAAGAAGGCGACGCGAGGGGGAGGGAAGCGCGGCGGCAATACAACGCCTGGACAGGATGCGGGCGCAAGCGCCGCGTCGACTTCTGCTTCTCGCCGCTCGACGAGAGGTACGACCTTGTCACGAGCAGCTGGATCCCCGTCTCACTCGACGGCGCAGTCTCCGCCTGCCGCAGCGTCCGCGTCGTCAGCCGCGAGTCGAACTCGCAAGGACACCGCATCATCGCCGAAATCGGCCAAATCGACAAAACCTCCGCCCAAACGCCGCGCGGTTACGCAGGTCAAGACGAGCACGACGGGACGAGCTCCGCTCGGGCCCACTCAGAACGCACAAACGTCGACCACGGCGACCGGACCGGGATCGTCCGACACGGATGTCGAGATGGAGAGCGGCGACGAAGAAGGAACAGGCCGCGACGGCAGCGCGGGCACTACCCCCTCGACGTCGCCAAAGGATGCCGCCATAGCAGCTGCAGAGGCATGGCAGCAAGCGGACGCGCTCCCGAAAGGATCAGCCGAGCGTGCTCTGGCACGCCGCGAGCTGGTGCACGGTTGGCCCGGAGTGCCCAACTCTCGTGAGTTCACCCTTTCCCGAGAGCCACTTGCAAGTCACTGAAGTCTACTTTGTTACAGAGGTGGCCACTGCGCTCGGCGACCGACCGTTTGCCCGCGGCAAGTCACGCTCCGCGCTCGACGATTCTGGAACAGCGAGCTAATCTCAGTTTCCATGGACAGCATCCGAACTCGTCCCATTCATGACGCGCCAGTGGGAGGAGAGGCAGGCAAAAGCTCCACCTTCCCCTCCCGGTTCAGGTGCGGCGACCCCGACGCCGAACATCCCGACTACAGGAAGCGGCAGCAGGACCCAGCGTCAGGCGCGCATCGCGAAGCCCTTACCGAAACAGCCGCCGTCCGCAAAGACGTCCGCAAAGACGTCCGCAAAAACGACAGCAGCTGCGAAGAAACAAGCGAGCCCCCCGCGCCCGTACACCATCAGCGATGCCGACCGCCGCAACCTGAAACCCAGCAGCGATCCCTCGTGCGCATATTTCAAGGCGGAACCGACCGAGGTCTCTGGGCATGGCGACTGCATGGTCGACGCGATCGCAGAGAACTCGCTGCGCGCCGGGCGCGTCGCTGCAACCCTCCTTCGAGAGCGTTTCGCAGAGGCATTGCCGATCTTATATCCGGGCCCGCTTTTCTATCACTCGAACACGCTCGCAAACGAAGCCCTCCCCAACTTTGACGGTAACATCACTATCGAAGCGATCGTCGAAAATCTCGCCAGTAACAATGTCCCGAGTGAGCTCCGGCCGAGCTGGCTCGATAGATACAAACGGTCGACGAAGTACGACTCGAAGGAACATCGCACGCGCTGGGAGGATCTCGTGACGGAGCTCGGCAGCGAAGGCGTTTGGCTCGACGTCCGGGATGCCCAACTGCTAGCGACGCTCATCGGTTCCGACATCGTCGTCCTCAACTACGGCATAGCAGACGCCGATCAGGTCAGGACCGACAACTCGATCCTCCGCGTCAGCGTGTTTCGCAATCGTCGGCGCGACATCGAGGATGACGCGGCGCTGTGGGCGCGGATCCAGCCCTATCTCTTCCAGGAGAGCGAGCGCGTCGAGCCAGGAAGGCCAATCCTCCTCGTTTACAACGGGCAGTCCCACTTCGAGGCGAACCCGCTCAATACGGGCGTCGGGCTGGTGGCCCTCTGGGTCTACGAGAACCTCGCGCTTGTCACGAACACGGACGTCCTACGGGAGTACAGCCACCGCTACAGCATTCCGCCCGGCGACGCCATCGTGCTGCGCCGAGATAACACGGCTGAGCTGGCTGCAATTGCCGCCTCGCTTGCGCCCGAAGCGACCGGCGAAGCCGATGATACCGCCGCGACAAACAACGTCGACGTACGCATGAGTGAGGTCGCCAAACCCGCGATAACCGGAGATTCCGGCGACGTTGTCATGTCCGACAGCGTCAACGGCCATGGCGGTGGGCTTCTCCCTCCTCGAGGCTCCAGCGCGTCGGCCACCTTGACGACGGGCTCAAAAGCTGCCGCAGCCGCGGGTGCAGTCTCAGCCGCAGGCAGCGGCTCTGCCAGCGCCTCGGGTGCTTCGCCACCGCCCGCGCCTGCGTCCACTCCGACGACCAATGTCGCTCGTCCCGAGCCGATAGCCCCTTCCTCACTCGAGGGCACCGCAGCAGATTCGGATCAGCATATGCTTGTCTCGGGTGCACAAGAAGGCGCGCTTGCGTCCCTGCCCCCGAGCAGTCAGGTCGGGGCCGTACCGGCGCGGAACTCGCCGTCGCGAACGAACCGGTCGGACAAGCAAGAACCTCTTTCCGACCAGTTGGAGCGCACGCACCTGTAAAAGTCGACGCGAGGGACGGTCACGAGGGGCCGCCGTGGATAGTGCACTTCCCGGCGAGGTGGCCAAGGAGCATGTTGTGCCGTTCTTACTGGGAAATCAGATCGTTACGTCGTACAAGCAGTGCAATAAAGTGCCTTTCTCGTCATGCCTTTACCATTTCGCGACCTGTGTACCATTGGGCAAGAGAATGGTTGCAGTGTTGCTCTATAAGAAGCGCGCTCACTGAGCCACCCCGGGCGGTCGGCCTGATGGCGGACCTAGCCGTCCGGGCGTCGGCTTTTCATACGGCCCTTGCTGAAACGGATTGACGAACTGGACCCCCATCGTCAGGTCGCTACCGAGAGCGTTGCAGCTGGTCCGCGGTACCATGTTAGTCCAATGTAGAAGGCGCACATGCAGACGAAGCAAGCTCACTAGACGGTTCCCCATCGGTCAGCCGCGCGTTTCTTCAGCGAACTCCCATAGACGTCGTTTGCCATCCTATTCGTCGAGGAGATATCCTGTGTTTTGGCCCAGGCAGCCCTGCCCGTACCTCCCTGTGGCGACGACCCGTTGAACTTTGGGCACACAAACCCGAGAAAGTAGGGACACCTCGCCTGGACGAGGTAACACACGTCGAGGCAAGGCGGGATCTCGACGTATGGGAACGGCGTCTTGCGAGCGAGATTGGCCTCCGAGGCGGGATAGGAGGTGTTGAAGAGGGACGGAAAGGTGCTGGACAGGTTGGCCGGACCGAAAAGAGGCGTCCGAGAAGCGAACGGGTCGTTGCGGAGTAGGCTGGTCTGGTACGTCGATGGCAGCGTCCAAGTGGCGAGCACATTGCCCGAGACGACCTCCTGCGGTACACTCGTGTTCAGCGACGCGCCGGGCGTCGGGTCGTCGCAACGCGCCATCGTGACCGCGCATACGTAGTCTCGATACGCGTCGGCGCAGTCTGAGCAAGTCGAGACGACCGAATAGAGGCCCTCGGGTTGTCGGCCGCAGGGAAAGGTCGTCAGGGTACGGGTGAAGTTGGCCAGGGAAGGTGAGATCGTTTCGTTGTAATAGCTGAGAAGCTGGTCCGTCCCGAGGAAAGCGGTGCCGGCACAGCGTATGCGACCGAGGGACAAGCCGGCATATCGTAAACGAGACGGCAGGAAGTGCCTATAGATGGTCGTTAGTTCTCAAGCTCGAATGAAACGTGTCGCAGAAGCCGGACACGCACTGCTCTTTGTCTGAAACCAGATGGGATCCCACATGCGCTCCTGCACGGAATCGTCGCTCAGAGTGACGTTCTCGACGAGCCGCGCGGCAAAGGTCTCGTTGCGGCGCAACCCCTGCACGAGCATCTGGGTCCGTTGTCCAGGCCCGTAACCCCTCGTCGTGAGAGACTGCTGCGTTTTAGCCGGGGTCGCGACGTTCTGAGCCATCATCGAACGGAGGTAGCAGCGGGATCGCGACAGCGCAAAGCTGAGCAAAGTGGCCGAACTGATGACTGGCGTGTAGGAATCCGATTGATTCGTCGCGGTGAGGAGAACGTTTGAAGCGTCCGCGCTGACGGGACTATCGAGAAGCCCTCCATCGAGTTGGAGCTCGAACCATAAGGAATGCGATCGTAGCTGGGGCGCAAGCCGTACAGGCCGTTAAAAGCGCACGGGATCCGGACGCTGCCGCCGATATCGCTCCCGACGCCGAGCGGGCTTCCGTGCATCGCGACGAGCGCGCCTTCGCCTCCTGACGACCCACCGACTGCCAGCGCGCGGTTGTGCGGGTTGACTGTGCGGCCGTGCAAGTTGCAGATGGTTTCACCGGAGAAGAGGGCTTGAGGCATGTTGGTATAGCAGTAGAGGACGGCGCCCTGCTGGAGCAAGCACTTGACGAGCGCCGAGTCGACTTTCAAGATGCGTCCAGTCCAGCCGACATAGCAGAGGTTCATCTCTTCGCCCTCGACGTTGATCTGGTTCTTGAGCGAGATCGGGAGGCCGCTGCACGACCATCAATCAGCTCTTCGGCTTGTGCATTCGCGCGCCGCGGGACAACGCACTGCAAGGCCCCAACGGGCTTGCCAGTCTTGGCGTGTTCGGCATCGAGTAGCTGGGCGCGAGCGATCGCCTTGTCGAAGAAGATGTCGGTCAGGCAGTTGGTCTGAGGCCATCGGCGGGTCAGCAGCTGTAGCCCAGGCAGTACAGGGCAGCGTCAGTCTCACGAGCTCGTGCGCAATGACAGCCCGGTGCAAGAATGCGCGCTGCAGGTTCAAGCTGTGAGTTCAGCAGCTGAACGAAACGCGAAGAGTCGTCGGAAGCCCCACCCACCGTGACTTTCTCCGACGTCAGTTCGCCCGCACTCAGCTTGGCGAGGAGCTGTCCTACTCCGAGAGCAGTGATCTCGAGCTCCTCGGCCGTCAGAACTTTGTCGAGCGGCGCAGAGGCGACATTCAAGACGTCCTCGTTGATGTGAGCGACTTGACCGGCGAACCCCGTCGCCTTGAGCTTGGCCTCGAGGGCTTTTTGGGACGTCTCGACGGTACTTTGCCAGCTAGCGACCATGGCAGATGGCTTTGAGGGAACAGAAGCACACGCTACGCAGCTTATCGGAGGGTTACTGTCGCCTCCACTTCTTTCCTTCGGCATCCGCCGTCGGCACGCCCTGCTGCGGAACGGATGACTGTTCTCCATCGAGATAAACCGGATATACCAGTCCTCTCGCGAAGCTCGCTCCGTGTGAATTCCGTCGCTTCTCAAACCGAGGAAACGCCGACACCCTTGCTGCGGAGTCCTCAGCTAGCCTATGCTACAAATGCTGTCGTTTTGAGTCAATAGACTTGCGACATGAAGAGTCACCTCCTGCAAGATCCTGGCACTGGTGAAACTCGCCAGCAAGTCCGAAGGGATGCTCCGCCGCGGCGAAGGACGCGAGCTGATAAGCGATAGCGGGGACCGACGATCGATCGTCCGGAGGAATGCGTCGGCCGCTATTCGCTGCCGACGGATAGGGTCTCGCTACCACTCAATCGCACGTTGCTTCGGTCTCGCCTGCTGCGCCGGCGAAAGGGAACCCCAAATCTCCGAAGGCTTATCTCCCGCTTCACGGCAGCCACGGCTTCTGTCGCATCTTTCTCGCTTCCCTCCTCGTTCGCAACCCTCATCATGTCGGGATATCCTGAAGGCACGCGAGACTTCACACAGCTGCTCGGCCCCGGCGTCGGGTATGGACTGGTCTGTGGCGCGGGCGCCTTTTTCGCGCTTTTCATGAGTTCGTCCTCTCCTCGTTCGAACCCGATGAGATACAGTCAGACTCACGTTGCCCTGCTGCAGTCGGTCTTACCCGCATCCAAGGCCGCTTCAGCCGGTACGACCCGAACAGCGCGAACGAATTCGCCACAGCGAGCAAGAGCGTCAAGCCGGGTTTAATTTGCTGCGGTATTGTCTCTGCCTGGACATGGAGTGCGACCTTGCTCCAGTCATCGGCGGCTACGTACCAGGACGGCTTGTCGGCAGCGTGGTGGTATGGCGTTGGGGGCACGATCCAGATCGCCTTCTTCGCCTGCTGCGCCGCAAAAGGTCCGTTCTCATGCCCGCGCGGTCCTGGGCTCCGTACGGATACACGTAATGCTCATTAACCTTGCACTGCCGATTGCAGTCAAGCAGAATGCGAACGGTGCCGTCACTTTTCTCGAAATTGCGAAGGCTCGCTACGGGTGGCCCTGCCACATCCTTTTCACCATCTACTTCCTCGTGTGCGCGCACGTCGTGACCGGTCAGTCGAGCCTTCATGACCATTCCCGAAGCGCTGAGGCTGACGCGCGCGTCACTTCAGGCTCGCTCGTTCTCGGTTGCTCCGCGACGATCAACGCCTTGACCGGCGCGAACATTATCGCCTGCAACTTCCTCCTCCCCGTCGGGATTGCAGTGTGAGTTGTTATAGCTGTTGCGCTGACAACATCGTGCTCCGAGCCCGGTCGCGACGTAGCTAACCGATCTTCCTCGCGCAGGTACGTCGTCGCCGGCGGTTTGCGCGCCACCTTCCTCGTCGACTACCTGCACACCGTCATCCTCTTCATCATCCTCTACTTCTTCCTCTTCAAGATCTACGGCAGCTCTGAGGCCATCGGTAGCCCGGGCAAGCTCTGGGACCTGCTGCAGACGGCGGCGAAATTGTCCCCGGTCGCCGGTAACGCCGCCGGTTCGTACACAACCATGAAGTCAAACAGCGGCATACTCTTTGCGGGCTGTACGATTGCTACTGGTGCGCAATGGACCTCGCCTTGACGCTTGCGGACCGTGGCGGCTGACTCATTCCGTCTCGTCCCTTCCGACTTCGCACCCGACTATATTCTCTTCCGACAGGTTTTTCCGGTGTTTTCACTGATCAAGGGTATTGTAAGCTGCTGTATTCTATGGTTTGAGGGCGTCTGGCGGGCCTGGAGCTGCTTGTTCGGCCCGAAAACACAGCTCAAACCTCTGTGCGGTCTTTGTCGGTCACCGGACTGACTCTTTGCCTGACTCACAGGGCAGCGTGTAAGGTCTAAGCGCTATCAATGCCTTCGAACCAGTCGCTGACGGGCCATAGCTGACAAGCAACAACTTTTGCGCAGGCCATCGCGAGTCGCCCTGACACGACAACCAAGGGCTACATGCTCGGCGGCATCAGCTGGTTCGCGATCCCATGGGCGTTCGGCACTGTCATGGGTCTGAGCTGCCGCGCGCTCTTGACAAATGCGAGCTTCCCGACATACCCGTACGCACTGTCCGCCTCGCAAGTCTCCGCCGGTCTCGTTGCCCCTGCCGCCGCCGCCACAATCGCCGGAACTGGCGGCGCAGTCGCCATCTTGATCATTACTTTCATGGCCGCTACGTCAGCCGCGTCGGCTGAGCTCATTGCCGTTTCGTCCATCGTCACCCGCGACTTGATCGGCCTCTACCGCCCGCTGTCAGGCCACAAGGTGCGGCTTCCTTCTGGCATCCTTCAATGACTTAAATTGAAGAACAGTATCTCGGGCCAGCTTACCGACTCGGAAGCGCGTGCAGATGGTCGTGGCGTCGCACATTGCCATCGTGGTCTTCGCCATTTGGGCCGGCGCTTGGTCCACAATCCTCAACAAAGCTAATATTGACCTCGGCTGGCTCTTCTACGTCCAGTGCGTGTTCCACAGACTGGCAGAGACGATGTGTGCAGACCGGCTGATGCTCTTCCCGATCACAGGGGCGTCCTTCTCACGCCGGCAGTCATCCCCATCGGCTTGACCGTCATGTCGCGCCGGCAATCGAAACACGGCGCTTTCTGGGGCACGGTCTTCGGTACCGCGTGCGGCTTCGTCGGCTGGATGGTCGGCTGCAAGAAGATTTATGGCGTGATATCGATCACGAACCTCGCGCTCCCGTACTCAGCGATCTCGGGGTCTGCGCCAGGTTTGGTCATGTCCGGACTGATGACGGGTCTCATCATGCTCATGAGTACGCTGAAGTTCCCCTCTCCAGATGTCCGCGCCTGCGGTACGCGGGACTGACCTCTTGAGTCTGGATCCCGCAGAGCCGGACAATTACGACTGGAAGGCAACTCGCGCGATCGCCCTCAGCGACTCGGACGAGCCCAACGAGGGCGTCATCGAAGTCCAGGGAGCGGGCGACACGGCGTACCTCGACGACAAGAAGGAGGAGCCGTCGGGCGAGACGCTCGTTGCGACCCTCAACGACCCGGTCGAGAAGCTCGCCCCGGCTGCGCCTGCGCCTCTCGACATTACTGCTCTGCAACGCACTTTCCGCCGGGCAACCATCTTCTCCTCGACGCTCGCGTTGATCATTACCATCCTCATCCCGATCCCTCTGTAAGCCCTGCCCGGAACGCCAGCGTCGCCTCCTTCGCTTGAGACTGACTATTCGCTTCGCGCAGCTTCGCCTCGCACTACCTCTTCTCGCGCCGTTTCTTCGAAGTCTGGGTGGCGTGCGTGCCATTCTCCTATCGCTGGAACGCGACAGGCAGTACTGACGTTTCAACTGATCCTGCAGGCTCTCGATGGTCTGGGCCCTTGTCGCCGGCGGTTTCTGCGTGTACGTGTCCAACTCGTATTCGTATCTTGCTCTCATGCTGACGTTGTGATTTCTACAGCATCTTGCCCGTATGGGAGAGTCGGAACGAGATGGCGATCCTCGCCAAGTCGACCTTCCGGGTTCTCGGCGGACGAACCGCCAAAGCGGAGGTGGCAGCATGACAAGCTGAAAACGGAGGGACAGAATTTATCGTGATGTGCTGTGATTGGTCAATAAGCTGTGTATAGAAGATCAAATTGTCAAGCCTTTATTTTCAAGCTCGGAGGCCAGCGCGCGCCTTTCGGTGGAGCATTCGAAGTCAGTACAGCGATGGCTTCAAAACACGCCTTTGGTCCGCTACAGCTGCAGATTGTCAGCTGAGGCACGTATGGGCGTCGCGGCGGGTCCAGTCTTGAAGGCCGAGGGCTCAGTACCGACCGCAATTGATAAGCTCGCTTCACCTCGGTCTTCCGGTCTCTTGTTTCTGATCAGTTATCGCTTGCAGAGCGATCGTAGTCTTGCACAGCACGGTTCCCTGCCGCGATCTCTACACCGAGCTATCTGCGCATGCGCGCGCGATCGTTATCTCTCGGTCTTCGATCGCTGCCAAGCTAGCGCAAATTGATCAGGCACGAGCTGCACTTATCTTCTCTTGCTGTCTCCGCCTTCGCCGCTGTGCATAATGCAGATCTCTCGCCAGCTGATAGTGCCCGACAAGGTCTCCTCGCCGTATCGGAGGACCTGCTCCTCTACCCTGACTTCTTTTCCCTCCACAACAAGCTTGCGAAGATGGCACCTCCGACCACCGCTACGGCTCCCGCAATCGAGTACGATGCGCACTTGCACTACGATCCGGACAGCCCAGAATACCGTGCGATGGAGAAGAGCATCGTGCGCAAGCAGGACTGGCGCATCATGCCCTTGATCTGCTTATCGTACTTGCTCAGTGAGTCGCAGGCTATCGCCGTTCTCACCACATTACGAGGACCGCACTGACGTTCCGACTTGCATCAGATTACCTCGACCGGACCAACCTCGGAAACGCTCGCACGCTCAACTCAGAGAAACCAGGCGAATCCCTCGTCGAGACGCTTGCGCTTAAAGGTCTCCGGTACAACATCATCGTCGCGATCTTCTTCATCCCTTGTGAGTAGGGTGATCCGGTACCCGCGACTTGGAACTAAACCTGCAGACCGCCGACGCTGATGCCCAATCTCCCAGATGTTCTTTTCGAGTTCCCGAGCAACATCGCCCTCAAGTACTTTACGCCGAGCAAATGGATCTCGCGGATCATGGTCTCGTGGGGTATCGTCACGATCTGTACCGCGGCCGTTTCGTCGTACACGGGCCTCCTAATCTGCCGCATTTTCCTCGGCACCTGCGAGGCCGGCTTCTTCCGTAAGCTGGCTGTCCTTCCACCTCGCGGAGCACTACCTGACGTCTCTGTTCTCTGTAGCTGGCGTCATCTATTACCTGTGCTTCTGGTACAAGGCGAATGAGCGCGCGACTCGAATGTCTATCTTTTCCGCTTCGGTGGCGGTTTCAGGGTGAGCTCTCGTCTCCTGCGCTAGCTTGTACTCGCTTGGACAATGATGGCTCGCTGCTGACTCTTGTTCCCCTCAGCGCGTTCGGAGGTCTCATTGCCACCGGCGTTAGCTACCTCAGCGGGAAAGGCGGTCTGCACGGCTGGCAATGGCTCGTAAGCCCTATTTGCACATGAACAAGCGCAACACCCCATGACGAGCGCAATCCTGAGTAATTTTTTTGGGCTGCAGTTCATCATTGAAGGCATTCCGGCGGTACTCGTTGGTATCTGGGTGTGGTTTGCGCTGCCTGACTACCCCGAGTGCGTGCCCCGATCCTTTGCAGGCGTATCACACAGCGGGGACTAACGGACCGCGCTACAGGACCGCCAAATTCTTGACTCCCGCCGAGCGAGCATTTGCTGCGCACCGGATGGGTCCATTTGCGCCCAAGGTGAGGAAGCGAGGGAGGAAGCGAGCTCAATCGAGACTCAGGGCGCCGGGCAGTCTCGCTGACGCTGCCGTCGCCGTGCAGGGTACCGATAAGCACTTTGACGCGAAGGAGGCTTTTGATTGCGTCAAGAGTTGGCAGTTCTGGGCGTTTGCCGCCTGCTACTTTTGCCTTACGAACTCGCTCAACACGTTTGGCTGTGAGTGTATGAGGTTCCGATGCGACGCGAGAACCAGCCTGGCTGACTTTAGAGGTCTACGCGGCAGTCTTTGCGCCGACCGTTGTCCAGTCGCTCGGGTTCAAAGGACCGATGGCGCAGCTCTTTACCGTCTTCCCGAATGTTTTCGCGTTCTTCGTCATCGTCTTGAACAGCTGGCACTCGGACCGGACCAAGGAGCGACCGATCCACATTCTCGCCGGCTGCGCACTTGTCATGGTCGGCTACCTGATTCTCGCCGTCGTCAAGCACTGGGGCGTCCGGTACATGGGAGTCTTCTTCATCGCGTGCACGAACGCCGCGGTGATTCCCTTCCTCGCCTTCCGGACGGCGACGGTCACGGGAGCGACCTCGACGGCCGTCGCGACTGGCGGAGTCATCGCCATTGCGAACACGGCGGGCGCAGTATCACCATTCCTGTTCCCGTCTGAGGATTCGCCCCGGTATATCATGGGCAACTGGACTTCGTTCGGGCTCGTCGCATTTGCGGCGTTGATCGTGTGCTTCCTGTGGATCATGCTCGGCAGCAGCTCGGAGTACAAAGGGGCCGAGTCGCTGGTCGATATCACCGAGGTCGGAGTTGCGCTCGACGAGGAGAAGGACGTTTCAAGCAAGAAGGTGGCCGGGACTATCGCAGTCTAGTAGACATTGTTAAAAAGGGGTATCGAGCTAATGTCTAGAGTGAGGATATGTAGAGATTGGGCTCGAGAAGGTCGACGTCGGACACCGGGGTTTCGGCGGCGCGACTCGGCCGGTTCGACCCAAAAGCCAAATCCGGCGAAACGCCTCAGGTAAGCCGGCAAGAGGACTCTTCTCTCTGTCGACGCCCGTCACGATCGCTTAGAGAGCGCGTCTGTACAGTCACGGTCATGCTCGCAGCAGGGAATCACCGCATCACTGCGGCCGACCTCGACATGCTCTCGCTGATTACGGGCGAGGTCATGTCGCCTTCTCCTCCTCCTCCGCCGACTTCTCCGCCAAACGGTTCCACCGCAACAGCGAGACCACCGCTGAAAGCCAAAAAGGGAGACGGGAGAGCGGCTATGGCACCGTTACTCGTCGCAGCAGCAGCTCACACGGGCCCAGAGTGAGTCGAGTCTCGTCTCGTCATCGCGACTCTGTCGACCGGATCAAGATTCTCCCGACCGGGGGCGGATCTCAACTCGTCCCCGCCGTTCGGTCGCAGTCGAATACGAGCTCGTCTGTACCGGATCAGACGCTCTCGGACACGACGACGTACTGCCGCATAGAAGGGCTACACGCTGACGTCGAAAACCACCAACCTCACAGTGTCACGCGAGCCCACGCTCTCCACTCGTATCTCCCGAAACCGCTCGCCTACGCTCCCTGCGATGACGAACGGAGTAATTACAGCAACCCGGCATCCAGCGGACCGCAGGCACAGCGGCCAAAGATGTGCTCGAGGCAGGCGCCGAGAAGCGTCCGCCTCCGCGTCGAAGAGGAGGAACGGAAGCTCGCAGAACGGATCGAACAGCTCCGCAAGTCGCACCTACCCGGACTCGATCAGAACGGGATCCACGAGGGAACGCGATCGCGGGCGAACGAGCGGGATCGGGGAACAACGGGTGGCGGCGAGGGTGCGTCGGAGCGCGCCAGTTCGACAGACAAGCGGTCGTCGCACAAGCCGCACCCGGCCCAGATGCACGATTTGCAACAAGAGATGCTCGTCGACCTCTTGCGGCAGCCCTCGACGCCTCCCGAGCTGGAGCGCCAATTACCGGACCTGAAGCACCATCACCAGCATCACCCCGCCGCCGGTCCAACTTCCCGCCCGTCCGAGTTCCCGTTCTCGGCTCCGACTCTGCGCGTCGCAACTCCCGCGCTCGAGACGCCGACTGCCGCCCCGGCTCACCTGCCGCCGCTCGAGGTTCAATGCCGCGTCCGGACGCGCATCCCCACGCCACACGGCCACATCTTCTTGCACCTGTACACCAACAATCACGACGACAAGGAGCACATGGCGTTCGTCGCGGATCACGCCCAAATGGTCTCGACTTCGGTGACGACGAATGCCGTGGACGGGACGCCGATCGTCGCCGAGACGAGCGAGCGCAAGCTGCTCCCGTTCATCCGATCGCGCAGTCTTGATGCACGCTGGCACGAGCGAGAGTCGGACGAGGAGCGGATCGTCCGCGGCGCGTACGTTGGACGCCTGACAGAGACGACTCGAGTCGCTTCTTCGCCCGATCCGCACAACCTTCAACCGGCGCCGGCACACTCGCACTCGCACCATTGGTCGTCTCATTCTCACTCGACGCGACCCGGTGCAGTCCATCCAACCGATACTCCGCTCGTGCGGATTCATTCGGAATGCTTCACCGGCGAGACGATCGGATCGCAGCGATGCGATTGCGGCGAGCAACTCGATGAGGCGTTCCGCTTGATCACGCTCGCCGGACGCGGCGTCATCGTCTACCTTCGACAGGAGGGCCGCGGCATCGGACTGCTCGAAAAGATGCGCGCGTACAACCTGCAGGATCTCGGCCACGACACGGTCACGGCCAATCTGATGCTCGGTCACGGAGCCGATATGCGGACGTACGGAGTCGCCGGCGCCATCCTGCGAGACCTCGGAGTCGCCGAAGACGGCGTCCGGTTGTTGACCAACAACCCGGACAAGATCAAGCAGATCGAGGGCGAAGGCGTCACGGTGGCCGAGCGGGTCCCGATGGTCCCTCGGAGCTGGGTCATCGCCGAAGAGCAAGCCGCAGCTGCACGGAGACGAGCTGAGCGCAAAGCACACGGAGGCAGCACGACCAGCAGTAAGCGAAAGCATTCGGCGTCGTCGGGCGGACGCGGTCGCGCAGACCATCACCATCATCCGGGCCCGTCGAAACTCGCGAGCTCGATCAGCTCGCTCGCTTCGACTCCGCGCGACGAGTCTTCCCGACCCTCGTATTCGCGGTCGGTGTCGATGGCTTCGTCGGCGGGACCTTCGGCGGCGTCCACACGGCCGGCTTCCGACGAGGACACGCCGCTCGGCGATGACGAGCACACGGCGGCAGGCGAAGACGATGGCTCTGCTTCCGAGTCAGACTCGGACTGGGACGCTCGAACCGATTCGTCCGCCGCGTACCACCTCCGGCGGGCCGGAGTCGGCATGATTGGCGGGTCGACGACTTCCAGTCCTGAACTCGACAAGTACCTCCGGACCAAGATCGAAAGGATGGGCCACATGTTGACGGCGCCGGACCAACAAGGCGTGCTGAGTCGGGTCATGGGCGGCGCGGCGGGAGCGTCGCCGGCGACTCGATCGCCTTTGAGCGCGAGCGTGACCAGTCTCAACGACGTCGGCGGCGACAAGGAGGTCTAATATACGCTTCCTCCGCGCCGTCGCACCCTCCACGATTCTCTCGCAACAGCATAGATACCCTTGATCCGTAGAACAACGACCGTAAAATTTCCCTTTTTAGTGCCTTTCTCCTTGCTGATCGTATGACTCGCGACCGCTTCCGCTTGTCCCGCATACTACGCTCGAGCGGAGCAAGCGAAATAAGCCCTCCGTTCGAGAAAGGTCGGAAAGGCTCGCTGTATAGAGGCCGAATCCCTCAGGCCTCGCTTTTGCTTCCTTCATGCTTTTCGGCTCTGTCGCCCTGCGCTCGATTCGGCCCACTCGCACTCTCGTCTCACGTCGCGCTCATTGGCATCACAGGATGGCGGACCGTGCTCTCAATATTGTCTGGATCGGTAGGGCTGCTCTCCTCTTGCGAATCGAGGCTGTGCACCGGCTGCTTTCCGCCAATATAGACATACGATGACGGCATTGACGCGCCCAATACGGCCGAACAGACTGCGAAATGACGGGATTGAACCCGTATCTGCCTCCAAAAGACCTGAAGGCCGGCGAGGACTTCTTGCCTGACCGAATTCTCGAGGTAATGGCTTACTCGCAATCGCGCATTGTAATTGCGCTAGTCTTGACGAGTCCACGACGTCTTCAGATTGCTTGTATCGTGACCGACAAGGATCTGGAGCCGCTCGATGACGGAGTCGAGTACATCATCAAGACTGAAAAGTCGGTCCTGGACCGGATGAACGCCTGGTGCGTCCCGTCACCGCTCGCTGCCCCTATCAACGCTCGCAGCGAGCTTACTATACCTATACTCCCTCGAGCAGGTGCATCGATCAACATGGCAAGGTGAGCAGTCCGGCACGAAGCAGACACTTTGACAGCAAGTATGGCCTCTGACGTTTGTGCGCGCTCACCAAATACCTTTCCCCCACAGACTGGCTTGACGCAAGCTTGTCTTGAAAGCAAGTACACAATGGAAGAAGTGGACGAGCTCGTGACGAGCTATATTACGCGGCATTTCCCGCCCGGAAGTGAGTGGCGACTCGTACTCTGAACCCGACATGATGCGCCCTCTCTTCTCTGTATGCCTCGTGTGACGGGAACATGCGCGAGCATGGGCGTATCATCTGTGAGAGCCGGTGACAAGCAAGGCGATACTGACGCGGCATCATCCGCAGCACCTGCCCTCCTCGCGGGAAACTCGGTGCACGCGGATAAGGCCTTTCTCGCCAAGGACCTCCCGCTGCTCCACAGCAAGTTGCACTACCGGATCCTGGATGTCAGCTCGATCAAGGAGATTGGCCGGCGATGGTATCCTAGCATGGACTGGACGAGCAAGAAAGACGAAGCTGAGCATCGGTACGTTTCCCTTGAAGCAGCGCGCGCACTTTACCTTGACGGCATGAGCACACTAGTCTGGAGGCTGACAACAGGGCTCTTCGCTCGCGGTAGCGCTCTGTCCGACATCAAGGCCAGCATCGCAGGTGCGTTTAGATCAACGCCTCTCACTCCGGGAATTGCGGTCTTCAAGACCTGCTCGGATTCGCGACACGGAAGCACGTGGATGTTGACGATATGTTCGTGCATACACTCGCAGAGCTGAAGCGGTACCGACAGCACCTGTTCCAGCCTGTAGAAGGTAGATCCTGACTGCAGAATAGGCATCCGTTCTGGCGCGCGTTGATCTGCTGCGCAGCCCGTCTCGTTCAAAGTATACACATCTCGAAGATGTACTCGAGACCGTTCCTATACGCGCCCCAAAACCGAAGGAGAGGCGCATCGGTGAAACTGCAAGCGATGATTTCTGACCGAGCTTTCGATCGCTTCCTCCGCCCCGGAGCACGAATGCGCCTGTATGAGCACGGCGTGCGAGATAGATCATACATATGCGCTCGAAGTAGCAGTACTTTGAGAGTACCTGTTGCTGCGCGTGCTGCGGAAACGAGTCCGCGCGGAAGTCAAAGTCACGATTCGACAGCCGCCGAGCTCTCGCGAAGTCGAGGAAAATTCGGGCGACGACGCCCAGCAGGCGGGCGGCGGCGGCGGCGGGGGACGGCAGCGGCACTCGGTTCTCGGTCCGCGCCCACTTGCCAGGTCTACTGGCGTGTGTTTGCAGGAAGCTCTAGACTCGACTCTAGTCAGTCAGCTCTATAGGAAAAGCCCGCGCACCGCCGCTCGCTTTCCGTCTCCCCCCCCTTTGGGTTCCGAAACCTCTCAAAACGAGCAGGGTCCGTCGATTCGCTCCTTCTGGCGACCTCTACAGCACCCTGGGAAGCCCAGAGACGGGTCACAGAGGTAGCTAGGCTCGATTCGAGTGGACTGTGCAGCTGACGCGCCACCCACAGGTTGATCCAGCGTTCACGCGGATCGCCGTCGACCTCGACTCCGTTCCGATCTCCCTTTCGTGCATCAACGTCTCCGGCTCATCTCTGACCCGGCTTCCAGTGATCGCATACACACGAGTCTCTTCCTGTTGAAGCAGAACTCGTCGATATCTCCATCCGACCGCCGAGCCCGATCAGTCGCCGCTGGCCCATCGGACTTCCCTTTTGTGCCGTGCACCTTCTCCGGTCCATCGACTCACAAAAGCCCGCGTCTCTCCAACTTCACAACTCGCCTAGTTCGAGTCGCTCATTCTACAGCGACCTCCGCTAAGCGAACCAAAACAACGCGCACTCCGTCCGGTTCGGTGAAACAAGTTCTTCGCCAAACCCGACCGCCACCCCCAAAAGCTCCCCCCTCCACCTTAAATGAGCAACCCTTCTACCCCCGGCGCTAAAGCCCCCGCGTCGCCCTTCAACTACGCCGCTGCGGCCAAGAAGAGCAAGCCAGCCCCGGCAACCGTCTCGGGACAGGATGCTACCGGCTATGTGAACGGCAGCCAGAGCCCAACCATTCCGAACGCGGCGGCCGTCGCAGCTGCTGCGGCCGCGAGTCCGGCCGGCGGTAGCGGCTCCCAGCCGACGAGCCCCGTGCAGAACAAGCCGAGTGTGCAGGTCGACGGTGTCCGTGTCCCGCCCGCGCGAGTGGACGAGGTCCGCGGCGCCGCCAAGGCCGATGGTGAGCTCCTCGCGTTCTTCGACAGACCGGTCGCATTACCATCCTCAGCTACTGACTCGCGCACGCACGACTGTACAGTCTCTTTCGGTACTGCCGGTGACAAGAACGCCAAGCTGTCGTCGTCTCCTGCCGTTCCGCCCGCGCTCGACAACGGCGCGCCAAAGGCGTTCGGCACCGTTCCGGCGAGCGAGGCACCCGCTGCTGCTCCCGCCGCCGCTCCGGAGAAGAAGATGGACTTGCACGCCTTCTTCCGCTCCGGCGGTGGTCCCGCCGCTGGCGCTCCGGCCTCCGGCTCGTCGCCGTCTCCGGTCCCCGTTCCGAACGAGCAGCGCCGGTCGCTCTCGACTTACGACCCGCAGTCGCAGTCTCGGTCGCCGCAGCCGAGCTCGTCGCCGCTCGCTCACCCGTCCGGCCTCCCGCATCTCGGCAACCCGGGTGCGGCAGCGTTCGTGCCTCGGCAACAAAACATCCCGCCTCCGTTCGTCCCGCAGCAGTCGCCGCACCAGGCCTTCTCCCCGCCGAATGCAGGCTTCCAGATCCCGCCTCAGGGTGTCACCTTCGGTCAGCAGCCGGCTTTCATCCCCGGCAAGGGCCCTTCGCCGTCGCCGCAGAACATCCCGAACGGTGGCGCGCCGTCGCAGGCTTCGTTCGCCCCGTCGAGCGCCGGCTCGCGCGCTGGCTCGTACGTCGGAAGTCCGCAGATGGGCGGCATGGCTCCGCGACCGCCGGTTCAGCCCAATCGGCAATCGTTCGGTGGCCCGACGAGCCCGCGGATGCCGAGCGTCGGTCTCCCCGGCGGTCAGCCGATGATGTACCCTGGCTACGTTCCGCAGGGCGTGAGTTTCGTATGGCTCCTTCGACTGACGGAATCTCTCGCTGACTTTGTCGCGCTCCTACAGTACCCCGGCGCTTACGCCTACGGCTACCCGGCTGCGTACGGGCAGTTCATGCCTCAGCAGGGCGGTCCCGCTCCGCCTTCGCTCACGAACTCGGGCACGACCACCCCGTCCACCGGTGTGCACACGCCCAAGCCGGCACCTTCGACGGTTCCGACTTCGCCATCGCTCGCGGCGCCCAACACTCCCGCCACCCCTTCGTTCCACTCCTTCTCCCCGCAGCCGCAGCACGCTTCTTTGCCTGGTTCGGCACCGCGGCATCCGAACCCCGCCGCGCCGCAATTCACTCCGGGCGGAAGCGCCGCTGCGCCCTCGACCCCGCTCCGATCCCTCGCGGGTGTGCCCGAGTTCAAGCCGAACTTTGAGGCTCCGGCGTTCTCGCCGACACCGAGACGGTCCGCGGCGATCAAGATTGTGAACCCGAAGGAGAAGCTCGAACGCGAGGCGAAGGAGAAGGCTGAGCGCGAGGCCAAGGAGAAGGCGGAACGACAGGCTCGCGGCGAGCCGGAGCCAGAATCGACCCCCGAGCCTGCCGCTGACGCTGAGGCCGAGGCTGGCGAGGCGGCTGAGCAGCAGAAGAAGGACGACGCCGACCGCGAGGCCAAGGAGCAGGCTCAGAAGGAGGAGCAGGCTCGCCTTGACGCCGAAGCCGCTGAGAAGAAGCGCAAGGTTGACGAAGAAGAGCGCGCCAAGCTCGCGAAGGAGAAGGAGGAGGCCAAGGAGAAGGCCGAGAAGGAGGCCGCCGCGGCGAAGCCGGCTGCTGTCGAGGAGGTCAAGCGCGAAGAGACCGAGACGCCCGACACGAGCGCTCCTTCGACCCCTCGCACCGAGGTCGAGGGTCTCGAAGTCAAGAAGTCGCAGGCCGATGCCGTCCGGTCGGAGGAGGCTGCGCTTCTCGCCCAGGAGAAGATCTCGACCGAATCGAAGGACCCCGCTCAGGCGCTCGCCGAGGCGCGCGAGACCCTCAACGCCGTCGAGCCGGTTCCGTCTCCGACCGGTCCGTCTACTCCTTCCACCTCGTCCGCCCCCGCGTTCTTGCCTGCCAAGCCGGTTGGCGAGCCGCCCGTCACCGACGAGACGAACGCTGCCGCCGAGGCTTCGACCTCGTCCGCTCCGGCCGCTGCGGTTCCTTCCGACGCGCAGCTCGAGGCAGCTCGCTCGATCACCAACCTCGACGACGTTTCGTACCCGGATTCTGCCAAGGCTCCCGAGGCCGGCTTGAACGCAGGCGCCGAGCCGGGCAAGTACCGCTACGACCGCGATTTCCTCTTGCAGTTCATGGCTGTCTGCACGGCCAAGCCGGACTCTCTCCCGAATCTTGCCGACATCGGTATGGTCGGCGACGACGGCATTCCCGCTCGTGGAGGCTCGTTCGGCGGCCGGAACCGTGGCCAGATGGGCCCGCCTTCTGCTCCGTCTCGGTCGGGATCGAGCGTCGGCAGCTTCCGTTCGTCGTCTGTCGGCGGACCCGGAGGCGGCTTTGCCATGGGCAACTTTGGCACCGGTGCCAACGTCGGCATGACGAGCGAGCAGCGCTTCCAGGCGTCCCTTTCGCGGGCTCCGTCTGGTGCGTTTGGTGGCGGTCGTGGCTCGATGTCGCGCACCACCAGCCAGAGCGGTATGGGTGGTGCCTTCTCGAGCGGAGGTCGCAACAAGAGCGAGCGCGGCAGCAAGCGCCGCGGCGGCCCGCCGGGCGAGCGTGACGAGTCGCGCAAGCCGGGTGGTCACGTAACTGGCGAGGGCTTCGAGGGTGCGACTCTCGAGCCTCGTTCCGAGACCGGTTGGGCGCCGACCGTCATTGCAGGCGCGACCGTCGCCGACCCGAACTCGATCGAGATGGTCCAGCGCAAGGTCAAGGCGCTTCTCAACAAGCTGACGCTCGAGAAGTTCGACTCGATCTCGAAGCAGATCCTCGAGTGGGCCAACAAGTCGATCCAGGAGACGGACGGCCGCATCCTGCGTCAGGTCATCGCCCTCATCTTCGAGAAGGCGACTGACGAGGCGACGTGGTCCGAGATGTACGCCCGCCTGTGCCGCTTCCTCATGGAGTCGGTTTCGTCTGAGATCCACGACGAGAGTGTCAAGGCGGCCGACGGTACCCCCGTCACCGGTGGCGCCTTGTTCCGCAAGTACCTCCTCAACCGTTGCCAGGAGGACTACGAGCAGGGCTGGAAGAACAAGGAGGCCGCTGCTGCCGCTGCCAAGAGCAAGGAGGCTGACGACAAGGCGAAGAAGGACGCCAACGACGCGGCCAAGCAGGAGGCCGAGGACACCGGCAAGGAGCCGTCGAAGGAGGCCGAGCTCCTTTCTGACGAGTACTACGCTGCCCAGAAGGCGAAGCGACGCGGTCTCGGTCTCGTCCGCTTCATCGGAGAGCTGTACCGCCTGTCGATGCTTACCGAGCGTATCATGCACGAGTGCATCAAAAAGCTGCTCGCCAACACGGAGAACCCCGAAGAGGAGGACATCGAGTCGCTCTGCCGATTGCTCACCACCGTCGGTAAGGGCCTCGACAACGCCAAGGCGAAGCAGCACATGGATGTGTACTTCTCGCGCATGCGGACCATTGCCGACAACCCGAAGGTTACTTCGCGTATGCGTTTCATGATCATGGTGAGTTCGCCCGTGCATTTGTCGCCGGCCACCCGAAACTGACCCCTCTGCGCCCGCTCAGGACGTCGTCGACCTCCGTGCATCAAGATGGCAGTCGAAGCAGGAAGCTGCTGGACCCAAGACGATCTCGCAGATTCACGCCGATGCGCAGAAGCAGGCCGAGGAGTCGGCACGACGAGTGGCGAGCTCCGGTGGCAAGCTGCCGCGTCTCGGCGACCAGCTCTCGCGACCAAATTCGCGACGAGGACAGGGTCGCGGCGACTTTGGCGTTCCGCAGACTGGTGCTGATGGCTGGACGACCCAGCCGCAACGACCTGCGACCGCCGGCAACCTCAGCGGGTTCGGCCGGTTCCGCAACAGCGGCGCCGACAGCCCGGGCGGCATCTCGCTCGGCCCGACGGGTGCGTTCGCGGCCAAGTCGAAGCAGAAGAAGGAGGAGCGTCCTGCGACGCCGTCCAATCCGTTCGCGGCCTTGATGGGCGGCGACTCGGAGGAGCCGTCGGCTGCGCCCGCAGAGGCCCGGCCGAAGCTGCAGCTCAAGCCGCGGACAAAGCCTTTGGAGGGCGAAGGCGAGGGCGAGGGCGAGGAGAACAAGGAGGAAGAGGAGGACGACGATGGTGCGATCGACCCGAACGCGTCTTCCCTGTCGCGGTCAGAAGCCGAGCGACGAGCAAAGAACTCGGTCGAGGAGGTGAGCGCTTTCGTGATGCTATGATTCGGTGACTTGTCCACTTGCTGACGCATTCCATCGCCAGTTCTACGCTGTCAAGAACGTCGCGGAAGGTGTCGCGTCCGTCGAGGCTCTGCCGAAGGAGTACCGGCCACTGCTCATCACGGCGATCGCCGAGGCCGCGTTGACCAAGAAGGCCGACGCCGTCAACATGGCCAAGGACTTGTTCACGCAGGTCGCGTCGAAGGAGGTCGTCGCGCACGACGCCCTGATCGGCGCCTTCGAGCCGCTGTTCAAGACGCTCGTCGACACGGCGATCGACGCGCCGGGCGCCTACGGCTTCGCCTGCCAGCTCCTGATCGGTGTCAACGCGACCTCGGACGAGATTGCATCGCTCAAGGGCAAGATGGAGTCGGAGGAAGGCGAGGAGGAGGTCGAGTACGGCCGCGAGAACTTTGACAAGGCGTGGGAGAAGGCGAACGCAGTATGAGCTTGCCCTCGAGCCGCTCTAGCTCTTCCTCTCTCCCTCCCATCTTGAATGTCGGAGTTCACTAAGCTGCGTTGGACTAATATAGACTTGAGATCGTGTCCATTCATCCCCTCCCCATCATCTTTTCGTTTCGCCCTTGTTGTGCCCTCTGCAACCTCCCCCCATCACCACGCTCAGACCGATTTGCCCAACTCTCAGCACCTCTGATCCTACGCACGCAACCCTTTTAATCGTCGCAATCGCATTACCTTTGACTCTAGACTGTGCGAGTGTGGCCCGGAACGTGGACCGCCCGGCGTGAGTGACCCGTTCGGTCGTCGGGCTCGGCGCGAGTTGGCTTGCCGGAGCCGAAACGGCAACTTTGCGTGTGTTCAGTTGCAGCAGCTGGCGACTCGGCGCTCTTCCCGCACTCCCTTCATCTTCACGACGCGAAGCTATGGCCACGCAATCTCCGTTCCCAGTGCTTCTCTCCGACAACCACGACCCGAAAAAGGTCCAGGCTGTCGTAAGTCTCGCGCGCGCTCTCACCCTCGCTTTCCCCGTTCTCCGCGCCCCGGTCCCCACTCTGCATCGGCACCCTCTCTCTAGCGCGCACAGACACGCAGTATCACGGGCCAGTGCTGACTCTGTGTGGACCGAATGTATCTGTGCAGCCTATCCCGGGCAGTCAAGAAGCCGGCAGTACCGCCGTCTACGTCAGCGCAGAGTTCCCGCAATGGGCGCCGCGGAACTACCCCAAGACGACGTACGAAGCGTTCAACGTCGGTCTCGCCGGCTGGAGGGACAAGCCGTGTCTCGGCCATCGTCCGTGGGACTCGGCCACCGGTGACTGGGCGAAGCGCGTCGAATGGGAGACGTACGGCGACGTCGATGTCCACCGGACCAAAGTCGGTTCGGGACTCGTCCACCTTCAGCAGACGCTCTTCCCCGAGTCGGACCCGGTCCAGTGGAAGGTCGGCATCTGGTCGCACAACCGGCCCGAGTGGCAGCACGTGAACCAGGCCGTTGCCGCTTACTCGCTCACGATCGTCAGGTAGGCTCGCCGGTCCGAGCCTGTTACGATGTTTCCCTCTCCCTCAAGACTGACGCTTATCCACACAGTCTGTATGATGTGTACGGTCCGGACGCCGTCGAGTACATCGTGAACCACTCTGAATGCCGCGTCATCTTTGCCAACCCGAGCCACGTCCCGGACCTTCTCAAGCTCGCGACCAAGATGCCGCAGGTCAAGGCCATCATCAGTCTCGACAGTTGGGACTCGATCTCGGCTAAGAACAGCAAGCCGGGTATCCAGACCGCGGCGGCGATGGCCCAGTGGGGCAAGTCGGTCGGGATCCAGGTCCTCGACATTGTCGAACTCGAAGCGCTCGGCGAGCAGCACAAGGTCGCGCACCGACCGCCGACGCCCGAGATGAACATCAACTTTTGCTACACGAGTGGTACCACCGGCAACCCGAAGGGCGCGATCCTCTTGCACCGGAACATTGCCGGTGTCGTCGTTGCGACCCAGCATGGCCACTCGATCGCCGAAGACTCGGTGTTGCTCTCATACCTGCCTCTCTCGCACGTCTACGAGTTCTTCGTCGAGGTGATCGCCCTGACGACCGGTGCGGCGATCGCGTACCACTGCGGTGACAACCTCCGCTTGCTCGAAGACATGCAGGTCGCCAGGCCGACCGTGAGTGTCACATTTCGCAAGCTGCGATCAAATACAGCACGCTGACGAAGTATGTGCTGCAGTACATCGCTTCGGTCCCTCGCGTCTTGAATCGGATCTACCAGGCGATCAAGTCGCAGACGCTCGACGCTCCCGGCCTCAAGGGTGCCCTCGCCCGGAAAGCCTTTGCCGACAAGCTCGCGAACCTCCGGTCAACTGGTCAGCTCACGCATGCTCTGTGGGACCGGATCCTGTTCAACAAGGTCGCGATGCTCATGGGAGGTCGGATCCGCACGATGGGAACCGGCTCGGCGCCGATCAACCCGGACGTGCTCGACTTTTTGCGCGTTGCCTTCTCGTGCGAGGTCGTCGAAGGTTACGGTCAGACCGGTGAGCAGAGCGGCAGACTCAACGCTTTGTGCAGGACCTGACTGATCTTCCCTCCTCCTCGCGCAGAAACTTCGGGCTGCACGAACCGGTGCTACAACACCGACATGTGGTCGGCCGGTTCGGTCGGGCCTCCCCTCGCTGGCGTCCAGATGAAGCTCGTCGACGTCCCCGAGATGGGCTACTTCTCGACTGACAAGCCGTACCCGCGCGGCGAGATTTGCATGAAGGGCGAGAACATTATTACCGGCTACTACAAGGAGCCCGAAAAGACCCGCGAGCTCATCGACGAGCAGGGTTGGCTGCACTCGGGCGACGTCGGCATGATCGACGAGCTCGGCCGCCTCCGGATCATTGATCGCGTCAAGAACTTGGTCAAGCTCAGTCAGGGAGAATACGTCGCGCTCGAGAAGGTGCGCGCTTCCCCTCGAGCTACGCCTGCATGACCACTCGCTGACTTTGCATTACCCGAATTCCCAAGGTTGAGAACGTCTACTTGTTGTGCCCGCTCGCTGCTCAGATCTACGTCCACGGTGACGGTCTTCGAGACCACCTCGTCGCGATCGTCAACGTCGACCCGGTCAACTTTGCCGGTAGGTCGCGAGACGGAGTGAGCCCCACGAATGTCGAGCTGATGTGCAGTCTGTGCAGGCTTTGCTTCTTCGGTCGTTGGCAAGAGCTTGCAGCCGACCGACCTGCCCGAGCTTGCCAAGGCGGCGGAGGATGAGCGCGTTATCAAGGCTGTTGCGACCGCGCTGGCCAAGTATGCGCGCGACGCTCGCCTCCTCGGGTCAGTTCGATCTTCGATCTTTTCACTTCTTCGTGCGCCTACTGACGCGAAGATTTTGCGCACAGCTTTGAGCGCGTCGAGGACAGCATCCTCCTGCGGGTCGAGCCGTTCCCGGCCGACTGCATCACGCCGACGTTCAAGACGAAGCGTAACGTCGTCGCCAAGACGTTCCGGAAGCAGCTCGACGACCTTTACGAGCGTGCGTCCAGTAAGGGTCGCAGCAAGCTTTGAGGTCGTCTTCGTATCAAAGTTTGTCCCCAGGTCTCCCGTTTTCTGAGCTCTCGGAGGGTATTCAAGTCAGTGCAGTGCTACTATACGTTGTCACCATCTCGTGCTCGCTACAGAGAGTGACTCTTCAAGCTATCAAGAGCTGAGAGGGGACGGGAACTGCTTGCCGACCGGCTGTTGCGCGAGACCGCGCGTCAGCTCGCCGGAAGCTCGAGAATCCGGTCCGCAGTGTCAACGCGTACCGTCACGAGTGCTTGACCGTGGATCAGGAACCGCTCCGTGTTGTTCATCACGAGCTGTTCGAACCCTTCGTGCGTCTCTCGTGCAACGCCTCCAATGTGCGTTGTCAGCGTAACTTGCTTCTGTGAGCGAGTACAGTCCTTCGAAAGTTAGTTTCGTCAGCATACTGTGAAAAGCTCTTTCCGCACCATTTGGATCAACTCTTTCGAGACTTGAGGTTCGAACTCGTGGACGTCGAGACCGGCCGAGAGCAAGTGACCGGACTGCAGCGCCGAAACGAGGGCAGCCTCGTCGATCACGGGTCCGCGCGCGGTGTTGACGATTCGAGATCCGCGCTTCATGGCCGCCAGGAATTCCGAATCGATCAGGTGGTGGGTTGAGTCCATATAAGGTACTGCGGACCCTCGGATGTCAGTAGGCGGCGACGCTCCGTAGAGTCGATAACCTTTCAGGCGCTTACCGGACACACTGACGCAGTCCGCCTCGCTCGCAAGCTCGTGCAACGTCTCGACTCGCCGGGCCTCGAGGGCTCGTTCCACCTCGTCTGGAGGAGGCGCAACGTCGTAATATACGATCCGCATCCCCAACGCTTTGGCCTTTCGCGCGATCTCGCGCTGGATCGCGCCGAGCCCAACGCAACCGAGCGTCTTGCCGCTCGAGTTCCTGGCTTTTTTCGCAATGTCGAGGTGGACGTCATGGAAGATTCGCGGATCGCCGGTCCGAGCGCCCCATTCGGCATAACTCGTCAGGCGGAAGGTGGCGAGGATGAGGAACAACCCAATGTCGCTCGTCGCTGTGTCGCCGGCTCCGCGGCTGTTGGCGAAAGCGATGCCGCGGGCGTTCAGGGCCGCCAGGTCGAGGTAGTCGAAGCCGGCTCCGGCGGCAGCAAAGAGCTTGACGGAGGGCGGGAGAAGCGAGATGAGCTCTTCGTTCCAGGGCGAGGCGGCGTTCCCTGTCTCGACAGCGAACTTGACGATCCCGTCAAAGTTGCCGTATCTGCTGGCGTGGTGGCGGGGATCAGGAGGCGAAACTCTGTGCAGGCGAACACGAGAGTGCGGAGGAAAGAGGCAGCCACGCACCGATTGTCTCGCAGGGACTGCATGAACGTTTCGCGACACGACAGATCGGCAGCAATGATTTCGACGCGCTGTTGGAAAGCGTCCCATTGCTCGAGTTGATAGACTGGAGCGTCTCCGAGCATGAGAATGCGAGGCTTTCCAGCATTGTACGTCATAGCGGTACAGCGTTTTCCGGAGTGGGCTGTGCTGTCGAGAGACGAGTCTGCAGCAGTAATGCGAGCAAGCGAGAGCCTGTGCGTCCTGCAGCCCAGGAAGTGGGGAGAAAAGTCATCGGCCGAACGGGCGGGGCGGAGGCAGCGCGAGCGCCAGAGGCAGGCACAATCAGAGGCAAGCCAGCAGGCAGCGTAACGTTCTGATCGAGTGTGGAGCATAGAGAGCAATACGAGCTGTAGGAAGGGAGAGTCATTCCGACGTGAACGTACGCGAACCCGGTCAGCCAACTTTGAAAACTTTTACCCTCGTTATCGCTTCTCCAGCCCCGAGAGCTCGCTATAGCCGGGCCAGTCGAGCAAAGGCGACTCCAGAGCTTGCCGTAATGGCTTCAAACAGCCGCGCCGGGCCCTCGACTCCGGCACCGAGGCCGACTCCTCGTCAGGCTCGCCGCGTCAAGTTCTCGCAGCAAGAGATCCAAGCGCAATTGCAGCAGCTGTTCTTGTTCTCGTCTATCTCGAGCACGTCAGGAGCAGGCGATATCGAAGCGCTCGGTCCAATCTTGTGAGTCTCGCTTGTCGCTTTCCCCCACCTCGCGGAACGGCAAGACTGACTCCGAGTCTACGTAGGGTCAACATCTACCGCTCGAGGCAACAGGAAGCGTACCTCAAGGCGCTAAAGAGCTTCGTCGCCGAAAAGGAACACGAGATTGAGCAGGTCTGCGGAAACAACTACCAGGTTCCGTCCGCGTCGCTTGTTGGATCAGCCGCTCCACGCACCCTACGCTGACACCTGAACTACCTACAGGACTTTGTCGCTTCGGTATCGGCATTACTCAGAGTCCGACAAGGAACTGTTTCGCTCAAGCACCGCGTCGTCGAACTCAATGACGAGGTCCAAAAGAGCGGAGCCGGAGTCGCAGAAAAGGTCCGCTCGCTCGCCGATCCAGCGGCCCAATGTCCTCCCGCTTACCTCTTCTATTTACAACACACGTGCAGAAGAAGGCGCTGCTCGAAGCGCGGAGAGTCGGGCAAAACATTGACGAGACGATCGACACGCTGCAAGCGTGCCTGCGCGTGCTCGACGTCGCGACAAAAGTCCACGACCTGATCCAAAAGTCAAAGTACTTCTCGGCATTGCGCGTAAGTGCCACAGGCCTGGCGAAAGGCGTCTGCCCGATGTGAGCGCTGAGCCACGGCGGGATGAGACGCTTACCCTCCTTAACTCCGCGCAGCAACTCGACGACCTGCAGACAACGCACCTCAAGCCCGTCCTGCACTACCCATTCGCGACCCAGATGCTCGCTTCGATCCCCGAGCTGCGCCTCGCCGTCAAGGAGAGCGTCACGCGCGAGATGAAGACGTGGCTGTTTGAAGCGAGGGAGGCGTCTCGAGCAGTGGGGAAGGGCGCCCTCGACGCGATGGAACAGAGAGGCAGGAGGTGGGCGTCGAAGAAGCGGAAGGAGGTCAATCTGGCGTTGGCCAAGATCAACGGGCCGATCGAACTCGGGATGAGCGAACGGCACGAGTGTGCGTTCCTGCAGTCTCTTACGTAAGCGCTCAGCAGAACGCGTTCTCTGACCAAGGGACTACCCCGCACGACCACACAGACAACGTTCTCGATAACGAGACTGTCAAGATCGACTTCAAGCCGCTGTACACTTGCATCCACATCTACGATACCCTCGACGCCCGCGAGGACCTGCAGCTGAGCTACCAGGCTGACCGACGGGTGCGTCTCGGACGCCGCGATCATTAGAACCGCGTCAGGATGTGCTCACCTTGTGACGACTCCGCGTCGGCAGGCTCAAGCAGGGCTGCTCCTTTCGTCCACTTCCTCCCTTACCCCGTTCTCTCTCTCAGCCCTCTCGGCCCTGCTCGAAGAAATCGTCGGCTTCTTCCTCATCGAGTCTCACGTCCTCCGGACGACGAACTCGTTCCGGAGCGAACAGGACGTCGAAGACTTGTGGGACGAGATGTGCGAGCGGGTCGTCCGGATCGTTGATGAAGGGCTGGCTGCATGCCAAGAGGCCGAAGTATTCCTTGGGACCAAGTTCAAGATCTTGACGTTCGTGCAGACGCTCGAGGTGAGTCGGAAGATTCCGGTACATGCTGACCTACAGCTAGTCCGGCTGCGAGAGGCGAACAACGGGACGGGTTCGGCGCGGGGCTCAGGCTGACGGCTGTCCTCATCACAGGGCTATGGCTACTCTGTCAGTCACTTGAACAGCTTGCTTCTCACGCTGTTCGAGCGGTATTCGCAGCTATTGCAGCGGACATTCAGCGCCGACTTTGAGAAGGTGAGCGGCGGACCCCTTCCGGAATCAAAAGGTGCGCATCTGGGTCGGTCAGCTCATTTGCGTCCTTCTTTCCTGCGCGCGCAGATTGTAATCGACGACGACCACCAGCCGATGGTCGTCAACGACGCCGACGAGTTCGACAAGGTCGTCAGCGTGACTTGGCTCCCGGCGAGCGGCGAATGGTCGGTCGAGCAGCTCAAAGGGTACGTCACTGGCTGCCTGCATGGCGAACAGCTATGCGTATGCTTACGCTCTTGCTCGCGCAACTAGGCCATCGCGGTTCCCGCTCGCGTTGCCGTTCTCGCAGACGTACCCACTCTGCTGCGTCGACATCCGGTCGTTCACGGAGCAGTACTACCAATTCGCGGAAGGTTTTGCGGAACACCACCGCGATATCGACGATGTCCTGAGAAAGGTGCGCGATTGGCTGCAAGTGACCGCTCCTGACGCAGAGCTGACGCGCCCCTTCGAGTACAGGCGCTCGACAACCTGCTCATCAAGCAGGTCAGCGAAAATATCCAGCGTCGGCTCAACATGATCAGCAACCTGTCGCAACTTGCGCAAATCGTCGTCAACGTGCTGTTCTTCCAAACGGCGTGCTCTGACCTCGAAACGCTCCTCGTTACGCTCCGGTACGTCCGCCTCGCGTTGTGCACGCCGCTGCCCACTCTTGGCGCCGCTGACTGGGACTGTATAACAGCGCGACGCAGCGTGGCGGAACGATCCACCTCGACTCGCTCGCCTCGTTCCAGCAAACGCTCACGCAAACGCAGGATCGTATGGTCGCCCAGATCGCCCAAAAGGTCGACAACTTTTTCGAGGAAGCGCAGTATCCGTGGACGACGGCGCAAGCTCCGCCCGCTCACACCGCCGACGATGCGAGTCCGTACTTGCAAGATATGGTCGACTACGTCTCGACTGTGATGGTGTCGGTCCTGATCCAGCTGCCCGAATTTGCCAAAGACTATGTCTTCCGGGGAGCCCTTGCTCACACGGCCAAGATACTTCAAGTGCGTCGGATCAGAGCGGTGCCACGAGTGAGATGTTCGTAATTGACATATTGACGCCGCCACAGTCGTACATCACGGACCGCGAGCCGCGGCAGATCAGCGACGCTGGCATGATGTACCTTGCGCGCGACGTTCGATGGCTCGTCAACCATGTCAAGAACATGCAAAACGAGCAAATGAGCGACGTCTTCGCCGAGCTGAGCCAGGTGCGCACGCTGCTCGGAGCAAGAGCAGGACCCCGTTCTATGGCTGATCAGCGTCTCGCTCGTCCCCTAGACGCTGAATCTCTTGACCGCTACGCCAAACATCACCGACTTTCTCGACACCTCGGCGCGAGGCTCGCGGTTCAATCGCGTCCGCACGCCTGTTGTCAAGGCCGCGCTCGTGAAGCTAATGAATCACTACAACTCGCCGCAAGGCAATCTCGTCGGCCATCGGAGGCGCATGCAGGTGGTAAGGCTCCGTATGGCTTTCCGGCGTCGGTCTGCAGCAACACTGATGACTTGCCCTTGTTGTCTTTAGGAGGACCTACAGCGCGCGCTCGCCCTGTCTCGATGAAGATTCTCAGGCATTTCTTCCTCTTCATTCAGCGTATAGCTTGTTGTCAACATCGCCCTTCCATCGACCGCTTTCCATTTCCTCGCGATTGCCTCACGTGGGCTTCTGAAAGATTGAACGAGTGTCTGTTGTCGGGAAAGATTCGCTACAGAGATTATGCACATGCTTCATGACCGGCACTCGGCGGTTCGGCGGAACGGACAGGGAACTTGTTCATTCGCTCTCTTGGGCCGGCGCTTCCCGCGAGCGCGTCCAGCTCTCGCGCTTCTGTTCCGCGCTCGTCCGGCTCGATCCCTGTCCCTGCTCCGCTCCTCCTTCATGCTCAAGCGCAGCGACGCGAGCCAATACCTGACTCGGCGGACGCGGCCCGCGAGCTCCGCGCAAGCGAGTCGACCCCGGTCCGGTCGAGCGCTTCAGCGACGAGGAGGCAGTGAGCGGCTGCTCGTCGCTGCCGTCAGGGCGCTGCTGCTCATCTGGTCGCGGCGAGATGTTTTCGTCGGTGGCGCTCGAAGAGCTCGGAACTACGAATGGCTCTTCAACGGGCGACGAGGGCGTGAACGGCGCTTCGACTGGAGATGACGGCACGATCGGGACCGGTGCAGGCAGATCGGCCGAGACTGGAGCATGGCGTCCCTCTGTGTCACCGGTGGACGCGTCCCCGGGCTGTTTCTCCGGAACGGGCGGGACTGCAAGCTCTTCCTGCGTCGCAGCCATCGGACTCGCAACGACATCGTCGTGTTTTTCGGCATAGACAGGAGCCTGAGCCGCCGTATCGACTGTCAGATGGTGACCAGACGCGCGAGGCGGGACCGGCGGAGGCGGACTGCCTGCTTGTCCGGCGAGGTTGCTGCGCCTGACGCGCTCGTCGACAGGTTTCGTTCGCTGACGACGAGGGCGGTACCGGTCCTCGCGTTCCTTTTTGGCGACTTCGCCAGCTTTCGCAAAGATCTCTTCGGAATGCGAGAGGAGTGCCGATACGACGGCGGGGGGGAAACGGTCGTCGAGCGAGAGCGGCGTGGTCTGACGAGGACGGAGCAGGGGGCGTGCGAGCGAGAGCGAGAGCTTGTGTAGATAGATATCGAGAGCCTCGTCGGTACGAGTCTCTCCAACCATCTTGGCAAGAGACGAGATGAGGCTGCGGAGGACCTGCGCGGCAGTGCAGGTCGAAATGGTGAGCTCGAGTCCTTCAGGAGCAAACCCAGCGCGGAAAGCGTACCTCGTAATGAATCTTTGGGAGTTTGCCGATGATCTTGGCGAGTATCTCGACCTTCTCGTCATCGCTTTGCGGCTCTCCACCTTCCACTGCGCTCGTGCTCGTCCTCCCGGGCCAAGCGCTCCTCAATTCGTCATACGCCGCCCAAGTGAAAGGCGGCTGTTCGAGCTCGAGCAACCAGAGCTTGGTCGTCGCGCACAAGACGGGCAAGTCGACGACCGAAAGATCTGGACCTTTAACGTTGTTGGCGGCGAGGAGGCCGGGAGGGTTCAGCATGGCGCGGAGAGAATGTTGCGAGGCGAGCGGGACGTCGTAAAGCCACGACTTGCGGCGTTCTGTGCGCAACGTGACCCTCGCGGGCCATCAGCACCGCGAAAAGAACCAGACCGCTCCCCACGATATGCCGAACAAGGCGGGAACTGGCACGCACCTTCATCAGACGCTTCCTTGCCCTTCTTCTCTGCCCACTCGAGCAGGATTTCCAACACACGTGGGACGGGCTGCGTATCCTTGTTCGCGTTGGTCTCGTCGTACTTGCGCAGGTCGACTCCGAACGTCGTCGACGGCTCGTCAGAATAGTGAGACTGGAACGGCGACGGCGAGGGTTGGAACGGGCCGGTCCTGTTAAGGGCGTCTGGGTTCAGTCCAGAGCCCTAGACTACGAGGCACCCAGTACAGCCAGAGGCCGACAGAATCGCCGCAATTGGAGAACCTCAGGACTGACCTCCTCCGCTCGATAATCGCCTTGAGATCCTTTTCCGGCCTGCACAAATCCAACGCCTGTCCGACGCGCTCGAGGCTGCCGTCGATCAACTTTGGCAATGTCGAGATCGCCGCATGGAAAGACTTGAGGACCGAAGTGGCGGCGCGGAGGCGATCCGATTCGCACCGCTGGAGGTACGGCAGGTGCGTCGAGATGGTTTCTTCGAGCGAGAGGCTGGCGCGCAAGAGTCTGTGAGTCGTCCCAATCCATGACGAAGCGCGACAACCGGCTCGAGAGCGCCGCGCGACCAGGAACGGAAGCCGACTCACCGGAGGCGGTCAAGGATGATAACCTCGCGTTTGTATTTTTCCTCGGCGGCATCCGCGTCCTTGCGTGCCTTTTCGTAACGCTCAAAGCCCGACTGGGGACCGACGACGGTCGACAAGAGCGAATTGAACCTGCGACGCCGAGGGTGATCAGCTGCCTGGCCGCTATTCGCGAGACAGACAGCACGCTCACTTGGTCTTGCTCCAGTCGAGTCCGGCCTTGACTTCGATAGCATCGATCGTCGGCAAGTGGATTCCGGCCGGCAAGTGCAGTCCCGTAGACGTGTCCTCTTCGTCGTCGTCGTTTTCTGGAGCGACTCCCGTCTGCTCGCCTTCCTGCCCAGCCCGGGCCGTCCTCCGCCCTTGCCTCGCCTTGGTGCTTCCCGACCTGCGCACCGTCAACGCGCGCCCGAGAGCTCCGAGGACGCTCCCACCCGTCGCGCCACTGCGACCGATCAAACCTTCGTCCGCATCGCCGTCCGCATCGTCTCGGATCGCTCTCCCGTCATCGTCGTCGCCGTCTCCGCCGTTGTTGGCGCCTTGCTGCTGCCTCAAACCGAGCGGCTTGTCGTCGTCATCATCGGCGTCCGCACCCTCTCCGAGAGCCGTTCGCGAGCGAGTCGAGCTCGGAGTTGCGCTCGTCGGCGAAGCCAAATCGGGCAAATCGTCCGGCCGCGGCGGGACGTGCCTCGTCCCGAGTTCGTCCCTCGCCCTGACAAAGTTCCACTCGTCTTCGGCCGTGTCGGCATTCCTGCACGCAGTGTCGTAGGCTGATTTGAGGCGCGCGACAAGGGCGTGTTGCGATTCGTACGTTTGGAGCGAGGCGAACAAGGTGGATCGCGAAGTCGAGATGCGTTTCGCGTGAGAGGCGGACCAGGACGAGAACGGGACGAGGATCGTGCGCTGTGTGTTTTTGTGCAAGGTGCGTCCACTCGTGACGGGTCAGCTCTGCGATTCCGAGAGGAACAGGCGCAGGGAGAACTGCCCCCCCCCCCCCCCCCCCGAGCCCGGTCGAGGTGGCTCGGCAAGCGAGCGGGGGTCGTGACTGCACGCACCTCGAGGTCGTCTGCGAGCCTCTGCCTGGCTTTCGCTTCGCTGACGGACGACGTCAAAAGCGCCTCGAACCCGATCCTCAACGAGGCGCCTTCATCTGCGGGTCGCCGTGTTCAGTTGGGACTCTTTCCCCGCGGACGGACAGGCGGGGGAAGGAAGCGAGACTGGATGCCTACCGATTGCGAACCCTTCGTGCCTGAGTGCTGGCGGAATCAAGCCGTGTGCGAGTTGGCGTTCGAGCGAGATCCTGCGGTCGACATGGTCGACGAGTTCTTGCGACTGGACGACGGCGGCGTCTAACGCTGTAAACACGCTGTCGAGTCCGGACCGGTAATCGCTTGACCAGAACTGCAGTGTTGTAGAGCGTAGAGTTAGCTTCGTGTGTAGAGGTGCGAAGACGAGGTGCGTGCGCGCGCGGGACTGACGCTGTTGGCGAACGTTGCGGGCAGAATTGGCTTGTGGACGACCGCCGAGGACTGCTGTTCGGTTGGTTTGTCGTCACTGGTGGCCATGACGAGCGCTGGACTGTGTTACAGCGCGCCCCTTTCCGTGCTCGAGCTGTCAGTCGAAAAGCGAGCGACTTCGGCTCGCAGTGAAAACGACGTCGACGGCCATGTGGGGGGACTCGTCTCACCGCCAGCAGTCCGTTGTGACAGGAGGAAACGAACTTTGAGAGAGAAGGGAACGTTCAGGGGTTCCAGGTACGCGAGCTCGGCCTCGTCTGATCACGACTCCTCACGAATGAATCATGTAGTGGCCACAACTCCAGCTGTGCTTCCTCTCAGCTAGAGTCTGGAATATCCGAGTCAACCTTGGACGAGTGGTTTCATTTCGGCTGGCCGTCATTGCCAGCTGCTTGTCGATCACCACTTCCCAAAAAAACTTTGGGGACGCGGCTTCCGACTCCTTCGCCTTGTCTTGTGCGAAACCTGCATGCTCTCCAGTCCCGCACTCGCTAGCCGTACTCTTACAAAGTACGCTTCACTTGCTGCTGCCGTTGCTGCCTCCTTCGCTTTCGCCGCTCGCTCAGCTGTAACCGGGTTCCACCCCGACCCGTCCCGTCTTCGTCGTCACCACTCGCGTCCCCAACAAGTCGCCTCGCACGGTTACTCGACCCGCGCCAACATGTCGGCTTCGACTCAACTCCTTCAGGTACGCAACGCAGGAACGAGGTGCTCCCAATCAGTCGCGCTATCATGAGCGTTGACCCTGCGCTCCCCGCCTGCCGCTTATCACTCCCCAAAAAAATCGCTTCGCACACGCACAGGGCATCCTCGATGCCAACGAGACGTACGCCGCTGCGTTCGCTCAATCGGACCCGGCTTTGCTCAAGAAGCTCGCGCAGGGGCAGGCCCCCAAGATCTTTTGGCTCGGTTGCTCAGACTCGCGCGTCTCGGCAGAACTGTCAGTCATTCGTCCGCCCCCGCGCGCTCTTCCCTCCTCCCTTCTCGGATCCACCCTCGCCCATCTCTGTGCTATGCGCGTTCTGTGCGACTAACGTGAGGGGTGCACTCGCAGGGCCACCGGTGTCGCGCCCGGCTCCATCTTTGTGCATGCAAGTCGCTCGCTGATCCTTTTACACTCGTCTACCGCGACTGACTCTGTTTCTGGATAATCACGTGCAGCGCAACATTGCTCAGTGCTTCCACCCGGGCGACCCCTCGGCCTCGGCCGCTCTCGCGTACGCCGTCCACGTCCTCAAGGTCGAAGCCATCATCGTCTGCGGTGCGACTCCCTCACTTGTCTCGCCTCGCTGCGATCAGCCACAGGCAGGAGCTGACGTTTGCTATGTTTGTACGCGCAGGCCACACGGGTTGCGGCGGTGTCAAGGCGGGAATGCAGGCTGCCGTCGACTCCAAGTCAAAGGCGGACCAGGGCGAGAAGGAGGAGGCGCCGAAGCCGGGCAGTGTCGAGGAGACGATCGCCAAGTGGATTGCGCCCGTATGTTGTCACCTCTCTATTGCGGCGTGTACAGTCTATCATCCGCAGCCCCTGACTTTGCTTTCGCCCCGCGTGTTCTCGCGGGCATTCTCACAGATCAAGCACCTCGCGACCCCTCACGCCAAGAACGCCTCGGACCCGCTCTCGACCCTCGAACTCGGTTCGCTGACGGACGAGCACGTCAAAGAGACGGTCAAGGCCGTCGCCGAGAGTGACTTGGTCCGCGCCGCGTGGGACGAAGGTCGCGAGTTGAGCGTTCACGGGTGGGTGTACCATGTCGCGACGGCCAAGTTGCGCGACCTCGACTGCGGTTACAAAGGACGTGAGTCCTCGATTCGATCGCTGGATGGAGTTTGTTCGAGTGGTACATGGGAAGAGATACTGAATCGCCGGGCACTTCGTGCAGCTGGGGTCAAGGCCGACTCGCTCTCGCGCCCGTCGACCTATGCCGACTCGGACACGGTCTAGGCGCGACATGCCGGATACGTCGGTCGTGCCGCCATATATGATACAAGAAGAGAGATAGTTGACGAAGAAGGGGACGATGTTGTTTCAAAGTAGATAGAAAGAATCCCTCGAATGGAGTTTACCGTCTGACGGGGCCCTGAGCCTCTGGAGGCAGGAGTTCCCTTTATGCCTTTCATACAAGTCGTAGACTCTGGGAGGTGCTATAGTACGTTTGAGTCCTCATATGCGAGGAAAAGTCTTACTTCGCCAGTCGAGCGCGTCGCGGCGCCGCGTTTTTTGACATCTCGCGCGAGCGCGTCACCTCCTCGCCGCCCAACCTCGACAGCCTCTACCGACTCGACGAGGATGGCAGACGCTTCGCCTGGAGCTGCAGACGATCCTGCAGCGAAGCTGGCGGTGACTACTGCACCGGAAGATGCTGCTGCTCCTCCTGCTGCTGCTGCCCCACCCTCGCCTCGTTCCACGACGGCCGCCGCCGCACCAGCTCCTGAAGCAGCCGCACCGAGCAAACCAGTCTACTCGATCTTTGCACCGAGGAGCGCGACCATGTCGGCCGTTTCGAGTACGAACGGCGGCGAGTCGTCGACGACTACCGGCGGACCAGCTGCCACTGCTGCATCGTCAAAGTCGAAGAAGGCGATCACGACAAAGAAGGGAAAACAACTACAGAGGGACGACGAGGATAGTGGGAGCGTTGTGTCCCTTATCGACGAGTCGAGTGGGTCGGACGTCGAACCGGCCAAGAAGGGCTCGTCGAAGCGGATTGGCAAATCGACGACCAAAAAGGCGACGGCGGCGACAGCGAAGAAAGGGAAAAGCAAGGGCAAGGGCAAAGGCAGAGCCAGAGATGAGGACGAGGAGGTTGAGGTATTGTCGATGCGCAAACGCGCGAGCGGGTCAAAGGCGCAGAAGGTGATTCCGACAACGGACGAGGACGGTTCGGACAGAGACGAGGACGACGACGTCGTCGTCAGCGAGGCCGGCTCTTCGACTTTGTTACCCGTTCTCCGGTCAAAGCAGTCGCGGCAGTCGACGCTGCTCGCCGGACCTTCGAACCTCTCGCAGACGGTCGCAAGGACCGCTTCCGGATCTGCGATCCTCGACTTGACCGACTCGCCGCCTCGACCTCGTTCCCGCACCTCGCCGAAGCGCAAACGAGACAAACTGGCGTCATCGTCGTCGTCGATGACGACGAGCGGCTTCGCGCCGCTTGCAGAAGTGTACGGCGCTGCAAGGGAGAAGAGGCGGAAAGGTCAGGAAGGGATCGAACCGCGCTGGCCGACGGCGGAAGAGCACGTCGGCGGCTGGCCCGTCGCGGGTGCTTCAGCGCGTGGCGATAGAGCTGGCAGCCTCGACAAGGGCAAAGGCAAAGCACTGACGGACCTGGACGACGACGACGAGGACCGGGATGAGCCGTTGCTGGAACGGTACAGGCGCTCATTCGAAGAAGCAGGCGTGTCGGGCGAGCAGGCTCTAGCCTACCAGACGACACTTCGCCCACTAGCGTCCCTCCCGTTCCTTCTGCCGTCGCCGTTGCCGGCGCATCCGCTCCTCGACAGGCTCGCCGCACCTTTACGGGCCGGACGCATGCCAGATCGTCAGCAAGGCAGCGACACGATCTGGACAACCAAGTACGCTCCGCAAACGGCAGAAGAGGTGCTCGGCCCCACGAGCCAACAGAGCGCGATGTGGCTCAAGGACTGGTTGGAAGAGTTGAAAGTCGTCGGTGCTAGTGAGTCTTCCCGTTTCGTCTGCCCACTACTTTGTCGAACACAGCTCACTGATAATCGCCATGTTCTCCTGTGCAGGTGAGGCGAAGAGAGCGGGTTCGAAGCGTCGTCGCAAGGTGGAGCGCGGGATCGATCCGACCAAGAAGAAGAAACGCAAGAAGCGCCGGCCCGAAGGCCTTGACGACTTTCTGGCTTCTTCGGAGGACGACGAGGACGACGATCGTCATCTACGTTCCTCGCCATTCAACAGCGACGATTCGGACGACGATGTCGGCAGCGGCGATTTGCGCGGAAATCGGAAAGCTGGCTCGAGCGTCTTCCCGACCTTGACCAACCTGATCCTCTTACAAGGTCCGCACGGCTCGGGCAAGTCGTCCACGGTGCATGCCGTCGCTCGACAACTTGGGTATGAAGTCTTTGAGGTCTTTCCCGGGCTCGGTCGGCGTGCGGCGAAAGACATCGAGCGCTACGTCGGCGACGCGGCAAGGAACCACGTCGTGAACGGCGGCAGTCCGCGGAAGAAGGGTGCCGCGGGCGCCTTCGCTGCCCTGTTCGGGAAGCAGAAGGCGCAGGCGGACGGCAGCAAGGCGGGATCGGCGGCCGCCTCGAAGGCACAGACGCCCGACCCTTTGGCGACCGGACCAGCTGCGGCAGACCTCGGACCGACGCAGAGTCTCATTCTCATCGACGAGGTCGACGTCTTTTTCCGGCACGAGGAGGACTGTTGGACTGGTGAGTACGCTACAGAGTTCTCGCTCGTCTCCCTCATCCTGACCTTGCTCTCGCAGGTATCGCCGCGCTAGCGTCTCAATCTCGACGCCCAATCATCATGACCTGTACCGGTTGGTCTCCCCGTGTATAGGATAGCATAGAGGACCTGCTCGCTGACCAATGCCGCTTCTTCAGACTCCTTTCACGTCCCGTTCGACACGCTCAACCTTCAGCGAGTCTCGCTCGCGACCGGCACCGTCCAGTACCTGCCCTTTAGCGCGCCCGAAGAGCCAGTCTCGACCGCTTTCCTATCACTCGTCGCGCTCAGCGAAGGTCACCTCATCCCCGCCGCTTCGATCGCCGACCTGTATCAAGGGACGACAAACCGCCCGTACCCGGCTTGGATGCTGCAGCAACAGATGGGTACGGCGAGGCGAGCCGGCGGAGGAGGATTCGGTGCAAGACCGCTGCCACCCGGTTCTGCGACGCAGCCGCTATCGAGTCCCGACTTGCGAAAGGCGCTCGCGCAACTCGAGCTCGAGTGCCAGCGCGGTACGGACGTCGCATCTGTCACTCAGGCGGGACAGGTCGTGTTCTGCGAGGGCCCCCTGATCAGTCGCCGTCGTGACGAGGAAGAGGCGGTCGTGATTGCGAGTGGACCAACTAGCGAGGCGACGCTGCAGGTCGCGGCGGCAGCTTCGGACGCTCTGTCCTGGGCCGACGCGTATGTCGACCGTCGCATCGAGACAATGATCGAGGTAAGTTGCGCGTCACTCGCCCGGTACAGGAACGCGCGAGCTGATGCGTTCTCGGTCGTGACTTTGCAGGACGCCGAGACAGGTCGCACTTCGCATCCTAACGACCTGGAGTACTCGCATCCGATCGTCGAGTACTTGCCCAATCCGAACAGCACACGGTTGCCCTTTGTTGGCGCAGAGCGCGAGATGGCGCGGTGCTTGCGCGAGTTGGCGGGGCGTGCCTGGGGAAATGCGCACCGCTTTGGCGAGCATGAGGACGAAAAGCTCGAGACGGACCGGTCAGTCTACAGGCAGGGCGCCGTCTTATGGAAGGGCTGACGTCCACTCTTCCTGCTCACAGCGGCCTCTACACAACGTGGCTCGGCATGTTGATCCACGGCGCCGGCGATCAGGCGATCGTCCAACCTCCTTCCGCCGTCCTACCTTCGCACCTTCCCGTCACCGAAGTCGCCCCGCTCTTGCGTCATTTGACGCACCTCGACGATGAAGGCGAGCGTGCATTGCTCGAAGCCGCCCGTTCGGCGGCCGCTCAGGGCGATCAAGACGAGCTCGATTCGCTCTCGGTTGCGGCTGCGCTCTCTTCGGCAGCAGGACCCGGCGCTCAGATCGGACCGAGGAGGAGTACTCGGCAGCAGATCAAGCAGGGAGGCGGCCAGCCCGTGTTCCGGCGTCGTTTGCCGTGGGCGAGCCAAGTCGAGGCGGACTGGTTGCGGAACAGCGGCTTTGACGTCTGACGTTACCGTTTCTCCTGCCCCCTATCTCTCAGCTCGTTGCATACGTATCTCTATCCGCTGCAGCATGACTATCTCTACGACGCAGCTGCATTACGATCCCTGCCCTCCTTGCTTGTGCTCTGTGTGATTGAGAAGGTCGAAAGGCATGCCGCTTCAACTTCGACTCCGGCGATGAATTTCGCGACCGACGGCTGCCCGCCGATGTGGGGGAACTCGACTTGCGGTTGGTTTGTTGCCCTCGTTCTTTCTCTATACCGGCTGAATCCACCCCAGCCAGGATGCTTAGGACATTGACCACGCAGGCGACATTGACTCGATTAGCAAGGAGAGCGTTCTCGACGACGGCAAGGAGATCGCACACTCCGCTGTCGGCACTTTCGACGACGCCCGAATTCTCCAACACCGTCCGACGAGGGACGATCCCGGCGTTCCGCTTGCTTGGACCCGATGGCGCGCTGACTGACGATGCGGCGGCGCAAACCTGGGTCGAAAAGGCGAAAGAGGTCGACGGCGACAAGCTGAAACGGATGCTCGAGGTCATGACCATGATGCCCATCCTCGTGCGCTCCCTTGCTCTACTTTGCGCTGATGATCTCCGAGATAGACTGACACCGAGAGGATGACGGTCTTGCAGGACCAGATCTTGTACTCGTCTCAACGGCAAGGCCGGATCTCGTTCTACATGACGGCGTACGGCGAGGAGGGAACGGTCGTCGGATCGGCCGCAGCCTGGGAGAATGACGATGAGGTCTTTGCGCAATATCGCGAAGTCGGAGTCTTGCTGTGGCGTGGCTACCCGTGCGTTCAGCCTTAGTGGAACCGGTCACAGCCCGAACGAAGCTTACGAGCCTTTCGATCGCACACGCAGGCTGTCAAGCTTGATGGCGCAGGTCTTCTCGACCAAGAATGACGCAGCGACGAAAGGTGCGCTGCGATCGGGCAGAAGAGGCGTCGTGTCGGTGCTGACACGACCGGGCCCGCCCAGGTCGCCAAATGCCCGTCCACTACGGCTCACGCGAGCACCACTTCCACACGATCTCCTCCCCTCTCGGCACTCAGCTTCCTCAGGCCGCTGGTGCTGCTTACGCGCTGAAGCGAACGCCCGGGCGCGAGAACTCTTGCGTGATCTGCTATGCTGGTGAAGGCGCGACGAGCGAGGGAGACTTCCACGCGGCGCTCAACAGTCCGTACCGTCCCTCTCGCCTTGGGGTCAAGTCTTGCATCGCTCATACCAATTCGGCTATCTCGCAGTGGCGAGCGTGCTCGGAGGTCCCCTGGTCTACGTTGTTCGGGTCGGTCTTTTCTCCTCCATTCCTCCGAAACGCAGACGAGCGAGATCGCTGATCGTTTCTCTGTTTTGTGCGACCTTAGAATAACGGGTAAGCTGGCTCTGATAGCGTGGAATTTGCCGGAAAAGGACCGGGAGAGCTCATTCGTGCTCTCTCGACAGCTTCGCCATTTCGACTCCCGTCTCGCAACAGTATGCGGGTGACGGGATCGCCGCCCGCGGCCCGGGCTACGGCATCGACACCGTTCGTGTCGATGGTAACGACCCGCTCGCGGTGTACTTGGCTTGCAAGGAGGCGCGGCGGAGGGCGGTTGAGGGCCAAAAGCCCGTCCTGGTCGAAGTGAGTATTGGCTCGAACGCAGCTCGGGATCGGCGAATGCTCATTCCGAGAGCGTGGTCACCGACACGGACTGAAACTCGCCCGTCGTGCAATTGCAGGCGATGACCTACCGTGTTGGCCACCACTCGACCTCGGACGACTCTTCGGCATACCGGTCGCCAACGGCCGTCGAGTCCGTCAAGAAGCTCGACTCGCCGCTCCACCGCCTGCGGAAATACCTCGAGTCGCTCCCGACGCCGCTCTGGACCGCCGAGCACGAGACGCAGTTCAAAGACACCTCGAAGCGCGCGATCCTCAAAGAGTTTTCGAAAGCCGAGAAGGACAAGAAGCCGCCTCTCGGGTATATGTTTGGCGACGTGTTTGCACCGAGGACGGGCGAGGGCGAGGCGAGCGAGCTCGAGAGGCCGCAAAGAGAGCAGAAGGAGGAGCTGAAGCGTTTGATTGAGAAATGGGGCGAGACGGACGCGTGGAAGAAGGAGCTCGAGAAGTACGACGGTGGACGCGCCGCGGTCGACAAGTGGTAGATCGAAACGCAAATAGCGCTATCGCATTATCGGAACGCTGCCTCGATCGGTCAAGCTCTCACGGCGTGCTCTTGCAATGCGATCGGGCAGCTTGGCCGCTCGAGTCGAATCGGGTACTACTACAACTGAAGTACAACAGCGTCACCAAACTCCTGGCACGACAACCCACTGCTGTCCTTTTTCTGTCCATTCTTTCCGGCCGAATGTTCTTTCGTACCACGCGTGACCGCGAGTGGCTCGAGGAAGCATCATGGCGATCTCCATCAAGACGAAAAGGATTGGCGGCTGGAGGAACCATGTCGTGATCGGACGCAAGGTGGGAGGTAGCGGAACGAGTCGCTTGCCGCCTGCGCCGAGGACGAGAGTGCTCGCGTGCGAGGGAAAGGGTGCCGGGCCGAGGGCGAGAGTGGCGAGGAAGTAGCCGGTCCATTCGAACCATTCCGACGAGTAGGACGGGTGTGAGACGTAGCGATAGAGTCCCTTGGTTCGCGGTGGGATCGAGTAACGCTCGGAGGGAGGAGCAGCGGAAGACGCTTTCGGCTTTTTTGCGCGTTGCCGTTTCAGCGAGTAGAGGACCTCGTCGTGGTAGATGTTGGAGAGGAACCCGGCAGCCCAGACGAGCATCCCGACGGTAAAGAGCGGTCGCGCCCAAACGTGTTGCGAGAACCCTCCGCTAGCCTTCTGCGCGCCGAACACGGCGGACTGAGCAGAGCCATCTGCGCTGCCGTAACCGCCTCCGACGAACATACCCATCGTGATGCCATTCGCGAGGTTGAAGAGGATTGCCGACAAGGGAACCGACAGGTTCATCCGCGCGCGTCCCGGGTTGCGCAGAGTCGAGACGACGCTTCGGTTCGCGTAATGAACGAGAAACGCGAGGGCCAGGATGAGGCGCGCGCGCGGTAGAGCTTGTAAAGCCGTGATGATGCTGCTAGGCTTCGTTAAAGGGGAAGTGAGCGAGTCGTAGAGGCCGCCGATCCTCGAGGCCGAAGTCGAGATTGGAAGGGCGAGCCCGTAAAGATATGCGAGCGGCGCGACGAGCTCCATGATGAGCCAACCGAGGTCGCCCGAGCATGAGAGCCACTTTGGCGCTCCGAATCGCCCGAACGGTGCGTCTGCAGGGTGTACAGGCCGTCAGTCGGCCGAGCATGACGACATTCAACATGGCGAAGTAGCAGTCACGAGCGCACCTACGAGCCAGCACGTCGGAGCGGCAGAGAGGCCAAAGGCGATGAAACATCGCTGTAGTGCGCTGTACAGCCCGACGCTGCCGTGCTGGCCTCGGAGGCCCGCCTTCAAGGTGGCGAGGTATCCGATCGTCGACATGGCGGCTCTGTGCTTTGACACGCAGTCGAAGCCGTTGAAACGGTACTGCTCACCAGCTCAAGAGCTGTATAGAATGGCGTACGAATCGCCGTCTCGCAAAAGCTTGAGGACCCGCCGAGTGACGAAAGAGAGCCGCGCAGACAGGCTGGCGACAGCGGGGGATCAAGAAGCGGACGATTTCTCTCGAATGATATGACGCGTTCCCAGATCGCAGCATCGATGTCAAGGTATACTGCGACATGCGTTGCACGGACCATTCTTATAACTTGGCAGAAGGAGATGACTGAAGCGGGAACTGAATCCCACGTCCGGAGAAGTGGACAGCTGTAAAGACTGTCGGAAGAATCGTAAAGCTCGAGCCCTGAGCAGTGATTGCGCGATGCACGAGAGTCAGCGGATCCGGTACGGCTCGAGCAGAAGAGAGCTCCCACGGCGCGCTCACCTTCGGAATGTGCACAATGTCGCCCGCCGCTGCTGACACCTTCTGCCCGTTCTGCTTGATAGACAAGACACCGTCGATGATGTATTTGAACTAAAGGAGAAGTAGGACGTGCATCAGCCTCAGTCCGGGCGTGTAGGCGCACAAGAGCGGCGCACCTCGTCTTCTGGATAGGAAGGCACGTCGAACGCCGGCTCCGTGCCGTGATTCCGGAAAACACCGACGACAGCGGTGCCTTGCGTATCGGGAAAGGCGGCAAAGTCGGCTGTGATTGTTGGCGCGGCGAGAGGTAAGCTGTGGTGTCAAGTGCGCTGAGCCGGCGGGGACGTAGGCACGGCTCACCGAGAGAGCCTCCCGGAAGACCGGGAGTGAGCTGCTGAGCAAGTACAGCCTTGTGCACGGTTACTTGCGGAATCGAAGACATGCCGGTTCGAGGGCGGAGCGGTCTTGAGGGAGAGAAGAAGGAGCCAACCTCGAGCAAGTACTGGCTGGCTAATAGCAGATCCTCGCTCGAAGACACGTTGGCGCGTAGTGAAGCATAGCGAAGCCAAGTCAGTGACTATCACGGATCCCCGCAATTGCGAGCAGGCCGCCCACCCAGTGCGGCGGAGGCAGCGGAGGCAGGTGCGGACCGGCACCAGGTCGCAGATCCGTAGCTCGCACGACCATGCCCTGTGCAGCAGTCTCATATCTTCTTGAGACTCTAGTCTGAGATCCCGCTTCGAGAGAAGCGAGGCGTGGGAAGCAGGTCGCTACGTAAGAGGGGAGCAAACGAGCAAGCTGGATCGGCTCAGGAGCAGCCGCCTGATTTTCCCGCTCGGCTTTATGGAGTGAAGGCGCTTGCGACCGTATACTGACTGTGCAAGCCAGGATATAAGGCGTTGAGTCTCCAGCTGAAGAGCCTCCGCCGTCCCTGCGCTGCCTGCCTGCCTCCGCCCGCCCCACCGATCGCCGTATCTTCCTGCTGCAGGTCACCTGCTATCTCGCTCGGGCGCACCTTACCCCGCGATGCTACTACGAGGGGTCTCCACCACTTCACCGCTGCGTAACGCGTGCCTGACGGATACCTAGCCGCCGGCAGCGAGACTACGTCCCCGTGCTATCGCTCCTCATTTCCTTGCCCGCTCCTTCCTCAAGCTTCGAGCTGAAACCGGCCGACGAACTACTTATCATGCGCCGCAAGGATGTAGAAGCCGGCAATGCTGCCTTTACGGGTATCGAACCGGTAATTTCCGGTCGAGACCCGCAAGGTGGCACCCTCAAGATCCGCTTCTCGCCGCTCAGCATGGCTTTCCTCTGTTTCACGGTCATTTCGACCGCACCTTCGTGGGCGGGCTCATTGAGCACCGCTCTGTATGCAGGTGGCCCTGTCACGATGATTTTCGGCTACCTCATCGTCGCGTTCTGCTCCCTATGCGGCGCAGCGTCCCTCGCCGAGATGGTCAGCATCTGGCCGACCGCCGAAGGCCAGATTGCTTGGACGGAGAACATGGCTCCAGAGTCTTGCGCTGGCTTCCTGGTGAGGTCTCTCGTTCGACTACCACACCCGAGGTTCTTCAGCTCGTCGCTGACGGCTCTAGACTCCGCAATAGCGGTATTGGGTCGCTTGGCTCACGTGCTCGGGCTGGATTGCTCTTACAATGAGCGCCAAGTTCATCTGCGCCGTCGGGGTAAGTCAAGGGGTCCTTACAGGTCGCGCAAACTGTGCTCACACGCTTCTTGCGCAGATTACCGCGATCGCTGCAGCGTGCCACCCGGACTATGCCCTAACCCAGTGGCAGACGGCGCTGATCTTGTACGTGCTCTCGCTAGCGGTTTCAGTGTACCAGCGACGTCGGCTGACACTCTGAGACGTTCTAGCTGGGCGCTCGCGCTCCTCGCCGTCCTTACCAACATTTTCGGCTTGCGGGCAATCCCTCGCCTCAACACCTTCACGGGTGTAGTGTCCATCTCCGTCACGCTCGTCATTGTCATTCTGCTTTTCGTGCGCGGCGCGGGCCAGTTCAACTCGGGTGAGCACGGCGTTCGTGGCCAGCCGATCCCAATTCCTGAGCTGACGAATCCGGCGTCCACATTGCAGGCAAATTCGTATTCACCGAGCTCATCAATCGGACTGGCTACACTTCGAACGGTATCGTCTTCATCATCGGGTAAGCATCAGTCACGCAGCCTTTTGCGCCGGACCCGAGCTGATCGCATCAATTTGACAACAGCATGGTCAGCGGAGCGTACTCTATCATGGGCTATGACAGCATCGCGCATCTCTGTGAGGAGATGTATGAACCCGCCATCAACGCGCCGCGAGCTATGCTCGGTTCGGTGCTCATCTCGGTCCCGGCGGGCTTGCTCTTCATCCTCGCCTTCCTCTTCACCGTCAAGGATATCGACACGGTCGCAACTCAACTGTCAATACTACTCACTGCTGCGCGTTCTAGAGTGTTCGAGGCTAATAATGGCTTACCCCCATAGGTTCCCGATCCTGTACGTTCTCCAGCAGGCGACGCGGAGCACTGCGGGCGCGATCGTCTTGACGGTCGCGTTGAGCTCCCTGACTGCTGCTGTCGCCTCAATCTCGACGCAAGCAACGGCGAGTCGGGTGATCTGGTCTTTCGCTCTCGATGGCGGCATCCCGTTCTCGCGATGGTTCACCAAGATCAGCTCGACCAATCACGTTCCCGTCCGGGCGCTCCTCGTCGTCTGCGTCACGGAGATGCTCCTCGTCCTGATCTACATCGGCAACGCGCCGCTCTTCAACTCGATCCTCGTACTGGCGATCTCGTTGCTCAATCTCTCGTGAGTCTTGTCGTGATGAGGTCGATGAAGGAATGCTGATCGTCTCTTCCCGCAGGTATGCCGTGCCGATCTCTCTAATGCTCTTCCGTGGACGACCGTCCGGGCATTTGCCGGCAGCGCCCTTCCGCCTGCCGCGCGTCCTCGGCATGATCTGCAACGGCGTCGCCGTCGTCTACCAAGTCTTCATCTCGATCATGCTCTTCCTCCCAACCTACCATCCGGTCACGGCCGGTAACATGAGTGAGTTGGCGCTTCTTCTGCATGAATCGGTACCACGACTCATCCGCCGTCAAATAATGCAGATTATGCTGCCGTCATTTTTGGCGGCTTTCACATCCTTGGCGGCATCTACTGGTTCTTCGGCGGTCAGAAGCGCACACATGCAGTGCATGAGGCAAAGCTGGAGGCGGAAGGCGAAGGGAGCGAGTACGGCGCGACGGACTAGGGTAGCCGGGCAGATGGGGAACTTGGCGGTCGACGATTGACGTAACCTTGCGATGTTGTAGAGACACCTTTCAATCTCTTTATTGTTCTCTATGTTTGCTTCCACAGTTCTTGCAAAAGAATACGCTGCCGAAGAGGCTCCGCTGTACTCGGCGTTGCACATACCTTGACGAATCGACCTTCCGCAGCGCGCGAGAGATCCCATAAGGCAATAAAGGCATCGCGAGAGCGGCGATGGACGCCAGCGAGACTCGCGAACAGTAAGCTGCCATGCGCAGTAACTCATGATTGAGGTGAATGTGGCGACAAATGCGCCGGTCCCATCAAGCGATCCGGTTGTCACCCGCAGGTCGGATGCTCGGATGAATGGCGACGCGCCTCTCTTGTTGATGTGTACGGCATAAAGTACCCTTACAGACATGTGCATCCGTCTACAGACTGGGAAAGTCACAGCGAAGACCGATTGCCCATTAAAGACGCGCCGAGCCCGGTCGGCTTTGGAGTTCCTGGTTAATACGGTAGGCGGCTTTGGTTCCCTGCTCAACTGCACCGTCACAGAAGGACTTCCATCCATCAGCCCAGTCCTACGGTGTGTAGAGAGCGGGTCAGCTCAGGCTGCGCCCGAAGAGCGCTCAACGGCGGTTACTCACGGCAGAGGCGAACTCGACGTTGCCGTGCGGCTTTTGCAGCTCCTTGTGGAATCGCGTGTAGTAGTTCGGCGGATGCATGTTCCAGTGACCTTGCGCAAATTCGTCGTTGATCCTGCGAGCGAACGCATCTGGTCAGCGCCTGAGGTCCGGAAAGAAAGAAAAAGGGAGGGAGCGGCGCGTCGGAGGCGTCGGAGGACGCACCATTCGTGCCAAATCGAGCCCGAGTACGTCTCGGCAAAGATGGGGTCGATGTCGGCGAGCCAGACCGGAATCTGGCTTGGGTCGTGCGATGGGAGCTTCTTCTTCGAGTTGCCGCCACCGAACGCCACGACCGAAACGCGGCCGTCGCGCATCGTGTGGTCACCGAACGCGGCTGCGAGCTCGTACGTCTTCGCAGGATCCTCGTGCCAGGCGTTCCAGACGCCCGATCGAAGTTCCGGCTTGTTGAAGAAGGAATGGATCTTGTGACCCTGGCCGACGTGCTTGATCGAGAACGCCTCCTGCTTCAGCGGCGAGAGCGGCGGGTCGAAGCGGACCTTTGCAGCGACGTTCTGCGGCAGCGTCGAGACGACCTTGAGCGCTTTGAACGAGCCCTTGTCGGTCACGACTTCGACCGATCCGTTGCGGTCGATAATGCTCGACACGCGCGTCTCGAGGGACCAGCAGAGGCGCTCGGTCCGCCGAGCCTCCTCGAAAATGTTGCGAGCGAGGTGCGACTGGCCGTCGAGGAGGCGGTAGCACCAGAGGATCTGGGCGAGGAAGCTGAACGAGTTTTCGCCGTGTCGCGCCCATTTGATGAGTTCGAGCAGCTGCGCGAGGGTTCATGCGTATCAGAAACATGTCAAGAATATACCTGAGCTTGTAGAGACCGATGTACTGATGCGTTCTCCGGTCTCGCTCCCCACGAAAGGACGAACCAAGGTACGAGGAACGAAAGCTCCCGCTCGGAACAGATGTTCTTGGCGCGGACTTCGGCAATACGGTCTGCGATCGAGTATTGGTCGTATTTCTTGACGAAGTCCTCGTTCACGCTGTACGGTGGACCGTCAGAACTTCGTCGCGTAGACGGTGCCGAAGCCAATTGGAGCCTGCTCATTCGAGAAGACATCAATCGAGCCTGTGCACCTAGATACACGGGCTCGATTGAATCGACTTCGATCGCGCAGGCTCGTCAAAGGCGTGAGCCCGCGTGCGGAGGGCGGTCTCGACTCACAGGATACCCTTGACGACCTGTGTCGGGATCGGGACGACGGTCGCGCCGCCCTGCCCGTCGACGTCACAGAAGCGCTTGAACGCGTCCTCGCACATCTGGAAGTTGGTCTCGAACGGCTCTTGGTAGACGTTGCCGTTAAAGTTGGTCTTGTTGAAGAAGTAGTCGGGGAACGACTTGTTTGGCGTCACGTGGAGCCTCTGATCGAGACCGTAGCGCTGGATCTCGCGCCAAACGTAGCCCATGCACCAGTGGATCCATGTCTGCGGCGAAGCTTTTGTGTCAGCAAAGCGGCTTGCACCGCGCACGAGCACACGGCAACTCACGCCGCCCATCTCGAACTTCTCCCCGTCAACCTGGGACGTCCAGGTCCTGCCTCCGATCCTGTCGCGGGCGTCGACGATGAGGACGGAGCGTCCGGCGAGCGTCAAGTCGCGCGCGGCGACGAGGCCGGTGTAGCCGGCGCCAACGACGATAGTGTCAAAAGGGCGAGCATCCTTCTTGGCGGCGTGCGACGACAGGGGGCGAACCGCGCCTTCCGTGTCGAGACCGGCTTTCAGTCCCTTGCCTGGGATGTAGGTGAAGCCTTCCTTGGTCGGGTGAGGGGCAGCCATCTTTCAGCGACGGTTGCGAAGGTTCGGCGATAGTTGTCGTAGTTTGACCCGTAGCGAGCGTGGACTTGCAGATGGAGCGTCGATAAAGAGTGAAAGGAGAACGTCACGACATGACCAGGAGCTGTATCGCTAAAGTCCTCCTCGAGCAGATCGAGGCAGCGAGATTTTCGGCGGAGGCAGGCGGAGGGAGGTTTGGCGGAGTGGGCGATCAGATGCGGTTCACTGATTGGTTGGAGGCAGCGTCTTCATCACCTGGAGTCCGAACATCCGAAATGTGGGGCCGCGAACGGACGGAGGCCAAACTGCGCCTGCCTGCGGAAGTCAGATAGCCGCGCACCTCGGACTAGACATCGTGAACTCGCCCGCAGATTGCATTCATTGCCTCTCGCACCAGCGAGCGGCTGCGAAGTGCTTGCACGGCTGGAACGGTGGCAAGCATGTCCGCGAAAAGCGTCGCCCTGCCCTCGCGGCTACTCGCTCGTAAAGCCTGCCGGACTTGCCTGGCTCCCTCTGGAGTTCATTACTGAAAATTCACTGTCTGCAGGCTACATGATCCAGCTGGAACGCTCGCCGATCCTCACTAAAGCGATCACCGGCGGCATAGCTTAGTGCGTACAGAGATTGAGCTCTTGGTCCCTTCTTGTCCCTTTCTGCAGCGAGACTGACTTTCACTCGCCTCGAAAACGATAGCTACTTATCTGAACTTGTCTCGACGGGACTCGTCCGTTCCTGGGCTCAGGAATCGAGGAGCAGCAGCAGTAAGACCCTTCGTACGCCACACACCTCCGTGCAGCGCGTCGCCGGTGCCTTTACCGCCCGGACGCAATGGCTCGCTGTCAAGCTCGCCCTATATGGTGAGTAGCAAGATGGAGCTGCTGGCGAAGCTAAAGCTGACCGTCGACGAACCATATGCAGCCGCCGTTATCGCCGCACCGCTGGACCATGGCTTGTATGAGCTGCTCGCCCGGCTCTTCAAGGGTCACGCCTCCCGTCGGACCCGCATCGCAGAAATTTTTGTGGCGATCGGCGTTATCTTGCCGATCCAGAACGCGGTGTATCGTGAGCCTGTCCAGCGAGAAGCTCAGCGTCAAGCGATCTCCTTGACCGTCGCGTCCCACAGTGGCCGCACTGTCTCTTGTGCATGGCGCAAGGAAGACCGGTCAGGTCGTGACTGAGGTCAAGCAAGATCTCGTCGGCGTGACGAAGGTGCATTCGGACCTAAAGCATGGGCTCTGAGGTAACGAACGGCACTGATGACCTACTTCTCCTCTCCAGATCTCGGCTGTCATCCAGACGCTCGCTTTACTTGTCGCGCAGCGCTTCCTACTGCAATCAGCATGGACGCCTTTCTTCACTATGGCCGCCGTAACCGTCGATACGGCAATCAACGTTCGGACGAAGCTAGCGAGAACGAGCGCTGCGGGCCGACTGGGTTTTGACGGGAAGACGGATTAGCTGTTTCAGTACCATCGAACGGTGCCAAACAGTAGACGGGAGTCAAGCTTATCTCCTTTGTAAAGCCTCGCTCGGATTGCAGCTGCAAATTACGCGCGCAGCTCCTTCAGACCTGCCTGAGTATACACTCAGTGGAGGCAAGATGGCGCTCGATACATGGTGTCTGACGAGAAGCCTCTACTCAAAGCGGGTATAAGGGAATAAAAAGGGGAAGCAAGGAAGGGGTATCGCTGCGACCAGCGCAGTGCAGAATGAAAGCAGCGGAACTGCTAGTGCGCGCTCAAATATACGGATATCGCAAGCACATCGTCTCCTCCCGCGTCTTCGAGCGCAGCAGCGAGATCGGCGCGTGTCGCTTGCGGGAGGATGTCGGCCAATCTCGAAAGTTTCTCCTCGTCGAGATCGGCGACTTGGCTCGGAATGTCCTTTTCGCCATTGTCGTGATAAATACTCCCTCTCGTCACCTGGAAGGTGGGTATAGAGGCAGACGACGGCGGAAGGCCGGTGGATGAGCCGTAGGCGAACGAGTTGCGCGACGCTTTTGGCGATTGAGAAGGCGAAGAGACGCGGGAATCGAACGAGGCGCGATGACCACCATGAGGAGACGTGCGAGAATAAACCTCGTCCGAGACTGGCGCCAAAGCGGTGTTGGTCGACGAGAGGATCTGTACCGGCCCGGAAATCGTCGAGCGGATCGACGATTTGGCGGATCCGCTCGACGATTTGGCGGGCGATCGGGACGCCGGACCGCCTCGGGAATCGCGTTTCGACATGCGCCGGCCGAGCGACCCGCGCCCGAGGCCGGAGAAGAACGACTTGCCGCCAGCGCCGCTGCTCGCGCTGCCGAGGCCGCTACCGAGGCTCGCATGGCTCGTCGAGCGCGTCGGACCCACTACGCCGGGATAAGGCGCTATTGGGACGACGTCCTGCGAGCTGAAGGTCCCGCGAGAGATCTCCGTCGCGCGGTAGCCGTCTCCTCGCGGTGGGAATGTCGAAGCGGACGACTCTTGTCGGCCGCGGCGAGAGCGGGCCGGCGAATGCGGAAGCATGTTCGGAGCTGTCAAGATGCAGGCAGGTCAGCAAGGCTTCGAGTTGGGAGTAGGGACTACAGCACTGACAAGGCTGAATACTTCGATGGCCGTCGCCTACCGCAAGGATCCACTCGTCAAGTCGGCTTCGGACGCGCCCGAGCTCGTTGAGCTTCTGCTCATAGATGCGACATCTCTCTCGCGTGTTTGAAGCGCTCCGAAGCTCCGACGCGATAATAACGGCGGTCGGGAGGGGCCGGCGACGGAAAAGCGGAACCTGCGAGGCGAAGGACCGCAAGTCGCCCGAGATTGCGGCAGACGTCGGCAATGTTGTCTCCGATGGTCGACGAGAGCCTACGACATTCGACGTTGACCGATTCTGAATGTCGTACGAAGGCCGGCGGGAAACATCAGAGTAGATCGAGAGGTCCTCGGACGGCCGCTTTGTAGAGGACGGCGGCGGTGGAGGGGGCGGAGGCGTAGATTCCCGAGAGACCACCTTGCACGTTGAAGTGAACGCAAGGGCAGAGCTTGCGGGATCGACGCTCCCGTGGGCGAGACTCGCAGCCTCGGCTGCCTTTTCGCGCTTAAGATCGTCGATGAAGGCAGCTGCGCGCGCCCTTGCGTCTTCTCGAGCCGTCCTCGGACTCTCCTCGCTGCTCCTGCTGGCGAAGGGGATAGCAAGGGGCGTAGGCTTCGGCGGTGACGGGGACGCATTCGGCGGAAGCCCTGTCGCGGCAAAGAGTGCGGCGGCGCTTGCTTCGCGATCGGCATTTCCGCTCGGTTCGCCCGGTCCGTCTTTGAGCGATCCACCCAAAGCCGTGGCGTCTACAGGCTGCTGTAATGCTCGAGAAGCTCTGGGGGTCTCGTCGGGCGGAGGATAGTACAGGCTGTTTCGGGCGTAAATGTCGGCGATGTCGGCGAGATCATATACGGCAGAGTCCCTATCGGGGTCAATTACATCAGTGGTGCCGACAGCGACCAGGTATACTCGACGTACCGGAGTGGTTGCCCAGCAGACTCCGCCGGAGGCAGAGACGAAGGCTCCACTTCGGCCGGCGGCGAGTCCTCCCGAACGTCGGTTGCCTCAAACCCGCTGCCGCCCGCCGCAGGTACAGGCGGCACAGTCGCAGGTAGTTGCATCATCTTTGGCGGCTCAGAACTCCTCTGTCGAATCTGTAAGCTCGCCCTCCTCGCGCTTTTGACCGGAACGACTGGCGCCGGTCCTCGCTCCTTCCGAGCCGGACTCGGCGTCAACGGCGCGCGATACGAGAGCGCACTCATATCGTTTGAGAATGTGCGAGAATGCCTGTTTGGCTGACTCGGAGAGGGGACGGATGGGGATGCATCCGCGGTGGCGTATGACGAGCTGGTCGCGACTGACTCTGGTCGCGGAGAGTCGGCCGCCGCTGGTTCCTTAGTCGACGCTTCGGCTTTATGGATCGCATCGGTAGCAGAGATATTGGGCGAGGGTGCGGTTGGCGGAATGCTGCTCCTCACGCTCGCCAAGCTGGCGTTGCTCGGTTGCCGTCTCGGTGGTCTCGGCGGAGCGGCCGCTCCCGGCACGAGCGAGACTGTCGATCCTGTACTCCGCACGGAAGCGCGCGAACCAGGTCGTTCGACCCAACTGAGAGGTCGCGGCGGCGGATTCAAACGAGGCAGCGAGTCGCGAAGCAAGGAGAGCTCGTCATTGGCTGGCTGAGCGATTGGTCCAGAATCGGCTGTTGGGGGGGCTTCCGCAGGGTCGAGAGCAGGAGCTTCAACCGACGACGGAATTCCGGTGTCGCGGCCGTTTTCGCTCGCTAGGTGGTTCAGCGTCGCCGGCGGCTTGTCGCCGTCCTGAGGTCGGACGGCTGTTTGACCCGCAGTATCCGTCGACCGAGGTTCGAAGTCGTTGTCCGATCTCGGCGCCTCCTCGTATGCCGCGATCCAGTCGAATTCACTCAGCGGCCGGGAGCTCCGATCCTTCTCGTCCGAATTCAGGCGAGCTGCCGCGCGGTCGAGGGGCAGTGCGTCCGGACTCGCAGGGCGGGGCAGCTGTTCGGTCGATACCACTGACGAGAAGAGCGGCGCTGTGGTCGGTAGTGCGGGCAGAGGTGGGCTGATTCGAGCGAGTTCCGTCGAGGCGGCTGACGGGCCCGCCGGCATCGGCGTCAAATCCGTCAGAAGCTCCGGTTCGTCGGAGTCGTTCTGACCGCCCACGCGATCCGGAAAGCCATGCGAGACCCCTCCGACGGTGGCAAAGGTCCTTCCGACTCTGAACGGACTCGAGGCCACCGCATCGACTCCCGTCTTCTCGTCGACGTGCGAGCTCGCATGCGAGCCCATATTCAACGTCTTTGCGAGCGAATCGTCCCCAAATTCGAGCTCATGATCGATCCACGAGCTCGCCCAACTGTTCTCGTTCTCGGCGTCTGAGGCAGAAGACGTCGCCGACGCCGACGAGGTCGTCGTAGCCGAATCGGTCGAGCGCGTTTGTTGTAGAGGGACGGAAACAGGAGAACGCGAGGTAGAAGGCGACGAGGCGGTTGTTCCAATAGCGGCCGCGGCGGCGGCGAGGTCAACCGTCCCGGCTGCATCGTATATTGCCTGCGGTCTCCGTCTCGGCGAAGGCGACGGGGTCGATCCCACCGCGATCTGCTGCTGCTGCTGGTGCTGCACCAATGCGGGTGACCGAGGTGGACTCGGCGTGTAATGCCGGTTTCCGATCGAGTCGCGGAGAGAAGGGAGCAGGACCGGCGGCGTGTGAAGCGGTCGTCGGATAGCCGAGACTCCTCCGCCGTACGAAGTCGATGACTCGATATCTCGTTTCGGCGTATGTGGTTGCGAGATGGGCGAGGCGGATGCTCGGTTCGTGAAGGCGTTCCCGCGTGGGGTCGTCGGCGGCGACGAGAATGTTGCCGAGGACGGGGTCGACGACGCGGCGGCCGACTCGCCTCGGGAAACTTGATTCGGGTCAATGTTTCTCCTTGGCGTTGTCGGCGACTCAGTCTCGGTCACTCTTCTCCCCGCATGGCGGGACATCACGCCGTTACGAGCAGGTCCACTTTCGGAACGCGATTCCCCGTCCTTCGACCTGCTGGCAGTGACAATCAGCGATGATACCGGACAGCGGCACCGGCGCATCGGGGGCATACCTGTTCGATTGAAACTAGACTGCGCGGGCAGCGCCTGCTGAGCTGGACGTCGGAAGGTCCGTCCTACCGATCGACTCGAAAGGGGAAACCAAAGCCGTTGACGAGGCAGCCTGCCGTTAGGCGTTGTTGACCGGTACGCCGAGACTCAAGTGATGATGCTGGTCAGAGATGCGAGGCTGGCGCTGTCTGGAGTAGCAGCGTAGAGCGATTTGCGACGTCGCAGACGGACGAGGACGATGAGGCGAACGAGACGCCTTTCGGGAGCGACACAAGGCGGTCAAGCGGTTTAAACGAGTGACGAGGTAGGTCAAGCTAACTGATTGTGCGCCTGGGCGACTGAAGCCGATGTCGCTGGGGCAGTGTATAGAGCCAGAGGTCGAGGGTTTGCAAAGGCCGAGAGTGGGGCGTCGCGTCGAACGGTTCGACGGCTTCGCTCGTCATCGCTCTGCACGCTCGCGCTCGAGGAAGAGTGCTTCGGAAGAACGTAGCGCTCAAGATGGCCACGGCGAGTTTGACGGGCGCGTCGAATGTGACGGTCCAGCAAGCGAAGAAGCACCTCCGGACTCGAATCGCCTCGAGGTTGAAACAGGTCCCTCCCGACTCGGTCCACGCCCAGTGTGAGCACGCGTGACTTCGTACTGGCGTGCAGAACTTCCTGCTGAACCCTCCGAGGTGCGTGCGCGCCTTCTCGCTCGGAATAACAGCCGAAGCGGTCCTCGCCCGCTTGTTCAGTTCGCCGTACTACACCTCGGCGCGGTCCATCTCGTGCTACCTCTCGCTCCCGCATTCCGAAATCCAAACCGACTCGCTGATCCGGCACGCCCTCCGAGACGGGAAACGGATCTACGTCCCGTTCTGCCCCGTCGAGGACAAGACCGTCATGCGCATGGTCAGGCTTAGGGACGTCGACCATTTCGAAGCGCTCGAACTGAACCGGTGGGGGATCCGAGAAGTCGATCCAAAAGAGGTGCGTCGCTACTTTACGTCAAATGGGCAGGAACATGCGCGCTCATTTTCTGCTTGTAGGTGGAATCGCTCGAAGACGGTGCGCTTGATCATCCTCGAATGGGCAAGTAAAGCTCGCACAGGCTACTGACTTTGCATTGTACCCAAACGGCGTAGTCGACCGCCCCTCCTCTCGGTCCGAGTCACCATTGCAAGACTCTGACCCGGAAGGCGGCCTCGACCTCTTGATCGTCCCCGGGCTCGCATTCGACCCGTACCGCCGTCGATTAGGTCACGGCCGCGGCTACTACGATCGGTACATCAACAAGTATTGTCTCGACTATCCGCGCAGGTTCGAGGGAAAGAAAGCGCCGCCGAGAACGGGTGCGTGGCGGGACGCTGCGGCTTGTCTTGAGATGTCGGCCGCGCGTTGAGGGGCTAGTGCTCGCTTTGCGTCTACTGACTCGTGACTTTCTCCCATGTTGACGCACAGTCGCACTCGCTCTTAAGGAGCAGATGGTTCAAGCAGGCGAGGAGATCCCGACGAACGAGTGGGACCGGTTACCCGACTCGCTCATCACGACGGATGGCATTTACGAGTAGCTGGCTGCTGTTCGCATCGCAGAAGACATAGACACGGGGATCTGGGGAAGCTGATGCGAGACGCGTAAAGAAATAGAGATGCAGCAAAGGGTACAAATGCGGTATGGTCTAGACAAGTGACAACAGGGGAAAAAAGAGGACGAGAGCAGAACGCGAATGGAAGGCCAGCCGACCGCGAGAGCCGCAGCGTGCGAGAAGTGGGGAGAGAGCATGTGCTTCACTCGTCAGAGTCGCCGTCGTCGTCGTCGGACGCCATCTCGACTTCGCCCTCGCCCTGCTCCCACTCTGTCCGCGCGCCGTTCTGAGCAACGACGACCACGTTCTTGTCGCCTTCGAATATCCGGACCATTCGAATCCTGCATCAACAAGCGCGAAAAGAATCAGTCTCTGGCAGAGATATTTCGAACACGAAAAGACGAACCGGCCGAGGTAGGACGGGTCGCCGCCCTTTGTGTTTTTCGTCTCTTTCGCCGGAGCCGGGTTGATCCATTGTCGGCAGATGGAGACATTCTCGGCGACAGTCAAATCCGGAAGAACTGCCGGCGGGCGGGAGAGGCGCAGTGAAGCGGGTCAGGTCTCGATTTCGGAGAACGATGTTCGACCATAGCGCGCGCGCAAAACCCTCCGAAACCGCCGACGACTCACCGAATCCAGTCTTGTACTCTTGCATCTCTGCCTCCCGCTGCTTCTCAATCTCGACCTCTCGCTTCCCCTTGCCCTCAGTCTTGCGCCACGACCCTCGCGATTCGCGTTCTGCGGCCAGGCTCGCGAGTTCGGATTGGTTCCGGTCGATGTAGCTGCCGAGGAGCGAATGCAATTCGGGCAAGGAGAGCGAGGTCGCATCGGACGGGAGGCCGTGGACGAAGAACAAGTGCCGGTCGACTGTGCAAGAGGGACAGAGGTCAGCCGATTTGTCGCCTTGACTCGCCGTTCTCGACCGGTCCGCTCCTCGAGGCAGTCCAGTCGGAGCACACCCATAGAGCAACAACACGACTCACTACGGTCGACCTCGTTCGCTCGCCTGACCTTGGTTTCGCGTTCGAGCTTTGTGGCGCGGAGGACGACGCGCTGAAGTTGCTTGGCGCGGCGCGAGTTGGGGTGAACCTGACCTGAAGCGATCTTTGTCTTTTTAGACTGGAGCGCCTTCAGCGTCTTGACGCGGTTGTTCGGCATGGCTTTGCTGAGTAAAGTCGTGCGTGTGTTGAGTGAGAGACGATGAGAGCGATGAAAAGGCGCGAAACGAGGCGGTGCAACACTCGCGAGCCGTGCTGCGCACTTCTCACAATCGTCGACAAGAGCGATTCACAACGGCCTTACACAAAAGACGATACGAATGCGATGAGTAGGCCCAGGGACCTGGCGAAAAATTAGAGAGAGCGCCGACTTTTTACGACCGAGTCTCGTCTTGATCCCGCAGCACCTCGCCGGGATGGCGCTCGACCGGGCATGCAACGCCTATCCCGCTACAACTCACATGCCCGACGTAAATTCGTACGCGCAGGGGCTTCCAGCATCGGGCGCGCGCTGCATGTGGCTCGACGGCGCGCAGAATCGGAAGGCTGAGCCCACGATAAGGGTGTAAAGGGCACGGCGGAGAATGCATCCTTTCCAACGCGGCGCATCGCAGTTCGAGTAACCGTGGACGCTAGCGGAAGATTGCCTCGAATCCGTTGAACCACCGTTCCTGCGCGACCGCGCCACCAAGCACTCGGACGACCTTGAGCCCGAACCGGACGCGCTCCTGACTGTCGAGCGTGCTCGCCTTGGCCGCTTCGATCAGGGCGGGCGCCGGAACGTTGTACCCCGGTCCCGCTGTCCCGCTGACGATGGATCGGAGAAGGCTCTGCGACGCCGACAATTGCGCGTCGATCGAGAGGAGCGTCTGGAGGACGACCGAGACGGCGAGCGGACTATTCGGAGACAAGACAGCGAGCGCTCGTGCCGCCGGAGTCCCGTTTGCCGGCGGACCGCGCGACAGGAGCGAGTTCAGCAACGTGCTGAAGATCGGCTGGTCGAGCTCGCCCGTTGCCGGCATGAGCATGCTCGTCTCCCGGCTCGTATCGGGCGAGAACGACGCGTTGTGCCGACGCTGCTGGTGGACTGCCTCACGCCATGCAACAGGTGTCTCGGCTGCCCACATGATGTCGAGAGATGGCACCGGTAATTGCGCGATCGCAGGGTGATTGTGCGGCAACAGCCGTTCTTGCGAGCCCGTCTTGCTATTCTGAATGTCGAGCAGATAGCACAGGAATGCGATGCTGCAAATGCCTCACCGCGTTAGCAGATTGCCCTCTTGTGCTAGATGAGGTTCTAGACGCACCGGATATAGGTCTCGCGGTCGACCCATGCCCGCCAAAGGCGCTGCAGATCTCGCTCAGGGAGGTTCAAGTCCGCGGGGATGTCGGCTTTCGGGACGCTCAGCTCAAGAAAGTTCTGCAAGGACGGAGAGCGTCAAAATATGACGGTAGGCGAGCGCTCCACTTTACAGGGACTAACCTGGATCAATAGGGAGTGATGCTTTCGCGTGTATTCTTGCTCCTCAGTCGATCTCGAGAAAGCTCCTAGGAGCTGATAAAGGAGGAGCGTCTATAGCGGGCGGATTCAAGTGTCAAGCGGTCAGTAGGGGCAAGCTCGAGGCCCGGCAGAAAAGCGTGCTCACCTGGACTGCGCCAAGCAGCTCTTCGTGCCGCAGCTTGGCTTCGCCCAGGTGTTCGGCTGCAAACTCGCGCTTGACGCGCGACATCTCGTCGGAGAAACTGCTATAAGTTTCGAAGAGGCCGGCGCCTGCGACGGACAGGGCGAAAGCGAACGTCGGTTCGATTGTGTTCAGGACCAAGGTGGGGCTATGCTGCGCGGTCGCAAACGAACGGAGATCAGCACCTCCACGAGCTGCAACATACTCATCGAGACATACTGCAAGGGGCAGAACAGGGAGAATGTTCTTCGACGCCTGAAATGCGAATTTGGACAAGCGAGACAAAGGTGGCAATTCCCACGCGCACTCGCTGACGCCGTGAGTACACTGTTTCCCCTCTACCACACGAAAAAGGAGTAGCGGCAACTCACGAAACAGATAAGCAATGCAGAAGCGCTGATTCGCCATCCAGAAGCGCGAACTCGTGTTGCGCTCGACGCCGAACAGACTGACCGGCAAACAGGGAATCAGCGATTCCGTGCGGCAGAATGCACGCAGATTATGTGACGAGGACCCACTGGTCAATTCCGGGATACATACTCGGTTCTTTCGAGCGAACGATAGCGCCCTGCAGCCAGTCGGAGACAGTCCCATCCTCGTAATCTTCGTGCGTCCAATCGGCGTCTGGATCGTCGAGCACTTGTATCGCAAGATGTCGAGGTCGAAGGGCGCGGCTCCCGATGATCTCGTCTGCTCGAATACGCGGCAAGGCAGGCGGTAAGGAGAACAGTTGCTCATCGTATGAGCAATCGGAGCCGGTCTGCGACAGTATTGGCGGTGTCGGAATTGACGGAGCGGATGACAATGCTTCCGTTGCCGTCACAAGGGCAGGCGAGTCGGAGGATGCGACGAATTGCGCAAGAGTGAGGTGGTCGAGCGGGCTGACGCGACTGCCTGACGTCCCAGATGAGCCGGAGGATGGGCTAGGCGATCGAGTCCTCGGACGCTTGGTCGGGGCGACGCTTGCTATTGGCGGTAGTGGCGGCGCAGTCGCATCGAATTGTGGGAAATCCCAGGGAAGGAAGATCTCCGCATTGGCGGTCTCGCCGGTCTCGCTTTGCGCTTCCGACCGGTTTGGCGTCGCCGGAGTCACGTTGTCGAAGCTTAGAAGTGTCGCTTGTAGCTCCTCAAACGTCGAGTCTGACCCGCTCATACTGCCTGTCTCGGGAAGAGCGTCGACTGCAGCAGGCGGGATGGGCAACCGCCACCGAGCTTCTGGCGATTCGGCAGCGTCTCCACTTTCGATGAGAGGGTCGTCATCTGCGCTGGAGCTGACAGGACGACGTCTCGAACGAGGCTTGGCGGCAGGGGCTGGAGCGATCGGCACTGGAGCGGGGACACAAGCGGCGGCGTCGCCCTCGAGTATAAGCGGGCCTCATCGTCGCCGTCATGATAGAGGCGAATATGACGAGCGAGGATATCGGGTCGGGCGAACGGAATGTCGCATTGTGAGCAGCGTGAGGATGTGCCTCCGGGGGCATCTGTGTGGTCGAGACCGGATTCAGTCTCCACGGTCCCTGAAGCAGATGGTTTGCGAGGAAAGAAGCCTCACGCTTCGCTTTCCAATGCCGTCTCGCGTATTCGGCTCGAGAGAAGACTTGCTTGCACTAGGCGCTCCGAGGCGCGTCAGCGTACTGCCTCGTACGAGGGCACGGTTTAGACTGAGATAGAGTCGAGCGGGACTCACGTCGGGACAAGCGTGTTCCTGACGAGAGGGCGGCGGCGCTTTGCGAGATGGTGTCTCCTTGACCATTCCGTTTGCCGACGAGTCGAGGTGCCGAGTGCGTACTTTTGCGCGCTAAATACGTGACTTAGGGGACGAGGAGGCGGCAAAGGAGGGCGGCGAGGCGGGGGAGGAGGAACACTGCCGTCCAGAACTTGTGGAGGCCCAGACTGTCGCTGTGGCTTCATCAGCTGAGCGCCGGTCCAGCTCGCCTTATCTCTCCGACGTGCGATCCGCTCCCCACTGACCACTGCTACAAGTTCGCAGTACACGCTTATATGGCACCTTGTATGCGAGTCGATCCGCACGAGGCGAGGGCTTGTCCAGGATCCAACCTGCCGCGATGTCGGATCACCAGAACCATTCTAAGCAGCTTCATTCGCGTCAAGAGGCACTCGCTGCAGAACTGCGACGTATCCCGGTTTCAGAGTAGCTCGGGTCTGTATTGCGGGGTGATCCGATACTGCTTTTACGAGTCGTCGCTGCTACCGCTGCCTCCCTGTACCGCTACTGCGGACCTCCGCCGTCGAGTAGGTCAAGCCCACGGCAGCCCTGCAGGACCAGCTGATAATGCTCTGCAGAAGGGCGTGCTGTAGTTCCTTTGTGGGAGGGCTGCAATCGGCTCGCACTGCTGCGGGCGCGCTTGAGGCTGAGTGGGGGCGGCGGCAGGCAGGTTCAGAGGCAGGCTGCGGGATCCTGAAGAGCGTTTCTGCGACACATGTCGCGCTACCGTGATGCAGAAAGAACAGGAGTCACCGGCGGACCGCAGGAGGCTGGTGGGGATCAAGAGGCAGAAGGTGCCTGCTCTCGTCGGCTCGTCTCGACATGGGCGCTCCACCTTCTTCGACTCCTCACTCTCTGTAAAAGGTGACGAGCAGTAACACCTATGCTCATTGACTTCATGTCGGTAAGTCTAGCTAGACTTTTAGCATGGAGAAGTAATGGCTGACGGGGTCAGGCCACATCGCAGTCCAACAGTATCGCCTCGCTTTCTTTCCCCGCCGGCCACTGCGTCTCCAAAGCCGAATTCCCCGTCGGCTTGTTTATCAACGGCGAGTATTCTGCATCGGCAACCGGGAGACAATCGATGTCTATGCTCCGGCAACGGGCAAGGTTGTCGCGCGCGTTCCCGCCGGTCAGGCGAGCGACGTAGACCGCGCTGTCGATGCCGCCCAGGCCGCGTATGAAACGGTGTGGGGCGAGCGCTGCAGCGGACGCGAGCGCGGCCGTCTGCTCATGAAGCTGGCCGACCTCTTCGACGAGCATACCGACATTCTCGCTTCCATCGAGTCCATGGTGAGCCGCATTCCCGCTTGGAATGAAGATGAGGCGACTTGCTGACGATACAAGGACCTTGCTTGATGTCTGCAGGACAATGGCAAGCCGTTCTCGATTGCGCGAGCCATTGACGTTCCCGAGGCGGCGGCTTGCCTACGCTACTACGGTGGGTGGGCCGACAAGGACCACGGGAAGGTCATCGAGGTCGACGATTCGAAGATGGCCTTCGAACGACACGAACCGATTGGTGTGGTCGGACAGTAAGGCTGTCGACTCTGCACCGAATCGTATACGGAGCCAGCACTGACCAGGCTCCCACTCCTCAGAATCATTCCGTGGAACTTCCCGTACGCTTCGTGACCTTATCGCTGGGCTGTGGACAACCTCAACAAATGAGGCAACCTTCTTTGGAGCAGCCTTCTCATGTTTGCCTGGAAGCTCGGGCCGGCCCTCGCCTACGGCAACACGATCGTCATCAAGACGGCCGAGACGACGCCGCTCTCAGCTTGCTATGCGACCCAGCTCATCGCCAAAGTTCTCCCTCCTGGAGTTGTCAACGTCGTGACGGGCTACGGAGACCCTGTCGGAACTGCCATCGCGTCGCACATGCGCATCCTCAAAGTCGCGTTCACGGGCTCAACAGCTGTCGGCAGGTCCATTATGGCTGCTGCTGCCCGTTCGAACCTCAAGCCGGTTACGCTCGAACTCGGAGGCAAGAGTCCGAACATTATCTTTGAGTAAGCTGTCGCGCACATTCCTGCTCCGGAATCGGCTGCGCAAGGCCGTTCTCGGCGCCCTGCGCGGAATCCTGTCACTGACGCATAATACCCGAAAAAAGCGACGCCGATTTGGACCAAACAGTCTCGTGGGCGGCGTTCGGCATCTATTTCAACGACGGGCAGGCCTGTTCCGCCGGGTCGCGCATCTTTGTGCAGGAAACTATTTACGACGAGTTCCTCGAGCGCCTCACGCGGACCATCAAGGCTCTCAAAGTCGCGCACCCTTTCGACTCTGATGCCTTCGTCGGGCCGGCGACGTCCAAACTGCAATTTGATCGGATCAGCGCGCACATCCAGTCTGGCAAGGACGAGGGCGCGACAGTTCACCTTGGCGGGAAGCGACACGGCACGGAGGGCTACTTCCTCGAACCGACCGTCTTTGTCGACGTACGACCGGCAATGCGCATCGCTCGCGAAGGTCGGTCTTCAGCTTGACCCAGAAAGAGACGGGGAACTGACCTCGCAGTGTTTGCGCTGGGTACAGAAATCTTTGGTCCGGTCGTCGTTATTCAGCGTTTCTCGGTGCGTATACTCTACAATGATGTGACTAAGAAGTGCACTGACCAGTTGTGCCGCACAGGACGACGACGACATCGTTGCGAAGGCCAACGACACGATCTACGGACTCGCCTCGGCCGTCTTTTCGCGCGGCATTTCGCATGCCTTCAACATTGCGAAGCGCCTGCACGCCGGATCAGTGTGGGTCAACTGCTACAACCAGCTGAACCCGCAGGTGCCGTTCGGAGGGTGAGTGGATTGCCCGGCTTCTTCATTTCTCGCACAGTTCTGACCCCGTACGTCACGCGCGCGTACAGCTACAAGCAGTCAGGTATCGGTCGAGAAGTCGGACAGGCCGCGCTCGCGAATTGTTCGTATGCTTCTTGGTCCCAGTCCAGTTGCTCGTACTGACTCGGCTCTGCTTTGTGACTCGCAGACACCGCGACCAAGTCGATTCACATCAACCTGACGTAGGCAAACCCGTTGCCCATCCCTGCCAGACTGTAGTCCACCTGTCGCAACTATCTGTAAGGAACAAGATCCAAGGACAGGACAGAGCGGATCTGCCGTCAAGAGAGCCCGCAATCATGTAAAGCGGTGTGAGCTCGCAGGTTAGCATTTACAGCAGAAACATTGCTTATAACCCTTTCGAGAATGGGAACAGAAGGCACACGAATGGGAGAGAGGAAACAGGTGCTGATGCCACGTTTCCTCTACACCTCGAACCCGCCAACCCACGCGTCGACAACCTTCTTCCCCTCGCGGTGCATCGCGATCGTCGGATCCCGCCTGACGATCGCTCCATGCGCATTCCGAGCATGAGGCAAGTAGACATAGTGTTTCCGGAGTTGCGGGATCGCGTTCAGGTGCTCGAGCTGGAAGAGCTGGGATGCCGAGAGAGCCGGGTCGGTGCGGAGTTTGCGCGCTTCGGCCAGCGTGGCGGCGGAGGGAGCAGGACCGTGCTTCGTGGCCGGAGCGCCGCCTGTTGAAGCTGAGGCCGGAGATGCGGCGGGAATGAGCGGCGAGGAAGAGCGGGCGCTGGAGGCAGCGGACGAGGCGCGAGGGGTCGAGGCGGCCGATGGAGGCATCGAAGTCCCGACGACGCGACGTTTCGTTACTTCGCCGTTCCCGTTTCCGGCGCCTGCCGAGTTCCGTTCGCGCTCCGAATCATCAACGTCCTCCTCTGTTTCGCTCGTCTCGAGATCGGCCGCGTATTCAGGGTTGTCGCCGCCGACCTGTTCGGCAATCTCGCCGATCCTCACTCCGACACGCATCAACATGCCTTCCCGTCCTTCCCCTCGCTCCTTTCTGGCGGTAGCGATCCGCTTGCGCGATTCTCGTCCCTGAAGTGCGAACCGGGTGATCAAAAAGCCGACAGAGAGGGGGAGCGCGATCGGAAGGAAGAAGATGACGAGGAGCGAGACGGGGCGAGAGAAGGGGTAAGTCGTCGGACGGAGGAGGAGCGGGAGCCGTAGGCGGAAACGCCGCTTCTTGTTCTTGGCGAGCGTTTCGGAAGAGGGCACGAACGGCTTTTCGGGCGGACCGTACGATTCGATGAGTGGCGTGTTCTTGAGGAGATGGCTGCAAGGCGAGAGCGATCCCGAGAGATGCGAGTCAGCTTGACGACCAAACTTGCGGCGCCCGCTGAAACGCAGGACTCACACTTCGAGACCACCTTCCCTGATGTCAGGGACCGCATCGGGCTCGTCTCCTCGCGCATCTGCTGTTTTCTTCGCTTTCGCTCGCGCTAGGGCAAACTGTATAAGGCGCGCGTCAGCTCTTAGCTTACAAGGGGTGACAAATCGATGAGAAAGTGCACGTACCGGGTCGTGCGCCTCGAAAGCGCCGGTCGGGAACGGAACCGTCCGGTCGTTGACCGTATTGGCAAACACGTCGACGTGTTTGAACTTGAGCAGGGCCTGGTAGAACGAGTACCGCGGGTCGGCCATGATCTTCAACAACGGTTCGGCCTTTTCTTTGCCTCGTGGAAGGTATCGCCCGAGCCCCTTCTTGCAGTTGTTGTCCCGGTCGCTCGCGCTGCCGTTCTCGGTGAAGCGTTCGGGGAGGAAACGATCCCGCTCGTACAGTTGATTCCCGGTCCGGCTGAGGAGGCGACTGCCGAGGAACCTGAACGTGCCCGACCAGAACGTCTCGTAATGAGGGATCCCGATGGCCGGCGACGCGAAAGTCGCAAAGTGGACCGGTTCGACCTGGTCGAAGAACGACGGTTGCCTCGAGTCGAGCAACCCGAGGACGAACCGGGCGATCAACCCGCCGAGCGAGTACCCGACGATAGAGAACTTGGCGATCCGCGCCGACGGGTCTTCGGTCGTGATCCGTTTGCACTCGGCGTCGATTTCGGCGAGGACGCGGTCGGCGCAGACGTCGATCCCGTCGTACGTGTGGGCGAACGATTCCGCGTTGGTACTCGGCGCGAGGACGACGACTTTGGTGGCGGGCCCGGCTGGGCGCTCCGTGCCGGTTCTCGCTCCTGCGGTCGCTTGCCTCGTGACAGATTCGACAATGTAGTTGACGTGCTGTGGTGCGCCCCAGAGACCGTGCAGGACGGTGACGAGGTGGACGGGAGTTGTTCGCGCAGCAGCAGTGGCAGCGAGAGAAGCCATGCTACGAGTTCGAGTAAGTAGCGGCGGCGGCTCAAGCGCAGAGTAGTGGACTGACTAGCAGATGAGAAAGCTGGTGCGAAAGCAGGTCCTGAAGCGAATGGCGGTGAGCGGGCGGGTCTGGCAGGATCGAAGTCGACGTAATCTCGTCGGCAGCAACTCGAGGTTCGGCGATCGGGGCGAGGGGCCGCAAAGTGGAGGCAGGAGCTGCAGGCTAGGAGCCGAGTCCGACTAGCAAAGTATCTTGCTTGCGAGGACAGCCAGTGGCAGCAGAGTAACAGCGGTTTATAGTAACTCATTTACGAGTAGCCCGAACCGGTATACAGAGGAAAGCCTTTGTACGGTCGATCGGGCTTTTTCTTTTTGTGACGCTGAAGCGAAAATTGTCTCCCGGGTTCCGCCCGCAGAGCTCAGAGAGCGGCCGACGACTCGCGACTCGGGACAGCAAACAAGCGTACAAGGCAGACACTCAGCTCGGCACTGGAAGGGAACGCAGTCAACGCAAGGAACGCGAACACCCTCCCAGGATGAGCCTCGTCGGTGGACAGATTGACGACTTTGTCGTCGCTTCGTTCCCTGCGCCAGCCGTCACCAGCACAACAGCGGCAACGACGGCCAGTCGGACAACGGCCACCTGCGTCACCTATACCAACAATGCCAAAATCGACCACCGAGTCGCGATCGCGTCGCCGCGAGTCGGACTCGCCGTGTACGACCTCGACGACCAGACACCGCTGGCGTCCATCTCGGTCGGGCCTTCGTTCGCTCCGTGTACTGCTCCCGCTTCGAGGTCGACGCCGTTGACGCAGACCGCGTCGAAATCGACCCGCGTCAAGAGCCTCCGAAAGACTTGGATCGGCGTCCGGAGCACGCAGCAGCAGGCGCAGGCTGCGGCGACGAAGGACGATGCGACCCCGCGCGCGGGCGAGATCTGGTGCTTCCACGAGGATGAGAACAAGGATGGCAGTACTGGGAGCGCCGATGCACCAAAGGCCGTTTGGCCCATATCGGAACCGCTCGCCTCGATCGTCGCGCCGAGGACGCTGCCAGAGCACATTGTCTTCCTCTCGGAGACGGGCACGCTCGCCCTTGCGCCGCAGGACGACCTCACCAAATTGTCGTCGCTCGCAGCTCCGCCGCTGCCTACCGGTGCGACCGCGTTGTCGTCGCAGACTTTGCGCCTCGTCCCGCTCGCTTCGACGACCTCGTCCGATTTCTTGCCGTCTTCCCTTGTCGCAGCGCTGCCGCCTTCACCTGCCCAGCCGCACCTCGCGTTCATCGTGCGAACGTACTCGGCTGCGTCGACCACGGCTCCGTCCACTTCCGAAACGAGCCTGACCGGCGCCGGCAAGAAGAAGCACAAGAAGCAATCGCGGCCATCCGCGACCGCCGTCATCGATGCGGCTGAGTCTGCGGCGGCCTCGTCAGCGTCAGGCGCCGCGACCTCGAAGATCTGCCAGATCGAACTCGTACTGCTTGACGCGGCCATCAGCGTTCCGGACGAGTTTGAGCCGCGGCAAGGGATGCTGAGGCTCGGACGGGTCGAGGTGCCGGGAGCGTCAGACGTCGTTGTCAGCGATGAGGGTTTCGTCACAGCGCTCGGTGAGTCTGACGGGCTGGTTCGACTTGTGCCGCGAGCCGGGCTCACTTCCGTTCTCCCTGCAGATGCATCCGGGACTCTTTCCTCTTATCGCCTCGGGTCCACCGAGTCCCTCGCCCTCGACTCGTACCATGCACTCTTCTTCCCAACCGCTTCTATCGACGCCGAAGATACCCCCGCGATCTTGCCTCTCGCTCTCAACTTTGTCAAGTCGATCCCCCTATCTGCGACCGCCGTCTCTCCCGCACGGTCCGCGCTGCTCGCCCTCCACTCGTCCTTCGTTGCTCTTGCTTCACCACGACCTCGCTCGCCAACGAGCGACTCGACAAGCCAAGCGCCGTCCGTTTCCGTCACGTACTGGGATACCCGGTTCGGTTCCGTCATCGCTTCGACCGAGTTGGCCGTCCCTTCCGCCGTCGCCGCCAACGTCGACGAGGTCGCTGTCTCCTTGTCGCGCGTTGGTCGCAGGACGGCAATCGTCGTCATTGAGCCGGTGGCCACATCGGTCGGCTCCGCTGACAAGTCGGTCGCGAAGCGGACTGTCCTGTTTGGATTGCCGCTCAATGGCTTGCCGAGCGCTTCAGTCCTCGCGGCCGTCGTCGGCAAGCACACTCTGACGGCCAAATTTGTCGCTTCGTCTCCGACTGTCGCGACCGGCGGCAGCGACGCGACCGCTTCGACGTCGACTTCAGCTAGCTGTAGTGGAGCTGCGATCCTCGAACAGGCGCGACGAGCCGAACCGATGCGATCCGAGCTGCTGCGAACTGGCAACGAGAAGAAGGCGGCCCTGCTCGAGCAGAGCCGGATCGCTCGGGAGCAGCTTCTCGAGTCGCTCGCGGGCTCACTCGAGCCGCTTCGGACGGGCGCCTCGGTGAAGGAGCAAGACAAGGCGATTCGTTCGGCCGAGTCGAGCTGGGATGCGTACATCGATGAGGAGCGGGATCGCCTGTGGGAATACAATAAGGACAAGGTCCGCCTTGCGATGGAGAAGGAGAAGGAGCGTCGGGTTGCTGCGATCACTGGCCTCGGTGGCGCTGGTGAAGAGGGAGGAGTCGAGCCTGAAGAAGGCGAGGCGTCGAGGTACAAGGTGGCGAAACGGAGGATCGAGCGCGCGATCGCAGCGGCGGGGGCACCCGTTCGACCCGGGACGGAGGCTTCGGCTGAGGGAGGCAAGAGCTGGAAGGACGTGACGGCGGCGAGGATCAAGGGCGTCAACGACAAGTACCGGTACCGGTACCACTTGGAGCGGAACAAGAAGGAGGCCGAGATGGGTCAGACGGTCAAGGAGTTTGATTGGGAGGAGGCAGTCGACAAAGTCGAGCGCTTCGAGGTTTGTTTTCCTTTTCGCTCTTCCCGTCCGCGTTATTGCACCGAGCTGAGTGGTTCTTCGGACGTATGCAGCCATCTCTGCCGTCGTCATTCGTCACCGCCCTTTTGCGCCTCTCCTTCCCCGTTCCCCTCGCCGACGCATCGTCATCTCTGGAAATCGCTGCACCGGCATCCTCCGCACCGAAAGCCAAGGCGACGACTTACCGCCATCCGACCAAGATCGTCGGCTACCTGCTCAGGCGGGAACTGGTTGGCGAGAACCAGGTCGAAGGCGGCGTGACGCGGTTCCTCGCACGTGCTGGCGACTGGGTGAGTCGTATTAGTCCTAGCGAGCGACGCATATGGAGACTGACGCCTCTGCATCGCAGCCAAATATCTTGCAAGCGCTGCGGACCGTGCCCGACATCCCTGAAGCGACTCTCGTCGCGCTGCTTGTCGCCGTTGTTCGCGAGTCCAGCGACGCAAGCGATGACACCGAGATGGACGTCGACGACGACTCGGCTTCGCTTCCGTCGTCCGCGCCCCGCCTGTCTACCTTCGTCGCGGCGTTCCTCCAGTCCCCATACACCAGTGCGGACATGCGATCCGCCTTGCAGAAGCAGCTCTCGCCTTCGGATGCTGTGCTTGTCCTTGAGCAGTGCGATGCCTGGCTCCAGCGATGGCTCAATGAGGCAGAGCCGGTCCGCGTCAAGGATGAGGATGAGAAGCGGAAGCGGAAGGGCAAGGGTCACCAGACAGTCGCGGTCGACGTCTTCAAGGTGGCCGTGCCCGATGCGGACGTTCCTGCGCTCGACCAGGTACGCTCATGTTTCCGAGACTGCATCGAAGCAGTCGCCGACTGACTCTTACTTCTTGTCCACCTAGATCGTGACCTTCGTTCAAGCGGTCCTCGACGCCCACTTTGTCACCCTCCTCCTCCAGCGACAATCCCACCGACTTCTCCGGCGGCTGTCACAGCACGTCGCACGTCACACCGAGATGACGACCGACCTGGGTTCGCTACTCGGCGCGCTGTCAATCTACTCGAGCAAGAAGGAGGAGCAGCGGCGTACGACTGCGGCGGCCAATGCTGCTGCAGCGTTGGCGGCAGAGGCCAAGACTGGCAGTGGCACAACAGCAGCGGCCGGCGTCAAGGAGTTTGGCGCGACGATGGAGAAGCGGATCGCGGCGCAGGAGAAGCACGCCGAGGTCGGCCAGTACCAGGTCGAGGAGTTCTACCTTTAGACTGGTCTCGCTGCAAAGAGCTTTTCAATGTCTTTGTGATCGTTGCGACAAGTACTGTGTAGACGTCGCTTCTTCACACTAAGAGATCCGTGAAAACGCTAATTTATCGAGTGCTGCGCGTCATCGGTTGGCGGCTGTCACGCGCAAGTCCGAAAGTCACCAACGGTCGACTCGCTGTAAACACGCGGAGCAAGCACATCTACTCGCCGTAACCCGTTTATGGCCACGCTATGAATCGATTCCGACGCAAGAGCGACGCCCGCAGGCGTTCCTTCAAGGGAGAGTCGGCCCGAATGAGCGAAGGCGGAGAAGCGAAGTCGACGACGGCGAAGGACGGCTCGACGACCCCAGCAGGAGAGCCGCCAAAGGTCGACCTGCCAGGGATGGACGACTTCAGGACCTCGCTGATCTTGGTAAGCGCTTTCAGCGTCGTGGCAGCGAGAAGCGGGCAGCTGACTCTGAGACGGGGCCTGACCGCAGCCGAATTTGATGCGCCGGTTCTCGCTATTGAGAGGCCGAGACGGGCAGCTCGTCGACTTGAAGACGATACAGGATCATCTCGAGTGAGCTCCGATGAACGCGAACGAGTTTTGAGCAGCCCTGACGAGAGTGCCGAGCGGCCCGCAGCCTTCAAAGACAGACCGGACGCCTAACGACCTACGAAGTCGACGCCGTTCTCAAGCAGTACCGCCTTCAGGCTGGACGAGAATCGGCGCGCAGAGCAGCGCCGCCGCCCAAGCGGAAACGGATCGATTGGAGCACGATCGAAGACGAAGACGCTTTCCTCGATTCGCTCTCGCTAGCTTCCGTCCCTTCAGCCGACTCGCGGGGAGGGGACAGCGCGCGGACTTCTCTGAGCGCTTCACACGACGACGCGCGGTCTCTGCATTCGTCGGCGTCTCGACCGCCTGTTCCGCCATTGCCAGACCTATCATCTTTATCCGCCACTTCCTCGACCCTCGGCCTCTCGCCTGACGGCAATTCCGCCCTCTCGCCATCATGTGTGCCTCTATCTCGCGAACCTTCATCGGGCGCCAACTCTCAAGCGTCTTCGTCGCAAGGCTATCCTTACCGCGTGAAAAAGGGAACGAACAGCCTGTTCGGCGGCCGGACTCACGATGCTCGCGACCTGAGAATGCTCCGCAGCTCGTCCGCGCAGAGTATTACCAGCAATCGCGCACCGAGTGCACGCGATCCTTCCGTGGAGGAAGAGCCGTCTGCGCCGGAGTCTACAACGACCGATGAAGACGGTGCGGGGATCGCTAGCGCACCACAGCCGCGAGATCGGGACGACCGTCGTCTTCCGGGTGCAGCAAATTCGGCAGAAGGCGACAGCGCAGCCGGCAACGAAGATCGGCCGGAGCTTGCTGCCGCTGGTCGCGAGCACGCCATCGGCGCCGACCCTGCCTCTGCACCCGAAGTCGCCGTGCCAAAGACACCTACGACCCCATTATCAGCAAAGCAGCTACATCGCATTTCGAACGCTCTCGATGCGATCGAGGTTGAGCTCGGAAAGACGTTCACACGAATGTCCTGGACGAGCGAAGAGGAGGACAAGGAAGAGGCGCTCGGCGACGCGCGAGATCCAGAAGACCCGTACGGCTGTACGGCCGAGCCCGAGCAGGAGCAGCCGGTTGTCCAATTCGATGACGCGCCAAGGCAGCCTGACGACCGGTCGAGGTCTGCTTCGCCTCGTCGGCCAGCGAGCGTGCTGAATTCAGCGCCTGGCGGCGTCCTCGACGAGCGTCCCATACCGCCTATCCCTGCCGCACAGCCCCGCCTTGCAGAGAACAGCAGCATTGGAGTGGCGTCTAGCGATCAACAGTTCTTCCAGCTGGTGGGTCCGGCGAGCGAGACGGTCCCGCCGTCGCCTATTTCTCCGATCACCGAGTCCGATTTGCGCGGCGTCAATACGTTCGACTCGCCCGCTGCGCAGGGCTTCGACAACATTCCGGATGCGTCTCCCGAGCCGAGCGATACAGAAGAGCTCGATCCGCTCTTCAGCCGCGACCCGCCGCCGCCGAAGAAAGCCGTTTCGGCTTTGCCGCTGTTCGGAGGGCCTCGAATTCCGTCAGCGATCGTAATTCCGCCGCGTGCGACCCACAGTGCTATCCTCGAGATGGACACTGTCGACGAAGGACCGCGCGACGAGGAGGCGCAACGTGATGCGTCGCAGGCGGTAGGCGGTACCACAGCTCTCGAGGAACGAAGCGATGAGGAGGCACTTCCCGCGGCTACCGCGAAACCGGGCGAGGACCGGCCGGACGAAGCAGCTGCCTCGTTCAAAGAAGGTAATACCTCAAGCTATCCAGCCCAGTCTGGGGCGGACCTCGGCGCAGCGCACGACGTTGTGCCGCCTCGCGAATCGCTCGAAACGCTTCGCACCGAAGGATCGAGCTGTCACATTCACGACTCGACTCGCTCGTACAGCGATGAGGAGGCCGAGTGGACGACTACGGCACCTAGTTCACTCGATCAGCATGCGCCCAACAGCGCCGATGCCGATGAAAAGCTGCGAGCAGTTCCCGAGACACCTTCGGCGCTCCGACCTATCTCCGAAGCGATGGATCGGCGTTCGACGAACGAGCTACTGGAGATGATCGGCAGTCCGGGCGCCAGAGCTTCCAGCTACGAAGCGGGCGATGACTCGATGCTCACGCGTGAGGACGTCCTCGCCATTCAGAAGCGACTCGTCCAGTCTGCCGCCCTCCGGAACCGCAGCCCGGCGGCCGACGGCGCGACAGGCGGGACGTACGCTGCACCGAACGTCTTGGCAACGCCTGTGACGCCTGGAAGCGCGCGCGTTATGGGTCTGAACGGCGAAAGTCAAGAGACGCTGCGCGACGACGCCGTCGACGGGACAAGTCAACGACTGTCCGGCCTTGGCCTGGACGACTTTGCTGCGACCGATTTCACCCAGCCTTCGCCGCAACAAGTTGACGCCGCTCGCTTCCCGTCTCGCTCGGGCACAGAGGCGGAAACTCCCTCGCAGTCGGAGAAGCCGTCGCCCTCGTCGTTCTTGAGCCCAACATCCGCCGCAATGACGGCGCAGAACAGCCAGCAGACGTATGGGTCGACCCGGACTCCATCATCGGTTCTCTCTGCCTCTACGAGCTCTCCGTCCGATGCGTTCGAATACAGCAGCTTGGTCGCTTCGCGTGAGTTTGATCGACGACCTTGGGGCTAGCGCCGCACTGACGAGACTTGTCGGGACAGCCATCGATCCTCGAGATCTGTCTTCTCCGACAGCTGGCACCGTGAACGGTATCCCAGGCGCAACCGTGTTGGAGTCTTCGCCGCTGAGCGAGCAGAGCCATGAAGGGACCTCACCTGTCGTGGTGGATGAGGATGCAGGCGCGAATGCCCACGACACGGAGCTTCAGACCACGGAGACGACACCTTCGATTGCCGAAGCTGCTGCAGAACTCCTCGGAGCCGCCACTCTCCCGCAGCCGCTGTCGACCGAACAGCCGACGGTTACACCACGCCTGGGAATTCCTCGCAACCGCTCGCACGCAACATCTATGCTCGTACGAGACGTCGAGAAGCAAGCCAAGCTGGCCACGACGGCACTCAAGGAGCCGAAACCCGCGTCTCCTTCTGCGCGACCCTTGCGCAAGTCGCGGTCGATCCGCAAGCAATCGATCTCTGTCCCGCAGCTGGTTTCGGGTCCGATCAAGATACCTGCCGTGCCCATCGCCGCCCCTGAGATCCTGCCGAACCGCCAGTCCGAGCGCTCTCCGAACTCTTCGCCTCAACGAAGCCGCGACCGCTCTTCCAGCGATGCGGCAAAGACAAAGGGGATCGGTTCTCGCTTCAAGCGTCTCCTGTCAAAGCGCGAGAATGGCAGGTCTCCTGCCGACGACCACCGGGCTCCTTCAGGCGGCAGCCCTGCTCGACCCCGTCGACCTGACGAAGCTCCTGTTACACCGCCGGAGCAAGCGACTGCCAAGTTCTCCGAGACGCTTGGTTCGCCGCAGACGCCTTCAACCGTCGTGACGCTGTCTCCAAGCGGAAGCACGCCCCGCTCTTCGCCGCGCAAGATCCCCGCCTCCACCGTCTTTCCGACAAAGCGTTCATCGATCGCGCAGTCAGCGCAACCGCCAGTCAGGTCGAGCGCGATGGACGGAACTGAAGCTACCAGCGACCCGAACGAGGCGCAAGAAGCGGGCCACGCATCTGCGCTGGCGCAAGCGTATTCGCCTGTTGCGCCGTTGTCTCCCCGGCGGGGTTTCGATCGTAGTGACTCGACTCAGAGTCGAGGACTCGACGAGGTTCCTGCTTCCGACGCATCGCCGAGGAGAACGCACATCCCGCGCGACTCGGTTGAGTCAATGCTGCGGTTTCGACAAGCGGCAGAAGGGCTCGGACTCGATCCGGACAAGGTCCAGGAACTGGTCAACTCGGCCTATGCAGGTTCCCCGACAGCTTCGTCGCACGCGCGCCATGAGAGCATTGGCTCGAGCGCCGGCGGGCACAGCACGGTCGATCACCACACGCAATGGTCGCGAGGTCGGGAGGCTTCGCACGGGTCCGAGACCACGGCCGGCCTAGATCACTACACTCAGTCGGTCCGTACGCACGATACCGGACACGCTCGGCAGTCCACTGGCTTCGCGCAAGCTGATGGCCTCGAAACGGTCGCGGATCGGCACCTCTCGAGCACCTCGTCACGATTCGCGGATCCGGTCTCTACGAAGTTCCCTTCCCTACTGCTGGCGCCGGCAGCCCGGCTCGGCTCTCAGCCCGACTCTTTAGCTCCGCCTCGATCTCCTGGCGTCGAAAGCGATAGGTCTCGGCAGAGCAGCAGCGCAACGTCTGACTACGCAGCTTCCTTCTTGGATTATTACGCTCACGAAGGAGGCGAGACGGACAACGAAGGTCCATTCAACCTGAGCACCGGCTCCACCTTTGATCCGTCCGGAGACGGGAGGATCAGCGAAGGGGGTACACGCAGTGCTCGTGTGTCGGGCGCGCCGTCCGGCGAAGTCGTCTGGCAAGTCCTGGACGACCTCCGAACCAACCGATTCTCGGTCGCTTCGCATGCCAGCAGCTTCGGTTTTGGGTCGCACAGTTCATCGAACGGCTTGGACGACCTCTCGCCGACTGAGCCAAACATGCCCGTTTCGGCACTGTTAAGGTGCGCTCTCCTTCTGACGCCTCGAAAAGTGCGCAAGATCTCACTCGCAGAATGGTCCCGCAGACACCGCGACCGCAAGCGGTCTTCGGCATCTCTCGCGCCCGAATGGGACAATCGCTTCCCGTCAATTTACTTGCGCGAAGAGCAGGCTCTCATCGAGCTGGGCGAACAAGGCGGCGTCGCGTTCAACGAAAGCGGACGCTTTCTCGTCAGGCCCAAAGCGAGCATGCCCGAGGTCCCGCCCGTCCCCGAGCAATATCGCGACCAAGTCGAACCGCCGCTCTTCGCCGAAGGCCCGGTACCTGGCACGACTGCATCTGCTACGGCCGAAGAGACCCCTCCTCTGCGCTCATCTTGATTTCCCCTTTCCCGCTGCTCATCGTCTGTAGCTTGTCAATTTTTTCGCACTGCACATGTGTCGTTCCATGATCTCCTACGAAGTCTTTGTCGGCTGAGCGTTTGCGGGGGCTGCGGCCCGCTTGCGTGCTTCGATCCTCTGCTTGATCTCGAGGTCGACTGCGTTTCCGTCTCCGAAACCGACTGACAGACCCATAGCAAGGCCGGTGACGAGGTTGACGATGCCGAACAGTGCCATGAGAGAAGAACCGTGCGGTGTCTGCTGGCACAGCCAGTATGCGCCGGCGGCGAGAATCAGTCGTCCCGAAGCTGCGGCGCTCGGGAGTGTCAGCTTGGCACATTTCTGACACTGCTAACCTCGAACGCACTGCTGTTCCTCTTGGCCTTCTCGTCGAGAGTGTACACCGTCATGCAGTGCATGTAGCCGAGCGCCATCAACAACAAGCCGGCGAACGCGAGACCGGGTGACTGGAAGGACGAGGCATGGACACGAGCGAGCGAGATGCCGGCTTTCGACTTGGCGAGGTGCTCAATTCGGTCAAGAATCGGCGCGAGTTGCTGCAGGAACCCGACCGGGTCGTCACAAAGCCGCCAGCCTGAGCGATACAGTAAGCGACGTGTTCACCGTCAGCGTGTTATACTCCAGATCTCTGCTGCCGAGGCTGCCCGTACCCACTCACCCGAGTAGATGCATCCGAGACCGTACGTCAGTAGCTGCAATCCAGCAAAGGCGGGCATCTGGACGGCGTGCTCGTGGGTGCGGGAGGAAGCGCTTCCTTTGCAAAGGGACGGGTCTCTCGATCGTAGACTTCACACGCTTCACGTCGACAGCCTGCATTAGCCTGCTCGTCCAGCATGATCTGCGGGCACCCGCGAGTACGCTCACTACCGCTAGCGACCTGCATACTCCCGGGACCGGTGTTGACAGCAACTGTATGCGAATCAATTAAGACTGCTTACTCGTCGCGACGCGCTCGCATGTGACGGAAAGTGTCTCATCACGGTTGCGCGTGGGTCGACCTCCGAAACTCAACGGCTTGGGTCCCTTGCTTCCCGCTAAATTCGGTGATCAGAAGAGCTGCAGCTGCGGCTATCCACCCCGCTAGCGTCCACGTTGCACTGCACTAGCGAAATGCCTTTGATTGGCCCATCTTCGCGTTTCTCGATCACCCTTCGCTCTCATCTCCGAGTCCGACGTGCGGCGCACGAAATTGCAAGCTGCGACAAGACCCCCCTCGTGCCTGAGGCACTCGGCGATCTCTCGCTCAATGCCGGTCGCGGACTTCGCAGGCTGTTTCACGATGTCCCCCCTGCTCGCCCGCGCCGCCCGTTACCGGTCAAAGAAGAAGCCGTCGCGCTCTCCTTCTTGAAACTGCTTCTTCTCCATTGCGCTTCGCTTCACTTTCTACAGAGCTGCTCGCCTCTCTTGACAGCGCATTACTCGCCGCTAGCTGGATAGAAGCCACTAACGAGCGGAATCAGGCCCGCCGGCTTCAAAGCCGCCTCGTGTCCACGCCGACCGAATTCGCTCGTCTCCGAACCGGGGGCCCGACGACCGCTACAACAGACCCAGACATCTCGGACACGCATCACTCGACGACTCACGATCCTCTAAGGCGACGTCGTCTCGCTCCTGCTCGGATCGCTCAAGAATGCCATCACCCACCAGCCCGGTCGCCGCAAGACCTTCGCAACCATCGTTCCTGAAACGAAAGTTGCTCAGCCTCTCTAGCCGGTCTCGGTCGAGCGAAACGGTCCCTTCGGTCTACAAGCGCACCGACCACAGCCGCAGCTATGAACAGAAGTCGTCGGGGGTCGACGTCGCCGGAGCGGCTCAAGGATTCGGCGCACTCAGCTTGGCGACCGAGCCGATACGGAGGGCATACGGCTACGTCAAGCAGAAGCTGACGTCCAAGTCGCCTCTAGATCTCTTGCCCAAGAGCTGGAAGGACTATATCCAATTGTACCGGACGGTGAGTCGGGTGACGGCCGCTTATCCGTCTCTGGCAGAAGCTGACCGGTCGACTTCCCTTCACAGGGCGGCATCGATATGAACGACCCGCCTCTTCCGCCTCGCACTGTCCCCGGCTCGGAAAACATCCCGACTCCTTACGAGGAAGGACAATTCGCTGCGCCTTACCCGCTCAACGAGGACTTGCGGCAAGACACGGTCAACCGGCTCGACCTCTTTGGCAGGAAGAGCAAGCACGAACGTTATTTCAGCCAGAGCACGCTCGAGCTGTCGACTCCGATGGAGACGTCGCTGACGTCGTCGACGCTCGCCACCGATTCCGGCTACTCGGCGAGCGACGCCGACTCGACGCATGGCGCGTCCTCCGTTTCGGGCGCCGTGCGACGCGCACCGTCCATCACGTCAACATTGCCGGGCACAGTCGAAGGCAGCGCCGTCGACTCGCTCGAGAATCACCCGGCATTCCGGAAGATCATCGGCCAGTGCCGAGAGCTGTTCTCGGCAGAGATCGGACTCCTCACGGTCCTCGACGAGGACACTCAGATGTTCCTTGCTTCGGCGGGTGTCCCCGATGGCGTCGGCAACGTCTTGCCGCGTGCCGCGAGTTTCTGCGGGCACACCATCCTGAACGACGACGACGGGATGGTCGTCCTCGACTCCGCGGAGGATTGGCGGTGCGTTCGAGATCCTCCGTGATCATCCTTCACGACGCATGCTGACATGCTGTGGACAGGTTTGCAAAAGGTCTGCCGACTGCGGCACTGGGCGTCCGTTTCTACGCCGGCTCTCCGATTACGGCGACGACGCTCGACCCGAACAACCCGACTGTGGCGATCGGTTCCCTCTGCATCCTCGACACCAAACCGCGCAAAGAGTTCTCGGACGCGCACCGCCGCATGCTCAAAGAGCTCGCGCGCCAAGTCTCGGAAGCGATCGAGGTCTGGTCGCGCGACCGCCTCGCGGCCCGGATGGCCCAACTCGAAACGTCGTTCGTGACCGGATCGGCGCCGCGTATGGCCCGACAAGGGTCTTTGACCGCTTCGGCCCTGTCAGGCAGCGCGATGTCGGCGCGGACGCTCGGGCGAGGTTCGCTATCGAGCGCTTCGAGCTTGTCGTTGGCATCGCAGCAACCCGCGGCGCCGCCTCCTGCTTTACCCCTCCCGCCGATCCCGCCCATGTCGCCGCTTCGCCCCAACGCGGCGTCGATGCACTCGCGCGTCGCCCCGGCCCCGGATGCACCGTCTACTGCGCGACCGCGTCGGACTTCGGACGCCATGTCGACCATCTCGTCGACGACGACGCTCGACCTGGCCGGTCCGAACTCGCCTGCGCACTCGACGTCGATGCCGATGGCGCGCGGTCAATCGGCGCCGGCGTTTGCGTTGAGCGTCACGACTGAAGACCCGCTCTCTTCCGTCCCGCGGGATGCGCAAGAACGGATGGACACCGGAACGAGGTTGCTCGCCAAGGCGCTCGAAGTCGAATTGACTTACCTCGCCGCAATCGACCTCGCCGCGCCCTCGCCGTCGTCAACTTCGATCCGTTCAGGCTCGAGCACGACGACCACGAGCGGCGACTCGTTCCGGATTCTCGCCGCGCACGGGTTACCCTCACCGGCTCCGGCCTTCGACCCGGCTCTGCACCTGAAAGCGCTCCGAGCGCCCGAGGGCGGACTCGTCTACAAGAACCCGCGTCACGGCGCTTCCGCCTCTTCGTACTCGGCAGGGATTCTGATCCCGGTCCTCGAAGTCCGCAGGACGGGGTACGTCCTGTGCGCGTATTCGCAGCAGGGCGAACGCGAGTTTTCGCAACGCGACTTGAGCTACATGGTCAAGTTTGCTCAGGCGCTTGAGACGGCGTGCATCAAGGCGAGCCGCTAGCGAGCTAAGCTAGAGGCGCATCGGGTCTTTTCCTTTCCTTTCTCTCACCGTCATCACTGGGGCCTTGTATCCTTATCCGTTCTTGGGTGAATTCTCCTCTTCGTGTAGCTCTCTCCTTTGTCTCCCTCGCAAAATCACGCACGTTTGGAAGTGTTTGACAACACGGTTTGCGATACGACGAGTTGCAAAGAATGCGGGTGAGAGAATACAACATGGCATGGGCAGTACAGCGGAAGGAAGGGTAAAGACCGCCTGTCTTCTCCTAATCGTCGTCTGCGCCAGCAGCAGCGGCCCCTCCTTGCTGCTGCTGTTGCTGTTGCTGGGCCATCTTGACCCGCATCATCTGCGTGCACGCCTCAAAGTTGGACTGCTTGGTCTCGATCTGTTGTTGGAGCGTCGCGAGGTTGGATTTCAACGCGAGAACTTTGGCGTTGTACAGCGTCTTGGCTTGTTTCGTTTCCTGTGGGTGTGTGTATATGTCCGCAGGAGATCGCGAGTCAGTTTTGGTTCCGAGAGGACGGCGGGAATGGACCCGGCGGCGAGGGCGAGGAGCGAGACCCCGCGAAAGACCCGCTGAGGGCTGGCTGGCTCATCGACGGGTCGCCTCTCGCCCATCTCGGAGCTGTTCCTCTCAGCAATCACAGCACAAACCTCACCTTTTCGACAAAGTAGCCTGTCCCGATGTCGACGAGGACGTTGTCGGCGTCCTGTATCCGGCCGGGGACGTACAGCGAGCTCGTCAACGGGATCAGGATCTTTTTATCTGCGCGGGTGCGCGTCAAGTGGCGTCGTCAGTCTTTGACCCAAGGGAACCGGCTAGGTGGTGGTAGCGAGGCGTGCCTTTGTTGGCGGGTTTGATGGCGTCGAGCGAGTCGATGCAGGCCATGAATTTCGACTGGGCCTGCTTCAAGTCTCCGAACGCGGCCGTCAAGTGTTTCATTTCCTGCAGCGGGGCAGTATCAGTCTTTGCTGCTCCTAGTCCCAATAGAGAGGCGTTAGGGTTACTTGTTCGAGTTGGGATCGGACTTGGGAGATTTGGTCGAGCGAGAGGTCTTGTAACGAGACTGAGCCCGGGGGAGGAGTAGCGCCGGCCATCGTGGGGGGTCAAAGAGAGAGCAACGTGAGATATAGCCGGTCTATAATAAGGGAGACGTGCCGAGAGCCAGACCGCAACATCAGCGGGCTCCACTCGACCTCGTCGGGCAAAGTACAGCGTCGCCCTATCTCGTACGCTCTATCTCTCCCGATTTAGACGACTGCCCAAGCTGGATTCAGTACACGGAGACGACGACTTTTCGGCTTCGGTCGCGTGGGACCGTACCACCACGACCGACTCGAGTCGAACCCACGACGACGGACGACTGACTGGCGAAGAAACGACTGCTGCTACTGCTGGTGGTAGTAATGCATCGGACCCTTACTCGGCTTACTCGACCGGCAATCAAGGTCTCTACTCGCACGGTTCAACAGGCGGAGCCAACGGGACAGGAGGAGCGACTGCGAGTGGGGCCACACCGACGACGACGGGCGTCAACTTGGCGCAGAACAATGGCGTGTGGGACGTACACGTCAGGGAGGGAAAAGTAGAACTAGAAGGGACCAGCGACACGTTCGTGTCGTACCTCGTCACAGCCCAGGTCAGTTCTCGACTCGGGCGGAGAATCCGGCTCTGCGCAGAGAAAGAGCAACTCTTCTTGCTCACGTACGAACTTGCGCAGACCGACTTGCCGGGCTATGCGAGCCAACAACCTTCGATCCGGCGCCGGTTCCACGATTTCGTCTTTTTGAGGAGAGCCCTGACGCACGACTTCACCGCTTGCGTCGTACCGCCCTTGCCCGACAAACATCGCATGGGTGCGTTTCCATCAAGAGCTGGGCGCACAACATCTGACGAGATCCTGAGAACCGCGGGGGCTAACTCGTCAAGTCGACCGCGCAGAATACGTGATTGGCGACAGGTTCAGTCCCGACTTTATCGAGCGGAGGCGGCAAGAGTCAGTCCCGGACGCGTTCGGACTTGCTATGCTGCAAGAAGGGAAAGCTGACTGTCCGCCCGGCTGGCAACAGTCTCGAGCGGTTCCTGCAGCGGGTGGCACGGCATCCGCGGTTGTCCCGGACAGAAGTGTTCCAGGCGTTCCTCGAGTCGACAGAATGGGTGCGTCAGGCTCGCACTAGCATGTTCTGGCTGGCCTGCTCTCTCGAGCTGACGAGGTTTCCCTTCACGTGCTCCGCTACGGCACAGAACGTCTTCAAGCACAAGCACCACGCGCGGTCGACGTCGCAAGACGACAGCCACACGGGCGTCCTCGACACGCTGTCCGACACGCTCCTGAACGCGTTCACGAAACTCAAGAAACCCGACGAGCGGTTCGTCGTGATTCGGACTCACCTCGACTCGTTCGAGGAAGGCCTCGCGTCGCTCGAACGGCTCGCGGGGAGATCCAAGACGCGGATGGGCGACCTGAGCGGCGACTATGAAGATATGGCCGTGTCAGTACAAGGGTTGGGGTACCTCGAGAGCGGGATCACCGACCCGTTGATGCGGTTCGAGCGCGCGCTCGTCGATTTCGGCGCCAACGTCAAGGACCACTCGGCGTCGGCGACCGAACAGTTTCTCGAACACGTCCACTCGCTGTTGGGTTACTCTCACGCGTTCAAGGGCGTCCTCAAATTGCGCGACCAGAAGCAACTCGATTTCGAAGAGTTGAGCGCCTACTTGTCCAACGTCGTCGTCGAACGAGACCGGCTCGCGAACGGGTACGGGTACGGGATGGGGATCGGGAGTTACTTCAAGGAGAAGGTCGAGAGTTTGAGGGGCGGAGAGACCGACATGAGTCGCGCGGCGAGGTTGCACAGGCTCGACGCCAAGATCAAAGAGGTGAGTATGCGCGCGCGGCGAGGCGAGGCGAGGCGCGGCGAGCGAGGCTTTTCCCTTCCTTCCCCGATTCCGCTCTGCTGAACGCCGTCGATTAAGCGGGATCGCTCTTCCCCATCATTCGCTAATAAGCTAACCCTGGATGCACATGATGCACGCCACAACAGCTCCAGGAAGCGGTCCTGCACGCCCAAGAGACGTCGAACGCGTTCAACGACCAGGTCCTGTCGGAGCACGACATTTTCCGCGCGACGAAACGGCACGAGATGAAGGTCCTCCTCGGCGCGTTTGCGGACGGTCAGATCCGGATGCACAAGCAGAGCGTCCAGGCGTGGGACCGGTGCGTTCTCTTTTGATCGGTTTGCTATCGCTTTGAGCGTCATCCGCTGTGGTGGTACACGACTTTGGGGATGTGTGCTGACGACCGACTGTACCGGCACTGGCAGGACGATGCCCTCTCTGGAACGGATCTACGTCGAAAACTAAAGAGGGCGACCCCTTTCTCTTTGCGCCTCTTTGCAGTCCCGTCACCATTCGCCTGTTTGTGCTCTCTCCCTCTCCCCTCTACGGCCTGCGCTGCGCGCTCTCTCCCTGTCCTCCGTCGTCCTTTGTGGCTTAGCCGTTCATGTTTTAGCCTTGTTGCCTTCTCCTCAGACTTGTATTACCCTTGTACTGTTTTCGACCTCGTACTGGGCTGCGCAAGGAAAGCGAAGCCGCCCGTGCTGTCCTACCGAGTGTGCTTTAGTACCCCACTACAGACCGCGCTAGCGAGAACGCAAGGCGCGCGTACGGCGCTCAAAGTGGAGCACCTCGTCTCGATCAAGTCGCCCTACTCTGCTTCGCTTCCCTTTGACAACTGCACAAGACACGGGCAGCGATGCAAACTTCGACTGGTCGTGCGCCGAGCCGGAGCGGGTACCGCCCTCGCCAGTCCAACTACTTGCGGATCTCTGCGACGGCCGTGTTGCAGATGATCATGTACCTCGAACCGGCTCACGTAGAGTGGATGAACGTCAGTCCACCTCTCCTTGCTCTGCTAAGCTCGCTTGACTGTCAGGGCTATGCGGCGCAGACTATGGCTGGACGTGCCCCGCTGACGTCACGGGCTTGTTCACTCTCTCTGCGTGGTGCAGGACTCGGTCCTCGAACGGATGTTGATCGCGCTCAGGGACCGGATCCCACGCAAACTCCAGCAGGAAGGACTCGGCAGCAAGACAAAAGGGAGGGAAAAGACTCAGGTCGATGTGTTCCGAGGCAGTGAGTCGTCATGCGCGATTGCTGGTCCCACGCAGACTTGATGCCTCGAGGACCTAACGCAGAGCCGACGTTCTCGCAGCCGACTACCAGATGGCGTTCTTCTTCCGGAAATCGTCCGACAAGCACGTCGTCCTCCTCAAGGTCAGTCGCAAGAGAGGCAACCCCATCCAGGCAGCTGTCCACCTGACCTCGGCCTAACTCTTCCTGCAGCACAAGCACTTTTACGCACCGCCGAGAACGGAAGCGGAAGCGACGGGCTCCCCTGACTTTGGCGGCGCGAGGAAACGTCGTCGCCGTGTCGTCGTCGCCGGAACCGGGTCCCGCGACACCCCCTCGGCGGCGGCGAGTCCCGCTCCGTCCGCCGCCCCCGAGGGAAGTTGGCGCGCGGCGAGCAATCCTTCTCTATTTCGCTCGGGCGAGCCGACGTTCGGGATCGAGAAGGACGACGACGTGATTGTCGTCAAGGATGAACCGGTCGACGACGAAGGCTTGCCGCCGCCGCCGGTGCCTGGTCCTTCGAGTGAACGAGAAGACGGTGCGCCGAGCCCGCAGAAGAAGCGAAATCTCGGTGAAGTCAAGCTGGAAGATGACGGCGATGACGAAGGGTACGACAAGGACGTCAAGCCGGCGCTCAAGGTTACTTGTGCGTCCTCATAGGGCTTTTCGAAGCCATCACTCGCTGCTGACTGACGTCCTCGCCCCCCCTGCTGCGCAGACCAAAGCTACAAGATCTTCGGTCGCACGCTCGTCGTCATGTGCGTCTGCTCTCTGATAGAAAACGGTCCGAGTCCGCTTGCTGACTTTACCTCCCTTAACAGCGTCGAACCGTATCCGCCTCTCGATCCGAAAGACCTCGCGCAACCCTTGACCGGCCTCTCGACTGAAGTTCGCCAGCTGTCTGCCTCGGTCGCGCCCGACTCGTACCGCCGTCGGACCGCCGCGCTCGCGTCGCGCAGTTCGATCTCGGTCACGCCTGCGCCGGCGCTCGAAGACCGCCCGGACGGCGGTTTGTTCCGACGCGAAGAGACCGAAGATGCTACGAGTCTCCGTGGGTCGGTCACGCCGAGCTTGGCTCCTGGCGAAGGAGAGGACGAAGAGGACGGAGGAGGAGCAGGAGGCGAAGAAGACGCTCAGGCGCGGTTGCTCCGAGCGAAATCGACCCTGTTGGCGAACGAGTGGCCCGAGCAAGGGTTGACGGGCAACGGCGACGACGAGTTGCCTTCGCTCGACGAGCTGATCGAGCGGGCTAGCGGCAAGGGCAACGTGTCAGGAGCGGCGCTTGAAGTCGAGGGAGACCAGCCAGACGGGTCCATCTGAGCGCGCAGTTTCGGACCACGTAGGGAGTTTGCGGCCCTTTCGACTCGCGACACCTTTTCCAATTCATACGCAAGTACAAAGCTCCCTTCCATGATGGATCCAGAAGAAGAGCGAGAAAAGGGGCGAGAAGTCCGAGTCGGCGCGCGCATGCAGCCTGCACAGTGTCCGAAGCTGGCGACGACTCCCGCTCGCTCTCTCGCTTTTGCAGTCTCGCCATAGTCTCACCAGGAAAGGAGTTGGTCTGTTTTCAGTCGTCAGCTGTACGCGGTACCCACACACGAAAGAACCTCTCCTATCGCTCGCCTTTCGCTTTTTACCGTTCGATTCGCCCGCCTCTCGACTGGCGCGCTGTTTCGGTTCGACCTTGCGACTGTACGACACCTCGCGCAGTTCGAGCGCACCTCGTCAGGTAGCGAGGCACTCTTACTCTACCCGCTCGTATCAGCCAGAGCAGCTCGTGTGAGCTCCTTCGTCCCGCGCTCTCGCGAAGTTTTCGAAACCCGACGTCAGTCCCACCCAATCTCGTTGGCCATGTCGACCGCACTCGACCTCGACCTCGGACGCTTATCGCTCGCGGGTTCGCCGTACGGTGGACAAGACGCGAGCAACCAGCAGTCGCAGCAGTCGCACGTCAGGACGGCGTCGTCGCTCGAACGGAGTAGCGGCAGCACGACGGCAGCAGCGCAGGCGGCCAACTCGGACTCGAACTCGACTCACGGCGCTCCTGCGACGTCGGGAGGACTGCAACCGCACCAGGTCATGCAGCCGCCTCTGCATCAAGGTCCGCCTCCTCAAGTCAGGCTCAAGGAACCGCAGAGGAGGAGGGGAATCGTCAAATTCTTCAGTCAGTCCGACTTGTCGCCTCGCATGCCTCGCTAGCTCGCTGACGACTGCTCGTCCACCACTGCAGATAGTCTCAAGGGTTTCGGATTCGTCGTCGACAATGACCCGACGGCGCTCGGAGGTCAGGAAGGTGTGTTTCCCGCTCAGGACTCGGACTGGGTCGCGAGGAAGCGCGCTTCTGACAGCCTCGCATCCGCTTGTGACCGACAGTCTTCTGCCACTTCAGTGCCATTTCGGGCAAGGGCGGCTTCCGCTCGCTCGCCGAGGTGAGTGCGAGGTTGTCCGAGCGAGTCTGGTGCAGGCTCGGTGCCGGAAGCGGTGACGGGCGCTGACTCCAGGTCTCCCCCCCTCTCACAGGGCGAGGAAGTCGAGTACGAGCTCGTGCAAGGTCCGAAGGGCTTCCAGGCCGCCAATCTGACTGGCCCGGGCGGCCGCAGCGTCGTCGGCGACCCGAAAGCTCGCATGCAGAAGCCGCCCGCCTACCTCCCGCTCGCTCCTTTCGCCATGCCGATCGGCGGGCCGTACCTCGACCCGTACCATCCGGCTCACGCCCAGCACGCCGGCATGTACGCCGGTTCGCCCTACACCCAGCACGTCCTGTACGTGCCCGCGGCCGCCGCGTCGATGCAGCATTCGCAGTACGCCTACGCCCCCGTTCCGCTCGGAGGGATGCCCGCAGGTATGCAGCAGCCTGGTATGCCGCCCGTCGCGATGCGTCATCAGGCGAGTGGGTCGTTCGGCGGTGCGAGCACTGCCGCCGGAGTCGGCGCCGGACAGAGTCCGTTCGCTGCGCCGCAGTACCAGAGCTACGCTGCGCCGAGCTCGATGACGGCTGGAGTCGCCGGTGCTGGACCCGGCGTGAATGGCGCCGGCGTCGGCGCGGACCGCTACAACGCCGCGTCCCCGCTCGGTCGTATGGCCGGCGGCATGACGGGCACCCCGTTCGGTGGCTCGCCTCAACAGCCTGCGTTCGGCGGTGACTATTCGCAACAGCCGCAGCGTGCGCCGAGCGCGACCGGCTCGACTGGTTCGGCGTTCCCGCTCGGAGGCGTCTCGGCTGGACTCGGCGCCTCCGGACCCAACAGCAGCGTCAACAACACGCCCAACCCGGCCGCATTCTCCCCGCCTGGAGGCGGCTTCATCGGCTTGCCGGGAGGGAACGGAGGCATGCCCGCCTTCGGAGGATTTGCGCCGTTCTCGCCGCCAGCGTTCAACCACGCTCCGCTGTACCCGCCTCCGTCGGGTCAGCAGCAGGGTCCCCCGCAGCCGCATCAGCTCGCGCAGCAGCAGTACCCGACCGAGTACTCGTCGCAGTCGCAAGCGCACACGCCGCAACCCGCTTCATCGACGACGCCCGCCCCGGGTCAAACTCCCGCGTCGTCGGCGCTGTTTGGTTCGGCGCCGGCCCCGATCGGGAGTCGGTCGGGAACGCCGGCGGCGGGAGGTGGACGCTCGACGCCTGCGCTCGGGAACGGGTCGCTCGGGAATGATGCGTGGAAGGCGCCGACGGCGGGATCGAACGCTGGTTCGCTGTACGCCTCGTCGAACGGTGGCGACGGCGCCCACCACTAAGGAGCTCTTTCAAAAGCCTCGCTGGCTGGAAAGCCGTCCCGTCGTCATGCTAGCGGACGTGGCGGCTCTCCAAGCAGCGTTCCAGCTCACTCACCCTTCGCTCGCCTCCCTCTTTTCTCACCTTTCCTCGACTTCCTTTTCCCCCTCTCTCTCTCTCTTTCTCGCCGTACCCCCCCTCGCTGTCTGCCGTATCCGCCGTGCCATCCTGTTGTGACTATTTCTCTCTCTCTCTCTCTCTTCCCCTCATTCTCACTCCTCCAGATTTACCTTTGTGCCTCTGTTTCGCCGTGATCCGTCCCTCGTTTCCATTCTCCTTTCGCAGTCGAATTGTTTATCGGCGTCATCCACCCTCGCCAGATCATCTATTCAGTCCTCCGCTTTCCAGCTTTACAACCCCCTTTTGTGGTAGTGCTCAGTCCCGCCGTTCTCACGTGCTCTGTATCGTCTCTTCATCCTTACTCTCCACGAGCTTGGCAGCCGTTCGTCGACGCGGAATCAACGGCAGAGCGGAAAGTATAGAGTAGTGTCCGTGAGCTACTCCGAGGTATCAGGCCCTCGACGGCGGCAAATCACATCAGGCGCTTCAGGAAGCCCTTCTTCTTGATCTTGCCGCCGGAAGATGCGCCATCGCTGGTCGCGCTCTGCATCGATTGACCACGAAGAGACGAGCCGCTCGTCGAATGCTGTAAAGTCGCGCCCGGCGCCAGCGTCGCTGACGAACTCTTGCTGTTCGTGCTACCCTTCAGACTCGCGACGAGCGACGACGGCCGTCTCGCGTCCAAGCCGCTCGGCGCTTTTTGCTGCTGAGTCGGAGCAGGAGGTGGCGGCGCCTGGACTTGCTGCGGATACCGCTGATCGATCGCTTGTTGAGGCATACCCGGGGCACGAGGAGGCAACGCTTTGCCGCCCTTGAGGAGCGGTTGGAACCCTTGCTTCGTGTGGGACGAGCCGCCGCCGCCTCGGACCAGGTTCGCTAGATCCGAGACGAACTTTTGCGGAGTGACGAGGTGCGACGTGCCGAGGAAGACGTCCTTGTTCGCTGCTTCCGAGACCTTGTACACGGTGCGGACTTCGGAATAGGTCGCACCGCCGGCCATGAACACGAGGACGCGCTGTCGAGGCGCATCGACGACCCGCTTTGTCCGTTGTGCAGTCCACTGCGGACGGGCGCTGCGGAGCGAGCCGGTAGTCGGAGGCGCCGCACTCGCAGCTGCTGACGATTTGGTTGCGCCGACGGGTGCGTCTCGGACGTAGGGGAACGTACTCGGGTCGAGCGTTCCCGCAAATTGCGACTGCCGATCTCGGAGTCGTGGTCAGTGGCTGCGAGAGGCGCACGATCTTGTCATTACTCACCTCTAGCATGAAGCGGAGGGCCGGTTGGTACCGCGAAATGTCGTACGCGTCCTCCTCCTCCCGCTGCTTGAACAGCGGTTTCCGCTTCTTCCCCGAGTCCTACGGGCGTACGTTTATGATCAGCACGAATACGTTAGTTTCAGTCGCAGCCTCGCGCAGCATACCTTGTTGACATTCAGGCCGAGATACGTCAAGTTGTCGATCGCGTCCATCTCGTGCAATGCTAACCGTGCATGCTGGTACAACCGCTTCTTGTCGCCCTCGGGGACGCCGTCTCGGTGCATGATGTAAAGCGCGATGATGCGAACCTTGTCGACGGCGCTGTGAGGACGCGCGCGAGTTAGCGAAGAGCGGATGTGCGTCACGAAATATGGCGCGGCTCGCGGGCTTACCTGACCGATCGGTCGTCGAGAAGTGGAACCATCTCCTCGACGAGCGTCTTGGGCGACTTGCCTTCTGGCGTGACGCCTGTTGCGCAGCACTGCTCGAATTCCATCGGTCAGCTCCACCAATCGCAGCTGTACACAGACTCGACAAGCGGACGGACCTGCTCGACGTTCGCCGTCGCAGGGAGCTTCTTCTTGTCAAAGAGCGACATGCACTTTTCAGCCATCGTCAGATGCAGAGAGAGCTGCGTGGAAGGCCGGACGAGTCAGTTTCTCCAGCTTGAGCGAGCCGGCTGCAACTCTTTCACCTTCTCCTTGACCTCGCGCATTTGCGGCAGGCTCGCGAGCATGTCTTTCATGTCGTTGATGCTTGCACCACTGCTCGCAAGAGACCGTCAGTAACTCGCATGCCGTCCGTGCCACTCCTGGGCAGAAGTAACGCACGCTCCGCCAAAAGTCCCACCGTGCTCGCCCGCGTACGCCTTGAAGTCGGCAATGAGCTTGTCGAGCGCGTCCTTCATGTGCATATGTCGAACTTCGACCCAGACCTTGTCCTGATCCGACAAGACGGCTTCCTGCTCTTCCTCGGCGCCCTGCTCGTTTATAAAAGTGTGTCTGCGAGGTTGGATGGTACGTATTAGCTCTGCGGATTTGAACCCTTCATGAACGAAAGCCCGCACCGGTAGCGTTGCCCTTCTTCTATCCGCAAAAGGTCGTGGCACATCGCTTGATACGTGAATTCGTGCAGGAAGGGCGCGTTCAGATCCATCGATCGGTCGGTGATCAACAGGACGCCTCGCGGTCGCGGTGGATCCGTGACGGGCTGTGCGTCGAAAAACAAGACAAGTTATCAGCGGATTTATCCAGGCGGCGAGACACGATCTGCCGAAACGATCCGTAGTGGTCTAGTCGACGCACCGGAAAGTTGCTGTTATCCCGCGCGTAGGCATCGATCTCTGCCTGAACGCGCTCGGCCAACCGCTTGCCGACCGGTTCTCCGACCGCAAGAGCCGCGCCGAGCGGCGGATGGAACGAAGAAGGCGGGTTGTAATATCGGATCAAGGGGTATTCGCCGAGGGTCGCGAGCGCGTTGACGATCTGTAAGGTGACGGGAATGCTCAGCTCGGAGCTCCGGTCCAGAGAGATGAAGAGACTGCGTGACTCACTGAACGAGCGGTCCAGCCGATGTCGTCCTCCCACCTCGCGACGGCATGCTCGACTGACCCGTCCGGCGGGGCAAAGAGCGTGAAGAACGAATGTGGCGACCGAGTCGTGAAGAGGCGCGGCTCGAGCGCTATCGTGGTCGCACAGATCAGATAAACGTAGCGCCACTCGAGAGCAGGCGAGAGAACGGACCGTGAAAGTTGATATAGAGCTCTTTCAACCCTTGCAGGTAGTTTTCCGGAAGACCGTCCGTCAGCCGCCCGACAAGGGCGTCGTTGATCCCTGCTCGCCGTACAATTTCAGCGACGGGTCATACGCGCGTGGAGACGGAGCAGCGAGCGCACCTTCCATGAAGCTGACATAGGCCGCAGCATATTTCGGCGGTTCCGGCGGTCCCGCCTGTGCCGCCTGCTTCTTTGAGCTCTTCCCCGTCGGTTCCTGCTGACTCGAAGGTGCATAATCGCGCAGGACCAGGTCGACGTTCAAGGAGGTCGGCATGAGGAGGTAGACGGCGGCCAGTCGAGGTTGCGGTTGCCGGTAGTTGGTGATCAAGTCGACCTCTGTAGGTGCGCCATACGGTCAACGGAGCCACTCCAACGACAGGAAACGTTGCTCCTCATTCTGTGAAGCGCGAATGGGAGCATTGGATCGTGTCGGGCAAGGGACGAGACGCACGCTGGATCCCTTCTTCCAACACATCATACGTCGACAAGACCGAGTGCAGCATGGCCTGCGTGTACTGATCGACGATGAGGACCTTCCATCTCGAAGGCACCGCTCTCAATGTATCGATGTAGCCTGCCGTGCCGGCGTACCCATACGCGAGCGTAGAGCAGATCGAACGTTGACGACGAGCCGAGGCGGGGGGCCGGCGGCGGCGGGGGAGAAACAAGACGTCAGCGACTTCTAGCACAGCGAATGGCACGGCACAGGAGGAGGCTCACGCTGTCGTATCAGGTCGAGCAACCCGCTCATCGTGCGTACAGCTGCGAGTCGCTAGCGAGTGAGCGACAGCGGACAAAAACACTCGGGCAGACTGGCGCGAGCAACGATCGACCCGACCCACATGCACTCGCTCCCGCTCTCTCTCTCTCACAGGGGCCGCACCGCAACTCCAAGTAACGAGGTAGATGCAAGGTGGTGGAATGCGAGCAGGGGTCGAGCGTAAAGTAGAAAACGGAGCGATCTCCTCTATACAAACACGCGTCATCAGAGACAAGGATACGACATTCGCGGCGAGCCGCAGGAAGAGAGCGAGAAGAGAGCGAGTGCGCGAAAAGGTGAGCGGGGGAACGAGCGTTACATGTCGAGAGGCGCGTCAAAGATGAGCGAAAAGGCGCGGTCGCCATCCGAGACGACGATCCCGCCGCGACTCGGCGGAGGAGGCGGCGGAGGAGGAGGCATCCGCTGACCGTACGGCGACGCGTACCGGTGATGCTGTTGTTGCTGCTGCTGGTGGTAGTATGAAGCGGCGGCGGGGGCAGCGGCCGAGTACCGCGAGTCGGCAAACAGGCACCGGATGTTGTTGCCCGGGATGATCTGCATGAGCGCGCCAGACTCGACGTGGCGGACTTCGATGAACGTCGGCTCGAAGGCGAGGACGTAGGGGTAGTGGAGCGCTGCTCGATATGCTGTCGTCAGCTTTCCGTCACTAGAAACGCTGCCGAACGAGCGGAGGACCCACCAAACGCCGTCGGGAAGCCCTCCCACTGGATGATCCAGTTGCCCTTGGCACGCCAGCCATTCTTGTTGACGTAGAACGCGAATTCTGTGAGATAAGCAAGCGAAGTCAGCTCGTCGATCCCTCTCGAGGTTCAGGGAGAAAGCGACGACGCACCGTCGTAGCACAGCAAGAACTCGCCGTCGATGCGATAGATCGCGATCGGCTTGGCCGTCTCGCGCTTCTGAACAAAGTCGAGACTCGAATCGGCCGGGTCGAGCAAGCCTTGCGTGTCGAGCGTCTCGAGGTCAACAATCTCGAAGCCCTTTGTGCACCCGACGCAGAGCTTCGACTTGAGGAAGTGCACCGACGAGGACTCGGTCGGAATGTAGAACTCCTGCGCAAGGACGAATGCTTGGGTCAGCAGGCTGTCTCGCGCCTGAGAGAAACCACTGCGAACGCACCTTGAACACCCGCAGACTGTCGTTGCTGCCCTGCAAGAACTTGCGGATCGTCGGCTGCTTCTTGCCGCGCGGCTGATCGACCGGCTCGAGCGTCTTGATCGTACTCGAGACGTTGCCAGACTTGACGACGCAGACGAGGGTCCGGCCGAGGCACTGGCCGGCCTTGAAGAATGTCGCGTTCGCCGAAATCTTGCGGGCTCGCTTCGCCGCACCGACCGCGTCGCCGGGGTCGAGGTGGTCGATGAAGAACGTCTGGACCGCTTTATCTGTATATGGGTCCCCCGCTTAGCAAGGCTGGCCACTGAGCGCGGAAGGACAGCAGACGCGTACCGGCAAGAACGATCAGGATGCCTTGCTCTTCGAGGACATCGAGCTGCGTGACATTGGGCGCAGAGATGACCTTGACCGGTACCTTGTTCTTCTCGCGAAGGTCGGCAAGGTAGACTCCATTGTCCGTGCCGTACACGACCCGGTTGCCAAAGTCTATGCGCTCGCTAGTCAGCGGTCGCCTCATTTTGTGTAGGCCCAGGAAGAGAGAGTCTCACCAAACGGCGCAGCGCAAGTCAGGCGGTTCGTGCCGACAAAGTAGCCTGCACTGAGCGGCAACGTCTCGAAGACCAAGCTCCGCTCGCGCAACTCGTTCTGCCGCTCCTCGATCTTGTCGAGCCATTTCTTCCGCGTCGTCCACGTACTCGCCCACAGAGTGAGCTGGTACCCTCTCCGGCCGAGATGAATGAAGGTGAGCGCAAAGCCTTGCTTGTTCTTGTCGGCGCCAGGAGGGGGCTGATTTGACGAGGTCGAAGTCGACGACTTGGAGCTGCCCCGAGCCATGAGCGATTTGGGTCGGACGACGCCGCCTCGCGCACTCGTGGCGTCATCTATCGATGCGACGACGAGGAGCTCGAGCGGGATCGGCTGTAAGCGGCGGAGGACGGTGTGTAAGCCTACGAAAGAGCTGCGGGCAAGCAGCGCGCACTTGCTACCGAGCGCCGACTCACCTTGCGGTACACTTTATACTGCTCGTTCTTGCTCTTTTGCTTGACCATGAGGATTGCGTGGTCGAAGAGGTAGACCTGCAGCTCGGCACTCTCGCTCTGCGTGCCGCCGCGCTTCTTGAGTGGGCCCTTGAAGATGAGCTCGCGCTCCTCGTCCCGCAAGCGCAAGTCCTGAGCGCCCAGCTAGATCAGCCACGCTGCTATACTGTTGTCCTCATCAAGGCGGGACTCACGACTGCCTCTCCATTCTTGAATACGAGCTGCTGGTCGAGTTGCGCGAGGTTGAACCGGTTCTCGCTCTTGCCGGTCTCGACGTTGACACGAGCCAGGAACTCGCGGACGAGCTTGATGACTTTCGGGATCGCGATCTTGTCCGGATTGTCATCCGCCGTGTGCTTCAGGCACGCGTCGAGGAGGAGCGGGTACCGGGCGAGACGAGTCGTCGGCTTGGTCAGGTAGCCGTTCAACTCGAGCTTGCGCGACTCGGGCAGACGTTCCGTTTCCTGGAAGCATGTTTTCCCTCGTCAGGCACATGCTGCGGTAAATGTACGAGATCCAACTCACGTCGACGAATTTGGCGAATGCCGGGTTGCTGCCCTTCTCCTTCTCGAACTCGTACTTGCCGTACAGCTGATGCGCACCGTACTTGACAAAGGGACCGAAATGCGGCACGATGTCGAGAAAGATGTCGGCGATGTGGTCGACAACGTGCGCCTGCTTTTGCCGCTTGTTCAGGAGCTCGCAGAGCCGGACGTTCACGGCGTACACCTCGAGGACGTTCCAGAAGACCTGGGTGACAAAGTCTTCGCGCCGAGCCTCTGGGATGATGTTCTGCGTCCGGAGAGGCTTGATCCAGAACTGCCGCGTGAAAGGAACGAGTCAGGCTTCACTCGGGCGGACAACGAAGAATCGGGCTGGCACGTACGTCGCGCAGGTACTCGAGATCGCGGACAAAGTCGCGCTCGGTGTAGAACACCTCGTTGATCGCTTCCTGTCGCTTCTTCTCCGAGTCTGAAGTCGAATCGATCACTTCTTGCGGAACAGAGTGAATCCAGAGTGAGCCCGGTTCCTGTAGGCGTGGAGCAACGTCAGTCGAAAGGTAGCCATCGAGCTCACGGCAGCGAAGGCGACAAACCCTCAGTGTCAAGCTGTCGACCGAATCGCTCCGCTTGAGACCCTTGACGTCCTCGAGGCCGCCCGACAACCCCTCGCGCTTCAAGTTCAACCTCGCCTGTTGCTCGAGTCGTCGCGGGCACGCGATCGAGTAGCACAACCGGTCTCGCGTACATGTCGGCGAGTAACAGTCCGTCAACAAGGTGAATACACCCGTCGGCAACTCGGCCTCGTCGTCCGACGAGCTGGGCGTGCCCCCTGCACCCGCCGCCGATCCGGGTAGCGGGCTCGTCGACGAGGTCCGCTTGCTGCTGAGGGCCTCGCCCGCGGCCCGCGCGAGCGCTGCAGCCGAATTCGGCGCATGCGGATGCTGAGCGATCAGGAGCTGGTCCTCGGGAGCGAGTTGATCGGTCGGAAGCGAAAAGTTGGCACCCGCCGACGAGAGTCGCTCCTTGAACTGATAGATCTCATTCGGCGAGTCGCGCAATCGGTGGTAGTACGTCACGTCGTGGAAGAACTTTTGCGCGTCGAGCGCACGTCCGAGCAACAGGGCGAGGTTCCGATCCGACGTCTTGATGATGTAGGCGATCTTGTCGACCGCGTCTCTTCCGTCGAATGCGTCTTGATACACGAGACCGTCTTTGACCCGCTCCGTCAGGGCAATGTGCTCCCGGAACGCCGCGGCGACCCTCGACAGCAAGGCCGGGTAGACGACGGGCGTCTTCCGCATTGTCGGAACGAGCGCTTGCGACCCGGGTACATGGCCCGATCCATACGATGGCGGTCGCACGCTCGAAGGGAGTGAAGGGTGCGAGATCGAGAACGCATTCATCGACGCGGCGAGAGACGGGTCGTATCCGCTGCCATTTGGCCCGCCGTTCCCGTACGGGCTTCGGCCCATCGCCAAGCCAAGTCCGTGCGGATCCGGCCGGTCGACCGACGTGAACGACAACGCGCGCGCCTCTGCGTATGACCCAGATGGTCCACGACCGGGCGCCGGCAGCGCGCGGAATGACTCGCTCGACCTCCGAGGGTGGAGCGCCGGAGTCGACGCGGCAAACGAGCTGCTGCTTCCGCCGTACGGGTAGGCGAGCGACGACGACGAGCGATTCAAGCTCGACATGGCCGGCGAGCGAGGTTCGTACCCGCCTGGCGGGCCAGGTTGATATAGTGATCGGACGTCGCTATCGGCCGAACTTCGTCTAGACCGGTCGTAATTGTTCGCGTTCCCGTAATCTGCTCCTGCTTGAGGAGCGGATCAGCCTCGACCAAGTTCTCGCAATACCGCGCGCAAACTCACCGTATGGCACTGTCGTGCTGTACCCTTCGACATCCTCGGCGCGCATCGCGGGCGAATACCGCCGGCTCCCCTGCGTCGCCGACGAAATCGTCGGCGTGACAGACCTCGCTCCCGCACTCGCGATGCTCGCGCCTCCGACCGAAGTCCGCTTCGCGTTCCAGTAGTCCCGCGCCGACGAATCGGTCCCGTTCGCAGACGAGATCGCCATCGGAGTGACGCCGTCCCCGGCCGGCAGGGGCGCGTAATAGTCTCCGAAAAAGTCGTCGTGCGTCGAAGGGTTGATCTCGGGCAATCGAGGGGGAGCTCCGCCCGTGGCACCGGACGAGCTGTAGATGCTCGACGCGCCGGAAGGCGGTCGACCGCTCGCCGATGCCGCCGGTGGGAGGGGCACGTCGTGCCGTGCGGGCGAGACGTCAAGGGAAGAGACTCCAGAGGAAGAAGCGATAGAGTTGCCTGAAGAGTGCGGACCCCCAACAGCCCCTCCTCCGCCCGGCTCCGCGAGGGCGTACGGCAGCAGGGATGACGTTGACGAAGTCGAAGTTCTTGAGAAGAGAGACGTCGACGTCGAAGCCGTAGCTGGACCCGACGATGATGAAGGTGCGTAGCCCGGGCGGGAAGAAGTGCCGGCTGCCGTGCCGGACGAAGCTGTCGAACTCGACCGTCGGGACGGGTCTGGACTGGCCGGCATTTTGCCGTAGTCGTACTCTCCGGCTGCATAGCCGCCCGCGTGACCGTAATGTGAGCTCGACGAAGAGGCGGGTGCTTGCCCTTGCAGCTGTTGTCGGCTGTGATAGCTCGGCGCAGGTGAACCAGGAATCGAGGCGCCCGACGGTCCGCCAGCGTACTGATGCTGGTACGCTTGCGCGCTCGAATACGCGGCAGCAGACGATGCCGCAGCTGGTCCCGAGGACGAACCTGCCGAATGGGCATACGGCGCCGCTGCGGTGTAGGCGGCCGGGGTCGCGCCGGTCGACCGGGAATACGAGAGGCTCGCGTGACCCGGGTGGGCCGCTCCTGGCGGCGGTGCTCCAGGACCGTGCGCGGTGTACGCTGCTCTGCCGTCATGCGCTATAGTAGCGTACTGTCCCGCTCCCGGATTCGCAATGGTGTGACCTCGGTGAGGCGGCGGCGCGGCCGAAGTCGACGTCGGCTGGTTCAGGTACTGACCCGCGCGAGTCGGCGCCTGCTGCTGCTGCTGCTGATGTTGCGCATAGGCCGGATGGACCTGCCTCGCATCGTACCGTTGCTGCTGCTGTGGGTGCTGGCTCTGCTGCGGCGGGTACCCCGGTGCCAACCCGAATTGGGCGTACGGTGCCGCCTGCGGGGACGCGCTTGACGCGTACGCGCCTTTCGCCTGAGCCGGGTAGTAGCCGCCGTACTGCCCTGCACTGGTAGCCTGATTACTGTACTGGGTCGGCTGTCGGGCGGTCGGCGGCGGGCGGTGGTGCGACTGTGCGGGCGGTCCGGCGGTCGTTGACGACGTCGGAGGAGGTGCGGGTCGCCGAAACAGCTCGTCGTACGCTTGTTGCTGCCGCGAACCCGGCGGCGGTGGCGCCATCTGAGCTCAATAGTCGTGACCGTTGAACCCCTCTTCCTTCACTGTCTCGCACACAGTCTAGTGTCGTGGTGAGATCGAACGAAGCGGTTCGGCGGCCTCGTCTCGCGTCAAGTCGGCCCTCCGCGGCGACCTCTTCCTCCTCCTTCGTACCTTCCTTTCGCTCGCCTAGATTGACTTGTGACCTCTTCACGGCTGCTTGCACTTGCTCTCGCTACGTACTTTCGCCCCTCGCCCAGGACACGCTTCGCCGCGCCAAATGCACCTGCCTGACGTCGCTTGTTCCGCCGGGTCCGCAGCTGTCATCTCTGATCTTGCCTGTCATGACTAGTGACAGAGCTGTGTCCCGCGTGCCCAACAGAAAGGATCGCTCGGGATCTGCGATGGCCTCCGCCAATTGCCATCGCCGGTACCCTGTCTCTGGCCACGACCGTCTCCTCCATTCTACCCAGATGGCAGCTTGCCCTTCAGCGAGGACTATTGCTTGCGCTCCAGCTTGGCCAAGTAGCAGCTCGCATCGAGGCCGAGCCGGCTCGGTAGAATGCTTGCCCATGGGCGTGGCGGCTTCGACGCCCAGCTTGCTTTCCTGGAGTCCATACGGGACGCTTTCGCTCTTCGACCTGCTCGTCCTCGTGGTGTTGCAATCTGTCCTACAGCTGGACTGTGGACTAATCCTGAGTCAATTCGAGCCTGGTCAGGACGGAGCTGGCGATTGCCAGTGTAAGTTGACGTCCGTCGGCTTGGCTGCTCCTGAGGAAGCGCGTGATTGGCGGTTCGTGCGGGTCGATCCGTACCTGTGAGGAGTCTCTGTCGACTCTCCTTTTACACTTGAAGCAGCGGAGAAAGGTGCGCGTCAGCGGGAGCGCGAGAGCAATGCGACAAGCCTGCAAGTCTTCGCGCCATACAAGATCTCTCTCGTACCCATGACGTAGCACTTGTTGGAATGCGACCCTACCGGATTGAGTGCCGTGACACGTTCTCGGCGAAAGATGCCGCTATAGCGAGGCAGGCGCGATTATTCCCAAGTTTGCCGGAGACGAGGTGGCTGCTGCGGATCGGCAAGTCGGCCGAGCGAGAACGCCGGAGTTGGTCGACCCTCGTTCGGACTCAACTGGCAAGCAACTTGGTCGCCTTCTCTCGACGACTCGCTGACCAGCGGAAACCACTTGCTCTCAGTCTTACGACCTACGTCACCTGAGCCCACTACTTGCACCGACCCGCCAGCCTCGCTCGATCGTCATCCTCCCCCGGTCCGATTTCACGCGCCGACGAAAATCGCTCACGAACCATGTTCTCGCGCCTATCAACTCGGGCTCCGCACGCGCTCAAGGCGACTCCACGAGCTCGCCGCAGCTTTGCAACGACGCGGCCGATCGCCTCTGGTGCGGGAGTCGAAGAAGGCGGACCGAGTTTCTTGCTCACCGAGGAACAGGTCGCGTTCCGGGAGTTGACCCGCAACTTTACCGTAGGTTTCCTTTGCTCGCGGACTAGAGCTCCAGGGTGATTGTAGAGGGCTGACTGTTGGCGCGGCGCGCTCACACAGGCAAACGAGGTGATCCCGGTCGCGGCGAAGTATGACCGATCCATGGAGGTGCGTCTCGGATCGCGGACGTATGCGCTTCGGCTCTCCGTTGCCCTCATCGATCCGGAGCTAAGCCAGTCCCACTCGTGTGACGCACAGTACCCCTGGGAAGTCATCAAGAAGGCGCACGCCGAGGGACTCGTCAACGTCCACATCCCGGAAGAGGTGAGCGAGCGAAAGGCCTTTGATCAAGCTCGGACTAGGTGGGCTCTGTTTTTCTAGCTAGCACACCCGCTGATGTACGTGGGCGCTCTTTGCTCGCAGTACGGCGGCGCCGGCTTGTCCGTCATGTCGTCCTCGATCGTTTCGGAAGAACTCGCGTACGGCTGCTCGGGCATCCAAACCGGTTCGTCCGCAACCGAGCTCGCAATGAATCGTTCTCATCGCGGAGCGCTGATGGCTCGAATCGTTGCGTCCCGTGGGGCTTCCGAACAGCCATCGAAGCGAACGGTCTCGCGTCGGCTCCCGTCATTCTCGCCGGAAACGACGAGCAGAAGCGCAAGTACCTCGGGCGGCTGACGGAAGAGCTGCTCATGTGCGCGTACGGTGCGTCTATGATGTCTCGCTTGGATGCCGGCTCTACGCATCGTGATCGACCGCTCAGCATTAGCGAGAACGGATGCCTCGATGGCTGACTCCGGCGCGAGAAGATTAGAAGCGCTCATCCCTGTTTTGCACATTCACAGGTGTCTCAGAACCCGGTGCGGGAAGTGACGTCGCGAGCATCAAGACGCGCGCGACCAAGGAGGGCGACAAGTACGTCCTGAACGGGAGCAAGTGCTGGATTACGAACGGATCGTGAGTCTCGCCTATTCGGGTCGCTGCCTTTCATTCACTCTTCCTTAAGAGAGAACATGACTGATAGAGCTGTACAACCGTCTCACAGTGTCGCCAACGTGAGTAGGCGTGCCAGGTTTGACCGGTCTTGCGCGACCTGTGTCTCTTGCTGACCCCTCTGGACTTTTGCCGCTCCGTTACATCGCAGTGGTACTTTGTGCTCGCCAAGACTGACCCGGAGGGCAAGCCGTCGCGCGCCTTGTCGGGCTTCATCGTCGACGCTGATACGCCTGGAATCACGTACGTGCCGAGGCCCTCTTGTCGTCTGTGTCACCGCGCCTCCTGTCTGCGGTCCCTCAGACTCAACGCTGTTCTCTATGTACAGCGTCGAGAGCAAGCTGATCAACATGGGCCAGCGGTGCTCCGACACCCGCATCATCAACTTTGGTGAGTTTGGTTCGGCGCGCACAAGTAGTGCTCCGGTCAAACGGCTTGACGGGCTGCGTTTGACGGGTGTCTTATGCTGCCTGAATCCTTGCAGATAATGTTGTCGTGCCGAAAGAGAACCTGCTCGGCAAGGAAGGAGACGGGTTCAAGGTGGGCCTTCTCGATACTCTGCGTCCGGCGTGGTCGCATTCAGTTTCGTGGAATTGCGCCTCTAACCTGCAGCCGTGACCGTTTCGCTCACAGATCGCGATGGGAGCGTTCGACATCACGCGCCCGCTCGTCGCGTCCGGAGCGGTCGGTCTCGCGCAGCGCGCTCTGGCAGAGGCGGCCAAGTATGCTCATGACCGTACGTTGCACGACCCAATAATGTGCCTTGCTGTTACATGAGTGATTGCTGATGCATTCGCATGGGAAACGGAGAACGTACAGGCAAGACGTTTGGCGTTCCGATTATCAACCACCAAGCGATCGGAACGATGCTCGCCGACATGGCTATCGGAGTCGAGTGCTCGCGGTACGCTGTCCTCATACCGAACTTGCAACGTCAAGAAGGCTGACTGGTACCCTGTTCGCGCTAGAAACGCCGTCTGGAGGGCTTCGCTCGCCAAGGACCACAACGACCCCCGGACGACGTACCTCGCTTCGATCGCCAAGGCGTTCGCTTCCCAGACGGCCGTCTCGAACGCTGACAAGTGTGTGCAGATCTTTGGCGGTGCTGTGAGTCTCGCGCTAAGGCCACGGCGTTCGGTCGGAGCGCTTGAAGCTTGTCGGCCGCGTCACCTGAAAGGCGTATGCGGTGAAGACTGACCTGCCACCGCTTCTTCCATCGCAGGGCTACAACACCGAGTACCCGGCTGAGAAGCTCTACCGGTGAGTCACCCGTCGCGAGCTCCAGAACGGTCTGCGCATCGAGAACTTCGGCGAGAAGCCGGGGAAACCTCGCGAAACCTTGCCGAAACGCTTGCTGACGCTCCCGGATCGCCCCGCCTTCATATTCCATCACTATAGCGATGCTAAGATCTACCAACTCTATGAAGGTACGTCCAGGAACGTCCCGGGGAGTCCCAGGGGCCTCCAACGAGCGTTAGACCGTCGAAAACCGCGGCCTGGAGCGGTTTTCGCCTTTGCGGCCGCTTTCCGAGCTTCCCTGGACCCCTGCACCTTACAGCGAGCACCCACTGACGCATTGTGTCCGCTACCAGGCACGACGCAGATTCAGAACCTTATCATCTCGCGGGTCGTCGCGCAGGACTACGCGTGATGGCGGGCTGCGGACTTGCGCCCTTCCGCTCTCGAGCCGCAGCACACCTCCCCTCATGCATGCTGCACCATCCCTCACTGCAATATGTGTCATACTCTTCTCGCATCGCCGAGACGCTTCACGCGAGACATCAAGTCTGGGCTACTTGCCCCGGAGGGCCTCAGCCTGAAGCGCTTGCGACTCGTTCTCGACTGGCCACTGCTCGATCAGCCTATGCACGAGCTCTGAGTGCGTCGAGACCTTCCGTGAGAGCAGCAAGTCCGCGAGACCTCGCTAGAGTTTTGAAGTATGAGGAAGTGTTTGCGATAGAAATACACGGTGACATGGGCCCCGCCGAGCTCTTTCCCTTCTCACGCTCGCACGCGACCTTATGAGCTACCCTTGAGCTTGGCTTCGGTGAAGAGGACGTGGCGACCGGCTGCAAGACATAGAGACCAGTCAGTTTCGGAAGCGGCGCGATGAGGTCCCAACTAGAGCTCCCGAGGCGGACTCACCCTTGGGGTCGAACTGTGCGGCAATAAGAAGTCCAGGTATCCGCATAGCAGACGAGTCAGCCTGACTGTCGTAGGGATCACGGAAGCGACGTCGTTACGGTGCGCACCTTCATGAAGGCCAGCTTTTTTTCGGCCGTCCTTGGTCGCCGCGCGATGTAGGCAAAGCCCGTTCCGACGCTGCGCAGGCATTTCTTTGTCAGTACGACCCACCCGCTCGTAGGCAGGGCTCGCGCAGCGTCTAGCATGGCGGCAGCGCATCGAGTCGGAAGGAGGCGGTGCTCACGTCGAGAGGAGTCGGACAACGACCAATCTGCAGGAAGGGCGGACCGCTTGTAAGTACGCTGGCTATCGAGAGAGCTCTGTCCGACTTGACAGACCTTGACTTTGCCTTGGCCATGACGAGGATGGGACGAGGGGGAAAAGGTTGAACGTCGCTCGCGGCAACTGATGAGAACGGAGGCTCGTCTCTTCGCCCTCTGCGCCACTCAGCTAGAGGTCTGATAGGCTACGCTCTCGTGTGAATGAATGGCCGTCACATACGCGGGCTGAGCCCTAGCGAGAATATCCCGCTGCGTCTGCAGCTCTTTCACCACCATCTTCGCCCTCTCTCTCCCCCGTGCGACCACTTGTATGGGCTCGGCTACTCTGAGGCCCCGAGTAAATCATGCTGAGCTGTCCAGAAGCTATAAGCGCGGCTTGATCGCGCGAAACGATCACCTGCCCTCCTCTGTCACCGAGGCGATCGAGCGACATGCGCATGTCTGGCATCTTGTCCTATCGGTCGCTCGACTGTATCGCCACAGCTTTGCTGGATCTTGAGCGCCCGCGACATAGGACTCTGATATGACCTGGCACGAAAAGTTCTAGCCGGTATCTAGACTTGCCTGTCGTAGTGCTGATTGGCTTCCGACGGCGACGGCGACGGCAGGCCCTTCTCGACACAGATGGCACTGCGTCCGCTACGGACCTCTTGCGCCGATCTCTCCATGGCGCTCTACAGGTGATCAAGTATCCTATACGGGCCGTTGGGCATCTCCGCAATTTGGCTCTGACCGAGGTCGCAGTGATCTCTCCAAGGGAATGATCGAAATGCAGCATGTGCTCTCGAACCCATGACCTGCTGCAGCCCCACTGGATCGCAAGGGGTAAATACTCTGGCTACTGTACCTTTTCAAACGCACGGATCAACAGACTGCGCATGCTCGCCGTGCCTGATGTCTCGCGCCCGTGACCATTCCAGGGGTACTGCGCCACCCAGAATGTACGGAATGGAAGCAGGAAGCGCGCGCGTGAGAGCATCTCTTTTTGAGTATTCTGCTGCAAGTCTTTCTGCGCAGAACGAAGACGTTCGAGCCAGCTGGTCCGGTCCGGTCGGCCGGCGAACAAAGCAGGCGGCTATAGAGGAAGCAAGCCGCGGGCAGACCGGCCTGCTTCAGGTGGACGAGTCTGTACTTGATACATGCTAATCCTCCCTTGCAATTGAAGAATACTTTGCTTATTAGATCGCAAGTTCATCGTGAGAGGCCGGCCTCTCGACCGCATCGTCGTCACGGCCGTTTCTCCTCGAGCCATTCAAAAAGGGCACACCCGGCCGGCTTGCGATCTACCCGTGCCAGGACCATCATTCTTGTCCGAATTACCGCTGTGCAGCTCGGTCTCCAGCATGTTGGCGACTTACGATGCTCGAGGCGCGTGTATAGGCAGTCACGGTTGAGCATAGTCAGAGACGACTTGAAAGTACGATGACGCCATGCGTGAGATTCTCTTTTATCCGGCTTGTCCGCGGCCGGTTGGCCGGGTTTATCGAAGGCGGTGCAGTCGACCAGCGTCGCACGCCAAGGAAGCTTCGAGTTTGCACGCAGAAAAAGCCGAGCTCGACTAGTTTGGCAGCAGAAGCGCAGCTGGGCGGACGCTGTCGGAACCAGACCTGCTCCGCAGACGACAGCTGCTTTCGAAAGAGAGACGAGACGGGTTGCATCTTCCCCCTCCGAAATCACGCGATACCTTTGCTCAGGCACCGAAAACTTGCCCAACCTGGAGGAGGGAAATCCGGGGTAAAACGAGTGCCATGCGAGGTGCACGCACCCGGCGGCCGAAGGTCGCGATGTTCCTAAACACGCAAGCTCTCCTCCTTCCGACCACTTTGCGAGCTCTCTTGACGAGCGCGAAGCACGCCCCGACCGCCCGCCGTCATGTCCGATCTCGAGAAACAGCATAGTCGGCATTCGACTCGATCATCTGGAGGGACGCCGCTGGCGCCGACCAAATCGCGAGACTTGATTCCGATCGAGAAACGGACGCTGAGCAACAAGCCGGACGATGTCGACCCGGTCATCTGGATGGAGGAGTCGTCGGTGGTCGGAATCAAAGAGAGGAAGGTGAGCGAGCGACCCCGGCTGCGGACGCCGCCCGCAAACGTTTTCCTCAACGCTGCTGATATCCTTGTACCTTTTCGCAGCTGTCGTGTAGGTCATGAATTCCGTCTGCGAGTGACTATACGTTAGGAGCTGACCCGCATCGTACATGTGAAACAGGGTGGGAAGCCGCTGCTCTCCTGCTGACCGAATAGTACGTTTTCCCCGCCCCCTTTTGGGGCTATGCCGCGCGGATACTCCGATCTGCAGTTCAGCGAGAGCTCACATGCTGCCCTCGACAGTGTCGTGCTCGCCATTCTCGCGTTCCCATATTCCTTCCAGTGCGTGCCGTGTCCTTTGGGTCGAAAGGCGCCGCAGCGGCCGGCTCGCGAGAATTAGTCCTGACCTTCTGTACGCAACTACAGAGTACTCGGCTATGCGGGTGCAACTATCGCTACCGTGATCATCGGACTCTCGACCTACTACACTTCGCTCGTTCTCTGGCGCTTCTGCCTCGCACATCCGGAAGTTCGCGACGTGAGCTGTCGCCGACCTGTATCCGCTACTGCACAGACCCGGGCTGACGAGGACAATCACATGCGTCGCGCAGATTGCGGATGCAGCGCAAGTGCTGTGCGGCGGCCGCAGGATCGGCTGGTACATGGCGTGCGTGTCCGGATTGCCTTCTCAAACAGCTGATCTCGGCTGACTCTCTTTACGGCGCGCAGTTTCATCGGCCTGGCGCTCAACAACTGGTTCATCATGGGTGAGTCACGAATCGCAGTCGTCTGTCGGGAACAGGGACTAACTCGCTGTCTGAACAGGTCTTCACGCCGTCGCCGGTGCAACCGCCATTCAGACTATTCGCGGCGGCACCGAGGCGACTATCGTTTGGGCGGTCGCGATCACGGCCATCATGTGGCTCTTCTCGAACCTGCGCGACTTTAGCAGCATGAGCAAGGTCGGCCTGCTCGCCAGTTCGACGATGTGAGCCCTCTCGCGACATCCAATTTCTCTGAGCCTACTGACCGCGACGAGCCCTGCAGGTTCATCTGTGTCATCCTCGTGCTGATTGGCCACGGCACTCAAGGCAAGCCGTCGGGATACACGCCCGGCATGACTATCACGCACTCGGTCTGGGCCGCGCCGGGAACAACTTTTGTTGAGGGCGTGAACGCGCTCCTCAATATTGTATACACCTTCATTGGGTCCGACTTTATGCCCCTTCTGTCATCGGGGTCCGGACTTGACGCTCACTCTACAGGCACGCCTTGATCCCGTCCTTCATCGGCGACATGGAATACCCCGAGCAGTTCCCCAAGTCCCTAGCTGTCTCGATGGCTGCGGAGATGCTCCTCTTCACCATCACCGGTGCCGTTGTCTATCATTACACGTGCGTTGCGACTCAAGCTCGGCTTGTAATCGCCTCACTGACTTTGTTTCCGAATGACGGCGCAGCGGAATCGAACTCACGACCGCTCCTGCCTACGGAAGTCTCCGCTCGCGCTTGGGCAAGGTCGCCGCCGGCTTTGTCTTGCCGACCATTATCATCGTCGGGTGAGTCCCAAGGGCGAACTATCACGCGATTCTGAGCCGGAACTCAAGTTGACGATCCACCTGTCGCGCTCCGCAGCATCCTGTACTCGCTGGTCACGTCGCGAGCGATCTTCTTCCAGATCTTCCGCGAGGGCTCGCGCCACCGTCACGAGCACACGGTCATCGGTTGGGGAACGTGGGTCGCCATCGTCTTCGGCGGCTGGGTCATCTCCTTTATCGTCGGCGAGGCGATCCCCTTCTTCAGCGACATGCTTTCGTTGATCTCGTCGCTGTTCGACTCTTGGTGCGTTTCCGTGTTCGGAGCTGTTTCGGCCAGCTCCAGACCGCTTTCGGGAGATCGTAAGCTGACGCAGTCGTTTCGGGACGTCGCAGGTTCGGCTATATCATGTGGGCCATGGCTTGGTTCCAGATGAACAAGGGTCGCCGCCTCAGCGGTCCTCGTCAGATCGCCGAGTTCGTCCTGAACATCCGTGAGTTTCGGGTCTTTCACTCATTCCGGCGCACGTTGCAGTGACTGACTTGGCTCATGCACAGTGATTCTTATCACCGGTTTCTTCTTCTTCGGCGCCGGTACCTATGCGTCTGTCCAGAGCATCATCAACTCTTGTCAGTGGCTCCTTCACCCTGATGCAGCGACGTCGCGGACGATGACTGACCATTCCTCTCCTCGGCGTGCAGATCATGCCGGAAACGTCAAGACCCCCTTCACGCGGGCCAACACGGGCTTCATCCTCGACAACTAAGGGTATACCGTCGGACATAAAACAACATGAAGAGAAGTGTAGAACTGGCTATAGGGTGACCCTCTTTCGGTCTGTCGCGCGGACGGAACCTGTACATATGATTCGCGCCACGAAGTCTCACGGCTCAGTCGAGGAGAGCCTCCTGAGCGCCCACCAGACAAGAGACTACGATGGCTAGTGAGATGGCGATCGATGTTCGTATGTCCGTCGAGCTGGTCACCTCCGAATCGCAATCAGGTAGTTCAGTTCGGTTTACGCTATCTGAGCATGACGGGCTTCCGCTTCTAATCATCACAGGGCGAATCTCTGCGCCTTGGAATGGAAGAGAGCCTCGCGACAAATGTGGTTGCAGTAATGCAAGATGAATGCGCCGGCTCTGACACCACCGTTCTCTTCAGTAAAGGTCCGCCGCTCGGGGTCGGGCGCGCGCTGTACCACCCGTGTCCGACGGTCCCTCACGTGAAGGGACTGCTGCAGCGCGCTGAGTTGACTTGAGCACATCTGGATGCAGCGTCGGAGCAGCCTCTTCCCACTCGTCGTCTTCGGCGACGGTTGCCTGAGTTGGCCGGCGCGTTTCGTCTGCGAGCTTATTCGATGACCGCTCGTCCCGGTCCCGTGCTTTCGCGCTCGATCGCTTGTCGTCCTTTTTCGACTTCTTACGCGAGGAGGAAGTGTCTGCCGCTTCTTCACCGCCTTCATCGAGATCGAAACTGAGCCCGCCCGCCTTGCGCTTCGACGATTTCTTCTTGGATTTCGAACTCTTGTCCGTCTTGTGCGACGTGCGATCGACGGCGGGCACGAAAGACGGCTTGTATGAGGAGAGGTCGTCGACAGACAAGACGCGAGTCGAGTCGGCCGGGTCCGGCCCCGAGCTAGCAGCAACGGCTGCCGCTGGTTTCGGCGCGTATGGATCGGCAACGCTAGAATCGACAGGAAGGGTGACATCCTCCTTCGTCGTGCTAAGAGTAGGTTTCGCCTCCGGCTCGTCATCGCTGTCGTCTTCGTCATCGTCGTCGCTGTCGGCAAAAATTGCGGCAAAGATGTCCGCCGGCGCTCGCTTCTCCGCGACGATCTCCTCGCCTTGATTCTCGTCGTCACCGTAGCCGACCGTCTCGATTGTCGGAGCAGGTCGGTGCTTCGGCGCTCCGTTCGCGGTCGATGCGCCGGTAGCGGAACCAGCCGGCGCCTCGAACGCACCCTTAGCGACTTCTGGCGCATCCTCCTCGACTTCCTTCGAGGCAGCTTGGAAGCGTCGGAATCCGCTACTCTGCATCATCTCGTCGATCGCGGCTTGGCCGATCGGCTGAGACGTGCCGGCGCCGAACTCGCGGCCGGTCGCGGTCGCTTCGCCCCATTTGCCGCCGACCGAACCACCTTCGTCGCCTTGCGCTTCGTGCGGATCTCGGACACCGAAGCGTTTACAGAGTAGCCGGGCAGGTCGGAAGACGGTCGTCGTTCGTGTAAGCGGTCCAAAGTTGCCAGCGCGAGCGGCTTGCTGCGCTGGCGTCAAGGTCGGTTCTGGCGGCTTGGTGTTGCCTGCTGCTGCGTCGCCATACTTGTCTGCAAGCGATGTCGCTGCAGCTTTTGGCGGTGGTTGATATAGGCCGGGCTCGGCCTTCGGAACATCAAGCGATCCGCTCTGGCTCGTCTGGAATCGATTCCCAAGCATGCCCGACACGGGCTTGAAGACCCGCGCCGCCTGCGAGTATTCGTGAAGCTCGCGATTGAGCTCCTCGCTGGTCTGCAGCTTGCCGCTCGGGAGTACACGAGGACCAAAGGGCGACGAGGTCGTCGAGGCGTTCTCGGACGCTTGATACTGGAGGTACAGCGTGTACCGGGCTTGTTTGATCGGATCGGGCGAGGTGGACGCGGCAGAGTAAGGCTGAAAGCCTCGCAGGGCAGCATTCGCAGTCGGTCGGTCGAGAGGTGGAACGAAGAGCGGGACGTCAGACGGTGGTAGCGGGGGTATTCCCGCTTTGGTTCGAGATTCTCCCTCGTCCGATTTGGCATCGCTTTCCGGAGCCGTAAGAGATGCGAGGCGCTCCCGAGACTTGGCGGACAGATAGTCGAAGACCGACTTAGGCATCGGTGGAGGCGCTTTTTCGCCGAGCATCGAGCCGCGCTGCACAACACGTTCGGGAATCAGCGGGAATGTGCACCAGGTATTCCGGCGCGAACCTCAGAAACTCACATCCTCTGCATCGAGCTGTCTGCTTTTGCCCTTCGCTTCTGCCGCCGGAGGCTGATTCTCCTTCCAGAGACGTGAAGGGTCGGGCTGCCATCCCGGTGGCGGGGCGGGCGGGAGCTGCGAGCTGCGAGAGAGCGCGCGCGAGAGAGAGAGTCAGTTCTGTGGAGAAGCGACATTCGCGATAAAGCACGCGTACCTGCTCGCCGGGTTGAAAGGCTCGCGATGCAGGACAAAGCCTGGCAAAAGCCGGGACCCGTCACTGAACTCGTCTTGCTGGACAGAGACTCTCGGTCTCGGCTGCAAGCGACGAGCTTGATCAGCGAAATATCTTCGTAAGAGAAGTCCTTCGTAGAGGGACTTACCTGTCGAGGCTGCCCTCCCCTCGAAGATCGCATCGAAGGGAACCCGCCATCGTCTTCGTCTGCGTCCACTGCTCTGATGCCGCGCTTCTGCCGGTCGCTGAGGTCGCCCAATATTGCCACCGGACCGCCGTATACGTCATCGTCGTCGAGCTCATAAGTCATCGTCTTGGCTGCTGTCGAACCCGAATATCCTCCCTCTTTGCGAAGAGTCTCCTTCAAGCCCATTCCGGGCTGGTAACCCAAGCCCCAGCCCTTGTCATTCGAAGTGCTCGAGCCCTTGACGAGGACGAGTGGGCGATCGAGTGGCGCATAGTAATGCTTTGCCGCTTCGGGATCGCCATCCGCTTCTACCTCGTCGTGGTCGAGCTGCATTCCAATCTCGGCCGCTTGCCGCTTTCGCTGCTGATAGGACACGCGAGGTCCAACTCCCTGACCTTCTCGCCAGCCCATCTTGCGCATCAACTTGAGACCGACGCGAGAAGAGGAAGGTTCGATGAGCGAAGCGAGAGTCTGGTCGAATTGCGGTGCCGACGAGGTCGAAGCGGCCGGGGTCGGAGCGCCGCCGAAGAGACCGAGGAGTGGATCGTACTCTTGCTCTTTCGCTGGAGGAGGCGCGCGAGAAGACGAAGCGTACGACGAGCTCGTCTCGATCGTCCGTGCCGAGGCCATTTCCGCCAGGTCCTGCGCGTGCGACGAGTTTCGTCAGCTTCCGCTTGAGCCGCGACTCAGAGGAGGGCGCACCTCTTCGTCCATGAACGCTCTCGCGGCGTCAGCGACAGACTGATTCTGCTGGGAAGCCCGCTGCGACCGCGATGACTTGAACGTCGACGGTTTCCATCCTGGTGATGAGGTCGGGTGTAAGCTTTCTTACTCGATCCTGCAGCCGAATGACCTGCGAGCCTACCTTCTTTGGAGCCGACCGAGTTGTAGTAACCCGCCGAAAAGCCTCCCGTGAAGGCGCCATGGAATCGACGTCTGCTCTCCAAGGCGTTGTCAGCTACACCGTCCTCGCTGGACTAGCCCGCCATATAAGGAAGCCAAGCGCACCTGCCCTGTTCATCGTAGACTTCCTGATCCCACACCGGTTTGAACTCGTTCTTGTCCTTTTTATGGTCGGTCAACGCCGGGAGAGCCGTTCCGATCGAGACAAACGACTCGGTCAGGTTGCCATACTGGCCCTCGTCGGCGACTTCGATCTTGCGCTTCAGGCGAGACGAAGCCATCCTGACCTGGCGGCTTCACAGCGAGTCGGTGCGACAAAGCGGAGTGATCGGAGATGCGATGACGGCGCACTCAACGTCGAGCGATGGTGCAGAGCTGCGACGCAGGCCGACCTGCTCAGAGCTGATCTGGAGCCTGCACACTCGCGAGAAAGCTGCTCTGGAGCTGTACAGCGAGAACGCAAGCCTTTCTCGTTTTCTCATCGGCAAAGGTCTTGCTCTCGGCAACCGCGGACTTTGGAGAAAGAGGAGTAAATCGGGCCATGTATAGACAGTAAGAAACTCGAAGGACATGAGAAGGTCGCTGAGGGTCTCATGTACGGCTGACGGGGCGTGCAGCAGCTTTCGAAGGCGGCCCTGGCCGTCGAGCCTGCTGCAACGAAGATCGCAGCTGCGCCAATTTCGCTCGCTCGCGGTTCTGCACGGCGCGACCCCGATGGTATCAGTCGGCCGTTCAACGACGCCGAAGAAGAGCAAGCACGAGATCCGGATGAGCACGTACCGCTTCTTCGTCCCGCTGCCGCTGACGGAACGCCTTGGCGTCCTCTTCCCGCTGCTTCTGCCGCTCGCTCCAAGCCAATCGTGCCTGTAGCTGCTTCTCGATTTCGGCAGCGACGCCCCCTTCTGCGCGTTGGCGGACCGTGCCGTTCTCCTGGCCAGTCGGACGGACGCGAGCAGCAGATGCAGTGGCGAGGGCGGGCTGGTCGCGGCGGACTTTCTTGGTCGGCTGAGAGTCGGAATTGGTCTTGACAGGCTCAGCAGGACGCTTCGAAACGGGCTTGAGGACCGTGGAGGTGGTCGCCGCAAGCTTCTTTGGCTGTGTGCGCGCTGCAGCGATCTCCGCGTTCCGTATCGGCTCGGCACAGGTCGTCCCCTGACTCAAAACAGGTTGCACCCTAGCTTCGACGGCTGCCGTAGCGTCCCTGATGGTGGCCGCAGTGACGGGTGGTTCAGCACGGTCGGCGGTGACGGGCTGATGGTAGAGCAACTTAGGTTAGCCTCGGCTCCCTTTCCAGCCAGACGAATGCAGGTAACCTACCCTGGCGGCTGTATCGGGTGCCTCCGCTGGCAACACAGCTGGTGTAGACAAAACGCTCGGTGCCGCCGACGCCGGAACTCCAGTCGGATCCTCCCGATTGGCCGAGAGGAGCACATCCTCGAGCGGTTCCTCCGCTTCGCTGATCTCCTCCAAGAACCGCGATACGCGCCGCTGTAAATCAGGTCGCGGTCCCGCCTTGCGCGAATTGCGTTCGAGCGCCTCCTTTGTCAACGCGACCGGCTCGTCCGGCGTGTCGATCGTGCAGATCGCGGATGAGGAGGATGTCGAGGTAGAGATCGGGGCGGGCTCGGCTGCAAGAACGCTTTGCTCGTCCGTGCGGGCCGACATGCGAGACCCATCAACGGCAGCCCTGACGGCGTGAAGCGCAGGCGCAACATGCGAGCTGCCGGCGTCGCTACCGTGCTGCGAGCTGGGTTGGACTATCCGGCGGCGCTGGATGAAGGAATTATGTTAGTCTGGGAGTACATACACGAACTCAGAGAGACCTGAAGAGCCAAACTCACCTTGGTAGCTTCGTCCGGGCGCACAGCCCACGCGCTCGCGCTCTCTCGCACCCGCTTCTTCTCCGCCAGAACCGCCTCAGCCAGCTGTTCTCTCCGCTCCTTCTCCTGCAAGCGTTTCGCGCGCTCACCCTCGTCCTCCTCTTCAGGCTCGGCGAATGTGAACGAGGCTGGCAAGGTAATACCGCCGATGACAAGCGCGGGTTTGACTGGCGGTCGAGATGGAAGCTCGACGGTGACGGGCGCCGGGGCGGACACGATCGGGACCGGTCGCGAGTGCTTCAACAGATGGTGCGGCGGGTCGAGAGCTCCGGGGACCGAAGCCGGCGCTGGCGAGCTCGCGAGCCTCGGCGCTGCGGGATCCGTGGTAAGAGACCTGAGCCGAGAAGCCCTTCTTCGGCGTTTCTCCGCGCCACTGCTCAACGACGCGGGCTCGACGGACTCGGCGAGAGCGAGAGGAGCGTGAGCCCGGGGAGCGGTCGGTACTTGCAACGTAACGCGGACGACCCGTGCGCGACCCGTGCCGCTCGCGGTCGACTCATCGCGCCAGCTCCGAGATCCGCTGACGGGCTCGACTCGGTCGTCGTCGACCGCAAGTCGCGACGCTCGTCGTTTTCTTTCTGCCGCCAGAGCCGTCGCGCTCGTAGCGGTCGGGGCTGCAACCAACTTTGTAACCGGTCGCTCGACGACGTTCTGTTGCGCCTCGAGGACGGTGGCCTCCTTCAAGGCTGCAGATTGCGGCTTCAGTTGCTCCTTAGCGATCGAAGGACGTCGTGCTCGCTTCGCAGGACCAGCTGCGCCGGCACTCTTAGGGACTAGGCCCGGCTGAGGCGCCGCGCCCAACTCCGCCTTCCGCTTCAAATGCCTGGCGGGAGTGCTCGTCGTCGCGGACGGACCCGGTGTACCCGACGCTAGCTGTGCTTGCTTTGCCGAAGCCGAGCCGAAATCGAGCGGGGCGCCCATATCGGGGAGCGTCATGTTCGCGTCAAAGGCATGGACGACCATGCTTTGATGTTGGCTGTCATCGACCGCTTCGACGACGACGAAGGGTAGCGTGCGATGGCTCGGTACAACTGTTCCCGCTGGAGCAGCGGACCGAGTCGGTATCGTCGGAGCAGTCGGTGGCGTCGGCACTGTTGCAGCAGTCGGTACTGTTGGCGCATCGGGTTCCGCCGCCGAACCTGTCGCGCTCTCATTTTCGAGCGGTCGCTGCGACGAGATCGCCCCGAGCGAGTCGGACGGCGCTTGCGCGCTCAGCGAGCCAGCGGGACGCGTATCCTCCTCATTCCCTCGCTTGACGTGGGCCTCATGTCCTCCGATCCGTTGCGCCGACCCTGCCGGAACGACCGCCGCCGCCTTTCGCTGCGCCGCCGCCGCCGCCGCCGCCTCTTTCTCGCGGCGATTCTCCTCCCTCAGCGCCGCCGCGTGCCGTTCCGCCTTGTCCTTCCTCTCCTTCGCACTCTTCTCCCGCGCCTCTTTCGCTTCGCGGACTCGCCGTCGGGCTTCCTCGTCGGGTCCAGGGACACCCTTGGCTTTCGCGGTCGGTTTCGCTCTGGCGGTCGAGTTCGAGGGAGTGGAGATTGCTGCTGCTAATGAGGAGGAAGAAGGCGGGAGCAGACTCGGGCGGGGATGAGCGGGATGATCCGCCGGAAGGAGATGCGCCGGACGGGTCGGAGCCGTTGCTATAATTCTCGAGGTGACGGCGAGAGACGCGCGAGGAACCCTCCTTTTCCCAGGCGCCACAGACGGTCTAGCAGCGGGAGGTGCCTTCGTGACCTCCTCTTGTGCGGCTGGACCAGCGCCCATAGGGCCGGCCTCGACAGTGAGCGGAGGCAACGTTGGCACGGCGGCTTGATCGTCGGCAGATGGACCACTCGCTGGGAAGGACGACTCGGCTCTTTCGACGCTTTGCGCGATTCCACCATCGCTCGAAGCTAGCGTGATCACAGTCTCGCCCGTAGCTGGAGCCGCGAGCTGGTCCTTTGCGGGCGAGATCGCGAGAACAACGGCGGGCGACATCGACCTCGAGCGGGACCGGGGCGCAATAGTCTCGACAATCTCGTTCGTCCCATCCGGTAAAGGTGCAAGAGACGGTCGATGCCGGCGAGGGACGTCATCTTGAGCCGGCGCGATCGTCTCGAGGGACGGGGTGGCGGATTTGGATCGCGCTCGCGGCGGGGACAGCGGAAGTTCGTTGGCCGGCGATGTCGTCGGATCGGCCGCTGCCGCTTCTGGCACCTGGAAGGACGCCGATGTCGACGCTGATTCCTCGGCGATGGTAGGTAGTGGATGCGAGGAGGGAGAGGGCGGCGCAAGTAGTCCAGCGGCTGAGGCGGCGGGGTTAGCCTGGGCGCCTTTTGGCGGGGACGGCGGGATGCGCGTTGTGCGCGGTGAATGAGCTGCGCGCGATCCGTGGTCAGACTCTCGTGATAGTCTAGTCACGAAGGACCAGGCGAGCTCACCTGTCGCGACTTCAGCCGCAGCGACACGAACCGCAGCAACAGGGTCTGCTGCCGCCGGTTCCTCGTCCGAAAGTTCGTCGAGTCGGTACAGCTCGTGAAGCGGAGTCGGCGACCTCTTGCGTGCCGTTTTGATCTTGGCTGGCGTCCTTGCTGCAATCGTGAAGGCGCTCTGGTCGAGTAACCAACTGTCGGATTCCTCATTCAACAAGTCGCCGCCCGGGTCCGCCGCGAGCAAGTCGGCCCATTCGAACCTGGACGCGTCAAAGTCGGACCGAGGTGGACTTTGTTGAGCTGGCGAGAGGCGACTCGTCGATGGTACTGGACCGTGCGGGCTGGTGTCGCTGAGATTGTTGAACGACGGTCGAGGTGGGGACTTTGGAGGGACGGCAACAGACGGCACAGCACGAGGGAGAGCAGATGGCATAGCGCGACCTGGTCGTACAGGTAGTAAAGAGTGTCCGACTGCCATATCGGCACGGATAGAACAGTGTGCGAGCGTGAGGACGAGGCGAAAAGAGGCGACGGTTGAACCAGCTCGCCGCCAATTCCTTTCTTCAACTCTGACGTCGCTCGTCTCGGCTCTTCCCACTGTATTGAGCGCTAAACAAGCTCCAAACTTCCTTCTGAGTGCTCTCGCTTGGCTCTCGGGTCCGCTCACGCTCTGTCTTCGCTTCGAGTCCTGCGCAAACTGACATCGAGTCGTGCGCCGTCAACGTCCGCTATATACGCTCGCATTGCCTGTAAGGACTCGTCGTGCTCTTGAGGCTAATAGAGAACGACTGCTTGTGCACCTCACCTAGCGACTAGCGACTTGCTCGAGTTTGCGGTTGTTCTGCCCGCATCCACGGACAAGCCGAACGCGATGACGACGTGAAATCCGACTGCTCGCTCAGAGTCGCCGTTTCCTCGAGACTGCCCCTGCATTCTCTGCACTGTCACGGGCTTCGAAGAATCCGGACCGCAGACTCGACTAGCCCCAAAGCCGGGCGTAACGAGGAGAATGGCCCCAAGCCGGTCGAAGCACGCTTTGCTATCGAGACGCGCAAGTCTCGCTCTTCTGGGCATACTCGTTATCTCAGAGGCTAGCGACAGTCACGTGTGAGTGACTGAATAGTGTTTGGCAGCTAACGGAAAACGCGGCTGACGCTCTTTTCGGCTCCTTCTGACAGAAAGGCAGCGTCGGCCTTGAACGCTGCCAACACGGAGACTAGCTTGTGCCGCGCGTCAGACTCTGCGAATACCGGCAGCTATGCGCCGTCGACCAGTACGCTTTTTATCCTACTCGGTACCGCCACGATCCTCGCGGCCGCGGCAGGCGTAAACTTCTTCCCTTTCGATTCAGGCGCCACCATTACCCTCGTCACTTACTCAAGTGCTTCTCCCACTATATAGGCGATGAGACAAGCTGCCGAGGACAGGGATGAGCGACGCCGAAAAGGCGTTGTCCCGAGGGAGAAGCATTAGAGGCCTACTTTGATGGCGAGGTGGCGTGACGACGGCCGCCGACGCCGTCTTGCGCAGGTGTAGAGGAGGTTTGCACTTCAGATTTGCGCTTATTCGGCAATGCAGAAGCTGCGAAGTAAGGGACGCTACTTTGCGGGAATCTGACGTCTTGTTCAGCTTAGTGTCGCTGCTTCAGCCTCGCTTGCGCAGGACGGCGCAGGAAGGAGGTAAGCCTGGTACGGCCTCTCGCCCTTCGAAGCGAGCGCTTCTGATACGTATATGGATGACCGGGCCGCAGGGAATGCGCGGGACTCGATGACTTTGCTCGCGCGCCCGGCCCCAGCTTGGGCGTGGGTCCGCGGACAAGCCGGCGTCTGGAACGAACCGACAACAGACTAGCTTGTTCGGATCGGACGTATCGCTGCTTCTCTTCGCCTGCGCTGTCCCCAGACTCTCGTCGAGTTCGACGACCGTAGACCGGTCCAGCCACACGAGATGCTTTCCCGGACGAGGCGGTTGGCCCGAAGCGGCCCGCGCTGCGCCCTACTTGCGCTGCTGCCATTATTTGCGTTTCTCGCGCAGGCAGTCGTTGCTGCTGAAAGCACCATCTCGATCACGACGCAACAGCGTATCCAGGTTGGCGATGCAGTCAAGTTTCAATGGCGCGTCTCCCGCTTGACCGAGCGTAAGATTGTTCTGGCTGACTCGCTTCCGGCTATAGGCAAGGCGGCAAGCCTCCTTATACACTCAAGGTGCGCTTACACAAGCTTGATGCGGCCCGATCAAAGCGCTTCGAGCTCAGTACTGACGGATCCGAAGCAAATCCAGGTCCTCCTCAACAACTCGGTCGTCGCGCAGAACGAAGGCTGGACCGGCACTTCGGTTCAATGGCGTGCGACTCCCGAGCAAGTCCCAGCGGGTACCGCGGTCAAGATACGCATCACGGACAGCCGAGGCGAGATGGTCTTGAGCGACGCGACCAAGGTGGTGGCGACAGACAGTGGCGGCGGAAGTGGCAAATCGAACGAAGAGAAGGGCGATCAATCTGAAGAGGAACAGCAAGGACATCACGAATACCAACACGGAGACGACGGCCACGCTAGTCTGGGAAATGCTCAGCATATGGATGATCCGACCGAGTCAGACCGGTACCAAGCTGGTACCAACGACGACTTGGAGGCGCTGCCAGCGACGCCGAGTCGCCGTCCCAGTACTCAAATAGGCGCCGCGGACCTCTCTACACAAGCGGCAACGGGACAAGTCCCTGCTGGTCTCGGTACCAGCCCTGCTGCAGACGCCGCAAGCGATGGGTGCGGACGTTTTTGCCTTGTCTTCCGCAAAGCCGGTATGCGCTGCTGAACCCCGGCCCGTCAGCTTCGGCTCGGTATCAGCGCCGATGCCGACCGGCATCGACCACGGCGGCGCAGCAGCCATGCCTTCCGCCGCAGACGCGATGCCTTCAGCCTCCAGCGCGGCGGGCATATCAGCGGCTGCGGGATCGGCTGACGGAGCCGTTCCGACGAGTGATGGCGGACTTTCTAGTCTCTCGGATGCCAGTCCTACTTCTGCGTGAGCTGTGCTGATGCCCGTCCTGCTCCGGGCGAGCGAAAAGTGACTTCCTCGCCCTGTTTCAGTGCGGCGACATCCGCCTCGGATATCTCAGCTGCGGGCGCCACTTCTTCCGCCGTGACAGATCCCGCTGAGTCTTCTTCGTCCGGATCCTCGAACAAAACGCTCTACATTGGGATCGGCGTTATCGTGCTGGTGCTGGTCGGCGCGGGCGTGGCCTTCTTTTTCTGGTGCGTCGCCTTCTTTCGCCTGCATACGGGAGCGCGAGGACCGCGTCACTAATGGCTTTCCGTACTCAGGCGCCGCAACAAGCAGCAGAGAGAAGAAGAAGCCGAAGAGAAGGCCGCCTCCCGTAAGCGCAAGGGTAAAGGCAAAGCCTCCACGCGGCGCGGGACTGCGGGTAGCACCGGTACCGATTCGCAAGGCGACGACGAAGAGAAGCTCGTTGGGGGGAGCGATGATGATCACGATGCCTATGGGAGCGAGGCTTCGGATGAAGAGGCGGCGCAGAGCTCGAGCAAAAAGGGGTCGACGCGAAGTGGCGGACGCGGCACGCAAGCTTATCACGACGACGACGATAGCGGATCCGAGGCGCTAAAGTCCGACAGTCAGGTAACAGCGCGTCGCCCGAAGGGTACGAGGTAGCGAGTCGATGGAGTTGGAGGGCAACGACCTTTAGGCAGCATGCTCTCCCTTGAAAGAATCTTATCGGCGCTGCCATAGTCGGCCGAAACGAAGCGGAGGACAATTTGTACACTTCATACACATAATGGGGACAACAGAAGTCAATGGAGAAGTGAACTTGAACAGATTGAGGGTCGGTGGAGAGGCATATTACAGGGAACACACTCGTGCGGGGCCAGGTTGATCACTTGCCGCCGAGCTCCTCCTTGTAGTGCTCGGCATCGTGGTACTGCTGCTTGTCAATCATAGACCCTTTCGCTTCGTAGCGAGCCGGGTGGTCCTTGTCCTGCTCTTTATGGATGCGGCCGTTCTGTCCGGTCGAGCTCGTCAGCAACGCGATGTGCGAGCGCAACAAGTGGCAGAACTCACGATCATGATGACGTCGAGATTCTCGTGGTGCGAGAGGAGCGTGATGTCGTCGAGCGGGTTGCCGTTGACAAGGATGACGTCCGCAAAGTAGCCCGGGAGGACCTTCCCGAGTTCCTCCGGGTGCATCATGAGCTCGCCGCCCATGGCCGTTGCTGCAATGATTGCTTCCATCGGTGTGTAGTCCAGCTTGGTGACGAAGAGTTCCGGGTCGCGATAAGTTCCATGCGGAGTCCACGCAAAGCCGTAGTCGCCGCCTGGGAGGACGCGAATGCCGCGACGGTGCATCTCCTTCAGGCCCGGGACGGCGATGGCCAGCTCGCGAGCGTAGCCGACCGATTCAGCTTTGGTCGGCGGGTATCCGAACGATTCGGCGTCTTCGAGAGTGCCGTAAAGCCACGCGAGCGCCGGCGCCACCCAGACGCGGTCCTTCTGCGCTTCGAGGGCGACCATAGTCGAGTCGGAAATGAAAGAGGCGTGATATACCACATCGACACCGAACTGTAGACATTGTAGAATGCTTTCGTCGGAGCGAGCGTGGGAGCAGACGCGGATGCCGCGAGCGTGAGCGGCCTGCAAAAGGATCGATCAGCGACGACAAGAACTGGCGCAACTGAACGACCAAAGCTGACCTCGACCGCTGCAGCCACGAGCTCATCCGAAAAAGTCGTATCTTCGGCGCGCAAGACCTCGGTGATCTCTTCGCCCGACATGGATAGCTTGATCTGGTCGACCCCTTGGTCGGCGATGTCGTTGATCGCCGCTACGATCTCCTCGGGCGTGTCGGCGAATCGCGTGATACCGGCAATGAGCGCGCCGTCGCGAGGCGCAATCTACGGACGCGCTAGTCAGCTCGCGAGCGATCGAAGTCATTCGAACACGACGGACCTCTTGTCCATTCGCAGTCGATCGCGGCCCGGGAATCTCGCCGGCATTGATGGCATCGCGAATGACGGCGTCAAGTCGCTGCTTAGCGGAGGCGGCGCCATGGCACATTGTGTAGCCGCAGTCGAGGAAGGTGCGAGCCGACCGAGCGGCGAACAGGGTGTGCTCTTCGGCGGGCATCGTCGCAAGGCCGTCGAGCGAGCCCGAGTTCGTCCAGCTAAAGTGTGTGTGTGCATCACACATTCCGGACATGAGAGTGCGACCCTCGCCGTGGTAGACCCGCGCTCCGGCAAGCTGGTCAGCCGACAGCTTGTCGCCGACGGAGACGATCCGCTTGCCGTGTATCAGCACGTCCCCGCGGTAGGGTTCTTTCCCACTGCATAAAATGAGGCAAGATTGCTCAGTGTGTGCGTATGAAGGGAGCGAGAAATCAGAGGCTCACGTCGAATCAAGAATGTTGACATCGAGGAACGCCACCTTCGAGTCTGGATGGTCGCACTCTATCTCGAGCTTCGGCACCTTGAGACGAGGATCGGGTTTCGTCTGGAGGGCAAAGCGTGAGCTCAGAAGGGTCTGATCAAGCGGATCGGGTCGGCAGGCGTACAAGATCGATGCCACGGAAAGTCGGCTTTCTCGGGTCCCATGGCTCGCCGAGACCGTTGCGATTGGGCTGACGCGGCGTCGGCGGGTTCGAGGCATGCTGGAGCATCCATCGCGGAGGAACCCAGCGAGAGAAGCTCGGCGCCACCTGAGGGTCGAAGCGGGTCTCGGGCGGCAAAGAAAGCACAGCAGCTGGCATCTTGCGTTTCGAGAGGGTAAGTCGGATATAGCTAGAGCGCTTTTATGCGTGGAGCAAGAGTCTTATCGTTGTCGACGTTCTAAGCCGTTGCGCAGGAAACGAGAAGAAGCGTAGGAGACTCGAAGGAGCTTTCCGAGATAGCTGTTGCCCCGCGTGGAGCGCCGGCCCCATCTGAGCCCTGCATTTGCACGCGCCAGCTGTTGCCGCGAAGTGGCTCCGATTCTCCGGTCTAGATTTAGCTTGGCTCGTCGGAGTTGAGAACAGCGAGATCTCGGTCCTCCCGGTCGGAGGCTGAGATCAGCGCTGTCCGCCGGGCTGGTCACGCGGTCCGATCCGCATCCGCTAGGAGTACCTAACGCTCTACATTGAGATGTGGGGCGATACGTACTGTAGCGAGAGACGGAGACACGAAAGTCCGGCCCTCGTCGCGCGCGTTGCGCGAAGTCCGATCCGATGAGCTGCTCGACTCCGACCCTCCCCCGCTTTCTCAGAACAGACTCCGTTAGTCTAGCGAAGATGCCAGCGCTAATGGACGCAACCGACATCCGGACCGGCTGCTTGTCTGAAGTTCCTGTCACGCTGGGAACCTCCTGCTCAACTGCTCCCCACCACTTCCCGACGAGTCGGTTTTGCTTCCCCTTCGCTTGTCCTGCTTCTGCGCCGTGAGACCGAACGTCATGAGTCTCCGCTTCATCAACTGTATGTGCAGACTCGAACGGCGAAGTGAAGGCACCGCCGATCTGATCCTCTCAGTCTCGCAGACAAGACCGCGCAATTCCCAACCGGTCGCATCGGTCTGGTCAACGCCGATGGGTCCAAAGTGACGCCGCTCAATTATCCGACCGGTCGACCGGCCACAGACCTCAAGGTCTTCATCCGCGACTGGGACCAGATCTCGACAAAGTTGCAGCCAGGTCAACCCGAACTGGACATCGATGCCGTCGAAATCCTCGCGCCTCTCACGGGTCGCGACGTACTTTGCGTCGGCAAGAACTACGCTGAACATGCACGGTACGCCTCAGAGATGGCAGTTGCGCTTTGCAGCTTTACGCTGACCGCTGTCTTTCGCCTGCCCCGCAGCGAGTTCCAGAAGTCAGGGTACGACTCGAGCGACTCGAACGAGCAGCCAGACTTCCCGGTCATCTTCACCAAGCGGGCAACTTCGATCGTCGGCAGCGGCGTCGAGATCTTCCCACACCCGAACGTGACAAGCAAGGTTGATTACGAAGGCGAGCTCGCAATCATCATCGGCAAAGCAGGCATCAACATTCAGAAAGCGGACGCCTGGCAGTATGTCTGGGGCGCGACCATTCTCAACGACGTACGCTCGGATATTTCAATGACGCCTCGGAAGCTGTGAAGAGGGTCTGACAGCCTTTGCACGCAGGTCACCGCTCGCGAACGGCAACGCGATCATAAGCAGTTCTACATCGGCAAATCTCTCGACACGTTCTGCCCGATGGGACCGTACGCCGTGCACGGTGAGTCCGGCTGCGATTCGATCACGCCTGCGCGTCCGGAAGAGCTGACCGCGCTCCCGCCTTCAAAGCTTCGCAGCTCGATTGGGATAACATGGAACTCCAGACGCGCGTGAACGGAGAAACGCGCCAGAAGCAGAGTACGAATGACCTCATTTTCGACATTCCGACTCTGATCGAAACTTGCTCGCGAGGCATCACGCTTCAACCCGGCGACGTGCTCGCGACCGGCACTCCGGGTGCGTCAATTGTCTCATCCACAGTGAAGAGTCGAAAAGCTGATCTGAATCTGCGTACAGCTGGCGTCGGTATCGGACGGAGTCCGCCGATATTCCTGCAATCTGGCGATGTGATCGAGGTCGAGATCACCGGCCTCGGAACGCTCAAGAACAAGGTCGGCGACTCAAGCGCCGCGGCTCCGGCGTGCCGTCCCCTTCTGGCCGATGTACCGCCGACGTGCGTCCTTCCCCATGATCCTGTGGCGCATGTGGCTTGAAGCTGACGATCGTAACGCAGCGGACTCGCGGACACCGCGTTGCGAAGTCTCCCCTCAGGCGTACATCTTCACGTCGAAGTCAGCAACCCGAACGCAGACAAAACTATCATCTTTGTCCATGGACTCGGCGGCGCCTTGACCAACTATGCGCCGATCGTCGAAGCGGCCGACCTGGTCAGCTCGTATAAGGTCGTCTCGTTCGACTTCGAGGGGCACGGCCTGTCGCCTACGTCGGGCTCGTCAACCACCGTGGAAGCCTACGCAGCGAGCATCGGCGAAGTCCTCGACAGCGTCGGGTCGAAACGGGCTGTTATTGTGGGGCATAGTCTCGGCGGTGTAAGTTACGATGCTTTTCCGCACAAGAATGTACATACGCTGACCCGGAACATTCAGCTCATTGCCACGACGTTTGCGGCGACATACCCGGATCGAGTGGAGAAACTCGGTGAGTTCGCTTGACCTTCTTTCTGAGTGACCGATGACTTGCTGATCAGATGTCGCTTGCAGTCTTGCTCGGACCCGTCAAAAAGTTTGCGCCCGGTGGCGTTGAAGCCTTGACGAAGCGAGCGCAGACTGTCCGAGACGGCGGCATGATCGCCGTGGCCGACACTGTCGCCAACGCCGGCGTCTCGGCGAAGACCAACTCGTCTCGCGCGCTCGCCAAGGCGATTGTGCGCGCCTCGCTCTTGACATCGCCCGCCGAAGGCTACGCGCAAGCATGCCTCGCGGCCGCTGCAGCCGCCGACCCGGACTATTCACAAATCACCGCGCCGACCTTGATCTTTGCCGGAGACGAGGATAAGACGTGCCCGAAACCGACCGTCGACTTTCTTCGCGAAGCGATCAAGAACGCAAAGGTAGTGCAGCTTGCGGATGTCGGGCATTGGCACCAGGTCGAAGACCACGAAACTGTTGCGCAGGAGCTCAAGGCCTTTCTTTGATCCGCTCGGCAGAGAAGCTTTCCCTTTCCATCTGTAATTCGATCGTCAGTATCTTGTCCTTGACCATTCCAGTTATACGGAAGGAGTTTTATCGTCGCATGCGCGGCGGAGCTAGCGCTTACACGAACTGACGTCGCTCCGAGGATGGTCTCTCTCCCACTGCCACCGATTCTTCCTTCGATTTCGTCACGAGACGCGAGCTCAACCTCCAGATCGTTTCATACTGTGCTACATTCGCCCGGTCTTGATCCACCTTCGAGGTTCCGGGTACGGGTTCGGCGGAACTGGGAAAGTCCGACCGATGAGGAGAGACGGCGACCACTGCTCGAGCTGCCGTCGCGTATGCCAGCGCCAGAACTGCCAGGTACACTGCTTGCCGCCGAACTGCGAGAAGACTTCAGGACCGCCGGGATGCAGGTTCACAAAGTCGGAACAGTCGTACACTCGGTCCTCGACGATTATCCCTGCCGCTCTTGAACCGTCAGTTCTCCTATCAAGGCCCTAGCTGATTTCTGCAAACACGTACGGAAGCCGTCTATGGCGTTATCGTGCTGGGCGACCACTTCGGGCGCGATGAACGGAGGATCGTCCGGATCGACTGGTCCGCGACCTCCTGCTGCTTCTGCGAGGTCTTCTGGCGGTGGACTCGGCTGCAGTCCACGATGCCGACGTCCTTGACTCGCACGCTGTGCACGCCCCTCGGCGCTAGTCTGGCCGGCAACGTGTTCGACGTGCTCGAATTCCGGCTTCGTCGATTCCTTCTTTGCTTCGGCTGCTTCGCTTGCAGGACCGCTCGGCCATAATCTTGTCTGTGCCGCGATCCAGCCCATCCTTGTGCTGCTCTACTCTAGCCTTACGGAAGAGCGGACAGACAGCTACAGCTTTCCCCGCCTGCAGCCCTCTTCCTCCCAATGTCGCGTATTCGCCGGTCGATCCCCACTCCCGTGCGGCACCGCACGGCATCAGGAGCCGAACGGCAATCAGCTACAAGGTGTGCCGAGACCGCTGAGACCGGTCGGGACTAGTCAGGTGGGGCCGGAGCCAAGCGGACGGTTCTCCGATCGGACTTTTGTCGCGGTCGGAGCGACTGCTGACCGTCCCGGACTTTGTCGCGGGCTACAGCTGGGTATGTCGGGATATGCTCGGTGGGATCTTCTCATCGGACTTGCCGCCGCATACTTCGGGCCGTCCACGAAGGCGGTTAAAGCCTCGCGGGGCTCCTGCTGCCCCCGAAGTCGCTTCTTTCCTCAGAAGCGCATCCGCTCATCCTCATCAATAGCACGATGGCGCAACCGACTCCGGACCTCGAAAAGAATGAGACGATGCATTACGAAGGTCGTGACATGCAGCGCACGATCACGCCCGGAGGGTACGTGTCCCAAAGTGCTGCACTTTCGTCGGAAACGGCGCTCATCGAGATCGTCGCATCGTGCAGGCATCCAATCGACTATTCGCAGACTCCTCTGCCGCAGTTTCACCGCAAGGTATAGGCTTTCTCCGCTCGGGCGTGATTACAACGTGCTGATTCGGCTCCGCGGACCAGCTCGCAAATCCCGCACCCCTGGGCTTGATGTCCTTTGGCACCGGTTTCTTCCTCACTTGCTTCCTGACGCTTCACGGTAAGACGTCCAGCTCTCCGAATGCCTTCTCGAACAGAGGCGCTCATCATTTCAAGCAATCGCAGCTCGCGGAGTCAAGACTCCGAATGTCGTCGTCCCAGTCCTCATGCTTTACGGCGGCGTCGCGCAGTGGATCACGGGTCTCGTCGAGATGTTCAGCGGCAATACCTTTGGTGCCACAGTTTTCGGATCGTACGGCGCTTTCAACATGACCTACGCCGCTCTCTACCTCCCGGGTCAGTTCAAATCGCCCTGCGCCTCGTCGTTCATGCCCGCGGACTGACTCTCGCTTCTCCGCAGCTTTCGGGGTCATTCAAGCGTATACCTTGGCGGACGGCTCGATCTCGCCTGAGCTAAATCAGGCGATCGGACTTTACTTGATCGTCTGGATGATGGTCACAATCATGTTCATGATCGGTGCGTGCTGTTCTCGTGAAAGTCTGCGAACTCCGAAACTCAAGCTTGCCTTGACAGCGGCCCTGCGCACCACCGTTGCGGTCTTTGCGACGTTGACCTTCACCGCACTGACGTTCCTGCTGCTTGCCATCAACGAGTTTACTGGTGCGCCTGCCACTCAGCTTACAGACTTCAGATAATTCGCTTACAAGATTCACTCACAGGCAACGATGCTGCACGGATTGTCGGGGGCGTCTTTGGACTGGTTGCAGTGAGTGGCGGACAACCCGGCAGTCTGTCCAGCGCAACAAAGTGCTGACCCATCGAGCGTCTGCAGTCAGCATCTTCGGTTCGTCATTGTGGAGGCCATTAGCCTTGTCTGGCAGCAGGCCAACTGATGATCTCTCTGAACAGTGGTGGGCTGCGGCGAGCGCACTTTGGGTATCCGACACGACCTTCGGCGCCTTGCAGGTCTCACCGATCAGTATGGCCCGCAGTTGATCAATACGTGCCGGTACGGGCATTCTGCTCCTTTTCTCCGTTTGTGTAGCGTCGTATGTACTGTACTGCTCGGAACATACAAAGAAAGAAAGAGCTTTGCGGAGGGCTCTTTCCCTTGTCTTTCCGGCCTTTGCACTGCTGACCTAGTCGCGCACTTGACGGAGGCAACGAGATGCTTGGAAAGTGCGCGCGCGCTAGCTAGAAGTCAGGCGGGTCAGGCGAGAATAGATTGGGGAGCTACGCATATAGGAGGTCCGTTAGTCGCGCCACATGAACGAGCCGGATCGGAGAACTCGGCCGGCCGCCGGGTTCACCCCGTCTCCCTTCGCCTCTCCGGGCTCCGTGCATGGCTATGGACAGCAGAGTGACTCTTCAGAATTCTTTGGAGCACCCGTTAGAGACGAACTCTGGTGGCCGCGGTGATCCACCAGCAGCTCCGGCCGACTTCCCCACTTCGAAACGACAGCGTCGGACGTCCTCGTCAGAGGCGACTGCATATCCTCGCAGCCGCGCTGTGAGCTGCCGCGAATGTGTCAGGCTAAAACTTAAGGTGAGAACATCAACGAGCGACTCCGGGCGATCCGAGGACCAACAGCCGCTCGTTTCCGCAGTGCTCTCGAGAATGGCCGTGCGCGAGTTGCGTTCGACGCGGTTGCGCACAAGTCTGCCCAAACGGCGAGCTACCCCACAGGTTGGTCCTCCTACAGAGCTCGATAGCATACGCGTGCGCTGATGCCAGTGCTCAATACAGAGACCCCTTGAAGCGCACCTCGGAAACGGCAAAATCATCGGCGACCGCCTCGTTACCGCCGCTCATTGAGAGGCAGGACGATCTCGAAGCGGCACTTCAGCTTGAGCGATTGGGAGACGCGTTCGCTGCCGTCGATTGCTATACTGCCGCTAGCGCCGGCCTCGCGGCAGTACCACTGGCCGCTACTGGGTTCGATGCTCTGCCGCTTCCGCCAGCCCGAAGCGATACGCACGACTTCACCCCTTCCAGCCGACAATGCGCTTCCCCTCGCACGCCTGCGAGTACCCTCGATGCAGCAATGGGATGTGGCCCGGGCGTGATGGAAACGCAAGGTACCACTCCTCGTTTCCACGGCAGAGGCGCGGGTGCCCTCTTCTGCATTGATACAGAGACGGTGAGGCCCTCTCTACACACTGAAATTGATCAGCAAACTGACGCGAAGCCTGATCTGGCAGGATGAGGAGCCAGATGCAGAAGAACTGCTGCTCCCGTTCGGGTCCGGTCACGGCATTGCTGCCAAGCCCGCTCCTGATCTATTTCCTCCGTACGAGCAGGCTCGGGCTTACGTCAGCCTATATGTAAGTCAGCTTCTTGCGGCTTGTCGATCCCTAGAACGAGCTCTGACGTCAACGGGCCCGACAGTTCGAGCACGTCGACTGGATGTACCAGCCTTGCTCTCTCCCATCAATCGAGCGGGATTTGGGCCTCCTTTACGCCGCGAAACGCCCTCTTGCGGTCACTGCAGACTATGGCGGGCTTCATCCGCACCGCGTCGCCGTCCTCCTGCTCGTATTCGGTCTCGCGGAAACCTTCACGAGACCGCTTATTCCGGCGAACGCGCTGCGACCACCTTCGACTTCCGCCCTGTACTTCAATGCAGCCACAGCGCTTCTTTGCGCGTCGCCTTACTCCTTTTTGAGCCGACCCACGGTCGCTGCCGTGAAAGGGTAAGCCTCTTCGCTTACCTAACCTAAGTTTGTTCCGGAGGGTTGCACACTGATCACATGATCACAAGCAGGCTACACCTGATGGTCAGCTACCTGTTTTGCAGCGGTAATCGCGAAGGCGCGAGGTCCGCCTGGACGCTGCTCGGCCTGGCGAGCCGAGCGGCGCAATCTCTTGGGCTGCACAAGAACTGCGCCGTGTGGGATATCAGTCCTGAAGAGGTCGAAGAGCGATCTCGCGTGTGCTGGGAGCTACTCACGTATGATTTGCTGTGAGTATCTGATCTTGCCCGCCGCCGCAAGGCGCATTCGGGTGCTGACAAGATGATCCGCAGTCAATCGCTCAATTTTGGCCGACCGTATTCAATCCCGATGCACTTCGTACAGTGCCCGATGCCAAACTCCGCGTCGGACGCAGCGGCGTCGCCGGTCGGATCCGCCGGGACTTTTCATTGGTTCAAGTACCGACTCGCGCTCGGCTTCGGGAAGATTTCGGATGTGCTCGCGACTTCCGACCTACCGGACTACGCAGTTGTCTTGCAGCTCGATCGGGAGCTCAAGGCTAGCGAAGCTAGCGCTCCCGGTTGGCTCCGATCCGCCGAGTTTCCGCCAGCTCAGATCGACAACTTGCCGGAGAAGATTGTGGCGCAAAAGCATATGCTCAACCTGCTTCTTCACAAAGGACTGCTTGCCTTACACAGGTGCGTGCGGCCTCCGTCTACCTGATCACGTGGCTTCGCTGAAGCGACTTGTGGGGTTCTGTAGGCCCTGGTTTGCGAAAGCACTCATGTCCGGTGGCGAGCCGATGTGCACACCATGGGCCGCTTCTTTCAACGCTTGTATACTCTCAGCTCGGCGGCACGTTCACATCATGCGCTCGATACTTATTTCGGCTCAGCGCGCTGGCCTGAGGTGGTGGTTCTTCCTTTGTGCGATTCACAGGATCCCGTTTCACACCAACCAAAGCTGAAATCTTCCCGCCGCCCTGCCGCAGTCCACACTTTCACGTCGAGCATCATCCAGGCTAGCGTGTTGCTCCGCGCTCCGACCTGCATGCTCGCCGACGACATCCGCGTCGACTTTGCGCAGAGCCTCCAGATCTTCAAAGAGGTCGCGCCGGTGTCGGCTTTGGCGCAGCGGGCGCTCGGCATCTTACACAAGGTTGAGCAGGCGTTGAATGGCGAGGCTACCTCGATCGGGGAGCTGAGCGAGCCGGATCGATCGGTTGTCGCGCAACGAGCGGAACGCGCCGCTCTCGACAATCAAGGCCGAGCGTACGTCGGCGCCTTTGTGTTCCGGATGAGGGCAAGCAGATCACGTCGACTGACTATTCGGCGATTACTAGCGACAATCTCGAAGGACCGCATGATACTGCCGCCTCGGCAAGTTTCCTCAGCGCGATGAGCGACCCGGCGGGCGCCCTACTGTCCAGCATCGGGACGCCGCTCGCGTGGGACGTCTCGGCGCTCGATTGGAGCTCGCTCGACTCGATCAGCGAGACTTTGTGAGTGTTTCCGCTTCGAACATCCGTCTGTGCGCGTATGAACTGAGCTGATGAAACGGTGGCGGCGCAGGCTGTTCTGGAACGTTGAGCATGCGGCAGGCCCGTCGGGTTCGTGAAGCGTGATCAAAACGATGCTCTTTTCATATTGTAGTTCCGTAAAACGCCTCTGGCGAGAGCTAACGGCGCGGGGAAGCCATTACGCCGTGACACAAACAGGCTTTACATCACAGCCTCGGCGTGAGCAAAGCGGTACGGTATACGGACTGCATGGACCAGCAGGCTGCCCAATGTACCGAGTAGAGCAAGCATTGTGTGGTCTGATCAACAAGCGGTAGCGAATCTGAAGCGCCTGGCTGCGGTGCGAGATTCGATGGAGCGGTGCGACGAGCTCGAAGAGGGAGACGAGCGTTGTTAGGTAGCGACAGGATCCTTCCGAGCGCATTCGAGGTAAAATCGCGTCTGTGGAATATTGAGACGGAGGGGAACGTCGGCAGGTCGCGCGGATTTCACCAGCTGGCAGTTTCGTCATTGAGACTCTTTTCACTCGCGTTAGCACCTCGATCGACTCTATTTTCTTACCGAGCAGGTCCAGCAAGTCTTTCGTCGGCCTCTAGACCCCGCGCGACCGCCGCGATGGCTTCTACGAGCGCCGCCGGACTTGTTCCTCCCCGGCTCGTCCTCGCATCGATCCGGAGACCGGCCGTCGTCTCGCACTGGCTCCCGCGACCCGATGCGCACAGCAGCAGGGCATTCTCGGCATGGCAGTCAGCTCCGCCGCGACCTGGAACGCTCCTCGTTGGAGTTGCGTCATCTCGACCGGTTGCGATCGCACCACTCGTCGCCGCCGGAACTCGATCACTAGTAGCGACTACAACTGGCTCTCGACCGCCATCTGCGCTCGCTTGCCTCGCACCACGGATACGACAAGCAGCAAGATGGAGATCGACCAGTACCGCCGTCTCGGACGCGGATGGAGCAAAGGGCAAAGAGGTTGCACGACGACCGTCTAGTACGACTGCGGTCGAGGAAGTGACGCCGAGCCCCGGTGAGGAAGTCGAACAGGTCAAGACGAGCTTGAAGGAAAAAGTCCAGATGAGCGAAGTCAGGCGCTTGCTGCACCTCGCCCGGCCAGAACGGAAAACCATCGCGATCGCCATCTCCCTCGTGAGGGCTTCCGCTTTGCTCCCGCAGATAGGATCATGAAAGCTGACACCCTCGAGTGCACCTGCAGCTGTTCGTCTCTTCGCTCGTCTCGCTGTCGATCCCGCTCTGCATCGGTCGGATCATCGACATCTTTTCCGGTCAAGCCAACTCGCTCCCCATTTCGGTCCCGACTGCCGCCGTCCTCCTCGCGACGTTCTTCTTCCTCGGAGCGGTCGCTTCTGTCGCCCGGTTGATTCTTATGCGGATCAGCGGACAGCGCATCATCGCTCGTTTGCGCCAACAAGCGTACACCAACGTTCTCCGGCAGGTGAGCCGCTTCCCGCCAGTACTTCCTGCATCAGAGTCGGCACGAATGCTGAAAGACCGGGCACCGATAGGACATTGGCTGGCACGACCTGCAGGGCGCGTCGACCAAGGCGATCACGACTGAAGGGACCGCCGTCCGCACGGCTCGATCTGGCGCGTCCGCCGCCGCCGTCGAGAACAGTGCTGGCGCACCCCGCGTCAAGGAGACTGGTGTCCGCTCGACGGGCGACGTCATCTCCCGCCTCGGTTCCGACGCTGGAATCGTCGGCGACAGTCTGACGCGCGATCTGAGCGACGGCCTCCGCTCGCTCGTGACCGCCGTCGTCGGCATCGGTGCCATGTTCTACATCTCGAGTAAGGTGACGAGCGTCATGCTCCTCATCGTGCCGCCGATTTCGGTCGCGGCCGTCTATTACGGCCGGTACTTGAAGAAGCTCTCGCGCGAGACGCAAAAGGCCGTTGGTGAGATGGTCGCCGTTTCGGAGGAACGCCTCGGCGCGATCAAGACGATCCAAGCTTTGAATGCGGTTGAACCGACCGAGACGAAACGGTTCGCGGGCAAAGTCGACAAGGTACTCGACCTTGCCAAGAAGGAGGCGTGGGCATCTGGCTTGTTCTTTGGCGGGACGGGCTTTGCCGGCAATATGACCCTGATCGCGCTGTTGACCTACGGTGGCTCGCTTGTGGCGCACGGCGAGCTGACGGTCGGCAACTTGATTTCGCTCTTGACCTACACCGTGTACATCGGGGGCAGCCTCGTCAGCCTGACGTCCTTCTTTGGGTGAGCACGCACATCTCGTCCGGGCACAAGAGGCGACTCACACTGATCCGCCGCGCACCTCGGACAGCACGATCATGAAGGGACTCGGAGCGTCGTCGCGCATCTTTGAGCTGCTCGACGCTCGCCCGCTGACGGTGCAGCTCGGCGTCGGCCGTCCTCTTCCGATCACGACCCCGCCGCGCCGCATCATCTTTGACGACGTCCACTTTGCGTACCCTTCCCGTCCCGGTTCCGAAGTCCTCCGAGGTGTCAACCTCAGCATCGCACCGGGGACGATCATCAGTATCGCGGGAGGGAGCGGGTCGGGCAAATCGACGATCGCGAACCTTCTCGAGCGATACTACGATCCGACACAGGGACGAGTCCTGTACGGCGACGACAACATTGCCGATTACACGCCCGAGTCGTGGCGGCAACGGATCGCGATCGTCCCGCAGGACCCGGCGTTGTTCTCTGCCACCATCGCCGAGAACAGTCAGTCTGCCCTCACTTCCGTGGCCCTTAGACTTTGACAGCTTCTGACTCCTCTTTGGTGTTCGCAGTCGCTTACGGTCGACCGGACGCGACCCGCGCCGAGATTGAGGAGGTTGCCCGCCTCGCCAACTGCGGGTTCATCCAGACCCTTCCGCGAGGATTCGAGACGCAGGTCGGCGCCCGTGGGGCACAGCTCTCGGGCGGTCAGCGACAAAGGTTGGCGATCGCGCGCGCTTTGTTGCAGAAGCCCAAGATCCTGGTGTGCGACGAGTGAGTCCCCTTTTTATGCTGTTCACTGCGACGATCTGTGACGATCTCGGCTCGGAACGCGTACTGACAAGGATGTCGTCGTCCGACTGTAGAGCGACTTCGGCCCTCGATGCTGCGAGCGAAAGCCTCGTCAACGAAGCCATCTCGAACATTAGCCAGACTCAGCAATTGACCACGATCCTGATCGCTCACCGGTACGGGGACCTTTTTTTCGACTTGAGCCCGAGTACCGCTGACTCTGGCAAGTCTGCCCTGCAGCCTCTCGACGCTCAAGACGGCGGACCAAGTTGTCTTTATGGAGGACGGCGTCGTCGCCGAACAGGGAACGTACGACGAGCTCGCCCGTGAAGGAACTCGGTTCAACTTGCTCGTCCGGAGTCAGTTGCTCGGCGGACCTGCGCCGGCGACGACGGGCACGGCTTCGAGCCTCCAGTCGAGTACTCGCAATGCCGAGGCAGCTGCATAGATTTCCTTTCCCTCTTCTTTTTTCGATTTCCTCTCTTCCTTTTTCCGAAACACCCATTCGCACAGCGATTCCCATCTCCTTTATAATCGCAGATACATATACCCGCCCTCTGTACGTACGGCGATCGAGTCTGCGATTCCCCATTTCCGTGATACGAAGGAAAGATTTTCTCGCCCGCACGACGGAAGAGAATTGTCTACGCCATACGCTGCTTTCCAGGTCTTTCTGCAGCACGTTTAATGGGACGTACTGCGTCTCCGAAGAAACCTAGCGTCTCGAACCGGTCGCTCTCTTCCCGCCTCGGCGTCGTCTCTGCTCCTTCACCGCTTCGATTCGGCAGCAGCAGCTCTGCTTCGCCCGCGACGAGCAGCTCTGGGACGCCCGTCCCGCCTACAGGTGCCGACATGCCGGCTCAGAAGCGAGCGTTTGACGATCCGATCGGACCTGCAACCGCTGGGGGAGCAGCAGGAGGAGCCGGAGCTGGATCGACAAGTTCGTCGAACCGGTCTAGACCTGACAAACGGAGTCGACGACAGAAACGTAAAGCGAATCAACAACCAGCGGACAACGTTAAAAGCTCGGCTGCATCTGGCGGCGCGGCTGCTTCTGCCGAAGCCGACCTCGAGGAAGGCGAGGTTGTCGAGGGCGACTTTTCAGACTTGTTCATGGTCGACACGACTCCGGCCGCCGTCAAGCCTAAGGATCGGTTCACGCCTACCGAAACTCCGAATGCGGCGACGCCCTCGAGGAGGACCACCGGCGAGGCGGAGGACCTGGTATCAAAGCCGCTCGCAACCGCAGAAGGGAAGGAACTCCCGCCGACCGAGACGGTCTTGCTCGACGCCGACGACGAGTCGGCTCTCGACAGCGATGACGCGATGCGGATCTTTGCTCGCGAAGTCGCCATGACGGACGATTCAGCCAATGACGAAGACGAGAATGACGATTCCGACAGCGACGAAGAGGACGAAGACGAGCCGGAAGAGGAGGACGAGTTTGGCGCGGCGGCAGGACAAGGTCTCATGCTGTACGATGACGACGAGCAGCTTCAGCAGGCGATTCAGGGCCGAATAGTTGACGACAGCGCCGCACCTGTTCGTCTCGCTTTCTTTTTCCCGTCTACCGCAGGGACCCGCATGCTCACCTTCCGAAGCAGACTACGGGCCGCTACTACAAAGAGGCCGACCTGACCAAGACCTGTGTTCTCTGCGGAGGTGTGTCCGGCCTGGCGTGGGACCGAGACCTGCTCAAGAGCTCAAGCTAACTCCGCTCGTTGACTTTCAACAGAACACGGTCACTCTTCCCGCGACTGTACGCATTCGCAGTGCTTCATCTGCGGCGCGATCGACGCAGATCACGAAGCGCGCAACTGCCCTGTCGCGCTTGTCTGCTCCGCTTGCGGCTCGCGAGGTCACTTTGCTCGCGTGAGTTGCCTCGTCGCCGAGCTTGTCCGGTACCATGGACTGACTGTTGAGCTTATATTTCTGTGACAGGACTGTCCGATTGCGCCTGGCGGTTCGCGCGGTAGCTACGGCCAGCGTTGCAACCGTTGCGGTAGCTCAAATCACGGTGCTCCCGTAAGTCGAGTCTTTGCGCTTCTTTCCTTGTCGAAACACTCGCTCACAGCCAGGCTTCTGACAGAACTGCCCGAAACTGTGGCGAGTATACGACACGAGCGGACCGAAACCGCCGAAGCGAAAGATTGTCCTGGCATGCGCAAATTGCGGCTCGGGCAAAGACCACTTCATCGACGACTGGTGAGTTGCTCATCAAATGACTGTACCATAGCTCGGAAGACTAACAAACGTGTATATTGGGTCTGCAGCATGATGCCTCGTGGCCACCCTATGAAGCACGCCGACCCGTCCGCATTCAATCGCGAAGCTCTCGGCGCAGCGGGCGCTTCCTTGCCCGTCCCTTCCGCCGGCCCGTCATCATCTTCGCGGCGTCGTGGTGGCGCGACTGGAAAGCTCGACATGCGTCCCCGCTCAAACACTTTCTACGAGGACGATGCTGGCGACGACGACTGGTTCGCTTCGAGGAACCGAAGCAGCGGAGGCGGCCGGGATCGCTCGCGAAACGGTGGAGGTGCAGGCGGCAGTCGCGGACAACCGCCCCCGCCACCTGCGTTCAGCAGCGGTTCGCGCGGGACCCATATCCATTTCTCCGATTCGAGCCGGAACCGGTTCGAACCTGGTCCCGGAATACATTCGGGATCTGCGAGCCGGTCGCGACGCGGCGATTACTATGACCAGGATCGGGACTATGGCGCGAGCGGCGGTGGTCGAGGCTCAGGAGGAGGAGGAGGAGGTCGAAGCGGAGGAGGAGGCGGAGGAGGGGGTTACGATTCGCCGCGGGATGATTGGAGGAGTCTGTACGGGAGCGAGAGGGACGATCGCCGCGGCGGAGGCGGAGGCGGGAGTGGCCGAGGGACACCGAGCTTGTTGGATCGGATGGGGACGAGTCGGAGTCAGACGCCGACTCAACAAGGAGGCGGAGGATCCAGACGAGGGCCGTCGTACCGAGGCGGATACGTCTGAAGCTGTTGTCGTCTTTTCGACGAGGGAATGCAGTCACTAATTATTCTCTCGTGTGTCCGATGCCGAGCGAGATAATGTTTACAGCCGATGTGATACAAGGGACAAGGAGTCGGGACTAGGCACAAGAAAGGAGGGCGGGGAGAGCAGAATCATCGCCTCCCTCGGGCGCCCATAAACGCGGCAAACATGATCCCTGCGGCTGCTGCTGCTCCACCTGCGATCGCCATGCCGACGTAGCCCTCTGCGAATAACGAAAAGGCAGGAAATGTCAGCTTGCTGGCCCACGGAGGGAGGAAGACTGATGCAGTCCCGCGACCCGCCTTTTGCGACTGCCGACTCGATCAGCTGCTTGAGGCTCTGCGCTTGCATGTTGTTCGGCTCCTTCTCCAAGAGCATGGCTGTGTGGCAGGAAGCACGTAACTGATCAGCCCTCGAGTGCGGAAATGTCTCGCGCTGGAGCTCATCACGAGAACAGTTCGGGTGCTCCGAAGACGCACAGTTGAACCGCTTCGCTTCGGGGTAATTGCCGAGCTTGTAGTGTCCGACGGCGAGGAAGTAGAGGCACTCTCGTCTCCGTGCCGGTTCGGTGCGGTAGATGTCTGCCCGTACCGAGGAAGCAAAAGTCAGCGTTCGCTCGGCTCGCCATCAAGTTCGGCCGGTCCAGCGATACAGCTGCAGCAGGGCCCACTCATCTCGCCGACTCACCCATCAGGAGTGCGACGCCTTCTCCGACCTCTACGCGGTTATTGCTCTTGACGCTGCCCCACGCATAGTTGAACTTTGTCTGGACCGAGACCCAACCTTTTTGCGACTCGTCGAGGTACTGCTGTCGGAGGACATTCAGCTCCGAAGCGGTCAAGGGGGATTGCGCGTCGACGGCGGCTGTAGACGAATGGGGAGTGGCGAGGGTAGAGGAGATCAGCACCGTGAAAGCGTGAATTTGGTGACGGTTGCACGACGCAGTGGCCGATGGGAGAGCACGCCTAGCTGACCTGGCAGAACGTCTGATGGCATGTTGTCCAAGGCGAGGCTATAGTCCGGGAGGAGGATAAAGTGGCAGCGTTCCTCCGCGACTGTTTGACTTGTGCCGGCGATGATGACGACAGGAACTTTTCAGCGGACAAAGGAGATAGCGGTTTTGATTGCGGTCATTGCAAGCTACTCGATTGCTATCAATTACGAGCTTGCGGGAACGAAGAGGAGGCATAGCGTGACTCCGCAGCTGGACAAAGCCGACGGCAGAAGACCGGGTCTACGCAAGTCCTTTGCAGCCCTCGAAGACGCGGCTGAGCCGACCGACGACGTGGAAGTAGAGAACCCGCGTGGTACGGCCGGCAAAGTGGGGCACAGAACTCGTGCGCCCGTTCTGTTCTCTCGCCTTTCCTTCTTCTCTCGCGAGTCTATGCTCAAGCGTAGCCTACGCACAATTACTCAAATGGCGACAACTCAAGGCAAGAAGCAAATCGCTCCGTACGGCGAGTGGCCGTCGCCCATCACGACCGATTTGGTCCTCAGTTCCGCAATCTCCCTCTCCGAAGTCAAGACGAGCCCCGCTGGGTCCGCAGTCGCTTGGATCGAATCGCGACCGGAGCAGAAAGGTCGGTCGGCGATCGTATACCAGGCTCTCGCTTCGGCCGTAGCTGGCGATCAAACGGGCAAGCAGGAAGAGGTCATCCCCGACACTGCTTACAACGCTCGCTCCCGGTGCGTAGCACCCCCCTTTCGCGTCTCCTTCTCCCCACGAGAGCCGGAACGCGCTGACCTGACGAGTGTGCCACAGGGTCCATGAGTACGGCGGCGGATCGTGGGCCTTTTGCGGCGAGGACGAGATCGTCTTTTCGTCGTTCCAAGGCGAGGCCTACACCGTCAAGCGCGACGGTAACGGCAGCTGGTCCGAGCCAAAGCTGGCCACTCCGAGTGAGTATTAGAGACTTCGATTTTAAAGGCAGTTACAGCGCGCTAACTTTCGAATCCGCCACCGTCGCGCGCACGCAGAGAGCGACGTCTACCGTTACGCCGACTTTGAAACGCACCCTTCCTCGCCGACGATCGCCTGCGTCCTCGAAGACCACACGAACCCCGAGCCGAAAGACGTCCAGAACTCGCTCGTCTTGATCTCGCCCGCGACGCAGGAACTGACAACCGTCGCGAGCGGGTGCGATTTCTACTCGTCGCCGAGGTGGTCGCCTTCCGGTCGGTACCTCGCCTGGATCCAGTGGAACCACCCGGCGATGCCTTGGCAAGGGAGTGAGCTGTGCATTGTCGCCGTCACGATCGGCGACGACGGCAAGCTCGCGCCGCAGCAGGATTCGCTCCGCAAAGTCGCCGGCAAGTTGGGGTACGCCGAGAGCGTCAGTCAGCCCCGCTGGGCGCTCGCCAGGGACGGCGAGCCGGAGAAGGTCGTCTTCTTCCACGACAAGACGGGCTACTACGAGCTTTACACATACGAGCCGGAAGGCACCAAGGAGGTTAAGCCGCTCCTGAACGAGCCGAGCAACGTGGACGGCGGCAGTGAGTCCCGCGTGCTCTATACGTGGCATAAAAAGCAAAGGAGACTGACTGGATTGCGTTGTGAAACAGGCCCGGACTGGCAGTTCGGTCAGCGGACTCACTGCGCTCTCTCGGCCGATCTGTGGCTGTCAAAGGCCCCCGAGGGAGGACTCCGGATCACCAAGCTGTCGGACGGTACGTCGCGCGTCGTCAAGACCCCGTACGTCAGCGTTTCGAACCTGAACGCGCTCGACGCGACGCACCTCGTCGTCCTCGCGAACCCGGCGACCGCCCCGAACCGCGTTGCGCTCTTGACTCTTCCGGAGAGCGGAGACGGTACCGCGACTGAGCAGGTCCTCAAGGTGTCTTCGACGGCTTCAGTCGATGAGGCGTTCATTCCTGCCGGAAAACCGATCACGTACCCTTCGCCGACGGACGACTGCCCCGCCCACGCCGTCTACTACGAGCCTTCTTCCGGCACTCACGCCGGTCCGGAAGGCGCTCTCCCTCCCCTGGTCGTTCACTGCCACGGCGGTCCGACGAGTCAAGCCGGCCGCGGCCTTCACTGGGAGATTGCCCTCTTTTGCTCGCGCGGGTTCGCGTTTGTCGATGTCGACTATGGCGGGTCGTCCGGTTACGGCAAGAAGTACCGCGAGAGGCTCGATGGCGAGTGGGGTAACGTCGACGTCCAGGACTCGATCCATTGCGTCGAGTACCTCGTTCGGGAGGGCAAGGTCGACCCGAAGAAGGTCGCCATCACGGGAGGTTCGGCTGGTACGTCACTTTCTACTCGAGACTGTCGTGCTCTGCTCTCTCGACCTCGGCAGGACTAATCAAGAGCGAGGCATGGCATGCAGGTGGCTTCACGGTCCTCGCGGCTCTGTGCGACTCGAAGGTTTTCACCGCCGGCACGGCTAGCTACGGCGTTTCGGACTTGGCACTCCTCGCCGCCGACACGCACAAGGTGCGCTCTCTCTCTGCCGTCTCTCAAAGAGGATTATGTTGTGCTGATCTCGCGCCGCAACTGCGCTCGACAGTTTGAATCGCAGTACCTTTACAGGCTCGTCGGTGGAACTCCCGAGGAAGTTCCGGACAACTACAGCTGTGCGCCGCATACTCAGATTGTGCCGTTCGAACAAAGCTGACGCGCACATGCGCCCGGTAACTTAGCTCGCTCCCCGATCAACAAGGCCGACAAGATCACGGCGCCGCTGTTGCTCCTCCAAGGCGACATTGACAAGGTCGTCCCTCCCGCGCAATCGTCCGACATGCTCGAAAAGGTTCGCGCCGCCGGCGGGACGGCCGAGATGGAGTTGTTCCCTGGAGAAGGGCACGGGTTCCGCGGGCGTGCGGCGAGGGAGAAGGCGATCAAGCGAGAGTTGGGGTGGTACCGCAAGACGTGGGGGTTGAAATCGCCGGCCGAGGATGAGTGAAACGGCGGGAAACTGATCAAAGGTGCAAGTAGTTTGAAGCGGAAATGAGCAGTATCGAAATCTGTCGAGAATAGACTCTTGAACGACGAGGTGGCAAACAGACCATGGAGGGCAGGACAGCTGCCATGGACTCGAGGCACTCGCCTCGGACTTGGGCAGCGTGTCGAGCGAGCATTTGATCGAACGCTATCATAGTCGATCGGCAGCAGCATGCAGCACAGCATTAGCGCCAAGGCTCAGCCAAGTGGAACAAGAGGCGGTGCAGCAAGGAGGATGCGAGCGGACTAATTGTCCCTCGGAGCGCAGCTTGGTGCAGTCCCTTCAAGTCAGCTCAAGGCGATAGTACCGCCGTGTCAAACGAGACGACCAGGGTGAAAACGAAGCCGAGACGAAAGGAAACCGCCCGCTCTCCTCGTGACGCGTGACGAAGAAGTGTTCGCCCGGACGCTCGCTTCCTTACGCTCGCTATAGCAATTCGTACAAAGAGCCACACACACTATGGTACGCTGACTGCGATCTCACCCAAGATCTCCTGAGCAGAGCTCTACCTTGCTGACCGCCGCGCTCTTGTTCGTCTTCTCTCGGCACTTTCGATCACTCGTCGTCTTTTCCCGCGTCAAACAGGGCAAATCGCAGTCAAAGCTGTCGCCAGAAGACCTCGCCGACTTGCAAAAGAACACCTACTGTCAGTGGGCGGCCCATTTCCTGTTCTTTTGACGCGGCGGCGAAGGTGCAAGGCTGTTCGGGGGCCAGCGTGGGGCCGGGGAAGCGTCACGACCTGCGGCTCGCCTCGCGACGGACGTCCTCGGCCAGGTCGGAAAAGGAGCTGCTGATAATTTGAGAACGCCGCTTGAGCGCACGCGCATTATGCACAACGACGAACGGACGACGAGGCGACTTGCTGCTCGGCTGGCGGGAAACCGCCGTCTTTGGGGGAAAGCGGTTCGGTCCAGCTTTGCTACATGCGAGACCGGCCTGTTACGACTGTGCAGCACGCTCCACTTATTGCTCGCTATGTGAAACTGACGCGAGACTCTATCTGCGGCGCGCAGTCGACAAGAAGGAGCTGCAGCAATGGTCCGTTCGCAAACCATTCCCTTCGGCCTCTTCTCCTCCTTACGCCTCGGACGGCTGACCCGCATTATGTGTGGCCGCACACCTGCAGGTATAAGGGCTTTGTCAAGGACTGCCCGTCCGGCCAGTTGAACCAGGAAGAGTTTGCGCGGATCTACAAGCAGTTCTTCCCGTTCGGGAACCCAAAGGCGTTTGCAGAACACGTGTTCAAGGTGTTTGGTGCGTTCTCAAAGGCTCGGCGCATTTGTTCAGTCGGAGATCCCTGGAAATGAGAAGGAAGGCTGACCTGCGTCGTATTTCCATCATCCTCGCACAGACCGAAATGGGAACGGCACCATCGACTTCCGCGAGTTCATCGCTGCGCTCTCGATCACGAGTCGAGGCAAGCTCGATGAGAAGCTCCAATGTACGTTCCAGTCCAGCGGCATGCACCGGTCGTCCGCTAACTCTGCATCGGCGGAAACTGACGTATCCGAGTCATGGAACTGAACGTACAGGGGCGTTCCAGCTGTACGACATCAACAACGACGGCCTGATCACGTACGACGAGATGCTCAAGATTGTTCAGTCGATTTACGACATGACGGGCGAGATGGTCAAGCTGCCGCCTGACGAGGACACGGCCGAGAAGGTGCGTTCCCGCCTCGCTTGTCTTGGCGTCTAGTCGCGATGTGGCTCGAAATACGGACCGCGACGGAGGCTTACACTCTGAGGATCCACGCACAGCGCGTCAACAAGATCTTTGCGTTGATGGACCTGAACCACGACCACCAGCGTGCGTGCCTTTCCGCTAGACTCGCTCGTTTGGCAGGTTCACGGCCAAGGACAGGAGCGTCGTGCTGATTCTGGGCCGCAATCCACGCACAGTCACCTTTGAAGAGTTCAAGGAGGGCTCGAAGAAGGACCCGACGATCGTCCAGGTGCGTGCAAAATTTCGTCTTCTCGACTTCCCGCGCAGCGCCTCTCCCCTAAAGTAGGGCACTGTCGAGATCGTCATCTGAGATCCGTGCTTCGCACAGGCTCTCTCGCTGTATGACGGACTCGTCTAGACGCGCTGGTCCGTTCGAAATCAACACCTCGCAAATCTTCGCCCGAAACTTGGATCTCTCGCCGTCCTCCACTTCAAGAGCCGCGGCGGGACTGTATCACTATCTCCAATATACACTTCTACATGTCCTTTTCTCTTGCCTTTTTCCTCTGAAGGTAGATGGCCTGAAACGAATCTTGCCTTCTTGTCTTCTCGTTCGCGCTTGTCTGGCCGGCTTTCTTCGTCTCTTGCCGTCGGAAACACCTCCGCATGAGCTCGACGAAAACGCAAGCTTACCAAAAGCGACTCGTGACCACTCTCTCTGGGGAGAGTCTCCCGAGCCTCCCTCTCTCCTTTCTCTCTCGATCCGATCAGTGCAAAGCGTCAGTCAGGCAAGCGGTTTCATTCTCAAGGCGGACGGACGATCCCGTCTGATCTGCAAGCGCGGGAGGGTGAACGAGAACTTGGTGCGCCTCTACTCGTCGAGGAGCTCGATGAGCTTGGTGCGCTGGCGGCGGATCGCGGCGGCGGCACCTTGACGGCCGTAGTACGCGATCATGACATCGAGGTCGTTCGTCTCGAAGGCCTTGTCGACGAGGCAGCGCTCGATCTGAGCGTCCCAGTCGGCATCCCAGCCGATGTGGGACTCGACCTCATTATCCAGCTTGATATTGCTGGCTGCGGCGGCTTCGACGAGGCGGGCGAGTCCCTCGTCCGTCCATCCAGGGGGAAGCACAGGCCGATGTCCCTGTTTGAACTCCCCGATCTGGGCGAGAACGTTCTCCTCCGTGTACTCAGGCCCCCAGTACCTGAGCTCTTCGTAGATGTCTTCACCTCTAAGGACTCCTTCGATGGCTTCGATGCTGAGGCGTTCGAGACACTTCATACGGCGTGGTCCGGCAACGAGGTCGAGAACGAAACGCTCCGACGGTGTCGATGGCTCGAGAAACGTCAATTGACGGATAGAAGAAGCTTGTAAGATCGGCAGTAGCGCGGTGTACGCAGATCCTTGGACGACGGTGAGCTCTTGCAGCTCGGCAAGGCGACCAAGGTACCGTTCTAAGGGCACTGGCCCCGACACCGCCATCATGTTGATACTGCGCAACGACGGCGATGCCGTTGCGAGCGCCCGCTCGAGAGCTTGAGCCGAGCAGAGACTCAAGATCTCGAGCGATTGCAAGGTCGGAAAGAGGCTAGAGAGCGGCGCAAAGTCTCCCATGAAACAAGTGCCCCATGCCGACAAGGTTCTGAGGTTTTGAATGGCCAGACATTCGTCTTGACTGGAAGGTAAAGGGACTTCGCGTTCAGCTAGAAGATGTAGCTCGTCGAGCAGCTTAAAGCTTGCCAGGGCCCGCCAAAGCTCCGGAACTTGGACAGTGTCGAGCCCCCTGGACATGCCAGAGCAACGTAGTTTCCGCAGCTGCGCGAGGCTTCCGGTCGAAGAGGTTACGGACAAGATGGCATGGAGGTGTCGACCCGCAAAGCTGGACAGGTTCAACCGCTCCAGAGCGGGAAGTCTCAAGACATCGCAAATCTCACGGACGCGGTGAGACTCTTCGCCGTTATGCAAGTCGCTGTTGACCTCCTGAGGGGCTTCTTCGTCAGAAGAGTCGTCGGAGGTCGCGGCCGAGCGTTTATTCAGACGCCACGTGATCGCGAGGTTTTTGACGTGCATCCGAAGCTGCGGACGGGCCGTTAGAGCTGCGTGGAAAGCGTCGAACCCGCGCTTGCTGGTAACGGTCACGTCTCGATACAAGCGGTTCTGGGCGATGCGACCGAGGCGTCGGCAGACGAGCGAGAGAGTCGACAGCGTGAAGCGGACCTGGTCGAGCTGTTCAACGACGAGCTCAAGCAGCTCGTCGGGCAGGTGCAGTAGCGTCACCGGCTTGTTGACGGCCATCGTGGGAAAGGCTGACGGCGAAAGCTGTCGAGGCGAGAAAGCACAACGGTCAGTCTTCTCGCAGAGCGGGACATGACAGAGCGCGCGAAGGCTTGGTGACGGACGCACGTGGCTAGATTGCCTCTCGAGCGGAAGAGCTGGCGTGTAGAGATGCGAGAGCTTTGGAAAACTGTGGCTGGGGCGGAAGAGGCACGTCGATGAGGAGAGCGGAAAAAGGCAGAGGCAAGGGAGCTGGCAGCGCTGCTGAGTGCTTAACAGAGCGCAGTATGGCTTGGACGGAAGTCCGAGACTGAGCAACGACTCTGGGACGCGGAGAAGGAAGAGAAGAGACGAAAGCCGCGATCTCGCAGTGACAATGAGCTCTCCTTTCTCTCCCCAGAACGAGACTTCTCCGCGTACTGGAAGATCAACCACCAATGTGCGCTAATGCAAGCTTTGGAACAAACTACACGGGAAACAAAAGGAACTGAAACCGATCTGAATGGTCCTCTTCAAGCGCCGCATCCCCTCCGTCTGCTCAATCGCCGTCAACACCATACGGCACCCATTCATTCGGCGAGAAGCTCTGCCAGCTCGGAGCGATGTCGACGGATCGCCGCTGCCGCGCCTTGACGTCCGTAGTATCGGATGAGAGCCTTGAGGTTGTTCGCCTGCATGGCCCTGTCGACCAAGAACCGCTCGAGCTCGTTATCGAACTGGGCAGTCCATCCGATACAGTTGCGCGCCATGCCTCCGACCTCGATGCCCTTCTCCTCGGCGGCGGCGATGGCGTGAGCAAGTCCTTCTTCGGTTTGATCGATGGGCCAGGAGAACCCCAACTCGGCACGGGCTTGAGCCGCACGCGCATGTACGGTCGCGTCGTCCGCGTCGTGCATATAGTCGTAGAACTCGTCGTAGACATCGGTACCAGAAAGTACCGGGCCGGCATGGCTGAGAGTCAGGTGGCGCAGACTTTTCATGCGATTTGGCCCGTCGACGAGGCCGAGGAGGAATCGGTCCGGCAGCTCGCAGCCTTCGTCAAAAGATAGCGTGTGGATCGAGGACGCCTGCAAGATGGGTAAGACGGCGAAAGGCGCGAAACCGGCGCAAAGATGGAGCTCTTCGAGCTTGGCATATCGCGGCAGGTAGCGCTCAGCCTGCAGGTCGTCGTTCCCGCTGCGGATGAGAAGGCGGCGCAAGTCCGGCGGCGCAGTTCCGAGCACATAACGAAGATGCTGCGTGGTGCACGGGCCCCGCAGATCGAGCGAGCGCAGAACGGGGAAGATTGAGGCGAAGGCAGGCGTCTCGGCAACGAGATAGTCGCCGGGGATGGCCAGAGTCGTAAGGTGCTTGAAGATCAAAGTGTCGCCTGCCGGCACCACCAACGCAATGGGATCCGATACGCAGATGTCCAGCTCCTCGAGTAGCGGGAAATGGGAGAGCGCGCGCTAGAAGCGATCATCACGCTCGACTTCGCCCGCTCCGCGATAGCTGACAATCTCGAGTTCACGCAGCAGCGGAACAGACTGCGCCGTGCTTATGTCGCACAATAGTGTCACAAGCTGCGGGCGGCGGCAGTCGAACAGGCGGAGGACTTTTAAAGTCGGCAGCTGCAATAGCCCCATCAAAAGCGTGCGTCGATTGGTCGACTGACGCATTGGCGCCGATGAGATGCTGTCGCGGCCGCGGTCGCCACCATGCCCGGAATTGGAGGACCCGTCGTCAAAAAGGAGTGAGCTGGACGACTCTGACAAGGTGAGGCTCGTTATCTTAGCGCGCAAACCGGGTCGACGGATCAGCGCTTCGGACAAAGCGCGTAAAGCTCGTGCGCGCTGGAGATGTATGTCCCGGAACAGGCGATCCTGGGCGAGACGGGCGAGCCGACGGCAGACGAGAGCGAGGCTCGACAGCGCCCGCTGAGCATGCGTCTGCGCTATGTGATCGGCGACGATTTCTAGCATCTCGTCGGGAAGATGCATCAGCGTGCACATTTTTAGTGTCGTCATCGCGGTGGGCGGCGTCACGAGTTGGCGAGAGATACAGGCTGCCGAGCAGATCGTACTGACTTCTCTTTGCGGGCGGGCGGCGAAGAGGAAGAACGCTCGGATGGGGAAAGAGAATTCGAGGTCCGGTCGAAGTATCAGAGGATCAAGGGTGGTCGTGCGACGGTAGGTCGAAGGGATGTCGGCGGAAAGGGCGGGGGAGCTCGGCTGACGCTCAGGGAGAGAATAGGCCGCGAAAGAACTTCTCTATAACGCCGTGCGTGGTCGGTCAGCTACGACTCTGATCAAGCAGACGGCCGACCTTCTTATTCAAGGAGCTCACAGGGTATGAGTCGAATGAATTTTGCCCAGGTGCCAACAAGAGTCGAGGCGAACTTTCGTGAGAGCTCGGCCCGTCTTGTCTCGCTCGCCGCCGATGCTTCACTGGTGAAGAGCGCCTCGAGACGCCAATTCCAGCAGATCTGGACAGCAGTGGGCGAGCTGGCAACTCTGGACGGGTGCAAGCAGAAAGAGCGTGAAAGAGGACGAGTAAAGGTGAGGTGGCGGAGATCCGAGAGACGGACGTCGCGAGGGGGAGCGAGCGCGAGGTGCGAGCGGGTCCGCTCTCTTTTCGTTCAGAGTCTTTCTCGAGACTGCGCTGCGTCATGCATTAGCTGTCAGCGGTGTACTGCGAAACAAATGGAAGAAGCAGATGGACAGCAGGAAGCGAACGAGACCGGAGGAAATCGAAGAGCCATCAGCCGGCCGCAAGAGGGGAAAAATCGACTTTGTTTCAATACAGTAAGGAAGGTCACCGGGAGTGGACAGAATGCACAAGCTGGACACAAAGGAGAGAACCGACGAAGACGAAGGAGAGCTGGGCGAGAGCCGTACGAAAGAACGAGCCGAGGTTCAGAGTGGCGCGACATCCGGATGACAGGAGCGCGCGAGTCATTGCGCGTCGAGCTGCATTCCGTTCGGGATCTGCGGGACAGGCGGAACGGCGCTCATCCCGTCCGGCTGCTGCTGCTGGTGGTCGTCATCATCATCGTCGTCGTCTTCTTGAGCGAGCAACGCCGCCGCTTGCTTCATCGCCATGCCTTCGTTCCTGTGCGGATCAAAGGCGAGCGACTAAGAGTTAGTGACATCTACAGAGATTACGCAGATCGAGACTCGTGCATGAGAGCGAGACGACGCACGAGTAGTGGCGGCCGCGCTTCTTGGCGAATTCGCGCCGGTGTTCAATCGCTGTTTGACGATAACGTTAGAGTGAGTCAGCTCCAGACATGCGCGGGTAGCATGTCCACCGTAAGCGCTCCGTATGGTGGCGCATTGGGACGACATGAAGTCGCAGAGCGGGAGCGGCCGACTCACTCTCTTCATCCGCGTCTTCCTCGTCCGAGCTGTCATCCCCTGCCGCCGCAGGTAGCACGACATCCGACCCGCTCGCCGTCATGTTTGAATCGCCCGCGCCCGCGGACGTGCTCGAACCGGCCGTCGCCGCCGCGACGCCGTCATGTTGCGACGACGAAGCGGCCGCCGTCAAATCGCTCGCGCTCCTTTCGAGGCGGACCATCTTTTCGGACCCTTCAGAGCTACGCCGCGCGGCTGGCCGATACGGAGTCGAGTTCGAGTTCGAGTTTGCGTTTGAGTGAGAGTGCGAGTTGGGAACGCGCGAATCGAGGAGGGACGAGAGGTGGGAAGGCGAGTGCGGTTGGCTGCTGCTGTTCGAGTTACCGGTACCGCCGAACGAGGTCGTTCCGAGCGAGATGCCCGGGATTTCTGTGTGTGTGCGCACTCGTGCAGTGTGAGAGCTGGACGTCTAGGGACAAGAGCGTTGTGGGAAGGGCAGAGCTTACGGTCGAGGTCCATGACTTGGTCCGTCTCTGCGTTGTAGCGGACGTACGGCGTCTTTGGTTCGGTGATCTTCATCGTCGAATCCTTCTGCAGGTCGTTCATACTCAAGTTGACTTCGTCCCATGCGAGTCCGTGCGTGCCTGTGTGCGCGTTTGATCCAGTTGTGGTCGATGACGCTGACGCTGCTGCTCCTGACGGGTGATGGGCATTCTTGAGGATTCCACGCGGCCGGACTCCGTTCGAGTGGGACGGTTTGCGCGGACTCGGTTGCGGAGAGTCGACTTGCATGGTCGCGCGTCTGTCTGTGTCGCTCTACAGTCTTGCGAGAGCCCTGTCGAGAGGCGATGGACCGCAGTCGAGTCCCTTCGCGGGGTCGCGCGCTGCCGGCACTCTCGTTAAATTTCCCTCACTTGCAGCAACTGGCTCATTGAGACGTATTAGGGTCTCGGTAATTTTTCTACACTATCAGGAACGAGCCGGCAGCTAGCGCATAGCCCAAAGTTGCCTGCATCGAGACGCGAAGAGTTGCCGTGTGTTTTTGGGCCTTCCGCGGTCGGCGGGCGCGTCTTTTTGGGCAACGAGAGAGAGCATATAGCGACTACTGCTCCCCAGACTGCGAGGACTGCAGGCTCCGTCTCGACAGGCTCGACAGTACCAGCTCTCGAGCAGCTTGTCCATAAGCTTTGACGCTGCGGTAAGACTCGAGAGAGTCGAGGTCGCCGACGTCAACAATCTCTGTCCCGCGTCGACTCGGGGCCACACGACTCGCGACACCGCAGGCGCTCGGCAAGCTTTGGGAGCGCACAGACGCGCACATGGATTCGACGGGGCTGTCGCACGGCGTCGAGACGTCCCACGGTCAGGCGACTCAAGCAGCGGCGAGGGAGCGGCAACAACGACCCGACGCGGTCGCCGAGCGGGATCCCACTCTGATCGCCTCAGACGACGCGTATAGCACTGAGCAACCGATGGCGGATACGACCGACAATGCTGCTGCGGCTGAAGCAGGGCGAGCAGAGGACAATGATGATGGACCGATCGCGTCGACTTCCGAGGGACCTGAGACCGCAACCACGACGACACAGACGACGACGAGGAAGCCTCAGGGCCAGCATACGCCCACTCGTCCGACTCGGATTGCAGGTGCGGGCTCGTCGAGTGGAGGAAGGACAGGTGGCGCCTCGACTGGATCTTCGCCTTCATCAGCGACACCCGTCTCGGGAGGAGCGTCTCCCGCCACTGCTGCTGCCGCCGCCGCCACAGCCGGCGCTCAATCTTCTCCTTCGCCGTCCTCTTCCCCAATCTCTACCCGCACCGCCTCTTCCTCAACGTCCTCCAGCCCCGCCGGTTCCCCTTCCTCCACTTCGTCTCCATCTCGACGAGTCAAAGTCTACCGACTCAAAGACGATGCCTGGATCGACCTCGGGACCGGAACTTGCACGGGCGAGTTCATCCAGTCGGTGATCCCGGCCGATTCGAAGCGGAGGATCGAGATCCCTGGATTGGCGGAGGGGGATGCCGACTTGGGTCGGGTCGAGGAAGGCGCGTGGTTGGTCGTCAAACGGGAAAAGACGCGAAAGGCCGCGGCTGCCGGGGACGGGTCGCCCGTGAAAAAGGGGAAGAAGGGCAGCGACTCTGCAGGGGCAAGGGATCTGGTCACGGATGGCGATCCTAGCCTGGATGACCCGGACGCAGGAAGCGCTGAGCAGGAGGAGGATGAGGACGACGACGACGATGACGAAGTGAACGTTATCTTGCGCTCGCGCGTCCAGCCTTACCCGCATGGCGTGACTCCGGACGACCTCGCCGAAGAGGACGAAGTCCACTCTGTCGACGATAACGGCAATCTTACGATCGACGCCGGAGGATACCAACGACAGCAAGATACGCTCATCGTCTGGACCGAGAGGAGTACGGGCGCCGATGCGGCGACCGGGACGGCGACGCTCGCGGATGCGGGTGGCGATCAGGACGAGGAGGAGGAGATGGCGCTCAGTTTCGCGACCGGTTCCGGATGCAGCGAGATTTGGGACTTTATCAAGGCGGCGAGGCGGTACCTCGGTGCGTACACGCTTCCTACATAAGGAGGCCATGATTGTGGGCTGACCGAACGTTCGCCCGCAGCCGAACAAGCCGCTCTGAGATCGCCTTCCCCCGTCCCATCCGACGATGCTCTCTCGTCTCCTCCACCCCGACCCATCTTTCCCGGTTCGAGTACCGCCTCTCTCGCCAACTCGTTGCCCGAACCGACGCTCGGCTCGATCCCGGCGTTCGACCTCGCGCTCCGCAACATGTCGCGGTCGGCTGTCGGACGCGAGAGGGCCGCGAGCGTCGTCGTGAGGACGGGGGTGATCGAGAAGCTGTGTAAATTGCAGCAGGATGCCGAGGACCTCGAGAGCCTTGAGGATCTGCATGCCCTGTGCCGCGTGATGCAGCAGATCCGTCAGTCCTCTCTCTTCTTCTCCGTCTTTTCCGGTTGATTCGTGCTTGCGACACTCTCACTGACACCGCTTTACCTTGGAACTCGCAGTCCTGCTGAACGATAATGCCATCTTTGAGCATGTCCTGCAGGACGAGATCATCCTCGGCGTCGTCGGCATCCTCGAATGTGAGTGTTTCGCATCGAGCTCCTTTCATGGCCACACCATCATTCCGACGCTGAAATATCTCTGCGGCGTATAGACGACCCTGAGTTCCCAACCATGCGCGCTTCATATCGCCAGCACCTCTCTTCTCCGACCGCCTTTGTCCCCGTCGTCCCGCCCGACCTCATCTCGGCCTCCCTCCTCACGAAAATCCACCAGACGCACCGCCTCCATTACCTCAAGGATATCGTCCTCTCGCGGATCATTGAAGATTCGACCTTCAGCATGCTCAACTCGGCCATTTACTTTAACGAGGTCGACATCGTCAACGAGATTACGCAGAGTCGCGAGTTGATGGTCGAGGTGTTCCGGATTCTTAACGGTGACGAGAATGAGGTGGCAACTGCGTCAAAGACGACGAAGGACACGCAGGCCCCGACTTCGCCGAACAAGGGCAAGGAACGGAGTCTTGCCCTTGGTCCGAAGCGGACGATCGGACCCGACCTTCCGGACGACTTGCTCGCTGAGCGACAAGCGAAACGGCCTCGCGTCGGATCGACCACTCCGCCTATCGAATCGACATCTCTGCCCTCTGGACCCGAATCGACAGCTAGCGCGACGGCCGCGACCTCGGAGAGCGAGCGGAAACTGCACGCGATGCTGTTCCTTCAGCAACTCGCCCAGATGGCCAAGAACCTCGGCATCCCAGCCCGAACGACGTTCTATCGGACAATGTGCGAGCGAGGGCTCCTGTCGGCGCTCGAAGGCGCGTTGAGGTTCGCGGTGAATCTCCCGCCCGAGGAAGAGGACACGGCGAATACGATCCGGACCGCGGCTCTCGGCGTTTGGATCGCGGTGGTCGATCTGGACCCGGCGGACGTCAGGGCGTTCTGCCTCAAGCAGGGCAAGGAGCAAGAAGCGCGGTCAGAGGCAGAGGCGGAGGATCCGGTCGCAGCGCTCGAAGCTGATATTGCGGAAGACGACGAAGGCGGCGATCAGGGGCCCGAAGCGGCCGAGCGCGAGGCAAAGAAGCGCCGGTTGAAGGAGGAGCGGAGGACGTTGCTCGGGCTGCTGATATGCATGTTCAGGGAGGAGGAGGATATTGGCGTCAAGGCGCAATTGACGGAGGCGCTCCGGATCCTGGTCGACGTCACAGGCGATGGCAGCATGCAGCCTGTGAGTGCCTTCACACATCTTCGCTGGAGCTGCCGTACTAACGATGCTCTCTGGCAGGGACCGCGAATGCGACAAGAAGACCCCGAAGCGGAGCGGTTCCTCCAGTATTTCTACGACCATTGCGTGCTGTCCCTGGTGCAGCCGTTGATGGACCTCCCCGAGCGGACCGATTCCGGTGCGATGGTCACCTGCTCTCCAACGCTCTAGACGCGCCAGAGCTGACCATGATCTGCTCGGACAGATCCGCCGCTCTCCCTTACGGCTCCAAGCATCGCCATCCTTACCCACCTATGCGATCTCCTCTGCTTCTTCGTTTCGAATCACACCTTCCGCTCCAAGTATCTTATCCTCTCTACGCCCGTCCTCGCCAAGTCAATCTCGCGGATTCTGCGCCCGAAACCGCGCCTGACGCGGCATACGCACCTCCGCCTCGCCGCGCTGCGCTTCTTGCGGGCGTGCGTTGCTCGGTCCGACGAGTTCTACAACCGCTTCATGATCAAGCACGACCTCGTGCGACCTGTCCTCGAGACCGCTGCCGAAGAGCGCGACAAGGACAACCTCCTCGGGAGTGCTTGCCTCGAGTTCTTCGAGAATCTGCGGACGGTAAGTGGGCGAATGGTTCCTATCCCCGAGCACGCGTCTGACTCTGGAGCTCTGCGCAGACCAACGTCAAGGCGCTGCTGAACCATATCATGGAAAGGAGCGGCGAGACGGCGCGCAAGCTGGCGACCAAGACGGACGGTCATGCGCCGCTCAAGACGTTCGAAGCGCTCATTGCGCGGTGGGAGATGAACAACGAACCGCCGCCGCCAGCGTCTCTGCTCGCCGATACCTCGACAGGCTCGATGACTTCCCCGCCCACCGGCGCTACCTCCAGGTGAGCCCTCTCGCTCAGCGAAGAGAAAAGAGCGGCAGCAGCTGACGGTTATGCACCTCCCAGCTCGATGCAACGCCAGCCGAGTCAACCTGGCTGGACTCCTCGCCGTGAGCTCGAGGAGGAATCGTACTTCAACACCTCGGACGATGAGGATGATGCGACTGCCAAGGAATCGACTGCAACTGCGACTGCGACTGCGACCTTGCTGAAGTCGCCCTCGCTGACCATGACCCGTCGCAAGCGAGAGCCAGCGCCGAACGGCGAGCAGAAATTCGCTTGGCTCGACTCGGCATGGAACTTCCCCGGCTCGATCGTCGGCTACGGCGAAGAGAGCGATTCGGACGACGAGGCAGAGCAGGCCAAGAAGACCGCGTCGGCTGCTGACCCGCTCGCGGGAGGCTTCATCAAGGCTGAGGAGGCACCCCTGCCCGAATCGTCCGAAACAAAGCCACGCGTCAGTCTACCGTCCGCTGAGGACAACAAGCGGTCGGACAACGTCACCATCCATCGTTTCCGGCAAGACGTCACGACACCGCCCGGAGTCAGTCCGCCTGACGAGATCGATACGCCGCCATCATTCTTACCCGCCCTTGGTTCGTTGAAGCGCAAAAAGGAGGAAGACGAAGATGACGACGGCGAACTCGGCTTGCTCGCGAAGAAGCGTGCACCTTCGACCGGCGGCGGCAAGGCGACTTCACCGCCTTCTAGAATTCCGACCAGTGCAACCGCAGCGTCACCCGGCTCCAAAGCTCTACCGCCCGGCTCGGCAACGAGTGCGGGTACGAGGAAGCTCGGCGGGTTCAAAATTGCGCTCGGCGGACTCAAGACCAAGTTGGGCCAGGGCAAAGCCGCCGAGGGGACCGGAGATGCAGCCAAGTCGGGCACTTAGTGTGTAGGTCACCTTCGAACGCCTCCACGATTTGTCCGCCGCCCTTGACCGAGACGAGAGCTGTTTCTGGCGAATCAGCTGGAACTTTCGAAGTTACATGTTTTCTCGATTTGCGCGCGTCTTGCAACTTTTGTGCTTGTCATGCAAGTTACAATATCGGCTCGCGACTGGGCAGCTGTCAAAGCTGTAGAGAGTTCAAGAAGGGAAAAGTGATCGGACGTCTCGAGAAATGATGAGCGCAAGCTTGACAAGCCCCAATCGCTCATACAGCACCGAGCAGCTGCACAGTGACAGTATGGTGAAGCGAAAGGCTCCTCAGACTGTGTCTGCAACCGCGACCGCCGCCAGCAAGCCTGCCCCGACGAAGAAAGCGCGATTCAGCAACCCTCCGCCGCGACCTTCTGCGCCGACTCCCACTGCGCCCGCCAAGTCCAAGAAGGCGCAGGGCAAGGCGGCTCAGGCTCCTGTTGACCCATCAGCGTCGACCCCGGACGCGCCGAAGCGGTTCGTCGTTGCGTCGGGGTCGTACGAGCGGCTGTTGTACGGCCTCGAATGTTCGTTCAAGCCGGCGACCAAGGCAGGCAAGAATGGCACCGGCAAGGACTACGAGCTCTCGGTTGAACCAATCTTCTCGTTCCCGGCACACCTATCGAGCTTGCGGACCGTCGCGGCGAGCCACTTGCTCAGCCCTGGAACAGGCAGCGAGCGGAAAGTCGGCGGCAAGTACCTCGTCAGCGCCGGCACGGACGAGATCATCAAGGTCTGGGACTTGCGGAGGCGGAAAGAAATGGGCAACCTCGAGGGAGACACGACCGGTGCGTTCCAGTTGACGAGGATGACCTTCAGTCCCGAGTGTACTTTCCTCCCGTGTTGCGCTCGCGACTGATGAAGGTTCCGGCCATACCGCACAGGCACAATCAACTGTATGCGCTTCGTCCCGCAGCGAAACATGCTCATGGTCGCCTCGTCCGACTCGACCATCGCGCTGTACCGCGTCCGCGACTTTGTCCTCCTCCGCGCTCTCAAGGGTCACAAGGGCCGTGTGAACTCGATCGACGCACACCCGGACGGTCGAGTCGCGCTCTCGGTTGGCGTCGACAGGATGCTCCGGATGTGGGACCTCGTCGCAGGGAAATCGGTCGCGAGTCTCCGATTGAGTCGAGGTGAGTCGAGAGCGCCTCGACGTGACACTGCATCCGTTGCTGCTCGCGACGGTCTTGCTCACTTCGCTCACGCCACCCTCTCCTCACAGAGGGAGACATCGTCCGATGGAACACGAACGGTTCCAAATTTGCCGTGATCTGCAACAACGAGTTGACGGTCTACGGATTGGTACGTCCATGCCCGCCGCTTCTCCTTGTGGCGTGAGACTGCTCACATCGGTCCCACGCCGTTCCGCAGGACATGTCGATCCACCATCAAATGACGGCCAAGTCTCGCTTCCACGACGTCCGGTTCTGCCACTTCCCGCTCGACGCCTCGGACCCTTCCCAGCGCGAGTACCTATTTGTCGCATGCGAGGATGGCCGGACCCGCGTATTCGATATCAGTAACCCGACGCCGGTCACTGTCGACGAGACGACAGACTTGAACGCTTTGGACCTGCCGAAACTGGACCCGGTCGCTTCGCTCGTCGGGCACTCGAACCGGTGCGGATTCAAAGCTCCTTCATTTCGCGTACGCGCGTGCGCTGATCAGTTTGTGCTGACACTGCAACTACATCTCCCAGTGTCAAGATGCTCGACCTGCTCGAGGTCGCGTTGCCGAATTCGTCGAGCACAATCGTCCTCACCTCGTGCTCGTCGGACGGCTTTATACACCTGTACGACCTCGCCGACCTCCAGTCCGCCGTCTCTGCCGGTTCGAGCAAGATTGCCGCTGGGGAGGAACCGACCGTCGAGCCGGCGGCCAAGTTTGACACGGACAAGTCGAGGTTGACGTGCGTTTGCGCAATCGGACTCGTCGAACGGGTACCCAAAGTTGCAGGCGCCGAAGGCCAGGACGATGAGGCCGACGATGATGAGGACGAGTCGGATGATTCTGAAGAGGATGAGGATGAGGAGGAGGCGAGCGGGAGTGAAGGCGAGTTGATGAGTGGAGAGGAGGACGAGTTTGCCGGCTTTGAAGACGAGGACGAGGACGAGGTTGAAGCTGAAGAGGAGGACTAGACAAATCATCCTCTTTGCTGCAAAACTATGGCTAGCCGCCAAAAGTGATCGCGACTGCGTATGGCGGAGTCAGCTCGAGAGGCCTGCTTCAAAAGCTCGTGCACCGCGCGCCTGACTTACTGAACATGGCAAAGAAGACAGCCATAAAGACTTGCTGCACAACTGCGCGGAACCATTCGTCCCTCGAAGGAGTCCGCGCTGCCCCGTGTGGATCTCGCATCATGACGCCGACGCGTCCGCCTCCAGTGCCTTCATCTCCAGTCTGTCCAGCTCCTTCTGCGGGTAGTGCAGCTGGAGCTGGTGTCGGTGGCCACGACCAGCCGAACGAGAGACCCGGCAAAGGGAACACTCCGGCTTGGAACGAGAAGCTCGAAGTGCCGCCTCGACCCGAGGTGATGGCTTCGATTTCGCTCCCCGGGTCGAGGCTCGCGAACGGGTTCCGGAATGCCGGAGCGCGAAAGTAGGGAGCAGAGGGCGGAGGCGCCGCTGGTCGGGGACGAGGAGGGATCGGACGGGATCTGCGGCGACGATGGGGACGGGTCAGGGTGCGGATGGAAAAAGGCGGAGAGGGCGCCTTTGCTCACCTCGGATCGATAGCCTCGGCGCTCGTATAGATCGGAACGAGCTGTTCGACGGTCAAGACGGCTTTACAGACTGGACATGCCCGCCCGCGCGAGGTCACAAGCCACTGTGCACCCCAAACCGTAGTCAGCGGAGTTCTCCCATGTTCGGGGGACGAACGGCACCCTCACCTCGTGCATACATGGCCAGCAATGCAAGTGACCGCACGGAGTCACGACGGGCTCGTCTGGGATTTCCAGGCTGTCATGGCGTGTGAGGTGAGCGAGCTTTCGACGTCACGAGGGTACACGAGTGGACTGACCAGATGTGACAGGAGAATCGTTCCAGCTTGTCTTCCCTCACACCGTCCTCGCCCGATTCGAGTGTCGCAGTCGTAGCCTTGTCCTCGTCGGCGGCTGGTGCCTCTGTATCAATGACGGCACCGGTTGATTCGCGACTCGTCGCCCCACTTGGACCACTCTGTTCTCTGCAGGGCTCGCCTGCTCTTGCCGTATTGTCGGAGCTGCCACTTGGTAGGTTCGAAGCTGGTAGCGGGTCTGCGTACGCCTGCAGGTTGGCGGACGAGTCGAGTTGATCCGTCTCCATCGAGATGAGCCGAAAGAAACTGGGTGCGGCGAGATGCACGAGCTGCACTGATTCGAGCTCCGCTGTTCAGGGAGCGCGGCAAGTCACTCGCTGCGTACGTGTCCGAGCTTGTGTAGGCAGAAGGTGAAGAGGGTGCGTGTAGTCGAAGTCGCCCCGACTGGCGGACGACCTTGGACCGCGGCAGCGAGCGGAACGCACAACTCTTCTCTTTGGCAGTCGGATTCGCCTGCAGTATCTCATTGGCCAGGTCAAGCGCTCTGCACAGAATTATGCCGGCGGTCTAGAGTTCGAAGAGTCTGACCAAAAAAGGGTAGCCGTAAGTCCGCGGTGATTCCCGATGCAACGAGTGACGCGCCGCGTGCGGATCTCAAGACTTTCAGCTACTTGCTATCGTGCATACGCTCGGCTTGTGACGCTCTCCTGGAAGCACCGACGCCCGCTCCCTTTGGCGCGCAGCGTATCAGCCAAGGCGTCCGGCATTTGACCTGCAGCACTTCAAAACCTCGATTCGACGCGTCGCTTCTCCGGACGACGACGACGACGACCGACGGAATTGCCGACTAGCGGATCCAAGGACCGCAGAACTGAGGCTCGTCTCCGACGAGACAGGGCTTGAGAGACGTTCTGCCTGCCTAGAGCATCTCGACCGGATACGTGGTCGAGATGAACCCGGTGCGTCTCTTCGAACTCTTGACAGCCCGCGGTGACCTCGGGATGCACTGTACCGCGCTCTTTGCTGCGTTCACTAATTCACAGAATACCGCAACAGTTTGACTCGGACGAGGACGACCTCGCGATCTACGAACCGGGCAAGGAACCCGCGCCTCGTACCAACCCGTACGGCCCCACCAACGCAACTTCCGCCGAAGCAGCCGGGTCCAGCCTCAATTCGGCAGGACACCGGTCGACTCCCTCGTTGGATCCGTTCAGTAACACGAGAGGCGTCTACGAGCAGTACGGGCAGAGTCAGAACCCGGCGAGTTACGGAGGCGGTCAGGCGGCAAACCGGTTCGGGACCGCGGTCGATCTTAGCAATCAGGGCATCGGACGGTACGACACCGAGGACGATTACAAGCCTTTCTAGTGCGTACAACTGAGAACGTCCTGGTCTAAGAGGAGAAAAAGTCGAGCTGATCCGAGGACACGCTGCAGCGAGGACGATGACGAGTTGGCAGATTCCGGCTTGAACGCTTCGACCACCTCGTTAGGCTTTGGCTCTCGTCCCGTGTTCGGACGACTCGGTCGGTCCGACTACTCGGGCGCCGTTCCCCTGACGGCAGATGCCCAAGTCCCCGCCGGTCACGGCCAAGGTCAACTCGACGACCGCGACACGGGCCGGTCCTCTGCCCCGCAAAACATGCTCGATGACGACGACGAACTCCTCCAAGCGAAAGCGCGGATCGCGGCTCGGCAAGCGAAAGAGCAACGCAAGTTGGACGCGAGGGGGACGGTCGACCATTTGATGGCCGAAGTCAGGCGCGTCTTGAAGGGCGGTCCGAGGGTGTATGAAGGGGACCGGCTCGTCCACTTGAACCACGCGGCGATGAATGCGCCGAATAAATGGCCCGGGAACAGCGTCTCGACGAGCAAGTACAACGTCGTCACGTTCATCCCGAAATTCCTCATCGGTGCGGTCCCCAAGCAGGTTTGCCCGACTCTGAATCTACGGACTTGCTAACGGCTTCTCGACACGCGCAGAGCAATTCTCGAAATACGCCAACGTCTTTTTCCTGTTCATCGCGTGCATCCAGCAGATCCCGAACGTCTCGCCGACAAACCGCTTCACGACCATCATCCCGCTCGGGATCGTGCTCCTCGTCGCCGCGTTGAAAGAGATCAAAGAAGATGTCGTACGTTGCCCTGCGCCCGGAGAAGCGCATTTTCCGCAGGTAACCCCGCTCATTTGCACTCTTCTCCCGTAGAAACGCCACCAATCGGATGCCGACCTCAATTCTCGCAAAGCGCGAGTCCTCCAAGGCGCCAACTTTGTCGACAAGCCTTGGCGGAGCATCAAAGTCGGTGATATCATCCGGCTCGAAGCGGACGAGTTCTTCCCTGCCGATCTCGTCTTGCTCGCTTCGTCAGAACCCGAGGGGTTGTGCTATATCGAGACGAGCAATCTGGACGGGTGCGTTCGCCCTTGAGGCTAACGTCATGTCTGAACATGCAAGCTAATCTCTGCGAATGCTAGCGAAACGAACCTGAAGATCAAACAGGCACACACCTCAACGGCGAATCTGCATTCGCCTGCCGCTTTATCCCAGCTCGCGGGTCAACTCCGCTCGGAGCAACCGAACAATTCGCTCTACACGTTCGAGGCGACCTTGTCGATGGGGCAAGCAGGGATGGCGGCGACGTCGAGCGAGATCCCGCTTGGTCCGGATCAGTTGCTGCTGCGAGGGGCACAACTGAGGAACACGGCGTGGCTTTATGGGATCGTCGTCTTCACCGGTCACGAGACTAAGCTCATGCGGAATGCTACGTGAGTTACGCTTCGGTATGATGTACGAGTTCGGGTGACTCATTTTTCCTCCGCGGTCCGCCAGCGCGGCGCCGATCAAGCGTACCGCCATGGAACGCCTCGTCAATGTCCAGATCGTCTTCCTGCTCATGATCCTCCTCGCTCTCTCGCTCGCGTGCGCGATCGGCGCAACGATCCGGACCAAGATCTATGGCGACGATATGTGGTATCTCTTGCTCGGCGAGGCGGGGGAAGGCAGCCCCGTCTCGGCGAGCAAGTTCATCAAGGACATGCTCACGTTCTGCTTGACGCTGAGTAACTTGATCCCGATCTCGTGAGTGCTGACTTTGTGTGCAAGAAGCTTGTAAAGGCATTTTGGCTGAGTTGGATGAACCGCGCAGCCTCATCGTTACGATGGAGGTCGTCAAATTCCAGCAAGCCGCCTTCATCAACTACGACCTCGGTAGGTCTCGATGTCTTGTGCCGAGAGACACGTCGAACCTGCGCGCTGACTGCCAGACGCATGTAGACATGTACCACGCGCCAACCGACACTCCTGCACTCTGCCGAACCTCGTCCCTCGTCGAGGAGCTCGGTCAGATCGAGTACATCTTTAGCGATAAGACCGGGACTCTCACCTGCAACCAGATGGAGTTCCGGCAGTGCTCGATCGGCGGAATTGCCTACGCCGACGTCGTCGAGGAATCGAAGCGCGGCGAGGTCTTTTCGTTCTCCGACATGCAGGACAATCTCAACTCGGGTCACGAGACGGCGCGCGTCATTCAAGAGTTCCTCACCTTGCTTTCAACGTGCCACACTGTCATTCCTGAGATCAAGAACGAAAAGATCGTCTACCAGGCGAGCAGTCCTGACGAGGCGGCGCTCGTTCAGGGCGCCGATGTCCTCGGGTACACTTTCGCGGTGAGTCTCGCGCGCGCAATCGCATCGCACGTTTGTCCCTGCTGACAACCTTCCCTTCAATACAGACCCGCAAGCCACAATCGGTGTTTGTCAGCATCGACGGCGAGCAGCGCGAGTACCAGATCCTCAATATCCTCGAATTCAATTCGACCCGGAAACGCATGTCGGCCGTCGTTCGCACGCCCGAAGGCAAGATCAAGCTTTATTGCAAAGGTGCCGATACCGTCATCTTTGAGCGGCTCGCGAGCGAGGGCCAGACGTACACCGAGGCGACATCAAATCACCTCGAGGTAAGCTGCTCTCGTCCTCTTGTCGCAGCTGCCGGTCCTTCCTGTAGGCAGCGACTAATTTTCCCGGACATTCGGCTCACAGGAATACGCGACGGAAGGGTTGCGCACTCTCTGCATTGCGATGCGCGACATCCCGGAAGCCGAGTACAAGAAATGGGCGGCGGTACACGCTCGTGCCGCGGCGACGATCAACGGCCGTCAAGACGCCCTTGACAAGGCGGCCGAGATCATCGAGCGCGACCTCTTTCTTCTCGGTGCGACCGCTATCGAAGACAAGCTGCAAGACGGCGTGCCGGAAACGATCTACACGCTGCAGCAAGCGGGGATCAAAGTCTGGGTCTTGACCGGCGACCGGCAAGAGACGGCGATCAATATCGGTCTCTCCTGTCGCTTGATCTCCGAATCGATGAGCTTGGTGAGTCTCATCCAGGGTGGAGCGCGCAACTTGCTCGGCTCATTCTCCTCATCGTTCAGGTCATCGTCAACGAAGACACCGCGATCGATACGAAGGATTTCATTACCAAGCGGCTCGAGGCCATCAAGAACGCTCGCAATGCCGGCGACTTTGAAGAGCTCGCGCTTATCATCGGTGAGTCCGCGCAGGCGGCCGACAGCCGACGACGATTTGTGAGCCTGACCCACCTGCCCTCCTCAGATGGCAAGAGTCTCGCTTTCGCACTGGAAAAGGACCTGAGCCAGGCTTTTCTCGAGCTTGCGGTTATGTGCAAGGCAGTCGTCTGCTGCCGTGTTTCGCCGCTGCAGAAGGCGCTCGTCGTCAAGCTCGTCAAGAAGAACCTCAAGGCGATTCTCCTCGCGATCGGAGACGGCGCGAACGACGTGTCGATGATCCAGGCGGCGCACATCGGCGTCGGCATTTCCGGTCATGAAGGTCTGCAAGCTGCAAGGTCTGCCGACGTCGCGATCAGTCAGTTCCGCTTCCTGCGAAAACTCCTGCTCGTCCACGGCACTTGGTCATACCAGCGGCTCAGCAAGCTCATCTTGTATTCGTGAGTTCTTGGGCGTGTCTCGGCACCGTATCCTGAGCTGAATCGTCCTCTTCTTGGACAGGTTCTACAAGAACATCGCGCTTTATATGACCGGCTTCTGGGTGAGCATTACGCGGCCTTTAATATCTGACTTGACCGCTAATCGGCATTCGATCATCGCAGTTCGCCTTCTCGAACTCGTTCTCTGGCCAGGTCCTCGAGGAGAGCTGGACCCTCACCTTCTACAATGTCGTCTTCACCGTGCTTCCGCCTTTCGTGCTCGGCGTCTTCGACCAATTCGTCGGCGCTCGCATGCTGGACCGCTACCCCGAGCTGTACAAACTCGGCCAGCAAAACCGATTCGTGGGTGGCTTCTGTGAGATCTTAATCGTTGTAACGCGAGCTGATGCGAGCCCTCTAACAGTTCTCGACGCGCATCTTTTGGCAATGGATCGGAAACGCCCTGTTCCACTCGATCGTGAGTATCCGCTGCCGAGACGCCGCCTGCTATGCGCTAACTGTCTTGATGAGGCGCAGATCATCTACATTTTCACGGCGGCCATCTTTAGCGAAGGCTTGATCCTCGCTCAGGGTTGGATAGGCGCGCAGTGGGTGTGGGGAACTACGCTCTACCTGACGACCCTCGTGACGGTGTTGTTCAAAGCCGCGCTCATCTCCAAGTGCGTCGAGAAGCATGCGCAGGATGGTACGAGCTGCTCTGCTGATAATTCGGACGCCTCCGCAGCATCTGGACCAAGTATACGCTCTTCGCCATCCCCGGCTCCTTTGCGTTCACCATGTGCTTCCTGCCGCTCTACGCTTGGATCGCTCCGATGCTCGGCTTCTCGCTCGAGTACACCGACATCGTCAGCCGAGTGTGGACCTCGCTCGTCTTCTGGCTCACGATCTTCGGGATTCCCGTCCTGCTGCTCATCCGAGACTACACCTGGAAAGCGTGCGCCTTTCCGTTTTCACGGCTAGCTCTGGCGATCGCATGTTGACGTTATCGCTTATTTGCAGGTACAAGCGGCTGTTCCGACCCGAGCCGTACCACATCGTGCAGGAGATCCAGAAGTACAACCTGCCGGACTACCGCCCTCGGATGGAGCAGTTCCAAAAGGTACGTGCCTCTCATGCTTTTTACCGTACAGCTTGCTAATACCTGCGCTTTCCTCGACAGGCGATCAAGAAGGTCCGGGCTGTGCAGCGTATGCGAAGAAACCGCGGCTTTGCCTTCTCTCAGTGAGTCCGACCCGACTCGCGACGGAAGCTTATAGCCCATCTGACCATTCGTCATCGGCAACGCAGGACGGAGGAAGGGCAGGAGCACCTCATTCGGGCGTACGACACTTCCGTGCGACCAGGCGGCAAGACGGTAGAGTCTTGACCGCGACCTGTAGACACTATTCGAAAAGCGACATGCTCGCGACCAAATCCGGGATCGCGCAAGATGACTGCATGTGCAGAGCCCGAATGCGGGCTGAAAGGCTACGGGGAATAAAAGGAAAAGGTTTGAAAAAGGAAGTGCGAAGAGCGGAAGGAGGTATTTTTGCGGTTTTGCGTTCGCTGCAGTTTGCAGCGGGTATCAAAGCGGGGACGTCAAGATCATCGAGCACGTGCGCTACTGGCTGGTACGAGCCGCGTCGAGCTGGCGTCGGAGGTCGTCGATCACCTGCAGTATCAGGATCGTCCAGTCAGCTTCGGCTCTTCGCGAGTTGTCTATGCTTCCGCAGAAACGCACCTCCTGTTGCGCAGCCTCGCGGGCGCGAGCAGCATTCTCTGTCTCGACGAGCTTGTGGTTGTGAGCCGTGTGGAGCGCTGCGAGGTCGACATCCATGACGGCTCCCGCCAACGATTCCGACATCTGGCGGATCTTGACCTGCGCAGCTTCGAGCTCCTGCTCGAGACGTTCGCGGTCTTCTCCGTTGGCGATGAGCTTGGCCTGCAGCTCTTGCATGGCCTGGGCGTTCGCTTCTTGACGCTGCCTCGTCGAGTTCTGGTGGTCCTCCTCGGCGCTCGCGAGCTCGACCTCGTGCATCTTCCTCATCGATTCGAACTCGGTCTGCGCGCTCGCCTGAGTCTCGGCGAGGGCCTTGTTGGCGTCCTCGAGCTGCGTCTGGGCGTCGGCGAGTCGGCGCTCGAATTCTTCGAGCGAGGGGCCGTCCAGCTCGCCGCTGCGCGCGGAAGCCGCCGCCGTCTGCGCCGCGTCGAGGGCTCGCCGTGCCTCCTCCAATTCAGCTTCAGCCTTCTGCGCCGACGTCTGCAGCTCGACGACGCTGCCCTTGGTCTCTTCGAGCTCCGCATGTGCCTGCTCGAGCTCGCGCGTCAGGCCTTGCACCTCGGCGTGCTTCGTCGCTTCCGCCGTCGCGATCCCAGTCTCCAGAGACAAACGGAGCGCGTCGAGTTCGGCAGCGTGCGAGGTCCGCAACTGCGAGAGGGTCATTTCGCTCTCCTTGCGGAGCTGTTCGAGCTCAGAGGCGTGTGCAGTAGAGAGGTCGGACGAGGCGGACTCCTGGGCCGAAGCGAGAGAGCGTGCGCGCTCCTCTTGAGCCTCGGAGAGCTCAGCTACGTGCTCGGCCTCGAGCGTCTGCATCCCGTACTTAAGTCAGCTCGCTCGAAGACCCGAAGCATTGTCAAGCCGCGATGAGGAGACTCACCGAAAGGCGCTCTTCGAGAGCCTTGACCTTCTCCTCGTGCTCCTTCTCCCGAGTATCCGCCTCTGCCTGCTGCGAGCGCCGCAACTCCTGCAGCTCGTGCGCATGTTCCGCTCGAAGCTGAGCGAGCGCCTCCTCTTTCTCCCGCTCGAACTCCTCGGACGAACCTTGCAGACCCTCCTTCCGAGCGTCCTCGAGCGCAGAAGCATGCTGGCTCTGCAACGCCTCGAGCTCCGACGCATGTGACGCTCGCAGCGCATCGACATCGCCTCCCGCTTCGGACCGGGCGCGTTCGACCTCGGCCGCGTGCGAGCTCTTGAGCTCCTCGACCGTAGTCGCGTGTTCTTTCCGCAGATCGGCGAACCGGCGCTCGTGCTCCTCCGTCGTGCTAGCACGAGCTTCTTCAACAGCTGTCGCGTGCTGCGACTTGAGCTCTTCGAGCGCCTTGTGATGCTCGGCTTCTTTCGCAGCGAGCGCTGATTCGGCTTCGGAGGACGCGCCGGCAAGCGCTTCAGAGTGCGAGGCCCTGAGCGCGTCGAGCTCGGAAGCGTGAGAGGTACGCAGGTCGGCGAGCGTCGACTCGTGAGATGATCGCGTCGAGGTCAGTTCCTCCTCGTGATTGCTGTGCGATGACCGCGGATCTTGAGTCAGCCGGCAGATCTCGCGCTCGCGAAGCCCGCTGTCCGACTCGGCCAATTGCGCCCACGCACCGTTTCGCCTCTTCAAGCTCCGCTTTGAGTTGCTCCACCTCGCCTTGCAGTCGGACCACCTCATCCCGCGCGGACCGACTCTCGATCAATTCGGCCTCTTTGCGCTTCAGGTCGTCCTCGAGGTCGGTGATCCGAGTCCGGACGGCGTGGAGCTCCTCTTTCCGCTGAGAGCGGAGAGCTTCGAGCTCGGCGGTGAGGGTCGAGACCTGTCGGTCGAAGAACGGCAACGTCAGAACGAGATTCGGCATGTGAGAAGCAGCGAGTCGACGGGGACTCCCTGAATCCGCCAGCGTCTTTTGCACGACTGACCTGTTTCTCCAGCTCTTCCACCTTGACCGTCCCCTCCCGTCGAGCACTCTCAACCTCCCGTTCCTTCTCCTCCAACCTGCCCCTGACAGCCTCCAACTCGTTCTCGAGCGCCCGGATCTTTTCCATCGCAGGCGAAAGTTGCCTCGCTCCTCCTCCCGCCGCCGTCGTCGTCAGGCTCGAGACGGTACGAGTACGAGCTCCTGCTGTCCCGCTGCCGCTGGTGGCGGCTGAAGAGCCGGGACGGGAAGACGCGAGAGAACTGCCGGGTCGAGCGGCACCCGGAGCAGGAGGCGCACGACTTCCAACAACAACTGGTCGCGGTCCCGAACCCGCCGCCGCCGTCGTCGTCGACAACCTCGAGCCAGTCGCCCCCGTCGTCGTCGAACTCGCCGCTCTCGAGCCGACCCGACTGGCAGTCGCGTTCGGTCCACCACTCGCGATCGGTCGCGTCAACCCGCCTCCCGTCGTCGTCGTCGCGGTCGCCGTCGTCCCTCGAAGCGGTTTCGCTGTCGAAACGATCCCTCCTCGTGAGGTCGGACCCATCGATCCTGCACTACTTGACGAAGCGAGCGAAGACCGAAGTCGAGCACTGCCTGTCGCAGAACCGGGACCGGGAGCGCTGCCGATCGCGCTCGAGGGACGACGGAGCGGTGCGCTGCTGCTGCTGCTGCTAGTAGTAGTGGTGGATGAGATACCGTTCAGAGGGCGACGAGTCGCTGCCGAGCCCGTCGTGGAGGACGACGAGGTGGGACCGGTCCCGAGCGGACGACGCGTGGCGCCCGCCGCCGCTGCTGCTGCTGCCGATGAAGAAGAGGAAGCAGGACCGGCGTTTGTCCTGACGCCGGGTCGCGTCGGACCTCCCGCAGTCCGTGCTCCAGTAGGACCTGCCATCGAAGCGCGGAGAGGAGCTCGTGTCGGCGCCGCAGAGGCTGCCAACGAAACGGGACCGGTCGAAGGACGGAGCGGTTTCCTTCCGGCTGTAGTCGGCGCTACCGCGTGCTGTTTTACCGTGGTAGTGACGGACGCGGGCGAACGAGGGGCGGGCTCTCCTTGCGGCTCGGCTGGCTGTGACGGCGACGACGGGGACGACAACGAAGAGAGTTGCTGCGACTCCTCGGGGGCGGCGACTGGCTCTGCTTCGGTCGCGGTGCCGTTCGCTTGAGCCGTCTCCTGATCGTGTTCGTGTACGGGAGCAGCTCCCTCGGCGCTGACGCTGCTCAAGTCGTGCGAGTCGTTGTCGACGGGGTGAACGAGTGGGACGGGCGGCGGCATCATTTGCTCTTCGGTGAGCAACGAGAGGTCATCTCCGGCAGGGACGTTCTCAGTCGTGTGGATGGCTGTACGCAACGCAAAGTGGCTGTTGTTAGTCCTCTATTGTGAGCAGACGCAAGAGGGGAAATCGCGGCCGCACGAGCCTGGTCGACCTCGAGAGAATTGTCTGCAGCCATGTCCGAGGGTGCGCCGGAAACATTCGAGACGGGTGTCGTGTCTGTAGATGACTCTGGCATAGTTGAGCCCGTCGTGTGGCCGTTGTCGTCGTAAGTGACAGTCGAGTGGGTTGACGCAACTTCCACCGCAGACGACGAGTCGACTTGGTCGAGGGAAGACGCGTGGTCAGTCGAAGAGTCGGTCGACTGGTCCATTTTCAAGAGAGAGTGTGGGTCTAAGCAGACGGTGCTAGAGAGCCCTGAGGAAAGCCCCGACTATAGTCAGCGAGAGCCCTTCTCCTCCTCCCCGTGTAACGCTCCGGCAACCTCCCCTCAGCTTGCTTCCCTTGCTCCACGTCGACGACTGGACCCCATCACACACTCGCACTCGCACTCGCTCTCTATAGCCCGGAAAGCGCACATACAGCGCAACCAGAGTGCGACGCCATGCCGCCCTTTGCGGCTATACCTCGTACAGCAGTCCACGCGTGGTGTCCTCGCGGGACGCTCGACTCGTCTCTGACCGGTCCACTCCTCGTCACCGGAACCGTCTCGGGCGCACTCGACGACTCGTTCTCGACAGACTCGCAACTAGAACTATGGCAACCTTTCTCTAGCGAACCTGCCGCTCTCGAACACCCGATCGCGACAGTCCAGTGGAACGCCAGGTTCAACTCGATCGCTTGGGGCAAACACGCCCGCAACAACTCTGCGTCGTCGACCCCGTTCGGCGTCATCGCAGCCGGACTCGACGACGGCGGAGTCGCTCTCTGGAACCCAAACGCACTCTTGAACGGTCGCAACGGAGCAGACGAGGCGGCCGCCGCTTTGGTTGCCAGGCTCGACTCGCCCCACAGGGGTCCCGTCAGGGGACTCGACTTTTCCCCCGCCCAGTCAAACTTGCTCGCCAGCGGCGCAACCAACGGAGAGGTGCGTGGTCGATCTGCGTCTCTCTCTCTCGTTGCGGCTCCTTCTGTCCTCTGTTTTGCGCAATCAGCTGCCTCGACCGAACGCGAAGCAGAGCAAACAGCAGTCAACTGACCTTCGCGCCTCTCTCGCCTCCGCTCTCCTCTTTCGCGCACACGCACCACACCGTCAACCACCACCGCGCACCACCCCGCACTGCAGATCTACATCTGGGACCTCACGTCTCCCTTGAAACCGTTCAGTCCAGGAACCCGCTCCCGCTCACTCGACAGCATCACCTCGCTCGCGTGGAACCCCTCTGTCGTCCACATCCTCGCTTCGTCCAGCAACACGGGTCACACGGTCGTTTGGGACTTGAAATCGAAACGAGAGATCACGGCGCTCAGTTTCGCGAGTGGAGGCGCGACGGGGTTGGGACCGACTGGGTTTGGAGGCGTCGGAGGTCAGGGAGGCGGTGGGCTCGGTGGATTGGGACCGGCTGGGTTTGGCGGCGGCGGTGGTGGATCGGCGGGAGGCGCAGGAGGCGCAGGCGTCGGTGGCCTCGGAGGTCACAGCGCCGTCAAGTGGCACCCCGAGAACGTGAGCCGGAAATTTCCATGAGCGGGGGACAAGCTCCTATCCGAATGAACGGCGGTCGGTACTGACGAGAGGTCCTTCACGATCCGCACCCGCTTAGCCCACGAAACTCATCACGGCTTCCGAAGACGACCACGCGCCCAACTTGCTCGTCTGGGACTTGAGGAACTGGAAACAACCCGAAAAGGTGCGCTTCCCTTACTCGCGCGTGAATTCTGTGGCGACCATGGCTGACTCTTGGACGCCCGCCCGGCCGGCCGCTCTATGTGCAGGTTCTGCGCGGTCACGACAAGGGGATCTTGTCGGTCAACTTTTGCCCCGACGACAGCGACCTCGTCCTGTCTTCGGGCAAAGACGGCCGGACGCTCGCGTGGTCGCTCCAGTCGGGCGAGATTGTCGCCGAAGTGACGCCGTCGAGCAACTGGACGTTCGAGTCGCATTTCGTTCCGAACAACCCGAGTTTGATCTCGGCCGCCGCGCTCGACGGAGAGTTGTACCTCCACTCGTTGCAGTCGACCAACTCGCGTCAACACGAGGACGATGCTGCTGCGGCTCAACAGCAGCAGCAACAGGACGCGGCGACGACGATGGGTGCCGCTGGAGACTTTTTCGAACAGGCGATTTCGGCCAATGCGAAAAACTACCCGACGAAATCGCTCGCGGTCGCGCCGAAGTGGCTCCGGAGGCCGAGTTCGGCCGTGTTTGGGTTCGGAGGCCGGTTGGTCCGGATCGGGACGAGCACTGCGGCGGCGGCCTCCTCGAACGCTGCCGGTGCCGCTGCCGGTTCGACGGCCTCGACGAGCCGAGTCACGATCGACAGGGTCGTTACCGTTCCCAGCGTCGTCGACCGCGCCGAGAAACTCGAACGCGCCGCGACCGGACAAGAGGAAGGCGGGCTCGCCAAGTTTTGCGATGACCGCGCCGCCGGTACGAGCGATTGGGATGCCGACGACCACGACGACGATCACGGATCGGTTCTGGCGTCGACGAGTGAGAAGGAGAGTTGGGCGCTCCTCAAGACTTTGTTCCATGCTGCGGCGGGCGGGATGCCTGGAGCGGGCGGACCGGCAGCGCGAGAGAAGTTGGTCGAGATGCTCGGCCGCGGGTTCGATCGGGACGAGTTGAAGAGTCGCGTCGACGAGTTGGCGAAACAGCTGAGGGCAAAGTTGCCGCCGTTGCCGGCTTCTACAATCGAGGACGCCGACTCGTCGTCACCGAGTCCGGATTCGCCGACTGACGACGACAAGATATCGCGCTCTCAGGACACTGCGGCGACGAGCGAACCTTCGCTGTTTGGAGGGGCGGCTGCCGATGACGGCATGCAAGCCAGCGGGGCGGACGGGCTCATGAACGGGTTTGGCGGCGGCGGCGATGCTGCTGGCGGTGACGACTTTTTCGCCTCGCTCGGACAACGCCCTTCAGCCCTGCCGGACCGTCTAACGCAAGAGTCGCGAGGAGGTCAACCGGACGCGTCGAGCTCGATCGCGGCGACGATCGGGAGCGGCCCTTCGTCGCTCAAAAGTGTCAATGTCAAGCAGGCGACGTTCAAGTTGTTCCACGACGAGGCGACCGAAGCCGACAAGCTCGTCACGCAGGCGCTCGTCCTCGGCGACTTTGGTTCGGCGGTCGAACTCGCCTTGTCGACTGAACGGTATGCCGACGCGCTCTTGTTTGCGCTCCAGAGCGGGTCGCCCGAAATCGTCGCGTCGGTCCAGCGCGAGTACTTTGCCCGGACCGCGACGGACCGGCCGTACCTCCGTGTTCTTGAGTCGATTTCAGCGACGTCGGTCGGAGGAGGCGGCCGCGACCTCGCCGACGTGATCCAGAACGCCGACCTCGAACAGAACTGGCGCGAGGCGTTTGTCGTCGCGTGCACTTATGCTGCGACCGACGACGAGTTCTCGAGCTTGATTGAGCAACTCGGTCAGCGACTCGAGTACCAGTACGAGCTCGTTCGCGGAAGGGCAGGCGACGTTGCGGCCGAGCAGTGGCGCAAGAACGCCGTCTTGTGCTACCTCGCCGCTGGCAAGCTCGAGAAGGTCGTCGGTGTCTGGGTTCAGCAGATGAACGAGGACGAGCAGGCGCGTCTCGGCGATTCTGCGGCTTTCGCTCGTGCATTGTCGAACACTGCGGACGGGGCTGCTTCGGCGACGGCTCGTTTCGAAGCTCACTCGCGCGCTCTGCAAGCTTTCATCGAGAAGGTTTCGGTATTTCAGCACGCCGTCGGCTACGTCGACGTCGACCTCGCGACCCCGACTCAGTCGACTGCGGTCGCCGAATCGGGCGCGCGGATCTACAAGCTCGCGAGCCTGTACGACCGCTACATCGAGTACGCCGAGTTGCTCGCGAATCAGGGCAAGGTCGACTTGGCGCTCAAGTACGTCGCCAAGACTCCGGGCGACTATGACGGGACCAATGCGGCCGTGAGCCGGAACGCGATGAAGCGCGAGAGGCTCCTGCGTGCGAGCGGCGCCGGTCAGCAGTTCCAGCAGCAGCAGCAGCAGCAAGGACGGCAGCAGCAGGCGATGTACGGCGCTGCGGGAGGCTACGGATCTACTTCGGCCGGACGGTACGCGCAGAACGCCAACCCGTACGGCGCGCGTGCGAGCCTCCCTTCGGTCGGCACGGCGGCAGCTCCCGCTACGAACCCGTACTCGAATCCGCTCGCTACGCCGGCTCGGACCGCGTACTCGAATCCGTACGCGCCAGCGCCGACGCAATCGCCCGCGGCGACTTCGAACGCGTACAACCCGTACGCGCCGCCACCTTCGGCCGCGAGTGCCGCGCCCGCCGCGGTCGCCTCGCCTATGCGCAGCAACCCGTATGCACCTGCACAGCCGATGACGAACCCGCACGACGATCCGTACGCTCCTGCGCCTTCTGCGCAGTCGTCGGTGCCGTCCGCAGGTCCCGCGGCGGCGGCTCCTCCTTCAGCCGCTGCGAACCCGTACGCGCCAGCCCCGACGGCGAGCGCCGGTCTCTCGTACGCTTCGGCGCCGTCCGCCTCGCATGATCCGTACGGCCCGTCGACGGCGGCGAGCAACCCGGGCGCCGGCCTCCCCGGACCGCCGCCTATTCGGACCGAATCGCCCAACTTTGCGGCCCGGAACGCCCCCGCAGGTGCGAACGTCCCGCCGCCTCCTCGCGCCAAGGCAGCTGGCGGTTGGAACGACGTTCCGACGTTGCCTGCTCCTCGAAGGAACACTCCTGCCCCGACGGCAACGGCTGGCTCGTCTCCGGCTCCGGGTGCGCCGAAGCCCGCCGCCATCACGAGTCCGTTCCCGAACTCGAGCCCGAGCGGCACTCCTGGACCTTACGGCGCGCCGATGATGGGTGCTGGTCAAGTCCCGCCGCCGCCTCCGAGTCGTGGCGCGAACCGGACGCCTGCGCCTGTCCCGCCTCCTCCCATGACCGGCCAGGCTGCTCCGCCGCCCATGTCGGGTCGCGTCTTGTCGCCGCCGCCGGTCGCCGGGAACCCGCAGTATGCGCCCGCGCCTCCACGCTCTTTGATGGGATCGCTCGGACCGGGACAAGCGCCGAACGGACCGCCGGCAGGACCGTCCATGATGCCGCCACCGCCACCGCCGCCTCAGCAGCAGCCGGCTGGACAGGCGTTCGGGATGGGCGCCGCGCCTGGTCAAGGAGCCGTTGTTTCGCCTCCGCCTATGTCCGCGCAACGTCCGGGCCCGACGTACGCCGCTCCGCCTCCCCCTCGGACCGGCACGCCGAGCGCGCCTCCGCCTCCTCGAGCCAACGTCGCGCCGCCGGCCACGCCGACCGTCAATGGAGGCGCGATGCCTGCGTTCGGCGAGGCTCGCAATGGCCCGGCCCAGCCTCCGCAATCGCAAGTGCAGCCTCCGCCGCCTCCCATGCAGCAGCAGCAGCAAGCTCCGCCTCCTCCTCCCTCGGGTCTCGCAAGGCCGCCTCCTCCTCCGAATTCCTCCGCCCCGCCGCAGCAGCAGCCGGGTCAGGTGGCGCCGCCGCCACCACGCAGCGCTCCCTCGACGCCGCAAGCGCCTCAGAATTCGAGCTTCCCGGGACCGCCTCCCATGGCAGCCAAATCGGGACCGCCGCCTGCCCCTGTACAGCCGCCCGCTCCGCAGCCGTCCCAGCAGGCAATGCTGCCGCAGCCTCCTCGCATGAAGTACCGTGAGTTTGCTCGCGTTCAAGCATGCACAGCCTTCTTGATGTGCTGACCCCGTATCCGTTTCGGCAGCGCCTGGCGACCGCTCACATATCCCGCCGGCGAACAAGCCCATCTTTGATACCCTCTCGGCCGAACTGCAGAAGCTGCGGCAGACTACTCCGGTACGCCACATCGTTGCTTGTTCTTCGTTCCAATGAAGAGGCTCGGCTGACCACTTCTTTGCTGTGACTGCTCACCAGCCGCAACAAGTCAAGATCGTCAACGATACCGAGAAGCGGCTCAACATCCTGTTTGACATGCTGAACTGCGAGACCTTGTCCGAAGCGTCGACGCAGCGCGTGCTCGAGCTTTGCCAAGGTGAGCTCGCCTGATTTGCTTTTTCTTGTCGATTTTGCGTCTTACTGATGGCTTTTGCACGCCGCTTTAGCTGTTCGAGCACGGAACCAGGCACAAGCGCTCGATCTGCACCTGCAGCTGATAACGGCGGGTGCGACGGACGTCACGCCTTTCCAAGCCGCGGTCAAGCTTCTTGTCCAGCGAATGATGATCCCGGCTCCTCCTCAGCATTAAGAAACCTGCAGCAAAAGTACACATGATGCGTAGCTCTCGACCCTTTTCCCCCGTTTAGTTTTTCCGTTGTGAACCCCTTTGCAAGGCAGTCTAATCTAGATTTCCGTTGCCAGTAGTATACTGGCGTTCTCTGCTAAGAAAGGGGAAGACAGCTTATATGGTATGGGCGAGCCCGAGGTGAGAACAACATGTGTCGCGATGTCGAGAGTCTATGCGAACGAGAGCGGAAGGTGGATGCACCACGGGAAGGGCTGCAAGAGTATGCGGGCGGTCAGCGTGCTGGCTCTGTACCACGACGGAAGAGGCGCGACGTACAAGATTCGTCTTGTGAAATCCTTGACACATCGGGACTTCGCGCCACGCCGGCGAGACTTCGCTCACGGATGCAGAGTCGAGGGGCCATTGCGCGGCGTTCGAGTTCGCCGCGTCGTAACCGACGACTTCGATTACGCGGCCCTGCGCTTCCGACACGTTGAGGGCCACGAGGTGTTCGACGAACGCGTCGAGAGATGCAAATTTCGACATGTCGACCGTCTCCCGACGACTCTGCCAAGCTGTGACCTCGTCTACGGGGAGGTAGCGCGCTGCGTGCTCGAAATACTTCGCTTCGAGCAGGTCGAGGTGGAGCGTCTAGAGGATGACGGCAATCGTCAATGCGTCAAATTCTGCTGCAAGGCCGATCAGCACAGACCCAAGAGCTCACCACGGCGGGTTCGACGCTGAACAGTCGCGTCCATTCGCGAGTGTACGTCCACTTCTTGCCATCAGGATCCTCGCCGTGAACTGTCAGATGATCGGGGATCTGAAGTGCCCAGCCCATCCGGACGGCGACGATGTGCAGCATGCGCGCATAGTGCGCGGCGGCGTGAACTTCGGCCTCGATCGGCGAAGCGCGCAAGATCGGTCGAGGCGAGGTATAGAAAGCGTCGACATTCGTCGCCCAACCGCGCTCCTCTGCATTCGTTTGCGCGTCAGCCATAAGCAGCGATGACAGAGCAGGTTTTTGAGGCCATCGAGGGGGACGCACTGGGATAGAATTGGCGGTTCGCTGCAAAAGGTCTTGCGAATCAGCGAAGTCCTGGGTGAGAATGACAGCCTACTCACCATAGGTGACTGCCGACAAGTGCGTCATGATCGGTTCAGGTGCATCAGGTGGCAAGGTGCTGTTACAAGCGAGAGAGTTAGACGGATCTCAGCTCGCTGCAGTTTGGGAAGTCGACTCACTGCCATTCGAGCGCTGCAATGTGGGTCGCCCAGAACTGTCCAAGCACAGTCAGTGACACTTTCCGCTCGCTGTGACCAGAGGGGAAGAGCGCACTTTGTGCAGCGGCAGCATATAAAGTCGCAACCCGATTTGATCGCAGATCCACCACGACTCTGTGCCGGATTCTCCGTGCCACTCGTGGCCGCCCAGAGTGAGCACCATGTTGGATAGGAGCTCTTGCTGCGCGTGCAAGGTTCTGAAGGAGTCAGCAAGGCGGCCAACGTCGCTCGGAGGAAGCAAAAAGCCAACTCACGTCCCACTGGTTGTGCGCGACGTACTGATCGTACGCGTGCTGGAAGAAGGCTACCGTCGCTTCAGAGCTACGCATGCCTATAAAGCCGAAGTTCAGCAGGTAACCCCAGTCCACGGTGAACTGGAGATCCCAGGTATCGTCGTCTCGAGACAGCATGTGGTCGAACGGATCGGCGGTGAGGAAAGTGTCGCCTTCGAAGAAGAGCGAGTAGAAGCCCGACTGCGCCATCTCAAGCATCGCGCGGAACTTGAGGAAAGCGAGGACATGTCCACGCTCGGCGCCGGGCCGTTTCGCGAGGCGGAATTTTTGGCTCGGTGGCGGGATCGCACTTTCTTCCTTCAGGAACGCCGCGTGTGCCCGCAGGCCGGTCCGCTCGCACTCGTCGAGACATTCGTAATCGAGACAGAGGATGACGACCGAGTCGGTCATGCCGAGTTCGGCGCGCTTGAGATCCCAATTCCGGGCGTTCGGGACGTAAGACGGCGAGGCGCCCGTCGCCATCGTCCACATGATATTCGTCGTCGCGGGGTCGAATCGCGCCTCGAGGTAGTCCTTGAGCGAGACGCTCGAATTTCGTTCGACCCGAGGCATCGAAGCCATGAGGTCCTGCTGTTTCGAGTGCGAAGATCCTCCGAACGGCAATCGATGCCAGGTGTCGCGCATCATATCTCTCGGTACCGGGTGCGTCGCCGCAACGACCAGCAGGCCGGCAAAGAAGACTGCAGAGGCCACGCCGGCCAGGAACCGCCGGGAGCGTTTCCAACTGTACGGCGAATCGCCCGAGGCGAGACTCCGCTTGCCATCCGCCATACCCTCGCCTCGGTCGTATGCGTGCCCTTGCTCCAAGTCACCATCGTCGGCGCTGCTGTCGCCGTCGTCGTTGTGGTCGCTGTCGTCGTCGTAGTCCCCAGAGTGATCGGCCGCTTTGACGTCGAGCTCCTTTCGAGGCGGCAGCAGCTCATGCGCCTCGAAGTCGTCCCGTTGCCCGCTCATCGTAGTCTCTATAGCCTCGTCAGCACTTGACTAGAGGCACAGAGCGCTGTGGCGCTAATGTTCAAGTTGGGTTCGGAGGCGAGCCGTCGGTTTCAGATTGAACCTTCGCGCCTTCGATCGGTTGGCATGGACCTCCGCAGTTCCGGCGCGCGGCGCAGCAGGCACTCGCCGCCTTGTTCACTCATCTTCGCCATGGTAGTTAGAGAATGAAGTGCACACATAGCACTGCAACGGCGCTCAGAGCGGCATCAAGGGACAAGCCAACCGTCCGATGATTGGACCCTTCGAGCACCGTTCGCAGGCTCCGAGACTCGATCGGAGTTGCGCGGCGTCGCGACGCGCGCAATGGTCCCTCTCATCTTCGGGGGGATCTTCTCGCGGCTACGACCATATGAATCCATCACGGTTACCGCGGCTCTCTCGTAGACTGGCTCGCCGATTCTTGCTTGCAGCTAGAGTCGAGCGAGCAAGTTCGGGAGCGAGCACCGATGTCACGAATGCACGAAGAGGCCTTGAACGATTGTATGCGGGCATGCGAGTTCTACAATATGAGAGAGTATGACAGTGTCGATGAGAGCTCTAGCGAGACAACAGAGAGAGAGGAACGAGGAATGCGAGTAGGTCAAGAGGAAACGGCGGAGGTGCAAAGAAAAGAGAGATCAAGGCGCGAGATCAGGCCCAGGCCAGCGGCAGGGGCGTGCACCATTCGTAAGGGAAATGCTGCTGATGGAAGTGCTTGCACATGCGGATCTCGCGCCAGTGCTTCGGAACGCCGCGGGTGGACCGGACCAAGAGAGGCCATTTGCTCGCGGTCGAGTTGGCGCTGTCGTATCCGACGAGCTCGATGACGCGACCTTCTGCTGGCGCAACGTTGAGGGACTTGAGGTGCGTAATGACCTCTTCCAAGTTCGCAAACTGCGACAGATCGACGACGTCGCGCCGGTTCTGCCACTGCGTCAACGTCTTGTTCGGCGCGTATCGCTCGGCGTGCTCGAAAAAGTTTGCTTCGAGCAGGTCGAGATTGAACGTCTGGGATGCCGTGAGTCGGTTGTCAGCTGGTGAGATCATGCCCGGACAAGACGGCCAAACTTACGACGGCGGTCTGCACGCTAATCAAGCGCGACCACTCGCGCACGTAAATCCACCTCCGCCCGTCTCGTTCGGTGCCGGTGATGGTAATCTCCTTCGGGACCTGTAACGCCCATCCCATCTTGACCGCGAGCACGTGGACTAGACGCCCATAGTGCGCAACTGCGCGGTAGTTGGCCCAGATCGTCGAAGCGCGCAGAATCGGTCGAGGCGTGGTGTAGAAACCGTCGACATCCATCGCCCAACCGCGCTCCTCTGTTCGCAGGCAGCATGAATCAGCATCGGGACACTGACCTCGCGTAATGATAGACACTCACTAGCATAAAACTGGCGGTTCGCTGGAGAGGGAACAAATCAGTCACCGGCGGACCCAGAAAGTAAGGTCAAAAAAGCCGCACCGAAAGTGACGGCCGAGAGATGGTTCATGACCGGCTCTGGGACGTCGTCTGGTAGAGAGCTGTAGCAAAGCGGCCGGATCAGCTGCGGCTCGAGATGGTCGAGGTGAGTCGACATACTATTCCTCGACAGCTGCGATGTGAGTCGCCCAAAACTGCGCGTGCGAGGAGCTTCAGCCCATGATTCGTACGCCGTGGACCTTATAGACAGACCTTGTGCAGGGGGAGCATGTACAAACGCAGTCCAATCTGATCGCAAAGCCACCAGTGCTCTTTGTCGAAATCGCCCGCGAAGCCACGCACGCCGCGCGACCGGCCGATCTCTCGCGTTCCGAGGGTCGGTACGAGATTAGAGAGTAGTTCTTGCTGTAAAGGGGAAGGATCTGGCGTCAATCGCCGGCTGAGATCGTCGAAAAAGACTCCCGTACTCACATCCCACTGATTGTGCCGGATGTACTTGTCGTACGCGAGCTGGAAGAAGGCTATAGATGCGTTAGACGGGCGAATGCCCACCCATCCGAAGTTGAGCAGATAGCCCCAGTCCTCGGTAAATTGGAGGTCCCAAGTCGTGTTCTGCCGGGACAGCATGTGGTCGAACGGGTCGGCGGTGAGGAAAGTGTCTCCTTCGAAGAAGAGCGAATAGTAGCCCGACTTGGCCATGTCGAGCATCGCTTTGAACTTGAGGTAAGCGAGGACGTGGCCTCGCTCCGCTCCGGACCGCTTCGCAAGCCGAGACCGCTGACTCGGTGGCGGAATGACGCTCTCGTCCTTGAGGTACGCTGCGTGCGCTCGCAGGCCGGACCGTTCGCATTCGTCAAGGCACGCGTGGTCGAGGCAGAGGACGACGACCGAGTCGTTCATGCCGAGTTCGGCGCGTTTCAAATCCCAGTTGCGCGCTGCCGGAATGTACGATGGTGCGGCGCCCGTCGCCATCGTCCACATGACTGTGGTGTCGTCCGGATCGAACCGCGCCGCGAGATAGTCTTTCATTGACACGCTCGAGTTTCGTTCGACACGCGGCATCAATGCCATGAGGTCCTGCTTCGTCGGCTTGTTGAACGGCATCCGGTGCCACGCCCCGCGCACGGTTTCCCGGGGCGCGGGATGCGACAGGGCGGCGACGAGAAGGCACAGGAAGAGGAGCCCAGATACCACGACGGCGAGAACGCGCGAACGAGACGAGCGCTTCCAGCGCGGAGGAGAGTCGCGCCGCACGGGGTACGCGTGTTCCTCGGCATGGTCCAGCTTCTCGTACGAATGTCCTTCTGCCGCGCCGTCGTCGCGGTCAGTGAAGACAGCGTCGTGTCGAGATAACCGATCGGTCGCTTCGGCCTCGACGTGCTGGGACGGCAAAAGCTGGTATGTCTCCTTCGCGTCAATCATCGTCAGGCGCGGCGGGATCCCCACAGCCTAGCGACAGCAAAGCGTGTAGCAGATGAAGCGTTATAGCCGAGCGCTTGGAGAAGCGAGCAGAAGCAGCAGCGGCGGCGAGCAATTGCCAGGGGACGGTTTTTTTTTTGCTGCCCGGTTTTCCGGGCGCGCTACCCCTTCGGCGCCACAAAATGGGGCAGTTGGGCCGAGGCGGGCTCTGAAGATCGTCAGTCAACTCTCCCTCTTCTCGCATATGCAGGAGTTTCAGGCAGCGTCATCTGGTGGGCAGGGTCTGTGAAGGATGTAGTAAGATGAGGAGAAGTCCCGACCGCGCAGCGCCAAGTAGCGCTTCATCTGTAACGAACCTTCCCGCTGCCGGCACGGCCGCCGACGCTTCTCCTTCTTCCCGGCGGCGGTCGGCCATGCCCACCGATCGCGGCCCGGCGCGTCGAAGGGCCTGATATATTGCTTGCGCTCGTTCGCAACGTCTCACGTAGTTGATATGCTGCACAGCTCGCTACGAGTAAAGTCTAAGCTTACTGGATCGTTAGCCCTCCGAAGATAGTAGCAGAGAGGGAGAAAAATGTGAGACACTAGCTGGCGAGTGATCGGCGTGACGAATCTTCACGCAAACGAACGTCGCGACTCGCGAGCCCGAGAGCTGCAGCCAGACGGTAAGCTGAGGCAGCACATCGCAAACCGTGCGTCTCGCTGCAGCAGCAGCTATAGTGCGAATTGTGGCTATCGCAGCACATCGACGCTTCTCGACCAGCATTCGGTGCCGTCGACGTCCGTCTGCCAGGTCTCTTGCTCGTCACTCGCATCCCACGCGCAAGATCTACGAGCACGGCCAGCTCGAGCGCAAGATCTCCGAGCACGGCCAGCTGGGAGCAGCTTGGCCGCAAGCTCGAGCGAGACGGACGGAGTCCATGCAGCGTCGGCCAGGCGTGACCTGTTGTTCGCATCCCTGAAACGACCGGTGAAGCAAGGTGTCGGCCGGCGACCAGACCGATGTCGACAGCGCTGAATCCAGGGGGAGCGGCGGAGAGGCCGCAGCTGACGCGAGCGTCGTCTGCCGCAAGCTCGTTCCGCGAAGGTGTGTGTCGCCGCTCTTCACCTTGGCGGCTATTCCGGCTAACAGCTGGGCTTTCGTGCAGGCCGGCGAACACCGATTCACTATCAGCACCATGAGCCGGCCCCGAAGCGCCTCTTTCGAAAGATCGCTGACTTGGTCCAGGCGAAGGACCGCGGCGGAACGTCTCGTACGAGGAGAGACAGAGCGGGCTCGACCGCTTCAGCTCGTCGACCTGCGGCGTCGCCCACTGTGCTCGTCGCTGAGCCCTCCTCGATTGCCGACGATTCCTCTTATGTCGATAATGTCCGGCCGAACCTCAAGATCCGCATAGCGACGTTCAACATGGCCGACAACCTTCCCGCCCCGAGCGGAGACCTGAGCGAGTTCCTCGGAGACCTATCGACCTTCCCCGAGGCGCATATGAAGCGAAGCAGGAGCAGACGGAAACGTTCAGCCAGTGGCGCGTCGATCTTGTTCAATCGAGGGCGGGAGAAGGCTCAGTCGGTGTCGTCGCACGCCTCGGCGATCGCGGACGAACCGACGCTACCGCGCTTTCCTCTCACTCCCGAACATCCCTACCATATCATTGTCATATGTGGACAAGAGTGCCCGACGGCACGTTCTGGCGGTGTATTCCGGGGCCAAAGCTGGACATCGCTCCTCGAAAACTACCTCTGCGGCGGTGCCGATGCTTCCGAGTCGTCGGACGGAGACAGCGACATGGAGCACGACGCGCCGGACGCGTCGGCCGATGCGGCACGCAGTGTACGAACGTCTTCAGCGGACGCGACCGCCGCGTCGCAGGATGAGCAACGCAGTTCAGCGGCACCGTACACGGACGACGAGCGCAGCGCAGCCGCGTCCGTCGAAGATCTGCCGTCGCAGCGACCGCCGTCGACAGCTGAAACCGCATCTATCTCGTCGCGTACGACCCGGCGAGGGCCGTATGTTCTCGTCGAGAAAGAGCGGCTCATGGGCATCTACTGCGCTGTCTTCGTCGCTCGCTGCTGCGAGGAGTTTGTCGACGGCGTCAGTAGAGGTCGAGTCACCGCTGGGCTTATCGGCGGTAGGGTGGGGAATAAAGGTGGTGAGTTTAGCGCTCTGTCGTACTCGCCGAAAGTCAATACAGAGCTGACAGGAGCTGATCGCGCAGGCGTCGGCATCTCGCTTCATTTCGCTTCAACAAGACTACTCTTCGTTTCGGCCCATCTCGCTGCGCATGCTTCCGGTCTCGACACCCGGAAAGCGAATGCTCAGAAGATCCTCGACGAGCTCGAAGTGGACGACTTCCTCAGCACGGCCGGGCCGAAGCCGAAACGACTCGTCGACCGCTTCGACCAAGTTTTCTTCATGGGCGATCTGAACTTCCGCCTCAACATCTCTCGCTTGCACGCAGACTGGCTCGTCCAGGCACGAGACTTTACAAACGCGCTGCAATTCGATCAGCTCCGCGCCGTGCTCGCGGAGCCCGACTGCGCATTGACCGGCTTCGGAGAGGCGCCCATCGCATTCGGCCCGACGTACAAGTACGATCTCCGCAAGATGCCGCGCAAATTGACCCGGAAGCGGTCGATTCTGTTGCACCCGCGTCATCACCATAAAGCCAAATCGGTTCCTCCCGTCAAACCTGCTTCCACTTCGCTCTCCGCGTACCTCGAATCCGGTGAAAACTCGTCGAGTCTGTCACAGCTCGACGGCGACGCTGTCACAGAGTCTGCCGAGGACGACACGGCATCCATTGCGTCTACGATTGACGTCGAAGCGCTGGACGCCCTCGTCGCCGAGAACAGCGATCTACTTGCGAGTCCTCCGATTGCCGATGCGATTTCGTCAGATCCGGTCAGAAATGCGCGCGTACGGTTCCTCACGCTCGTCAAGCGGAACTCGACCTTGGCTGCCTTGGAAACGGCACGACTACGGGCGCAGGCGAGTCGCGGGCGCCCGCAGAACAACGGGCAACGAATCGCGCTCTCCGATCTCTTTGATGAGAAAGCGGCGCCAAAGTCGCTATCGACGCCACCGCCGCGACCGATCTTGCGACAGTCACAGTCGACCCTTACGCCTCGAACTGCTGGCCTCGGCGAGGATTCTCTGGATATCGATGCCGACGAAGCTCAAGACGAGCCGGCGTGGGACAGTTCGAAGAAGCAGCGAGTACAGAGCTGGACGGATCGTATCCTGTTCTACCCGAACCAGAAGCGAGACGTCGAGGACGAGGACCGCGCCGCCGAGGATGCTTCGCCGGCCTTGGCCCCCGCGATTTTGGCGAACGACTTTCCGGCGCCTTCTGCGCTTGCCCCCGCTCGATCCCGCTCGGTCCACTCGCTCCCGTCTGACCGGAATAGGCGGTCGAGGTCCAAAGTCCGCCTTTATCGCCAGGCATCACGCGACGACTCTTCCGATGCTTTGGCCTCACCGCAAGCGAATCTTTGGCAGCGCGTCAAGTCATTCCCGGTCCTTACGGTTCTTGATCGGAAACCGTCGTCGGAGTCGAGGCCGTCATCGCCAGTGAACGGCGAACAAGCTTCCCCGCTTGCATCGCCGGTCCAGTCTTTCCCGCCACTGGGGCTGGCTCCACAAGCTTTATCATACCGCCGAGCACCTCGTCGGCATTTCACGCTCTCAGCAGATTCGCCACAAAGCTCGCCAAGCAGCTCACCAGCCCATAGTCCCGCTGCGCTCGTCGTCACGACTGACCCCGTTGACGAAAAGGTCGCACTGGCTCCAGCAGCGGCAGCGGATAAGTCTGGGCATGCGAGTGTCGGTCTACCTCGTGCGAAGACGTTCGCGTCTGCGCTTAACCGGTTACACGACCGCGCATCCGAGGCCGGCCATGGTTCGTCATCACGTTTCCGCACTTTCCTCACCTCCCTCCCCGTGGCCTTGCCGTTCCTCTCGGCGCCGGTACACGGAACAGATTCGGACCATGCGGGCGCCAGTCGGGGATACGAACGCCAACGACTTGTCGGACCGTTGCCCGGCGAAGTGATGCCGATCAAGTACGACTCGATCATGAACATAGACCGGATGGGCGCTGTATCGGATCACAGGCCCGTCTTTCTCGTCTGCGCCGTAGGAATAGAGAGTGCGTAACCTTGTTGTTGATATCTTCCCGTACTGGAAATTAAATTTTATTGCTCCATCGCGGATGTGTTCTCCCTCGCCGAAACGTGCAGGTTTCGACACACGAGCCCGCGCACGCAGCTTCTAAGCCTTTCTTTCCACCTTTTGCGCCTTCTTCCGCTTCTCCTCGAGTTTGCGCTTCTCGTCGTCCTTCTGTTTTTTCCGATCTGCCTCGTCGCGAGCCTTCTTCGCCTGAGCAGCACCTGTAGCCGTCCCGTCGCGTCAGCAGAGATCTCGGCTAGACATCCCGCGGTTGAGAGACAGGGCGACTTACTTGCGCTGGCGGCTCGCCGCTGCTTTTCGGCGGCATCGACGTGCGCCTTGTTCATGTTGGGCAGGGCGAGCAGGTCTGCTCCAAAGGCGGTCAGTCTTTCTGCCAAGTCGGGGGCGGCAGAGCATGTGAGAGAGAGAACAGAACCCACCGACGCCCTCGAGCGCCTTCTTGCGCTGCTTCTTGCTCATCTGACTCGGGTCCTTGAGCGCCTTGTCCGGAGCGCGCTCGCTTTCCTCCCTTGCTATTCGGTCGGCCTCGGTCTCTTCCTCCAGATATCCATATTGCTGCAGATTTTCAGGCAACAACATCAGCATGCTGGGACTGCGCAGCCTGGCAGTAAGAGCCGATGATTCCATGTCGCACCTTGAGGAGGTCGGCTTTTCGCTTGGCTTCGTCCGCCGGCGAAAGCTTCTTGCCGTCCGGCTTCGAGTCTGTTGCGACGCAGTCGGTGAGTCACTTGCTGAATATTCGGGAACAGGGAAAGTGGCGCGCTGGCCAGCACTCACCTCCCGCTGCCGCTGCGGCCGCCTCTGCGGCTGCTTCTTCTTCAGCCCTCCGCTTCGCCAACACATTCTCCTGATGCGCTGAAGTCTCTTCTAGTAGCTTGTCAACCGACGATGCGACCGTTTCTGTGGCGTGTCTGGAACGTCAGCATCCCTGCAGCATGCAGGAGAACATACACCGGGCTGCCGTTGCGCACCATCGCTCTCGTCTGCCTCGAGCATTCCCAGGATAGCACTCCTCCGATCCTATAGACGACCGTCAGCATCTCATGGCGAGTCTGCGGCTCGAGCACACGCACTTCGGGTTCAAACGACTCCTCTTCGACCAACCCGACGATGAACTCGATCGTCTCGTTGTCATTTCGCAATGAAAGGGCGCTGAGCTGGGTCGCAATAAGCTCTTGTAGCTCAGACATGGTTGGAATCGCCCGCAATCCGGTGATATGGCTATGGGCGCGGATGAATGCGCATGATGAGAAGCTCTCGCGGAAGCAGTTCTCGGATTGCGGTTGCAGTCGTGATCAGCTTCGTACGCCTATAGCCTCGACTCTCTCGTCGTCCGGACCGTCAGGCTTGCTCTGCCGCTCCTGCGGCTAATTAGCTGGAACCGAGGAACCGATTGCTTGGTTCTCCAAAAGTCGACCTCCTCGTCTTTCGCAAACCAACTCGGCCGGCTCCCGACGACTACCGAGGTACCAGCGAGCAGATACCCTCTGTTGAGGCCGCTTGACGCGCATCAAGGCCCCCCACGGGAAGAGCGCGTCGCTCCGAGGCTTCGGTGAGTCGTCCTCAATCATTCAACTCGGCAAAAGTGATCGAGAACGCAAGCGCTGACCATCTTCGCTACAGACAGACCATTCAGTGCCCTTTGTCGCAGCGACGGCGCTCTTACTGAGCTGCACACGGCGGTAAAAGTGGCGCGCCCGAGATTACCGAGGTCAAGGGGGTCCACGACCGGCAGCGTCTCGCCCCCGACTCATGTCCTCCCGCTCCCCATACCCGGCGTTCCCATAGGGGACTTGGCATCGGCCGAGACAGACGATGCAGTCCCGACAGGTTCGCCGCCGCCTTATACAGCGCCAGTCTCGCCGCCACTGCGTTCCAGGAGCGTGCCGCAACTCGTCAATTTCGGGGGAGCAGGCGGGTTCTCGTCGAGCGCACCTGCAGCGGGGAGCTGGCTTCCACCAGTCCTCGACGGCCGGATACGCTTCCGCGAGGCGGGCGTCGGAGTCCAGCAAAGGCCTCCGCCGCGAATAAGGAGCACGTCGTCCTCGCTTCTGTATCAAGGTCACCCCGTCCAGTCACAGATCCCGCCGAAATCGTCGGCCCCAATCAACAGTCCGATGACCTGGAGACGAGACGCCGCCAATGAGAGTTCGGAAGAGGCCGACGACGACCGGCTCGAGATCGCTCCTCGAGCGCGAACGTCTTCGCGCCGACCGCTGCTTCCGCACGAAATCTCGACCGATGACGGTCCGTCTATTCGAAGAGTCGTCAGTGAGCAAGGCGTCGGCGGTGGTGCGGCGACCCCCCTTGCTCCGAGAACAAGCAGCTCGAGGCATGCGGCAGCAGGACCTGTGAGCCTCGTCTCCGCTCACCGGAGGCGATTTTCGCGAGCTGACCTACGAGACTTGTTCCTCCCGTCAGAGCTCTCCCGACGTTTCGACGAATCGCAAACGCAATCACGTCTATACGCCCATACTCATCTTTCTCAATTTTCTCGCCGTCCTCCCGGGTCTTCTCGGGTTCTTCTACTCTGCCGCGCGGTTTTACGCGACTCGACATCTCATTTGGGCTTCAGTGTGGGATGCGCGATCAGCCGGCGGCGTCACAGAGGCCCGAAGTACTCGACTCGACTGGTTCTTTTCCGGCCTTTGGGCGCTCGCCACCGCCTACTTCACGTTGTCGCTCGCCCGCGGCCTCCTGAGGAGGTGGCTCGTCTACTACTCGACTGTACCGACCGTTATCCGCGTGGTCAGCTTGCAGGCAATTTGCTGGCCGCTCACGCTCACGACGCACCGCGTCTTGTCGTTCGACCAGCCGGTCGCGGCGTGGATGATCTGCGCCACAACCGCCGCTTTCTGTGTGCGTTCTCACAGTCGTGCTCGTCACGGTAATGTGACGCTAATCTTCTGTGCCTGCAGAACGTCATTCAGTCGTGGGTGACGAGCAATATCGTCGAGCGCAAGGACCGAGCCGACCGACAGCGATGGCGACTCTTTTCGATCGCAGTCACTGCTGTCCTCGGCCCGGGCGTTCGGACCGACAAGTACCGGAAGGGCGAGCGAGTCCTGAGCTGGAAACGGGTCCTGTGGGGCACGGTCCTCCCCTTCGCACTGCTCGGCTGGTGCACGATGAACGCGCTGCTGTGGCAACAGTACGATGCTCGCTACCGAGGTGGCGGTGGGATCGACCTCGGACAACCGCGGTTGAACTCGTCGACCCGACTTGTCAACAATGCTGGTACTGCCTCGGGGATCGCCTGGCCGGTCACTTCGTCAGATGCGGATATTCGCGTCATGGTCCTCGTCACCTCGTCCTGGACAAATCGTTCCGCGACCAACCGTTACTCGTTTCGCGAAACGTCGGTCCGCCTCTTCCCGCGAGCGTCATCTTCTATCGTCGTCGACTATCGCTTTCTCCTCGGGACACCGCCGTCACCGCAGACGGCGATCAGGGCCGGCCCTGGTGTCGAAGCCGAAGCGGAGGAGTTTGGCGACATGCTGCTCCTGCCCGCTCACGACACGTACGAGCACCTGAGTAAAAAGATCTACGAAGGCTGGAAGTGGGCGGCCGGTCTCGACGTCGATTACGTCCTGAAGACCGACGACGATATACTCCTGCGCATGGACGTTATTGCGAAAGAGCTGATCAAGCTTGGCCGGCGCCGCGAGTATTGGCGTGGCTTCGCGTACTGGTACGTACGGCATTTTTCCGAAAGCGGGAACTCCGGGCTGACCTCCTTCACTGTGGCAGGGACATCCCGGCGATCAAGGACGCTTCCAACAAGAATGCAGACTTCGCTTACGACCTCCCTACATTCCCGCCGTACACCGCTGGCGCACTGCACATTCTGTCAAAGGACCTCGTCGACCTCATCGTTCCTCCCGCTGCATCGAGGCTCTTCGTCAAGAACGAAGATCAGAACCTCGGTTTGTGGCTGTACCCATCCGCCGTCCGCCCGATCCACGACTATCGGATCCAGCAGGCGCAGGTGTGTGAGAACGACATGATCGCGAAGCACTTCGGCAGTCAGTACACCGAGCCGAACGGATTCGGCCCGCGCGAGATGTACGCGAACATCATCGCCGATCGGAAGCAGTGCGAAGGGTTCCTCCAGCGGTGGTGCGGCGTGTGTTACCCGTCTTGCCGCGGCCGCGACAACCACTGGCGCACGTGGGGGTTCGCCTGCGATGACCTGCGAGGGGCGACGCTTTCGAACAAGCCCGCGTCCGTTTCGCCCTCGAGCACGAGCGCTCCGGTTCGTGTGCCTCCGGAACCGCTCATCATCGGCGGCACCGACGACCCGTGGATCGTTCCGGGCGTCCTGTCGAATCACGCATCGCCCTTCTCGTCAAGTAAGGACTGGCATCTGCTGCATATGCTCTGCTGGACGACCCCGATCGATACCTTCCAAGAGAGGCACTACCAAGCGATCGAGACGATTTGGGCGCATGAGCCGCGAGCGGTGCTGATTCTCTTCTCGACGTCGCTCCCGGCCGACTTTTTCGAAGCCTATACCCGCCATGGCTATTCCATCCATGTCGTCCGCGTCGGGAAGGAGGAGCTCCTCAGTCGTGGCTGGTTCCTCGGTCCTCAAAGTCGCGGTTGGGTCGAGAAGTGGGACGAATGGCAAGCGGGACCGAGCTTGTGAGCTTTACTCGTCGTTACGGCCGATCTGCTTGAACTGACAAGCGAGAACACGCAGCTTCTCGCACCTCTCCGACTATTTGCGCTACCTCTTCTTGTTCCGCTACGGTGGCACCTGTGCGTCGCAGTCGAGAAAGGAGAACGAGTCGGACACGTCCTGACCTTGATCCCCCCTGCAGATCTCGACATGGATGCGCCCTGGATCCGTTCGCCCCCCGACTCCAGTCTCGAATACATCGGCGCAGATTACTCGACGCTTGCGAGCGATCTCGACTGGACGCTAGACGAAGACGGCTTGTACCTCGCTCCCGGTGTGATGCGCTTCCGACGGGGCTGGACCGTCTTCCGCGATGCAGCGGAGCAAGCGTTCTCCGTCGCGTATACGACCGACTGCTTTGGATGCGTCGGGCCTCGCGCGATCACCAAGGCGATCGGTGCTCGACGCTTCCAGCTCGAACAGCACGGGTTGTCCATCGTGCCTACGCACGTGCTCTACCCGCGCAACTGGATCACCTCTCACGAACTCGTACGCGCTCTACCGGCGGGCGAAGCCAAGAAGGAGCTCGGTCGCCTCGCGCACGACTCGTGGTCCATCCACCTTTTTGGGAAAATGACGAATCACCTGCGGATCCAGCCGGGCAGTATCGCCGCGGAGGCTTTCGCCCTCTTCTCGCTTGGGGTTCCTCGTCGGACAGGACGCTTATCGTTGGCGGACGACGAGCTCGCGCGACCTTCGTCGTCCTGGACCGAAGGCCCGATTCTGCGTCATCCGCTCAAGTATCGTTATAGATCGCGCACGCGCCTTGAACAGCTCGAGGTCCCTCATGTCGACTTGATGGGTTCGCTGAATGGACGGTTCGACGGCGTCGACCTGATATCTTTACGCGGTTTTCCGCGTTCCTCAAGCGCACCGAACGCGACGCTCCGCCTCGCGACTACCTCTGGCGGCAGCATCGTGCTCACGGAAGGGACTGGTTCGTCTGGTCTCATCGCCGGCTCTTCGACGGCCGATGCCGCGCCTGCCGGCGCCGCATCATTCGAAGTCCGGATCGCCGAAGGCCAGGCCAACCTGCGCAACCTCAATGCTCTCCTTCGCGGCATCTTTTACACACCGCCGCCGGACAATAACATCCAAGAGGACGTGATCCATCTGACGATCAGCTGGGGTGAAGAGAATCTAGAAGGCGCCATCGCGGTCGACCTTTCACCAGACTAACTAGATGCTCCGATCGGGCCAACGCGCGAACGAAACGGTTGTTGTAGCTAGTACGAAATCGCCTGTGCATGTTCTGTCTGCTGCGGCTTCTGGGAAAGAAGGCTGAGCGTTACAGGGGGCTACAACAAGAATGACTGAAGAATGTCTATGCCGAGATATCGAGTCGAGCTTCTAGTAAAACAGGAGGACGATGGCGCCCGTCAAGACGCCAAGGAACGCGAGTGCACTCGCTTGTGTTGAAGTAGCGGCGTTCGTGTTCTGCTGGACTATTTCCTGGTTACGATCGGTGTTGCCGGCAGCGCCTGTCGCCGTCGCCGCCGGGACGGCAATCTGATCGGTCGCGGATTTGACGGCAATGTTGACGCCCGCCGACGACGAGTAATCAGCGTTGACGGTTGCGGCCGCGGCGATGAGGCAGAGAGCGTTGATCTGCGTCTTTGGGCCGGCGGTGGTCTCGTTCCACTATACGAGATCCGGTCAGTGAAAACGCCGCAGAGCTAGAGTGCGCGTGGTAGTCGACGCACCGGACCGCCCCACCACATGCCAAACAGCCAGGTATCGTCGACGTTGTTGAACGCGTTCGAAAGCAGTTGCGTATTGATAAAGTTGTAGATGTTTGGATCGGGACGGGCGACGTAGAGCTCCGCCATGCCCAGCATGAGGATGCCCTTGAACTGCGCGCGGCGAGGAGATTCGCGGATCAGCTTCTCAGCTTTGTGTGCACACAGACTCTGCTGCATAGGGTCACTCACGATTGTCTCGTCTTGCTGACAACCGGGCGGTTTTCCCGGACCAGGCGGCGGGTCGTCCTCGCACGATTCGACCAGGACGCCGGTTGCCGCATCGGGAACAAAGTCGCGAATCGCGGCATACGCGATCGTCCTCGCGAGGTCGAGGACGCGCGTGTTGCCCGTCGCATAGTACAGGTCGGCGAGTCCGAACAAGAACGCGCCCGAATTGTAGGTCCACGTCTCGAGGCCGGTCCGCTGGCACTCGGATGACGGGTACTGCCCTTGCCACTGCGCGGTGACAGTGTCGTAGACTTGGCCCGTGTCGGCGTCGAACCCCCAGCTGAGCCACCAGTTGAGCGTGTTCATCGCGTAGTCGAGGTGCGTCTCGTTGCCGGTGTAGCGGTACAAGCGAGTGAGGATGCTGAAATACAGGCTATCACGAAGAACCGGCAAGGTTAGCGGGCACCGTTCGATGCTGCGTGGAAGAAGCAAAGAAGCCGTGCGCACCCGTTCGTTATGGTGTTTTTGATTAGAGGGCGGTAGGTGAGCCATAGGACGCCTCCGCCGCACGTCGTGTCCCAGTAGAGCGTGTTGTTATTGTTGATGGTCTCGACCATGTCGAGCCAAGTCGAGTTCGGGTACGCTTGGTGAGCGCGCAACGCAAACATGGCCCACCAACCTAGGAGGGGCAGCCAATCGGATCCCGTCGTCAGCGGTCGGTCGGTCTCATTCGGTGCTTTTGTCAGAAGTCGCTCACTCTGGTCGTCGATGTACTTGTCAATCATCCAGCCGAGCCCGTCGTTCTTGATCAGCAGGTCCTTGATCAGGCGTTCGTTGACTGCGAGGAGCGCTCGGGTCCGGTCAGGCAAAGAGCGCCTGAACGTGGACAAGCTCAAGCGCGGGACGAACCTTTGTTGCCCAGGGCGAGGTCGAGGCTCGTGTACGCCATGCCGAGAACCGGAGTCTGCCACCAGCCCGTCCATCTGTTGTGGCAAAGCCTTGCTCTCCGTCAGTTCGATCCGCTCGCGAGACTCTGAGCGCCTGTGCAAGATGAGCAGAGAGGTACTCACTCAAAGACGCCGCCCTCGTACCAAGTCTGCATGCGTGCGACAGCGGCTTGAGCGAGAGTGGCGATGGTCGAGAGATCGTTGATGTCGATCCCTGCAGCAAGAGTCGGTTCGCCTCGTTCGTCAGCGGCAGCTTTACTCATCGACAGCTGGACAGCAGCGCCTCAGCTCACATGCGGACGGCGGAAAGTCGACGGGGACGCTCGAGACGACTTTCCGCTTGTCGAGCCGGACGGGGTCGAATTGGAACTCTTCCGTCTTGAACTTTGGCACGGGTTTCCCGGGGGTGTAGAGCGGATGCCGGTTGTTTGCCCATTGCGGAGGCGGGTACGCCGGGTTTGTCGGATTTTCGGGCAGGGACAAGTTTGCGAGGAGAGGATGAAACGGCGCTTCTGGCTCGAAGGGGAGGAACGCATGTCCGGTTCTCGTTCCGTGCGGGAACGAGAGGTACGGCTCGTAGCCTTCTGGGTTTGGAGATGTGTCTGTTCGCACGATCGGACCTTTGGAAGCGGGTGCCGAGGCAGCAGCGGCAAGGGCGTCGAGAGCGAATGTTGGCCGAGGAGCGATGACCGCAACGAGAGCCGCAAAGGTCCAACAGGAGGACGAACGCGCTAAGAGGCGCATTGGACCAAATTGTTTGCCCAGATCTCGCAATGTCCTCGTAGTGGCTGAGAAAACTGTACGGAGCCCTGCGTAAAGAGCGGGAAGCGGCGAGTGTATGCTGCGGAGCGAGTGTGTCGCGGGCAGAGGCGGCAAGTCTGAGGGGAGCAGCGGCGGCGGTGAACCGCTTCTCGTCTCTCGTCTCTCACCTGGACAGAGTCACTCGAGGGGTCACTAGACTAGACTAGTAGCTACTAGCAGCCTCAGTCTATTCAAGATGGCGAGCGACCCTTACATGCAAGGGGTCCTCGAGGACGACCTCGCCATCTACCAGTTCGACTCGCTCGGCCAGGATTCCGACCTCGCTCACCTGCTCGACGACACGGACAACGACTTGAACGACGAGACGTTCGGAGGTCCAGCCGACGGTCAGGCAGCCAGCCGCGACTTTGACTTTGCCGGGTCCACCTCGCGTTTCCTCGGAACCGACGCCGCCCCGCCGACGTCGTACGGCGGGAACCGCAAAGACCTCGTCCCGCTCAGCAGCGATTGGGGCGCAGACCCCTTGCTCTCGTCGACCAAGCCGACCTCGTCGTCACCGTGGACCAGCCTGAACGATGACCCGCTCCTGTCGCGGGCACCGGCGTCGTCCGCCTTCACCGCGATCCCGTCTACAGCCGCACCGCCGCAGCAGCAGCAGCAGCAGCCCTCTCGCCAGATCAAGACGCTCGAAGAGGTCGAGGCAGAGATGCGCGCCCAGTCGGCTGCCGCTCGTCAGCAGGCTTCGGCCGCCGGTCAGCCTCAGCCGGTCGCGACCGCCGACGTTCAGCAGCAGCAGCAGCAGCAGCCGCCTCCCGCGAGCCGGCCGATGACTGTCGAAGAAGTCGAAGCCGAGATGCTGCGCCGTCGTCAAGCCGAGTCGCAACCGGCTGTCGCGCCTCAGCAGCAGCAGCAGCAGCAGCAGCAGCAGCAGCAGCCAGCGGTCGCGGGCCAGCTCCCGCCCGGCATGTCCCCGCAGCCTCAGGCCGCGTTCCCGCCTGGCATGGCGCCTGGGGGACCGCAGCCGCTGCCGCCCATGTTTTTCGGCAACTTGCCGCCGCAGGTCCTGCAGACCCTCCCGCCTCAGTTCCCGACTCTGCCGCCGCACATCCAGCATCAGCTCGTCGCGCAGCGCATGGCCGCTTTCGGTCATCAACTGCCGCCGCCGCTCCCGCCGGCTGGAGCGAACGGCGCGCCGTTCTCGCCCGGCATGGCTGCCGCACAGCCGCGCATCATGACGCCGGTCCAAGGCATGCAGCACAGCGGTAGTCCGGTCCCGCCGCACCATCTCGTCGGTGGGATGCAGAGGATGGACATTGCTCAGGGCCATCCCGGTCCGGGTCCGGGCACGCCTGGACCTGGGTTCCCCCCTCTCGGCGCGCAGATGCCGCTCCCGCCGCCCGCCGGCGCCGAGCCGAACCTCCTCGCAACCCTGTTCCCTCCGCTTCCGTCTCAGCCGGGCACGATCGCCAGCGTCGAACAGCAGCTCGAGGTGCTCGCCAAGATCGGGCCGGCTCAGCAGCACCCGTCGTTGATGGGCGCGCAGCTCCAAGCTCTCTTGCAGAATGCTCACGCCGCCGCCGCCGCCGCGACCGCCAATAAGGACGATGTCGCTGGTGGTGATGCTGCCGAGACGGATACAGATGCGGCGTTGAAGCGGCAGAAGGCAGAAGAGCTCGTCCGCGCCGTCGAGCAGCGCATCTTCGAGTACGAGGAGGCGGAGCAGAAGCGCAAGCGCAAGGCTATGAAGATTGCCAGCATGGTGCGTGACTATCGGTCTGCATAGATAGGCGGTCGAGCGCTGACATGGGTCTGCCCTCGTCATTTGGACAGGCCAAGCACAACAACCTCATGTCGAACTCGGACAAGGACTTTATTACCCGTATCCAAGTCTCGCAGCTGCTCACGGACGACCCGTACGCCGACGACTTTTACTTCCACATCATGGCGGCGATCAAGGCGTCGCGTCAGTCGGCGGCTCTCGCAGCAGTCGGCGGCGGCCCTCTCGCTCAGCCCGGTTTCCCGGCTCCGCCGATGAACGGAGGCAACGGCGTCTCGAACGGCAACCGCCGTCCGAACCGTCGCGACAACGCCATGAACCGCATGGCCCAGAACGTTCAGCGACTCGTCGACAACGCCAAGAAGCGCAACACGCACGAAAGTCACACGCTCTCTCTCGACGGCGCTCTCGGCAAGATCGCGACGAGGACGCGGTCCGCTCCGAGGCCTTTGTTGCAGGTCAAGCCTTCTAGCTCGACGGTTCCGACCTCGTCCGACGATCGATCGGCCTCGCCCGCGACGGCCACAAAAGAGGCCGGTCAGGCAAAGCGCGGCGTGTCAACAGGGCAGTCTCTTCTGAGCGGCGCCGGTCTCATCACTTCGACCAACTCGTCGACGGCCGCTGCCTCCGGTACGGCGACTTCGAGCGGTCCGCTGTCGTACCGGCAGGCTCTCGCCATCATCGAGGAGGTCTACGACTGCGTTCTCGATCTCGAGCAGCTGCGCAGGATCCAACCCGCTTTGCTCGGCGCCGAAACGGCCGCTCGTGCTCAGTACGAGCAGATGACCGTCGATGGAGAAGTCCGCGAGCAGGTCCACGACAGGTGGGAGGAAACCAAGCGAGCGGTTGCCGAAGGCGAGGCCAAGTACGCAGAGCTTGTGGCGCGTCTGTGGGACTCGCTGCACGTCATGGATCCGCTCGACGCCTGGTATGTCTCGAACGTAATTTTTGACAAGCACATGCATCGTTGCCCGCGCTGACCTCCTTTCTGAATCGGATTCCAGCACCCCTCATCCCTTCGTCAGCCTCCTGTCGGTGGCGAAGGGCATCCGCATCCTACCGCGAGCAATCCGTCACCTCTCCTCTGAGCAGACCTTGACGGTCATGACTCTGCTCGTGGCGACTTTCGACACGCTTGACGTTGTTCGCGATGCTGCCGTCCTCGACCAGCTCGAGACGACCGCCGAGGGTCGTCAGCGCCGCGTCGCCGTCGAGACTAAGACGGAGTCGCTTCTCAACGCCCTGATCGCGCCGATCATGACCGTCGTCGGTCAGGCACAACTCCGGATGGTTACGGGCATGCTTGGCCTCCTCATGGACCGGAACGACCTCATCAAGGTTGTCCGATCCAAGCCGGGCTTGGCTTTCTTGACGATCTTGCTGTCTCGCGCCGAGTCCCTGAAACAGTCGAGCCCCGCGCCCGAGGCTGCCGATCTTGAGCAATGGACCGTCACGTTCACGCACCTCTTCTCCGTCCTGTCGTCCGCTCCTTCTCTCCTCGGCTTGTTCCCGTCTTCTCGTCTCGCGGCCGCGCTTCCGTTCGGCGTGGCCCAGTATCAGTCCCTCGACGTCCTGCGCCCGGGCGTCGATGCCGACGACGAGCCGGTTTGGCGCTTCTTGGCGAGCGTGGCGGTATGCTCGGACGCGGACCAGCAGCAGACACTCGTTACGGGCGTACGCGACAAGGTGATCGAAAACGTCCGTGCGGCCCGGCAGATCTCGGAGGTCAAGGCGACCCAGGCGGCGACCGGTGCCGCGGAAAAAGCAGCCATGAAGATCGTAAGTTTTGACAGATTCGTGCCTGCGTGTCTGCGTAAGTCATCCCGCCACCTTGGACGAGTCGCTGACGTCTACCTCACCGCGCAGCGCAACGTTAACTTGCTTCTGAACGCACTTTCGCTAGACGCATCCATGATCGAGACCGAGTAGTCAAATATCGCACTTGTAGTTTGCAGGACCGGATTACTTCAGCGCCGTACCATATCGTCAGGCTTATGACGGGAGCATTCGCTGCGTGAGCGTGGCTGAGCTGGGACGGCTTGCGATTTCCGCACATCGCGAGCACGACGAAATCTGCCCGAGTCCCCTTCCGGGTGGTACACGCGTGTTCTTCAGCTCCGGACTATCTACCTGTCTTTTTCGCTCTCGAACCCGCTCTCCAGATCACTTGAAAGCTATCCGGAGCAAGTATGAGCGACCTCGAGGAGTCCCGTCTCCTCGGTACGTCCCGTAAGAAGGCTCACTCGATCGCGCTTTCGCTCGTTGACCGCTCCATCTCTACCCACAGATTGCCCTCGGGACCGCATACACTATACGCCATCCGGACGCCCTTGGTGTAATCGCTGGGGACTGTCCGAGGCCGAACGTCTTGCGGCGATCATCGCCCCGCCAGTCTGCGTCGTTCTCCTACTTTGCGCCATTGCATTCGTGCTCTCCCGCGTGACCATCCTCCGGCGCCGTCTCATCGCCTGCGAGGGTCGTTCCGCAACTTGCGAGGCGGCCATCGCGACGCTGGACGTCGAACGCAAGAAAGATCGCGACGCATACTACCATGCAGGGTGGAAGCACGGGCGCGAACGCGAGCGTCAGCACTTCATCCGCCCTTGTGTACATCCCTGCGAGGTCTACCCGCCGCGCAAGGACCTTTCGTGCTGCTGAGTCGAGGTATGTTCACTCAAGCTCAGACGCGCAAGCGAGGATTTGCCGGGCTGATCGATCCTCTCTTGAGCAGAACTCCCGTCTCCTGCAGGACTCCCGGCCCCTCCCAGCTTTCCCTACGCCTTCCGTCTGTAGTTTTGAGGGCAGGATCCGCACATAGATGACTCAAGGCATCGCTCAGTCTCGCTTTGCTCCGCCGGACCGTGTGAGATATTAACCTTCTCGTCGCATGGATTTCCTCCCAGAAGAGAGAGCATCACCTCGGTACCGCCGAGGCAAATGAAGCAAGATGACATGGACATTTGTTATGCAGATGCTATGCGAGGACGTCGACCGACCCTCCGCTTGCTATGTACTGACGTCGTAACCATGCGCCGATCCCTACTTGTTCAGCTTCTCCGCGAGCTCGCGAACGCGCTTCTTCTCCTCTTCCGTCTGCTCGTTGTCCGAGACCGGCTATACGAGGAAGCGAGGTCAGCTTCTGACTCTTCGCGATGTCGAAGTGAGCTGCCGTAAGGAGAAAAACATACCACGGTGGAGGACGAGCCGATCAAGTCGCTCGCGCGGTCCTGCTCTTCCGGGTGCTTCAAGCCGAGGTTGTTGGGCGGGTCGCGGAAGTACTGCTCGTTCTCGTTGACGATCGCCCCGTGCTCGGCTCCGACCGGCTTCTTCTGAGTGTGGGAGTTGACGTCGTCACGCGGGTCGCTGGACATGTTGCTGTCTGCGTGAGAGTGCCGCGGTTAGTCAGCTCCTAGGGCATGCAGGGGGGGAGGTGCGTACTCTTTTAACGTTGTATGTCGTGATTGGGTAGAGAAGAAAGAAGAGGAGAGAGCAAACGACAGCGGAGCGGGGCAACTGCAGATCCGGCGATGACGTCGCTCGCAGTGAGGGGGCCATCTCTCGGCGCGCGAGTTCTCGCTGGGGAAAGGGAGAAGAAGAAAAACTCTCGATTCAGGTGCTGTAGACCATAATGCCCGGGTAGTGATGTATTTCACGAAAGCAAAGACGATAAAGGTACGTCGTAAGATGCCTCTGCCCAGTACGGCAACTCGCTCGACCAGTCCCACTCGATCGTAGTATCTGCACGACGAATTCAGTCAGCAACGGTGCACTGCCGACGTGGCAAAGGTGCGGCGAGGTGCGGCGTACAGCGCATGGCGTGCAGCCAGATAAAGAGTTGCTCGGGACGGGGATCCGGAACCAGCGGGACGAAGCAAGTCGAGCAGAATCCGTCTTCGAGGTCCCGCAGATGCCGAACTTCCTCCGGTTCTTCGTCCCCTTCATGCTTAGACGGGGCTTCCGTGAGCGGCAGCTTGGCGAGGTCGATCGCACCAACCCCTTTCACTCTCGCGCGCTCGATGCCTTCGAGGTCTCGCGCGCGAGCGAATCCATCCGATTGCTCCTTGACCTCCCGGAGGGCAGTAATCGCCTTGGCAGCAGCGTCCGTTAAAGGGAGGTCGTGTGGCTTGCGATCGAGGTCGTTCGTGGCGGCCTTATCTGCGGTGTCTGCCTTGTTTGCGCGGACGTATTCGGCGTGGAGATCGCCAGCGCGATTGAAGCGTGGTGGCGCCGTAGGTGAGGCGCAGGTAGCGCTGCTGCCATCTCTACCAACCTCACTGCAGGCAGCCGTGCGAGTGAGCAAAGAGTCAAAGATGAACCGGCGTCGGCGTGAAACATACCTCGGCGCCTGCGCAGCGGCAATCTCCTTCGCCATGAACGCTTCGCCGCGCAGCTTCCTCTCGGCCCGATCCGCAGCGTTTCCACCGCGATCTTCCCCAAAGACGCCTCCCTTCCCGCCGGAAGCGCCCCACGCGGCCGTATTTTGATAGATCGGGTCGTTCGCGATGGGATGACCGAGAAACTGAAGGTGGACCTGTTTCGTCGCGCGAGTCAGATTCGTGACGTTCCGCTTAAGCCCCGTTCCTGCGTACAGTGACGCACTCGGATCTGATGGGACCGGCCCGTGATGGGTCGGCCTTGTCGTAAAGGCAAGGGCGTCAGTCAGTTCCTCGCATCATCATAAGCCTCCTCGTTCGCGGTGAGCTCACAATGGACCACACTCGTATCGCTGCCCTCGTGGTAGCTCAGCCTGGTGAAGATCGTCTTCGAGTCCTGGGGGGAGAGCCGGTCAGCGGGCGGAAACACTCGCTCGCATGCGCACAGCTTACGCGACCCTCGGGATGAACAACGTTAACGCCGATTTGCCGATCAATAGTCAAGAGAGGTTCTTCGCAGACGATTTCGCCACTGACAGCACCTGAGTCAGCCCCTTTGCCCGCGCGACAGGAGCCACCCGAGAGGGTAAGGCCAGAGTGAGACTTACTCTGGAAAGCGTCCACGACAGCGTGCGACATACTCTTTCTTGACGCCTCCTTCGTGATTGCGCCGTCCGCCGAACCAGGCGCCCAACTTCTTGGACGCGTCGGCTGTCAAAGCGCAGATCATGACGCCTGAGGTCAGGCGGTCCAAACGATTCGAAGCTGAGAGCATTATCGAGGTCAGAAAAAGGCAGCGAGATAATGCTGTCGATGCGCTTCGTACTGTGAACAAGCGGTAGATCGTAGTCGTACTTGAGGATTTCGAGAAGGGTGTTGAAGTTGTAGCGGCCGGTCGGATGCACCTGTTTGCGATCAAGTACTCAGGGTTCGGTCGAGCCACGCGGTCGCGAACAGCACAAGACACGCACGGGCATTGAACCAGGCTTCTCGACGACGAGAGTTTCGCCGTCGTTGCCGGGCAAGCGACCGTCGTAAAGGATCCGGACGGGACCGGCGGCAACGGGAGGCTCGTGTCTGGGCAAGCAACGACAACTTCAGTATACTGGTCTACGACAGACCTGGTACGCAGGACGCACCTGTGCATGATGTTCGAGATGAGATCTCCGTTCCGAAGGACTCGTTCCGGCGTGCTCTTTTCGTTGTTCACGAGGATGATACCTGTCGCACGAGAAGAGTCACGGTGAATGCCACGCCCTGAGGAGGCTTTAGGCGCGTTAACACCGCATCACCACGTACCAGACTCGATGGCCCATTCCTACATGTGTGCGTGTGAGCTTACCGGTCAGTGGACCTTCGCGAGCGAAGGAGCGGGAAAAGAAGAACGCACATAGTATTCTGTCGTGCGATCCCTGATCCAAGACCCTGTCCAGCATCAGCTTCCATCAGCTCTCACGCTGAGAGCGAGAAGAACGTCGCGGACCTGAATTCACTGTAGCTGAGCGTGAAAAGACGCAAGGAGAGTTGAGTCGTGTTAGTCACGGCAGTCACCCTCGATCGCTTCGTTTATAAGGTCCGGCGTACACGTCGATCAAGGTCCTCTCTTGCCACCGCTCTTTCGCCCAGCTGTGAAAGGTGAACCTGCGGGGCCGCGCGCCGTCAGCCTGCGGCGAAACGAAGTCGGCAGGATGGACCGAAAAGGCTCACATGTACGGCGCGACTTTTCGTAGCCCGTCCTCTTCGTAGTACTTTGGACGCGGCGGAGGGAGCGCAAAGAAGCCCGTCGCGGGTGCAATGTCCTTCCTGGCGGTCCCTTTCTTGCCCTTGCTGAGCGTCCCAGCCTTGGCTCGACTCGCGTCTGTCGCGGTCGGATTGCCCATCGTGCGCTGCGCCAAGCGTACTTGCACTCAAGCCGAGAGAGAGAAAAGCGTGTGCCGTGTGAGCGGGAGCAGGGAAGGGCGAGTTGTCGCTGTGAGAGTGGATTCATGCTCCCGCTTCTCTCCCATTCACCGACTAGCGCGCACTTGATCAGCGGCCATGGAGGTCACAAACATAGCTCAAAACCTCATTGCAGGCTCTACCCTCGTCAAGCAGGGGGCCGAAGGGGTGCGCCCTGCAGTTTCATCGCGACTTCCGCGGTTGCTGCCCACGGTCCCTTGGCTAATACATCCTCGCGCTCGCAGCGTGCCTACAGATGCGATTTACTACCGTCTCCGCTCATGGTCCAGTCATCAAGCCGAGCGGGTCAGGATGAGGCGCCGCAGGGAGAGACCCCGGCTCCGGTCACTGTGCTCCTCAAGCACCGCTTTCCGAAGCGGTACCGGCACCCGACGCTCGATTCGCAATTGACCCGCCAGCGACTCACCTCGGAGGCGCGTGCACTCGTACGCTGTATCAAGGCTGGCGTCTCTGTACCGGCGCTAAGGTTAGTCGACGCTCGGCAGGGTTGCCTCGGGATGGAATGGATCGACGGATGGACAATACGGGAACTCCTCGGTGGCGGTCAGGAGGATGACAAGGTCTCGTCGATCGAAGAAGATCATTCGGCCACGCAAGTCGGACAGGATCTTGAAGCCTTGGGCATTGACGAAGGTAAGCTCTGTGCAGCCCTTTCCGCCTAGGGTCGGGGCCGTAGCTGACGGAAGTCGCGGCTGCTGCAGACGAGATGCTTGCTGTCGTCGGCCGGGAGATCGCGAGGATGCACCTTGCCGACATCATCCACGGCGACTTGACCACGTCAAACCTCATGGTGAGAAAGCCCGCCGCTCACCTCAGCAAGCCTGCTCCTAATGTGGTGTGTTACGCTGCCAGTACCTGCAGAGATCACGATATTGATGCAGACTCTCGCAGGTTCTCATCGATTTCGGATTGTCGTCCTCGTCACCTATGCCTGAAGAACGCGCAGTCGATCTCTACGTTCTAGAGCGCGCCTTTGCCTCCACGCATCCAGTTTTACCGGGAACCGCGCCGCATTTCGAGCGTGTTCTGCAGGGCTATAAGGAGGGCATGCAGAAGGGTAGGAAAGGAGAATGGGAACGAGTGCGGAAACGGCTCGAAGAAGTCAGAATGCGAGGGCGGAAGAGGAGTATGGTGGGCTAAACTGCAACGCGCAGTGCGTGCTTTTTTTCGTCCTGCAACCTTAGCGAGCTCCAAGCACTGGCCGGCTGCATGGGTAACCTCTAAAGCCGAGTAAGAAGAACCGCTTATATAATGGCATAACGCGCCGCGCTTTGACTGCAATATGTCTCCTGTGGCGCAGCTGGTTAGCGCAGCATGCTTATAATTGGTCTGCCTTTTGGCACGGGTCACGTGACGGTCGCGGGTTCGATCCCCGCCAGGAGAAGAATCTTTTAGGGACCGCGTATGCGGCCGGCTCTTCTCCTCGCCATGCTCCGGGAAGCTCGCAGCAGCTTCCTTTTTGCGCCGGAAGTGGGTTACCAAGTCCCGATCATTTGATTGCTGGCAGGTGCATCACTGACTGGGCCCAGAGCAACAAACTGCCAGTTGTCAAGTGATTGCAGCTCCATCCCTCTTGAGAGCACCCTGAACAACGCCTGAAGGGTGTTGAACTGGTGGAAGTGGTGTGTAAGGGTCCACCAAGTATCTCAGGGAGTGATCCCTTGTTTGAGACTATACAACAGGCTGTGTTGTGCAGAACGTGGCAATTAGCAAGATGTGCCCAGAGTACTTCATTTGCATGCAGAAACTACATATCTGGCAAGAGGGTTCAGTTCCCGCTTCTGCAGCAAGCGCAGCATTGGGTGGCAGTCTAATCCCTAACCCTCAGCCAACTCCACACTGGCATTTGTGATAAAGTGCCTGTTCCTGGCCGGCAAAGGCAAGTTACTCAGGAGATATTGGGAGGCAAGCAGAGAGACTGAAACGTCCTATATCAGACTGCCATCAGTTGAGTTTGCATTTCTTAAAGTCCCTTTGTTGTCAGCTGATGCTTTCTTGTCACCGCTTGCTGCCGTGTCGATGCCAGCTGCTGCTGCAGCGGAGCAGGCTGCACTGTTGGCCGCTACTGCACCATCACGCGCTTTTGGCACAGCTTCTTGGCTGTTGTCAGCTGCCGCACTGAGGCTTGATGTTTGGTCCTGCTGCCTTTGGCACATCTGTACTCTGAGCAGCAGATGTGGTCTGCTCAGGTTGGTGTAGGTCTGAAATACAAGGACTCCCTCCACTGTAAGCTGGCAATCTGACTTTTTGTGAGCATTGAGCTCGTCCTTTGGTAGCTGTTGGAAGTGCTGCAGTCTGTTTTGGCATGCTGTGGGCCACTCAGTAAAAGTCTGTTCAGGAGTCAACATAAAGTCTGCAAAGTGCCAGTCCAGGTCACAAGCAGCACCCGCTGGCCATTGCAAGACCCGGCATCGTAGACCAGACAGAGGCTGGAAAGGCTGATCCCTTGCTGCCTGAGTTGGTGTTTGAGCCAGACAAGACAACACAATAAAGCGGAAGAAGCTGCGGATAAAGCCATTGATGAGGAGGACACCGGTAATAAGGCTGATGAATCTGCCACCGATGGAACTTCTCTGATTTGTTGACTGCCCAATGCTTAACAAATCTTGGAGCATTTGGTGGGACAGAGGACAGTTCCCAGTCTTACATAATCTACATTGTGAGCTTGTTCTTGGTGATGTCACAGCAGTCAGTGAGTAGCTGAAGCTGTCTGGGCAATTTTATAGTGGCGCTCGTCCTCTGGAGAGTGTCAAAGACTTCAAAGTTGGTCCAAGGCGGGATCAATATCTGCGGGCTTTGGTGGCGGCGTCATGGCGGTACAGACTGTTGGCAGCAATGCGCATGCTGTGCATATTCATCATCAGCTCTGTTAAGCTTGGCGGCAATCTGCTCTGACATTCATTTGCAGTTGCGTTGCTGCAGGGAGTTGAAACCCACCCGCAACGCAGTCCAGCGCAGCTGCGCGGCTCCTTGCCAATCTGCAAACGCAACAGCGCGGTCAACTCAGGCGGTCTACGTTGGCAAGAGACAATAGTCAGGGAATCTGACAAAGTTGCCATCTTGTTGAGTTGGGTCCAATCGCATGGGGTTCAAGAGGCGGACTTGCATTTGTGTGGAGTTATCCTTCTATGCCAGGAGCAACTGCAGTCACAGCTTGTCTTTAATCAGCGCGCCAGGGTGCATAGATTGAGCAAGCTGGGGCACACACAGACTTCTGTAGATGCAACACAACCCAGTTCACAACGCTGGCCCGTGGGGCAACATCTGGCTCTTTTCCTCCTTTGCTTTGTGGGTAATTGAGGACAAAGAGAAAGTCAAAGTCCCACACAAACAGTTTCCACAGGGCAAACCTGCACAGCCAAGGGTCAGCCAGCACCCGTCCTCAAGGTCTGTGATGCCTCTGCTCACCTGGCAGCGGCAAGCACACTCGCTAGGAGATCTTCAGCAACGGGTTGCTGATCTTGTGGCACCTTGCTGATCTTGAAGGAGCCTGAGCCTTAGCCAGTTTTCCCCCACATGGGAAATTTTTCCTCCGGCTCTGTATAGTTTCCCCCATCCTGTACCCCTTCTACTCTGTAGACATTCCGCCAGTCCCTGGCAGCTCACCCTGGGTGGTCGCTCCAAGTTGAGACATGAGCACTTTTTAAGGCTCGACACTGACTTTGAACTTGGAATTTAGCTCATCCTTTCCTGATCTTCAAGTTGGTCCATATGACCTCTTGCAGCTGCTTGAGCAGGTTGCAAACCCCTTTGAGCAAATTTTGTCTGAAAGCCCTTGGCCTTGTCAGCACTGGACTCATTCCATGCGCTTTTTTGAAACCAGAGATACACTTGGGAAATGTGACATCTGAGGGGTGCGCAAGTATGACCCTGACAGGGGACAAGACATCTCTCAGGTACTGTGACAGCATTGCAAATATGAGGACAGCGGGCCAATGTCAATGCAGAACATCTGGACATTCTTCAGGAGATACAAGCCTGGGCATGCCTAGGCAGTGGCAGTGCGCACTGCAAGATCTGAAGGAAATGTTCCAACTTGCACACCTTGTTGGCTGCAATCTTTTCCACATTATACCTTGCCAAGCGGAGGTAAGCAGCTGATGGTGAGGATGATCTGGAACTAGTCACTGCTGTATGTGCAGATCTGTCAGGGCAGACAGTCTCCGCTCAGTTGTCAAGCACCAAGCAGCCAGCAAACATAGTAAAAGGTCAACCACTGTCTGCTTCAGTTCTGTCCTAGCATTCTCAGTCCAATCGACGAGTCTCCTGATGTACTTCAATCTGTCTGCTGAGAACAGCCCAGAGCTGACTGATGTAGTTTACGCTGAGGTAGATTGTGTCCATCTGGCAATTGCACCGGTGCCTTATTTGGGCAACACAGGGGCTTACTGTGGCACTGCAGCCCTCATGCATGTCAATCATACATTGCTGTATAGTCTCAAGCTTGTATGTGCATTCCTGGAGCCTTGATGATCTTGACCAGGACTGCAGTGAATATACTTACTGCTGCAAGATGGTCAACCCAGCTGGAGACCGGTACCAGGCTGGTTCCCAGGTTTCTGCAAGCCTGCAGCAGACTTGGAACCACAGCTCGGTGGTCCTGTAGCCGCTGTATGTGATGTGTAGTAGTCTGGACTGCCCTTGGTGGCTCTGCAAGATGCTCTCTGCAGCAAGCAGTTGCGGTCTTGCTTACGCTGCAATTGGGCAGCAGAGGCAGCCTCATAGCATTGCATTCCTTTTACTCAAAGCCTAGTCTGCTCAGTCAGTCTTGGCAAGTACCCTGTACAGAAGTACCATGCGCCTTGCTGCATTGATATACGCCATTCTCAGCACTTTCTGGTAGTGCCCAAGCAAGCCCAATCCATGAGTGTCACCGGGGAGCCGTGAGCAAATATCTGTATGGCAATCAACGCCTTTGGGCAGCAAGCTGCAAGTGTCAAGCGCTGAGTTAGGTTGCATCTGTACAAGTTGCGCTGCCTACCAGGACTAAGTCCAAAAGCAAAGGGGCAACATTGACACTCGGTGACGCCACAACCAGTTTGGGGGACACCCTTGCCTTGGTCCATCAACAAGCAGGGTGAGTACCTTGTCTTGTAAGCCCAATGGGCGAGGTAAGAGCTGATGTATCTGCTTGGAACTCAGCCGGCACCTACGTGCTTGTCTTTGACTTCCTTACCGCCTCTTAAACATTCACTGCACCCTCCCTGTGTCAATAGCCAAGGTTTGTCATGTTTGTCATAGATAAATGCGTCCACAGGCCCAAAAACTCACTATACTAGCTTGCCATCGCTGCCTGGACAACTGGGCTAAGAAGGAGAACCCACTCTCCTGCAGGCAAAAACTCAGCTAAGTCAGATTCAGCAATAGCTGGCATGGATACAGCAGCGCCTGAGTTTTGCTCGGCAGTGTGCAAGGGCAGACAACATTTGAGATTGGTCTGGTTGCCAGGCAAGTCTGGCTTCACCGGTCGTTTCGGGGATGCGTACAACAGGTCCATGCCTGGCCAGCGTTGCATCTGTTTATAGCTGCTTCCTAGGCAGTGAGAGTGAACTGCTGGAAAACGAGAGAGGTGACTGGCCATGGCTCAGGTTTTCTGCTGCACCCACGGGCTTTGCTCGAAACGGGCGGACGCCGATTGCAACACAATGGCCCGAAAACGCCAGCAGTGGCAGCAACTTAGTCATGATGTCGGCAACCATGCGGGCAGCGGGGATGTAGGTGACAACAATGTTGCCCTGCTGGACCTGCTTGCGGACGAAGTGCTCGGTGAGGCAAAGGTGACGAGTAGGTTGTGGAATTGCGAGTTGCGAGACAAGGCGTTTGCGCCCTGGTTGTTGCCGAAGAGCTTGAAGGGCTTGCCAGTTCCCGCTCCAAGCTCTGAGAGGAGCTGCGACAAGTGGATTGCCTCTTTGGAAGCGTGCAAGAGTCCGAGGTACTCGGCTTCCGTGGACGAGGCTGTGACACGCGGCTGAAGCTTTGAGGACCAGGAGATGGCGCCATTCGCAGGGACAAAGGTGTAGCCCATGGTCAAGCGCGACGTCGACGGGCAAGCGCCCCAATCGGAATCGGAGTACGCCTCGAAATCCGAAAGGGATGCGTCGTCCGGCGAGTATTCGAGCCCAAAATCGAGAGTCCCCTTGATGTATCCAAGGACGCGCAGGACGGCCGCCCAGCGCGAGTTGCCCGGTCTCGCAGCGTGACGGCTGAGGACACCGACGGGGTAGCACAAGTCAGGCCGGGTTCCGAGCATAGCGTACATGAGCGAGCCAACGGCTTGAAAGAACCGCGAGCGGAAGGCCGGGGCGGGCTGATGCTCCTCGGGCAATGTCGGCAGCTGCAGGTTCGGTTGCATTGGCGTTGGACTGTACGACCTTTGGCATAGCCTAGACGGAGCAGGAAGTTCTCAAGGTAGGCGCGCTGCGAGAGGAAGATGCCGCTGTTGCTGCGCCCATGCAGCTGGATGCCCAAGTTTTCTTTTTTCGGCTTTGCTGAGGTCCTTGATGCCGTACTTGCGCTTGAGGCCGTCTTTGAGTGCGGTGATTTTGAACCCGGATAGAAGTGGGTACTCGTGCGCGGCGTATCAGTGGCGGCGGCTCGGCGGACGTGATGCGGATCGGCGTGGCGGGCGGCGCTGCGACCTCGGGCGTTGAGGGCTGACCCGTCGAGAGGGAGGGCTGACCCGTCGAGAGGATGATTAGGTCGTCTCAAATTGGGACAACCGGAGCTGCAACCTCGATGGCATCTTGCGCGGCAGACGCACGGAAAGGGAACTTGTCCTCGACAAAGCGTGCATCGCGGGAGCGCACAGTCTTCCGGGTGATTGGGTCGAAGAAACGGTACGCATTGACGTCGCTGTCGTAGCCGATAAAGACAAGCGGGATCGCCTTGTTGTCCAGTTTCTTGCGCCCGTCAAATACCGTGTGGTAGGCGCGGCGACGCGGAGCATCCCAACAAAGACAGGCTTGCTTCGCCAGATGCTGAGCGGAACGCCACCAGCAAGAGAGAGAGAGAGAGAGAGAGAGAGAGAGCGGCGTGCGGCGAGCGGTTCTTGACAAAGACGAAGGCAATGAGCGCCTCAGCCCAGAGCTGTTTGGGAGCGTGGGCTTGCCCAAGCAGGGAGAGCAGGCCTTCAACAATAATCCGCTTGATGCGCTACGCAACGCCGTTTGCCTGCGGCGAGTAAGGCGGCGGCGTCTTGTGGGAGATCCCCTGAGCGGCGAGGTAGTCGCGAAACTTATGCAACGTGTATCGCCCCCATTGTGAGAGCGAAGACGCTGGATCTGCCGGCCAGACTCGTACTCTACCGCCGCCTTGAAGCGCTGGAGCGCCGCAAAGACTCCGCTATTCCGCGCGAGCGGCTCGACCCAGAGCATGCGCGAGAAGTCGTGCACGAAGGTCACGATGTAACGACGACCCCCGTACGATGGGACGTTGATGGAGAGCACGTCCGAGTGAAGAAGCTGAAGGAGGGTGCAAGTCTGACGATCGAAGCGTGGGAACGGCAAACGCAATGCATGCAAAAGGTGCCACGTCTTGCACGGACAGAGATCCGACTTCCCCTCGAAGGCTACTTCCAAATCCTTCACATGTTGTGACCTGGCCAGTGACTTCAGCAACCTAAGGGAGAGGTGCGCAATTTGACAGTGCCAGGTGGTCAGTTTGGGCGTGGAAGGAGACGATGGGCCAAGGAGAGCGGTCGCACCTTGCGCGAAGCTTGGCGGGACGAGTTCTCCGTCAAGCTGGTAAAGGTGCTTCCGGAGGCGAGTGCCAGATGCGATGACCCCGCTGTCGCGCTCCAAGGTGGCGTTCTGCCCCTGGCACGACGTGACACCGTCATTGTCAAAGAGTAGCGACGTCGAAAGGAGGTTGGCAGCGATTCCTGGCACGAGGAGCGCCTGACGAACAACGACATCGCGACCGCTGGCAAGTTTGACCAGGAGGCGCCCAACTCCAGTGACAACGAGACCATCTTTTGCGCCGGAGACGCCGCCGACCGGCGAGGGACGGCACAAGCGAAGTTGGTGGAACAGGGACAAGTCACCGCACATGGAGAGTGTGGCACCACTGTCGATGGGCGGCTTGAGGCTGTTCGCGGAGGCAGAGATGCTCGATGCAAGCCAGACCTTGATGCAGTGGTCCTCGTCGAGTATTGTCGCAGGCTGCGCGTTTGCCTTGTCTGCCTGCGCAAGTTGAGCCTTTGTCTTAAGTCGCTTCAGGTTGTTGCGCTCCTTGCATTTTGCACGGATGGTGTCGGCTTCAGCGCTGACGCGGTCGCGGAGCCAGTAATTAGCTCCGCAAGCTGGGCACGGTGACGGTGGCAGGGGAGCCGAGGTGGCGGCCAGTGTTACGTTACTAGCCCGAAGGCTATTGGCGAGGTTGTAATCGAGACTAGTTCGGTTGAACTGGCTCCGCGGGTCGAGGTCGAGGGACAAGGCAAAGTCTCCGGCTTGCGCCTTGAAGCAGACTTTGTTCAGGGTAAGCTAGGAGATAGCTCACAAGATAGTACGCTGGGTAAGACTGATTATCCCACGAAGAAAGAGAACAGGATCAAGAGGAGAATATCGAGGCGCGGGTTTTTCTACTGGGAGGATGCTAGAATCTTCTACGGCCAAGGAACATGATCACGAGAGCACATGGGTGGGGACAGATGAGTCAGAGGGCATAGATGAGAAGAGGACGTGATGGAAGGACTTGGCGAGGTTGAGTCGAGGGAAGGTCCGGGTGTGCGATGGAATAAGTCTGGGTTGTATTCGGACCGGCATAGTTCTGTAACAGCCAGTGCAATCGCGGACGACGACGACGACGACGACAATGCCGATACGCGAAGGATCTCGTTCCGGACCATCTCTAGGATTCGATCAGGGCTCGGGAGCTCATACGACAATTTGGTGATCGCGAGGCTGGTCTGAAAGGCACCGAGACTCGGCGGCAGCGCGTTGAGGAGGTGCGAGGAGAAGACCGTCTCGACCTTGATGTCGGCGGCCTTGATGGCGGCAAGGGCGGCCTTGTACTCCTTCAAGAAGGTTTCGAACGCCTCGGGCGACGCAGTTGGAAGCAAGAGGTCCCAGAACCGCATGAAGAGACGCTGAGGTCCTGGGCGTCCGTGGGACGGTATACGCTACAAAGGGCAAGCCAGTAGGCATGTGCGGATCGCTCGCTGTTGGCAATGTGATGAATTGCGCTTTGATTTGCGGAGATGACAATGGTCGAGATGACAAACTTGTTCACTCAGTTCTAGAGGTTTGGGTTGAAGGGGCCTTTCCCATGTGATGCGCCATTGATGACCTTGCATGTGTCATTGCCTGCGAGCGCCCGGAGCTAGATGGTCCAGACGTTGTACTTCTCGGATCTGCGAAGGTGCAAGGCAACAGGAAGGGGTGGTGGTCTGCTCGGGACGTGGAGAGCCAAAGTTGCAAGCGCGCTGGGGGCGTCAGGCTTCCGGACATCGCTTGGTGCCATGGCAAAATTGCTTCAACTAGGTGCACAGGCCACTGCTGCTGCACCAGTCCAACTGAGTCTTTCCAGGTGCATTGTCCATGTATCATTGCATTGCCTCTTGACAATTTGCAACTTGTCACCAACTTATCTTGGTTCATTTTTTTTGGCACTTTGGTGTCTTCTTTACTGACTCCTTGAGGCGTCTGATTGAACTTAGCCTTGAACCACAAAGATGGGAAGCTGGAACTCAGGGCAGATTTGGTGTGAGGGTGTTGGCAGCGCCAGGAGCAGTGTTGGGTGCAGCTTCGCATGATTAATCTTGAGCAAAGCAGGCGGAGTTGTCTGCACAGCGTCCAGATGGTCAAGATGGAGGGTCTTGAACATCATGGACTTGTTGACAAGGTTTGTGACAACCATTGGCCATATCTCAATCTTGCTGGTGATGAGAGTGCTTGCAAGCGCATTCTCAAGGGCAGCTGGCATTCACTGAGCTGCAAAGACACGACTCAATTGGAAGCAAGGCAGCAATATGCCTGCATGCTTGGCCCGAGTACAAGACTCATGTAGCTTGCACGTCATCTTTGGGCATACTAGAAGGGCAGTTGTTGCTGTTAGAGTACAGAGTTTTATGCCCAGACACAAAAGACCCACAGACCCAGTACAAGTCAGGCTGAGCGGGAATGTCTTGGCAGGTGTTTGGGCCAGGACATGGTGATTGGGCTTGAGATGAGGGACAGGTTGAGAGTGGAGACGTAGGCAAGCTTGTGTAACTTGGCAATGATGACATGCGCAAGCTTGATGGGCAAGAGCATTATCTCGGTGAAGCGCTTCTTGTCCAGCTTGTTCTCCATTGTGCATCTTCCCATTGATGAGAATGAAAGGCCTGCAGCTTCTCTTCCTTGCCCATGACGTGCCTGAGCAACCAGGCCATCTCCCTGAGAGTGAAGGAGAGACAGTCAACATCTGGATGACCTGGTGGGTAAACGTACTTCAGGCTGAAAGGATCATCCAAACCGCCTACAACCTGCATGATATGCTACAAGGGTGGTGTTAAATGCAACCAGGCAGGGCACGCTTTGCTTGTGCTTGATGTCATTGGTGATCAAGTTTGCCTGCACCTTGACCTTGGCGTGAAGCTCTTTCCGATGGCATGTGTGCGTGCATGCCTACGTAACCATCATACAAAAGAGGGATGTCTTAACAAGCAAACTGATTATGATTATAAAGTCCTTCTTCCACTCCCACAACTCGCACTTACAGTAAAATCCCTCAAAATGATAGCTCCGGTTTGGCTGCACAGCTACCCATTTACCCGGGGTATGCAAAGTAAGAGGTCAACTATAGAGGCCATTTCTGAGGGTATCACACTGTTGAGACTTTTTTGAGCTAGTCTGCATATCTTTGTGACAAGTGCTTGTCCATAGAAATACGGCTGTAAGAGTGGAATTGTCAGGACAAGTTGGAGTTGAAGCTGGACCCGGACTCGGATGCCATTATGTTGCGCTCCAGCGGTCAAAAGTAAGAATCCAGAGTAGTCTGGACACTCTGCTCAGTCTCTTTGTGGCGTATATTGGTCTGCAAGTGACGGAGGCTCTGCTTGAGTGACTTCTGGTTGAAATGTGACCCCTCGGCAGCCAAGAATTGGCAAAGGCTGTCGACATGCTCGAGTGTGGCAGCCAGATTTACGCCTGACATTGGCACATCATTGTTGTTGTTGTTGTCAATGGGACAAATGAAGAAGGCAGTTGGGTCCAGCCTCTCTTTGGCGCGAGCAAGAAGATCAACATCCTCAGGTTCGTTGTTTCTGACGAACCAGTCATCGAGCTGGCCGACCTACCGGCTTTGCTCGGGACAAGCGTGTCCGGATTGGTCATCCCGTCAATTGTGAGGGCGGTGCTGACGATTCAACGGCAGGTCTGGAGTTCCGAGATGTGTTGCCCAAGCGCTTTTTCCGCTTGCTGGAGGTGGCACAGCTGCAGGAGCCAGATGGTATTGACGCCACCGGAAAGTTTGAAAATCTCAACTTCATTGTCCTTGGAGCAACAGGGAGTGCTGCCAGAATTGGCCGCTTCCGTAAGGTCGCCGCCGCAGTTCTCTTCCGCACGCGCCAGGATCTCCCAGTGGACTTGCCTTGCGGTGTCGTCTTTGGCAGACTGGATCATCTTGGGCACCTTGCTCCAGTTGCCCTCCTTGTAATGCGCTTGGCTCAAGACGCTTGTGAGGAGCTTGATCACTTCACTCATGTTGTTGATCTCCTCCCCAGCGGCAAACTTGATGACGACATCCCACGCACGCGGATCTTGCAGCGCAGGGATCTTCCGGCAAGCCTCTTTCCTGAGAGTGACAGGGATATGAGTGTGGCTATATGTAGTGAGATGTCAGAATTGCCTTCTCGCTCGAAGCACCTGGAAACTCACTGAGAGAGCTCCGGGACGATCCCGGTGACGATCCAGCAGTTCTCGGTCATCCTTGGCAGGATTGGATCCCACGCCTGTACAAAGAGCTTCATAGCTTCAAGCAGATTGATCTTCCAGATGTCGCGCGCCTCAAAGTTCATCAAGCGTGAGAGCTTGTTCGTGATAAAGACAATGGTAGACAGCCTTTGTTGCCCGGATAATGCCGGCATAACAAGGCTACACAAAAACAGTCATGTTGGCTGTGAAGAAGACAAGCTCAATGTTGGTTGGCTTGTACGAGATCTTGTGCCCGGAGAGATTGTCGAAATTGTTCTGGAGGAGGACAATGTTGCGTTGCTGGTTCTGCATATCACGATTGAACCGGCAGATCCACCTAGATCTGATGTGAATAATGATCCTCTATTACAATAGATCCTACGGATGTACTCCTTCTAAAGGTTGCAATTCATACACACTTTCTTCAAGAAGGTGTACTCAATCAGCTTCAGAGGATCTTTTGATCAGAATCACTTTGGATGCTTCGATCAACCGATGAACGGCGTTGGACGCTTGTCTGTGCCTGTCTGATTGCAGCAGACCAAGGCAGTGATGCAGAATCTGTCAATCTTCTGGCCCAACATCTGGTCGATTGCGAGATCATGGTTGGGCGGACAGCTGGTCACGTCTCTCTTATCAGCCTCTGCTTCCGCTTCTGACCAGAGCAAGGAGGTGCATCAACTCACTGAGGGAACAGAGCAGTCTCATCTGCCTTGTAGCGATCCTTGGCCTTGTATTTCTCGATGATGTCGGCAATGCGCTGCCTCTCCACAGGACATTCTCGAACAGAGTGGACGCGGCTCCGCCCTCCTCTGTGGCGAGTCAGATGCCGTACCTGCACTGAGGCGTCAGCGCTATGCCCGCGCCCTAGCTGTTGTGAAGGACTCACCCCTTCTTGAAGCGCTCAAGCCAACTGTTCAACCCTTGTATCCTCTCCTCCTTTGGTATGTTGGCAGCCTCCTGCAGCAACTTGGCCTTGAACATGTCGCCTGTCAGGACCTGCGCACGAACAAAGAGACCCTTGCACCAGTCAACGAGCGCCAGCTCCACATGCGGGGGCGTGACCTTGGCGGCGCGTTGCAGTTGTTTCACCGCTCCAATATCTCTCGCAACCCGCTCGATCTCCTTGCGTTTCTTGAGATTACGCAATAGGCTTGGCTTAGAGAAGACAGGTATAGTGTCCCTCATCAGCATCCTTTTCCCAATTCCACTTCTTTAGTTCGCGTCTGCCTCACGAGTCACATCCAAAGCTCTGAAGGAGTAATGCTGTCAAGCAGATACAACAACACAGATCTCCTGCTGTCCCTTGCCTCCCCTAACAGCGTACACGCTACCATCCTCCATGGTTCCAAGTCCGCAGAATGGAAGATTAGTCACGGAGATCTGAGCATGAATTGATGGTCAGTGCTATCATTCTTGATGCTTCAAGACTTTGGAAAGAAGCTCACCAATGCTCCTGATGAGATGCTGCGGATCTCAAGGCCCTGAGGGCCGGCACCAACTAAAGAAGGAAAAACGTCAGGACAGTTCCCACATTCTCTGATTAGGAGGGAGAGGCAGACCTAGGGAGTCCCCAAGCATGGCTATATGAAGCGGCTTGAGGTACCAGCGGAATAGAGGCGGGACATCTGGTTCCCCTTGCGAGCCAATCACGGAGACCACATCTGCAGGAGTAAACGCAGCTCAGCACACCAGCTCCACCTCGCAGGGAGTTGAGCAGCTGAGCTCACCATCACAGATCAGCAAGTGGTGGGCATTCAAGAGCTGTACAAGGGCAAGCACCGTGCTGTGCTCCGTGTAGCGGGCGAATGAAGCGGCAGCCGAAGGCATCAAGGGTAGCAGGTTCGGGACCCCCAGTGTCCTGTACAAGTCAAGAGATGAGCTGAAGCACTGTGCACGGAGTGTGCAGAAGCTACCGTACTGTCCGCTCTCCGGGTCGAGAATTTCGAGACCATCTTCTCTTGTCAAAGCCAGCCTGCGGCCAAGGAACCGAAAATCTTGGATGTGGAAAGGCCTGGTCAAGGTTCTCAGGTCAGCACTGATCAGCATCAGACACACAGAGGTACTCACACTGAATATGTGGCTGTTGGCTTTAGTGGGGGAGTTGAGGCCGGTACGATTTGCCGCAGGCTGCCCGATAGAAAATGCCCAAGGCGCAAAATTGTATCATAACCAGCTGCAGAGCTATCTGCAGTTTCCAGATAGATGATCAGTAAGCTAGGATAGACATATGATGCGAGGGGAAAATGTACAGGCCAGGAGGGCAGTTTCGCCATCTTGCCGCAGAGTGAAATGAGTCACAGCCTCCCGCCCGCTGACTCGGATGGGTACTGGGCCAAATGCATCCACATCAGCACAGAGTACATGAAGTAAGGGGATGATGACGTGCTCACCATGTGGCTTCTGCGGTGGCGAAGGTGCGATGTCGACAGTCGGAATCAAAGCATCAAAAGGGTACGCGAGGAGAACACCAGCGGCGAGGACAAAGAGCGTTCGACTGGGCGTATGCGTTTCAAGCTGCTTGATCCGCAAGAGATGGACCACTCGCCGATGCGAGGGCGGGTGCTCCGTCCAGCCGACGAATAAGCCGTCGAGACCGCCCGTCACGAGCAGTTCTGGGTGTCCCGCAAGCTGGATCCGCGCCACAAGTCGGCTATCGTGTACGGCCGCCGGAAGGAGCGTGTTGAGTTGAACGCTTCGGCGATCACGTCGTATGGAGATCGCCTGATCGATGTGCGTTCGCCAGCTGTCCGCTTCCTCGCGAGATTCGACGTAAAAGTCAAGGCTCTGTCGGTGTAGGCCGGCCACTTGGCAGCGGATGGCGTGCATTTGCTTCGGTCGAGTCGAAGGCGCAAGCGCGACGTTCTGATGGCTGGACCGCACGCTAGTCAGGCCTTCAGCTCGCGTAGCGGCCGGAAGTGCGAGGACCTGCAGGAGATCCAACGGAAACGGTCGCTGCTTGACGGTGTAACGCTCGTAACCATCGCGATCCATGCGCGGCGCCTTGGCGAGCACGAGGAAGGTATCGAGCAGGAAGAGATGGGCGGGCCGCCAAGAGCCAGTGCTGTCCCGGAGGAACACCGACCCTTCTTTCTCGAGGCAGGTGGCGCTCGTAATCTGGAGGTCCTGTAGCCAACAGGTCCTGTCAGTTACTCCGATATCTCGCAGATCAGGCGTCACTGCGAAGGCTCACGAGTTCAGTATCGTTTTTGAAGCGGATCCTGTTCTCGAGCCCGCGCACCGCCATCCGGCGCTTCGCTTCGCCGACGCCCACATCGGCTGCCGAGCTCTGTTCACCGAGCATCTCGATAGCGTGCAGCAATTGAGGGCGGCCGACGTCGGACGGTGACGAAGAACGCAAGATGCCCTCGAGCAAAAGCTTGTACCGGAGGGAGCGGAACGTTGGACGGCTGTGAAACGTATCGAACCCTCGGCGTGCAGCTGACGGATGGTTGTGGAAATGCTGTCGATGCGAATTACAGTGTCAGCTCTGCGGAGAGGGCCTGCACTACACGCTGGGCGACCCACGTCGAGGAAAGCTGCGAATGCTGGATTCGTCGATTTCTCGCGCCGCAGGAGGTTGTCCGCCACGGGGAACGCCGCCGTGAAGCGGAGGTACGCAGATGTCCACGACGCGACAGCCGTCTGAACGACCTGGCTGACATCGCTGATCGTAGCCGCCGTGCAGTCGAGGCCTTTGAGGGACGCCAAGAAGCGACGACTATGTTCGCGGATCTCGGCGAGATTGAGCAAGACATCGTCGAGGAAAGTTTCGAGACGTGATGGCGCAATGATGGGAGGTACGGCGGCACGCAGCGGCTGCACAAAGGCCTGCATGCCACACTCGGATATCAGCGGCGCCCGCAGAGCTCGCGTGTCCAGACAGCACTCGCCGTCTCGACCAGGCAGAGGTCGTCATAGTACGCCTGCTCGCCTTCGACCAGCTCGCGGACTTGATGAGCCAGGGTGTCGCCTCGTATTGCGATCTCGCCATCAACGACCGTGATAGGCGGCCGGACCGTCTCGTCACGTCCGCCCTGCTCGAGCGCGAGCCAGTCAAGCACTATTCGACCCCGGTAAGAGAGGGGGAGCGAGCTTACGAGCAAGCGCCGAGGGCAGTCGAAAGCGTAACAAGCTGAAGGATTTCCTTGCGAGGTGAGCAGTTGGCAGAGGGGCGAGTAGCAGTCTCCGGCCGCGGTCACGATCCCAGCTGGTAACTCCTCCGAGGTCGACGAGAACGCATAGAGGATGCTTGGGTCCGTGTAGGGGCGGATCGGGACGCCCTTCCAGTCGAGGTCATGCAGGAAGAGAGCGTTTTGCAGGGAGCGCGCCACTTGGACGGCAAGGTGGTCCGTCCCGTCAATACGCCCGGGTCGCTTCAATATGCTCTGAAGTGTCGACAGCACGAGGGCGGCTGTTACGACGCGGTGATGAGCGAGGGTGTCGCGGAGCCGGACGGCGACGTGACTGAGGAAGATCGGGTCCATTCTTAGCGCAGAGAGGGCTGGCCGTGGTTGCTGGATGGCATACCCGCCATACAGCGCGGAGCGCGTGCTTCTCGGAACGGACAGGAGCCGCCGGGCAGTAGGGGTCTCGCAGACGTTGGCCGGGGCCGCCGTCCATGCCGCGTTTCTCGAAGTCTGACGTTCCTGCTCCGTCACTCTACCACGATGCTGCGGACTATCACGAGGCAGACTAGCCAGCTCAGGGTTCAGGCCCGCTTTGCGCACAACCAGCTCGCGCGTGCCCCGGCGTGAGTCGTTCAGAGTCTCCCTCCCTCACGTCCTCATCATACTTCGCTCGTCGTTCCCGCGTTTCGGTCGAGCCGGGGCTGCATCGGGCCAGTCACGTCGAAGCGAGATCGCGCTCGCGCTTGCTGGTGCCCTTATGGCACGGGAGAATCTGACGGATCTGGATCCGACTTTTTGAGTCGGCGGGACCCGGTCGCTCGCCTTGCACCATAGCGCCGCGCCGTGTGCTCGTTCAACGGCCGAGAGCAGCACGGCACGCAAAGGATTCTCATTCGCGAGGATGCATTCTGACTGACCGCCCTCTTTCGAACGCGCAGGCAACCCCACACGCCGCCGCAAGTCGGTACCGCCCAGTCGCCGAACCGCGACACGACGTGGTCTAAATCCCAGGCGCCTCGGTACGTTACACATCATTCGCCGAGCTACAGACGTTGATGGTAGCAAGCGGACCCCTTGATTTCGAACTTCTGCCGGAGGCGGGTTTCTCTCAACTTGACACGGTCACTGACTGCCCTCCGTGACGTCGTCCACAGCACCGAAGCCATGGTCGGACCGCGTTTCGAGCAGACGTCCGAAGTCTTCCAGCCGCGACCACTCGCCGCCATCGAGCTGATCCAGGAGGAGCCGATCCGGTTGGTCGAGGGTCGCGTTGCCGCTTGCGACGGCGGTAAGTCTCTCCTTCATACAGTCCGGCCTACGACGCAAGCTGATGTCATGCCCTGCCCTGCTCCGCTCCTGAATGACAGGTGGAGGAGCGCTCGGCCACCCGCGCGTCTTCATCAACCTCGACAAGGAGGGTCCGCACAGCTGCACGTACTGGTGAGTCTCTCCATACGCCTTGCGCTTCTCTCTTGCGGCACATTCGATTTGGATCTGAGGCTGGCCGGCGCTGTACGCGTCCATGGCGGAGACGAGCGTGTTGCACGTCAGACCCCGCTGAAGAAAGCTGACGAGCCTACTCCTTCACGCAGCGGTATCCGGTATGAGAAGGACCACACGCACCACGGACACGGACACCCTGCTGGCGGGCTCGACGGCACCTTCAGCGAGTAGACGGTGCTGCCGTAACCTCCCTTGCTTCTGCATGCCTTTGCCCGTAGTCACCTCGTTTCCCGCCTCTGTATTCTTTCCTTTCCCTTTCTTCCCCTGTCCGGATGCGTTCTTTCGCTCGGCTTTTCGAGTGACAGTAGTACGCTCGCGTGCGTGGAAGGTGTGTCTCGAGGGAGAGGGTTTGGCGAGCACCGCCTCGGCTGCCGCGCTCGAGAATGTTCATCATGCGATTTTCCCGGCCTTCCAGCGTCTTCCTTCCTCGCACACCGCCTCTACAAGCACAACAGCAAGCATGTCGGGACAGGAAATCGACGACCTCATCTCCGCCAACATGGCGACCGGCAGCGGAGCCGGTTCGGCCGTCCTTTCAGGCGCCGGCAGCGGCAACTCCACCGGCGGCGCGACGGGCGGCTTCAACCCGGAAGAGGCGCAGAACGACGAGCTCGTATGTTCTTCCTGGGCCATCTAGACCGTCATTCTGACGGGGGTGTATGCGGACGATTGACTGGGATGCTCGCCTACAGATCGAGCAGCAGTTCGCCGTCATGTGCTTCGAACAGGCGGAAGCGTACTTCAACCTGATCACCAAGATGAAGCCTTCCGAGCTTAAGCGTCTGACAAAGTGGGACGACGAGATCATGGAGGCGTTCGAGAAGCACTTCCCGGACTACCAGTCGGACGACAAGTTGCGCGTGCTGAACGAAGACGAGATGAAGTCGGCGGCGGGCAAGAAACGATGGCGAGACTTTATGATGCCGTTCGAGAAGAAGATTGGTGAGTGCGGCGTGTCCCTTGTGCTACGCGGCGGGCAACGCTGATGTTCGATCGGGCTTGCCCCCTTCCCCGTGCAGACGAGTACAACTTCGGAACGCTCATCCGGACAAGCTGCGAGGAGGATTACAGTCAAGAGAACTCCATATTCGGTGAGTCATCCAGCTTCATGGCATCAGCTGTCTTTTGCTTGCGGTCTTTCGGAGGCGCTCGCACCCGCCCCCGGTTCGTTGGGAAGGAGCTGACTCGTTCGTCCCGCTCCCTTCTCCGCAGGTTACCGATTGCAGTTCTACGCCATCGAGATTGCGCGGAATCGCCGCGGCTTGAATGACGGCGTGTGGCAGCGCGCCCAGGAGCAGTCATAATGTGCAATCTAATCGGTCTGATCAGCTCACTGCAGAGTCGGGCGCCTGCTATGATGGCCGCCAGCGGACACCTTCGCTGCCACAGACTGCTTTTGCGAGATCGCGCTCCGAGAGGCAAGCGCTTCCTTGCGAGCCTGCTGTTGGCTATCTGCCTAATGTCTCTCCGAAGGCCTGCGTTCGTCGAAAGTAGTATATGGAAAGAAAGCGTCTAAGTCCAGAAATGATGACGATGCCGCGACTGCCCACAGCGATTGCTACGTAGCTTCGTATCGGCGCGCGCGTACGGATCTGCGAGAAGTGCAAGAGCACTCAGACTCGCTGCGAATCAGCCGCGCGTCTTGCCGAGCTCTGTCGGGAGGTTCTCTGAGGCCGGAGCAGTACGAAGTCAGCCTCGCCGGTATGCGAGCATGACTCAAGTCAGATGACTCACGCTTTGCAGCAGCGGATGCGGCAGTTTTCGCGGCGGAGTACTGATCGAAGGGGCCGTCAGCCCAGTCCTACTCTCAAGACGCAGGGGGAACTCACGACAAGGCCTGCGAAGAATCCGACGAGGATCGAGGAGACGTTGGCGAAAGTCGCGGGGTCCCCGAAGAAGAGGATACCGGACGCCGCGACGGGCAGCTTGTTGAGGGCTCCGACCATACTCTGATCCGACGCTGGCATGTCAGTCACTTCGACGATCCCTCGACATCAGAGCCGGGAAGGGACTCACAAAGGTCGTGGAGGACGTTGTCCGGACGGTCCATGCAGTGCAGTACGAGATGAAGACGGCGGCCGCTCCGGAGAAGGCCATCAATGACAAGAGTGAAGTTCGGGTCGCCTCGGGGCTGTGTATGCTCAGCGTCAGCTATGATGCCTCCGTTGCAGCACAGACACAGTGATCTCAGGACGCACAAATTGCGGACCAAGTTCTCGGCGCTCCAGTCTTCGAAGAGGATCGAGAAGAACACGAGGACCGGAATCGACAAGAGGTTGTTGTAGTACATCGAGTCCCAGTCCTTGAAGTTGGTGACCTTGATGCGCTTCCGCATGGCAAGTACGTAACCGGCCGAGACGAAGCAGTTGACCTGATCGTGGGACGCTCGAATGAGCTCGCGTCCGCTCACATACATCCTAGGCAAACTCACCATCATCCACGCGTATCCGACACTCGACTGTCCGCCGGGCTTGGCTGGTGCCTCGATACCGTTGAGCCAGTTGAGGAGATCGGGGCTCGCGGCCATGAGAGAGGAGAGAACCTGTAATCAACGCGGGTCAGAGAAGTCGTAGCTGCGCGGTATACCCACTCGGACACGAGCAACTCACCATAAGGGCAAAGGAGACTAGCGTGAGGGGCGTGACCGAGCCGCCGAACCAAAGTACCTCACCGTAGGCGATCAGGATGATGGTAAGATTCTTGAAGATCGTGTAGACCGGCACAGAGAGGTATTGCTGCAAGGTGACTCGGCGTCAGCATTATGTTCCGAGTTTCTTAGACCTGGCAATCCGCACGCACAAGCGACTTGGATCCGGTGTAGATGACGGTAACGAGGAGGAACGAGATAGGGAACCACTTCCGCGCGTCCTCGCGATCCCAATCGCGGAACGTGATGACCTGTGCAGGACGCTGCATGGTGAGATGGATCGCGAGGGTAATCGCTCGAGGCAGCACTCACGCCGAGCCGCTTCGCCACGACCACGCAGGAGACGCAAACGACGGATTGGATCGTCAGGAGAAGGAAGTTCATGTTGAAATACCGTCCCGAGACGACGTATTCTGTGCGCACGGCGAGCGTTAGGTCTATGAGTCAGCGCAGAGGCGGGCGGTGCGACACGGGCTCGTCGAGGCTCACTATTGATGACCTAGTGAAGCCGGGAACGAACGTCAGCCAGTGCGGAGATTCGGGCTTCAGATCACGTGGCTCACCGTCATGAGGATACTCGATGCACAATAGCACAGAACGGGCAGCGCCGGGTGGTTCAGCAGCTGGTCGACCTGTGAAGGCGGCGGCGGGCTGCGCGAGCTGATGCTGTTGCTGCGAGAAGGGCCGTACGCGCTCTCCTGCTCCTCGTCTACCACCACCTTGTAGGCGCCCTTGTCATCGTTGGCGGGTGTCGTCATGTTCTGCGGCTCGAGGGAGGGAGCGTGGCGACGCGATGCGACCTTTTGGCGTCTGGCGGGGGAAGCGGCTGGTCGTCGTGGCAAGACAGCGAGACGTCGCGGATCAGCGCGAGGAGGCTACAAGGCTGCTGCGTCAGACGGTCTTTAAGCTCGAGCGGCGGATCAAGCTCGACAGTAGAGCTCACGGGTGGAATGCACGAGGTGGATGCAGCCCGCGCTGGCTGGCCCTGGCCCGCGTCGCGTCGAAAATCCGGCCGGCGGTCGCGACCCGAACGCGCCGGGAAAGTCTGCTGCACCACGCGCAACCGTCGGTTATGCGCGATCGACACCTATATATACACGAAATTCTCTGACGCTGTATCTCGAACTTTTGCAACGTCGTACCATTCCTTCCATTACAGACGATCCTACAGTCACGCCACGAAATGTATCAAAAAGTCAATACATGCCGGCTCGGCGCTGACCACGTTATCGCCTGCAGACTCCGCGCTCAATACTGTAGACTCCCGCTAGACCATGCCATGACAGCTGATCGTGCCGAGCTGCCCGCCTGCAGTCTGTCGCTGCTCCTTACGCGTATGTGTGGGCCGGCCAGTAGATATCGTTCTTCAGAACTCGCCGCCGCGCCCGCATGACGCGCGAGCTCGGCACTGCTCCTCTTCAGTCTTCAGTTGGGTAGTGTAAGAAGCAACGCATCAAGTGGAGCGCCTGGCCGCGTTTCGGCAGATCCAGTAGCGCAATGTCAACCTCGAAGAGCGCGAGGCAAAATGAGGAGCTGACAGCGCCCACATCATCATCTGCCGGTAACCACGTCAGGTCTCGTTCTCGTCCACCGGCATCGGCTCGTACGAAACGTGCCGTCAAACAGCTCCAGACGAGGCTTGTCGCCATGCGCAAGCCAAGCAGCCGCGAGCCGAAAGAAGAACGAGTTGTCTTTTCTCGACAGCTTCACGCGAATGAGCGGGTCAGCTGCGCCGTCGCGGTAATAAGCCATCGTGCTGGTGATACGCTCCAGGTAGAGCATCTCGGTGAGCGGAAAGTCGAGCGTCGGGTTTCGTGCTGCAGGGTGAACTGGTCCGAGCAAGGTGACTCGAAAGGGAGAGTAGCACGCGGACAGTTTCGATGAGGTGCAGCAGCGAGCGCGCGAGTATGCAAGCCTGTTGCTGTCTACCTCGGCGGACCCAGTCGGAGCCATAAACATCGCGTGAGCGAATCAAGCGAAGTGGACGCTTCCCCTTCATCTTTCTTCAGCCCTCCCCCCGCTCGGCGACCTCTGCATGCAGACCCTGCGCGAATGGCTTGTACAACACGACGTCTATATTGACGAACGAATAGAGCTGCAGCATTGCCCCGACGGCTCCGCGTCCATCGTCGCCCTCGCGCCCATTCCGCCAGCGACAACTGGTGCGCCACTCTCGCACCCGCTCTCTGTGCTTGTGCTCCTGTTCTCGCTGAGATGGAATCGTCAGAACAGTCGCTACGGTTCCAAAGTCTCTCTGCTTGTCCCATCGCAGTTCCTCGTTCGCTCCGGACCCAGGTCTCGACTCGCTCGACGACTTATCGCCAAGCGTACGACTAGCCGTGCACGTCGCGCACGAAGTCTCACGCGGCCGAGAGTCCCGATGGGCCATCTACCTCCAACACTGTCCGCGCCGAGCGGTACCCATCGGCTCGCTCTGGGATCGCGAGGAGGACGCAAGCGCTCTCCGATGGCTTCGAGGAACCCGCGCTGAGCGGGAAGTGCTTGCTTCGGGCGAAGAGAAAGTGCGTTGCAGTCTCAAGTTGTGACGCAGCCGTTGCTTACAGTTTTTGCCGACAACAGTCTCGCCTGGTCAGCCTCTTTGACAACGTCATTCGCAAAGTCATCACCGAGAGCACCGCCGCAGCCGTCACCGTCGACGACTTCCTGCACGCCTATTCGCTCGTGTCATCGCGGGCATTCCACATCGATGCGTATCATTCGCTCGCCCTCGTACCGCTCGCCGACGTCTTCAATCACTCCGACACACCACACGTCCACCTAGCCAGCGATCACTGGGTCTGTCCATTATGCGGCGCGCTGCAGGAGTGTCCGCACGACGGGCAGATCGACGGAGGCGCTGCGGAGAAAGGTTCCGACTCGACCTGCGGGAACGATACCTGCGACATGGTGACGGAGCTCGACGTGTCGGCCGGTGAAGAAGTCTACAACACGTATGGCAGACTTGCGAACGGCCGTCTCCTCATGTCATATGGCTTCATCCTCGAAGGAAATGAACAAGACGAGATTCTTGTCGACCAAAGTTTCATCGTGGAGGCTGCAGGGCGGCCCTCGGGGACCTTCGTCGATCTCGTCCGCATGAAAACGAGCGGAGGCTCGTCACGACGCGAGAATCCGACCCCGAACCGCGTAGCTGATATACTCGACCAACATCCGGTCGTCGCTTGGCACCACGACCAGGCTAAGCTCTTCATCGACGCCGACGGCCGCATCTCCATCGGCTTCTTCGCCCTCGCAGCGCAGCTGATCCTTAGCGACCCGCGCGACTCAGGACAGATCCTCGCGCCGAATGGTATTTCGGCGATCCTCGTCGACCTTCTCGGCATCGCTGCGACGCGCTTCGAGGAATCAGAAGTCGACTCGCCGGACCCGCTTCCGGAGAGCGATCTGACAAGGTGTCTACATCAAGTCTCGCGAGTCATTCGTCGCGCTTGCCTCGCCTACGTGGAAAAGCAGGAGCAGCCGCATCTCGATTGCGACGCGCTCCTCGACATGGCAGAGACGCTGAGCGGTAAGGTCAGTCTCTTTGTGCCCCCGCCCGCACCCGCCGTTGCAACGGGCTGATACACATTTGATCAGAGCACATGCGCAAAGGAAGAGCTTGCCTTGCGTTACTTGGCGGGCGAGCGTCTCCTTGTGCAGAGGACAGCGGCGCAATGGCTGATCGGCGCCGACGCTTGATCGAAAGCGTAAAAACAAGATCGATTGCAGAAAGGTCGTGAGGGGTGTGTAGAGTCTACGTCAAAGGGAGTCTGGGGAATTCAACATGATATGTGCGCAGCAGCAGGTCTTGGGAGAACAGAGAACAAGGAAGGTCCCCGAACCCGTCGAGGGTGGAGGGGATCCGCAGAATGAGAACACGAGTGCGCAGCACTCAATGCTCGTAAGTCCGAGCATGAGCAAGGTTCGATGCGGCCCGCCGCACGATCTTGTCCATACGCTTCATCTTCATCGGCGCCATCTCGATCTGGTTGTTGCGGCAGACGGTCCCGGGAGCGACCGAGCCCATGTCGGTACAGGCGCCGCCAGCGCAGAGAGCGAACGCGTTCGAGCCCAGGCACTTGAGGTAGACGTCCGAGCTTGCCGGCGCGGTCGAGTTGCTACCGCCAGTCGGAGTAGCAGGAGTGCTCGCCGACGCCTGCGCCGAAGTTGAGGTTGCCGCCGGGCTGCTCGTGGCCTTGACAGACGACGCCGAGCTAGTCACCGTTACGGAAGTAGAAGCAGAGACCGCTGCCGAGCTTTTGCTGGCGGCAGCAGACGCCGATGATGCCGCCTCGGCGATGCTGACGAGCTGCCAGTAGCTCAAACGTTTCGGACGCGCCGTGGACGAGACGCTCGGCGCCTGCGTCTTGGTCGACGTAGCACTCGATGCGAGGTACGTCGCTGTCATCTTGGTAGGTGTTGCCGCCGCCGTCGACGTGGCTTGAGTCGTTTGCGAGGAAGTGGCGGTTGAGCCGGACGAAGCCGAGGGAGTTGAAGAGGAGCCGTTGCCGTTGCCGTTGCCGGTGCTGATCGCCGGAGAGACCGTCACATTGACGTCTTCGTCGTAAGAGCACGGTGACAGGACTGTCGCCGGCGACGAAGCGGTGATGATGCCTCCGTACTCGACGTACTTGCCCGGGTTCGGGAAGACGGTGTCGGCGTTGTTCGCCGAGATGCAAGTACCGTCCGGCAGGGCGTTGGCACGGTACGGTCGGGGACCGGTGAACGACTTGGCTGAGTTGCTCCCGTCAATGGCGACGATCGCGCAGTTGCCGTAGATTTCGCGGGTGACTGGCGCGCAGGGGAGACAATCCTTTGGGATCAGCCAAAACCCTATCTTTCCGCCCATAACATCAGAACGCCTCACCATGCGAGACCCAGGTCCAGGCAAAGGTCGCCTTCGGCGACGAAGGGAGCTCGGACGGGATTGGCACCGAGTAGGTCAACGAGAGCGGACAGCCGCCCTCGATGCTGTAGATGACGGCGAAGGTGTTTCCCTCGTCGTAGCTGACGGAGAACTGGCACGAGCCGCCGAGGTGAGTCGCGCCGCCAGCGGCGAACTGAATATCGAACGGCGTGCCGGCCTTGAGCGTCGCGACCGGGTTCAAAGTCGCGTACGCTTCGGGCGTGTTGTACCCTTTGCACATCCAATTCGAGCCGTCGGCGAACAACGGAGTCGACATTGAGTAATCGATGTCCGCCTCGGCGGTTTGCGAGTCGTACTTTGAACGGAGAGCTGCGGGAAGACAAGGACGGTCAGATGGCGGTCGCATCGCTTGTCGCCGGGGCACGTTCGGGCTCACGAGGCGGGTACTGCAGCTGCATGTGCGCAGATGCAAAGGAGACGGCCAGCGTCGAAACGAGAGCGAGCGAGTGGAGCATGATGGGTTCAGGCGAGGGGAAAATGAGTGGACGGAGGAGTTGGAGGAGAGAATGTACGGCACTTCCGGAGCACCTGGGAGAGGACGGGTAGCGACGAGACCTGCTTGTCTGAGTACGAGAGGGAGAACAGAGAGGAAGGAACCAAGACAGCGGGCGGCGAAGACAGCTCGCTCGAGAGCTGCAGCGCGAAGTTCGAATTTGGCCTGTTGAGGCAAGTTCTACAGAACGCACGCCGGTGACGCGTTCGGCCCGGCCCATGTCTTCCTTTGTGCGCGCTCAGTCCTCAATTCGACAGGACCACGTCGACTTGGTTAGACACGAGAAGGTCAAAGTCGCAGCAAGTGAATGGCTCCGATTGCGGGACAGCGCTCCTGACTTTATCGCATATTCGTCTGAACTCAAGTTTTGTCGTTTCGATCTTCGTTTACAGCCCTCGCAGTGAGAGCGCAGCCGTCGCAGAGAGGTGTGCCCTTAGTGTGGCACAAACTCTATGGTTTGACTGAGTTATTGCTCGGGAGGAAAAGGTGAGACAGCAGCCTCCGCCGCGACCGCCGTTTGACCGATCGACCGGTGGGAGGCCCGGCCGAACAGCGAAGTCGTTCGCAAGCTGTCAGAGTTGCTCTTCTAAAGACACGCGACCGCAATGCCTGCTCTCCAGCGACCAGCTCCGCCCGCAGCGCTCGTTGAAGCGCTCAAAGCAGCCAACGTACCCGTCGAGTCGTTTGCCGACGCCTGCGCTGCATGCGAAGATGCCTGCGACGACCATGACGAAGACTTGCAGTACCCGAGCGGGTGAGCACCCGAGCCGCGCAGAGGAGCTGAACGACCGTTAGGGCTAGGCTGACATGGAAGCTCGAGCAGATTCGAAGTCGACCTCGACTCGCAGATGCTGGGAGAGCTGAAGCCATATGGAAGGTGAGGAGCGAGCCGCGGCTTCTTTGACAAACTGCCGAGCCCCTTGTTACTCCCTTCATTGACTCTGGAGGGCATCACAGGCAGATCCTCGTCTCGACTGGCAAGAGCGACTGGATCCGCGAGGTGACCGACGACGAGAAGAGCATCCCCGGCCTCGTCAAGGCAGAGTACGAGAAGGTCGAGAAGGCGAACGGCGGCGCCGGCAAGGACGGACTCTTTGCCAAGCTCGGAAGCAAGGTCTTTGGCTCCGGCGCGAGCGCGCAGAAAGGCAAGGAAGTTGAAGTGCCGGGCATACACCCGACCGCAGCCAACCCGCCTCCGGATACGACCGTATCTTCTCGTCTGTGAGTCTCCCTAATCACACTACCTCTGCGCATAAGGATGTGCGGCTGACGCACGCGAACCCTAGCTCCATCCTTTCTGCGTCCTTTATCTCGTCGTCACATCACGGCCATCGCGAGTCGGTCATCTCCCTGCCCGATTTCAAGGTGATCAACGAGGTCGAGGCAACACCAGCTTCGGTTGAAGAGCTCGTCACTCAGTATCTCGAACCGTCGGTCGGTCGGGCAGGCTCAAGTTCGGTAAAGGGTGAACTGCAGAGCTGGTGAGCCATCATTGAGGTCGAGCTGCGAAGTACCTCCCGCCCCTGACTGACTCGATCATGCGATGCTCTTCAGGCCGCTGCCATATAACTGCGTCATTCTGCTGTGTAGCCACCGCAAACGGGATAAGCGGTGTTCGATCGCGGCTCCCCTCCTCATCTCACAGGCAAGCTTTCTCCGATCCGGCCGAGCGCGCTGCTGCAGAACTGACTTGGCTTTCCTTTCCTTTCGGCAGTTCCACCACCATCTTGAGAAGCACGGTCTCCATGTGGACGAGCGAGGGGATGACCTAGCTCATGGCTCGCCGATCGAAGAATGGGAAGGCACCGAGGAGGAAAAGGAAGTCCGGCTCCGGGAGACGTTACAGGGCGTCAAAACAGACGGAGGCAGCGTCGGACTCTTCAAGATCTCGCACATCGGCGGGCACCGATACGCGGTACGTGATCCCAAGTCTCGTCGCCGTCGAGCCCTTTCCAAGAGGCTCTAATGCGCGGACACTCCGAACTGACTTCGCTTCGACCGACATCTCGACAGGGCAATGTCATTCTATACTTCCCGAACGGCACATCCGTTTGGTTCGGTCGAGTCACGCCGGCCGATGTCGGTGTAATCGTAAGCTCGACTCGCGATTGACTGGCACTGCGCAGTAGTCTGACGCCCCGTTCCGCGCGCAGGTCGACCGAACCATTATGCAGGGAAAGATCATCCCGGAGCTTCTACGAGGCGGCCTCGGCCTGAGCGGAAAGAACGGACCGAAGGGAGTCCTTGATTGGTAGATCATCCGACACCTCGCATGACTTGTAGCTCTCGAGTCTCGTAGAACCTCTAGACTGAATACGTGATTTGCTAGAGCAGATGCTTGTTTTGCGTGGCGTGCGCGGGTGTATAGGTAAGGGAAAAGGAACGACGAGGTAAGGAGAGTGTCTGTGATACTGCTACGCTTGAATCACAGTAAGGTCGGCGCTGTAAGAAAAAGGTAAAGATGGGCAATGTCCGACCGGCAAATCCGCTTGCGAACTTCTAGACCTGCAGCAACGAGCGGATCTTGCCCTCGAGAGCCGGGTTCCCGCGCGAGTCAATCGTGTAGCGGACGTCGGATCGACGGAAGCCGTTGAACTGACTCGCTGCGCAAATGGTGTATGCGCCCATGCAGTCCCATCGGAGCCAGTCGCCGACTTCGATGAGGTTGGTCGGCAAGACCGCCTTGGGCTGGACGCAGTCGATCGAATCGCAAGTCGGTCCCCAGATCGAGCACTCCTCCATGACGGCGCCCCGCTCGGCGACAGGCGCTTCTTGGAACTCGCCCTCGACCGTGAGGACGTGCGGGTGAACGACCTGGTGGTCGAACATGGTCGAGTTGAAGGACGAGTATACACCGTCGTTGATGTAGTCTGTTTGAAGTAGCATCTTTCGTCAGCTGGGAAGTCACGTTCCAAGCTTGAAGGAAGAGCGACATACACATCGTAACGGGCTTGCTCTCCTCGTCGTCGACGCCTTCCATCTCGAGCATGCTCGCTTCATCGTTGGTGCCGTCACGCGCAGCACGGCGGGCGATAATGTTGGTCGCAAGCTCGAATGCCTTGCAGACATAGTAGCGACCCGGCTCGGCGATGATGCGAACGCCGCGACCAGTGCCGTCGAGCGGGAAGTGCTCGGCGATTGCCTCACGGAGGACGGCCGCGATCAGCTCAAAGTTGTCGTCCTCAAAGCCGCCGCCAATGTCGAGCAGCTCGAAGTTGAACCCCTCCTCCTTGCCGACGTCGAACGCCCAGCGGGCGCGACGGATCGCATCGCCAAAGAGCGACGGGTCCTTGCAGCCGCTGCCGCAGTGGAACGAGATGCCGACGACGTTGACGTCGAGTTGCTTGGCGCGCTTGAGCAGCCCGCGGACCTCGCCCAGCGGCGCGCCAAACTTGAGTCCAAGGCGGCACAGACTGCTCGAATCGTCGGTTAAGATGCGGAGAACCATGCGGGCGTCCGGGTGGTACGTTTTGACCTTGGCGAGCTCGTCTGCGTTGTCAAACGTCATGCAGTCGACGCCGCACTTGGCCGCGTTCCGAATGAACGAAGCGGCCTTGCACGGGTTGGCGTAAATGATGCGCGACGGCGAGACGCCTCCGGGGAGCGCCATGACGGCCGAGATCTCGGGCTGAGACGCGCAGTCAAAGCCGAGTCCAAGGGCGGCCATGAGGCGGAGCACGTAAGGGTCCGGGTTTGACTTCACGGCGAAGAACGGGTGCACACGCTCTCCGAGCTCGCGCATCCAGCGGAGGTGCTGGCGGTAGACCTCGGCAAGGTCGGCGACGAAGAAGGCGTTCTCGCCGTGCGCCTCGCAGTCGTCGAGGTCGATCGCGTCGAGCGCGGCGCGGAAGTTGTCGATGATGGTGCCCGAAAGGACCGGCGGCAAGGGCGCAACCTCGGTCGACGACGGAAGCGGGGCGCGGCCGAAAGGCCTCGTCCGCGACGAGAGGGACGGCTTTCGGGCCGACGTCATCGGCTGCGCCGACGCGAGGTGCGCCGCCGACGGAACGACCGACGAGTACTTGGGCGCCGACGAAGTCGGCGAGAGCGACAGCTGCTGGAGCAGGTCACCGCGCGAGAGCGGCGAGCACGAGAGGGGGTAGAAGGACGATTCGTCCGACGCGAAGGGCTGCGCCGACGGGATCGCGATCGCTGCCATTGTTCGTATAGGCTAGGTTGAGCTAGTGTGAGAGTGCGAGAGAGGTGCGAACGGTGAGAAGGGAGGGGTATCCGGCGTGAGACACTCGTAGGTCGATCGGCTCGGAAGGGTCCTGTCGTGCAGGAGAGATCTGTCGGGATGACAGCGGGGCGCCCCTGGGAACGTGGAAGTTGGCTACATGTCAGCCCGCGTGCGTTGGAGAATGGCACAAGCCTCAGGGCAGAAAGAGCGGAGTGACCTCGCCGAGAAGGGGAGAAAAGAACTCACTGGGCCCTCTTCTTTTGGTGACGCCTGGGTGGGCAAGTGGGTTCTTCGCCCCCGTGAAAGGCGAAGAAAGTTGCGGAAGTGCGAGTAGGTATAAGGTGTATCAAGTATGGGTCTCTATGCCCGACTTAGGGAGGCTTGGGGAGCTGCGGCCGAGGGGCGCGCAGAGGGAGCGAGGTGAGGGCGAGCGCGAGGCAGAGGACAGAGCCTTTCGACGAGATGACGGGCGGGCTGGAGGTGTTGAGTGACGGGCGCTGAGGGCTTTGTCGTGCAACAAAGCTCTTAGCACGCGGCTCGAGGGCTGCCTAGGGCGACAACGAAGTGGCGATGCGAAGCGATGCGGGTCGGGAGGGCGAAAAAGGCCCGCGAACGCTTTTTCCTCGTTGTCGAGGCGAGGCGATCCCGCACTGCGGAGGAGAGCCACTGAACCTCCCCTGAGTCGTGGGAGCCAGAAATGTGTTCTCACCCCGGACTCTTCGCTGGTTCGGCCTCGTCAGCCTGTCATACCGAATGCGGTCCACGAACGGAAACTCTCGAATTCTTTCGCTATGCATTGAGTCCGCTGCAAGCAAGCAACGATACGGTGCTGAGAGAGTTGTCAAGACGCGCGCTCTACCCTGAATAGCTCCAACTCTCGGCTCTGATGTAGCCCGGTGGATAGTCTGCTCGTAGAGAGATCACGTAGGAACAACCTTTGACTTATTTCGAGTTCCACTATGCACAAAGATTGAGCGCTTTCAGTCCGCAGAGCGCGGTGGCCGCGCAAAGATCCGATCCTTCACTGGAGGATCTTGAGAAGCGCCTTGGCGACACCGCCAGCACTGGCCGGGTTGCCACCCGTGACGAACTTGCCGTCGACGACGACCTCCTCGCCCCACGGTTCGCGCTTGTTCTCAAACTTGGCGCCCTTGGCCTTGAGCTGCGTCTCGACGAGGAACGGAATCTCATCGACGAGGCCGGCCTGCTCTTCCTCGGTGTTCGAGAAGCAAGTGACCGACTTGCCCTTGACGAACGGCTCGCCAGTCTTGGTGTCCATGACCTCGAGGAACACGGTGGGCTGGTGCGGAGCGTCGGCGGGAGCCGGCAGGTCAGTCGGCCTTCTCAGGCGGGAAACCTTCTCCTTCGACTGTAGAGGGCACTCACGGCATGGCAGACGGCCGAGACGGGCTTGTCAGCCGCCCAGAAGTCCTGAATGAGCTTGATCGAGGTCTTGTCGGTCGTCAAGTCTGCGAAAAAGGAGGCGAAGTCGTCAGTTTACGTTCTCGGCTGTTTCTCGAGCGTCCAGGACGTTAGAAAGCTTACCAAAGATCGGGCCGTGACCGCCAACGTAGAACAGAGCATCGTAGTCCTCGATCTTCATGTCCGACAGCTTTGGAAGGCGTCCAGAGGCCGTGTCAGCATGCAAACTTGGATTTTGTGCGCTCCTGGCAGTTCCACGCTTTGCTACGCTCCGGAAAGCAGCCTCGCAGCTTTCGTAGACATACCTTGTGAGTATTGTTGACGAGATCTTGGGTGTCCTTGCTGTTGAGGAAGCGCTGGCACTGCTCGTCCTCCTTGAACATTTCGACCGAGCTCTGGTCCAAGGGGGCCTTTCCGCCGGCCGGACTGGCAAAGGTGACTTTGAAGCCGGCATCCTTGAGGACGTAGTAAGGGTGAGCGGCCTCCGGGCTGGATGAGGGGGCAGCACGGTGGTCAGCTTCAGGAGGAATCTCGGAGACCAATTAGGCGGGCAACGTACAGGTACCAGCCGGTCTCCTTGCCGCTGAGGAACTTGTTGTGCGAGGTGAGCACGAAGAGGATGTTCTGAATAGAGAAAGGGGCGTGATCAGCTACCGAGAACGTCTATACGAACCAGCCCGAGCTTCCGCTCATCAAGTCGAGAAGGCAAGCGAGAGCTGCGGGCTCCTTCCTGGTCCCTCCGCTAGTCTTCGACAGTTCAGGCGACTCACGTTGGTAGGCATTGTGAGCGTGACCTCTTAGCGTGAGTAAAGAAGTAGGAAGAAAGACGGGAGAGGGGATGTGCTCAATGGAGGTGGTCCCGGTTCGGAGTGACGCAGCTGCTGCTGCTGATCTCCGCAAAAAAAAGAGCTCATGCGAGTCCGAAATTTGTTGCGATCTGGACTGAGATGATGCGTTCGCGCGCGCGCGAGTCCGCTGCACTTGCGATTGGAGAATTTTCCCCTCCGAGGTGGGGGCGTACAGCTGCCACGGCGTGCTCTCCTCTATAGCCACTGCACAGCTACGGACAGACCCGCCTGAAGTGCGTCGACTCAGCGATGCCGACCACCTCACTTTCGGACCCGCCAGATGCGTTACCTCATGGCTTGCCTCTCCGATTCCGATCGCTCGCCGTCCCAGATCCAGGCGGCCGCGCTGGCTCGGATCAACTCGTGGACGACTTGGCCCACTCTGTCCTCGACATGGTCACGCTCGGCGGTCTGAGGCGCTTCGCAGACCGGGTTTACGGCAAGGCGATCGGTCGACGAGAACGGAGCGGAAAGCTGCTCGTCGGTGGCATCGACGGCATCGTGAACCAGGTTAGTGAAGGCTGTCTACTGTCAAAAATAGCTTGGAGCGCAAGGCGGCTTAGCGCGCCAAAACGTCCGAGCTTCATGGACTCTCGCTAACCCCCTCGGGCCTTGGTCTCGCGCATTTGCTTCCGTCACCGCCATGACAGGGCGAACTGCTTCTCGTCCTCGGACCGCCGACTTCGAACGCGTCGATTTTTGTACAAGCGCTCTCGTGCAGTACCGACCTCCCGATCTCGGCATCGTCTCAGCTTGACTATGGCCTGATCCCGCACATCGCCGCCAACCGACCGTCCTTGACCGGAAAGCGCCACGGTGCAAGTCCCGGGAACGAGAGCCTGCGCTCTCAGATTGTCTACATGGACGACCGCGACATGCATTTCGCCCTCCTCTCGCTCGAGTCGTCGCTGAAGCCCGCCGCCGAGGCGAAAACGCCCGAAGTTCGACCGGATCACTCGACGAGGAGCGCCTGGGCCGAACAAAAGATGCTCAGCATTGTCGACGCGCTCGGTCTCTCCCATGCACTCCAAACGGCGGTCGGTAGCCCGCTAGTGCGAGGGCTTTCTGGAGGCGAGCGGAAACGCGCTTCGATCGCCGAAGCTTTGCTCGCCCGCGCGGCGGTCCTGCTCCTCGATGGGCCATTCAATGGCCTTGACTCGTCGACGGCCGTGTCGCTACTGGAGTACCTCCGTGCCTGGGCGCGCGAAGGCAAGCGGTCGATTGTGATGACGACGCCTCACTGCGCCGATGCGCTTTACGAACAGTTCGACCGGGTTCTCGTGCTCGACTCGAGGGGGCGACAAGTCTACATGGGTCGCGCGGCCGACGCTCAGGCGTACTTTGAGAAGATTGGGTTCAAGCGTCGGATCGACAAGGGCGAGGGGACTGCAGAGTTCCTCGTCGGATGTATCGAGGGCAGGCACAACGACGCCGACCTCGAACGCCGATGGATGGCGTCGGCCGAGCGGAAGGCACTTCTAGACGAAGTCGAGTCGGTGTACCCGGAACAGTACTCGCACGAGACTTGCGCCGGTCCCCTCTTTGCTGCCTTGCGCAGCGAGAAGAGCCAGTTCACGCCGAAGACGTCGCATTACACCGTCTCGTTCCTGCGCCAGGTCACTATTCTGACACGTCGTCAATACGCTCTGATCCGAGCCGAATTGCCGACCTACACTACCAAAACTGTCATCAACCTTCTCCTCTCCGTTACCGTCGGTACTCTCTTCTTCCGCCTTCCGTCGACCACCGAGCACGCCTTCACGCGAGGTTCGCTGTTGCTTCTCTCGATCATGTTCAACGCGTATCTGTGCCTGGCGGAACTCGGCAAGGCGATCGAGGGTCGGGACATCGTCAAGCGGCAAGGCGACTACGGTTTCTTCTCCTCGGCGGCCCTCGCGATTGCCCGGGTTCTCGGCGACATCCCCCTCATCGGCATCCAGTGCCTTCTCTTCGGTACCATCACCTACCTCCTCGCCGGCCTGCAACCCTCCTTGGCCCGCTTCGGCATCTATTTCGCCTTCGTCTTTGCGACCGCGCTCAACCTTTCGTGCATGTTCCGCATGATTGCCGCGTGTAGTCCACAGTTCGAAGGCGCAATCCGATTCTGCGGTGTCGCGCTCAATGTGCTCGTCATGTCGGCCGGATACTTCATTCCGACTCCGAGTATGCGACCCTGGCTCAAATGGATTCACTACGTCATTGACCCGATCTCGTACTCCTACGAGGTACGTACAGAGGAACCCCCTGACGCGAAGTTGCTTTCTAGTTGACACTTGACGGGCTCAACTCCCTATAGGCGGTCCTCGCCAACGAATTCCACAACCTCTCGCTCGACTGCTCCGGTGGCGACGTCGTCCCGTCAGGCCCGTCGTACGACTCGCTGCCGGCGATGTACAAAACTTGCACCCTTCCCGGCTCGACTCCAGGATCTCTGACGGTCCTCGGCGACCGGTATCTCGGATTGAGGTACGACTTTCACTTCGAGCATATCGGACGGAACCTCGGCATTCTCGCAGCGCAGGCACTCGCTTTCCTCGTGATCGGAGTCATCGCGACGAACTATCTGAGCTTCGCGGAAAGCGGCAGGAAACGGATCTGGAAACGGACAACGGCGGCAACCCGACGGCTCCGCCGATCGCGGACTTCGATCGAGCAGCAGCAATATGGCAGGAACGGCGGTGCACGCCCTTCGGTTGAGGAAGAGCGCCTGATGGGCGGCAACGAGGTTGACGACGAAGACGATATCGAGGCGCAGGACTTTGGTGCCGAGGAGGAAGAAAGTTCTCTTGCCGGCACGCCCGCAAACGGTACCGATGACGAGACCGAGCTCGGCTCACCTGACGTCGAGAAAATTGACGGTTCAGTCCTGGCGGTACGTTTGTACGACTCCGCGTGTCCAGAGCGGAGCCTGATCGTTCCTCTCGCCTTTCGCAGTGGAACAACGTTTCCCTCTGGGTCGACACTCCGCTCGAGACGCGACGGCTTCTTGACCGAGTGTGCGGCCATATTAAGCCCGGGCGGGTCTGCGCCTTGCTCGGCGCGAGCGGCGCGGGCAAATCGACTTGTGCGTCCAGTTGGCCGCAATGTACCGAAGCGTGCTGACTGAATCTGTTCGCACCGCAGTACTCAATGTGCTCGCCGGACGCAGCGTTGGTGTAGTTCGTGGGACGGTCCGCGTGAATGGCTTCGAGCCCGACGCCGATTTCTACCGTACGACCGGCTACGTCGAGCAGTTTGACCTGCATGGTGCGTGCCTCTCTCGTATCCCACCCTCCGTTGGAGCTGAATCCGTCTCCTTATAGACGAGAAATCGTCTGTTCGCGAAGCCCTCGTCTTTTCTGCTCTCTTACGTCAGGACGCCTCGGTTCCCGATTCGGAAAAGCTCGCCTACGTCGACCACGTCCTCGATCTCCTGGACTTGTCCCATCTCGCCGATGCCATCATCGGCACGCCCGCTGCCGGTCTCAACGCAGAACAGCGTAAGCGAGTCACGATTGCCGTCGAGGTCGTTAGCAAGCCGGAGATTCTCTTCTGCGACGAACCGACAACTGGTCTCGACACCAAGAGTGCGCTTCGAGTCGTCAAGCTGTTGCGCAGGCTCGCTCGCACAGGCCTTGCCATCATCTGTACCATTCATCAGCCGGTACGTTCCCGGTGCAGGGCAAGCAAGCTGCGGACGCCCGCCAACTGACCATTTTCGCGGCTACCAGTCTGCGGAAACATTCAACGTCTTTGACGACGTTCTGCTGCTGCAACGCGGCGGCAAACAGACTTACTTCGGTCCTTGCCGCAACGCTGTTCGCTACTTTCAACGTGGTGAGCGAGGCACGAATAAGGGCGACGTGGACATCGTCAACCCGGCAGACTATCTCCTCGATGTGACCAAGACTGGTGTCGACGTGCCGGACGAAGAGCTCGACAACGTCAGCGATCTTGACGTGCTGTCAAAACGATGGACTGGCTCAGACGAGTATCGCGGATTGAAGGCGGAACTCGTCCGGCTCGGCGCCCCCATTTCGCCATCTCGCGCGACAAAGCTCGACAAACAACAGCGCCGAACGGTGGCCCCCGCTGCAAGCGTCTGGCGCCAATGCGTACTGCTGACGCAGCGAGTCTCGCGCCACTATTTCCGCGACGCCTCGTTCTCATACACCAAATTCTTCACGTCATCGATCATTCCGCTCATCATCGGCTTGTCCTTCTTCCTCGTCGGACGCGAACACACCATCGTCTCCTTCCAGAATCGCATGTTTAGCGTTTTCCTCCTCCTCTTCGTCCCCGTCGTCTGGATGAACGCGATCATCTTCAAGGTGCATTCGCTCCGCGGCCTATGGGAGGCGCGCGAGCGGCCGAGCAGAATCTACGGCAGGACGGCCTTCGTAACAAGTCTGCTCGTGAGCGAGATCCCCTACTCGGTATTATGCGCCGCGACGTACTTTGTCTTGTGGTATTTCCTAGGTAAGCTCGCGAGCCTTTACCCGGCCCCGCGGAGTCCAGTCCTGACATTCTACGGCCGTCCACAGTCGGCTTCCCCTTCAAGCTCTCGACGATGTTCTTTGCCTTCCTCCTCATCCAGATCTTCTTCTTCTTCCAGGTCAGCGGTCCATGCCCAATAATCTGCTCGAAGGCACGTCGATGCTGACTCTACCTGATGCACGCTCAGTCCACGTGGGCCCTGTGGATCGTCTCCCTCTCCCGGTCGCTCGGCACGATCGCCAATCTCTTGCCGTTCTTCCTCGTCGCCATGGAAGCCTTCAACGGCTCCCTCATCTCGTACACGCAGATGCCCCGGTACTATCGGTGGCTGTACCACGTCTCGCCGTTCCAGCACTACGTCCGCGCAATGCTCGGCGCCCTCCTGCACGGGATCCCAGTACAATGCGCCGATGTCGAGACGGTTTCTTTCCACGTGCCGCCGCCCCTCACGTGCGAAGCCTACGCCTCCGAATACCTCAAGACGCACGCCGGCTCGATCTTGAACCCGCAGTCGACCTCGCTCTGCAACTTTTGCCCCATGTCGACCAGTGACGACTTCCTCACCTCTCTGAGCATCTCTCATGACGGTCGATGGCGCTCGCTCGGCATCCTGGCCGCCTACTCCCTTTCCAACATCCTCATCACGTACCTGCTCGTCTTCTTCCCGCCGAGTCTGCCTCCGTGGGCTACCAGACTCTTCCGACGCTCGTCTACGAGCTCGGGGCGACAAGGCGCGGAGGAGGTCGCGACTGAGCAATGGGCTCACGAGCTCACGTTCGAGCGGGAACATCCCGGTGCGCAAGCTCAAGCGGCACTCGCATATGATCCATTCGCATAGACGACAGGATAGATTGTCATGATATACTCTTAATGGTACGCGGCGGAGAGTTTGCTCCCACTATAGAATCCCGCAGCTGCCCGGCTCGCGAACTCGCAAGTTTCGGCCGAAAGCGTTGGTCCCTTTTGACGCGACGCGAACCGTGCACGGACCCCGCGCTGCCGCCCGCAATGGTGCTGACTGCTTGTTTGCGCTCAACTGGATACTCGATGCCATGCTGCTACACGTCCGTCTGGCTGGCTCCGCTGTCATCTGCTCGACGACGATCTCGGCCGACGCGTCTCTGCAAGACCTCGCCTCACAGCTGCACGCCGAGTCAGGTCTTGCGATTCGTCGCAACTTCTCTGGAAGTACGGCTGGAAAGACGAGCGAGGCGCCAGATTCCGGTCAATGGCGTTTCCAGCGATGTCTACAGGTTGCCGCGAACACGGAATGGGACGGCGACAGCTTGGAGCGGCACGGCGCTGCGACAGGTCTGCTGCCCGGCGACATGACTGTCGGAATGGCTCTTCAGAACGGTCCCTTGGCAGCCGAACCGATCGATCACGTCACGAAACCGGTGCTTCGCCTCGTCCGTGCAGGCAGTGCGACTCGAGTGCTGTTTCATCATGTGCCTGGCATACCGGACGGTTCTGAGCAGACCGTCTATCTTACACGTGGGATGACGACGTCAGCTGCGATTGACTATATCGTCGAAGAGTTCGGCGTGCGGAAGGTCATCGTTGCCGGGCATCGAGCCTCTCGCGTCCAGTTCGCGCTCCAGGTCGACACCGCTGCCGCCTCGCCGACTGTTCTGGCACCCTCGAGTCGAGTTTCATCTGAGCTGGATCGTCGGACTCTGGTCGATGAGCCACCAGCCCTACGCTTCACCGTCGCTGCCTCCTGGCTAGCCAAAGCCGGCGGCACTTCCGCGGCGCCCTTCACCATCACAAAGAAGGACCACCCTCGCTCAGTACAAAGCGACATCTCGGACGATGCGGTTCGACTTTCCGCTCCAGCGAAAGGCGACATGGAGGGCGGACCTGCCGCCGTCCCAGAAGGGCAAGATCTCGCGACCTTACGTGGAGCCGATGTAGCAAGCACGGCTCGCCCAAACCGTCTTTCCGCGCTCTTCTACGATTGGATCGCATCGGCTCCGGCCACTTCCGTCGCCAATCTGGCTCGTGCGCGACCGATCAGCGTCGTTCACAACGAGAACCTGGGTGAAACGCCGGCCTCAGCATCGGCGCAGAAATCGAGCGAAGGGGAAATCGACGAAGAGCTCGAAGTGATGATGGTGAGTGGACATACGACACAGTAGCTTGATGAGATTGTACTTCGCTGACGGTTTCCGGCTGCAGGACGAGCTGGGTGTCAAGGATGCACAGAGAGGAAGTCTACGATCTTTACCGATTGACCGACGGCGTACACTCCTCCGTCAGCATTCCGAGTCAAAGAGGACCGCCTCGAGGAACGTCATCGAATTGCGGACGCTCGAAACGCCAGCTACCGAGCAGAACAGCACCACCTCTTTGCTCGCCCAAATTACCGGCAGCTCGTCCGGTTGGTCGTCCTGGTGGATGGCTGCAACTCAGCTAACCGGTACGGCATCGACAACTGCATCTCCGAGCTCCAAGGACACGCCGTCCTTCTACGTCGAAAAGCTCCTGCGTTCCAGGTGGGTCTCTCGACGGCTCTAATACGAAACGGTCCATGCTGACAACTGGGCGAAATCCGCAGCTCGTCCACAGAACATGCCATAACTCAAGATCTCATTGCTCTCCGCGTCCGCCTCTCCACGTCAAGACTGTCGTGGGTTGAAGCTTTCCTCAAGAGCGACGGAACCGCCGGAGTCGTCGAAGCTCTCCGTAATCCGGCTACTCGTGTTCAAGCAGAAGCGCTGCGGTGCCTGCGCGCCTTGATGAACACCGACGTACGCGAGTCCTCCCGAGAGCGCGCGATACGAGCTGACACAGGCCGCGCGTAGGCTGGCTTTGCGGATGTTGTCACAAATCGCCCAATCATCAGTCTCCTTGCCTCGGCTCTCCGTGAAACGGCGACGGTGGCGCTTGCCGCCGACGCTCTTTCGGCGATCTGCTTGCTCGCCGGAGAAGAAGGTCGATATGCGCTCAAAGAACACTTCGGGAACGCCACTGCGCCGAACTCCGCCTGGACCTTCCTCCTCGAGTGGCTCGAACCTCGCCCAATGGGTCCGAGCGCTGCATCGCTCGCAGCTGAAGGCGTAGACTCGGACGAGTGGCCTTCGCGCGTGGCCTGTCTCTCCTTTCTGAACGCCTTCATGGATGTGACCCCACCGACTGAACGACGGCGATTCCGGCAAGCGTTCAATGCTCGAGGCTTACATGTTGATCTAAAGGTGTGCTTGTAAGTCCATAGGTGATATGAAATGCATGCTGACAGCGGCGTGGTGCAGCGGCTTCGCGACTCGGATCCGCCAGCAGACGTCCTCATACAATTGGAGGCGTACGAACGGACTGCAGCACAAGACGGTGAAATTCATCACTGCGACGTCCAGTACGTCAAATCGCAAGTCCGCGCTCGACATGACGGCGCTCAATCTAGCCCCTCACAGGTCGTCGAATGTTCCGCCGGCGGTTCTTGAAGCGTTCGAACTGGCTTTCTCCAAGACACCCACACTGTAAGCTCGTCAGTGATCACCAGAGATTGCCTTGCTACCACTCATTCATTTCCGCGGTAGTCAGCGGCAAGAGGAGCTCACTAGGGTCTCGACGATTTTCGCTCGCTGGCTCGCCGAGACAGACTCGCCAAACCCAAATTGGACCGCCTCGCTCCGTCGCTTCTTTGCGACTCTTGAAAAGGAAGCTATCCTCGGCCCACACGCGCTAATCATGTTGCTGGACGCCTCGGAAATCTCGGACGTACCGGCTCATCTGTTGGATGACCTGCGGACTGCGCTCGCAAAGCCGCAGAAGCTCGCGCACGCGAACGCGCCCTTACTTCCATGGCAGAACAATCTTGAAGGCGAGCTCGATGCGCTGGATCTGCAAACGGAGACAATCGGCGGTTCTGTAAGCTGTCCGATTGTCTCTTGCGCGTATGGCACCGCTGACGAGCCTGATGCTTCTAGATTTCGGGTCATGTCGACGCTGTAAAGTCACAGGAGGAAGTTCTACATGATGGTCAGCGGATGTCGCGAGCTTCGGACGAGCTTCTGGCCGCTCCGAGTACAGGCAAGCGCGTCTGGGAATCGCCCGTTGCTGGAAGTGGGGGCTTGCAGGCCGAGGTCAGCTGCTGTCCAGCACGCGAGCTGCGTGATACTGATACTGATCGCCTGTACAGCAGCTGTCCGAGCCAAGCGGCAAGCTTGAGGATCGCCGCAAAGAGGTCGACTTCTTGAAGAGGTCGCTCGAGTCGGTACATCCGAAGCTACATTGCAGCGAGCCGGACTCGCCGATCATGCAGCTTTGTTCTCCGACGACGCGGTTTCTGCAAGATGAAGGTATACCGAGCCAGCCGGTAGAGATGCCGGATCCTCCTCAAACATCGTCACCGTCGCCAGGAGCACTGCCCGAAAAGACGATATCGAGCTCTAGCCCGAGCCCTGTCTCTCCGCCACCCCCTCCCCCCTCTCCTCCTCCACCCCCGCTAAGTACAATGGCGCCTCCAGCTCCGCCTCCTCCTCCGCCGCCGCCGCCGCGCTCGTCGCCCAATTTCAGTGCGCCCGCAGCGCGGCTGCCCTCCGTGCCGTTACCTCCATTCTCTCCCGCCTCCTGGACCGTTTCTGGGCGAGGAAGCGTTGCAGTAGCCGCCAAGAAACTGAAGTTGAAGGTAAGCTGACGGTTCCGCAACAAATGATCGGCATACTCCTGACCTGGTTAACCGCCCTTAGCCATTACATTGGGAGAAGCTACCGCTTGACCGCCTCTCTGGTTCAGTATGGGACAGCTCAGATATGCTCCCCGACGTCGACAGGCCCAGCCTCGAGCAGGCGTTCGGGATACCACAACCCGGGACGGCCGAAGTCCGAGATGCGTTGCCTCGCGTCACGAAGACGACTAGGGCAAGCGTGCTGCCGCCACAGCGCGCTCGTATTGCGGGTAAGTCTGTCAAGACTCGGCTGCATGGTAGCGGAAATTACAAGCTCAAATTTTTGCGCGACAGAGCTCTTCCTCAAACGCAGCAAGATGGATCCGGTTGCCGTCAAGCGCGCCCTGCTGCGCTGCGACTCGGTGTTGTTCGCCCTCGACAATTTGAAGGCGCTCAGAAAGCTCATCCCGACAGCAGAAGACGTGAGTACATCGCACAGGCTCACCGCTACTGGGGCTGAAGCTCGCTCCCGCAGATTGCGATCGTCCGGAAGCACTCCGAGACCGAGGCTCTCGTTCCTGCTGACCAGCTGTACCACGAAGTACGTGTCGACTGCATTTCGCACTTCCTTCTCCATCCTGCCTAAAGCGTTCTGCATCATCGCAGCTCGCCGAGGTGCCACTGCTTTCCGAACGCATCGCTGCGCTCGAGCTGAGTTACGAGCTTGACCTCGAGCTCGAAGAGCTGCGATTTGATCTCATGGTTGTGCGAAGCGCGTCCTGCGAGTGTCGTCGATCGCAGCGACTGCGCGAGCTGCTCAAGCTCGTGCTCGCAATCGGCAATGCTCTGAACGGCTCGACCTTCCGAGGTAACGCCAAAGGGGTCTCGCTCGACTCGCTTTTAAAGGTGAATGAGAGTGACAAGTTGGTGCTTCGTGCCGGCACTGACGACTTCCCTCTCACCAGCTCGGCGAGGTTCGCGCAAACGGATCAGCGTCGACGCCGACTTTGCTGCATTTCCTCGCGAAAGCCGCTCGAAATCGATCCGAAGACTTGCTTGCTGCGCACGACGAGCTGCCGCATCTCGAGCTCGCCTCTCGGCGTGAGTCGTGGAAACCCTAACTGTGGAGGTCTGCGCGGAGAAAGTAGCTGACCCTGCTTTTCGCACGCAGTATCGACTGACGCAGTCAAGGAGCGAGCGCAAAATCTGTTGAGCGCTACAGAGAGAGCTCAAGCTGCTCTTCAGCAACTGCATTTCGTCTCGCCCGAAGAACAGGAAGTCAGCGACCAGCTGCAACCTTTTCTCCAGGCAGGTCCGACCTTTGAATGCTCCTGCAGATCGCTCGAATTGACGCGCATCAATCCGTCATCGATAGGCTCTGATCTCGCGCGCTTCGCCAGCGATGAAGGTACTGGCGACCTACAGCGCCGACGTCGAGCGCGAACTCGCCAAGCTCGTCACATTCTTTGGTGAAGATTCCACAATGGTGAAGCCAGAAAAGGTTTTCGACACAATCGCTCAATTCCTCGCTAATTTACGGGTAAGTGGTGACTGCCATCGGTATCAGGACGGATCACGTCGCTGACGATGGATGAATAGCGCGCGGACGAAGAAAACGTTGCTCTCGAAGCGAAGAAGGCCGCTACGAGCGCTGCGAGCCGCGGCGCCAATGCAGCAGCTCGATCATCAGCACCTGCGACAAAGTCTCAGGAGAAGGGAATCGCACAAGCCGAAGAGAGCACAGTGAGTCATGCGCGCAGTTCCTTACTCCCCCGCCCGTTCCGCACAGCCTTCGCCTGAACTGATGCGAAAGGCTTCACAGGCCGGCGTCACTGAGCCGACGGGCGCTTCCTTGACTCCGACCCTGAGACGAGGTCAGCTCGACGCGGCGATGCGCGACCTCCGGAATGGGATGCCCCGACGTGAACGCTCGACCGCCGGCGAACGCGACCGACCACTCTCTCGCATCTTTCTCTCGACTTGACTCCGATCTCGGTCAGTGTAGGACTCGAGATGTATGTGAAGCGTTTCGGATCCCAATTAAGAGTGATTGAGCGACGAGACCTTATCGGCCGCATCGACGCAGTCTTGGAACATGCTCCAAAACTCGACGACCTGTACGTGAGCTCTGAGACGATCAGCATAGCTCAGGGCGACTCGCGAAGACAACGCTGAGAGGCGCAGAGCGGAACGTACGTCGAGTTCTTCGAGCAGCTCTGCGTTCTTGCCAAGCTTGCCCCAACTCTGACGACTCTCTGGGTCCCTCAACCAATCCTTCAGTTCGTCCTTCCTGTAATCGTACAGATCGACGACCGTCGTTCCCTGCGTGTAGGTCCCTTCCAACTCGACATCGACGCGGTACCGCTTCGACTTGAAGATCTCGGGTCGGGCGAGCCAAGCGATGCACAACGCATCATGGACGGGCGGGCCCTCATCGAAATCAAACACGTGCTTGTACGTCTCGGCGAAAAAGTTGAGCAAGGTATGGAGGGTGTGACGCAACGGCGTGTGGGCTTTCAGAGGATGCGAGGAGGAGGAGGAGGAAACGGTTGCCGGAGTCGAGTTGACGAGCGAGTCGGCATCGGGAGTCTTGCCGGCGCGGAGGAGCGTCTCGTTGTCGTGAGAGCGGAAGATGGCCGTGTGCGTGATGTTGAGAGGCTGTTGCGCGTGCGTGAGTGTTCGGAGCGCGTCAGATTCGTAGAAGCGTGCACGAGGGCCGACCGAGGGATTCGGACTCACGGCCATGATGACGGGAATCTCGTGGTTCAGGAGGATGCTCGCCGCGTGAGGGTCCGTCAGGATGTTGTACTCGGCTGCCAGCGCGCGAGTCAGCCTTCTCCTCGAGCGCGCGAAACAATCGGCAAGGAGAGTAGCTCACCGGTCGGCGACCTGTTGCCTCGTCCCTCTGCTCCTCCCATGACGACTACCTTTTCCACCTTTTCCTTGACCAGTTCCGGGAACAAGCTCACGAACAAGGCTGCGTTCGTGAACGAGCCCGTCGCGACGAGGACGAGTTTCTTGTCATCGGGTAACGCCCGCGCGGCGTCTGCGATCGCGAGGACGGCGGATTGACCCCGCGTCGCTTCGAGTTTCGCGAGGACGGTCGGGTCGGAAGCTGAGGGGAGACCTTCGACACCTCCGAGTCCGTCTTCGCCGTGGATCTCTGCGTGCGTGCGTGCGCGAGAGGGAGCCCGCCGCGGATGGAGAGAACGGGGGACAAAGTCGTTGTAAATGCGTCGTCAGCGAATCGAGCGAGCAGTGAGCAGCATCGCGCCGAGAGAGACTGCACTCACCGTTGTCGACGCGACTCATCCGGATCAGAGGTTCGGACGCTCCGGCGTAGACCGGGATCCGCTCGACCTGTTCCTTGGAGCCGAACGCGAGCAAGCATCTCGCGGCGTTCCCTGCACGCACGTGGGCGGAATCAGTGGGTCGTAACTGTCGTCAAGCCTGAGAATTCGAGGATACGACCACGTACGGACCGTGTTGTGCAGCGACGCATTCCCGTGAACGGCCGAGATCCCCAACAAGTCGATCTGAGGCAAGTGCAAAGCCATCAAGATGGCGACGGCGTCGTCATGGCCCCTGTGTACGTTGCAGCGTGCACGGAGGAGACAGTCAGCTGGCGGTCTCCAGTGCGGAGTCGAGCTGGTGGTTATCGAGGCTTACGGATCGCAATCAAGCCAGACGGGGATCTTTTCCTTTGAGGGTGCAGTCATCGCTGTTCGCGCGCTTAGAGAGGAGTAGTTCCGGTGCAGGTGCGCAATACGAAGCTGGGACGCTGCAGGAGCGAGGAGATCGGCGGCGAGTCGGGCGTGTGGAAGACGCGTCGGCCGAGAGGCGGTGCACACCCAGCGGCGAGACGGAACTACAGCAAATCGTCCAGCGGCTGTACTCAAGCTCGAAGCAGATAGATTCGCCCGAGTGAGCATTACCAGCGTCAATCGAGCAGGGGAGATGCCTGCAGGCCAATTGCAGCTAGAGAAACCGACTCGTCGGGCGGCAGCGCAGTGCGGTGTGGGGCAGCACCAGAACTTTGCAAGCTGCACGTGCTGGCTAAAGTACACCTGTGTTGCCTCCCCTTGACTGAATTGGGCTGAGCTTTGCACCGCCTCGTTTCACCGTCAAGAGTCGACCCGGGGAAGCGCGACTGTACGGCCTACACTCGCCACGAGACAGACTGCACGAGTCGAGCACTCAAGGGATGGCTCCGAACCCTTATGTCAAGGCAATCGCGCCAGATGCATCAACCAAGTCAAAAGCGGCTCCCCGTCGATCGACTGGAAACGCTGCTTCGACGACGACAGCCAAGAACAACGGCAGTGCTGCAGCGACCAAGCAGCACGCACGTACTGCAGTCGATGAGACATTGAGGCAAGAGATCCTCGCTCTCGGAGGCGACGACGCCGATTTGGACTTGCTCGCCGAAATCGACAGCGACAGCGAACTCGAAGGCGGAGACGACGACGACGACGACGACCAGGAGGTCTCGACGAGTGGCACCCAGAAGAAGAAGGGAGACAAGGTGCGCACGTGAATCCGCTGCTCTCCCCATGCCGAAAGCCACTGACACCCAGCTCTCGTGACCGACACAGGCCGGTTTGCTCAAAGACTTGAAGTCGTTCGTCAAGGGACTCGATTTCAAAGCGGCAGGAGCAGCGCAACCCGCAGAAGACGACTTTGACGAAGAGGAGGTGCAGGAAGACTCGGGCGATTCAGAGGAGGAGGAGGACGACGCGGATGCAGCAGCTCCCGCCGCAGCTCCCGCACCCGAACCGACCAAGAAGGAATCCAAGGTCGAGCGCGAAACGCGGCGGCGAGAGGAACGAGAAGCGCAAAAGGAGGCTGAACGGCTAGAGAAGGAGGCGCAGCGGACCGCCAAGGACGAGAAGAAGCAGGCCAAGTTGGTCGATGTCGGAGGCAAGAGCCCCTGGGTCAGTCCTTTCGCACGCTCTCCTGCATGCTCATGGAAAGGCAAGTTGCTGACTGTGCCGTTCCGCCTCGCCTGGCAGATTGTCGACCCGACTCCGAATTGGTTCGCAGTCCCGACCGTCTCGCCGCTCGCGTCCGCCTCGCGACCGAAACCCGAACTCGTCTCGTCGATGCACGCGCGCGGTCAAACACTCCTCACCAAGGAGAACGAACTGTATTCGGCGTCGCTCGATCCGAAGGGTTCGAATAAATCGGGCGCCGCGCCGGCTCCGAACGGCCTCTCGAAATCCGACCAAGTCTTTATCCAACAAATCCTCACGTCCGGTACTTCGTCCGACAGGATCTCGGCCCTCGTCCTCCTCGTATCGTCGTCTCCGCTGCACACGACTTCGTTCCTCGACCAGTTGGCGGGCCTGTGCCGGAAAAAGAGTCGCGACGAGTCCTTGCGCGCCATGAGGAGTCTCGTCGCGTGGTGGTGCGGCGAAGGCGGCGGTGCGCCGCCGCGCAAATTGCGGTACTTTGCCGACCAGCCCATGTTGCCGACCGTCGCGGCGGCGTTCGAAGCGCTCGAGAAGAAGGGCAAGCACGCCGTCGACCAGTACGAAGGGATCTCCAAGGCCGACGTCGAGCGGTCCCTCGTCGTGTTCACGTTCGAAGACTGGCTCAAGCGGTGGTTCTTCCAGATTCTGCAATCGCTCGAGGTGCGTGATCGGATCTACTACGCCTCGGAAGAAGAAGCTAGGGGGGGCTAACTTGTCGTCCCGCGCGGCGTGCAGCAAATGTCGGTCGACCCGCTCCCTCACCCGCGGACGCAAGCCGTCATGCACCTCTCGAGCATGCTGCGCGACAAGCCGGAACAAGAGAGCAACATCCTCCGCTTGCTCGTCAACAAGCTCGTGAGTTCTCTCTACCTTCGACGCGCGATCCGAAGAGTTTCTAGCGGCTGACTTGCTTCGCCGTTGTCGCACAGGGCGACACGAACCGCGCGATCGCATCCAAGACGTCGCACCACTTGCTGCAAGTCCTCCAGACTCACCCGGGCATGACGCCGATCCTCGTCCGGGAAGTCGCGGCGCTCGTCCTCCGCCCTCGTGCCGCCACTGTCTCTTCGACTCCTGCCGCGTCAACTTCGCACGTCCGATTCGGTGACGAAGACTCGAGGGGCAAGAAGGACACTGCGGCCGGCCCTGCGAAGGACACGGCGCGCGACAATGCGCGGTACTATGGCGTCGTGACGCTGAACCAGGTCATGCTCAAAAAGGAGCAGGGCGAAGTTGCCGCCAAGATGGTCGACGTCTACTTTGAGGTGTTTAGCGACGTCCTCGGTCGTTTGCCGGATGCGGACGAGGACGAGAAGGAGAAGGGCAGTGGGGATGAGGCCTCGGCAGCGGCGGCGCAGAAGGGCAAGAAGCGTGCGCGCGACGACGGCAAGAAGCAGAATGGGAAGAAGGGCGGCAAGAAGGGCGGCAAGCAGGCGGCGGCCGAGCACGATGACGCCGTCAACGATGTCGACAGTAAGCTCGTCGCCGCCGTCTTGACCGGTATCAACCGCGCGTTCCCGTTCGCCAAACTCGACGACGCCGCGTTCAAGCAACGCCTCGACACTCTGTTCCGCATCACGCACACATCGACGTTCAACGTGTCGATTCAGGCGCTGCTGCTCATCTTCCGCGTCACGTCCAACAAGCAGGAGATGGCCGACCGGTTCTACCGCGCTTTGTACGCTTCAATGCACGACCCTCGACTCGCCCACTCGTCCAAGCAGGCGTTGTACCTCAACCTCGTCTTCCGCGCAACCAAGCAAGACAAGGACGCGAATCGGGTCGCCGCGTTCGTCAAGCGGTTGATCCAGCTCCTCACCAATATGGACACGACGTTCGTGCTCGGTGGCTTGTTCGTCGTCGGCGAGTTGCTCGCGACCGTGCAGGGCTTGCGGACGCTCATCTCGGTTCCGGAGAAGGTCAAGATGGACGCTGTCAAGGAGTCGCAGGCCAAGCTCGCCGAGAAGGACCGCGACTCGCATGCGGTCGATGCGTACGATGGCCGGAAGCGCGACCCGAAATACGCGCACGCCGAGAACAGCTGCCTCTGGGAACTCGTGAGCCTTACTCCTGAACACTTTCTTGCGCCTCGGGAACTTTCCAGCTGACGCCGGCGAGAAATGTTTGCAGGTTTCCCTCTTGTCGCACTGGCACCCGACTGTCTGCCAATACGCCGATGCCGTCCTCTCTGGCGACGTCATCTCTGCCACCTCTGACCTCGAGCAGTACTCGCTCATGGCGTTCCTCGACCGGTTCATCTACCGCGAAGCCAAAAAGTCGGCCGCCTCGCGCGGTTCGAGCATGATGCAACCCGGTCTCGCCCATCAGGACCGATCGAACCGGGTCGTCCTGACCAAAGGTGCCCACGCGCATGGCGCCGCTGCGCCCGAAGCGGTCAATTCGGACCGGTTCCGGCGGCAGAACGTCCACGACGTTTCGGCGGACCAGGTCTTTTTCCACAAGTTCTTTACTTCGAAGGCCGAGTTGGACGGCGGCAAGGCGACTGCGGCGACGAAGCGGAAAGCCAGGCGAGGTGGTAAAGGTTCGGACGACGAGGATGACGATGACGCGGCGGCGGCGAGCGATGTTGACTCGATTATCGAAGCTGGAGGGGACGTCGACGGCGCGTTCGACGATGACGACTTTGCGGCTGCGATGGCGCAGACTGGCGAGCCGGATGGTGACGCCGAGGAGACGGATGAGGAGATGGAGGAAGAGATCTGGAAGGCGATGAAGAAGAGCATGCCCAAGGCCAAGGGTGACTCGGACCTCGAAGACCTCGATGGGTCCGACGTCGACGAGGATGACGATGACGTCGCGATGTACCACTACTCGGAATCGGACGAAGAGAATGACGGCGTAAAGGCGGTCGCAGAAGATGCCGACGAGGAAGAGGAGGACGATGACGACGATGACGAACCGCCATTCAAGTCGGCGTTCGAAGACTCGGACGTTGGCGAGGACGACCCCGGTTTCCTTGAACTCGACGACGACGTCCTCGGTTCCGACGAGGATGTCCCCCTTGGAGATGACGACTCGGATTCGGACGACGACGAGGCGCCTTCGGCCAAGAAGCGCAAGGGTGCCTCCTCGTCTACGGCCGAGAAGCGGAACAAGAAGAAGAAGCTCAAGCAGTTGCCGACGTTCGCGAGTGCGGACGATTATGCGCATTTGCTCGGTGGCAGCGACGACGAGGACATCTGAGAACGCGAGCAATGGGCGGTGTAGAATCTCGTGCGCTGCGCTGTGGTCTTTGTTGTATCGTCGTCTTTGTCTTTTGCGCAACATCTCGACGTGCTCTCCGCGTGCTAGACCGTTCCGCGTCCGTGTACAGGGCATTCCTCGTGTCGCTTCAGAGAGCAGCAAAGGTAGCCTCAGGATCGCTTCCAATCCGGAAGCAGTCCACCTCCCAGACCTCCCGCCTCGCTCTCTCTACCGCATCGCACCCATGATGAGAAAAGCACACAATATCGTACAATTGGCCTCAGGCATCCCCCCGGCTCGCGAGAGGGGCAAAGCTTTGCGCGTGCTGCCCCCCATCCGCACGCGCACGAGGGACCGAGGCCTCTCCTTTTCCTACATGCGACCGTGGCTCTGACGGCAGCGGCGGCGGCCTCTTACGTATTCCTGAGGACTACATGCAAGAAAGACAGGGGGGATCGTCAGCTCGCGTAGACCTAACATGCGCGTCAGAGTGGTTGAAGTGGTTGACGAGAAACGTACCCAGGACGACCGAGTCTCCTCGCAGGACTGCGAATCAAAGACGTGCAAGCGTCAGCGAATCCATTCTTCTCTTGAGACTGTGCACAGACTACCGTTGATGGAGGATGTGAATGTGCCTTGGTCGGCGAGGGACAACTTACACATCTTGGAGACGAACCGGTCCTTGTTGACGGGTTTGCGACCTTTGCCCTTCGGCACCTCAGTCCTGATCAGTCGCCGGACAGGGAGTAGTTAGCTACTTGACCCTGGCAGATGGGGAAGTAGCAACGAGTATGTGCGCGAGAGAGACTGACCACATCTCCTTGACGTTCTCGAGGACCTGCAGTGCCAAACAAAAAACGGGCAAGAACACGTCTCGCGTCAGCTCCTGCAGCTGCTGGTAGCCTGCCTTTGCAGCAACGCCAGAGAGAGAGAGAGAGCATGTCAAGGTATCGAGTGGGCGAAAAGCCTGACCATGTTGGAATGCCTGTCGAACGCCTTGATCTTGCCGAGCAGTTTGCGGTTGTTCCTCAGCGCGACGAGGACTTGAGACCCTGTCCTGACTGCCGTTTGCAACACTGACAACGGCCTGCGGTGACGCTCACGCTGCGTCAGTATGCGCCTGGTTTCCCTGTGGAACGGATCTCGGACGAGCGAACCCTTGACTGATTTGGTGTTCCTCGAGGGCGCGGACTTGGGCCTCGTCCATCTCGGATTTGTTGGTCGCTGCGAGTTGAGGGCTGCTCATCCGTGCGTTCGGTAGCGAGGGTCAGAGCAAGAGAGTGAGTGGAGTGGGTGAGGAAAAGGGGGAGAGGAGTTCGAAGGTTGACAGTCAGTTCCGGCTCTAGTACGGTGCTTCTGATAATGGACGCCTCTGTAAGACTCACTCCATGGTGCCTTTGTGCGTGCGAGTGTGCGTGTTACAGAGAGAAGTCCAGTCGAGGCAAACTTGCAACGACAAAGTCTCGCCGTCTCTCTCTCCTCGCTCCCCACGATAGAGGCAGTCACGATGGCAGACGCACAAGCAGAGTAAGTCTCTGTCTGACTGCACCCGAACTATGACTCTCGCGCGCTCGCCTCCTCCTGTTGGCTGACGCAGCGCGTGTGTGCGTGTGGTGCAACAGGTCGTCGACTCCGCCTCCGTCTACAACCACAGCCCCGTCTACCGAACAGGCACTCCCTCTCGAAATCAAAGGCGCAGCGACGACGACGACGACCACCGCCAGCGAAGCGCCTGCTCAGGGCGAGCAGACGACAGCGGCGGCCATGGATGCAGGGACCCCTCCTCCCGCCGCGACTACTCGTACCGCCGAACCTGCCACAGCGGGAATGGACGACGTGGCACCGACTCCTGCGCAGGATGAAGCGACGACGGCGACGCCACCTTCGGCCGCTGCGGCGCCTCGAGGAACTCGCCGTCCAGCTCCCGCCGACAATGCGGACGACGACGACGACGACTCGGCCATGGTCGACGAATCCAACGCCGAAGAGGAAGCTCGCCTCCGCGCCGAAAAGAAGCGCAAAGTCCTCGAAGACCAAAAACTCGCGCAACGGAAACGCGGGAACCGGATGTTTGGCATGATGCTCGGGACGCTCCAGCGCGCCCAAAAAGAGGTCAAACAGGTCGAGACTTCCGGGCCCGGCAAGAAACGGCTCGAGTTGCAGGAACGGTTGAGGGAAAAGTTGGAGGCGGAACGGAAAGACGCGATCGAGAAAGCCGAACGCGAACGCGAGATGCGCGAATTGAGGACCGAAGTCAGCCGGCGCGAAGACGAGATCGCCGCTACAGACGCTCTGGTGAGTTCCACCGAGTGCGAGTCTCCGCCGTGATTTAGGCGGGTCTGACTGTCCCATTCCTTTTGACGCCACGCAGTACCGCACGCGCCACAATGCGAAACTCGACCTCGCCGGGTTCCTCTGCACGACCTTTACGCCCGCGCCCGTCCCGCCCGCTCCGAACGCGAACGACCCGATCTCGGTCCCGTTCCAACCTCGCCTCCCTCACGCCATGAAACTGACCGAACCGCGTGCGACGCGGCCGATCTATTACCTCCCGTACCGCCTCTTGCCATCCCAAGAAGACCGGATCGACGACCAGATCGCGGCGGTGAAAGCGGCCGTCAGGAGGGACCGCGAAGAGTGGGAAAAGGTCAAGGATACCAAGTTGGAAGAGTTGGAAAAAGTGAAACGGAGGAGGACCGAGAGGATGGAAGAGGTCGAGAGGGAGCAGAGGGCCGAACGGCAGCGGCAACGGAGGGCGAATGAAAGCGATGACGCGCCGGCGCCTCCTGCGCGAGGAAGAAGAGACGATGGCGACGACGACGACGATTCGAGGATGAGGTCGAGGTCGCCGACTCCGAAGCAGCGGGCACCCCGATCGAGGTCACCCCGTTCGCGGTCGCGGTCGCGGTCGAGGTCGACTTCACCTCGGCCCGCCACTCGCAGACGGTCCTCTTCTCCCGATACGCGTCGTAAAGGAGACGATTACGGCTCAAAGGAGGAGAACCGCCGTGAGCGTTCACCGAAAGCGATGCAGGTCGACGCCGACGTCGCCGCCAACGAGCGCGAATCGGACCGCGGCGCCGGCGGTTCCGGTTCAGCCGAAGTCGAGGTCGAGTACTGAAGCGCATCCCAGATGAAAACATTACATTGCATGTGCGAGTTTGCGCGACGACTTGACTCGCGAGGATGCGCGCTGGGTGGGAGAGACGAAAAGCCGCGGCTTACCACGGGGTCCTCGTTCTTTCGAGTTTCAAGCGCTACTTTCGACTATGGACCATAGAGAAAGATGCAGAGATTTGAATGGTGTAGGTCCTATAGCTTCGGAACGCGTGAGTGGGAACCGGGCGTTGGCTCGTGACAGTTTGACGCAACCGGAGCGACGGAGATTTTCCCACGCTCCGGCTTCTTCCTTCGCCCGACGGGAACTCGCTCGTCTCCTCGATTCCTCTCTCCTTGTCCTTTTCTCCCTGCAGCTTTCTCTAAGTGCACTTCGCTGCTTCCAACTCTTGCGTACCTGTGAAACAGCTCGCTTCCGTTCCCCCGGATTCACTTTGTGCCGCCCCCGCATCTCTCGCTCGTCGTCGTCTCTCTTGCCGCGGCTTCCGAAGCACCACCTCTCCCTCTCTCTCCCGCTTCTCCTCTTCCCGCAAAAGTCAAGATGGCTTCCAAACCAGCAACTCAGAAAAAGACTCCGATCGGAGTCCACTTGCTCGCCGGAGGTGGTGCCGGGTTGGCAGAGGCGCTCGTGTGCCATCCGCTCGACACCATCAAGGTGAGTCTGCCTCATCTGAACGACCAACGCGGCCCACGAGCTGAAACACATCTCGTACGCAGGTCCGCATGCAACTGAGTCGGAGTGGCAAGAAGGCAGGCGTAAGTCGACCGGGGCGCGTTCAGAAACTTGCCGCGGCTTTCCATTTCGACTTTCTCCGGCTGAAACCGCATTTCCCGCAGACGAAAGCGCGTGGGTTCATCGCGACGGGAGCCCACATCGTCTCGAAGGAGAGTCCGCTCGGGTTGTACAAAGGTCTCGGCGCCGTCGTGACGGGAATCGTCCCGAAAATGGCGATCCGGTTCGCTTCGTTCGAACAGTACAAGGGTCTTCTCGCCAACAAGGAGACGGGCAAGACGTCCTCTTCCGGCATCTTCTTCGGTGCGCTTCGAGCTCCCTTCCGCAATCTCTGTCCCGCTGAGGCTGGGAAGCTGACGCCGTTCTGCCCGATTTTGCCTGCTTCGATTCCGCTAATGGTCTGCTTCCGCCACACGCACAGCCGGTCTCGGAGCCGGTGTGACAGAAGCCGTCCTCGTCGTGTGTCCTATGGAGGTCGTCAAGATCCGGTTGCAGGCCCAGGTTCACTCGATGACCGACCCGCTCGACGTGCCCAAGTACCGGAACGCCGCCCATGCGCTCTGGCTCATCTTGAGGGAAGAAGGGTTCGGAACGCTGTACCGCGGTGTGGCATTGACGGCTCTGCGGCAAGCGACCAACCAAGGTGCGGCGTCTCTGGGGCAACCGACTCACGTCCTGCACACCCGTGCTGATTCTCACTTTTTTTTGCGACACAGCCGCCAACTTTACGGCTTACACCGAACTGAAGCGGTTGCTCCAGTTCTACCAGCCGCAATATCCGGACGGCGGCTTGCCGGCGGTCCAGACTTCGTTGATCGGTCTCATCTCGGGTGCGGTCGGTCCGTTCACGAACGCCCCGATCGACACGATCAAGTGAGCCTCGTTCCGCAGGCGCTTTCACGCCGACACCGAGCTGATCGTCTTCTACCCGACCAGGACTCGTATCCAGCGCGCGACGGCCCTCAAGGGCGAGACGGCGTGGACTCGGTTCTCGACTGTTGCGGGGCAAATGTTCCGGGAAGAAGGTCCGTCGGCGTTCTACAAGGGTATCACGCCGCGTGTCGCCCGTGTCGCGCCCGGACAGGCTGTCGTCTTCACCGTGTACGAGCGGATCAAGCGCTTTGTGAGTTGCTCGACGGGGCTCAACACGAGGAGAGAATCGGAGACTTACACGACTTTTTTCGGACCCGTCTCAGATCGAAAAGCCGGAGGACGTCAAGCACGAGTACGCCGAGTAAATCCGGTCCTCGCACTTTCGCATCAGCATCCCCTCTATATCCCTGCATGTTACCTCCTCAATGAGTCGCAATCCTCAGCTCGCAGACGTCGGTCGACATTCGACTCGCTCCCTCTCGATATATCGCATTGTCGCCGTATCTGACACTTCCCTTGTTGCCTTTCCTCTTTTATCTCGCTGAAGCTAATCACCTCACACGTGCAAAAAGAAGTTCTTCAGAGCTTACGCCCTGGGCTCGGATCCTCGCGCGCAGCTCGTTGTGGAAAGGAGTCTGTCCTCGGAGGCGGGTCGTGCTCGCGCCTACCCGGAGGCATCCGGACTAAGCTAGGCGGTGCTCAGGTCGTTAAGAGGCTTCTGACGAGGGTCTGAGCGTCGGTCCGGTGGAAGCGTGAGCCGCGTCACGTCGCCGTCGACGACAACGCGTGCGCCTGCTTTGCTCTTTCTTCCTCACGCCCTTCCGTTCCACCGCTTTCGAACGCTCGTACGGGCGGGTCTAGCTCACAGAACATCTACAAACCTCGCCATGCTCGACGTAGATGCTGTCAAACGCCTTGGAGAAGCGCTCACCACCGCTCGGGATCAGGGCAAAGTCGAAGTGAGTCTGCGTTTCTTCTCCGACACTGTCCCGCATCATACGACGCGTAGAGCAGGCTTTCGAGGTTCGAACAACCTACCAGACCCGAAGCAGAGCATCCTCACGACGGGCAGAAGGACTGAGCGTGCTGTTGAACCTCTGAACGCGGAGGATGTCCCCGATCGTTTCGACTCGGCGGTCATGGCGCGGACGGCCTCGGACGACCTCGGAGCTGACTCTGTACGAACTTGTTGGTTCACAGGAATGCTTGCAGGTACTCGACGAACTCAAGGAAGGAGTTGAGCCAAAGGAAGCGTTGCTCAAAGTGAGTTGGACTCGCTTGTGACTCGGCCACGCACGGTTGCCCAAATGCGCCGAGAAGCCTGCGTCGACGCGGGATCCACTGAACTTACGATTGCGCAGGCGACCAAGATCGGTGTCCTCGTCAACAAGGTCGGTCGTCACCCTGAGGCGAACGAACGCGTCTCTCGAGCGGCCAAGGCGCTCGTTAAAAAGTGGAAAGCCGCGGTACAGAAGGATCCTGCAGTCGCTGCCAAGGCCAAGGAGCTCGCTGCGAGCTCGATGGCGCCAAGTGAAACCGGTGGGTCCCCCTGCGAAGTCGAGGATTTAGCTTCTCTCTGAATTGACTTTGAGATGGCTGAATCGCAGGCTTAGACAAGAATACCGGCGCGACTTCGGGCGACTCGCCGAAAGACGAGCAAGAGGCACCGGTCCAGTTCGATGTTATGGCGAACCTCACGGCTCTCGGTGCAAAGGGACCCGCGCCTTCGCTCGTCGAGAGCGCCCGCTCGAAGCCGCTTCCCGTTATTACGACTACTGTCCGTCACCGCAAGCGTTCTCCTCCGACCCCAGCTGACGGTTCCGGCGAAGAGAAATCGACGCCGCCGCCGAGCAAGCGTGTCAAGACGGAAACGACGAGCGCTCTAGAGAAGAAGGAGGAACCGGCCGGACGCACGCACAAGACGGACAAGGTCGACCTCGCGGCGGTGTTCACAGCAATGGTCAATTGCCCGCAAAAGCAGTTCAAGACGCGCGTCAAGACTTGCCAGGCGTTGTACGATGCACTCGCGCACGGGTCCGATGCCTGTGAGTCCGGCCCAGCGAGCAAGCTTTGGCAGAGGATGAGAAGGTCAACCTGCCCGGCTGATACTCCCTTTTCGTGTGCTCACAGCGATAGACAAGCTCGTCGAGCTCGCACTCGACATCGAAGGTGCCATGTGGCGCAAAGCGGAGCACGACAAGGGTGCCGACAAAGCGCAGCAGGCGTACACGCCGCACGTCCGCTCGCTGTACCAGCACATCCGTTCGGACAAGACGCCATGGGTCCGCCAGCAGTTACTTGACAACGAGTTGATCCCCGAGCAGCTCGTCGAGATGTCGCCGTCGGTACGTCCGCAGACGACGCCCCTCCGCAGCGCCAAATCTTGGAAGCTGACGGTTCGAGGTGTGTCGACCGCAGCAATTCAAAACGACGGAGCAGCGTGCGCTCGACGAAGCGATTCAGAAGCAAGCGATGAAGGAGGCATGCTTCTCGACCAAGTCGATTGAGGAAGAAATGCGGACGACGGCCATGTGGCGCGGTGGTGGCAGGTGAGGAGGGGGATGCTCAGGGTGTGGCAAGGTGTTTCGGCGCGCTTTCCTGTGTTACTCATGTTGTCGTTACCTCTACTCTAGCTTGTATCCATACTGCGCTTGCCTGTCTACAAAGGAAGAGCGACCAACAGCTGGCCGCCGCCAAGTCGAATGTCAACGTTGCGCTCCCTTAGCAGCTACCTCCCTCTCACCGACGTGAGATGGGCTTCTGCACTCGCTGCGGAGAGCCTACTGGCAGCTCCGGACGGTGTAAATGTGGCGGTACGAGTCGAGGTGCGTCTACGGCCCAGACTGCACGAACCTCTCTTCCTTCGATCAGTCAACCTAACCTTTTCCCACCGCTTAAACCTTGCGATGAGGCAGACTCTGCGGCCAGGGCACTGTTTGGAGCTTCTTCGAGCGATAGGTGGCAGCAACGGTCAGTCTCGAGGGCTGTAACGGCGAGCCGTTGCGTTTTGTCCAGCGATGAGGCGGTGCTGACCCTCTCGAGGAATTCGATCTATAGCTACGTCGCAAAGTCGGCATCGCCGTCGCCAGTCAGCAATACCGCTCCTACGCTGGCGCCGAAGGCTAGCTGGACGCAAGGCGAGGCGAGCGCCCCGCCAGCTACAGACGCGCCGCTTCCTGGCGGGGCAACGTCGAAACTCGCTCACTCGATCCTGCAAGAAGGCGACGGCGAGCTTTCCAGCGTCTTTGGCAGCGTTCTCAGTCCAAAGGACTCTTGGCAGTGCGCGGCGTGCACCAAGAAGTTCCGACAGGTGCGGTCGGCGCCCTTCCCTCCTCCATCCAGAATGTCCTCCATCCATGTGGCTGACGCTTACGCTTGCAGGAGGAAGTAATTTACCCGCATCCCGATGCGAAACACGACTCGACCAAGTCCGAGATCTTCTTCTGCCGGCAGTGCTTTGCGGATCGCTTCCGCAAGGGAAACTGGTGCGCGCCGCTTTTCCTGGTCAGCATCCAATCCACCACTAAGACCGCACCGGAACGAGCAGCAAGAAGTGCAAGTACGCGGTCTTGTCGGATGCACCATTCGTGAAACACGATGGAAACTTGTGGCATCAGGTGCGCCGGTGACCTTGCTCGCTCGCCGAGACGGAGCTCGTGCTGACCTCAGTTCTATCGCGCTCGTCCACTCGCGCAGGAATGCTATACTTGCTCGTATTGTAGCGTGAGTTTGTCGCTGCGGGATCTCGCAGACGCCGACCGACATGACTGACGAGACCGGCCTTTCTTAGGATCCCTCGACCGAACCGGTCATCGATTTCGCCGGGATGCCCTCGTGCGAAGCGTGCTTCGACGCCGAAGCGTACAAGACCTGCGGCATCCCTCCTTCCCCTCATCTCGGCCAGTCCGAGTTCTTTCAGTCGGCGCCGATCCTCCCGGCTCCATCCAAATGGGGCCGGCCTTCGCTCGCGACTTCGCCTGTGTCCGCTTCGTCAGCGGCGAAGAAGAGCGTTTGGAGCTCGCGAGCTGGTTCAGCGAGTGCCGTATCGGCTTCGAGACCTGGAACGGAGTCGCCGAAATTGAGCCGCCTCCAGCTCGAACGGGACAACTCGCCGATCGCTCCGTCTCTGAATGAGCTCGGCGATAAGCTACACCGAGTCGGGCTGCAAAGCTCCCGGCTGCGCCTGAAGACGGCAGCAGATCCGACGCCAACATCGGCAACACAGTCGAACCCGCGCCCGACTTCGGCCAGACGTCCGTTGCCTTCGATTCCGAGCACGTCATTGGATTCCTCCTCCTCCTATGCGAACACTCCTCGATCGAATCCGCCCACCAAGCCGTCGTTCCTTCGCCATACTAACGCTTTCTCCTCCTCGATTATCGCCAAGCCGGAAACGGTGCGCTCGTCCGGGAGCCTGCCGAATTGCGGCGTCTGCACTGCACCTCTCGCCAACGAGGACTTGGTGGAGCTCGCAACCGGCGGAATGCGCATACATAGCACCTGTTTCCGCTGCGGTAGATGCGGCGAACAACTCGGTTCGGGCCGCTTCATCGAAGCCGAAGCGCGTTGGTGGCATCATGCGGTACGCCCCTTCCAAATGCCCCACGCGCCCTTTAAGGTCCAGCAAAGCTGACAGTGCATCATGATAGTGTGCGCCTGCACCAAAGCGATACCGGTCAATCGTGACTTCTCTGCAAGAAGAGCCTCTCGACGCCACTGACGAGCAAGAAGCCGACGCGGCTGAGTCCGAAGCGGGCGATCCGAAGTGCACGTCATGTGACCTTGCTCTCGGCTACAGTTGCTGCATCACAGTCCCGCGCTCCGGGAAATGCTACCACGAAGCTTGCTTCCGCTGCACAGCGTGTACTCGAGTGTTCGCAGTCGCAAACGGCGAAAAAGGATTTGTCGAGGGAAAGGACGGCCTGCCTTACCATGCGGCTGTGAGCCATGTCACCGCTGGTAACAATCGCAGAAACATTGCTGACGTTTGAAGTATTCAGTGCGCGCCCGTCTCTCTAGCGGCACCTTCGCCTCGCCCGGTCGCGTTGCCAACCTCAGCGTCCTTGCCGACTTCTCGATCGATCCGTTCAATTCCCGACTCTCCCGCTCTTTCGCCAAAGTACATCATACCAAGCTCTCCTACAAAGGCGGTCGAGCCGTCGCTATTCTCTCGTCGACCTCGTCCTCCCGCCGGTCTCGGAGGCCTTTTGATCTGCGCTGGCTGCTCAGTTCGCGCCACCGAGAAGGAGACCGTTGCCGGTCCCCGGGGGCGGCGTTATCACCCGAAATGCTTGAGGTGTCGCGATTGCGCTCGTGCGCTCGACAGCGAATGCAGGGTCGGCGAAGACGGGCAATTGCGATGCGAGGCGTGCCGAGTGAGTGTCTTCCCGGATTGACTCTCGTCCTCTTCAGGGTACTCGGCGTGCTGACGACAGCAAGAGACGCGCAGACAATGACTCGGAGGCCGCTTCAGGGCAACGTCAACGCCATTCGCTGAGTCCGCGCTATCCAAGGCCGAGGATGCGGACTCTCCATGAGGTTCGAGGGACAGCTGGACTATCTCGACAGTTCATTCCTGTACTACTCTTTCTAGTCTGTTCCACATATGTAACGACTGTTCCCCTTCGTAGTTGCGCGTATCAAGAGAGCAGCGCTGCTACTCCTCGGACGACGATTTGGCCGCCGACGTCCTCGCCAGTCTCAACGCTGAGGACTGCGTTCGCGCCGATTGCCTGCGCCCGAGCAGTGAGGTCCGCTATAGCAGTATTGAGGCGTTCATCTTCGGTCGAGTACGGTTCGAGACCGGAAAAGCCCTCGACCGGGCCGAGGTCACGCACTGCGAGAGTTGCGCGGATCAGACACATCCTAAGAAGCGTAACGAGAAGAGCTCACAGATGCGCCGTCCTTCAACGAGGCCAGCATCGGTCACGACAAAGTCCTGCGGCGGGTACGCCGGCACGCCGGCAGAGTCGTCCAGCAAGACCGGGTCGACTACGCCCGCGCCAAGATGGAGATCATCGAGAGCACCGAGACCTCCGGCGAAGACCTCATGGTGCCCATGATGATGCGGCGAGATGTTGTAGGTATTGTGATTGTAGTTGACGACCCGGGGCGAAGGAGGATGACCGATTCGAGGCGAGACGAGAACTCGACCTGTCGAAGGCGAACGGGAGCGAGCACCGAGGGTCGGCAGGTGGCCAACGGCAGGAAGGCCCGCAGAATGGTGTGTGCCGAGCGGAAGCAATCGTGGCGAGTGCGCAAGAGGAAGAAGCGGAGGAGCGTGTCCGACAGCTCCGGAACCGGGATAGCCACCGTGCCACGATCGGCGGTGCGATAGCCCATGCATCGGTGCAGCGGATGCAATGCCGTAACCTCCGAGACGAGGTGACATGCGAGGCGACATGTGAGGCGTCAGAAGGCGCTCGTTCGCCGCAGCCAACGCGGCTCGTTCGCGAGAAAAAGATCTCGCTCGCTGTTCCTGCGTGACCCCTGCGTCAGAAAGCGCTCGTCAAAGCCGACTCTTGCGCCTCAACACGCACCCTTCGCAAGGCTTCGGCTTCGAGCGCTCGAGTCTGCGAACGGAGTCTCTCGCGCTGAAGAGAGGCAGAGCTGCCGTACGCGCCCGGCAGAGCGCCAATTAAAGCTGGACCTCCATGCGAATAGCCTCCGAGGTGCGGGGAGCCAGGATATGATCGCGTCAGAGGCGAAGAGCCGATACCGGAGAACGACGAGGACCGGACGCGTGACGAGATGCCGCCCAGGTGCCCAGCACCGTACAAGCCGTGCTCCAAACTCAGTGCCTGCCTATTGATACGATTGGCCTGTACCGTGACGACAGAAAGGTCAGGAGCCTTCACGGAAGCTGATCCTGGAGCGAGAGCGCATTCCTCACCTTCGTCGCGAGCTCTCGCTCCTTGCGGATATTGCGTTCGGCGTGTTGGATCTCCTGGACATCGAGATGAGATGTGAGCGCGCAGCGCCTCTTAATTCTATTCTCAGCTCGAACGTACCTGAATCGTCCGTCGCTGCGTCTCACGAGCGAGACGCTCCTGCGCTTCTCGAGCACGCTCTGCCTCACTAGGTGCGCGCCATGTCTTGCCTCCCATGCCCCATCGACTGCCAGTCGATGCAGCGCCGCCGTGTTGCATTGTCGAGGGGTGCGAGCGCGACGAGCGGACCGGTTCGAGCGTATCGCGTGCCGAGCTGACCAGGAGTTTCCGAGCCGGACGGGAAGGGGTTCCGACGGGACGGTCGTTCAAAGGCCAGTGGGTTAGTCTGGAGCAGAAACTTGACAAGATGCACGATCAGCTGCTCAACGGGGGTCTTGGCGGTTCGGACAGGAGCGCACTCCGAAAAGCAAACAGGAGCCTTCTCGGAGAGAGCGGTCAAAGCGTGTGCAGTTTGCGCCTTCACAAAAGCGTGCCAGGCCGAAGCAGCAAGCTACTGGTATATTGACCAGGACAGCGCTCGTGACAAGCGTAGCAGCAAACATGTCGACCGCAACGAGCGCCGCCAGCGCGAATGGACCGGAGCATGTTGGCGGCTACTGTAAGATCCTTCCCCAGCTGCCGAGTACGACGGACAGTACACCGCGTCCGAGACGCTGAGTCCAGCTGATCGTACGTTTTCACGTCATAGCCGATGCCTGCGAAGGATCGAGGAGGCGAGCGATTACGCTAAGGGATGGAGGCCGAGTGTGATGAGGATGCGACGCGTCGCGCAATTGAGCGATCGGCCGCGGTGACGGAAGACCCGCGCTGCATGGCGTACCCACTTTCGCGGCCTGCGTTGACGTGATAGCAGTCCCAAGACTGCGCTCCGATCAGTCGTAAGAGGGCAAGAGGAAGAGACATGAACTGCGGGTATAGACTACGGAAAGAGACCGGGGAATCAAATAAAAACGTCAACGGAATGATGATCAAGAGTAGGCGTGTCTAGGTCGGAAGCCATATCAAAAGGTCGGATCGGATACATTGGATGGACAGTGGCGTGTAGAGGAGGCAAGTTCTCATGCTTTCCGCAGGCGGACAGCCCGGCCGACGGCGGCAAGTGCCGGCTTTTCGCCAGTGGTCGCGGTGATGACAACGTCGGTCACGGCGTACGCTCTTCGCTCTTCGCCCTGGAGGCGCAGGAGTAGCTTGACCTCGCCGAGCGTTGCGGCAGTCGCTCGGACGGGTCCGAGGTCTTGTGTGATGGTGAAGCCGGCGACATTCGACTTGCTCGTCACGACGACGCAGCGGGAGACAGCCCGGACAGGCGGCAGGAATTGCGAGCCGGCAGACATATCGAGGTTGGCAGGTGCGCGGATAGACCTGCGGGCCTTAGTCGCCATAACGGGGCGACCTGCGGCGTCGCGAGTTGGGAACAGCGCAGTCGGCGCGTACGCGGGCGGGACGTTGACGACGACGGTCTCGTACGACGGCGGAGGTGGCAGTGCCTTCTCGTTGACCGCAGGGAGCGCCTTCTCGTTCATCCTGATGGGCGCCGGGACGGCAGCTATATCATCACGAGCGAGAGGTCAGCCTAGATGGACGAAAGATGCATGAAGTCGAGCTGTGCCTTACCCGTAACGCTGCTCTTCTTGGCTTTACGAGTGAAGAAGCTGAAGCTGAACATGATTGCGCTGTCGTTGTGAAGGGAGGCGTAGAGCGACGCGTGTAGGCGAGGATGCAGGCGCTGTTGTCGTCCGGGCGGCGAGGAAAGTGACGATGTCGAAAGGCACGAGTTGGGCGTGCGCGGCGACGACAAGGGTTCGCAATCAAGAGACGAAGGAGGAGGTGTGTAGTGTGATGAGAGGGGAGGCAAGAATCGGCAGTGACATGCGATGGCCCAGGGTTTTCGAGTCCGCAGCACGACAAACACGGTTCCCGGACCCGCGAAGAAAGGATCGACAACTCAGACATCGTGTAATCGAGGTGAAACTTTGGCGCGAAACCGTGCCGACCGTGCCGGTGCCCCTTTCCAGTGATCGAAGGCGCGGCCTGCTGTGCCGAGGCCGCTTCAAACTTGGGGCTGGCCTCTCGTCAACAAAAAGTCTATAGCGAAAGTTCGCCTTCATTACGATTCAATCGCCAAGGCTCATGCTGACTCTGAAAGCTCTGTTCGCGTTCGCAAGCGACGCTACAGGAAGGTCCGCTTGTCCTGCAATATCCGCAGAGCCCGCGCGCTCGCCGCGCACTTCCTCGCCAGAACATGCTGGACTCGTGCTTCGCTCTGCTTTGCGAGGCTCACAGCGTCTGCGCACTGCCTGCAGCCGACTCTTGACGCGACCTGCGCGCAGAGTCGCGTCGTCCACGGGTCACCCTCCGGAATAGGAAGGCCGTCGCCCCCGGCTTTGCCTCCTCGCGTATGCTCCATTTACAGGTGCCCACCACTGCGCAGATCTCCATCTCTTAGCGCCAAACAAGCGCTGCTGCACCCCGCAGGTTAATATGTCAGCGACGCTTCGGCCTGGACAGAGTTGACGCTCCATCTCGCGCCTTATATGAGAGGAGATTGACCCGGTCTGCAGGCTGCAGCGTGTGACGCCCTTCCCGTACGTCGCCCCCCCGATGCATCGACATCGTGAGGTACGATGCTGCACACGGCGTTGACCCCGGCATCACGCGTGGTCCGAAGACTCGCGCGTCCGGCGACGCGATCGACCTCGGCGAAGGCTGCGATGCGTGTTCTTTGCTTGCCTCTTTCGCTCATTTTCATTTTACAAATTGTCTCGCTCGAGTGGGTCGTTTGTGCGGCCGGACCTGCGTACCACGCGATCATTCGAGGCTCGAAAAAGTGCAACCGCACTCAGAGAGCGCGCGACACATCCCAGTCGAGACGCGATATGAGACCGAACGGCGGGCGCCACCAGGCTCGGGGTCAAAAGAGGCTTCGGCCTTCGCTCCGCCGGGCAGATCTACACGTCGGTTTACGCCCCGCGGCCTATTGCCGGGCGCACGCCTGCCAGGAGTGCGTTTCCTGCCCCTTGCTGTCTCCGCAGCGCCGTTGCAGCTTCCAATGCGGATCGTGCATCAGCCGCGACGAGGTTCGCCTGTAGGGGCATCGGGAGGCCAGTTGCTGTGCGCTCAGCGGGCTAATCTCTATGAGAACGTGCACAACGGCCGGGTCCGCCAGTTGCTCTGCTTGGCTCAGAATTACCGCGAGCGTTTCAATCATCTCGCGGCTTGAGATGTACCGCGACGCCGCTCCCTATGACCAGCGGACTATAAATGGCTGTACCATGCTTGACCTTGACGTCAATGACTGCGTGGGCGCCGCGAAGGACGCCTTCCTTTCGAAGTTCTGCCTTGAGTTCGCTGATGTCTCGGGCGCTCGCTCGGACTTGCTCGAGTCGCTTCGTCACGGCATATCCAGGGACAACAGCATGTGACGTCACCAGGACGCGCTTGCTCGAGTTCAGAGATCCTGTCGTGATCGACGAGGCAAATGACGAGGTCGAGTAGTCGGGCGAGGACATGGATTGCGCTTGCTCCCCGTCGCGGGACGTCTTGGCGTGGCTGAGGCTGCCCAGCAATTTCCGTGACGACGAGACTGGGTCGCCTGAGAGGGTAGCATCCTCGCTACTTCGACGCCGGACGGGGGCAACGCTCCCGAGGGAGACGGTCCGACGGTGTCCAGAAGGAAGTCGAGGGGAACGTCGCGTTGGCGACCGCGGCTCGTACCGTATGACCGCAGGTACAAGTGCGATATCGGGCAGACGGGGTGGCGGAGGGCCTAGGATATTGCATCAGCAAGGCACAATTCCGGATGGATAGGCTGCCGTTCGAGCTCACCGGCAATAGTCGGACTGACGAGCTTTCTGACCACATCCTCTTCTAGCGCGACCGAAACCTCAAGGCGCTGCTCCGTCTCGATGACTCCCAGGCGAAGGCTGAGGTTGGTGGGGTCGCTTGAGACCTCCGATCGAAGGCGGGCCAGTTGGCCGGCTAGACGATCTGTTTCCTTGCGAGCCGAATCCGCTCCCCGCGACAGGCGCTCACGCTCCAGGCGGAACGAATTCATACCAGCCAGAATGTCCGCGTAAGAACTGTCACCGCCCCAGTGGGTCAAAGGCGAAGGCGCAATTCCCGAGGAGGGGATGGCGAGTGAAGCGGGCCTTGCCCTACTGAGCGTGCGAGCTGAGCGTCTCTGCGGGCGCTCGCAGGCCATTTTCATAGAAGTGGGTGCGCAACGCGGTCTTCAAGGAACAGAAGTCGGACGAGCAGCAGTTGAACGTCGAAGACGGACGAGCAAGTTCCAAGTCGTCTGCCCCCGTACCAGCGGAGCAGCTGTGCGGGGCAGCGGACATCACCAACCGTTGCTGTGCAGCTCGCGAGTGGTTTCGGCCTGCATAGCCTTGGCGAAAGTCCGAGATCTCGGCATCCGAAGTCCTCGGACGTTCCGGCCCAACGATGACCGTTACGTGAACAAGCCGAAGGGCGGACAAACAGCGTGTCGTGGAGCATCTGAGCTGAAAGTGAGCGAAGCAAAAGCTAGAAAGTTCGAGTTTTGAACGGCCTGAAGAAATCGGAAGCGGCTGCGGAGCGAGCGATACGACAATCCGCCTCGGCAAAGGAAACGCAGCAGTCGGCAGTCGACGAGCTTATATCCGACTTGTTAGAGTCTCAGCTGCACACACGGAGCAACGAGTTTTGCAAGGACGGTCCACGAGGGCGATCGAAAATTTAAGAAGAATTGCTTTGACGACGGTTCACTGCGGCGCGTACTTGAGAGTGACTTGAACGGCATGGTCTCCCGTAGTGTAGACCGTCTCCTTTACGTTCGCGGGCGGGACCTCATCGGCGGTGAAGGACGAAGAACCCTCGAAGGCGAGGTTCGTCTCCGAGTCGAGCGTAAAAGCTGACGCAGTGTTGCCGGCAGCGCACGAAAGAGCGCCCGAAACGACCGCGCACGGACCCTTCGAGCTTGTCATGGTGAAGCCGGCGGCGAGATCGGCGGAAGGCGAAGAAGGCGTCAGGTGGAGCGTGGCGCAGGTGCCCGAGGTGAACCAAACTCCGGCGCTGATCAGGCAACCCTGCTCGGTCCCGTTGACGACACCCTTAAAGAAAGCCGAGGTCGAGTTACCGTATGGCGAGGTACCGTTGCCGGTCGGGCCCGAACCCCCGGTCGAGGTAGTTGGAGCATACTTGGGCAGGTAGCGAATGCCGGTGCTTTTCCTCAACAGTCAGCAAAGCGGCTTCGTTCGGATTTCCCGGTGAAATAGAGCTTACTCGGGGCAGCTCGACTTGGAACCGTCGGGCGAAGTCGGGATGAATTTGCCGCCCGCGACCGGGCCGCGAGTGTGGTAGCCGTACCAGACTTCGTCGAGCTTGTTACCGCCAGTGCAGCCCCAAATGGCCTACAGGGAGATGCGCGTCAGTCTACTGAAATTCCGGTGTCAAACCGGAAGCCGGCAGTACCCACCTCGTAGCCAAAGTGCTTGCGCGCGGCGGCCTGCAGCTGCTCGAGCGTGTACGTTTGACTCGCACTCGGAACGATACCCTCCGCGGCGAGCCAGTCATAAGTCGGCAAGTTTTTGAACAGCTCAACTGTGCGCTCGTAGTAGTCGACGACTTCCTCGTAATGCTTGTACGCGCGGCCGTAGCAAGTCGTGTTGAGCGTGCTGATGCACGTGCCGTGCTTGTTCCACTCGTGCGCCCAGAACGAGTTGTCGTCACCATTACCGTCCTTCCAGTAGGTGTCCATGAACGGAAGGAGCGAAGGCGCGTTCTGCTGGAGGATGCCTCGGATGTCGGAGTACTACGAGAGGAGCGGGAGGCAATTAGCTTGCTAGCAGCGTACGTACGAGAGCGAAGGATCACGCACCTCTCGCGAAGGGTCGCAGTAGGCATCGTACGAGCCGTCGCAGTTGTCCGGCCACAAACCATGGACCGTCCACGAGTTGTTCGGACCGGTGCTCGGCGCCGTATCCCAGAACTGAGTCACTGCATGATAGGGCGAGTAGGCTCAGCACGTCGAGGCTAGAGTTCGACAGGAAGCGCGAGACTCACGGAGGAAGTACCCGCCCGGAACATTGGTGCAGCATGCGTCGAGGCCCGGGAAGTCAGGCGACGCGCCGTTGACGCAGCTCTCGGGCAGCAGGAACGGCGCGGGGCAAGCATGAAGTCCAAAGATCTTGTGCGCTTGCTGCTCCGCCCGGTCAAGGACAGAAGAGAGCCAATTGGTTGGCTCGGCCGCGACGGTCGAGACGAGCAGCGGCGCCGCAATCAGGGACAATGCGGACGCGAGCATCTTTGGCGAAGTGTGGGAAAGAAGCGAAAAGAGAGCATGAGTCTCGGTCTGCCCTAGGGACGCAGCGGCGAACACGTTGTAAAAGTGGCGCTAGTGGCGGATGCAGCGTGCTTGCCAAGACCGGGATGCACGGGGAGGAAGAAGGGAGGGAGGGATCCACCGCGCACGTTCCTCGAGTTGTGATCTTCAGCCTGAAGCCCCTCTACTCCGTGAGCGTCGGCCTGGTGCTCCGTCAAGACCATGGATAGCTTCGCGAGAGATCTAGAGAGCTCCATTAGAGCGTAGCGGGGCGACAGTCGTGTAGTTAGCCAGAGAAGCGTCGTTGGCTGATCGCGAGCATGCTGCCCCGTCCGCACTGAGGCAGACGTTTCTTGATACACTTCACCGCCATCACTGAGAGCTCGTGCGATCCGCCAAGCAGCCGTATGGTCGCCGGCGTGTCGAGCGGATGCGAAGGAGACGGCTCGAGACGGTCGCGTTCTCCTGTGCAGGTCGGATCTCGGCCTCTTGCCGTCAAACCTTTTCGGGTCGAGCTAGCGAGCGTGCTTAGTTGGCCTACTCTACTGCCAGTGTCGCCTGCTTTGGGCTGCTCAATCTAGGCTCCAGCTACGCTGCTGATTGCTTCTTTACCTCCACCTCTCGTGGGCCGACGACGGGCATGGGCGACTCGCTACATAATCGTCGAAGCGTTCCGACACGCGCTCGACATGTACCATACCTACTGCCCCGCAGCTGCGTACGCGTGCTTCCCGCGGAAAGAGGCGCCTGTAGAGAGCCGCACTGTCGGCCTGATCGCCCCTCCTCCGCGCCTCTCGCCGCTGCATGAGTCGACATAGACTTATTGACTCTACAGTACTTGCTAGATCTACCTCGCTAGTGTTTCGGAAGGTGCAGGCGGAGTTCGGAGGCGACAGTGCGCGGCTAGGCACAGCAGAAAGAGCCGGCTTCTGACCGGACCACGTATCGCGCGCTCCCCCTTTGTCAAACAATGCACTTGTCTGCCCTTCTCGGGCAGAAAGAAACATGCTCAAACCCACAGAGATTGTTATATCGAACCTAGACTCCGACTCCGACTGCAACCGACTTGGACGGCCAGCCAGAAGTGCGCCACTCCAGCTGCCCCAGGAGCTTCGATCAGGCTATCGGCCACAGCTACGGCGCAGAATCCGCATGCGCGAGACGACATCGACTCATGCGAACTCTGGAACCTGCCATCTCGACGGAGGCGCTCAATTGTGTCGCAAGACGGGGCAAGATACGTGAAAGCACTTCTCAGAGCAGCACGACTTGACTTGCATCCTTTCCTTGCCTCCGTGAGAATGAGCCTCTTCAAGCAGAGCAGCGCAAGAAACACTTCCCTGCGAGGAACAACGACGACTCGACCCCGTGCAAATTGCTCGATCGCCAGACCAACCTTGAAAAAGTTCTGCTGCGGATCGGAACAAGAGAGAGGGAGAGCAGCGAATTGCCCGCCCCACCTTCTTGTTGGTTCCGTTCCACCAGCCCATGTCACGACTACGCACCCCTCCAGACTCGAATAGCACTTCTACCGAGACTTCTCAATCGAGCAAGAAGCACCAGTTGCGGCACCGGTCCCCGCGCGGCCAGAGGGGGAGACCGCGAGCGGGACCCGGATCGCCTCCACCGACGACCGCGCAGAGTCACAGCAATGATGGCACGACGACCAGTACGCGCCATCGCCAACGAGACAGAGTCAGTCAGGTGCTGCCTCAGCAGGGACAATGGGACTGGGTGTGGAAGTACAGGAGGGAATTGGCAGGCGCCGCGATCGCCATTGTCCTCGTCCTCGTCATGTCAGTCCGCTTGTCTCGTTCATGTAGCTGCCGGCACAATCGCTTGCTGTAGATTCGAGACTGTGCGACTGACTCACGACCATTCGCGCAGCTCGGCGATCCGGATCTCTCTTCGTACGGCCGACTATTCGTCCGGCGCGGTCTACACGCCACCTTCGAGAGCCTCGCGACCACCTTCCAACGTCCGAACCAAGCCCGAATCTTCTTCCTTGACATCTTCGATACCGTCATCATCTCACGGCGCAACTTACAACCGAGGCGAAAGCGCCCGCAAGGACAAGGTCGGCAACGACGAGGCGGACGAACGAGTCCTCCACGAAGCGCTCGACTCGGCGGTCCGGCACGCGCTCGAGGACGCGTGGCAACTTCCACCACACGCACCCGCTTCGGACGGCGTCGCTCCGGCAGCGAACGCGCAAGAGCCGGCAGCGGGAGGAGGAGACGACGATTCGTTGCCTCGCCAACGGACACTCGCGGAACTGTACGCCGAATTGGAGGATCTGGGGATTTCGCCGCACGAGTTGAACGAAGTGCTGGACGAAGCGATGCGTTCTTCAGGCGACCGGTGAAATGGCACTGCACTTTGCCATTGTTCCTACAGCTGCGGAACGCGAGAGAAACAGCGAGAGGTTGTCGACGTGGCACGTCTTCGCTTCTCGGCGCGTCATTGTTCCTTTTTCGGTCTCGCTTTCTCTGGTCGTTTCCCGCTCGCACCAGGCTCGTACTCGATTTCAGCGTAGCCTTGTGAGGATGCGTTTGCCTCGACTCGCTCTCGCGGCCGCGCTCTCGCTCTGTTCGCTCGTCACCTCTTCGTCGTCGACTCCGTCTCACGGCCAAGTGCCGTTCCTCTCGCCCGAACAACTCGCCGCAGCTTCCACCACAGCAGAGAAGCATGAGTACCAGGTCAGTACGCGAGCCGGAACCTGGAAATGGGGGCTGTTCAGCTGCTGATCGGAGGAGGGCACCCGCAGAGTGACATTGCGAGGTTGATGCGAGTCGTTGTCTCGCACTTGTACAACGACCGAGACGTCTTTGTCCGTGAACTCCGTGCGTCCGGATAGCTTCCATGCTAGTGTCTGCCTTGCCGAGCGAGAGTAGGCGCTGACTCAACGATGGGCTCGTTTTCCGCACAGTCTCGAACGCCAACGACGCGCTCGAAAAAGTCCGCCTCGTCTCGCTCACCGACTCGTCCATCTTTACGCCCGCTCCGAGTCTCAATGTCAGTGTCATTGCCGACGCCGAGGGTGGCCGGATCGTCATCAGGGGTGCGTCAAGTCTCCCCCCCAGCCACAGAGCTGCTCGTCTCGCAAGAACTTTCGCTCTGCGAGGGCAGCCCTGGTAGCACCCGGTCGACGTGCTGACGCTCACATTGATGTGCTCTTGCTGCTCAGACACTGGTATCGGTATGACCAAGGACCAGCTCGAGGAGAACCTCGGCACCATCGCCAGGTCGGGCACGTCCGAATTCCTCGAGACGATCGAGAGCAAGAACGCCGAAGGTGCCAACCTCATTGGACAGGTGCGCTCCCTGCTCTAACTTCAGCCTGTTGCGCAAAGCCTTGCGGCAGTAGCTGATAGGCAAGCTCTGAGAACGTGCAGTTCGGCCTCGGATTCTACTCGTCGTTCCTCGTCGCCGATCGCGTTACTGTCGCTTCCAAGACCGCGACCGACTCGGAGCAGTGGATCTTTGAGTCTCAAGCGGACGACGACGGGTTCCGGATCGTCAAGGACCCGCGAGGCGCGACGCTCGGTCGCGGTACCGAAATCACGCTGTGAGTCCGGGCTCTAAAGCTATCTCGACCGAGAGACTGCCCATTATGAGGCAGCGCGATTGATGTGCTCCCATCGAACGGCTCACAGCTACCTCAAAGAGGACGCCAAGGCCGAGTACCTCAATGTCGACAAGCTCCGCTCGTTGATCCAGAAGCACGCCGAGTACAACTCGGCGCCGATCTTCCTCTGGACTGCCTCGAGCACGGCCGCACCGGTCGTCGAAGTCGCCTCGAGGGAGGACAAGGTCGAAGACGACGAGGAGGCCGAGGTCAAGGTCGAAGAGGACAAGGAGGCGGAACCCGTCGTCGAGGCGCCCAAGTGGGAGCTCGTCAACGACCGCCCGCCGTTGTGGATGCGCGACCCGAAGCAGGTCACGGAGGACGAATACGAAGACTTTTACAAAAAGACGTTCAAGTCGACCGAGGGTCCGCTCGCGTGGAGTCACTTCAAGGGCGACGCCGGTTCGACCGCATTCCGCGCGTTGATCTACATCCCCTCGGGCGTCCCGAACGACTTTTACACTAAGGACTACGTCTCGCTCGAGTCGCTCAAACTGTTTGTCAAGCGGGTCTTTATCACGAACGACCTCGGCCCGAACTACCTCGACCGTCACCTGAACTGGATCAAGGTCTTTATCGACGTCGACGACTTGCCCCTCAATGTCGGTCGCGACAGCCTCCAAAAGACGCGCGCACTCTCTCAGATCAAGCGCAACTTGACCAAGCGGATCTACGACCTGTTTGCCCAGCTCGCGCGCGACGACCCCGAAAAGTTTGACGAGCTGTACACGGCCGCGGGCACTTCGCTCAAAGTTGGCGCGATCGACGACGCCAAGAACCGGGAGCGGATCGTCAAGCTGTTGCGGTTCGAGAGTTCGGCCGTCAATGGGACGACGAACCTTGACGATGTCGTCGCGAGGAGGAAGCAAGGGCAGACGCAGATCTACTTTATCGCGGGCGCTGGCGCCAAGAAGGAGGAGCTCGCGCAGAGTCCGTTTGTTGAGCGGATCCTCGCTCGCGGCTACGAGGTCCTCTACCTGACCGAGCCGGTCGATGAGATGGTGAGCAATCGCTCGGCACTCGGTTCCTGCCCTTGGCTTGCATCTTCTGACGCTCCGAGATACAGCTCATCAACAACGTTCCGACGTACGGCGGTCTCCGCTTCCAAGATGTCGCAAAGGAGGGCGTCACGTTCGGCGACGAGGACGCGGACGAGAAGGCCGAGGACGAGCACCTCTCGAAGCAGTTCGAGCCGCTCGTCGCTTACCTCAAGACGGCGCTCGCTCAGGTCGTCGACAAGAGTGAGCCGCACAGAGACAGACCGAGATGACGCCAGCCCGCGACTGACTTGTACCCCTCTGCAGTCACTGTCTCGCACCGGTTGACGACTTCACCCTGCGTTGTGACTGCGGGCGCTTACGGCTACTCGGGCAACATGGAGCGCTTGATTGCCGCGCAGAACGCTGGACAGGGTCAAGACAACTTTATGCTCGAGTTTGCCAAGATGCAGAAGAAGGTGCGTGCTGGTCGCTGCGCGCCGAACGTGATCTTCTTGCTGAACTACAAGCTTCCGACGTCTACAGAACTTTGAGATCAACCCGCGCCACCCGCTTATTGAGCGTCTGCTCGAAAAGGTCGAGGAGGCCGGTAATGATGAGGACGCTCAGGAAGAGTTGCACGAGAGCATCACCGTTCTCTGGTATGTGTCCGATTTGTTTCGCCTGTGATGCCCGTCACCGACTGACCACGTCCTAACATCGCGGCGATGCAGGCAGACTGCCCTTCTCAAGTCGCAGTACCAGGTTCCGGACCCGAATGCCTACTTTGCCATGATCGAATCGATGCTCCGCCGCTCGCTCGGCGTCTCGCAAACCGCCAAGGCGGACGTCGACATCAAGCCAGCTCCGCCCGTCGAGACTGGCCCTCCTCCTTCGGAGCCTCCTCCTCCTCCTGCCTTTGATCTCGAAGCCGAAGCCGAAGAACAGGGAGATGCGGCGGCGGCAGCAGCGGCGGCCGGCAAAAAGGATTCCTGGGTCGATTGGAAGGAGGTCAGGCACACGATCAAGGACGGCGTGGTCGACATTGCCAAGGCGGCGATCCCAGACTATGACACGGATGTGCCGTCCGAAGGCGCCTACGTTCACAACGAGTTGTAAGAAAGGTGCACCGGCCTGAAGGAGGAAGAGAAGTCTCGGGTGTTCCACGCAATGCACAAAGTTTCAGTCTGTGTACTCGCGTCTGGAGCGCTCTGGACGATGTAGCTCAGACCGTCAGGGAAGATGTGCGCAATTGGCGCAATATGCTGCGTGTCGCTGGGTCGCTGGCTCTTCGCTCCGCCTCCACTTTGGTCTTCTTCGCCGCCGCGAAAAAGTTCCCCACATCGACTCGTTAATTCGCTTCTTCTCCTCTCACAGCTTCTGAACGCGACATCATGACGAAAGCGACGCTGTACTACGACATTGTCTCTCCGTGGTCATTCTTGGCCTACACTGGTGCGTGCTCTATCTCGCATGACCTGCACCGAGGCGAGCGGACAATTCGGCTGACTCTCGCCGAGCGTATCTTCTTAGTCCTGAAGCGGTACCGGCAGCCATGGGACATGCAGCTCGACTTGAAGCCCATGTTCCTCGGCGGTGTCATGCAGGCGAGTGGTAACAAGCCGTGAGTTGCTTTCTTGCGCCGAGCCGCGGCCTCGCAGGCGGGTCAACTCGCTCCGCCTCGCCTTATGCCCTCTCATACTTCTTCCTCATACAGTCCCATCACTGTCAAGAACAAAGGACTTTGGATGAACGGCTCCGTGAGTCGTCGCTCCGAGGCTTCACCGTCTCGAAATGAGATCTGACGCCACCTTGGCGAACAGGACCTCCCGCTCGCGTTCGACTGGATGAAGGTCGACTTCAAATTCCCGCAGTCGTTCCCGGTCAACACGATCAGCATGATGCGCGCTTTGAGGGCGATCGAGCAGATTTCGCCCGAGAAACTTGAGAAGGCTACCGATGCGTTCTATGTGCGTGTCGAGCATCCGTTGGGCTCAGCTGACTCTCGCAAGCCGTGAACGAATGGCTCATGCGACTTTTCTGTATCGCACAGTCCGCCTTCTGGCAGCCGCCTTCGTCCGGCCCCTCGGCTAACGAAGCCGTCAAGCCCGCTGCGCTCCCGGCCATCCTGCAAAAGAACGGCCTCTTCTCCGAGGCTGAGGTCAAAAAGATCGCGACCGCGATGGATTCGGACGAAATCAAGACGCTGGTCAAGGAAGAGTCGAGCAAACTCGTCGCTGAGAGCGGAGCGTTCGGTTTCGTGAGTCTGCCCCTTCCGGATTAATCTCGCTTGTGCGGTTCAAGGAGGTCCCGCATCCGGACTGACACAAGCCTGAACAGCCTTGGATCGTGGTCAAGCGCGACGATGGCAAAGAGCGATCGTTCTTCGGTGCAGGTGAGTCAGCCGGCTTCTCTTCCGTCGTCTTTTTTCCTGCGTGTCCCTCTCTCTCCGGTTGTGCCGAACTGACGAGCGATACGTCCCTGCTAGACCGATTCGAGCAGATGGCTTACTGGCTCGGCAAGGAATGGAAGGGTCCGTTGGCGGACGACTCGAAGCGGCCCGTCCCCGCCAAGTTGTAGAAACCGGATTCGACGATATTGAATTTTATGTACCTCTCTTTGGGCCGATGCGGTCTGAACGACATTGCAGGGTTGCGAAGCGAGTGGAACGAGAGGTACTGAGCGATGCGAAGGGTAGGAGAGTTGCGAAGGTAGAAACAACGGCACAGATAAGTAGAAGCTGATATGGCTGCGGAAACTTTTGAGCGGGATCGGAGGTGGGACTAGGCGTCACCATCGCCAGCATAGGCTTCCTCATCCTCGTAGACTTCATCGTCATGGACGCCGGCCGTCTCGTACTGCTGGTACTCGGCGATGAGGTCTTGCATGTTGGATTCGGCCTCGCTGAACCTGCACGATAGACGCAATCAACCAGTACGATCAGCCTCCGTGCATTTTACCGCCATACAGAACGTGGGTGTGCGCTCGGGCTGATTCAGGATGTCAAAGGCGGTACGTACTCGAGCTCGTCCAGCCCTTCGCCCGTGTACCAATGAAGGAACGCGCGGCGCTTGAACTGTAGCAGGGATGTCGGCTCCGTCAGCGAGTAGTGCGATCAGGATTTGCGTACGGCAATGCGTCGTGGAAGACTGACCATCGCCGAGAACTGCGAGCCGACGCGCGAGAAGAGGTCCTGAATAGAAGTCGAGTTACCGATAAAGGTGACGCCCTGCGAGACGCGGTCCGGTCAGACTGCCTTCTCCGAATACGACAGTAGAAGAGAGTCAGGCGACCCACCATTTTCGAATCGAGCGGCGGGACTTCGCAGTGCGCGGTCTGGCAGTTCGACGGGATCCACTCGACAAAGTTGTCCGCGTGCTTTTCCGATGGTCAAGGATCGTGAGCTGAGCCATTCAACAGGCCGTAACCGCGAATAAGCGAGCTCACCTTCTGCTGGACTTTGAGCATGCTGTCGTCGACATCGCGCATCGAGACTTGACCGCGCCAAATCGCCGCCACCGTCAAGTACCTCCCCAATTTCGGATCCGCCGCGCTCATCATGTTCCTCCCGTCAAACATCTGCTGCGTCAACTCTGGTACGCTCAGAGCGCGGAAGCTTTTTGCTCCGGGAGCAGTGAGGGGCGCATGGCCGACCATGAAGAAGTGGAGCCGAGGGAATGGAACCATGTTGACTGCGAGTTTGCGCAGGTCGGAATTGAGCTGACCGGGGAAACGGAGGCAGGTCGTCACTCCAGACATGACGGTCGAGACGAGGTGGTTCAGGTCGCCGTACGTCGGGACCGAGATCTTGAGCGTGCGGAAGCAAATGTCGTCTGTGGACAACGGCCGCAGTCTGCAGGAGTCAGCTCGCGCACGGCTCGCACCTGCGATTGACGCCTCAGCGTGAGAGTGCCACCCACACAACGCTTCGTTGTCGATGCAGAACGTCTCGTCCGAGTTCTCGACGAGCTGATGAATCGATAGCGTCGCGTTGTACGGTTCGACGACCACGTCCGACACCTTCGGACTCGGCACGACCGAGAACGTCGCCATCATCCGGTCGGGGTATTCCTCCCTAATCTTGGCGATCAAGAGCGTCCCCATCCCCGAACCAGTCCCACCTCCGAGCGAATGCGTCAACTGAAAGCCTTGCAGGCAATCGCAGTTCTCGGCTTCGCGCCGAATCGTGTCCATCACATTGTCGACCAGCTCGGCTCCCTCAGTGTAGTGACCTTTCGCCCAGTTGTTACCCGCCGAGCTCTGAGCGTGGATATAATTGTCGGGTCGGAACAAGCCGCCGAGCGGAGAGGTCCGGATCGCGTCCATCGTGCCCGGTTCGAGGTCGACGAGAACGGCGCGCGGGACAAACTTGCGGTCCGAGGCTTCGTTGAAGTAGACCGACATGCGCTCGAGCTGCAGGTCGTTCTTGCCTTCGTAGCTGTGGGTCGAGGTGCAGAGGTAATTACTCGTGGTCAGTGCAGGCTGCAAGGCTTCACTAGGGTCTCGCTTTCGTTCAAGCAGCCTCGGACTCACCGCTCGTCGGGTCGGATGCCTTCATAGAGACGGCTCGTTGTCAGCGCTGGCCTGACCGAGGTCCACAGGTCGACAGGTCGGCTCACCATGCTCCTGAGTAACAGTCTGCGCAGAAATCTGGAAGTCAGCTTACCGTCCCCCACAGCAGCTTCAACGAGCGGCCCTTTGTCTCACCTCCCAGAACGCTGAGCCGCTGCAGAAGATGTCATTGAAGGGTCAGTCGAGCGATCGAGGACCTACGGGAACGCGCTCCGGGAAAGAGTCGAGTAGCTCCTATTCCGCGCGCCGCTTGAGCTACACAACCTACATTTGGTTGCCACACTGCCCATGGATTGTATAGTGTCAGCTACAGCCTGGTTTCTTCAACAGCGAGGCTCGAGCGTCTGTGGACTTCTCCAGGACGACCGGATTTCGCAGAGAAAGAAGTGCGGCGGAGCTCACCTGGCCAGTCTGGATGTGCACGATCTCCCTGCCCGTCATGGCCCTGTCAGTAGCGCTCGTGAGAGATGGCAGCAAGCGGTGCCGGACCTCATCTTGACGCGGGGGCGCTCGTCGCGCGTTTACTCGGTCGTGCGAGTGAAGCGACGCGGAAGCGGGGTGCGTGCAGCCGACGGAGGTGAGACCAGGGATAGCGGCACTGGCAGAGACCGTGGAGTGAGAAGTGAGACCGTACAGCGGTCGAGTGAGCTGAAAAGATACTGAGGCGGCTGTACGACGGCGTGCTCTACTCGGTACAAGTCGACCCGATTGCAGCACCACTTTGCCGAAGCAGTGACGCGTGACGTGGCGGCGCGTAGTCGACTTGCGCGCAACTTGCGCGAGTTGCCCCGACTCGTTTCATTTCCTCTCTTCCTCTCGCCCTCTCGCTCAGCGCTTTCTCTCACGGCAACTGCTCTTGTTTTCGCTCGCTAGCTGCATACAGTCGGCCTCGCGGGCTCAGTGACCGACTCGAGCGCTACGCACGTCGCACATTCGCTCACGCCGGCCCTTTTGCTCGAAAGAGCCTCACTGCTCGTGAGTATGACCAGAGTTTCGACCTTGCGCGCGAGTGCACACGTACTGATCTCCGTCATCGACGCTCGCTGCAGAGCAAACGCGCTACGTCTGTCTTTTAGATCCTCCGCCGCGCTTCTTCATAGGCGTCCTCGCTCGCTCGTACGCGCCTTGTCGACCCGAAATGTCACCGACCGAGGTCTTCCTCTGCTACGGCATCTTTGTCTCGGGCCAGTCTCTGCTCGCCGCGACCTCGACGTGGACCAAAATCGTCCGGACCATCAACCAACTCGACGCGATCCAACGCAAGCGGACGAAGCCCGGCTTGACGGCCATCGTCTACTCGATCCCGCCCGAGATTTGGGACATGATCGAGCTACACTTGTTCGACATGGAGAGGCCCGTCGTCGAAACCGACATTGTCAAAGAGATCCTGTGCCAAGACTGCAGGAACCAGGCCGAAGAGCCGGAAAAAGTACTGACTTTCGACTACCTCAACCCGCGCTTGAGCTACGAAAGGGACTCTGTCAAAGCTTGCGACTCCTGCAAGAGTGCGGCGAGCGACTTTGATGGCTTGTATGCGGGTGACGAGCTTCATAAGAGTTCGCTGCCGGCGCGGCTTATGGCGCAGTTCTCGAGGCCCATCTTCGCCCGACAGGCGTGCCGCGAGCTACTCCAGCGCTACAAGCTTGCCTTTCCATTCGCCGACTACTTTGGCTCAGACGGCTCAGACGGCGGACACGGCGAAGTCGTCGACTGCGCCATTTTCCCGACAACCTACGTCCTGATCTGCCTTCCGTCCGAGACGTACAAGCCGATCGTCTTTCTGCGCGACTCGCCCGACATCAGTTTCTTCGACGGCAATTCGGCCTATGGTTCAGTCATCCATGAGCTCGATGTCGGCTTGCCGAGCGATGCGGCCGACCGGTTCAAGTTTGCCGTTGAACGGTTGCGGCTCGAGCCTGTCTGGCGCCGGGACCAGACGATCGGGCGCTCGGTCGGTACTCCGGAGCACGACAGCGACAGCGACGATGATGACGAGTCTGTACCACGCTGGCGTCTCATCATGCGCTCGGGCGGGAGGAGCGGATTCTGGTAAAGTCGCGCACATGTGACGTTTCGAAGCTTGCAGATCTACGTACTTTGATGCCGCTTGCTGCAGTATAAGCTTTACTAAGTACATCCGCGGGTGTGCGCGTTCGAAACCTGGTAAAGAGGACTCGACTGCGGATTTGACTGTGCTTTCTTGTCTTTCTTGTCTTTCTTGCTTCGCCTCGCTGCGCTGTGTACTGCTGCGGGACCAGTCGCGATGATTTGCAGTGCATTTGTACTCTACAAGGAGCCTAAGCGGCGCTACGCTTCAGAGTACGGCTGCCTTTGCCCGCCTGTTACCAATCGCCGCCCTCGCGATCCCCGCCTCCACGCCAGACAGCTTAAGGCCTCGATCTTCGCGGCCCATTGCATAGCGCGCCCAGTACATGCTAGTCCGACTCTCCACTTTGACTCCCTTCGCCTCTTAGTGCGCCGCTCGAGCCGTTCCTTCGCACAGCTTCGGCGGATTGGCCGAGATCCGCTCACTTTGCTGCGGTACCGCAAGGCTGTTCCTGACGCACGCTTATCGCTATCGATGACTTCGAGCTCGAACTAAAGCCGGGAAGCCGAGAGGGATCTGCCGCTCAGGCCGCGTTGACGTGACTTGATCTTGCTCGAACGGCGCTTGCTCTTCTCCTTTCGCTGCTTGCGTTCTCCTCAACATACCTCGTGCACCCCGTGCGCACCTGCCCACCACATTTAACGCAGAGTCAGAATGGCCTGTTCCTGCAGCGGTGTAAGTTGCGCTTGTGATACACCCTTCCGCCGAGCCCTCGAGGAGCTGATGGGATTTCCCTCGTTACTCGGCGGCAGTGCTCCTGCCAATTCGGCGGCGCTTGCGCCTGTTCGTCGACTTGTGCTTGTAAGAGCAAGAAGTGAAGGCGGTACAGTAACTTTTGCCCTTGGACTCGGGTGAGCGGCCTTGACTGCGAGGTCGTCGTCGAGCGCAAAGGGCACAAGGAGCTGACGATTACCGACCGTCCAGCAGGATCGACACCTTCCCACCTTCACTTCCCCTTGAGAATTGTCGGGTTCACCTGGCGTGTGTAGCGATGTCGATACCAGTCTCGGATTTTCAGGATGCACTCTGAGAGCTGTACTGAGAGCAAGCCAGATTGAGACTCGCTCGCCCCGGACTCGCGACAGGAAGCAAGCAAGCAAGCGCAGAATCTCAGCTGCTAGTTGTCCTGGGAAGAGGCCGCGGTTCTGTACCGCAGAGAAAGCAGGTTGCGCTTGAGAAGGCTCGAGCGCCGCGGAGCTGCGCGGGGGGCGGCCAGCCACAGAGCCCGCGAGCTAAAGCATAGCCTCGAGCAGGATGCCTGCGAAGCGCCTGATTGTGCCCTTCGAAAGTCCGTGCTACGAAGAGTAACGCAAGCGAGACGAGAGAGAGAGAGAGCCCTCTTTTTTCGCTGCCTGCTGGCTCCGGGGTTCGAGCGAAAGTCGAGGCCCCGCCATTTTGGGGTGCTCTCGCGACGAGCTCGCCGAAGTTGCCGGTCCCTCTATTGTCAGCTTGTGCAGCCGTAGGGTCTGCTACACTCCGCTCGGACTATACTCGTGGGGTCATCTTCTCTGTCTGCCTTCCTGCCCGGCAGCTGCAGTGCGCGCCATCTCGCCTCGCAGTCGAACCAGAGAGGGCGTGTCGACGCGCGTGCCTGCCATTTAGCGCACTCGACCCCCAAACACACTCGCTTCCCTCCCTCACCACGCTATCAGACGGTCTGAACGCTCGTTTTATAGACTCACACTCGCTACACGACCATCTCCAAGACCCGCCCACACTCGCTCGCTTCCCTTCTCGCGCGTAAACGACCGCCGCTCACTCAACACCCTCGATCGAGTCGGAACCGGAGTTCCCCCCCCCCTTCGCTTCGAATCCTTTAGCGTGCGGACGCAAAGATGGCGCAAGCAGGCTGCTCGAGCGTGATCGCCGGGACGGCGTACGCGACCGCGACTGTCACGACTTTGATCCCGACTATCACCGGTACTCAGACTCGAATAGTCCGCGGACCGGCCGAGGTGAGTTTTGCTTCGTCGTCCGCACTTTCTTGGGGGACCGACAACTGACACTGTCGTCAATAGACCTCCTTCTCGACCTATATTGGGACGATTCGCGGCATCCCGACGACCGAGGTGTTTACCGTCGAAATTCCTGGAGCACAGTGCGTTGTCCAGCGCGCTACTGTCAAAAACATCGCGCGCGAAGAGACTCACGGAGACATCTCTGCTCATGCAGGACCACTTTGATCCCAGTCTCGGGCTACCTGACGAGCCTCGTCCTCGAGTCGACGCCCGTCTCGTACATCTATTCGACCGTCTGCCCAACGACGACATCGTCTACGCTGAGTTCGACGACTACCACAACGACAACGACGACTAGTACGAGTGAGTCGAAGCGCCCAGATCCGACGAGAGTGCGCGGCGAGTTGACCGCTCTTTTTCTCCGATTGATTTCCGGCGAACAGCAACTTCGGCTCCTCCGAGTACAACCTCGTCGCGCACGACTACGACAACGACGACGCCGCCCCCCACCTCGAGTTCGTCGACGACGACCTCATCAACGACGACTCAGGCCCGATCGACCTCGACCTCGTTCGTGATCGTCCCGGCTTCGTCGTCTTCTTCCGGCAACACATCCGCGACGGCCCTTTCAAACGCCGCGAACGGCAAGAACAATGCCGCTTCGAGCAATACGGGCGCGATCGCCGGTGGCGTCGTCGGTGGAATCGCCGCCCTTGCCGTCCTCGCCGGACTCGGGTTCTGGTTCTTCCGCCGCCGGTCCAACAAGCACGAACACGAGTTTGACCCGTTCTCGAACGATGATCCTTGGAACCCTGCTGTCGAAGGGATGGGAGGAGCGGCCGGTGCCGGCGGGTACGGCGCCGCGCGGTACTCCAAGGCGGACGAACTCGCCTATGCGGACGGCGACCACCATTTGAACAGCTCGAGCGCTGGACTCGCGGGAGCTGGAGCCGCAGCTGCGTTCGGCTACGGAGGCGCGCATGGTCGATCGAGGAGCGACCACAGTCACGAGAAGGGCGACGCGGCGTACTATGCCCCCGTTTCGAGTGCCGGTTCGCCCCCACGACGGACTTCGAGGCGCAAAGCGCCTCCTTCGGCGGAGCAGCACGAGATGTACTATACCGGCGGCGGCGGCAACGGCATGTCGAGCGATGGCCACGGTGACGAATACGGCTACGCTTCGGCGTACGATGACCCTTACGGTCAGCAGTATTACCCGCCGCCTCAGCAGCAGCAGCAGCCACAGGTGCCTTATGGTCAACCGGGCGGGTTGATGCAATACCCTGGTCAGGGAGCGCCGACCTACCCTCCTCAGCACCAACAGCAGCAGCAGCAGGCCGGTGCGGGCGGCGCCGGCGGGATTGCTTGCCACCACTCGACGCCTTCGGACGGTCACCACTCTTATGGCGCGACCGGGAACGAGCAAGAGTACCTCGCAGATGGAGGATCATCGGGAGCGCCTGCGCCTCCTTCGGCTTTGGTACCCGGCAACATTGCCTCTCCGGCGCCGTCGCACCGGTCGATTCCTCACCTCGGCGCGATGCAGTTTGAGCATGACCCGATGCCGATGCCGGGACAGCAGGGACATCACGCACTGAGGGTCATGAACGATGCCGAGGACCCGTATGGCGGCATGGACGACGCGGCCGCAGCCCGGCAGCAGCAGCAGCACTACTACCAGCATCAACAGCAGTACGGCGGCGCGTACCACCATTAGGCGCTGTGCGCCTCTCTCTCTCTAGTCTCGATTTGAGAACCTGTGCCTCTTCCAGCTTGTTCCTCTTTCACGACCTTTCCGATTGCAGATGGACACACGCACACACACGCTCTCTCTTTTCCCTCCTTCTTGTACGGGTGTATGGCGATTTCCTCCTCTCATCTAGCGTAGTCACAATACCTGAATTGTACTGGATTCGTATGCACGGAGTCACACGATTGCGAGAGGAGGGAAGAGCGATAGAGTTTGGCTGCGCTGCTCGGCGTGTCGCTCCACTTTGGGCGACTCGGCTCCTCGTTCCCTCATCTCCTTCTCGCGCGCTAGAGATACCGGAACGACTGCTGGTTATGGTCGCAGGTCCTCATCGGGCTCGCTTGAGCCCTCCCGACCTTCAGGGGCGCGCTCCCAGGGAAATGCGGAACCCCGACCTCGCGTCGGTTATTCAACAGGCGAGAACGCTGCACCCGCCTCGGCAGGCCAGCGGCGACTCGGATGAAGGTCAGGACGTGCACACGAGCTTGTATCTGATCGAACGAAGGCTGACGAGGGTATGCCCGGTCGCTCGCAGGCATGTCGGCGGCAGACTTCTTTATCCCTTCGTTGCCCGGTCAACCCGCCGACGCGACTCTAACCATGTACGGAGGCCATCTCCCTTCGGCCCCGCCCAAGAACGGCAGTCCCGACACCGAGTCGGACGCGCATCTGTATTTCTACCTCGTCCGGAATCGGCATATCGCCGACACGGAGCGGACTCTCCTCTGGTCAGTCTCTCTTTCATGCCAAGACTCTGCTCGGGCGGCCTTTGCATGTGTGATTGCGCGCGATGTGGTCTGCTTTGAGCTCTTCGCGTAAGCGAGATTGACAGGCTTCGGCGCGCACTCGCAGGTTCAACGGCGGGCCGGGATGCAGTTCGTTCGACGGCGGCCTGATGGAGATCGGTCCGTTCCGCCTCGCCCCGCACGGCGACGGCAAGCTTGTCGAACTCGAAGGCGCGTGGAACGAATACGCCAACGTCATCTTCAGTGCGTTGCGATTTCGGTCCTCAGGGGAATGTCCCGCTCCGGTCCCGTTGCGGAACTGAGTGGCTGACTCGCTCCGCTCACGTGTGCTCACACAGTCGATCAACCTGTCGGAACTGGTTACTCGTACATGTCGACCAACGAGTACCTGCACGACCTGCCCGATGTGCGTCTTTCGCGCCCGTGATCGGTCCCGCCCGCACTTCGCGACGAGCTGACGTCTCCGTGCCTTGTGCCTTTCCTTTCGGACCAGGCGGCCGATCACGTCGTCGAGTTCCTGAGCAAGTTTTACAAGATCTTTCCAGAGTTTGCGAACCACGACGTGCGTCCGAGCCTTTCTTCGTTTGCCATCGAGTAGCGGATCAGGTGCTGATGGCTGCTGCTTTTCTTTGCGGGAGACGCACAGACCTACATCGCCGGCGAGTCCTACGCGGGTCAATACATCCCTTACATTGCCCGCGCGATCCTCGAAACGACCCGGATCCCGACTCGCCTCAAAGGGATCATGATCGGGAACGGGTGGATCGACCCGTTCAACCAATACCCGGCCTACCTCGATTTCGCCCTTCAAGCCGGCGTAATCAAGGGAGGCAGTGAAGCCGAGAAGAAGGTCCGGAAGGCGCATGATAATTGTGTCTCGAGGATGACGATGGATGGAGGGCCGGAAGGGAAGAGGTTGCCCGTTCATGTCGGGTACTGCGAGTTGATCTTGGCGGGGATTACGGACTCGACGATCCAGTCGTGAGTCGACTCGACGCTCCTCTTACTGCGCCCGAGCTTGCCGAGATGGCTCTGATAAAGCTAGTCCCGCTCGTTCTTTTACTTCCCTCACCCCGCCTCACGCATCACACCTCGACTGCGTCGCGCCACAGCGTCAACGGTCAGAACATGTGCGTCAACAACTACGACGTCCGTTTGACCGACACGCACCCCGCGTGCGGCATGAACTGGCCGCCCGACATTCACGACCTGACGCCGTACCTCTCCGTGAGTTCGCGTACCGAGTTGCCCTATTCAGCTCGCTGTTGCTCCCGAGTATACGGCCCGCAGCTGATGAGTATGGTACTTCCGTGCTCACAGCGCGACGACGTCAAAACCGCCTTCCACGCGACTCGCCACGAAGGTCCCTGGACCGAATGTAACGGCCAAGTCGGCGCGAACTTTTACACGCCCAACTCGTCACCGAGCGTGACCCTCTTACCCGACTTGTTGACCAAGATTCAGGTCATGATGTTTGCCGGAGCCGAAGACTTGATTTGCGTGAGTTTTTGCACTGCAAGACCTGAGCTTGCGTGCTCGGGCAGGGCTGGACGCTCATGACGTCCAGTCGTGTCCGGCGCGCTGACAGCTGTACCCGTGGGAGACTGACAAAGTAATGTTTGCACGCAGAATCACGTCGGCATCGAGCGCATGATTGAGAATCTGTACTGGAACGGGGCGCGCGGATGGGAGGTCAGTTCCGCGATACCTGTGCCCTACGGACAGCATCCTGCTAGGCACGAAAGAGACTGACGCAATGCTGATGCTGGTGGGCGAATATGACAGAACGCAATGGAGGAGGAGTGGGTCGTGAATGGCCGGACGGCGGGAACTTGGACGACGTCGAGGAATATGACCTACGTCAAGATTCTCGAGGCGAGCCATATGGTGCGTCGGCGCAGGGACCCTCTTTTCAGCGGTACTGCGGGTGATCGAACCTTGCGGGTTGCGTGTCCTGATGAAGGAGATCTTCTCGATGCACAGGTCCCCTACGACCAGCCGCTCGCGGCGCACGACATGTTCCTCCGCTTTGTCCGCGCTTCGCTCCTGTCAGCTGCTGGTCCCGCTGCTCAGGTCCCGTCTCGGATCGGTAACGAAATCCCTGCCGTCCTCGGCTCGACGCGACCAGACGGATCCAGCCTCAACTCGACTCTCGCGGACGGCAGTTCGACTCTCGGCTCTGCGGGACAGATGGACGACTCGATTCTTGCGGGCTCAAAGGGCGATTCGGGCCTATCGGACGGGAGTTGGTGGTCGCCGCTTTCGGGCGGCGCCGTCGAAGGACTCGCTCACGCTTCGAGCGCGATCGTCCTCGTCTTGTTGATGGGAGCCGCGCTCGGAGGATTCCTGTGGTACCGTCGACGAACCGGCGCTGCGGGTCGACGGCGCGCTGGAGCAGGAAAAGGATGGGCGAGCTTGACCCCGCGAGGGAAGCAACATTCGAGGGCGCAGAGCCTGGGACGAGGTGGCGGACATGGGATGGGCGGCGTGGAAGACGACAGCGGGCTGGATGCGTCGACTACCGAAGATGAGCGAGATCGGCGACTCCGAGCAAGCGGGAGTGGTGGCGGCGGCGAAGGCGGGGGAGAGGAAGACTCGCACGAGCTCGACGAGTTGATGCGGTCTTCGCAAGCGCAATCCCGCCAACGACTCTTCGACGCCGACGACGAGGAGAATGACGATGCGGGCAGACGGCGGCAGAAGGACCGGCGGGATCTGGACGAAGAGGCCAAGGTGTTTGGGCTCGGGGACGACGACGAGGAAGGAGACGCGTCCGGCGGCGATACGGATACGATCGCCGACGAGGAAGGGAGGAGGAATTGGCGGTCCTAAGGGAAGAGTCGGCTGACTCTCTGTATAGGTGTACCCTCTCCTTTTGTTGCGATCAGATGTAAGGCCAGATCAGAGCTGTGGTCGCGCGAAACTTGCTTGTCTGTCTTCTTCGGTCAGCCTCCTGCACCCCTACATTTCGGTCGGATCTGCGTGGTCACGAGTCGCTCGTTCTGCCTCATGTCGCACCCTTCGATGCCGTCCAGGCTTTGACCGCTCGTTCGCTCGCGCCTCTTTTTCTGTTTTCCGCTCGCACCCCTCGGTGCTTCCTGCTCGCTCTGCTGGCTCTCACTCTTCTCAGACAAAACTCTTTTGCTAGCCTGGATTGTCGCTGCGCAATGCAGGCCGAAGAGTCGGACCGGCGCGATGTCGCGATCTGTCGCTTCACGCTTCTCCCAAACGAGCTGCTTACCGCGATCCTCTCGAACCTCCAACCCGTCGGCGACGGATGTACATGCTGCGACAATGTCCAGCACGATGCGCTCGCGGCGCTCCTGAACGTCATGAAGACGTGTCGTACTCTGCACGCCATCGCCCGACCGATCCTGTACGAGACGCCGCCGTTCCGCCGCCGTTCGCATACCAAAAAGAGCGAACCTCATTATAAAAGCAGCCTGCGGCGTGCCGCCCGCCGATTCGTCGAAACTATCCAGAGGGATGCCGCTGCGGCTGCCGCCGTCAAGCACCTCAAAGTTCTCCAAACCGTTCTTTGGAGTTTTCACGAAATCCAGGGCGTACCCGCTTCGCAGCAGATCGCCAAAGTCTGGTACGAGGAAGCGCTCGCCGTCCAATCGACTTGCTTGCGCCTTTGTCCGAATCTCGAGACGGTCGCGGTCGCCCTGAGTAATCTCAATCAGGCGAGCGAGGTGGGCCGCCAGCTCGCTTCGCTCCTCCACGTCGACCATCTCGAGCTGTACATTGGTCCGCCGCCGGACACGTCGACGGTTACCGAAAGCGAGATTTTCCGGAGCTGCCTCGCGCAACTCGCGCATCGTCGCGCCAGCAATGCCGGCGACAACTTTCCGATCGCGGCTCTCTCGATTCAAGGCACAGCAGACGATCTCGCAGACGGTCTCTTGACAAGTCGTGACCCGGTCGGAGGGGCGTTGCGAGGAATGGCGGCGGATCTCGCGCTCCATTTCAGCATGGCGTTGCCGCAGGCAATCGAGCCCTACTTGCATGGGCTGTTCAGCGGCGAAGGAGGTTCAAAAGCTCTGCATGTGGGTTGTCAGCTTGCGACGACGCCCGGAGAAGCCGACTACGACACGATCGCGGCCATCGCGAAGCACTTGGCCGGACATCAACTCACAACCTTTCGACTATCGTTTTACGGCCATTTCCCCCCGCCGCCGACCTCTTGCGCCTCCTACGCGGCGCATCAAGACATCTCGGCTTACCTTGCGTATCCGGAGACCTTCTTTGGTCTCTTTCCACTGGCGATCGAGCTCGAGCTGCCCCGGGGTCGCCGGATGAATCTTGCCAAGCTGCGTCGACTTGCGGAGGCTTCTCCTCAGCTCCGGACGCTTCAGCTGAGCGAAACCTTGTGGAACATTGAGCCCGACAGTCTCGATGTGTACGAGGACTGCGGTCTCTCGGCGTTTGAAGCCGAACTCGTCGAGATCCTCGCGAAAATGCCCCAGCTGGAGCGGTTCGATCTCGGTATCTGGCCTTACGAAGTCGGTGTCAACGCATCACATGCCACGCATCACCGATACGGCCTCGAGACGTGGGCCGACGAGAGTGGGATCGAGTTCGCGGTGATGGGCTGCGACGTGCCCGAAGACGACGATGACTGGGAGACCGACTCTGCAGTAGGTCGAGCTTTTGTCCCACGAACCTGTCTGAGGCCGACCGAAACGACATCTGCATTCTATTCACATAAAGATGCATGCTGACCGTGCTCGTAAAGTACAGCAGGGATCGTCGCCGTAGCCGACTGCGTTTTTCTTCCGGCAAGCTCGAGGTTGGTCAGGGGCTGTTTCCGTCCCGCAAATTGCACATACCTCTTCCATAGCCCTTCCGAGCTGTCTCTCACTGTCTAGACAGGTAAAGCTCCTGTTTGTACAAAGCGAGAGAAGTTGCCCAGAGCTCACGGTGGCGAAAATGGGAAAAAAGCGTGCTCCGCCTCTTGTTTTCGCCGTGAAGTTATCGCTCGGGCGTACAGCCGTTGCTGTGCTTATTTGCGCACCACGGAGAAAGGCTCACGAATCTGTACATAGTGACGACCCCGACTTATCCGATTCCCGCTTGATTTGCCAGTCTCTTTGCAAAGCTCCGCTTCGCGCTCTCGTTCTCCTGCGCTCGTCCCAAGCTGCGTACGGGCGATATGTCTGCACAAGCTCCTGGCCGCCCGTGCTCCATCACGCACCTGCCGACCGAGCTGCTCGAGATGATCCTCCGCCATTTGCACCCGGGCGAGCACCGCGACTATACGGCAGCTGAAACGGACGCTCTGCACGGCTTACTAGCGACGATGCAGACTTGTCGGACGCTCCACGCAGCGGGACGAGCAATCTTGTACGCTGCCCCGCCGATCCGCGAATCTGCGCCTCCTCGCCTGAGCGAAGTCCAGTTCAAAGGGAATCTGCGTCGGGCCGCGAACCGCCTCGTCGAGACGCTCGAGGGAGACAGGATCGCTGCTCTATCGGTCAAGGATCTGTGGGATCTTCGGACCCTCGTCGAGGGTTTTCACGACGTCGAAGGGATCTCGCCGAAACAGCGCCTCGCCCTTATCTACCAGCAAGACGCGCTCAAAATGCAAGCGACGTGTCTGCGCATCTGTCCGATTCTGCAGCAAGTCTCGCTCGCCCTCACCGACGAGACGCAAGCCGCAGAAACCGGCAAAGCCCTCGCCCGCCTTCCCCACCTCAAACACCTCGAGCTGTACATTCAACACCCGCCAAGCGTGACGGCCGCTCCGAAAATCGGCTCGCATCTATTCGAAGCATGCCTCGCGGAATTTGCAGCGGTCCCGACTGGCGAAAGACTCCTCGACAGCCTGCATCTGGACGGCGACATGCACGATTGCGCAGAGTGCCCTTGCGGGCTCGGTCAGACCCTCAATCATCGCGCAAAACAGCTCGTCCTCAATCTCAGTTGGGCTTCACACTCCGAAGCGCTCGACTGCTACCTCTCAGACCTGCTCGAAGGGGCCGGCGGAGAAACCCTCTCGGGCCTCTTCCTCACCACATTCGTGCCCGCCGACCGCAGCGTCAGCGGCTACGACTTCTTCGACACACTGATGCGGTACTTGGCGGGAAATCGAATCACTTACTTCAGGCTTGACGCGACGAACGAAGTTCAGCCGCCGAGAAGCGCCGAAGACTACTCCGCATTTTCGCCTCTGAACCGCACGTACCGCCGCATCTCGTACCCTGATACTCTCTTCAGCTTCTTTCCGCGGATCAAGGAGCTTCGCCTAAACAAGGGTCGCGCAATGTCTCTGTCCAAGCTGAACCGCCTCGTCGAAACTTCGCGCAACCTCCGCGTCCTCGACCTCGCCGAGACGATGTGAACAATCGACCCTTCCGAGCTGTACGTTGCGATCCCGGGCACCCTCTCGCCTTATGAAGCTCAACTCACACAGATCCTCGACAAGCTGCCCAAGCTCTGCGAGATCGATCTTGGGATCTGGCCCTTCCCAGCCGGGCCAGGCTGGTTCGTCGGTCAGGACTTGCCTCCGGGCCGGGTCGGACTCGAGCAGTGGGCGGAGCAGCGAGGGGTGTTGCTTAAGGTTGAGGGATGCACGCGCGGCAACTAAGAAGCGCTCGAGCCTCGGCGGTTATTCCAGCAAGCAGTAGCCTTTCGGCGTTTGGTACGTATATGGTCTCCTGTAGGTCGCTGTTGATCCGCTGACGTACCGCCTGCCACAGAGTCTCGCCTCGTCTTCGAAGACTGGTCGGTCCGGATCACAGCGGATAATTGTCGTGAAAAGCTTGATTTGCGCAGGAGGTAGCGTCTTCGGAACGTACTTGCTTTCTTTCCCTTTGATTTCCGCCTGCCTCGAGCCGATCGTAAACGGGCTATCCAGATGTCGCGCGCCACGAAGTTGTCTGCGCCCCCCCTCAGACAATGCAGAGACGAGAGCGCGGACCGACTCGAAAATCGTCAAACCTTAATGCGCGCAGATAATGAAAAGAGTAATATTAGAGAACGAGGAAGCTGCACCTCGCGTTCCTCCCTACGCTCACAGCACCCTTGAGGAGGCTCACTTAGTCTCCGACCTGCAATTACGGTCTCTCTCTTGGGTCAGACCGGTCTTCGCGAGCGACGAGAAGCGCGCGTACCTGCGAGAACGGCAGCGTCTTCGAGCGATTCTCCCGCCGCGATCGCTGCCGCTCTACCCGCTTTCTAGAGCACTCTACGTGCTGACCACCACCCATAACGAGTCGAACATCCTCTCTGTGAGCTCATCTGGCTCTGCAGCGCCCGTGAAAGGACCCACCGCTGACCCATTTCTCCCATCAGCTGCATCTTCAGGATCGGCCTCTGTTCGCCCTCGAGAGGACTGCCGCAAGCCGTCCAGCCGCAAGTATGACGGAAAGCACGCTCCTTGCTCTCCCCGACGAGCTCTTGCAGCATGTCGCCGTTGGCCTTGCAGAGATCGATGACCTCCTTTCGCTCGCCCTCGTCTGCCGCCGGTTCCGCCGAGTCGCGCAGGATGTCCTGTACAGCAGTTCAATTTCCTTGAAGTGTACGCACCAGTACCGGACATTCGCGAGGACGATGCGAGACCGGCCGGATCTGCGACCGAAAGTCAAGGAGCTCGTCCTGAAATGGGCGCATCATCTCGGGACGGAACCGACCGAGCTTTCCGAGTTCAACGACACCGATCATGCGCTCCCCGTGCCGCAAGACGACGGTTCGGACGACGAGCGCGACAGAGATGAAGACGAGCGTCGGCGAGTCGATTTCAAGGAGGATGCGCGCCTCGTCCTGGCCGACTTGTTCCCCTTGCCGACTCTCACCCGGCTCCTCCTGGTCAACTTTCCCTACACGGCTCTCCTCTTCCTCTTAGCCACCGCAAACAAATCCTCCGGTCTGGGAAACCTCAAGTCTCTCGACATCATGTCGAACCGACGTCCGTCGCCGCCCGACGACTTTGACAATACGCCGTTTTGGCGAACGATCCAGAACCTTCCGCGCCTCGAGACGCTCGACATTGTTGCGCCGGATATTTGGATACCGCAGTACGGAGACGAGCCGTTCTCGCATCCGGGAATCCGGACCGTCATGTTCGACGACATGCCTGAGGACCCGCTCCCGATCGACACCTTATTCCCAAACTTGTACTCTTTTACCTCGCTCACCAGCCTCGACCCAACTTCGGTCGAGCATGTCTTGGCCACGGCTCCTCCGAGCCTGGCCCGCATCGGGACCGGCCCATCTTCGCAGGGAGTCCGGTCGGACCGTCACCTCGCCCGATTCCCGAACCTCGACTGCCTCCTCCTTAGCCCCGGTTTCGACCCGGACAAACTCGCTCCGATTCTACAATCGTCCAAGATTACCGATCTCGCCTTTTATCCGGGATCCAACGTCCCGGACAACTTCCTCCTCTCACTCGTCAGCGGGCCGCACAAGATGCCCGCTCTGAAGACCCTCGCTCTCTGCCATGTCGAGCCGGAGGTACCGAGCCACGAGCTTGCGGACGAGCTGCCTGCGCATCTCAGCGACGTGGCGGAGGAATCCATCCACGATCTGGTCGCCGCGCTGCGGCAGAATTTCGGGGCGACCTGGCTCGCTGGATCGACGCTCGAAGGTGTCGCCCAAGCAGTCGAAGCCGCGAAAGCGAACGGGATCAAGCTAGTCGGAACCACAATCGAGATGGCCAAATGGGAGGCCGACTTTGACCGGCACCTGGAGAAGGCGCTCGTCGACGACGCCGTTGCAAAGGCCAGCTACGGGGTATTGATTCGCTACTACGGTCGCGAGGGCGCGCTTGCGGCATTTGCGCGGCACCATCGAAAGGACTCTGCGCCGCCCTTCTGAACGGCGCGGCAGTCTCACGACTGGAAGATGGAGTAGGAATCGGAAAAGAAGACTCTATCATCCAGTGCGCTTTCTGGCCCGGAGCAGGAAGCGTGCCTTTCCGTAAGCATTGAGAAATGCACATGATCCGCCAAAGAGCGAGACGGAAAAGCGCATCTCAGCCGCAGCGCTGGCCCAGAAACTCGCGTTCTGATCTCGTTGCGCCCTTTCACTGCCGAACCGCTACTCGCAGCAAGACTCTCAAAACCGCCTTTGCTCCCTATCGAGAGAAGTCGTACCGCGAACGACCTGCACGCAAGCGGTCCGTCCCTGCCGCCGCCGCGCCGCGCTTCCCCACTCCGCCTCTTTGGCGCCATCGTCGGAGCTCCTATTGCTCAAGCTCTCGTCGCACGGAATCACCGAGTGAGTAGCTGCCTCGGAACACTCGGGACCGCGCAGCTGACCACGTCGGTTCTGCAGCTTCCGTCTCCCATTCCGCCGTTGTTTCCGCCTTCTTTCCCCCGATTCTCGCGTCGACGCTAGCGCAACATGGCCGCTCCCTCCTTACTGTCCCTGCCCGACGAGCTCTTGGCGCACATCGTCGACCTAACTGGAGAGCTGGATTACGAGGACGAGGCCGACGACAACCCTGCCGACGCGCTCGAGTTGTCCCTCACCTGCCGTCGACTCGGCCAAATCGCGCAAACATGGCTCTTCTCCAACGCCATGATCTTCAAGCCTGTCAGCCTTTGCACCCTTGTTAATACGCTGCACAGTCATCCCGCTCTTCGGCTCAAGGTCACCCGACTTTGTATCCGGTACTCGAAGATGAGAGACGACGACGACGACATTTACGGCGACCACGATTACGGATCGGAGCCCGAGGACGAGAGAGACGAAGGCCCGCAAGATCCGAGCAGGGCGATCTACGAGTGTGCACTCGCCAGCCTCTTCTCGTCACCGCTGCCGGCGTTGACGAGCCTCTCGCTCAAAGGGTTTCCCCAGCGACTGACCTTCCAGGCCGTCCGCCAAGCCGGAGCAGCGGGCATACTCCCGAATTTGGACACCCTCATTCTCGGCGACTTAGGGCGTCAAGCCGCCGGCATCAGTGGCGCCGAAATGTGGGAACTTCTGGCGGCGTTTCCGACCCTCTCGCACGTCACGCTCGACATGGAAGGCGTCCGCTTCCCGACGACGCACGATAGCCTCGTGGAACTACCCTCTCTCCGTTCTCTGACGATCGCTCCGGTCGGCAAGACCAAATACGAAACCGACGCTCTTGCCGACGCCGTCGCGCTCGCCGATACCGTCCCTCTCGCCGACTTCCTGCCGAACCTCATCTCGCTCAAAATGATCGGCTATTGGGATCTCGAACCGTGCGAGCACGCCATTGCAACGGTTGCTGCATCGCTCAAGTACCTCGCCCTGCCCAGGACGAGCGATGTGATGTCGCTCGAGGATCGTCTCGCGCGCTTGTCGTCATTGGAAGAACTGCGCGTCGAGGGCCGTCTGGATCTACCCGAGGCGTTCCCGTCGCTACAACACACCCGCCTCACCAAACTCGTGGTCAACTGTCATGACATTGAGCTATCGGACGACCTCCTCTACGACCTCGTCACGAAGCTCCCGCACCTCCGGCGCGCCGACCTGAATCATATGGGCGATGCGGATCCCCACCTCAATTACAGGGCGCCCACCGGTGCAGCGCTTGCGCGGAGTATTGAGCACGAGCTCACGGCGGCGGGTAGCAGAGGCTTTGACGCGCACCGCCAGCTTTATTCGACGCGTCGTCCCCGCTGGACGAACGGCGCATCCCGCGAGGGTTATGCTCTCGCGCTCGAGGTCGCCGCAGAACGAGGTATCCGCGTCACTGGCGAGACATTACGGTGCATTGAATGGGATGCCGTGTTCGAATGCGAGTTCGAACGGCAGCTCGTCGGACACGCGGTCAAGACGAACGCGTTCTCGCTCCTCGTCGATCGGTACGGCCGGCAAGGCGCGATCGCAGCGCTTCAACGACACTCTCCGGTTCTTTTCGACCTTATTTCCGGCGCTGGACAAGATGCTGCAGTCGGCGCTGGCCGTCCGCAGTCGGATCGTAGCGCCGAGTAATCTCAAGGAGTTCTGCGCGCTCTCGCCCGAGGTTTGCGCGAGCTTTCGATTGCATGGACCCGGAGCGTGGTCCTTCTATTCTCGCATCTTGACGCGTATCCGTTCTGCTGCACTGGTACCGGCGTCGACGACCGATGTCCGGCAGTGTGCTCGCTCCCCCGCGCTCAGTCCCCCTCGTCACGTCGGTCCGTCCTCGTTTCGCCGCCTCTTCTTACCTCTTACTTCAGCTATCGGACGCTTACTTGGCTATATCCATCGGACCCGCCGCAGACGACCCACACGAAGGCACTCGCTTACTCACTGTCGCCTCATCCGCCTCCTTCCGCTCCTGCAAACGACTTCTTCCTCCCCTTACGCGTCCTCTCGTCTCTTCCTGGCGACTTCCTTTGAGGCTGGTGACGCCCTTTGAGTCACAGACGCCGTCACTCCAGCTGCGTGAGTCCTACATTCTGCTAGGCGAAAGAGGCGAGGACAGATTGCACAGCTGACCGGCACGCTCGGACAGCTCCTTGCCCATCTCCGCTTCGACGCCCTCACGCCCGTCCGCGACTATGCCCGTTGTGAGTCTCCTCTCCTTGCCCGACGAGCTCCTCACGCGCACAAGCAACTATGTCGCATCGCTCTCGAAGTGGCAGCTCTGCGCTCTCGCCCGCACTTGCCGGCGTCTCGGTCGCATTGCCCAGGCGGAGCTGTTCAGCGACATCACGGTCGACTCGGCAGATGAACTGTGCGCCTTGGTAATCGCGCTACAGCGTCGAGCGGACCTCCGGGAGAAGGTCGTCCGCCTCAGGATCGACTTTGTCCAGACAATCGAAGTCAGGCAAGAGTCTTTCTACGACTACGCGGGCTCGGACGACGAATACTCGCCCGATCCGCCGCGCGACTGCAACATCCCGCTCTACGAGTGCGGTATCTCGAGCCTGCTGGGCTCGGCACCTTTTTCGGCGCTGAACCACCTCGAGCTGCGCAATATCCCACCATCGCTGTTGAGCGCTCTCCTTCGCTACGCCGGATCAGCGTATCGGCTTCCTGGACTGCAAAAGATCAAGCTCGTCGGTTGGGACAGCCCGTTCGCCGATACGAACAGCTCGAGTAACGAACTGTGGAGCCTGCTGTCTAGTTTCCCATCTCTTGTCACTATCGAATTGCGGTCGCCCGGCCTTTGCTTGCCGTCAGCGCTCGATACGACAAAGCAACTGTCTCAAGTACGGGTCCTACACCTCGGCGAAGTCGAGGCCGTCGATTCGGCAGCAATGCCTCTCGCCGACCTCCTGCCCGGCCTTGAACACCTCGAGATGCAAGGTTCCTGGGGCGTCGAGCCGCTCCGACATGTCGTCTCAACAGCAGCATCCTCGCTCCGAACCCTCGCCCTCCCTGAGCTCGACGAGAACGTCCCTCTCAGCGACTTTCTCGGCCGATTTTCGCAGCTCGAAGACATGTCGTTCACGGGCGCATGGAACCTCCTCCCAGCGCTCCCTCTTCTGCAGCAGATGCAGCTCCGCAAACTCGCCTTCAATGACAATGCCATGGAGGTCTCGGATGAGCTACTCCTCGGTCTCGTCTCTAAGCTGGAGCATCTTCGCCATCTCGAGCTGAATCATATGAAGGCGCCCATCTCCGGCAAGGCGCTCGAGGAGCAGATCAGCGATTCGCTTGACTGGCGTGATAGCGAAACACGCAAGATCTACGAGCAAGTCCGTCTGGATTACGGACCGCAGTGGACGAACACAGCGACACGCGACGGGTACGCCGCCGCTTTGGACGTCGCCAAGCAGAGAGGGATCAACGTTACAGGCGACGCCGTCGCTTGCGTCACATGGATTGACGAGTACGAGCGGCAGCTTGAGAAGTGCCTCATCGACTACGCCGTCAAGAGCGACGGTCTCACTTTCCTCGTCGACCACTACCGTGCAGAACACGCGCGCGACTTGCTGCGTCGGCACCGGCCGGCCGTACGGCAGCTCTTCTTGGAGGCTTGAAGCGAGTCCTCGAGGAGAGGCAGCCGCGCCCCTTGAAGTCGGCCGCTCGCAAGGAGAATTTCTGCAACTCAGACTCTTTTTCACGCTTTTACTCGCTCGGAGCGAATGCCGGACTCGAAGCTGTAAAGGAAGCGGAAGCTGCAAACATGGTGCCGCCGCAAGTACATCATGATCCGAGCGTTGCGGCATAGTTGCAGGCGTCTCTTCGCCCCGCAGCAATCTCCATTTTCGTCGTTCCCCTTTCGCTTTCACCACGCCCTTCTGCGCTCAGACGCGAGGGGAGAGCTCGCGCTCGGAAACTAGCTCGTTTGACGACAAGTACAGCCGCACGCTGCGTCGAGGGAAAGTCATCCGCCTCCAGTGTCGGCATCCTCAACGCGTCCAACTCGGTCTCGTGCGCTCTCGCCGGTCAGAGCTTTCTGGCACATTCCCTCACGCTCAAGTGAGCTGTTACAAGCGGCCTGCCTGTGACAGACGCGATGCTGACCGAGGTCCTCCCCAGCTCCATTCCGTCTCCCTTCCTCGGTTTCGCCCGTCTTGGACTCCGCCTCTCGTAGCCTCGAATGGCTAATACGAGTCTCCTGTCCTTACCGGACGAGCTCCTCGCGCTCGTTATCCGCCAAGTCGCGTTGCGGGATAAGGTGCAGCTGCTTCTCCTTTCGCTCACCTGCCGCCGCCTCGGACTACTCGTCCAAACGCAACTCTTCAAGGACATCTCCGTCGACAGCGTCTACAGGGTCTGCTCCTTATCAAACACACTCGCACGCCGTCCCAATTTGCGGCGGAATATGGCACGACTCCACATCCGGTTCAAGAAAACCTACGATGGTGGATCAGACGGCAGTGACGTCGAGAACGACTCCCTCTACGGCGACAGCGAACATCCGCACCCTCCCCGAAACGTTCATGCGACCCTTTACGAGTGCGGAATCGCAGGCCTGCTCCTGTCGTCGTCATTGCCGGCGCTGGTACATCTCTCCCTCAACGCCTTCCCCCCTCCCCTACTTCGTCATCTCCTTCGAGAAGTCCAGTCGAAGGGCACCTTGCCGTGCCTGAGCAGCATTCAGCTTGCCGGCGCCCCCAGTCAGTACGATACAGCGGCAAGGGCTCCGCCCGACCTGCTCAGTCTCATCTCGTCCATTCCCACCCTGCGGCACCTCGACCTGCACTTTTTCGACTTGGAACTGCCGACCAGCACGGACGACGAGACCATACTATCCGGGCTCCAGACTCTGAAGCTCTGGCCAGTGCGATACGCATACAATCACACGGCAGTCCCCCTCGTTGACTTTGTGCCGAACCTTCGGGTTCTCGAAATGAAGGGGACTTGGTCGGCTTCCGTCTTGCGCCATTTCCTCCAAACCGCTCCTCGAAATTTGCTCACCCTCTCAGTACCCCGGTCCGACCCTGATTGTTTCCACAACCTCGAACGGCATCTCGGTCGATTCACGGCTCTCGAGGAGGTCCGGCTGCGCGTCCCAATCGACCTCGCCACCACACTCCCTCAGCTGCTCGCGGCCCCGATCCAAAAGCTGGTAATCGGTTCGCACGAAATCAAAGTCTCCGACTCTGTCCTGGACGGCCTCGTTAGGGGCATGCACGACCTGCGACACCTCGAACTCGACCATATCTTGATTCCGATTCCCCCCGACGAGCTGGAAACCTGCATCATGGACTCGCTTGTGCTGTTTCGCGGCGAGCCAAGGACGGCCGCAGATCGTGCGCGCGCGGAGTGCCAGCCTCGCTGGACAGGCGGAGCGACCGCGGAGGGACACGCCCGGATACTCCGCTCGCCCGCAGCGTCTGGCATCCTCATCGAAGGTACCATCACGGCGTCTCTGGGCTGGGAGCAAGCCTTTGACGAGCTCTTCGAGCGATGCCTGGTCGAATACGCCTTTGAGCGGAATAACCCGCAAGCGTTGACTGCGTACTTTGGGCCTCAGCGGGCTCGCGAGGCTATACGACAGTACCGATCCGGGTTCCTCGACCTTCTCGTCGACGACGAGGAAGTCCGTCCGCGGCGGAGGTCGAGCAGGAGGGGGAAGGAGGCGCAGCGGTAGTAGCCGGCCTTTTCGCAGGGAGATTTCGCCCAAGTTCGCAGATGGGCAACCATTTGATTTTCTCTTTCGCTTCTGAGAGCCGCAGAGCTCAGTATTGATGCTTGTAAGGACGATTTCACCGAGGAGCGTGTCGATGGAGGAGTCGCTCGCTGGAGGAAGGAACCGCTTGATCGCCTTCTTCTCCTGCAGCCTCACTCTCACGCTACAGGGAGCCTTCTGAAGGGGCTTTGACGCACGTAGCGTTGTCTAGAAAGCTCTCGCGTCACTGACATCTAGCCTGCACGCGCTTGACCCCGTCCAGTTCGTCGCGTGTGGTCATCAGCGTCATCGCTGGTCACTTTCCGCTCGCCTCTTTCGCTCGTGGTCGCTAGCCTTCTGCTCGAGAGGCCATCTAGCCGAGTGGGTCATGCCAGCTCCACTGCCGCGAGATGCGACCACTGACTGACTCTCTCTTTCGCAGCTCTTCGCGATTCTTCCTGCGCTCCCGCTCTCGAAACTTCACGCCGCACAGCCATGCCCAGCTTGCTCACGCTCCCGGATGAGCTGCTCAATCTCATCATTCAGCGTGTCGCCGCGCATGGTCGGCGCCGGCTTGTGCGATTGTGCTATATTTGCCGTCGTCTCGCCCGCCTCGTACAGGCGCGCCTCTTCAACGACATCGAGATTCGCGGCTTGTTCGCCATCTGTGCACTCGCAAACACAGCAAGAGACCGTCCCGATCTCATGCAGAAGGTCGAGCGTCTGCACCTCGTGTGCTGCAGCACTTCCACCTTGCGCGGCGCGACGGACTCCGGCAGTGAGGGCAGCTCGTCCGAAGACGGTGACGAGGCCGTCGACAGGGACGTTACGACTGCCGTTTTCAGCTGCGGGGTGCGCGACCTTCTCCTCAGTTCGGCGTTGCCGGCGCTTGCCACGCTCTCGTTTCGAGCCTTTCCTTACCCGGTGCTTCTGCCCGTCCTGAGCGAGGCGGCCTCTCGGAGGCTTTGGCCCTCACTCAAAGCTCTCGAAATCACGAAGTGCGTCACCAAAGACCCCAGCGTCGGGCCGGTCCTCTGGAAAAGCCTTCGCGCTCTCCCCGATCTGCGCGAACTTGCCCTCGGGATCTCATCTCTTTCATTCCCGCCGGGAGAAGCGGTTTCAAGCCTCCCTCACATCCAGGCACTCGCCGTTCGCGACCTCAAACGGTCGCCCGGTCAGACCCCGCCTCTGCGGGACTTACTGCCAAACTTGAGGGGCTTGTTCTTTCACGGCGGCGGCAACCGTGCCTCGCTTGAGCACCTCCTCACAACCAGCCCGAACACCTTACGCTTCCTTAGGACTCCGCACTTACCGCATGGGCCTCTCGGGCTCACCCGCCTTCTCGAGCAATTCCCAGCCCTCGAGTGTCTTCATCTCGGCAGCGAGATCACGGAGTCGACGGATCTGCGCGTCCTGCAGGCCTCGCACATCCGCGACTTAGCTTTCAGTGGAGAGGCCAAAACGTCGGATGACTTCCTCCTCGACCTTGTCAGCGGACCGAACAAGATGCCCGATTTGCGCCACCTCGAGCTCAATATCCCGTACCGCGATGGTCGCCGCAACGCCCTCTCCAGCGCGCTCGGAACGGAGCTCAAGCGTGCTGATGCCCACACGATTGTGACGCTAGCCGAAGTTGCACGAGCAACGCATGCGCCCGATTGGCCCGTTGGCAGAAGCCCCGCAGGCTTTGCTCATGTCTGTGAAGCAGCCAAGCGGGCCGGAATCTCGGTCACGGGCGCCGCTCTCGACTGCATCAACTGGGACGACGAGTTTGACGCGCAGCTTGAACGGTATCTCGTCAACAGAGCGGCCGCGACGGACGATATGAGCCTCCTCGTCGCCTACTACGGACGCGACCGCGCAACGGACGTCTTTCGTCGGCGTCGACCGGGAGTTGCGGCGCTCGTGACGGCCGGCGTCGCTTGATGGAGCTGGCAGCACGTGAGGCGAGCATGAGGAGGCGGCTTGACACGCTTCGGTACTTTTTCTGAACTGCAGTTTCTCCCTTTCGCTTGCAGTGCAATCAGTCTCTTATATGATTACAAATCGCGTTCTGCTCTGTAGCATCGAGAGAGTCATATCAAGATGGTGCCGTTTTTGAGGTGAGCCGGTGCCTTCGCCGGACCAGCTGTGCGCCGAAACGAGTCCTCTCCAATCGTTGACGCTCCGGTCGTCCACTCGGCATATGCTCGCGGTTTCGGATACCTGTGTCAAGCTCGGGCATTCGTCTGGCTCTGTTCGAGCAGTCACAGTGTCTTCTTGTCGGTTTCATCGCCTCGCTAGCTTGTCACGTCACGCTCCGCGCCGCTCTCGCTCGTCTCGCCAGCCTTCTGCTCGAGAGGCCATCTAGCCAAGTGAGTGAGGCTGGGAAGGCTGCGGCGGAGAAGGGAAGTGCTGACTGACGCCTCCGTTCGCAGCTCTGCGCGATCGTCCCGTTCCTCCTCGCTCTCGCCCGCCTCGCCGCTTAGCCATGGCGAATTTGCTCTCGCTTCCCGATGAGCTGCTCGATCACGTGATGAGTTGCGTCGTCGCCATCGACAAGCGCCGCCTTTTGAAGCTGTGCCGCGTCTGCCGCCGTCTCAGCCACCTCGCTCAAGCGCGACTTTACAGCGACGTCGAGTTGCGCGGGGCGCTCGACATCTGCGCGCTCGCGAATACTGCGCAGGACCGCCCCGGCCTCGTTCGAAAGATCGAGACCCTTCGCATCAACTATAGCGGCCAATTCGGCAAGAGGCACATGATCATCGAAGACTCCGAAAGCGAAGCCAGCTCGTCCGATGGCAACGACAGCGATATTAGGAGAGATTCCACAAAAATTGTCTTCAAGTGCGGACTGCGCGAAGTCCTCCTCGCCTCTCCTCTACCGAAACTTTCGACGCTTTCGCTCCGAGCCTTCCCTCACCTGATCCTCCAGCCAACCTTGACTCAGGCGGGGTCCCGGAGCCTTTGGCCGTCTCTCAAAAGTCTGGACATTGTACTGAGCGCTACAAAGGGTCCTGACACGTGTCTTTCGCTCTGGTCCGCCCTCGGCGCGTTCCCTAGCCTGAGCCGACTCAGTCTCAGCGTTTGGTCTCTTCGATTCCCGATCAACGGACCCGTGCCGGCATTACACCAAGTGCAGGAGCTCGTACTCAGCGGTCTCACACGGTATGCCGCGCAGCTTCGACCTCTTCGAGACTTGCTGCCAAACTTGCGGACCTTATCCTTCGACACCTCTTCCACGCGGAGCGCTGTCGAGTGTTTGCTCTTGACCGGTCCCGACACTCTGCGTTCGCTCAAGACCCCGTACTTGCCGTCCGAAGCGGGCCGGCTCACCCGTCTTTTCGGACGCTTTCCAGCCCTTGAGCAAGTTCACCTCGGCTGCAGCATCATGGAGAGGACGGACCTGCCCGCCCTGCAGACCTCGCGCATCCGAAGTCTGGTGCTCCACGGCAACGCCAGGGCATCCGATGACTTTCTCCTCGACCTCGTCGGCGGGCCGAATAAGATGCGCGAGTTACGCTACCTCGAAGTGAATCTTCCGCGCATCGGCAAGACGGGTGACGCACTCTACGGGGCGCTTCGAGCCAGTGTTGATGACGCGGATGATGATATTCTCGTGGCGCTGTTCGAGGAAACTCGAGCAGCCTATGAGCCTGGATGGCCCGACGGCTGTACTCCTGCAGGTCTTCTTCAAGTCTGCGAAGCAGCCAAGCGGGCCGGGATCACGGTCACGGGCTCCGCCCTCGACTGTCTCGGCTGGGACGACGAGTTCGACGCGCAGCTCGAACGGTACATCGTCGACAAAGCGGTCGAGACGGACGACACGACCTTCCTTGTCGACTACTACGGACGTGACTACGCAATGGACGTCTTCCGCCGTCGTCGACCGGGACTCTCGGCGCTCATGATGGCCATGTCGCTCGGTGAAGGTTGCGGCACGTGAGGCGGGCACGGTTAGGCGGGATGGACGCGGTGTGGCGCTTTTTTCTCCGATAGTTTCTCGCTTTCGCTTGCAGCTTGGTCAATCTTTGTTTCCGAAGAGAAGACGTCTTGCGCAGATTACTTCGTCGCTACAGTAAAGAGAGCGATCGCATTGTAATTTGAGCGGGCCTGACCTGCCAAGGACCGACTCAACTGTGCGCCGGAGCTCGTTGCCTCCGTTCACCAACCTCTTCTAGCCGAGGCTTCGTACGCTCGCGACTCTGAGGAGCTCTGCAGAACCTTCGGGCACGCCTGTACTAGCTCTAGCAGCCACAGTTCCTCACGCGTCGTCATCGACTTCATCGCTCACACGCTTTTCGCTTTGCCCTCACCGCCGCTCCTGCTTGTCTCGCCAGTCTTCTGCTCGAGAGGCCATCTAGCCAAGTGAGTCCGGGCAGTCCGGCAGCGGCCAGGAAGCGCGAGTGCTTACCGTCATGTGAGTTTACAGCTCCCCGCAAAGTCGACAACTGCTCCCAGTCCGCCGGTCCTGCCCGCATCGCCGAAGCAAACTGCAGTCCACAGCCTCTCTGTCGAGACCGTCTTGCGCGATGTCGTCGGTCCCGCCTGCTTGCCGCCTGACTTCGCTCCCGCACGAATTGCTCGACGAGATCCTCTCGCAGCTCTGGCCCGCCGACGACTTCGCGCTTGGAGACGAGACGGCAGGTCAGCTTACGATGGAGGATCCGCTTGACGATATATTTGCCGCTCAAGCAACGTGCCGCACGCTCCATCGGGTTTGCCGTGACATCCTCGCCAGAGCACCACCCATGAGAAGGAGGCTTCGCCGGGGAACGCAATCTATGGGACCACCTGCACTGCGGCAAGACGCAGCCGCGCGCCTTCTTCAGGTGCTCCAGGCGAGGCCTTGTGGTGGCGCGCATGTGGTCGACCTGCGGCGGTTGCGATACCTGGTCGAGCCGGACATGAGCGCCCGTGCATGTCAACGCGCCGCTACCCTTCAGACGGCGTTCCTCCGCACGTGCAACAATCTAAGGTGTATCTCGCTCGTCCTGTTCACCTTGGAGCACGCCCAAGAAATCGGCGCGGCTGCGGTAGGCATGACTCATCTCGCCGATTTGGAGGTGCTGCTTCGGGGAACGACAGAGTACGACAACAGCCGCATCTTTGAGACCTTCCTCGTGGAAATCTATCCACAGGAGCCTGGGAAGACGGGATCAAGGTCTCTGATCCGACGGGTCTCGCTCGGCGGTTGGCTGGATTGGCCTCCTGCGAGCGCGTCGCTACTGTCCAGATGGAACGCACCACCTTTACCTTGGAAGTGCCTCCGCCTCAACTTCCGCCAAAGCGACGACTGGCAGCAGCTCCGATATTTCATATCGAACGCTTTCGAGGGCGAAAAGGCCGGACTGGCCGGCCTCGAGGATCTTTGCATCATCGACGCCACCCCTTCGCACGGACGTCGTCACGAGCTCTTCGGCGGTGTCACAGACGGCTTGAAACAGAATTGTCTTCGTTCGGTTACGTTTCAGCTGTCCGCCTTGCCCCCCGCACGGGTTGAACGGCATTGCGGAAACTATACAGACCCGAAAGTGGGCTGGGTCGAGTACCCGGCGGAACTTTTCGGCGCCTTCCCGTTTGCTCGCCGACTCTGTTTCGCCAACGGCTTATTTATGACGCTGGAAAGGCTCCGCCTCGTCGCCGCCGCCTCGCCAGACCTCGAAACGCTCAACCTGCCCGGAACGATCTGGTCCGACGTTCCGACTCTTTCCGATGCGACCACACCTTTCCCAACGCCGTTCGAAGCCGAGCTCATCAAGACACTCGAGCGATTCGCCAAGTTGCGCTGCGTCGACCTCGGCATCTGGCCTTACCTCGTCGCGTCGTCTTCGGATGAACCGCACCCTCGCGTCCGCCCGGAGCTCGTGCAGTGGGCCGAAGAGCGCGGGATCGAGCTCGGTGTGCGCGGGTGTAAGCCGTGAGGGCACGAATGAGCCGAGTGAGGAGGACTCGACCGTGAGTTGCGATTCGGAGGCTTGAAGTTGCGATGATTCGGAGGAGATGTCTGCGCTTGCAATGTCGTTCTTAGCCCGCTTCGCTCCCTCGTGCGATAGGCTCGAGCTCTCGCAGTGAATACGATTTGTGACTGAAACACAGACGCTGGCCGCAGCACCGAAAAGCAGACTTACGAGAAAAGAGATTACTAATCGCGCTGATCTCGGGCTTGTATTGCCGGATTAGGCCGCTCAAAATTGACGACCACTTGCTTTCGCTCTCTTCTACGTCACCCGCTCGTTCGTTCGCATCCGCTGTAGCTCGCAGCACGATGAACGAGCCAGTGTCCTCATCTGCTACGCCCTCGCTCGCCACGCCCGCCTGCCGTCTGACTTCGCTCCCGCACGAATTGCTCGACGGGATCCTCTCGAACCTTTGGCCCGTCGACGATTTCCCTCGGTCCGAAGACGACGTCGCTGAGCGAGATCCAGTCGACAATGTTCTCGCAGCGAGTCGCACTTGCCGCGCGCTGTATGCGGTCTGCCGCGAACTCCTCGCCTTGGCGCCGCCGATCCGGAGGTTCCTCTCCGCCGCGGCGAATCCGAACGCACGCACTGCCAAGCGACAAGAAATCGGTGATAAGCTCCTGAGCATGCTGCAGGGCAACCCTGATGTCGCGGCGCACGTCGCCGATCTGTGGCGTCTCGCCGACATCGCCGGAGCGTCTACTCGAAACGAGCAATACGTGCGGGCAACCTCGCTCCAGGCGGCGACTCTCGAGCTCTGCATCCGTTACCTGCGTCGTCTTGGAGTTGCACTGCACGAACTCGCTGCGGCTCGCCGTCTCGGCCCAATCGTGGCCGGCTTACCGCATCTTACCGATTTAGGCGTTGTGCTTCCCGATAGGATCTACGGCCGGGCACACCACGAGGAAATTCGCGATCTTTTCGCGACTTTCCTCGCCGGGCTGTACGGTCATGCGCCGAACTCAGTTACTAGTCCGCCTCGCATCGAGCGTTTCTCCCTCGGGGGCGGGATCGACTGGCCAGAGGAGACAACGACATCTCCGTTCGCCGCCGAGCCTAGGCTGACTTGGAAATGTCTTCGACTTGCGTCAGGGAGTCCCGCGACTATACTCAGTCCAAAGTGCTTTTGACAAACGCGTTTCAGACCGCGAACTCCGCGCTCGCCGATCTTTCACGACTCGAAGTGTACGAAGCTACTCCCAGTAATAATGAGCAGGTCGACCAGCTTTTTGACGGCCTCGTCGATCGCCTGCGCGGCAATCATCTCGGTGTCTTCGGGTTTTACCCATGCGACAGCGAGGTCGAACCGTGCACTCTATCCGATTACATCGACTTTACTCACCCAGCAGACCACTACCCACGTTTGGAGTACCCGCTCGAGATATTTGGAGTCTTTCCTTCTTGCCGCCGTCTTTTCCTTCACAAATGCGCCGTCATGAACCTCAAAAAGCTCGACCTCCTCGCCGTTAGTTCGCCGGATCTCGAAACGCTCGACCTGCCTCAGACAATCTGGTCAGGCATCCCGAGCGGCACCGACTCTGAGACGCCTTTCCCGACGCCTTTCGAAGCTAAGCTCATCAGCACACTCGAACGGTTCGGCAACTTGCGGCGCGTCGACCTTGGCATTTTCCCGTACGAGGTGCCGATGTCTTCGCCCGAGCCGCAGCCACGATTTCGCCCCGAACTCGTACAGTGGGCCGAACAACGCGGCCTCGAGCTCGTCGTACGTGGATGCAAGCCGACGGAGGATGATTGAACAGAGTGGCGCCGCAGCTTGGAGATCGCTTCACGAGTCTCGTTTTCCGCTTGCAATACCTCAGCTTCTTCTTCACTGACCTTCGTACATCTGGCGATCAAGTTGAGAGAATTCGCATTGAGACCGGTCATCCCCCTCGACATCATCCCGGACGTCTCGCGGGGCAAATTCTCCGACTGGCGGCAACGCTCTTATGCCGAAAACCAGAATCAGTATTCGATATTTGAATAGCACCGCCTCGTCTTTTCGGCAAAGTCGCTTCAGCGTTTTGCGAGATTTCCCCTGAGCTCGACTCTCGCTCTCTCTACAGCTCACTTGCGAGCTAGACAAATAAGACCAGCTCGCTCGCTATGCCCGGCTTGAAGCCAGCGCGGCGGAGTCCGACGAAACGCAGCTCGCCGACGAAAGCCGACAAGGGCAAAGGCAAGCAACCCGACGAACCGACTGCAGCCGCTCCGAACGGCACTACGGCGTCTCCTAGCGCACTCAAGAAGGCGCAGAACGGCACAAGCGATGCAGACGAGGATGCGAACGAGCTACTCAGGCTCGCCGAATTGGTGGCGCAGAACGCGCACTTGCTCGTCCGCGGTCGAGGAGACGACCATCTCGCGATCCAGGCGAGGCAGATCTTGAAGCGCAGCTTTGACCAGGGTGAGCTCGCGAGTTCCCACTCGAGCGTGGAGCGGCCCAATTGACGGAATCCAACGTGCAGCCGTCGAATCGGAAGCGAGCGCTTTCCCTCACTTGTCGACTCTCCTCGAGTCGCTCGCCCCTTCGGCCGGTCCTTCGACCCGGTCTCGATCGGCTGCAGCAGCAGCAGGCTCTCTCGCCGAAGATGCCGAACCCGACTTTAAACTCGAAGCGACTCCGATCCCCGAATTGACGGTCGACGGCGGCATGGACGACGAGATGATTTGGGAACAGATGGAACTGCGCGGCAAGACGGTCGATGGATTGATGGAGGCCATGTTCGGTCAGGGCGCAGACGACGAGGATGAGGAAGGTGCGAGTATAGACGAGATGGAGGACGAGGAAGACGAAGACGAGGCGATGTACGGTGGCGAGTTGGCCGATGAAGATGAAGAGGTGGACGATGGCAGCGAAGAGGAGGAAGACATCGACCCGGACGACATTCCCGAAGCCGCCAAGGAGGAATACTTCCGGCGTTTGCAAGGTGGCGAATCGTCCGACGTCGAGGCCGACTCGGCAGACGAGGACAACGGCGCGAAGCGGGACCCTCTCGCCGACGAGTCAAGCGCGCTCAACCTCGACAACTTTGACGGCGATTCAAAGAGCCGAAGAAAAGAGCGGTCCGCTCGGTGAGTCGCCCCGCGCTTGAGAAGCTCTCGACTTTCAGTTTCGCCCGTTTGGTGACGTCGGACGTTTGCTGACGTCGGAACTGGTCCAGCTCCTCGGGTCCTCCTTCCGCCGTCGACGACCAGTTCTTTTCGCTCGCTGACTTCCATCGCGACGCCGACGAGGGCGAGTACGAGATGAACAAGATGCTTCGCGGCGAAGTCCCTTCGGACGACGAGGACGACTTTGGCGACGACGCTGATGGCGGCGAAGGCGGTATCGACCTCTTTGCGCCCGTCGACGGGCTGGGAGGCGATGGTGATGACGACGACAGCGACGAGGAGGAAGGCGACCTCGATGTCGGGGGAGTCATGTACCGTGACTTTTTCAACCCGCCGGCGAGGAGTGGCGATGCTCGTCCCAAGAAGGGCGCCGCCGGCAAGGGTTCGGCAAAGGGCGCCAAGGGCAAGGGCAAAGAGTCGGCCACCAAGCCTGCGCTCAAGTCGAAACAGCCCGCGGCTGCAGCAGCGATGGAAGAGGATGCCGACATGGCCGCCGGAACCGACGATTTGGCGGAACCGCCCGCAAAGAAGGCGAAGCGTGGCGTTCGGTTCTCTGACGCCGTCAAGGTCAAGGAGATCCCGCACCGGCTCGCCGAGAAGAAGCGGTTGCAGAGCTTGCTCGAGAATGGCGAAGAACTCGACGACGAGGAGATGATCAAGCAGCTCGTGGCTGGCTCCGATAGCGAGGAGGAGCAGGAGGACGACGAAGAGGACGAAGAGGAGCTCGAAGGTGACGACGGTGACGAGCCTTCGTTTGGTGACGAGGCGGCCGACATGGACCTCGACGGCTTCGGCGACGAGGAGATGGACCAGCCTGCTTCTGGATCTGAAGATGAGGAAGGCGAAGAAGAGGAGGAGGATGATATTGCCGAGGGTGCCGAAGCCATCGACCGGTTCAAGACGGAGCTGTTCGATGACGAGCCAGAGGAGGACGACAAGAGTGAGTGCGAGCGAGCTGCCGTAGTCGATCCGCCTCGCTGACACGCTTACTTCGCTATCGCGCAGCCAAAAACATGTCTCGACATGAGCGCCGTTTACTCCAGCTGTCGTCTCAGATCGCGTCGCTCGAACAGGAGAACGTCGGTCCGAAAGACTGGGCGACGCTCGGCGAAGCGCAATCGCGGGACCGACCCGTCAACTCGCTCCTCGAAGAAGACCTCGAGTTCGAACGGATGGGCAAGGTTGCCCCGACCGTGACCGAAGAGACGACGCGCTCGATTGAAGACTTGATCAAGCAACGGATCTTGGCGCACCAATTCGACGACGTCGAGCGGCGCGTCGCGGTCGACCCGAACCAGTTCTTGCCGAGTCGGTACCTCGAGTTGCAGGACACCAAGAGTCAGAAATCGCTCGCCGAGGTGTACGAGGACGAGTTCCGGGACCAGCGCGAACGCGAACAAGGGAACGAAGTCGTCCAGGAGATTGACAAGGACTTGATGAAACGCCACGACGAGATCGAGGCGTTGTTCGAGGACCTCGCGGCTCGCCTCGATGCGCTCAGCAACGCTCACTTTACGCCCAAGGCTGTGAGTCCCTTTTTGCAGACGCGCTTCTTTGCTTTGGTTACGGTGCGAAGAGGCTAACATGTGTGCGCCAAATTTCCCGCAGCCCAAACCGTCCATCACGACCGTGTCCAACTTGCCTTCGATCTCGGTCGAGTCTGCGCTGCCGACGTCTCAGTCGACTTCGGCGCTCCTCGCTCCGGAAGAAGTCTACTCGGCTTCAGACGCGAAGCAACATTCTGCGCTCGCGGTCGACGCGGCCGACTTGACGCCGGCGCAAAAGAAGGCGGCGCGGCAGAAATCGCGCGCGGACCGCAAGTCCAAGGCTGAGAAGGCGGAACGGATCCTCGCGGCACGGGACAAGAAGCGCGGAGTTCGAGGCGAGAAGGACGCGGCGGAACGGGCGTTGGTCGGAGTCAAGGGGGTGACGGTGATCGGGAAGGGAGGCAAGGAAAAGAAGGAGGCTGGTGGTGGCAAGAAGCGGAAACGAGGAGACGCCGACGGACTTGGAGCAGCGCAGCCGACCAGTGTCGGACTCAAACTGTAGTCGCGCGGTCGCGTCGTTCAGTTTTTTTTCACGTCATCTTTACTGTTGTCTCCATTGTGCTCGTGATGTGCTGTGCTGGAGAATGCGAATTAATGCCCTCGGGGCTCTCTACATCCTGAGCAAAACGGGTTCGCCTTTCAAGTCCTTTGGGTGCATCAAGACAATGTCGTCCCTGATCCTGAACCCGACTCGGAGCGTCCCCTGTTCGTCCGTGATCGGGACCAACCCATGTTCGACCGCTTTCCTCCTCGACTCGGCCGTCGATTTCACGAGCGGCAAACCGGGCGCTTGACCGGCCCCTTCGGGCAAGTTGTGGACGCGTTGCAAGGGACCCGTCGGACCGGGGTGGGTTTTGCCCTGAGCGAGCATCGAAGCGACGAGGTCGTCGACGGCGAGGGATTCTGGCGGGACAGTAGCATCGGTCGTTGTCGGGGTGGCGTCTGATGTAGAAGAAGGGATCGAGGCGACAGAGGAAGCGAGTGCGTTGGCAGACGAAATGCCGCCGCCGCTCGGCGCGTCGCCTCCTGTCGTCCCTGGACTCGCTGCACCGGTCTGCCCGTCCGCGTCGAGTGCGCACAATCGGTCCAAGTAGGCGGTGTCGTCGTCCGCGTCCGGGAACGCCTCTTCCTCCAACTTTCGTCTCCGCGCGGCATCCTCGTCCTCTTGCAACAGCTCGTCCGGTTCCCGTTCCTGTCTTGGTCCTGTTTGGTCCTGATCGTCGTGCTCCTCGTCGTCTGTTGTTGTTGTTGTCGCCGTAGTCAAAGGCACGGTGGATTGGCGTTTCTTCTTTTTCCGCTGCTCGCGCTTTTTCCGGTTCTTTTTCGAAGGTGCGGCGGGTGCTGTTGCTGCTCCTCCTTCTGAAGGTGATGATGTTGCTTCGACTGCGGCGGTAGCGGTCGTGTGAGACGAGGGACCGGGTTGACGATTCGAATTTGGTCGATCGGGTTCAGCTGTTCCCGACGACGACGACGACGACGCAGGGCTGATCCAGCTCCACAGCGACGAGAGCATCGCTGCCACTTGCCTACGGCTTGGCTGCGAAGGTGCGCGGACTGATTCCTGCTAGTATGTTTTTGTGGACGCTGGACGCGCAGAGTCGACGGCGACGGACTAGAAGCGCGCGAGAAAAAGGGGCAAGGCGCGGCTGACGAGGGAAGCGGCTCGCTCGAGTGCTTCTTAGGAGAATGTCTAACCTGTCGAAGTCGACTGGCGAGGTCGTGTATAGAGCAAGAGGTCGAAAAGGACTTGTCGAAAAAGAATCCAAAGTCTCGTCTCGAGTTAGGTCTGGCTCCCTCTCTCTCTAGCTCTCTGTTGCCCCGTTAGTCTGTCTGTGCAGCCATGGATCCAGCCGAGGCAGCACCATCTCCTACGCCTGCTCTCGAGCCCGCTGCAGAGTCGCCTGTCGCTACTTCTGCTCCCGTCCCTCCGGCTGCTCCTGAACCGACTCTCGACGCGACGACGGCGACCGGTCCGGACCCACAGGGACCAGACAATACTGCACCTACCATGACGAAATCCGCCCTGAAGCGTCAACGGCGTCAAGAAGCGTGGCAATCGCAAAAACTCGCCCGCCGCGCCGCCGAAAAGGACAAGAAACGCCAACGCAAACTCGAACTCCGACAGCGAGTCGAAGCCGGCGAGATTGAGAAACCGCCGAACCAGAAGAAGTTGAAACGGAGAGAGGCGACCAGGGACAAAGAGTTGCACCCGGCGAGGGTTTGCATCGACCTCGGCTTCGACCACCTCATGTCGGACAAGGTGAGAGCGCTCGCGCACTGCCCTTCTTTTCGGAGGAGCTCACTCGGCTGATGGACGAGAGCACGCGCAGGAAATCAAATCAATGGCCGCCCAACTCGCCTACTGCTATTCTGCCAACCGACTCTCGCCGCGCCCGTTCCCGCTCCTCATCACTTCGTTCACCGGTCGTCTCCGCGAGGCGTACAAGAACCGACAAGATTGGAAGAGTTGGAAGGGCGTCGAGTGGTGGGAGGAAGGGATCGAGCAGTTGTACGAAGGGGTGCCAGAAGAGGGAGGAGAAGCAGGCGCGGAGCAGCAGCAACCGGTCTCGGACACGAGCGCCGACGCTCCGATTGCGAGTGCGATCGCTTTAGACGCCACCCAGACCCCGACGACCACCTCCGAGGCAGTCGAACCGATCGCGTCGACTTCCAAAGCCCCAGCTGCCGAAGCAGCGCCCCCCATCTCTCTCGGTTCCCTCTCTGGCCAACCTCGTTCCCGCTCGCCTCGCTCGACCGTCGTCTACCTCACCGGCGACTCTCCCAACATCCTCACCTCGCTCGAACCCGGTCATACCTACATCCTCGGCGGGATCGTCGACCGGAACCGGTACAAACGCCTCTGCCTCGACAAGGCCGAACTCGAACTCGGAGGGATCCGACACGCCCAATTGCCGATCGGGGAGGCGTTGCCCGAATTGAAGACGAGAAAAGTGTTGACGGTCAATCAGGTCGTCGAAATTTTGGTCAAGTGGGTCGAACAGCAGGAGCAACAGAAACGCGCGGACGGGACCGCGGCGGCTGGAGAACCTTTGAAGGAGGGCAAGGAGGCGTGGGAAGCGGCGTTGAGGAGCGTCATGCCGACGAGGAAGTTCGACCAGGACGGCAAGAAGAAACGGCGCGAAGCGAGAAAGGCCGCAGGAGGCGGCGGTGGCGGAAGTGGCGTCGCGGGGGGCGACGACGACGGCGACTCGAGCGACGGAGATGAAGACGAAGACGGAGACGACAGCGTTTATGTCGCGCGAGATGACGAGGACGACGATGCGGCGGCGGATCAGGAAGAAGAGGGGGACGTCTCGATGGATCATGAAGGCGGCGAGACTGCGGTCGCGGCCGACACCGTCGCAACGGCAGACCTCGCAGATGCAGGATCGTCGTCGACTGGATCTGCAGTAGCGTCGACGTAAACGAAGTGTAGACGCAATTTTTGCACAGCCAACAACATCGCCGTTTTCACTTCGCATCTCGAGCTTCGCAGCGGGTCTACCCGCTTTGTTTCTGCGGCCTGCTGCGCTTCTCGCCCGTGCAAGCAAGCGAGGTAGAAGAGGTATCCATCCGTCCGACAGAGCCCTCAACAGAGCGGAAGAGTAGAACCATGCAAACAGGAGAAAGCGTGATTAGGGTATGTGATTTGCGTTGCGGGAACAGGTAGCAAACAGGAAAGGGTATCTGATATGGTATAGTGCGAAAAGCGGACGATGGACGGGGAGGTCCTCGTCTCCGGGGTATACCGACTGCGTGGAGTAGACTCTTCAAACGGAAAGGAGCGCCTTGAACACGTCAAGATTGGAACGACACGCCTGGTCGAGGTGAGCTCGGTAATCCCGCCGACCGAGGTGGAGAAGGAGCATAGAGCGAAGAAGAGACGCCGCGGTGTCCGTTCGGCGTTGCCGGGTCGGCGTGGTGGTCCTCGTTAGGCGACAGAGTCCGGAGCGCTTCGTGTGCCGTCAATTCGGGGTCAACATCAGCGTTCGCGTCGTCTTCGTCGTTCTCTGTGAGCGCAAGCAGATGCCGCACATCAGCGCTGGTCAAGATGCAAATCTTCCGACGCAGCGAGCCGAACGCGCAGACTGTCGCGCACTCACCTCGCAGCCTCAGCAACTCGCTCTCCATCAGCCGATTCGCCCCACTCGCTTCGTAAATCTGCGAGTTCCGGTTCGCCGCGCGACGCTCAGCACTCGAGATCGACGCCGAATCGGTCGGGTCGCCGAGCATGGTCGGTTTCGCGGCGCCCGTTTCGCGGTCGACAGCAAAGACAAGCTGCAGATACCCGAGTGAGCGTCGTCAGTATCGCGGCCGCAGATAAAGTGAGTAGATAAGAAGTAGTGCGCACGTCAAACTCGCTGAGAAAGAGCGTGAAGAGTGGCGCCGGGATGGCCAAAGTCGGCGAAAAGACGATTCCGAGATTCCGCAAATTCATCTTGGACGTCTCGGCGTTTTGCGCAATTGTGCACAGGTGAGCGAAGCTGTAAAGGACTTTTATGTCAGCAAAGTACAAGGGTTCGAGACGGCGGAACTCACAAGAAGCGGAAGAGGGTGTACTCTTCAATCGGAAGCTGCGCGACAAGCTTGCCGAGCGCATTGACCTGATCCTGGCGGTTTCGGAGGTCTGCCAAGTTGAAAACAGTCAGAAGTCGATAGCGTGAACGCCCGTACGAGAACAAAGCCGACCGACCGATTACGCGCAAGAAATCAGGCTGGAGAGCTCGCGTCAAGAGCGGAGGCGGCAGCTCGCGCAAGTACTGCTTGAGCAGGCCCGCGATCGCATGAGGATCAGAGCAGTCGGAGCTCTGTAGCAGGTTGACGTCGCCTTCGGCGTCGAAGCGCTCCTTGAGCTGCCGGATGACGTGTGCGCTTCCGGACAGTCGGAAGATGCCCTCCTCGTTCTCGGCGTTCTGTTCCGACGACAGTCAGCGGGGAGTGCGGTGGAAGGCAAAGAAGTCAACGCACTTTAGCTTCGAGGAACTCGACGCAGCGATAGACGATGGCTGGCAGCTCGAGGCCAGGTCGAATCCTTGAAACGGCGACCGCCTCCTTAAGCGGGACGCCAAAGACAGGGCGGGCCGGCGCCGCCGTTGTAGAACCCTTGTCGCTTGAGGCGCGCGAGGTAAAGTTCCAGAACGACGACTTGGTCTTCTTCTGCCTTTCGATCTTCTTGAACTCGAACCCGGACGGCAACGGAACGGCGTTCATCGGACTCGACACGTCGCTTGCCGAGTACTTGGCGGACGAGTCCATCGAGCGCTTGTCCGGACTTTGTGGTCGGTCTGGCGCGGCGAGTGATCGCCAAGCTGCGGCAGGAGGCGCTCCATTCGAAGACGAGGTAGGCGAAGGTCCCATTCGGCTCGAGCGGATCCCAGCGTAATCCCGAGTACGCTCGACATCCTCCTCCAAGATCGGCGAAACCTTTTTGTCGGTGACGCCATCCGAGCTGCGGGCAAAGGCGTGCAGATTCGAAGGCAACGACACGGACGGCGGCAATTGGTCTCCCGCAGATCGGACCGACAACCCGCGCGGGTCCTGCAATTGCTGCGCGAGAAGATGCGAGTCGACGCTCATGCTCGCGGGACCAGAGCCGGACCTTCGGCGCTCCTGCACGCGAGGCGATTCTGGCTCGTGCGAAATGGTCGGGATAGGCGGAGCCATCGATGAAGTCGGCGCTGAGAAGACCCGTTCCCGTTCGCCAGTCGGCGTCTGTGCGCCCGTGGCGGCTCCAGCAGAGGTCGCCACGTTTGCCGACCGTGACCGCTGCGGCCCAAGCGTCGTCAGGGCCTGGATCCACGCATCGCGCTCGTCGTCGTTGTCGGCGCAGAGGATATGATCCGCTTCGTCTTTTGCCGTTTGAGTGCGAATCAGCAGAGCATGCGCGTAGGCGTCATCGCCCGATTCTGCCGCGCGAGACGACTGTCGACCGATCTGGGCCGTCTGCAGGGCAATCTCGCCGACCTTGCTTCCACCGGGCTGCAGTTCGGAGACGGCGTCAGTTTAGGGCACTCGATGCCGAGCGCTCAGTATCAACTCACAGTATCGTAGTAGGCGAGAGTAGATCCGGGCGTGAGAACGTAGTACCGCGTCTGCCATCCTCCAAACGCCCGCCCCTTCTTCGTGAGCCAGCCTTCCTTTGCCGAGGACGGCACCGTCGCGGCAAATGCAGAATCGGTAGAAATGTCACTGGTCAAGAAGGAGCAGATGGCGGTCTTGTCGCGAAGCGGGACGGTCGTCAAAGTCTGGAGGTATCGCTCGATTGTACTCTGTACGCGGTCAGGCCGCAACAGATCAGCACAGGTCCGTGAGCAATCGAGGCGCTCCCGATCGAGGCCGCGTGACGCACCTTCCGCGAATCGCTCTTTTGCGGCGCGTGGTCCTTGAAGAGGTTCTTGTCCGGCAAGCTCGCCAAGCTCTTGCCTTCCTGCCGGTTCGCTTTTGATCTCACCTGCGCATCCAAACCTTGCAGTTCGTTCCAGCTCTTCTCGATCCTCCACACCGTCAGCAATGACGACGAGGAAGCTGCTGTTGCAGTCTCCTCCGATCGAGTCGCCGCCATGGCCGCCGCCGCTTCGAGCTCTGCCTTCGGCGCACTCGCAAGACTAATAGCAATGAGGAAGACGACTTGCTCCTTATGTCGCTCATTGACCCGGATCGTCGATGAAACGACCCGAACTTGAGCGAACGGGAGCAAGGTCGGCGTCAAGGTCGGTCGCGTCGACTGCCATCGATCAGTGGCAGCCGAATTGGTGTGCGTGGTTCGAGGCGAAATCGGCGGCGCAGTCGCAGCAGTTGGAGACGGCAATCCCGTCGCCACGCCGTCCCGTCCAGCAGAAGGTCGTCTCGAAGCCGGTGCCGAAACCGAACCGAGCGCGGCGCTGCCCGCTTCAGGCAGAGCGACCGAAGACGTCGTCGGCGGGACGTAGTGCAACCTATTCGGGACCGAGGGTCTCCTTTCCCTCAGCGACGAAGAGCTCGTCAAAACGGGACCGCCTTGCTCGCCGCTCGTTTCGCGGAGATGCGCCTGCTGTTGCTGCTGCTGCTGACGCAATGCGGAAGCGACGCCGCCAGCCGCTGCCGGACTTCCCAATGTGTGAATGGAAGCCGATCTCAGAGGCGGCTGGGGCGGTAAAGACGAACCCGATGACGACGAAGAAGTCCCAACGGCGGACCGCGGTTCTTCGTACGCCAGAACGGACGAACCGAGCGCCGAATTGCTCGAGACGGTCCGCTCGCGTCGCGGAAGCTGCAATTGCGCCTGCAACTGCTCGCCGGCAGCTGCTGCAGATCTCACGCCCGCTGCACTCGCGACCGACGCGAGCGAGGACACGTCCCTCGGTCCAATCGGCGCTCCTCCTCCTCCACCCCCGCTCGCCCCGTTCTCCGTACTCCCGATCGTAGTTGCCGGACCAAACGAGAACGGACTGACGGGCGACAAAGTCGGCAAGAACCTGCGTTCGAGCAAATCCGATCCTGCACCGAGGAGGATCGGCATACTCGCGCTCCCGCTGATCCGCGGACTTGGTTGGATCGTCGCTCGTCGGTACGCCGTCGCAGAAGGCGGCGGTGGTGTCCGAGGCGGATGCAGTGCAGGAGGATAGTTGCCGGCGGACAAGTCGCCGTCTCCTCGACTTCCGACGACACCAAAAGGGGTTTCGTGCGCGAGGGCCGAAGAACCAGATCCGGATCTCGGAGTTGCGGTCGAGACGGACCCTCGGGCAGTCGGAGGCGCGCTGCTCTCTCCGAGCGGCAAGGCAGTCGTCGTGCTCCGGCCGAGGTCGAGCGAGCTCGCTTTCCTCAAAAGGGAAGGCGGTAGAGGTTCCGCTGCATTCCTCGAAGCCACGCTGGTCGGAGGGGGCGTAGCCGATTTCCCTCGCAGGGCTGAAGGCGAAAAGTTGCCGCTGCCGATACTGCCGTTCGATCCGTAGCCGTACGTGGGCGGGAAGCGAGGTGAAGGTCCTGCCCCACCCCCGCCGCCCGTCGTCTCGACACTCGTGGCTGATGGCGGATAGTCGAGCCAGTGCGAAGCCGACGATTGACTAGCGTACATCGGAGAGGCTGCATTCGAGTGCAGAGTCGACGAAGCGAGCGTGTCGGACCGGGACGAGAACAAGGACGAATCGACCGACGGCATCCTCTTTGTCGCGCGCATGTTGGGCGTCTCGAGCCCCGATGTAGCGGACGATGCGGACGAAGAAGAAGTCGCCCCTGGACCGGGACTGCTCGCGCCGCGCGAATGAAAGTCGCTGCTACCGGCCGACCCGATCCCTAATCCTCGTGACGATAAAGACGAAGAAGACCCGACTCCGGTCACATTGACGTGGTCCGAGTTGCTCCTCGCGACGGGCGGTCTCGGACTCGCCGCCTTGAATGACCTCCAAAGCATTTCGTTCTCCGAGACGGACCGTTCGGCCGCTTCGAGGGCTGAATCGCGTTCGCGTGCGAGGGCGGCATGCTGAGCGACGAGGCGATTGTACCGCGAGACGAGAGTCGCGAGCGCGAGGGACGGGTCGCCGTCGTGTTCGATTAGGATCGACGAGACCGAGACGGAGGGCAGTGCTGCGGATTGAGAGCCACTGGCGGATCGGAGAGGAGGTGCTGGTAGAGGCGGAGTCGGAGGTCCGGCGACGAACGACGGCGGCGGCGGCGGCGGCATGATGCCGTGCGCTCAGCCTCCTGTATTCGCGTCGTGTCAGCTTATGTAATGATCAGCACGCAGGGGAGGGAACGGCGCGCGGGTTGACGAACCGAACGTCGGTGGTTCGCGAGCGAGTAAAGCGGGACAAACGGTTCCCTCCTTCGTCTGTGACTCGTGACGCCGAGCAGATCCCTCTGACCCTCCCGTAGCCCCTTGCTGAGTCCTATGCGCGGCCTGTGTTGGCGTGTTGCGGGTGAGGGTAGGTCAAAGGCAACGCGTCGGTCGCGTCGTCGTGTCGTCGTAAAGACGAACAGTCAATGCGGCTCTTGAGTCTCTGCTGAACGAGGGATAGGCGGCCTCGGTGCGAGCAAGTCCTAAAATCGCTTTCACGTGTCGCCCTTGTGTTGGCTGCGGGACACGAGCGAGAAAGTGTGCGAGGCGAGCGAGAGATGTCGCCTTCGATCACGAACTTGCTGCGGATTCATCGACGAGGAGTTCCCTCGTCCAGCTGCCTGTTCTGCTTCCCTCACTGTACTAGCGAACCATGTTTCGAGATACTCGGGATCCGTCCCTCGCTCCTCCCGAACCGGCATACCTCTCGTCGAGAACCGCCGCTTCCTCCGCTTCCGCTCCTCCTGCTCTTGCTGCCGGCCGAGACGACGACCTCGGCGAACAAACTCTGGTCGCAGCAAAGTCCAACGCGACAACCGCTACCGCGTCCGAGCGAGATCAGGATACCGACGCGCCTCAGTTGCCGACGAGGACCATTTCGTGGGCTCACCACCCCATCTTTGCCGAAAAGGCCAGAGGGATCAGGACTCGCGCACTCCGATTCGTGAGTCATGCGGGAGCAACGCACCCTCACGAGGCTGATCTGAACCTTTTCCAACGCAGACCTCGTCATGGTTCAGCGTTACAATGGTATGCTTTTCCCCCCGACCTCGCCTCGAGGCGCCCTTTGCCGCGGACAAGTCGAGCTGACCTGAGGTCCCGCTCTCTAGGGCACCGGCATCGTCAACACCCTCTTGTTTGACCTACCATGGCAGTCGACCCACGCCGCGTTCCGAGGAATCGGCTGCGCGTTCCTCCTCCTCGACATGGTCCTCTTTGCCGCGTTTATTTTCTTGACCCTCTTGCGGTACTACCTCTCGCCACGGATCTTTGTCGCCATGCTGCACCACGAGACTCACTCGCTCTTCCTCGGGACTATCCGTACGTTCACCGAGTCCAAATTGCGCGGTCATCGGACGCTGACTTTCTCTTTTAATTCGGTTTGCGGAACTCAGCCATGGGATTGATCACGATTGTGTCCGGCATCGCTTCGACAGGGGAGGAGTACGGTCTCAGGACTCTGAATGCCGCGCTCGTCCTGTACTGGTTCACTGTCGGCAAGTCGCAGACCTCACTCTTAAAGGGAAGAGAAAACTGACCCTGATTCCGCTCTGCGGTCACGCAGGCCTCTCTTGCATGACAGCGTTCGGCGTCCCGTTCGTCATGTTTACGCAACACAAACACGCCGCCGAAACCATGACCGCCGCGTGGCTCCTCCCGATCGTCCCGCTCATCACAGCGGCGAGCGTCGGCAGTACCATGTGCAAACTCCTCGTCGCTGAGGACCGCCTCGCGTACGCCATGGTCACCCTCGTCGCGTCGTACCTGTGCGCCGGGATCGGAATGCTCCTCGCGGCGGCGATCATCGTGTTGTACTTGCAGCGGTTGGTGTTGCACCACTTGCCGCCGAGGGAAGTGATCGTTTCGTCGTGGTTGCCAGTCGGACCGATCGGTCAGGGAGGTTACGCCCTCATCGAGCTCGTGTGTCATGCGCCTGCTTGAATCACCCATGTGTACCGCTGACTCCGGACACACGCACGACAGGGCATCGTCGCGAACGAGTTGTTCCCGCGCTACGCCGCCCTCCACGCACAGCAACAACCGTACCTCGCCCTGATCGCGCCCTCGTTGCTCGGCACTGCCGTCCTGATCGGTTTGCTTCTCTGGGGTCTCGGGATCTGGTTCGCCTTCTTGGCCGTCGTCTCGATCGCGGCGCAGTTCCGGGAATCGGGCGGCAAGGGGAAAGAGAGCGGGACCAAGACGGCCGTGTTCAATATGGGTTGGTGGGCGTTCACGTGCGTCACTCTCTTAAATGTGAGCTTGAGAGCTGCGTCTGGGAACTGATCCGAACTGTCTAACGCGTACAGGTTCCCGCTCGGATCGCTCACGCTTTTGACGTTCTCGCTCGCGCGCATCTTTGACTCGATCTTTTTCAAGTAAGTTCCCTGCTTCTTGTCTACTTTCGGCGGCTTCGGGATCGGGCGCTGACGAATGTAACGCCTTGGGCAGAGTCTGCTCGACCATCATGACGGCCGCGGTCACCCTCCTTTGGGTCATCGTGTTCGTCCCCACCTGTATCGGCTTCTTCAGGTGCGCTTCCCGTTTCCTTTCCGCTCATCATTACTCGTCCTCTCGGAGAGCTGATCCATGTCGCTATGCGCGCAGAGGCACCCTCTTTGCCGCTCCGTGCTTGCAGGCCTTGCCGCGAGAATACGTCGAAAAGCTCGCACCGGCCGAAGGTGGCGCTCCTCTCCGAAAAGCCGAGAAGCGAGCCAAAGCCGGCGCATAAAGGCATTGCTATATATTGCTCAGGGACCTTGTGTAGCTGTATAGACTGTCTTGCTATTTTTCTTCCTGGCGAGCTCGAGTGGAGAAAGAGGAGATCAGAGATGCGTGCCGACGGAGCCGCTCCGGCAAGTCCGGCTCCTGCGGTCAATTTGGCACGCGATCGACCCCGGCCTCTGCCCGCGCCGGCCGCAGCAGTGCCGAGATGAGTTCGAAATTTGGGCGGCAGTCGGAGGGAACCGCTTCGCACCTCAGGTCGTCGCATCGATGACCAGCTGACTGTGCAAGGACTCACCTGCTTACTCGTCGGATGCAGCTGCTCCCTGCACGAGCATTCACAGCTCGCTGCTCGTGATGAGCGACATGTCTCGTATCGACCCGCAGCAAGTTCAATCGCCTCCACCGTCAACCAGCACGACATCATCACCAATACCGAAACCAGACCAGCCTGAAGACGAAGAGAGCGCTGTCAAGCCTGAAATGGACAAGCTTGAAGCGGTCCGGAGTCGCGGAGTCGACTTGCAGAGGGAATGGATCGAGTCGTCGGCTCACCCTCAGAATTGGCCCAATCGGAGGAGGTGGACGATCGCACTCGTCATCGCCTTGACTGGCTTTCTCGTGCGCTTACGGTCACGAGTAGGTTGGATAAAGTGTCCGCGCGCTGACCTACCCGGAACCGCCCGCAGAGTACGCTCGACTCGTCGATCTTCGTTCCGGATCTCGCGACTCTGCAAGAGCGATACAACGTCAGCCGAGACTTGGCGACTTTGACGGTCTCGCTCTACGTCGTCGGACTCGGCTGTGGACCGTTCGTGTTCGCGCCGATCAGCGAGCTGTACGGGCGGCAGCGCGCTTACGTCCTTTCCATGATTGGTGAGTTTTCCAGCTTGTCGCGCGAGCAGTCCGATCCAGCTAACTGACCCTCCTCACGGGACAGGCTTCACCTTCATGAACCTCGGAGCTTGCTTCGTGGACAGGTACGTCTTGTCGGATGCATTACTGATTCTCGCGCGTCTACCGCTAGGTCGAGCACGATGCTGAACGACCCTTCCGTCGGTCGTGCAGCCTATCTGGCTTCATTTTGCTTCGCTTGTGAGTGTGCAGAGCCTGCGTCCATTGTGGAGCGGCTGCTCACGCTCACCCCTTCCGCAGTCTCGCTGGATTCTTCGGCAGCAGCGGACCCGGTCTGGGGGTCGCGACAATCTCTGATCGTGCGTCATACCCCCGTTTCTGCAGAGTACAAGAAGCTGATGATCCCTTCTCTCATAGTATTCAAGCCTAAAGAGCGGGGAAAACCTATAGCTATCTACGGGATCGTAAGTCTCGCCTATCCTTTGCCTTCTCCGCTCGGCTTCGATTAACATTTCGTCCTCGTACAGGGTCCTATGCTCGGTGAGCGAGATGAGACGGCACGATGTTCGTCACTCCGGCAGCTGACATAAATGCGCGGCGACAGGCCCCGTACTCGGATCCCTTCTCGGCGAATGGCTCATCCTCCCTAACTGGCGGTGGCCTCTCCGCCTCATGACAATCCTCGTCGGGATCAACACGATTTGCGTTATGCTCTTCATGCGGGAAACATACGCGCCGGTCCTCGAGCGCAAGTGGCTCGCGGAGCGATTGGCGAACGAGACGGGCGAGAAGGGCGAAGCGGATGCGGTGGCCGCTTCTGCAGCACCTCGGCCAGAGTTCCGCGAGCTCATCGTGCGGACTTTCACCGTGAGTACTGCATCCAACTGAGAGAGAGGAGTCGTCTGCTCACAAACGGGGTATATCCGCAGCGTCCGCCTCGCATGCTGATGAACCCGGTCTGCGCGATCTTCTGCATCTATTACGCCTGGATCTACGGCGTCATCTATGTCTTTATCGTTTCCACGTCAGTCTGACATTTTGTGTCAGCGGCCGTATGTCCGAATCTGACGTTATTCACGCGCAGACCGTTGCTGTACTCACGGCACGATCCGCCGACTGGCCTGTTCTCATACAACTGGCCCGTCGGAACGGCCGGCCTCGGTTACATTCCGCTCGGCATAGGATTCGTCGCCTCGGCAGGGATGGCCGCGTTCGCGCAGGACCGCATTTACCGATACCTCTCGAAGCGGTACAATAACAATGGCGTCCCAGAATATCGCCTCGTGATCACGCAGGTGAGTCTCGCTGTACACGCGAACAACTGACTTCGTGCTAACATCGACGATCGACAGCTCGGGATGATCATCTTCCCCGCCGGACTCTTCCTATACGGCTGGACCGCTCAAGCCCAAGCGCCTTGGATCGTCCCCATGATCGGCAGCTTTGTCTTTTCCTACGGCCTTATGAGCTCGTTCAACTCGGTCCAGAACTATATGGTCGACGCCTTTGCACCTTATGGGGCCGCGGCGATGGCAGCGGCAACCCTCCTTCGCTCGATTACCGGCGCCCTCTTACCGATCTGGACGCCGACCATGTACGAGAACCTCGGCTACGGGCTCGGCAGTACGATCCTGGCTTGTGTCAGCTTGCCGGCTATCCCTGCCCCGGTCATTATGTTTTATACAGGAGAAAGACTCCGCGAACGGTGGCAGTTCAAGCCATAGATCGCTAAAGACGAAGAAGAGACTGTAGACTTAAACCTTTGTTGTAGCAACATCCGCAGATCACGTCCGATCCACTCTCATCCGTGACAGCGGGATACTGGCGCGAACGGTCTATGCACCGAGCCCTACTCGAAACGATGTCCCGCCTCAGTTCGCAAACATGTTACGCAAAGTCGCCTCGCTCCGGGCCTGCCGGACACGCTCCGTCTCTTCGATCCCGCCACTCTTCTTCAGCCGCTTCTGACCGACAAATTCGCCGAGCTCTTCTGCAAAGTCATCCGTTCGTGACGCCAGCTCGGCCTGCCGTTGCTGTTCGGCGCGCTGGATCGCTTCGAGTCGACGGGTCGGGTCCGGACTGAGCGCCTTGACTTCGAGAAGTACGGTCGACAGACCTTTTTGAGCGTTCTCGGCGCCGCCAAACTCGCGCTCGCGAACTTTGACTGCGCGCGAACTCGGCTTGAGAGTCTTGGAGATCGCGTCGATCTTGGCGAACGTGCTCGCCGCCTGCGCAAAGTCGTCGCCGAGGTCGTCGACGAGGGTCTGTTGCTGCTCGACTGCCTTTTGCTCGCCGATGACTTTGGCGAGCTCCTCGGACCAGGTCTGTGACCAGACCGGTTTGACTTCTCTGAGCCACGCCGAGAGCTTTTCTCGCGTCTCGGTCGCTTGTCGGAGAGCTGTTGCGGTCTCGCTCAGCACCTGCGGGCGCGGCTTGACCCCTCGCAAGAGGTCGTCACGAAGGGTCTCGAGCGTGTCATTGAGCTCGTTTGAAGTGACGACGAGCGCCTCGCTCTCCGTATCGAGTCGAGCCGTGCCCGCTTCCACGAAAGCGCGATTGGTCGACAGCTTGGTTTTGGCGAGATGCTGAACGTGGCTCGTCTGGACCCGGACCGAAGCAAACATCGATTTCGTCTTGGTCTGCCAGTCGGCGTAGACCTGCCGGAGGACGGCGATCTCCTGCCGGAGACTTTGCACGTCGGCATGTTGCGACTTGAGAGTTTCGACGATCGGCGCTGTCGCAGTCGCAGGAGGTATCGGCGTGGTTGAACCGGAAGTCGCGGTTGCTGAGCCGGTAGTCGGAGCTTCAGGCTGTCCGGATTGCTGAGTCGGCTCGGTCGGCGCGGTCTCGCGAGCGACAGCCGTGTCCTTTGCATCGACTAGAATAGTCGAAGTGACCCGACTCGGCGTCTGCGAGTGCAAGACTCGCTTCGCCGCCTGTTGAAAGTCGCGTTCCGAAGGGCTCGGACGCATCTTGGGTGAAGTGCCGGATAAGGACATGACCGAGTCGCGATGCGAAGGGGACAAGAGACCGTTCGTCGCAACGATCGACGGCGGTCGCATCGCCGAAACGGTCGCGCGGAGTTCTTTCATCTCTTGAGCGAGCGAGGCGAGCCCGTGGTCGATATGCGTCTTGACTTGCTCGACGGCTGTAGTGATTCAGTAGTTAATAGGTAGGCAGGTGCGTGCGTAATGAGGGAGCACAACTCACTGTCGACATTGAGACTCAGCACCGACCCGGCTCGGATCTCACTCATCTCCTCGAGCTGGTAATGGACGCCCGAATCGGCATCGCGCAAGTAAATCTCGGGCCACTCGCCCAACCCCGGGTTGTACGAGAACCGCTCGACAAACAACTGCCGCAAGCTCGCGAGTTCGGGCGGCGAGCCGAGTTGGGCCTTTTTCACGTTTCGGCCGATCTGGAGAAAGATCGAGCAAGGGTATTCGGGTTCCGAGGCCGAGTACGAGACGACCGAGGCGGCTATTCCGTTCGGTATCGACGGTTGGCGGGTTAGTTGGACCGAAGGCGAAGCGGGTCGAGGAGTAGTCGAGTGGGCGGGTCGCGATAAAGACGAAGACGACGGCGACCTCTGCGGCAATGTCGGCGAAGAGGTTGTCGAGTCTTTTTCGACGGGGACAGGCGGTGGTGGGAAAGTTGGAGGACCCGCCGACAAAGCCGGCGAAGCGATCGAATCGATCGAGCGCTCGTACTCCTCCTCTGCGATCGGTGAAGCCGGTACGACCCCACCAACCGTGTACGAGCGAGGTATAGGCGGTAAAGGCGGGACGTCTCCCCTTCGACCGTGACTATGACTCGAGTTCGAACGATGGCCGCCACCATGACGGGATGACGACGAGGACGACGACGACCCCGAGTGGGCGAAATACTCGCTCTTGCTCCTGCGGGGAGTATCGATGCCCGCGAGCTCCCTCCCCGCCGATGAGCTAACTCCGAGCACGCTCCTCGAGCCTTCATCTTGCCCCAGGAACGGACTCGCCGACTGCGATGGCGACATGCCGCCACCACCAGTAGTAGCTGCTCCTCCCGCCCCTCCTCCTCCTCCCGCAGGGCTCGTCCCCCCTCCACTGCCCGGACTGGTCATCTTCTGAATCGCATACGCCGAATAGCGCTTGCTTGCGCGTCGAGAGAGGTTGTCAGCTCGGAGCGCTTCGAGTGAAGCAGCTTGAGCTCCTCCCGAAGCCGGTTCGTCCTGGAACGATCGCATCGAAGCGGCCGAAGGGGGTCGAGCGAACGGATTCGGTACTGAAGAGGACGAGGCAGAGCCGGTCGAGGACGAAGCGGTGACGACGGGACCAAATGTATCGATTGTGGTCGGCGTCGGCGGTAAAGCCGGGATGGGGTCATCGCCGCGCCTACGAGACGGAGGGGGCGGACTCGTCATGACCCGACTCGAAGTCGTCGCTGATCGCTCGAGCGTTGGCCGATTCGAGCCATCGCCATTCAGACTCGCACTGGGTGCGGCTATCGATTGCGTATCGAGCGAAGCGGACGAGGCCGATCGGGTCAAACGGTTCCCCGAATTAGAAGACGCGACCGATCCTCGCGACTGAGTGGATGGCGCAGACGGTGGTTGAGGCGGAGGTGACTGGATCGGTCCGAACGCGTCTTCGAGCGCAGGCCGGGTCGATATGGACCGACTCGAGTCCCGCAAGGAAGACGACCGCATCGCTGAAATCGACCCGGTCGCACTAGCGAGTGTACTCCCGCTCGACCGCGAGCTCATCGTCTTGGAATACCGCGGATCTGCTCCGACAGAGCTTGTCGTCGTTCCGGGCAACCCCTGATCGCTCGTGCTCCGTTGAGCGGCCGCGCTCGTCGCTCCCACATCACCCTCGTACCGCCGAGCATCGTTCGAAGTTGAAGCAGTCGGTCCGGGACCTGCCATTGCCGTCGATGACATCGGGACCGTTTGTTGCTGTGCCTGCGTGACGAACCGCCTCAGGTCGTCCCTCGACCGACTCGCGCTCGTCGGTGTCAAAGTTCCCGATCCGCCCGCCTGAGATTGCTGCACCAGAGTCTGCTGCTGCTGCTGTTGCTGGTTCGCCCGACTCGCCTCTCGTTGCCGTCTCGCAGCGACTCCCTCTCGGTAGAGGCGTTGTTTCTCGCGGAGGCCGTGCAAGAGTCCGATGATGATTTGGCGGACTTGAGGGAGGTGGCGTTCGAGAGTGGCTTGCGACGGTTGATCGGACAGGCAGGTTTCGAGGCAGACGCGCAGGTCGGCAGGGACCGAGAGTAGTTCACTGTGCGCATGACGCACAAGTGTGGGTAAGCTCAAGAAGGAATTGCGCAGACAAGCGAGCCAAAGAAAACCTCGACGGCGCTGACGGACGCACTTCATGGTGATGCCTTCTTTCGCAAACGCCGCGCACGCCGTGTTGAAGTCGTTGCCGAGTTTGACATAAATGTCCGAGATGACGCTCTCGTCGACTTCCCGCCGGGACCACCTCGCGAGGCCTTCGAGGAGTTGTTTCGTCGCGACGAGGAGGCGGGTGATGGTCGATTCGAGGTGAGACGTCGATGCCGGACCTGGGTGGGCGGACTGCGCGAGTGTGAAGGACGGCGCTACGAGAGTCAGTCCGCTGTCCTCTATCGACCCAGACCCGCGACAGACAGCCGCTGTTCCGACGAGAACTTGGCCTCATGTTGTGCCATGACGCGGAGAGGCAAGCACTTGGACTGACTCTCTGACTGCCTGCCCGACTCGACAAGGTCGTTACAGGTGAGCTCCCCGTTGTATTGATCCCTCCTGAAGCCATCTTGCGGTCGTGAGAGAGCGAGTCGAGGCCGTGTTGAGTGGTTTTTCGTCACCTCGTTTGCCGGCCGGAGCGGGGGGTGCGTGCAGCTCGGCGCAAGGTTCCAGAGCAGCAGTCGTTGTAGCAGAGCGGCGGCAACCAGTCACGGAGCAGCTTTGACCAGCTCCAGAGCTTAATCGAGGTTGAAGAGACGAGAGAGACGAGGTCAAGCGGAAACTCTGCCGGAGAACTCGCCTCTCTCTCTCTCGCTTCCCACCGACCAGCAGCTGAAGTCAAACCGTACTCGACGCGCTCGCAAGTGGAATCATCAGGGCGATCCGTTACTGTGGCGAGCCACGCAGCCATCGACCGTCTCCCTCGTTCTTCTCTTTTGACATTCTAGAGGACGACGTCTTGAGGCGCTCGCTGGACTAGCTCACTCAGGATGCTCGTCATAGCCTACGCTCTTCAGCTTTATTCCGCGGCAAGAAGACCGACGGAACCGGAAGACCCGCCGCCGCCTCCAGCCGGCGACGTTCACCTCCCGCTCTCGTCCTGCCTCTCGTGGATCCCGTCTAGACTACACCCGCTCCTCCGATCCCTCGTCATTCACGCCCTCCGACTCGGTCCGAGACCTCACCACGTCGCCTTCATCATGGACGGGAACCGGCGCAGCGCCCGGATCCGAAACTTGCCCGTCCGAGTCGGTCACGAGGAAGGGTTCGAAGCGCTGAAACGCGTCTTGAGCTTCCTGTTGAAACTCGAAATCCCGCACGTCACCGTCTATGCGTTCTCGATCGAAAACTTTAACCGCGACCCGGGCGAGGTCGACGCGTTGCTCGACATGGCCAGGACCAGGCTCGTCGAGATTTGCCAGCATGGGTGCGCCAAGCTTCTCGGACTACTGGACCCGTACAGTCGGAAGCTAAACTTTCTGCTCGAGCGTAACAGTGCCCTGCTACAGCAGCATGGAGTCCAGATCCGCGTCATCGGACGGCGCGACCTCCTCCCGCCCGACGTGCAAGCGTCGTGCGCCGAAGCCGAAGCGCTTACGGCGAAAAACACTCGGTGAGGGCGCGCGCCTTTTCTGCTCCTCCTTTTGAATGGCGCTGACGTCCCATTGAGCGGAACAGCGGCATCTTGAACTTGTGCTGCCCTTACACCTCGCAAGAAGAAATGGCGACCGCGATCAAACGGACAATCGACCAAGCCTCCGATCCGGCGTGAGTCCTTTCACCGTATCTAGCTTCAACTTGTCTACGAGTCTGACAATCGAGTTCGCACTGAGCAGCCAGATCACGGAGGACGATATCGCCGCGAACCTGTACACGGCCGATTCACCGCCGCTCGACATCCTGATCCGAACTTCGGGCGTCTCGCGTTTGAGCGATTTCCTCCTCTGGCAGGTTCGTCCTCGCGCGTCTCGCCGGCTGTCAGCATCCTAGGGCAATGAGACCTTAATCGGTTGCTTGTGAACTGACGTTCTTCTCGACAATGAACAGGCCAACGAATCGACCATCCTGCATTTCATCACCCCAAACTGGCCCGACATTGGCGTCGCCGATATTTTGCCGCCTCTCCTGTCGTACCAGGCTGAAGTTTGGGTCGACAAGGTCGCAAGCGTGTTCCGACGGGATTTGGCGGCAATCGCAGGGTCGTGAGGAGCAGGAGATGAAGGGAATTACGCTGCGAGGGTTTTGCGCCGGCGTCCAAGGCCTGGGATCAGCCGCGATGAACGCGGGACTGGAGTGTACAAGCGGGAGACGCTTGGAGGAATGTTGTTGTGTCATTGTCAAGCAGATTTTTTACGATCGCGACCCGTCATGTTTGCGCGGCGTCGACGCGGACCCGCATCTGCCTCTTCTGCTCAGGCGCGTTGAAACCGTCATGAGTTAGTCCCGGCGGAAGCTGAGCGAGAAGCCTAGTTGACTTCTTCGAGCTGCAGGAGCAGCGCAAGAGGAGCCCCACCTGTCGGGATGCGCTTGCCGATCTGCCGGAGGACCGCTGGACTGCTGCGTCTGCCGCTGACTGAGCCAGCGAACCGCAATGTCTAGCTCGTCTGAGCCTCCTGCACACAGGTTAGAGGCTGGAGAGATTACGTGCTGGCGAGCACGAGGGATTGTCCTTTCGACACTCGCCGGCTGATTGCCTTGACTCTCCACTTCGAACCTCGCCTTCGGATCCGCCGTCGCCAGAGACTCGATGGCCGCCCCGATCCCTCGCGATCCATGGGAGCAGGTCACCTTGACTCGCGAGCAGGCGATCGAGTACCTGGACCGGATCTGCCTGCCCGAGTCGACCCTCGCCAAACCGCCGAGTTTCGATCTGCTCGCGCGCTTGCTGCAGAGCCAACTCGAGACCATTCCGATCGATACCACTCCCATGCACGTCCCTGAATCGCTCTGGGACAACCGAGATCCTTCGACGCCGATCGAGCTCAGTTCGGCGTTGCTCGACATGCCGGAAGGGACCGACGCCTTTGACCGGATCGTCCGGCAACGCAAAGGCGCGTTCTGTTTCGCCGTCAATCCGACTTTTTGCGCCTTTCTACGCGCGCTCGGGTTCAGGGTCTCGGAGGTCGTCGGGAGGGCGTTCAAGAGCCTCCATAATGACCCGTTGACGCACCCGGACGGGTGGAAATGGGGAACCCTGACGCATGGGCTGCAAGTCGTCGACTGGCCCGGCAGCGAAAAGCGCTACTTTGTCGACGCGGCATGGGGTCCTTGGTCTTGTCCGGTCCCGTGAGTGCGCTTCGTTCTACTCTCACATCGCCGGGGGCTCCTGGAGGACCTGATGGGACTCGTTCCGGGCAGAGTCGCTCTCGAGAACGGCTCGACTGCCCTCGGCTTGAATCCCTACGAGGCTTTTCGCCTCGAGTATGAAGACCTGCCGCTCGGTCCGGAACAGACGCGTCCAATTGATACTCAGCGAGGATGGACTATGTACCGCCTTGTGCGGCCAGATCCCGCCATCGCCTCGACTACCCTCTCTCTGCCGCTTCCGTCCGACACAGTACTGCGCTCCCAAGGCGCATTCTGGACGCCCCAGTACCACTTTGACCTCATTTCGGTGCCCCTCCTCGACTTCCGACTGTTTCACCATTTCTCCACCTCTCATCCCGTCGCCGTCTTTTACGACTTCTTCATCGTGTCTCGACTCGTACCGGGTACGGGTGGCGCACGCAGGTCGCTCATGTATACCGACAAGCCGGGAATGCCGAGGAGAGCCAAGGTGTTCACGACGGGAGGGGACGAGGCGCGAGGGAGTTTGGAGAGTCGAGACGTCGCATGGGTCGACATGCAGGTGGGCCCGATGCGCGACTACCTCGAGAAGGGGTTTGGCTTTAGGTTCTAGAACGCTGCGTTGGGGAATAGAGAGGCAGTTCTGCGACAGGCCGCATTTCGCTGGCTGCAGGATCCCGTTTTTATTCTTTGCTCCCTGATACGACGCCACGACCTACTCCCCGCGGAAAGTACGAGGCGCGAGCACTGAAGGCTATAGCAACTCAAGACTCGCGGAGTGTGGCTTAGCTTTATAAACTGATCGCTTCATATTCTCGAGCTCCGCAGCGCGTGCCGCACATGGGTCGAGCCGCGGAATCTTTTCCGGTCCCCCTTCCCGCTTCTCTCGTGCATACCGTGTTCTCATCCGGCTTATGCCCGCTCGTGTGGCTCCGTGTGGCATTTTTGACGGCTCAGAAGAGACTCACGCTCGCTTCGCAAGGCCACGGCTCCTCCTCCCGATCTCGGCCACGCTCTCCAAATCGACTGCTCGGGAGGGGGAAGGTATGCAGGGTGTTGCGCGCACGGTCTAGCGTGCCGGCTCATCCGCAAACAGACGCTCGGACTCGTCAGATCTGCGCAAGGCTGGTCCGAGTCGCTGTCGTGCCGCCTGCACGCCTGCACGCAAACACAGACAGATGCTTTCGTAAGGCCGCCTCTGATTGGCTGATGAGCGGTCATATCGCTCATACCGAGGAGAGCTATCAAGTGCGCCGGCCTGCAGAGGGTCGCAGACTCGAACAGCCATGCTCGAGCTCGTCCGCACTTTCGACCACTGCTGACGCCGACTCTTCAGTTCCGGAGCAACGGGCGCCCAAAATCCCTTACCCGAAATGACCGTACGACGGCCTAGAAGAGGTATTTGCGGCGGACTGACAAGCCTACGAGCTGTCTGGGCGGCATCGCATGTTCTGGCAGCCTTCTCAAGCTTGCTCTGCCCGCTCCCGTGACGCTCTTGCCTCCATACGGGTCAGCAATGCCGATCCTAGACTACGCTCGACCCTTTGGGAAGCGGCGCCGCTCTCATTGCGACGGCGACGCCACTTTGGTGGCGACTGATCCTGCCCGCGTCGCGGTGCCAAGTCACGCCCGTCTCACGCCTAGTGCCGGCGATTCCTCGCCAACTACGCCGAATGAGCGGACGAAACTTTCAGGGATCACTCTCCTGATCGTGATCCACCCATGGCATGCTCTATCACGCGCTCGTTCGAGTGTGACGAGGTTGCCACCGCCGAGATGGCTGAACGCGGCTTTGTCTCGGGAGAGCGACGGGCGAGGCAGCGCTCGGGCGAGCTTCCGCGGCAATAGGGAGCCCGAGCGCAGCGGAGGCTGAGGTCGAGCTGCTCTTCCTGGCTCTCTCTCTTTCCTTCCTTCCCTTCACTCGCTCCCTCCTTCGAGAGACTGTTCGCCTCGTTTCCCTCCGAAAGCACTTTGACCCGGAAAGACTCTCTCGCACTTGCAACGCCACCATGATTGGCTCGACGTTCCTCGCTGGCTGCTCGACTGTCGTCCACGCTATCGAGCTACTTGTCTGTGCTGCTGGGGTCCCGGTGCGTTCGCTCTCCCTCTCACTCGCTCGCTCGCCCGCGACAGCTTCAGCGTGACTCGGTCGAGCTGACTTTTCCTCACGTCCACGCCGCTACAGACCGCACGCACGCCTTCAAGCTTGACTCGACCAGTCAAGAGTAACTTCTTCGCCCACCGTCCCGGCTCTACTCGCACCGAGAAGCGAACGGCGACGCCCGAACCGGTCGACGACGAATGCCCGCCGAGTCCGCTCGTCTCGGACTCGTCATCCATCGAGTCTGACTCGTCGAGCGACATCTTCGATAGCGATATCGAGTCGGATGTCTCGATCCCGAGCCGGTCGCGAGCCTACGGGACCAAAATCGCCGCCGTCGACCTGTGGATCTCTCGTCAACCGAAATCGACTTCGCTTGACTTGATCGCCGCCTCGCGCGACTTCGGCTTCCGCCTCGCCGACTCGGAAGAAGGCTACGAGCTCCGATACGACGCGTCTCGCGACTGCATCAAGACGAGCGAGTTTGTCGAATCGGACGATGTTCGGGACGAGCGAATCACGGAGCGGGTCCTCCGCGCGATGGACGGCTTTCTCGCGCTGCAGCTCGCGGAGACGCCCCGCCAGCGATTCGTCGCACGTGAGCTCTCGTATGCATCGCGGCCGTACACCTGGCCCACGCAGACGCCCTCCCGTTCGGTTTCGACTGACGACAAGCGCTTCGTCAACTTGCGCTCGGTCCGCGCTGAGCTTGCGTTGTCTGTCGCTTCGCTCTCGACGTCGCGACACGAGGTGCTCGGCCGCCGCCCGCCGCCTGGCTGCACGAAAACCAAGCCCGACGCTCTCCGCCGGCAGCTGCTGAACACCGCCGTTCGATCCGCCTATGTCGCTCACAAGCGTCAAGAGCGCATCGCAAAGCCGACTGCTCGGATCGCCTTGACTGCTGTCGACCGACGCATTGGCTCGAAGCCGTTCCCGGCCTCGACGGCACGGCGTGCTTCGGCAGCTTTGCCCCCTCGGCAACGCACGCAAATTCCGGTCGCGACTGCTCGCACCGCCGAGTCCGCTTCGCCTGTCTCTTCTGAATCGTCCGCGAACGCAAACCGGCCCCGCCGAGCGAAGAAGAGCTACGGCGAGATCCAGCCGCGTCGTGCGCCGTGGCGCGTCTAGAAGCTCGGCTTTGCTCTCTGCGTATTTATCGGTACATAGAACCGTGTTGTGTGGAACAGACCAAATCTTGTACGATCTGATGGTCCAATATACAGTCTCGTGAGAAGCGTGTGTCCGAGCGCGAGCGCGAGGAGAGAATGGCTATACAGAGAATGGGATGTCTCTTTCAGCGAATTCTCCTTCCTTCTCGGCCGTGCAATCGCATACGATGCACTCGACATTGGCCCTCGTAGACGCAAAGCCTGTATATAGAGTGGTCGAGCCTGCTATGGTGCTCAACAAAGCGCACGTGCCTCGAAAACGGATTCGCTGATCGTTCTTGAGCCGATGACGGCATTCTCGAGCTCTGCTTCGGTGCACACGCTACAGACTGGCCTCAGAGCTCGTACACCTTGTACGGTATGCTATCACTACGGCAAAGGGCCGCACGACTGCCCCGATCAGCTCCGTCTGCTGCAGTCGGGTGGCTCTCTCTGGCTCGCCGATCCGCTTCGACGGCACCATCGCCACTTCCAGAGACCGGCGTACAGGTCGCAGATCCGCTCTTGCTCTACTTTAGTCTCGGTGCGTCGCTCTTGTGCCCTCGCACTGGCAGAAGGACCGCAGCAGGGCGAAGATTAGACCGACTCGGTCCCGACGACCCCCGCTTGAGCCCATGCTGACCTTGTTTTGCGGTCTACAGTCGCGCAGGGCAAGATCAAAAAGGATGAAGAGCAACTTCGGGCACTCGTGCAGGTGAGCGTGTCCAGGCAGACTCGGAAGATCCGCCGTTGTTGACAGGAAACTGCGCGCGCCTGCTCGGATAGATTCGTAAACTGCACGCCGACCTGCTCGATTATCAGCCACCGGTCCAGCTCGTCACCTTGCTCGATTCGATTCGCGCGCTTCCCACGAAGAACGATTCGCAAGCCGTCGTGAAAAGCGGTCTGCCCGCTTGGCCTTTTCGTCGATCCTCGCTCTCGACTCTCGGCGAAGGCCTCTCGGACGCGGAAGAGCAAGAACGGCAGTACCTTCTAAAGTTGAGCGACAAGGAAAAGACGACCCAGCTCGTCAAGGCGCTCAAGGCGCACGAAGGACTCGAAGACCTCGACACGCCGCGAGGGTTCCTCCTGACGGGACCGCCCGGGACCGGCAAGAGTCTCCTGATGGACCTCTTCTTCCAATCTCTACCCGTCGCGAGCAAGACACGCCATCATTATCATGCCTTCCTTCTGTGGATCTACCAGGGCGTCCATCGTGCGTTGGAGAAACAGCGGCTCGAGAACGAGGCGGAGGAAAAGGCGATGAACGAGCTGTACCAGAGCAACGGGAAGAAGGGCTACCCTTGGAGCCGAAGAGAAGAGATGAAGGCAAGGGCGATTAGTCAAGGATGGTAAGGCCGCCATTCCATTCGAACGCGGACAATCGTTGAAATCGGTGGCTGACCTGCTCTTTCCTCGCGCTTGACAGGCAGTCGGTCTTTGCAGGCAAGTGCGAAATGAACGCAGCTCTGCATTTGTTGAGGATGGAGACTGACCAAGAAGCACTGGACAGGCGGCCGTTCCGCACACGATCCCGCCTTGAACACGCGCGAGTTTGTCCTGGCGCAGGTCGCGCTCGATCTGATCAAGACGCAAGGTTGGCTCCTCGCTTTTGATGAGATCCAGCTCGTCGATATCGCCGGCGCGGGTCTCGTCAGCCGTGTCATGTCCTGGTACTGGCGGCTAGGTGGCGTGGTGGTCGGGACATCGAATCGCGTGCCAGAAGGTGAGCCGTCCTCGCCGTATTCCGATCTGTACTTCCGCACATTAGCTTAACTACACGACCCGCTCGGCAGATCTTTACAAGCAGGGTATTCAGCGCGCTACGCTCTCACCCTTTCTGACTGCGCTCGCCCGCCGCTCACCCGTGATTGACCTCACTTCACCCACCGACTACCGCCTCGTTGTGCGCTCCGAGCACGGTCTGACGAGCGAAACCGACGCCGCCGAACCGGGCGACTTTGGATCCGTCGACGCGTGGAAACGGTGGGGTACTCGAGCGAGAGGTTGGTTCGTCAAGGGCGAGCAAGACGAGGCGTGGCACGAAGCGATGCGTTGGATCGTTGGAGATTCAAAGGGAGAGCAGACGACGCTGAATGTGTATGGGCGGAAGGTCAAGGTCCCTTGGGCGGCGGGAGGCGTCGCGAGGTTCTCGTTCAAAGACCTTTGCGAGCAGCCGCTGGGACCGGCCGATTATATCTCTATAGGGAGCGCTTTCGTAAGTCCCCGCATCCTCGCGCTGATAGCCGGACGCTGACGCTTTTATGTACGGGGTAGCACACGATCATTCTGGAAGACGTGCCAATACTGCCGCTGAGCGCCAAGAACGAAGCTAGACGATTAATCACCTTGCTAGATGCGCTATGTGCGTCCCTCGCTATCTGTCTTCCGTTTGCCGCCGACTGACCCATCGCGCACAGATGAATCGAAGACCCGCCTGCTCGCCCGAGCCGACGCCCCAATCGACTCGCTCTTTTTCCCCGACGCCGTTGCGGCTGCCACTCCTCCGGCACCGGATGCCGTCCTCGACGATCTCCCGACTTCCTTCAGCGAGGGCTCAGGCTCTCAAGCACCCGGGTCTTCCGGACCAGTGCACACCCTCGACGCCGATACGTACTCGCTACCGCTCAACACGGTTTTTTCTCGCGGCGGCCGTAACAGCGCTCGATACGAAGCGCAGGACGCAGCGGGCGAGGTGACTGACTCGCTTGTCGAAGAGATGCTCGGTGATGTCCAGCAGGACCTCGAGGCGCCTTACCGACCCAACATCTCGAGCTACGATCAGAGCGCCGGCGTACAGGCGTACGAGCGCGATCAGGCCAGGGCGGTCGAGCGGAAAGAACAGGAGGAGCAGGTTGCGCGCCAGCTGAGGGCGAGGCGGGAGCAAGAAGCGCGAGCGCCGGTTCACCCGAGTGCGGCGACGCCGAGCTTTCAGAGCTTGGCGATTTTCACTGGTACGCTCGAGCTTATTTCCTAATCCTCAGCTTCTCCGTACTGACAGTAAAGTACGCAGGCGAGGAAGAGCGCTTCGCGTTCAAGCGGGCTGTCTCGCGCGTGCACGAAATGTCCTCGACCGAATACCTCGTCACGGCGCACCACTCTCCCTTGCCGTCCAGCATCCGCACCTGGGAGCAAACCCTCGCCGACAGTCTCGCAGCAACTTCGGCTGCGGCTAAGACGACTCCTCCGACGACACATCAGATGGGCGAAAAGACGCCTCTCTCGTCGTCTGACCGGCTCTCGGGGGTCCTCGATCCGGCAGATCTACGAGCGAAATGGCCGGAAGGCATGCCGGCTGGCGAAAGGGAGGTGGACGTCCGGTCTGCGAGCCAGAAACCCGTCTTGAGGGAGGAGCACGTCTGGGGTGTGCGAGACGATTGGGGGAAGAAAGCTGGCCGATGGGGCCAGGGAGCGAAGGCGTTTGAAGGCGCGGACAAGTAGTGGCGGTCAGAGAGCGTTGCTGCAGCGGAATATCACCCTCGCATGGACAGACGGGTGCTTCGTGCTGGAACGCGAATTCGGAATGGAAAGGTCCACGGACCTTCCGAGAATTCATTCCCGCGAGGAGAAACGCCATTTGTCTTGAGACTTTCCGTCCAGACCTGCTGCAGCTCAAATGCTATGGGGAGACATGCGAAGCACTACGACGACGAAAGTCCGCCGAGCTCGAGTGACACCGAGAGTGGGACGTCGAGCGACTACGAAGATGAGAAGGCCCCGATCAAGGCTCGTTTCCTCTCTCGCGATCTTACTCTACTTCTGGCCTGACTATATATGTTCGACGATGCCACGCAGCACAAGCATCGACATCATGCCAACTCGAACGCAAATGCGAACAACCGGATCTGGCTCGCTGTCGCGCTGCTGGTGCTCGCCGTGGCGGGCGTCGTCGCAGCCACTTACTATTACCAGAACGGTGGCGCGGGACTTCTTTCAAGTGGTACAGGCGGCACGGCTGAGAGCAGCTCGAGCAGCGGGGTTGAAACCGGAACAAGTTCCTCGAGTGGCGGAACTAATGGCGGCGGATCTTCGTCCAGCGGGTCAGCAGGAGGCTCTGCACCCGACGAAGACAACGACACAGACTCGCCGGTCAGCAGCAGTATCGCCGGAGGAGGCAGTGGCTCGGCAGCCGCGGTTGCGGGCGGCTCAACTGGCAGTGCGAGCAAGACCGGAAGCTCGGCCACGCCGTCCTCAACGTCCGGTTCTTCTTCAAGCAACACGAGCAGCGGAAAAGGCGGTCACCAGCTTCTGGTAAGCTCGAATTCCTCGTGAGTACGCGTGAGTGGCGGTCAACTTCGCTGAGCACACTTCCGGCAGGGTTTCTGGGAAACGTGGAGTAAGGCAGGCAGACCCCTTGATGCTCGCAGGCGAACCATTCTGACTCCGGGTCCTCCTGCTTCTCAGGAGGTCAAACAGTCGCAGAGACAGACTTCTCTGCGTATACCATCGCTGTCTGGTGCGTTGCTGCTTCTCGCTCCTTATCTGGCTCATTCTTGCGCAACTCCCTGTAAATATCCCCGTCGAACCTAGTACTGACGTGTACTGCTCAGGTTTGTGGCGGTACCAGGAACCGCCGCCGAGAAGGGCAAACTCGACCTCAACGAAGGCAGCCCTGGACAGGCGAAAGAATGGGTCTCCGCAGCCAAGAAGGCAGGCTGCAAGGCGCTGATCAGCATAGGCGGTTGGTCCGGTGCGTGCGCATGAGAGCCATGAGAGCGTTGTCAGTTCCTTGCAGTGCGCGCATCTGATATGATCCACGTATACCAGGGTCAAATACCTTCAGTTCTCTTGTCGCCACCGAACAATCTCGAACCGATTTCGTCGGCAGCATTGCGGACATGCTCGACGAGACCGACGCCGACGGAGCAGACCTCGATTGGGAATATCCAGGCCGAGCCGGTAACACGCAGGATGTGAGCGCGCTGACGTTGCCACGCGACTCAAGCTGGGAGCGCTGATCGACGGGGACGACGCAGTTCGACGTCAAAAACGATCTCAACAATTGGCTCGACTTCATCAAAGCGCTTCGCGCAAAGCTGGGCAAGGATAAACTGATCAGCGCCGACACGTCTGCTGGACCGTGGGTCGGCGCTGACGGTAACCCCTCAAAAGACATGAGCGGGGTGAGCTTGACAGCGCGAATTGAGGCCAGGAGCGCGACTGACGTAGTCCCGTACAGTTCGCCGCCGTTTTAGATTTCATCACCATCATGGTCCGTATCGCTCAGACCTGATGACCGCCAGAGGACGCTCATTTGTCTTGATGAACAGACTTACGATGCCGTTACTTATTCCTCCAAGACCACCGGACCAAACTTTGTAAGCCTGACTGCTTCGACGTCGCAGCAAGATTACCGCAGTTCTGAAGTCAGCATGAATACAGGCATACGAAGATACTTGCGCTCCGGCCACCCAGAAGTTCAACATTGCGAAAGCGGTGACTTCGTGGACGGATGCCAAATTCCCCGCCGACCAAGTGAGCCTGCCTCGAGAATCGTCACCCCCTTCCGTCCTGACGCTTTCTCTGACAGATTATGCTCGGTATCGTCTCGTATGGCTACGCCTGGAAGGTCGCCGAGGTCAAGGACGGCGGTGGCGCAGACGGCGCGACGTCGTCGATCTACCAGACCGCGTCGAGTACCCTGACAGATAAGGACGGCTCTATGATGTACGATCAGATCACAGCCAAGGTAAGACAGGTTTGAGCGCGGCTCCTTCATATGTCAGGCTGACCTGCCTGCGCAAAAAAGCTTTCGTCGATGAAGAGGACCTTCGACAAGTGCAGCTCGACGCCGTTCCTCTACTCTTCTTCGGACCAGCTATTCATCACATGTCAGTCCTAAGCATAGCAAGCCCTCGAGTCATGCTACTGATCCAATGTTGAGCAGATGATGACGAGGAGTCGATCAAGATCAAAGGCGGTTACGCAGGCAAGAACGGTGCGTCTCGATCTACTCATTTCCCGAGCCGGCGAAGAGCGCTGATGAGCTGTGATAATAGGCCTGATGGGCTGCAGCCTGTACGCTGGACTGACGCAGAACAAGGACGGATCGCTAGCGAAAGTAGCGAAAGGCGTTTGCTGAAACTGCTTTCGCATTCACGGCTTCTGTAGATGCCACTCAGAATCACCCAGAGCCGATCAGATCCTGTAGGATTGCTCGAGCGATAACTACGAGTCCGAGAGAGGCTTGTGGCCCTCGCCGATCGCGTCAGCTAGATTTGTTGTGCCTGAGCCGCGCTTCGCGGGCTTGGGCTGCGACGGATCCGGTTTCCAACCGATCTGTCGAGGCATGAGCAGTGAGAAAGAGTGCTCAAAACTCGAACGAGCGGACCACGCACCATGTGCATGATTTGGAAGGTCGCAGGAATCGAGCCGTCCTCGAGACCGTGCAACTCTGCCCAAGACAGCCGGGGTGTTAGCATCGGCGCGCACAGCTGGAAGCTACCTCACATGTGTCGCACCTTTGTAGATTTCCCCGGCGGCGTAAAGAGTTTCCGGACTCAGCGTCTTCCTCCGATTCACGACTGCGTTTCCTTCGCCCATCCACTTCAAGTCGTCGATGAGCTCGTATATGGACGGGTAGGCGATTTGAATCTCGTCCACATCAACCGTCGACAGGGCGAAGCCGGCGCGGTTCAGCAGAGACGTGACTGACTGCGAGTCTGGACGGCGAGAAGCGGGTCATTTTATGAGGCTAAAACGCAAAGGCTTTTTGGAGACGAGCGCACCCGTCATGGGCGACACTCGAGGCGAGATGCCGCCCTCTCGCTCGTTCTCGGCAAGCTGCAAAGCGGTTCTGCGAGGGGCGGCAGTCAGTCCTGAGCTGCGGCAAATCAAGAGCGCAAAATTCGCTCACCGGAGCTCAAACAGCGTGTCGCCGCCGAACATGGACCCAATAAAGACGCCGTCCGGCTTCAGTGTCCGCTTGATCTGAATCAGGGTTCCTGCAGTAGGTCGTCAGCATTTCATGACCGGAGATGAACGCGCGAAGCGAGCAGGTCGCACCAGGCAAGTCATTGACCCAGTGCATCGATAGACACGACATGATGCATTCGTGCGAGTTCTCCTCGAAGTGAGGAGCGAGCGCCTCCTCGTCGAGGTGTATCCGTTCCAGCGGGACTGAGCAACGTCGACAACATGGTCAGCAACTCCGTGGTCCAGGAAAACTCCCCCATCGCGACAGCTTACCTTCGGTGTCCAGATCGGCGTCGCGGTAGAGCATCTCTCCTGCAAGTGGCTCGCGTCAGGTTTCGGAATAATTAAGTGCCGAGCGGCCATCGCGCTCACGGGAGGGATCGACGAGAATCATTTTCTGCGTGATCTCCGGGTCGACATGCTTCGCCAGGAAGCCCGGGCCGGACCCGACGTCGAGGACGACGGGATATCGCCGCTTAATGTCCTGCGGGCGTACATCGAAGGTCAGCTGCAGAGTTCGGAAGCGCCACTCTCGTAAAAAGGCGAATCGCTGCGCGAAGGCGACTGACGAGGAGCCTATCGACCATGGACTGCGCGACGTCGTCCTTGACATAGTCTGTAAGCCGGCTTCGCTCCTTGTTACGGGCTGCGCGGTCGCGTTGTGCGACTTTGAGGTTCCGATCAAAGACGCTGAACGGCGAAGCGGCAGACGGAGCAAACGACGGGACAGCGTACGCTCTTGCGCCCGATCGGACAGCAGTACGAAGCGCAGAAGCGTAAGAGCTGCCCGAAGAGCTCAAAGTCGCCATCGTGACGGTGTGAGGGGGAGAAAGAGGAGACGACGCTTTCGCTCAGATTGTGCCTTCGTCATCGACCGGTCGCGATCAAACGTTATAGAGACGCCTGCACCCTGCCAGATCGGGCGCCGCTGAGCTGACGAGACTATTCCTGAGCAGCAAGACAGGGGTATACATGCATACGGATAACAGAAATGTCTATCTACGGAGTGGTCATGAACGCCGATCCTCCTGGGTGCAGCCATTTTTCGTCTATTTGGAAGCCTTCTTGTCCGCCAGCTTGGCCATGTCGTCGAGAGCGTCGAGCAGCGTACTGCCGGACCAGGCCTGCGTCCGGCAACTGTCGTGGCAGTATCCGCCGTTCTCGTTCGTCAACTCGGGCAAGCCCGCCCACGGGTCGCTCGAGATATGCGCGCGGTGACGCGACAGGTGCTCGTAGATGTGGTGGAACGTCGACGTCGGGTCGGAGCGACCAGCGCCGGCGAGAGTATCGAATGTGAGGTAGGCGCGAAGGAAGTAACCTGGTTCGGGGAAGGGCAGATCAGCAGGCGCGTCCGCCTCATCAAGTAGCCGGCGTAGAATGCTCACCCATCGGCCACACCCATTCGGGACCTTGGTGGTAGTTGCGACCCTTGGCGACGTGCCAGTCGTCGGAATCATTCGCATTGTCATAGTTGGCTGCGTAGCTATCAGAATCAGCGGGGCGTTCGGGGAAGCACCATCAAGGGAATCACGCACGTCGGTAGTCCGGGTCTATCGGGTCGAGCGTCTTGACGCCGAGCGGACCAACGAGGTTCGCCTCGAGGACTTGCAAAGCACCGAGCGCCAGCTCGGGCGTGAACAGCTCGGGCGCGACCGCCATCGCGATCGGGAAGTTGCCGCGGAGTTGGTAGTCGGCGCGAGCTCGGCCTGCTGGAGTACCGTACACGTCCTTGTAGACGCCGCGGCGGGCGATCAAGGACTGGTCGACGTCATACTTGCTGTCCTGCGCCGGGTCCGCCGGAACGTAGTAGACCCGCTCGAAGCTCTTCTGGACGAGGTCGTTCCACTCCTTGTACGATACCGAACGCTCTTGACCGTCGACTAATGGCGTGGACCTCGTCAGTCCGAGCGCACGGCTGCGCTGGTCCGGTATAGGAAGACTCACTCGTGGCCTTGACGCCCTTGTGCGGGAATTTGCCTTGACTGGACAAGTCTGCGAGCCATCGGAGCGCCGACTTGAGGAGACCAGAAATCTCGACCGGGGCACCGTCACGCGGCGTGCCCGGGAAGCCCTTGCTGCCGGCCTTTTGGCTCTCGCCCTGAGCAGAATCTGCGTTAGATGAGATCGCTTCGCGTCCATCAAGGCTCGGAGGGACTCACCATCTTGTCCTGCCAGGTTCCGCAGTTCCACTCGTTTCCGCCGTGCGACAAACCGGTCTTCCAGTCGACCTCGATGTCGATGTTGAACCCTGCGTCCGACATCTGCATGTCGAGGTTCGGACCGGCGTTGTACTCGCGGAAATGGATGCCGCTCGCGTGACGCTGCATGATCTCTTGGATCACATCTGCGACCGAGCTCGTCGTGGCGTACGCACGCTCGTCGTCGTAAGGAACCCACGTGTCGTCGAGCGGGAAGCGGCGCTTGACGGTAGCTTTCAGGATGTCGAGACCGTTCGGTGCCGTGTTGACGTAGTCCTGGATGTTCTGCAGCATGAACCACGGCGAGTCACGCGAGTTGTAACGCGGTGTCCGACCAGAGTCCTATCCATAGACCGGCTGCGTCAGCCTCTGATTTCGTCGCCGCCCCGATTCCTCACGGACTTACGAGCAAGTTCGGGATGAGACCGTGCTTGAGAACGGTGCAAAATGCGAGGATGTGCTCCTTTGCCGCCTCGAACTGTCCGGTGACCAAGAAGAGTCCTCGCAACGAGATGAAGACGTCGCGACCCCAAGTGCGTGCCCACTGCACCATCGAAACGCGTCAGCCTTCGTGAGCCGCTTAAAAGGTGGACAGAGACACTCACGCCTGCGGTGAAATGCGGCAGACCGGCTGCCAAACTCGGCGTCGTCTTGTTCGCGTCGAGACTCGCGCTCTTGACCTGGCCGTACATCTGGACGCTCGTCAATGCGAGCTGGTGCACAAAGCTCGTTCCTTGGCGGACGAGCGGAGCGCAGAGCGAGATGGCGCGGTCACGGGCCGCCTTGAAGGCGACGTTGATGACGAAAGCGAAGTATTTGGGGCGGAGGAAAGGCGGGACGTGCTTCTTGATGAGGTCGAAGCGCTCTCGGAACCAAGCCGCCGGCTTCGAAAGCGCAGGGAAAACATCGGTCTGCTTCTCGAGTCGGTTGACGACGTAGTCGAGAGCCCAAGTACCAGATCGGAGGTTCCCGCAGAGCGGGTGGCCGAGGTCGTTCTTCTCCATGATGTGTCGGAGAGCGGGCATCCAGCCTTGCAGACCGCAGTAGAGCAATGCGCCGCTGTCGAGGCTGTAGACGCCATCGCCGCCGGTCGCATCCCGCTCTTCACCGTCCGCTCGATACAGGACGACGTTCAAGTCGACCAGGTCGAGCTCGCCGAAGGCGGCTTCGGCCCCGCTTGCGCAGGTGTTGTCGAGCGAAGCCGGCAGGTCGTCCATCCAGGTGGCGAAGACCATGACGCTGCCCGCCGGGAACTCGTCGGGAACCGCGACGCTCGAGAACATCTGCCCCGATGCCGAATCGTGCTCGTACGTCGGCTCGACTGCCTTGATCGGCGTAACGGTCGCATCGAGACCACGCAAGGTCGTCTTGGTGTCGCGCGCCTCAGTCGAGTTGACCACGACGCTAGCCCCAGAGATGAACTTGACGCGAGTGCCATCGAGGCGGATGGACGGCGCTGTAATGCAGATCGGGTCAGTCGCAAAGCTTGCAAGGACATGTTCAACACCCGTCGAGACGTACCATCACCCTTTCCGCTTCCGGCTCCGGCAGAGAAGGCCGTCCGCGCGACAAGGAGGTAGCCCTTGTGCGTGACCGGGTTCACGCGGTGAGCGGTAACGTACTGCGAAGCGCGTAGATCAGATCATCGTTGACGAAGAGACGGAGCGCAATAGCATGAAGAAAGACTCACGTCTCCCTCCTGCGAGAAGTGGCCCTCGATACCCTCGTCGAGCACGAGCTCAGTGTGCAGGTGGTTCAGCAAGCGCTTGAAGGCTCCGATGCCAGCGTCGGCCGAAACCTTCTCGTACTGCCTCGTCTCCGTGACGACGTTGAGAATTTTCGGGTACAAGTCGTCGAAGCCGCGGTTGCTGCCGATCGCAGCGCGGGCAAACGTGACGAGGGAACCGGTCGCGAGCGCGTCTTCGGCAGTCCGCTTGTGCAACGGCGACTCGTTGTCGTGCGTGACGTCCATCAAGAACGCGTGCGGTTGCGAGCCCGGATGCGGGATCAACTTGGCCTCCTTCCGGACTCCCTTGACTTCGACCGTCGTTCGCTCCGAGAGGCAGTCGGTGTCCATCGAACCGATCGGCTTGCCGAGACCGAAGCCGTACAAGAGGGCGCTCTCCTCCTTCGGGCTATTGGCGTTGTACGCTTCACGGATGAGCGAGTTGATGCCAAACTTGCAGACCCAAAGCATGTCGAGGTCCTGGTTGCCGGTGAAGAGCTCGGCGCAGACATAGAGGTTCGGGTTGACGGCACGCGCCTTGTCCATGAGGTAGGCGCCGACGCCGAGCGGCGTCGAGTGGCAGTTGTCGAGACGGAACCCATCAAACATGGTCGCGAGGTTCTCGACGTAGCGCGTCATGTGGTCCCACAGCCACGGGTTATCCTCGCGCTTGGTGCCGAACCGGAGCTTGACGCAGTCGCCCCAGACGATCAAGTCTCGGCGCATGTACGTCCTTGAACCGGGCGAAGCAAAGTCGAGCAACGGGTCGGCGTTCCAGATCCAGCCGTTGTTCGCGAGAGCCTGGAGATCTTTGCCGTGCTTGGCGGTCGTCGCGTTCTTCGGAAGGCGGGTAAAGAGTGACTCGGTGATCGGGGACCTAAAGATGAGAGTTAGTTCAAGCAATCTCGTCGCGCCCAGATCACGCAAAACTCACTTTTCCGAGATCGGGCCCATTCGCGGACCGTGCTCATCGATACGGGTGTACTTGGCGCGGTTGTACGTGTTGTCGAGGATAGCCTTCTTGTCCTCATCAAACTCGCGATACCGGTCGACGTTCAAAACGTCCAACATCCGCGCGACCTGCTCGGCCGCCTGGTCCGCCGAGTCCGGTCCGGGCGTGAGCGAAGCGTGCTGCGCGACGAACGCGATCGCGCTTGACAAGTCGAGCTGGGCGTGCCAGCGCTTGCCGAGCTTGTTCCACGTCGGCGGGAAACACAGTTCGGCGAACCGAAGCGACAAGTCTTCGATCGAGAGGTGGGTCAAGTCTTGCTGACCCTGAGGAGCGGCGGCGCGCTTGTCGGCTGAAGCGACAGCCCACGCCTCCCGGAACCGCGTCTTTTGCCCGGCGACGTCGATCGCGTAGAATTCGTACAGGCGAAGCGAAGGGATGAGCTTATGCTCGATATGCGACATGATTGCATCGAGGTCGGCAGTAGTCTCGAGCGAAGTCGGCAGGCCGAGCGAGGCGAGCTGGCCAGACAGCTCGATGAAGGCATCGTCGAGCTCGACGGCACCGGCAAGGTGAGGCGACGACTCGACCGAGTAGCCTGTATGCGCGTTCACGAGTCAGCCCGAGTTCGTACTGAAGGTAGGAAGAGCTAGACTGAGACTGTGAACTGACCTGCTTCGGGGTGCGTTTCGAGCCAGGGCGAGTTGTTCGCCGTGTGGTTCAGGACGACGTCAATCATACCGAGGATGCCCCACTCCTTCTTGATTCGAGCGAGCATCGCCTTCATCGCCTCGGTCTTGCCCTTGGCGCCCTTTTTGAGCGTGTCGGCATCAAACAAGTCGTCGCTGAACTCGTTCTGCTCGAGGATCGAGTACGGCGAGTTGGACTCGCCGCGTTGCTGCAACGGCGTGTAGTGGAGCATGTTGTAGCCGCGATACCGCATCGTGTCGAGGTGCGGTGCCCACTCGGAGAGCGAACCCATCCATTTCGCAATGACGGTCTGGATCACGAGGCCGTCGAGCGGGAGGCTGACTTGCTTCGAAGGATGGACGACACCGCCCTTGCCGACGGGGAGGACCTCATGCGATGACGGGTCGAGGATCGAAGAACGAGCTGGGACAGCGAGGATCGGGTCGACGACAAAGTAGCCCGGTTCGGACTGCTTGCGTTCGCCCGAGCTGGCCTCGTATTCGACAAAGTAGGCAAACGCGCCGGCGGACGAAATCTGGCTCGGATATCGCGGGATCAGCACGTAATCTTAGAACGCAAACTCGAGGGCTCAGAACGCACAGGCAGGTCAATCTCGAACGGCTTGGTAAAGTCTTGCGGCAATCTGCGCGGACCCAAGATCCGATGTCAACATCCATCCGAGGTTACCTCGGCCTCGGAGTCAGACTCACGCGACCTGGCAGTACTTGCTGCGCTCGTAGGCACCGCCCTCGAGCGGGAAGTTGGTGTGCAGGACGCCATTCCGACTGGCGGCGGTTCCTGCATCGATCGTGATCCGGAGGATGTACGGAGTCGTCGGCGGCGGCAAGCGAAGCAGCTATCGTCGCGCCAGAAGTTTCTCGAGTCAGTGCTCCTAATTCCTGTGAACAAAAAGCGGGAGGAGGCGGAGGTGGGCGAAGAGGAGAGGGGGGCTCCTCGTTGATTTCCGTGACGCGGAGTTCGGCCGCGTGGGCGCGCGCGGAGGATATGCAACAGCGCTCGACTGACCGTCTTGCCGTGTTGCGGGTTGCCGTTATCTTGGAGTGTCACGAGGTACACGAGGACTTCTTTGCCGCCGTCCTGAGCTCGTTGGACGCCGTTCTTGAGCGTCGACGCGAGCGAATCGGCCGGAGTCGACGACGACTTGGCTGGTTTCGGCTGCTCGCCGTTGGTTGACGCGAGGGGGAGTGCATCTGCGACCTTGTTGGCGGCTGAAGCTACAGCCTTTTTGATGGTCGCCATCGCTGCAGAAGACGACAAACTGAGTATAGAGAGAGAAACGGACAAGGCGAGGTTTCCTGGGAAGGAATGACGCTGCTCGATCGCTCATCGCGCCCGACAAAGTCCAAACCCACCCCGCACGACCGATTGCACTCACAGCGAATTCGATGACTGTAGCTACGAGTGCTATGGTGATACGAGGCATGTGATAGAAAGTCTCAAGGTTTGAGCGGAACAGCGTGCAGCGGTCGCGCAAAACATAATCCATAGCCCTCTCCTCCGCGGAGTCCGTCAACTTCCGAAGTCCCTGATCAACTGGCGGTCGATCAGAACGGGGTCGCCGCCAGTCTTAGCGTAGCACATTAGAGCCATGCGACCAGCTGCAGTCAGGTCTGCACCAGCACGGATCGCCCGCCAGCTCGAGCGTGCGCACGAGCTGAATCCGCGCCTGAACGCCTATACGCGCCTGTACTCGCTGCAAGGTGCGGGCACGAAACACGGCTATGCTCCCGTGTCGCACATACGCTGATGCTGCCATTCCGCAGATGGCTTCTCTGCGCAAGCGACCGATAGATCCGACCGGACGGGACCTCTCCGTGATACCAGCGTTGCCGTCAAGGACCTCTTTGCAACTGCAGACGACGCGCCGACATCCTGCGCATCGAAGACCCTCAGGCGTAAGCTTGCGTGCGAAGCGTTGTCGCAGCTGGCTATGCGCGCAGAGTAAGCAGCTAACCTATGGACCCGTTTTTCACAGAGTACTACTCGCCGATTGAAGCGACCGTTGTTAAGCGATTACGAAGAGCCGGAGCGACGTTGACCGGCAAGACCAACATGGACGAATTCGGCATGGGGTCCGTGGTCTCTCCAAGCTCGCTGATGGGGGCGCAATTGACGACTCGGTCCATCCGTGCAGGTCCGCCAACGTTCACTCTGATTTCGGACCGGTCGTCAACCCTGCTGGCCCGCGAGGTATCGAAGCTTCCTTGGCACTTCAAGACGGTCAGCAAAGAGTCGCAGGAGGTAGCTCGGGAGGAAGCGCCGCCGCAGTAGCGAGCGGGCTCTGTGACGTGTGAGCCAGACCGCCTCGCCCCTTCTGTACGCGCTCAGCTGCTGTTGTGGCGCGACCGCTGACTTGCGCTCTCTCACGTCTTCGCAGCGCCCTCGCATCAGATACGGGCGGTTCGACCCGGCTACCAGCTGCCTATTGCGGCGTGTACGGCTTCAAGCCGTCGTACGGGCTCTTGTCCCGGGACGGCATGGTCGCCTACGCCAGTAGCCTCGACACCGTCGGCTTGATGTCCCGGGACGCTCGCAAACTCGCGCAGACTTTCGGTGCGTATCTACACCAGAAGTGCGTGCCGACTGAGTCGGAGAAGAGCTGATTTGAGACGGTTCCTGGACCGGTTAGAGGCTCTCGACGCTTTCGACCCGCTTGATCCGACGTCTATACCTCGCTCCGCCCGAGAGAGGGCAGCAGACGTTCACGCTCCATTACTGGAGACCCTGACGACGACGGGACAGACGGAACGACCCCTCGAAGGGGTTCGAATAGGCGTCCCAGCCGTGAGCGCGTTTGCCGCCGCTCGGATCATCCGCAGGAATGACTGACTTTCGATTCCGACAGGACCTCATCCCGCAACCTTTACTCGACTCTCCGAGCCTCCTCGACCCGTTCCGTGCTTTCCTCGCCTCGCTCAGATCGCTCGGCGCGTCCATCACCTCGGTCCGGTTCCCTTCGGCCCCTCTCGGCCTGTCAGCCTATTACGTCCTCGCCTCAGCCGAAGCGAGCTCGAACCTTGCGCGGTATGATGGTATGCAATATGGATACCGGGCTGCGGAGGGTGAGGCGGCGGCGGCGGAAGGAGGAGAAGGCAAAAGCGAGAAAGGGTTGCTGTACGCCAAGACGAGGAGTGCTGGGTTCGGAAAAGAAGTCAAGAAGCGTATCCTCCTTGGCACGTTTGCTCTCAGCGCAGAGTGAGTCGACGCTTTCGCTCGAGGAGCAGGGAAGCCCGCGCGCTGATCGGTGCTTTTCTGGCCGGCAGCGCTTTCGACAATTATTACCTACAGGCACAACGAGTCCGCCGGATGATCCAGCTCGAGCTCGACGGTCTTCTGCGCTCGCCGAACGTTCTCGGAACCAAGGTGCGAGAGGCGATCCCGGCGGCCACCGATACGGACGGCGTCGACTTTCTCGTTTACCCTTCAGCACTTTCGACCGCGCCGACGCTGTCGTCCGTCACCTCTCTACCACGAAACACTTTGTCGACATCGTCAAAAGCAGCAGGAAAACTATCTCAAGCTGGTGTCGACTCAGCCCCGCTCCAGAACTCGTACCTGCAGGACCTCCTGACCGTTCCGGCTTCTCTCGCCGGCTTGCCTGCTTTGAGCCTCCCCGCCGGCCGGGACTCGACTGACGGCTGGCCCGTCGGTGTCACTTTGATGGGACAGTGGGGGTCGGACCGCGCAGTGTTGGCGGTCGCGCAACGTTGGGAGGATTTGAGGAAGAGTCGGGGCGAATGGGAGGAACTGCGGGATTAGGACTAGTGACGAGATCCAGCAACGCTTCGTTTGCCTTCGCTCGGACCACAGTCCGACGGTGCAGATGCGCCGCTGGTAGTTTGCGTCACCTACTGCGAGTAACATATGAAAGAAATGTGCTCGATCACCTGTGCATCGTCATGGCGGAGCCGACCTTTTCTTCGTCAGCAATCAGCTGAACCAGCGCGCACCTCTTCGTGCGGGAACTGCCTCGCCTGTTAGCATTCAGCGAGAGGCTCGGCGCGACGTACACAAGGTTGCGCTCGCCGCATCGAGTCGCCGGCACGTTCTTCCGACTCTGAAGCAGACGCGAACCGGTTGGGCTTCGCAGCGCTTGCTTCATCGGGCCTTCTGAAGCCGTTCCAGGCCTACCGCGACAGTCCAGGACCCCTGTAACGTCGTCTACGATGGGCGTCCTCCCGACTCCGAACCACCTCGCGCTGATCCGCGACTGCTACCCGCCCCACAACAACAAGTCTCCCTCGTCTCGAGATGGAGCAGAACTGCCCCGACCCGTCTCGAACGCCGTCTCGAAACTCGCCTTTTACGCCGTGAACCGACCGGCGAAACTACCCAAAGTCGTCGGGGTCCTCGCGGACCGAGCGAGCAAGGCGAGAGGCACGTCGGGAGGGCACGTCAAGAACCGAGAGGAGCTCGCCGTGACGTGCGACATCTTAAGGACGCTCGTGCTCGAATGCGCAGAGAGTGGGAACCAAGGCAGTGCGGAACTCGTCAAGAGCGCGTTGGCGGAGTCGGCGCTGTCGGTTGCAGAACTGGCCCTCGGCGGCACGCCGCAGCAGCCAGGCGACTCGCGTCTCGCCAACGGCACGCATGCTACGCGGTCAGATCCTGAGCTTGAAGCGAGGGGCGCCAGTCTTGTGAGTCTGCTCGCAGTACCTGGACGGAGCGGTCGTATCTCCCGGATTCGCCGCTAAGGCGTTTCGATCTGACGCCCGGCTGTCCAAACAGTTTCACAGCGTGGCGACCATGGTGACGCCGCCTTTCTTCGGCTTCGGGGCGAGCGCGCACCGGTACCAGAGGTGTCTCGCCATACTCGCCGCGCGGGTCCAACCAGGCTCTCCAAGCTCCAGCTCGTGCGTCAGACTATCTGGCATCATCCTAAGAGGAGATTCTGACCAGGACTACATCTTCAGATACATCGCTGCAAAAGGTCTCGAGGGTGCAGCGCGGTCAGACGTCATGTTTGCGACTGGCAGCGACTTTGACCGTCAGGTCGGCGAACTCGGTCCGGCTTTCTTTTCCTTGTGCCTGACACGGTCAGCGACTGATCTCGAGACCGAGTACGCTCTCGCTTCATGCGCATGGACAGTCCTCTTGTTCTTCCGTTGCTAATAGTAGCAGGCTACGCAGGTTACTCGATTCCGACACCCTCGCGCCCCTCCCTTCATCCTTACGCTCCCGCAAATCACCGATGATCTCACCTCCATCCTCCTCTTCCTCGCCTCCTTCTGACGCGGCCGTCCGCGGTCTCGCCCACCTCTCGAGACATTCCACCGTCCCGCAGCTCCTCGGTCTTCAATCTGCTCTTCTCGCCTTCCTCGAGCAGCACTCGTCCGCCCCGCTCGGCAACGATGGCGCAGCATCGCCAGGGACCGCTCTCGCGCGGATCCTGACCACCGCTGCACCCGAGTCGCACCGGAGTCCCGCGATGAGCTGGTGGGCGGACCGCGCTGCGGAGTCGCAGCAACCCGCTCGGACCGTCGCGCTGCTCGGGATCCTCCAGGAGCTGCTGGACAGCTTGTCGCGTCAGCCAGATACTCCAAACGCAGGGTCGGTGAGCCTGAACGCAAACGGTATCCTGGCGACGCTGGAGGAGATGCTCGTGCAGGCATCAGGCGCGTCCACAGTTGCTCCCGGCGATATCGGAGTGAGCGGCGTCAGCTCGGCAAGTAGCAGCGATCCGGTCACGAGCGCCATCTTCACCACGATCCGGACTCTTGTCCAGACGGTCGAAAAGTCGGGATACCCGAATCAGCTGGATGACCTCGCGTCCGGCACGATCGCGCACCTCCGCACGCTCAGCGACGTGTCCGACTCGGCAGATCCCGAACTGCAGCAGACGTTTAATGCCGACTCGCTGTCGAAGACTCGGTCCGGGCAGCGGGATACGCGCCTAGCCCGTTCGCGGTTACTCTCGGTTCTGCACCTCTTCGTCGACCCGAGCTCTAGCGAAGCTTTGCTCTCGCGGGATGAGACCGAAGTCCACCCGCAGCGGAGCACGGTCATATCGTCCTCAGCTGCATCGCCAAAATCGCCGACGCCACTCTCAGACTCGGACGCGACGCCCCGCTTGAGCGACGATGCGAGACCGGCCCTTCTGGCTCAAGAGACTGTGACATCGCTCGCAAGCGCAGCGACGATCACTGTCCCTGGAATGGTCCTTGGGGCGCCTGTACATACGGGAGCTCCCGTGGCGTCGTCATTAGCGGCAACGGAGGGGAACGCGCGCGCACCGACTATCGACACTAGCCCTCTCGCCGATTCGGAGCAATCGCAGCCGGTCGTCCTCGTACACCCTCCCACGGCTCGACCCGATACGCACGCCTTTCCCGACGCTCCCTCCGACTCGACCGACTCGCACCTGCGCAAAACGCTGTCGCCCTTCACGATGTCGCAATCGCTCTTCCTCCTTAACGATCCCGATACTGTCGTCCAATCTCGATACGCTACGATCCTCGCGACATTTTTACAGCAAATGGCGATGCGACCGGACTCGGTCGGCAAGACGGCCGAAAGCGAGGCATTCTGGAACCGGTTTGCCGTCGCCTATCACGACTTCCTCCGGACACTCGAGACGAACCCGCAGTCTGTACCTTCGTCGGAGGCGCCGAGTGCAGTGGAGCAGAAGCTGGCGGCGTCGGCCTTCGAGACGCGCTCGATTCCGGCTCTCGGCGCGTGCGCTCCTATGCTCTTCTCGCTCACTTCGGACGGGACAAATCAAGCCTCATCCAGTTGGGCATCGGTTCGTAATCGTGGCATCGACGCGCTCGACCAGCTCGGCCGGACTTGGGGCGTCGAAGGACTCGGGCAAAAGTCGATCTCGTCGCGAGAGCAGGCCGTCGATGCGCTCGTCAGCGCCGTCGAACACGAGTTGGGGAACCAGACGGCCGACAGCCCGAGCATACGACAGCTCTTGCTGAAGCCGTGGAACCAGCAAGCAGCCAAGTTGACCAGCGAGTTTGCTCAATTGACAACGAGATGATGGGAAGGTTCGGGCTAACTTGGGAGTGCTTATACACAGCTTCGTCCACGCTTTCGCCGTACCTGTCGGGCGCGCCTCCTGCGCGATCGCTCGTGCAGCTCGGGGTGTCTCGCTCGAGAGCCAACTCGGCACTCCGGTTGACGGCATCGGCGCCTCGAACGCCGCCGTCCCTCGTGCACAGCGGTCCCGCCAGCAGTGCCGGCGGCCACCACCCGGCCAGCCCGCCCAATGGGATCATGTTGACGGGCGGTGAATCTGCCGCTGCTTCGATCGCGCCTTCGACGACGACAACATCAGCGTTTGCGCGCCGGCGGATGCAGACGCCTTCGCTCGCCGACCTTCAACACGCGGCGACTCGGAGCGGCTCCGATCTGCCGCCCGGGGACGGATCTCCTGCTCGCAGTGTTGCTGCAAGTATCGCGGCGAGTAGTTTGGCGGGTACGGCTCAGGGCGTATCGGCGGCTGGGAGCGTTGCCGGTTCACCCGCGACCACGGCGGGCGGCCCGCGAAGACGGACCGGTCGCCAGTCTGTCGAGAGCGTTCTCGACCGCGTGGGCAGGCGTATCAACATGTCATCGTAGCTAATCGGAGGAAACCGCTCTAGAATCGAAAGTGATGATTGAGGGTCTCATGCCGGGATGGTCCGGCGAATGGCTTGCCGAGGGGAAAACACTCGACGGCTCGCCGAAACTTGGGGTCGCGGTTCGTTCTTTGTCCCCTTTACTCCTCTACACTTGTTGCGGGGCTCTCTTCTGCTCGCCCGAGTTAGCGTATGTTTGCCCTCGCCAGTACCTCGCGGACTCTGCTCGCCCAGTCGACTCGCCGTACCGCTGTCCGCTCGTTCAGTTCGGCGGCAACCCGCAGTTCGTCTTCGTCGTCGCTCCTCGCTTCCTCTCGCACTTTGGCAGCTCGCGTCGCTACTCAGGAGTCGGCCTTGAACAGCAGCAAGATGGGACAGACTCGGATGAGCCACGGCATGGGAGAGTCGACCGTGAGTCGGTTGTCTCTTTTGTTCATTCCCCGCTCGCGCTCTCTCCCGCGCGCCCACGCCGCACCCCACCTCACTCCGGGTCAACTGCTCGCGCGGGCTCTCCACGATGGCCTTGCAGAGAGGCAATGCGACGATGACCACAGTCTTCTGAGCGACCCTCTGCTGCTAGCCTGTTCCGCCAGCGTGGTGCGCGTCATAGCTGACATGCTTCGGGACAAATGGTACAGGTCCGACCGGATTCGGACAAGGTGATGCAGGACATTGCCGACTACGTCCACAACTACGAGGTAAGTCTGCCCGCTACACATTGCTCGCAGCCAGCTGCCGTCAACGAGACGATGGCTTGTGCTGCTGCCGGCTATGCGCGTGCGCTGACCCTGCCTCGCACCGTCTCCGCAGATCAAGTCGGACGTCGCTTACAACACGGCCCGCCTCTGCTTGATTGACACTATCGGTTGCGGTCTCGAGGGTCTCCGTGTCAGTGACGAGTGCCGCGCCCTCATGGAGCCGATCGTCCCCGGCACCACCGTCCCGAACGGTACCAAGGTGCCGGGAACGCCGTTCCAGATGGACCCCGTGTAAGTTGGCCCCTCCTGCCGCGCACGCTTGCTCCATATGACTGACATGAATGGTACGCCACGACAGTCGCGGTGCTTTTGCTATCGGCACCCAGATCCGCTGGTTGGATTTCAACGAGTTCGTTTTCCTCTTTCTTTCCTTTCCCGCCATGTCCTTGTCACTGATCTCTCTCAATTCGCACCCGCAGCTGTACGTTCCGTCACTGGAGACCAGAGAAACGAGTGCCAGGAAACTGACGCGAGCACTGTGCAGGCTGGCTCGCCGCCGAGTGGGGTCACCCGTCCGACAACCTCGGAGCGATCCTCGCCGTCGCCGACTACCTGTCGCGCTCGGGCGAGAAGCTCGTCGTCCGCGACGTCCTGACCGCCATGATCAAGGCGCACGAGATCCAGGGCTGCATCGCGCTCGAGAACTCGTTCAACCGCGTCGGTCTCGACCACGTCATCCTCGTCAAGCTCGCTTCGGCCGCCGTCGTCTCCGAGATGCTCGGCCTGACCCGCGACCAGACCGTCGACGTCATCTCGCAGGTATTTGTCGACGGACAGAGCCTCCGCACGTTCCGTCACGCGCCGAACACGGGTTCGCGTAAGAGTTGGAGCGCAGGCGACGCGTGCATGCGCGCGGTTCACCTCGCGTACCAGGTCAAGCGCGGCCAGATGGGCATCCCGACGGTCCTGACCGCCAAGACGTGGGGCTTCTACGATGTCCTGTTCAAGGGCAACGAGTTCAAGTTCCAGCGTCCGTACGGTTCCTAGTGAGTCGAGATTCGCTACACGCTTCCATCAGCCGACCGAAGACTCGATGTCGATTGCGGTGTTGACGCCTGTGGGTTTCTACGACAGCATCATGGAGAACGTCCTCTTCAAGATCTCTTTCCCCGCCGAGTTCCGTAAGCTCGCGGTCGGGTTAGCGCTAGGGCTGCCGGTTACCTGACGGCTGTTTGGCTTTGCAGACGCTCAGACCGCCGCCGAGGCTGCGCACGTCCTGCACAAGCAGCTCAAGGACATGGGTAAGAGCTCGGATGACATCAAGCACGTCCAGATCCGCACTCAGGAGGCTGCTGTGCGTCCGGCCCTCTGCTCTCGGTGTCGCTGCAGGTTTCGGTGCCGCTCGCTGACGCCTTGCGCTTTGTTTTGGCTTCGCACAGATCCGCATCATCGACAAGTCGGGCCCGCTCCACAACTTTGCCGACCGCGACCACACGATCCAATACATGGTCGCCGTTCCGCTCATCTTTGGCCGCCTCACGACCGAGGATTACTCGGACGCCGTTGCTGCCGACCCGCGCATCGACGCTCTCCGTGAGAAGGTACGCGAATGATCTCGCCGGGCTGCGTGAGCCGCTGGCGACTGCGGATGGCTGACGCTCTCTTTCTGGCTGCTGCTCGCGTAGATGCAATGTGTTGAGGACAAGCAGTTCACTGCCGACTACCATGACCCGGGTTCGTCGCCATCTTCACGCTCGTGGCGACCCGGACTACGCGATTGACGAGGCTCTCTTTTGTCACGCGCAGAGAAGCGCTTCATCTCGAACGGCCTGACAGTCACCCTTAACGACGGCACCGTCCTTCCCGAAGTCCACATCGACTACCCGGTCGGCCACAAGCGCCGCCGTGAGGAGGGTACCCCGCTCCTCGAGGCCAAGTTTGAGCGCCACGTCAAGCCGCACTTTGACGGCGCTCACGTCGAGAAGTACGTTCGGCCCTCCTCGGCTCTGAAGCGCACGAGTATGAGGGCGGTGACTGACTCGCGCGAGCATCGACAGGATCCTCAAGCTCGTCTCGGACCAATCGTCGCTCGAGCAGATGCCGGTCAAGGACTTTACCGACCTGTTTGTCACCAAGGCATAGAGGGCTCTTGACCTTCGTCTCACGGATCCGCAAAATGAAAAACAAAGCCGTATTGAACCAAATTGTCGATCGGAAATTGCGGGCGAGGTTCTATTCTCACGGATCTTGGATGTTCTGCCCAGGCTAGCACGAGAAAGGTGGCAAGCGAGCCTTACGCACAAGGGAGGAAAGACTCTCGCATCTCAGATAACGAACGAAGCTCTATTCCATACAACATAGGGCTATGTACCGATAGATACGCGGAGAGGAAAGCCGAGCTTTTAAGCGCGCCACGGCGCCCGACGCGGCTGGATCTCGCCGTAGCTCTTCTTCGCTCGGCGATACGGAATCTCGGTCGCCCTCGACGCAGAAGAGACAGGCGACGCCGACTCGGCGACGCGAGCAGTCGCGACCGGAATCTGCGAGCGCTGCCGAGCGGGCAAAGCCGCCGAAGCACGCCGCGCCGTCGAGCCCAGAACCGACTTCGAGCTGTTGCGTCGGTCGATGACAGTCGAGGCAATACGAGCAGTCCCCTTCGCGATGCGCTCTGAACGCTTCTGAGCGACATAGGTGGATCGAATGGCGGTGTTCAGCAGCTGCCGGCGGAGAGCGTCGGGCTTGGTTTTCGTGCAGCCAGGCGGCGGGCGGCGGGCAAGCACCTCGTGTCGCGACGTCGAGAACGAAGCGACAGACAACGCAAGCTCAGCGCGAACCGGGCGCAAGTCGACGACGCGCTCGTCGGCGGTCGAGACCGAGCGGGAGTGCGTCTGCACGGGCCAGGTGTACGGCCACGATGCATGCGGGAGCTCTCGGGCGACCAGTCGCTGTCGAGGCGTTTCCGCAAGCTGCAGCGCGAGAAAGCTGTCCATCGCACGGAGAACCCGGTCGGTGATCCGCTCGTCCCGAACCTCGTCCGGCTCGACAAACTCGTTCGTCTTGACGCAGTCGCGAGACGCGTCGTAGCGGAGCTCGTAGCCTTCTTCCGAGTCGACGAGGCGGAACCCGAAGTCGCGCGACGCGGCGATTAAGTCGAGCGAAGTCGATTTCGGTTGACGAGAGATCCACAGGTCGACGGCGGCGATTTTGGTCTCGTAGGCTCGCGACCGGCTCGGGATTGTGACATCCGACTCGATATCGGTGTCGAAGAGGTCGCTCGACGAGCCAGAGCTGACGGAAGACGAGTCCGAGACGAGCGGGCTCGGCGGGCATTCGTCGTTGACCGGTTCGGGCGTCGCCGTTCGCTTCTCGGTGCGAGTAGAGCCGGCACGGTGGGCGAAGAAGTTACTCTTGACTGGTCGAGTCAAGCTTGAAGGCCCGCATGCGGTCTGTAGAGGCGCCGGACGTGAGGAAAAGTCAGCTCGACCGAGTCACGCTGAAGCTGTCGCGGGCGAGCGAGCGAGAGGAAGAGCGAACGCACCGGGACCACAGCAGCGCAGACAAGTAGCTCGATAGCGTGAATGACAGTCGAGCAGCCAGCGAGGAACGTCGAGCCAATCATGGTGGCGTGAGCTTGTCGACCAGGTCAAAGTGCTTTCAGAGTCAGACGAGTCGGACAATCTCTCGAAGGAGGGAGCGAGTGAACGGAAGGAAGGCAAGAGAGAGAGAGCCAAGAAGAGCAGCTCGACCAAGGCCTTCGCTGCGCTCGTCTGCCCGAATGCCGGTGAAAGCTCGCTCGAGCGCTGCCCCGCCCGTCGCTCTCCCGAGACAAAGCCGCGTTCAGCCATCTCGGCGGTGGTAACCTCGTCACACTCGAACCAGCGCGTGATAGAGCAAGCCATGGGTAGATCACGACCAGGAAGACGATCCCTGGAAGTTTCGTCCGCTCATTCTGCGTAGTTGGCGAGAAATCGCCGGCACGAGGCGTGTGACGGGCGTGACTTGGCACCGCGACGCGGGCAGGATCAGTCGCCACCGAAGTGGCGTCTCCTTCGCAATAAGAGCGGCGCCGCTTCCCTGAGGGTTCAGCGTAGTCTAGGACCGCTGTTGCTGGCCCCTATAGCGGCATGAGCGTCACGGGAGCGGGAAGAGCAAGCTTGAGAAGGCTGCCGGAACGTGTGATGCCGCCCAGACAGCTCGTAGGCTTGTCAGACCACCGCAAATACCTCTTCTAGGCCCCTGTACGGTCATTTCGGGTAAGTGATTTTGCGCGCCCGTTGCTCCGGAGCTCAGTATCGGAGTCAGCAACGGTCGGAAGTGCGGACGAGCTCGAGCATGGCTCTCCGACTCCGAGGTCGCCAGACATACGCGTATCAAGCCGGAGAGCTGGGTGTAAGCGATATAGCGATTCATCAGCCAATCAGAAGCCGTAACCTGATCAGGGCGCCTCCTTCGCAGGGAGTCCTGGCGAGCGAGCAGCAGCAAGGTCTAGTCGCTAGCGCTGCGTGCAGCGGCGGTGCCTGCTGAGTTGCTGCATGGCGAGACGACCTGCGTATGCCGGGCTTCGCGTGACTCTTTCCGCACCGGAGCAGCTGCAGAAGGCTTCGCGTCGGAGGAGAGTCCTCGACTTGCGTGACGGATCGAGCACTATCATTCTGCCCAGCCTCGAGAAAGAGCCGGAGAAGGCCATAAAGAGCTGGAGGAGAAGCAGAAAGCATGAGAGAGTGAAGGAGAAAGCGGGATCAACAACGGCATCAGATCGGCAGCGCGGCTCAGCCGGGTGGACCGCTTTCGGTGCTGCGGATTTGACGCCCAATGTGTCGTCGAACTTCCAGCGAATACACCGAGCTCAACATATACGGTGTGGACGGCAGACTGACAAATCTGTTGGGATTCTGCGAAGCCTGCGAAGCAGCTCGGACGCAGGAGACGTGAAGCGCAGCAGCAAAAGGGCTGGCACAATGCATGGGGCTATTACGGCTCTTGCGAATGAGACAGCGCGTTACTTGATGAGGCGAGCGCCAGATTGCAGTAGACGTCGTACGTAGTGATCGCAAACAACAGGAATGGTACACGTAGATTGACGGCGGACGCTGCTTCAATCCCGCTCCGCCTCGGCCCAGATGCTGTAGAGACCAAAGGTTGAGTCGTCGCGTGCATGAGAGAGCGGTCGTGCCGTCGTATGGCGAGGCCGAGGAGGTGAAGGAGGATCTGGAGGAGCGACAGCTCGCTGCTGCGCTTGGAGCATACTGCTGACGGTCGGTGTGTTGTACCGGGCGTTCCGCGATTCCGAGCTCGGCGAGATCGGGCGCGATGCCTCGCGTAGGCGCCCGGCAAACTTGGTAGGGGAAGGGCTGCGCACGCCAGCGTCGCGATTGCCTTCCGACATCCGAAAGTTGCGGCGAACTGGCTTCGGCTCGTCTCCGTCGTATTGGAAGCTGTACAAATTGCGAGCCGGTTAGTCACGGCTCTGCGACCCATTTTCATCTCAGACGAACCTCATTTGGCTCTCGGCGTCCCGGTCTGATACGGACGTTGACTCGTCTGCGTCTGTTCGGATATCGTCGGCTCGGCGCCGTTCGTAGTAGACTTCGAGAGCGGCTTCGGCGTCTTCAGGGCGTTCCCAACGTTCAATGCCGACGAATTGGTCTGCCAGTCGAGTATCAGCATGGGGACGCATCGGTAACTTCAAGGCTCTGCTCACAGGTATTGCGCAGCTTTCCCGACTTCCGCATTTTACCCTGCCGGCCCTTCTTCTCCTTGACGCGAGAAAAGCTGCCGGGGATACTGCACATGGAATACATGTCGTCAGCGAGAGCGCGCTTGTTTTCCTGGGCGCGCAGCAGCAGAGCGACTCACTCGGTCTGTCCGATCTTCTCGACCCGGACAACCACATCGGTGAAAACGACGAGCCAGTCATTCGCGCCAGTACGCGTGAATCGTTTTGAGGGAACTGTCGAGAGTCGGCGCGACGAGCGCTTATGCGCGAGAGCCAAGGGCGGAGCCGGCCGCTCGTCAAGGAGAACGCGAGCTCCGCGCGGGGCCATGAGCGCCTGCAATGTCGTAGTCAGCAAATCGTTCTCGGCTCATGTCTTGAGCATCAAATTACCTGGTCGCGGATACCATCTATCCTTGCGAGAGCGTCGCGCGCCTGATTCCGTGCAATCTCGTCAGAACTCCGGGCGCTCCCACGCCGATAGATGTACGCACCGTCTCTCGATCATCTTGATCAAGCTTTTCGTCCTCTATCGAGCGGACTAGCGCGTCGACTTCGAGAGCCATCGCTCGGGTCTGGCGCACGGGTGGCCGGTCAGCATTAGGCTCCCTGGTAGACCACAAAGCGCCTGAAACGAGGGCGCGCACCTTTTCCCACTCGTGCGTGGTCGGGTCTGAGTGTGGTCGATAGTCAGTGCGTGCTCCATTCAGAGATTGCTCGTTGGGAGGCGCACCGGTATGATATAGTAGAGCCTGCATCAGCAAAGGCAGTTTCGACAAGCGCATCAACGGCTTGCTAAGGCAGATGCCGAGATTGCTCTCGCCAGCCGCAGCCGCTTGCTCCTCAAGTCGCCGCAAGAACAATCCGAGCTGGACGACTGACGAATCTTCGCGGCTCTTGCTCGACTTGAAGAGCTTTTTCCGGTTCGCCTGCTCGATAGCGCGGCGGGCGGCTGAGAGGTGGGCTTGGAGGGTCGCGAGAGCCTCTTCCAAAGCGACAATGTATGTCGTGTAGGTATGTAGGAACCAGGGCTGCGGAACAAGCCCATATCAGAGCAGAAGTCTTGGAAGGCTTCTCGTGCGTGAACACGAGCCGCACCTGTTCACTCCAGATCGCAGCGAGGCCACTGCAAGATCAAGAGTCAGTCGATGCATCGGCTAAACAATGAGACTCGAAACTCACCGGACAAGAGGGAAAGCTTTGATCCACTGCTCCTTCCTACGCCGGGGGACGCGTGTCAATCGTCAGCTCGAATCTAGCAGGCGCGCCGTCGGAACTGCTTACAATCGGCTGCTGAGGTCTTCGTGTCCTTGTAGCATGTCTATCGTTGCTTGCAGTGCGTTCCGCAACGCATCAGGGAGCGGCGGCACAGCAGTCCAGTTGTCGTCCTCCTTCCCCGTCAAGCTCGATTCGGACCCTCGCAACTTCCTCGACGACGAAGCAGGTCGGAGCGAAGAGCGTGCCCGTGAGCCGAGCGAGGAGAGACGTCCGGCTGAAGCGTTTCGATGGACAGGTTCGAGCGGAGTAGGAGAGAGAGTCCTCCTCGCTCCGGTCGGCAATTCGGGCAGAGAAGGCCGACCAAGGTAACTCGTCCCTAGGGTCTGCTGCTCCCGCGCGTCCAGATGTACTCCTTCCGCAAAGTCGATTGCGCTGAGTTCTGGAGCGAGGCTGGCGGCCGGTTGCGGACTCGGCGAGCGGGAGAAACGAGACGCGATTGGGAGTTCGGCGCTCGAGGCGCTGGTGGCGGGACTCGACAAGTATGGCGAGAGCGTTCGAGCCGAAGAAGGTCGCGGAGACAGCGAAGGTGGAATGGAAGGACTTGTCGAGAGGTGCGGATGGAGCAGCGGATTCGAGTATCTTTCGACGAGCGAGCGTAGCTCGGCGACATAGCTGCGGCAGGAGATCCCGTCAGCGCTCCTCTCGAAGTCGTGAAGTATGCCGCCATGACTGACCGCTCCTCGCTCGCGACCACCTCCCAGCTGCAACCGAGGCCTGTTAGCGATGAGCTCTCGCCCGAACCGGGACCCTCGAGACTCACAGGATCTCTTGCCGCGTCCGCTCTCGCGCCGACAAATTCGCGACCAACTCCGGACTGACCATCTCGGCCCAGGTCGTCGGAGCTGCGCACTCCCGCGAATGTCAGCCGAGTCCGAAAGCCCCTGCTCAGCCCGCATCATTCGGAGGGAGCGACTCACCATGGATCTGCGACGGGTCCTGCCCGTCCAAACCAGAGGCGTACGACCCGTTCCGACTCTGCGGTCCGGGTGTCCAACTCGAAATGAGACTCGGGGAAGTTGCTCGTCGGTCTGACGAGTTGCGTCGCTGTGGCCCAGACGGAGGAGGCGGCAAGAGGCCCTTGTGGACCGAGTCGACCGAGAGCAACCCGTTTGTCGATGCGGTCGGACTGCGACCGTTCAAATCGCGCAAGGCTCGAGCGTCCTTACTAGGGTGCAGGGTAGATGACGACGCTCCCTTCGTGCTCTGATCGCTCAGGCCCGTTGCGCAGCGAGACCCGTCTTGCAGCGCTCCCTCCTGTCGAGTTCCCTGAGCCTGTTCGCGGTCCGCCTGCGAGACCTGCTCGTCCGAGTCGACCCTGATAGCGAGTCCCAGTCCGTGCAGCTGTCCATCCCGCGCAGCCTTGGCCGTCGCGTTTATCAAAGTCGCGTCTGGTCGGTTTGTCGAGAGTTCTCCACCCGCCGGCACAGGCGAAGGTTTGCGCGAGCTGTCTGGCGTGCTACCGTTGCTCTTTCTCGAGCGCCAGAACTTGAGCATCGGGCCTGCGCATCGAGTGCAGTAAGACGAAGCGAGAGCTGCTGGCTCATCGAACTTCGACTCTCACGGGCCATCGCGTCAGGTCCACCTCGCTCGACACGGGGAATTGAAGAGCAAAGACCGACTTGTATTGCTTCCACAGAAAAAAGACACGCTTTGGCGACGCGACAAAGTGGCTCCGGACCTTTCGTGAGCGAGTTTCGACTCGGCTGCTCAGCTTGCGGAATCATCGAGAGCTCCGCCATTTCGAGCGAGTCGCCGCAAAGGCCACCTTGAACAAGTCTGCGGTTGCAATCTATAATATGCTCGGGAAAAATGTACGCTCGGTCGACTGGACCGCGCGCCTTCTCAAATTCCCGCTTCTCGAGCGAGCGCTCGCCCTCCTCGTCGGGAAGCCCTTTTTCGTACCAAAGTCGGCGCTCCCTCGTTGCCGTTCAGTCGGTGACGCTGTACAGGTTCAAGCCGAGCAACGATCGCTCGTCAAAGTTGCGGTGCTGGAACCCGAGTTTGTGAAGGGCGCCCGTGTCGGCGACAAAGATCCGACCTTGCGAGATCTCGAGTTGACACCACCGCGTGCTGCGCGCGTGTGGCATTACTGAAGGGTGAGTCTTCTCCTCCTCCTCTTCAGAAAGGATGAAGGAAGAACATGGCGCACATGAAGCAGCGACTGAAGTGGCCGTGCGAGACGATGACAATGTCGCCGTGGTGACCCTCCGTATCCTCCTTTCCGTGGTGGGCGCTACGGGAATGTATCGCGAGCGTCAGTCACGCTGCGTCCAGCAGGTCACATTCCATCCCGTCCCGGAAAGAACTTGCTCTCGACGAGTGAGAAGAGAAGAGACGAGAGCGCCGCGCGCGAACTCACTCGGCCAAGTCGACAATCTTTTTGATCATGCGGTCGCACCGGTCTCGCATCTCGTCGGGCGACTCTCCCTGCGGACACCCCATCGTCCAGATGTCCCAGTCCTGACCGAGTTCGGACCGGATCGTCTTGGAGGTTTTGCCTGCGCGCGGCGGGTCAAGGTCAGCTACTCCCGTGCCGGGTCTAGCAGCTTTCTCGGCCCTTTCTCGTGCAGGCGAGAAAGAGATAGAGAAGCGTTTGAGCCAGCCTCAGCAGCGGGGCGGGAGAGCGCACCTTCGCAGACGCCATACTCCCACTCGCGGATCTCGTCCTCCTTTGACCAACTCGGTTTCTCATCGACGCCTTCAAACAGCAAGTCGAACGTCTTGACGGCGCGTTGCCTCGGCGAGACAAACACGTGTTGGATATGCGCCGGATCCAAGATCTTGCCCGCGCCGACGATCCGAGTTCCGAGGTCGCGGACGATCGATTCTCCGTGTTCGGTCAAAGGGATATCAGTCAAGCCGGTCTGCGCATGCGGCATGATTCAATTGCGTGAGCTTATCGAAAAAAGGGACGCGTAAAGTCGGGAGCGGGGAGAACTGACGTGCTGTCCCGAGAGGCTCCATTCGGTTTCGCCATGGCGGATGACAAACACGCGCGGCAAGCGGGGCTTTTTCGCTGCGATGGCCGATTCGGGAGGGGCGGCCATATCGTTCCCGGTTTGCGAGTGAGCTCAGAGGGGCCGAAGGGGTAGGGAATCGGACTCTGTAGCCGCCGAGGAGAGGCGAGGCGAGTCTGAAGAGGAAAACTTGGGGTAGTATGGACGGCCGAGATAGGACAAGCTCAAGCCGTGAGCTGCTTCACGACAAAGTGCACAATCAGGACGACAAGCAAGCGAGCGAGTGCGCCAGTCCAAGTCGTGCGCGAGGGTGGAGGCGCGACGCTGCAGTCAAGTTGGTGGTGACGACGTCGGCCGCGCTGAAATTAACGCGAGTCTCACGCTTCGAGCTCGGCAGGGCGCAGAGAGAAAGGTAGAGAAAATCGAGAATTGTTGTTATGGATCTATTGCAGATATTTCAGAGCCCTCTAGGGTGAGATACAAAGTGACGAGTGGGACTTGTGTGTGTGTGTGCAGCAGGGCAGACGGAGCAAGAGAGAGGCCGGCGGCGGCGCGCGCAAGACGGCGAACCAGCGGGCGGCGCGGGCGGACCAGCTTTGTTTCCGGCTGTCCTCGTCGTCCCCTACCAGGTCCACCCCTCCATCGTACGTGGAGATCTTGCATACCCTGCTAGTCTATCTCATAATGCTGACCGTGCTCTCCCCTGCCCTCTTCTTCCTCCCTGTTCGTTGCGCTGCGACCCGACTTCGAAACCCGTCGATTTTGATGCTCGACCCGCGTCCCCATTCGCCTCACTCTCGCTCGACTCGGCCTCCCTGGACGACCTACGATCACCTGAACCGCTCTGTACACTGCCTGTGATGCGGTCCCTGCGTTGATCGCGATCCCGTACGGTCTCGTGGTCGTTTACTCGGAACCACCGAATCCGACTTTTTGCCTTTCGACGACGCCGCTCGGCACTTTCGCACACACCGCCTGCACTCTCGACCTCTCTGTCCCTCGCTCCAATCTCGTCGCCCCTTGTATCCGGCACAACTTGATCCGACTGTACAGATGACGAAGCGCACCAGAAAGGCCGGCGTTACGGGCAAGTACGGTGTCGTAAGTCGTCACTCGCACTCGAGCAGTCACTACGGGGACTCTTTCTAGGAGAGCTCGCGCCATCTCGGAAAATCGGGGTGCTGATTCGAGATTGAGGGGTTGTCATGCAGCGTTACGGTGCGACTCTGAGGAAGTCGATCAAGAAGATGGAGATCACCCAGCACGCTACCTACACGTGAGTCTTAACCGCCTCCTGCCCTGGTGACCCGTCCAGCGTGTCTGACTCGCATTTGTTCGCTCGCACAGGTGCACCTTCTGCGGCAAGGTTCGTTCGCCCTTTGCGCGCCTCGACCAGACGTCGTTACCCGCGGCCTCGAATGACGGGAAAAGCTGACCCCCTCCCCCTTCTGACGGTGACAGGACGCCGTCAAGCGTACCGCTGTCGGTATCTGGCACTGCAAGGCCTGCAAGAAGACCACCGCCGGTGGCGCCTGGACCGTCTCGACCACCGCCGCCGCGACCGTCCGGAGGTATGTTCCCCCTTTTATTTTGGCTGTTCCGAATTCCCTCGCGTTGTGAGGCCAGTCGAGCTGACTTCTAGCACGGCACGCACGCAGTACCGTCCGTCGTCTCCGCGAGCTCGCCGAGGTCTAAGCGACTTCTTTGCGCGTGTGCGTGTGCGTGTTTGCAGGTCGGAAGGAGGGGGGGAAACGCAATTTGAGGGAAGACTCTCGCGTTGCGCCTATCGCACGTGGGATTTCCTCCCTTTTTGGTTCACTCTCCCCGGGAATGAGGATTTTCACCGAACCAAATGTTGCGTGTGCGACGTCGAGGAGACTCGGGCAGGGATTTTTGCTGGTGGGGCGGAGAGGACTACGAGAATGAGAGGGAGAGAGACGGGAGATGTCGAAAAGTGCAATTCCCGCGATGAGCATCACCGCAACATCACGGGCGCGAGGGTGCTTGATGAATGATCGGCCTGGGTAAGGTGAAGCGCGAGAGGTGCGTCACTCCGCCGGACGGGCAACGTGAGAGTTGGGGCGGGGGGGGCCTAGGAACGGCGCCACTTTGATTCGGCTGTTGTGCGTGAGACCGCCTCGATAGCTCGATTGGCGGGTGACTAATGTTCCTCCGGGTCGGCTCCTTTGGAAGCTGGGCGAGCGACGGAAAGAGCCAGCGACATCGGAGGGGAGCGTCCAGGGCGGAAGCGCCCAAGAGGAAGAGAACGGCTCGAAGGAGGGGTCCTTTCAACCGGCCGCTCGATCTCCGTTCGGGTTCATGCTCGGCGCGTCTATCCGGACGTAGGTCCTCGTGTGGTACGAGGCACTCGAAGGCGCAGCGAGGAGCGGACCCTGTTCGTCGTCGTCGTCTTCTTCTGGGTCTGGGTCTGGTCGGTGTCGATCTTCGAGCCAGCCTTCCTGACCTGCCTCACAGTCGCAGCAAGAGCAAGTTGCGCATGCACGTGGAGCGCAACGACGGAAGGGAGTGCCTGCGCGCGAGGTTTCGGTGTGGTGTTAGCAAGTGGAAGGTGGGGGGGAGGGCGCGAGTCACACACGCAACTGCAAAGGAGAGGAGAAACTGACGATCCGAGGCGCAGGAGGTTAATAGTCCGTCGAGGAGAGTCCCCACGAGTTGGAAGCAGATGTCGGCCATGCTGCGTCTTTCGACGGCGAGAGAGAGAGACGACGAGACGTCAAGAGGCGAGCCTGCGAGAGTTTGCGCGACTTTGGCTTCCTGCGTCTCGCTCGCTTCGACTACAGACGACTACGAACGCGCTTCTTGAGCGACAAGGCTAGCTTCACAAGGTAGCCAATGTCGACTAGCCGCAGTGGCGACTACCACGCACGAGACCACCCTCACAAGTCGAGCCGGTCCGATCGAGACCGCGTCCGCGATTATGACAGCGAACGCTTGAAGGACGACAGGGATCGCGATTCGTCATCGAGGAGGAGGAGGAGGAGTCGCTCGCCTGAATCGAGCAGTAGGAGGAGGAGGGATCAAGACGACAACGACGACCATCACCACCGCCGCCGCGATGATGATGACAGGCGAGACCGCGATAGGGACCGCGAATACAAGAGGAGTAGGAGGGACGACGATAGGGATGGACGTAGTGGAAGGGACAAGGAGCGCAGTGACCGCGGCGAGCACAGGGAGCACAGGTCAGTTGCCTCCCGTACTGACCACCTGGAGGGGTGGCCAGATCGCCCTCTGCTCCCCGGGCGGATACGCGCGTACTGACACTAGTTTCTCACATACTACAGGCACAAACACCGCGAAACGTCCGAAGAGCGCCGGCAACGGAAAGCAGCCCGCAAAGCCGAAAAGCTCGCCGACGCCGCCCTGTTGCTCCCCGAAGAGGCCCGCCAAGCCGCCGCCGAAGTCGCATTCTACTCGGCGCAGGACAACCCGTTCCACGATGCCAACTTGGGCGACAAGTTTGTCTGGGGCAAGAAGCGCGAAAAGGAGAGAAAGATGGGGTTGACGCCCGAGGAGGCGGCGAAACGCGACCGCGAACGCGCGTGGGAGTCGCAGGTGAGCTGCCGATTTGACGTTCGGAACTCGTGTCCTGTGGAACCATCGACAGGAGGCTAACCTTCCGGACCCGACTCCGCGCTCCTCCGCAGCAAGAGATTGAACGCCTGAACCAGCGCCGCGCCGAACGCGAAAAGGAAGCGGCCCTCCGCGAGCAAGAACAGATGCAGCAGATGCGGTTCGCCGAATCGGCCCAGATGGCGGCGTGGATCGACAAGGAGGACGACTTCCACCTCGAGCAGGCCAAGAAGCGCGCAGAGATCCGCGTCCGCGAACGGAGGGCGAAACCGATCGACTACCTCGCTTTGAACTTGAAGTGGAGCGTGCCACCGCTCGGACCGGGAGACGAGGGCTACGACGAGAAGAAGGCGCTCGAGGAGGAAGAGGAGGACGACGGCGCCGGACTCGAAGTCGACCTCGAGGAGCCGTACGCCATCTTTGACGTACGTTCGCTCTACACCTTCCTCGCGTATATGGTCATCCCGAGTACTAACCCCGCTCTATCGTCCGCAGCACCTCGCGCTCGAAGACGCCGAGGAGCTACACGACGACATCAAGATGTACCTCTCGCTCGAAAAAGTCGAGGCGCACCAAGAGTTCTGGCGCGCCCTCTTGATCGTCTCGTCCGCCGCGCTCGAGTCGCTCCGCGAAGAACGGTCGATCGGCGTCTCGGCGTACCAGGCTCAGACGCGCGCCAACGCCGCCGTCAAAGCCGAGATTAACCGGTTGCTCTCGGGCAAGACGCACGACCAACTCGTCCAGTTGCAAGGACAAGTCCAGGCGAAACTCGCGAGCGGAGAAGTGATCGACGTCGATTACTGGGAAGGGTTGCTCAAAGAGTTGGTCGTTCAGAAGGCCAAGGCCAAGTTGCGCGACATGCACGAGGTCGTTCTCGCCAACCGCCTCGAGCAACTGCGGAAGAAGCAGCGCGATGAAGCGCTCAAGTACGCTCAGGAGGTCAAGAATGCTATCCATGTGCCGATCGCGCGCGACGAAGGCGACGACGAGGAAGAAGGTGGCGACGAGGACATGGAGGTCGAGGGTGAGGAGGACGACGGGGCGGACTCGGCCCGGGCCGAGATGGTTGCGGAAGCGTGGGACGACAAGTGGGAACCGACGCTGCACAAGAAGATCCCCGAAGAGTGCCGGCAGTGCCAGGTCGTCGACTTTGCCGAAGACCGCAAGAAGCTGGTGAGTCCTCGCTCTCTCGCATCATCAGCGCAGCCGGCTCTATCTTCGTTCTACGCCGCGCATGCTGATGTACCTCGGCGATGGTCTTGCACCCACAGTATACCGCTCGTCGCGCCGTCGCCCAAGCCCGGTTCGTCGTCAAGCCGCGTGCCGCGCCGACCGCCGGTGCCGGAGAAGGTGGCGAAGCCGGCGCGAGCAATAAAGACGAGGAGATCTACCAAGCCGCCGTCGGGCAAGGCTTCGACGACGAAGAAGAGTTCTTCAACATGGAGGCCGAGATGTCGCGGCAGAGCTACACGTGGGAGGACAAGTACCGCCCGCGGAAGCCGAGGTACTTCAACAAGGTCCACACCGGTTACGAGTGGAACAAGTACAACCAGACGCACTACGAGTACGTTTCTACTCGCTTGGATACTGGTCCTGGAATAGGGGAGTTGACCCTAGTCGTGCTCGCCGCAGCTCCGACAACCCTCCGCCCAAGGTCGTCCAGGGCTACAAGTTCAACATTTTCTACCCCGATCTCATCGACAAGACCAAGGCTCCTCGTACGTGCGGGCCGCATGATAACAGTTCCGCAGCTTGACTGACTCTCGGACTTTCGCCACCACTGCAGAGTTCAAGATTGTCAAGAACAAGGAGAACCCCGACATCTGCACGATCGTCTTTACCGCCGGACCGCCTTACGAAGACATCGCGTTTACGATCGTCAACCGGCCGTGGGAGCATTCGCACAAGCGAGGGTTCCGCAGCTCGTTCGACCGCGGAGTGTTGCAGCTGCACTTTTCGTTCCGCCGCAACTTTTACAGGAGTGAGTCTCCAAGTTCCTATCCCCCGCCGGTTCTGTATTGCGCGATCGCGATGGGTGCTGATTTCTATGAGTCTTGCAGAGTAAGCGCGGTTCTGCGTTGTACATTCGGGAGTGTCCATCTGCAAGAGCTTTTCGATCCGCGACTCTTTCCGCGTCTTGATCGCTGTCCTCGATGTGGCTTCCTCAATGCGCATTATCGGTCGTGTCCCTTGACGCAGAGAGAAGCGAGAGAGTCGAGATTCGGCGAAGTATGCTCGACACGTGAATCGGAAACGGAGCAAGAGATGATGACGGACTTCCTTCTGCCTCTCTCCTCCAATCAGCTCCCGTGACGGCTCGATGCAATCTGGATGTGGGCCAAGGTAGCCAAGCTCGCCTCGCCGGCCCCCCGCAAGCAAGCTGCGGTCGTAGAACCGCTGAACGCCGACCGCTTGTTCAGTCAACTGCGTCGGGTCCTCGCAGACGACGACACCGCAAACGCCGACTCAGATGCAGCGCGCGAGACGGCTGGACTCTTGCAGGATCTCTACGAGGTATTGCGGCAGGAGCAAACGGGCGAGACGCCGCTAGGACCGATCCTCGAGTTTATTCTCGAGAACGACGCACTCGACCAAATCGTCGACCTCGTCCTCCTCCCCAGTCGGACCGCCTGCCGAGCAAAGCTGTTGGAATGGTATGCTGTAGCGATTGACGGGCTGGACGGAAGCTGGCTCGAGCACGCTGCAGTCAACAAGCCGCTGTACGTGGTGCTCCTCTCTGAACCTCGACTGGACGAATCTGGCTCGCTAATGTGCGCTCCTGTATCAGGAATAAGCTTGTCAAGGGCTGCCTCTCGCTTGGAGTCGCATCCGAGGAGGAGTTTCATTTCGTCGTTGTACTCTGTACGGCAGCGGAACGAATCCGAACGGCACGTGCACTCGCACAGCTGCGTGCCGTCGCCACGGATGCTGATAGCTCTGCCCCAATCAGAACGTAGAGCTTCTCCCAATCTTCTTTCGGAAGCAAGCGATCCGGCAAAGACTGGTCGAGCCAAACTCGTCCGGGCCGCCGAGCGCCGTCAACCCTCCCGCCTCGCCGACACTGTCCCAAGTCTCGACAAGTGACGCGTCCTTCTCCTTCTCTGCTTCGCTCGCGACGGGAGCCAGCCCGTACGCCGTCGAGTACGACTGCATCTTGTTCTCGACCCTCTTGCGATATATCCACCGAGAGGGAGACATCGGCGATGCGGCCCGGGCCGGCGCGCTTGCACTCGTGCATCTCGCTCGGAGCTCGCCTATTCTCGCTTCGGGATCAGCGATGCGCGCAGGCGTCGGTGTCGGGTCATCCAACCGGGTTTCGTCGCCAGCTGGGTCAACTCCGGCCGGCGAGCGAGACCTGCTCCTCGTTTTCGCCGAGTGGATCCTTGACTCCGACCTCGCCGAAGTGGTCAGTGCGAGTCTCGGCGCTCTGTATGGCGCTCTGCCGACCAAGCTCGTCATCAGAAGCGATACGGCCACCTCTGCAACCGACAGCGACCGGACCGGTACTACTGCGCAGAACGGAATGGTCCTCGGCGGGATGGGCGCCCTCCAGGATGACGGGGATGCCGAAGCAGCGACACGAAAGCGTGAGGAGGAAGAGGACGCCCTCCGCGCCCAAGGCTTCGGAATCGTCGGGTGGCCCGAAGTGACGCAACCGCTCGCCGACTTCCTGCAGGTATTCGACTTCGTGCAGCAAGTCAGCCGCGCGTATTCGAAGATCAGCACACCGTCCCTACGGCAGCAGTCAGGCTCCGAGAACGCAGCGGAACCTGTACAGCGTGAGCTGGACCTCGTCCTCGGCGCCGTCGCGGCCAATCTCGTCTCGACAGTCCGGACCTCGTTCCTGCAGGGCGTTCTGTACCCTTCGATACTCGAATGTTCGGACGCCGATGGGTCGGCCGTCGCTGTCTTGAGCTATCTCGACGCGATGTTTGACATTCTCAAGGATGGCAACGAGCTCGAAGCGGCCGTCTTTGCCTTCTTGTTGGCGGAGGAACCGGTGCCGCCGCAAAAGGCAGTCCTTCCGACGCCCCTTCGGCAGCGACTGAACGATCTTCGGCCTCATGGGCACCGCCGAAAACGCTCTGAAGGGCTCGTTCTCCTCGACAAACCAGCCTTGCGCTCGTCCACCTCAGACGACTACTTCACCGCCGGCGGTCGCTTCTCGCTGCGCGACCTACTTCAGAGTAACGTCGAGTCGTCCGACCCTGGAGCCGCCGCGGCTGCGTTGCGCCTGCTCAAGACGGTCTTGACCAAGCACGATCGGTGGAGTCTGGCGCTACTCGACGTGGAACCGGACGACCTCGCGACCGCATTCCCGGGCGTCGCTTTCGCTGCCCTTCCGCCAATGGGAAGCAACGATGCACCAGTTGTCGATCACGGCTCGCCGACCGACGAGGAGGAGCGCTTCGTGTATGCCTCACGCGAGCCCAGGACGCCTCGCGCTCGCACCAGACGCACGGCCTTTCCTTCCACGCCCGCATCGGCTCTTCGACCTTTACTGGAGAGCGGGACTACTTCAGTGCCGCCAACGGAGGCCGAGATCGATCCGCTCGACGCGCTCCTCTCGCTCGTCGGCGAGATCGACCCTTCGTATCGTCGCATGCGAAACGCAGGCGGAGGCTCCGAGATCTCGACCACTGGTTTCGCGAACTATTTGCGCGACGCCGAAACTGAGCTCGGACGAGATCCCGGTTTCCGTCGAGGACTCGCATCGATGGTTCCGCTCGAGGACGAAGCGCTCGTCGAGAAATCTGACGATGCCAAGGCACGGGAGTCAGCAGCTTCGCACGTAAATACGCGCAAGAGGCTGTCCGGTCACGAGCTCGCCAACACAGAGACTGGTCGCCGACATCACCTCGATCCGACTACGGCCATCCTCGCTTCCCTTCTAGACGGATTTGCCGCCCTCTTCTCCCATCCTCCGGATGTGAACCTCGCCTTGACCGAAGCGATCGCGACTCTAGCGCTGTCGCCGTATCGCTCGCTCGACGGATGGTGCCTTCCCCTCGACTTAGCCACGCCTTCGGATTCCACGCGGCCAAACAATGGCCGACTCTTTCTTCCGTCAGCAGGGAGATCCGCAGAAGCGCAGAGCGATTCGCTCTTATCGATCCTGCAGGCTCTGGCGGCCTCGGTGGCCGCGTACCGCCGACGGATACCAAAGTTCGACGAGTACCTGGGCGAACGACGGAAGGGGCTCTTCTTCGCCGACAATCTCGCCGATGCGCTAGGTGGTCTATCGCTCGCGGCGGATGTCGCTGCAGGTGCTGCGCCTCCTACGCCCCCGGCTCCGCCAACCGCTCTACCGATCGACCAGTCCCCAGCACCGAAACCTTCCGTCGCGTCCGGCCTCGTCAACCTCTTCTCACCTCGGCGACAGTCTCACAAGCGATCTCCTTCGACACCCAATGCTTTCATGACGCCGACACGACCAGGCGCGAATGGTCTGCAGCGGCCAAGTCAGTTGCGACGTTCCGCCTCGGACGAATCTCTCGCGCCGTCGTCGCCGACGGCTGCCTCATCGAACGCTGCGGCAACAGCAGGGCGTCCCGCGAGAGTGCTATCTCTCGCGGGCGAGGAACGCTCGACAGCTGGACCGGCTTCACCTTTTGCGGCTCACTACCGTGAGACTGGGTCTGTCCAGGTCCAGCCGCTCATCGTATCGACGCCGTCAAGAAGAGCGCGGGAGCGTGCACGAGCGCGTATAGAAGGTGATCTGAACGGCATGGCTGAAGAAGACGAAACAGACGGAACCAGCTTACTCGGCGAGCCGGACTCGCCGTCACGACGGCTGTCGGATCTGCCCGCCGAAGCAGAAGCGCCCGCCGCGCCGAGCACGGAGGGGTCATCCTCAGTTGCGAGGCGCTCAGAGGCGGCACCTGTATCATTGTCGATGATACTCGACAACGTGATCGTCCTCGAGGAATTCGTCAAGGAGCTCGCCGCGATTGTTTACGTCCGCCGGGTCATGGGCATCGATCCGATCCGCGTCGTCGGCGCCTCCTGACAGACGCGCTAGGTCCACCGACTTGTTCCAGCTGTAGCTAGAGACGGCAGACCCCCCGCGGCGCCACATGCACATCTTGCCACAGGAAGGTATGAGGAGGGCATAAGTGCCTTCAAATTACTGAAATTACTCTCGGAATCAGTTTGCGAGTCCACATGCCCGTCTCCGTATGCTGTATGTGAAGCGCTCTGTCGTCTATGTGCGCTCGTTTCTAGTGTGTCTCGAGATGTTCGCGTCGAGGGTCGAAGGTGGGGCTTCTCGCTCTCGCCCCATCTCCTAGCTCAGAAATCGCGTTCGACAATCATACGCAGCTGCTCATACGCTAACAGAAGCTTCAGAGACCGGTGGAACGTCCACGCGGCTCCCCTCTTCGCGTGCGGCAGCCGATAGGGCTCGTCTCGCGAGTTTGAGCGAACCGACAAACTCGCGCCTCTCGAGCCTTTTCAACGCCCAAGATAGACAGCGCGCGACGCTCACGACGCGTCAATGGCGGATATCGTTGAGGGAACCGAGTCGGATGGGGCGCTTGAGGCGAGAGTCGCACAGGCGTTCGCAAGTGAGTCGGTTCGGCTGGGATCAGAGCGGGACACTTGCCCATACGCCGGCAATGAGCCGTGTCTGGAGGCGCCCGAGGTCGAGAAGCTATATAGGGCTTAGCTGCAGCCTACAGGCGATCAGGCTATGACCGGCTCAGAGGAGGGTCTCACTCGAACCGAGTACTAACCTTTTGGCCCCTCTCCTACAGACTATGCCGCGGCGCATCCGCGAATCGGCCCCGCCGAGTCTTCCCGGCAGCAAGATACAGCGTCCAGCTCGCATGGCGTTCAGATGGCTCTCGCGGCGGCGTCTACTTCCTCTGAATCGCGCGCCAACGTGACAAGCCCCGAAGCCGCTGCCGACGCGGACGCCGCAATGACCAGTCCCGAGTCGGCGATAGAAGGCGTTGCGAACGAGTCGACGAGCACATCTGCCTCGGGTTCGACGTCTCCGTCGTCAGCGAATACCGCCACGCCCTACCTGCCGTTGTCACCACTGCCGCTCGAAGTCTTCCTGCGCGTGATGCACTTCCTCCCCATCAAGCAGGTCGCCCGCTTTCGAGCAGTCTCGTCGACTTGGCGGAACGTCATCGACGGCGACACTCGCCTCTGGTCCCACTTTTCCTGTTCGCTCGAGGACATGACCTTGAGATCGCAACTTGAGATGTACGCTCGGAACGCGATGCCGAAACAAGTCGGCCAGCGCGGCGGTATCCGGCACCTGAAAATCAAGCTCGGCTCGGCGCCGCTCCGCGATCTTGCCGAAGCCGACATCATCACGTATCAAGAAGCTGGCGACGCATTCGAAGACATCGTCGAAACGCTTTCGACCGCGTCGTGCGGAGCCGTGAAGAGTTCTACCGGAGTTCGACTCGCCTCGACTCTAGAAACATTCGAGCTCGAGCTGCGACCGAATACGCAGGTGTCTGTCAACGTCTTGCACTGCTTCGACGAGTGGCGGTCGGCAGACCTGTTCTCCCACTTGACTTCGTGAGTTCTGGTGAGCGTCATCCGACGTACGCCTATGTTGACTCAGTGAGCCCCGTGCAGACTCGACATCCTCATCAACTGGTTCTGGATGCCGCTCGGGTCCGAATTCCTCAGCACCTTCCCACGCCTGATACGGCTCTCGATCCGCGCCCTCAAACAGCGAAGTTTACGTCTGAACTACAGATACGGCGACTCTGACGACGAACCATACGACTCCCAGATCTCCTTGCCGTTCCTTCGCGACCTCGTTCTGGAGAACGTGCGCGTCACGGCGGACGCCGCCATGCCGATCCTCCCGAACCTGCAGACTCTCCGACTGGTCAACGTCGCTTGGGAAAGCCGCTCCTACTACCTTCTGCTTCGCGGCGCTCGCGAATCCCTGATCTGCCTCGAGATGGACGACTTTTCGTACGAACCGGCCGGCGATCCGTGGGAGGAGTATCAAGACTTTCTCGACATCCGAGACCCCGACTTGCTCGACGCATCTCCGCCTCCGGACCATCCCGCGCCGCCTTCGCGATGGGATCCCGAGACGCCGCTGCCCGACCCGATCCCGATCGCATTCCCCGAGCTGCGGTACATGCGTCTGGCCGGCATTACGCCGGCGATATTTGCCCCGTCTCGCGGCTGGGAGGAGGAATACGATGCGCCCGAACCACCGACACCCATGTTCCACATGCCGTTCTTGCGAAAATGCGTCCTGCACAGAATCCAACTCGACGCGGCGGAGGACACCCCGACGGACCAGGAACAGCTGGCGATGCTCGGCCAACTCGCGCCGAATCTGCGGGCTCTCTCGTTGACCGGTCTTGTCCACGAAGACAGCGGGCTCTACGCATGCCTGGACGCCATGCACCGCGAGCTCATCAGCCTCGACTTGTCGAACTCGACCTTCACAGACTGGATCATCTGTCGGCTTCCTTACCTGACGCCGCGGCTGCAAGAGCTCGACGTCCGCAGTTGCGCCGAGATCAGCGCGCAGAGCGTCGCTCGCTGCGTCGAGATGATCCGCAACCGATGGGAGGAAGGCGAATCGCGACTTAAGCGGGTCTGGGTCGACGAGGCAGAGATGGTCGATCCGCGCGAGCAATGGGCCGAGGCCCGCGCTTACGACTGGCTCGCTTTCGTCGATGTACTTCAGCTGGATGACCAGGATCCGGAAGGACTTGGCCCGGAGGACCCGCACCACCGTCGAGCATGGGTCAAGCGCGGCAAGCGCGACGTCCAGCACGATCACAAGGTCAGACACTACGACCTGGAGCAGAAACAGCTCGCGCAGAGGGTTCTCGTTGCTGCTGCTGCTGTCGTCGCCGGCACGTCTTCGGCCGCGGGCGGAGCCGGCTTACCGTCATTCCTCGCGAGAGCCCCGCCAGCGCTCGCGGGCCCGCCAGTCCTCGCGACGGCTCAGCCCACAGTGGCACAGCAGGCTCTCGTGGCGCAGCAGAGTCTGCCTCTGCCGGCGCTGCCTGGCGCCGTCGTCTCGAGCAACCAGCAGCCGGCAGCTGTTTCCGCTCACGCCGTGGCAATCCCCGTCCCACCGCAGCAAAGTGCGACGTCGCTTCTGCCGGGTGCGCCGGCGCAAGGGTACGGGTCGGTCTCCTGGCCGCATCCGCCCGTCACGCCGAATCGCCCACCGCCGGCGACGCAAACTCCGCCGGCGGTCCCAAAGGCGCGACCGCCGCCACCGCCTCCTGCTCCGAGCACCGACTTTGATGTGAGCGACATCCCGCCCGAGATTCTCGCCGCGCAGATCAAGGAGATGGAGCGGCTCGAAGCATTGCAGGCGCAGCGGGTCCAGGCGCAAATCGAGGCGGCCGAGCAGGCGATCGCTCAAGCTGAGCAGGTGCGGCGTCGCTCGAGCGGGACACGGACCGAAACCGACGATGAGCCGATGCTCGAATACGACGAAGCCGTGCCGGCCGTCAACCCGGATGGCGCGGAGACCGACGATGAGCCTGTCGTCGACATCCTCGCGTCCGATGACGACTCGCGGCGGTCTGTCAGTCGTGAGACTGAGCACGTAAGGAGCAGCGGATTTGCAGCAAACACCGACGACGAGGCCGAGGACCCTCCCACCGACGACGACCGCGAGCCTCCTGTTTCCACCGGAGCCAATACTCCCGCCGCCATCGACTCGCCCGCCGACCTCTTTGTTCCCCTCCTTTGATGCTCTCACGCGCGTCGAAAAGGCCCACGCAGCTTTCCCCTACCTTTTGAGCTTCTCGTGTCTCTCCGCGCCTTTTGCCCTCTCTACAGTCTGTACAGCTTCTCTCGCTACATTCGCAACTCGCACAGGTTACACGCATGCTGTCTTGCTGTGGCTCTGTGATTCGCCCGAGGCTGTCCGAGGCCCTTGCGAGGCAGTATGACCGTGCTCCTGACGCCTGAGAAGGCCGTTCGCGGGACGCGCCGCCACTTATGCGAGAATGCCGCGACTGGGCTAGTCGAGCCCTCTTGAAGCTTGTTGTAGGCCGTACAGTAGGTGAGCGGTACCTCGTCGACGCTGTGCCGGGATGGGTCGCGAAGGGTTGGAGGACGAGGTTGTCCAGCCGTTCCAGAAGCGCGACATTTCTCTCCTCTCGCTGATCACACACATCTCTGTGAACGCACTCGAAACGCTTGCACGAGCTTGTATTCGGTGGTCGGCACCGGCAGCGTGACCGCCCCGCCCCGTCGTCTCGTGTCCGTGCGAAGCGAGTGGCAAGTTCGCCTCGCCCTAGGTTCGACTGACGAATTTGCAAACCGAGCCGTATAGCAGCGATGGACGACCTCAAGTGCAACAGTCTCAGGTGTCGCAAGTCGTTGGGCCTCGAGGTAAGTCTGCCCGGCGCATGCAGGGCATCTGCGCAACTGGGCGTGACCTGCCGCGAATGAGGTCGCTAGAGGGGAATCAAGCTGATGTCGTCTGTGCACTCCACAGGGCTCGTGAGTTGAGCTACAATGATGTCACACCCTGACACTACTGACCAGAAGCGACTCACGCGCAGCGCCGTCGTGACAACCTGGTGCGCAACTCGCTTGGACCCTGTCGCGCTCAGGCCAACCTCGCAAGGCACGCTCACTCAACCCGCCTTTCTCAGCTCGCACATCTTCTGCATAGATTGCGCGAATGCTCTGTTTTCGCTCCCGCAGATCTGCCCGGCGTGCGAGACGGCGCTACCTGACCCGTGAGTCTGCCGCTGCCGCGCTCAAAAAGCGGCAGCAACTCGCCGTTAACCCGAACACGCTCTCGCACAGTGACGATGTCGTTCAGACGAGCTTGAATCCCCACGACTCGTACAAGACGTCGATTCTCGCAGGCCTGTCGCCGACCATCATTCTCGACATCGCCGGCCGTGCTTTGAATTTCTACGCCTACCAGGTGGGCTATTTCGCTCACACGCTCGAGCGCTTCCTCACGGCTCATCGCCCGAGGGCAAGTAGGTACAACAAGAAGCAGCGTTCCAGGCTTTGATCACGAAAAATGCGCAGGAGGTGCGGTCACGGAGGTATTCCAAGCATGCCCTTCAGTTCGATCCTTAATTGCTTCCGCCAGCAGCGCATTGCCATCCTCGAGGCGCAGTGCAATACGATAAAGCGCGAGGCGCACGCCGAAGTCAACTGTAGGCATTGCCATCGGGCGAGCGCAACGCGCGCGGCACTGACCTTGCCTCTTCCGCAGTGCTCAAGGAACGGCTGGCTCGTATGGCTTGAATGCTCCTGACGATCGCTTCCGAGGCGGAAACTGACCCGAGGGATGGCACAGGTACGGAGAAAGTCCTCGAGTTGCAGAAGCGCAGGAATCACGACCTGCAAGAAACGCACAAGGCGAACGCGAAAGCCTACCAGAAGCTACGGGTGAGCCGCTCAACTTATACGAAATAGCTCGCTTCGAGAGAGCTCACGTTCGAATCGTGCCACCGGTAGGTTCAGTATGACAAAGCGAAGCAGCGCGCCCTCTTTGACGGCGCCGACCCAGCACAAGGAGGATCCGCGCTCTTGCAGCAACAGAACGGCGTCCCGGGCACTCCGGCCTTCCAGCAGGGCTTTATCTCCGGGGCTACGCCTCGCCCGGGACAGGGTACAACGACGCATGCGCCGTTCAGCTCGATCGTGCGCCCGCACGGTGGTGGCGGTGGCGGAGGTCGCGAGTCGGTCAGCTCGTGGAAGTCGATTCAGCCCGCCGGCGGCGGGTCGAACGGTGGCGCTGCTCCGTTCGGAGGGCAGAGTATGTCGATGCTCGGCAAGCAGTTCGGTGCCGGGCAGCACAACAATGGCCCAAATCGCGCGAGTCGCGCCCGGCACGACATCCGCCAACCGCAAGGGAATGCCCTGCAACAGTACCAGCCACTGCAGCGCGTCACGAGCAACAGTAGCGCCGGCTCTTCGGTGCGTTCGAGTGACTCGAGGACCGTCAGCACGAACGACCAGATGCGCGGAGGTCAGCACGGCATGATCTCGTTCCTCGGCCAGCAACCCCAGCAGCAGCCACCTCCGAACCGCCCGACCAGCTTTACGGCGCAGCAGCAGCCGCCGCAGGGGTGGTCGAACGGCGGCTTTGTGACGAATCAGCAAGGTCGTAAGTCGATGTCCTGAGCCAATGTCGGAGGGCGAGCGACGATCTCCGGACTGACGCTATTCTCGCGCGCACGCGCGCTTCCCCTCCGCTCCTTGAGCAGGTAGCGGTGCAGGGGGCTTTCGTCCAGCTGGTATAGCCAACGGCGTCAGCGGCGGCGGCAGTACCGGCTTGCAGGAGTAAGAACGTGAGGAAGCAGGTTCGCGAATCGTCTGGCATGTGATTCCCTCTTTTCACGGCAGTTTCTCATACACGTCGACGAAACTGATCACCGTTTGCGCCAGCAGGAGAAACACGTCAATACCGGTCGTCGAGCGAAACCGCGTCGCGCAAGCGTGGCCGCGGCGCCTGACGGCACTGCGAAGCAGCAGGATATCTGTACAATGTATGTTCTCATCGATGCAGTGACATACGGATTCAACGACCTGCGGCTACCAGAGGAGACTCGCCCGGACGACGAGGGGCGAAAGGGTCTTCGCGCGAGTGCAGAACTGCGGTTTGTCGGCTCATCGATGCCTCCCCGTCCGCGCCGGCTTCCTGGCGGAGTCCACGCGTGGGCATTCGAATGCCCGTGATCAGAGATGCGGTGGCGGCCCAGCAGTCCAGCTTGAACATCGAGCTTTCCGAGAGACGCGGCGAGAGAAGCTATTCCTTTTAAGGGTTTCAGCCTAGGACGTTCTGGCTAGCTCTTAGAATTCTAGCTCCAGGTAAAGGGACCTCTGTATCTGGCAGTTTCTGGTAGAGCCTAGAACGCAAGCGATGTGATGACGCTCCCGGTTCGCCTTTGAGCGCTCCAAATCGTTCCGCCGTCTTTCCGCTTTTCCCTCCCTCTTCGCCTTACACCACCTTTTACCGACCACAACAGAAAATCAGCATGTCAGACATCGCCGGCAAGCTTACAGAGGCCGCAGCGAGCAGCCTCCAAGCCGCAGTCGAACTTGCGAAAGACAATTCGCAGGGCGTCGTCGCACCTGCGCACCTCTTCTCTGCGCTCCTGAGCCCAAGTCAAGCCGCCACGGGACAGACGCAGCAGACTTTGCTCCACTCGATTCTCAACAAAGGTACGTACAGGTCTCTACGGGTCGCATTACGTTCGTTTCGTCTCGAAGCGATGAAGCCCCACTTGGAACACCTTCGAACACCTTCTGCAGCGGCCCCTGCGCCACCAAGACGTCTGCAAGCTGAGAGCAAGAGCTGACAATGCATTCCCGTATGCAGCTGGCGCACAGCCCGAAATCGTCCAGCGTGGGCTCGCCAAATTCATCGTTCGCCTTCCTTCCCAAGATCCGCCACCCGACGATGTTAGCCTCTCGCCGGCGCTCAGCAAGGTCCTCCGTGAGGCGGAGAAGATTATGAAGGATAAGGTTCGTATTGCGGTTGCGTCCGGAAAAAATCGACTGGAGGGAAAGGGAGTTGCTGGGCGCGGACATTCTGAACTGACCCTCATCTCTCACAGAACGACTCCTTCATCGCCCAAGACCACCTCATCCTCGCGTGTATCCAAGACGCTTCCATCGCGCCGATTCTCAAGGAGGCCGGCGTCACTCCGGATGCGCTCAAGAACGCCGCCCAGCAGGTTCGAGGCGGGAAACGCGTCGACTCCCGGACCGCCGAGGAGGGTTTCGAGGCGCTCAAGAAGTACGCCAAGGACCTCACTTCCGAAGCGGAGGAAGGGCGGCTCGACCCCGTCATCGGACGCGACGCCGAAATCCGTCGCTGCATCCGCATCCTCTCTCGGAGGACCAAGAGTGAGTTCGTCTACTGCTGGAACCAGAACACCTTTACTGACCTTCGTATCTCATAGACAACCCCGTGCTGATCGGTGAACCGGGTACCGGAAAGACCGCCGTCGTCGAAGGTCTCGCCCAGCGCATCGTCAACCGCGACGTTCCGCCCAACTTGCTCGGCCGTCTGTGGTCCCTCGACATGGGAGCGGTCATGGCTGGCGCAAAGTACAAGGGTACGCTTGGCTGGTATGGAGGGAGATGTGGGAGGGATGGAAACTGACGGTTTTCTTCCCTTCAGGCGAATACGAAGAGCGCGTGAAGGCTATCATCGAGGAATGCGAACGTGCCGGTGCTTCCGGCTCACCGATCACTCTATTCATCGACGAAGTTCATCTAATCATGTCAGGACAAGGCTCGTCTGGCGGTGGAATGGACGCGGCGAACCTCCTGAAGCCGGCGATGGCGCGCGGCAAAATCCGGATCATCGCCGCCACCACCCTCAGCGAGTACCGCCAGTACATTGAGAAGGACGCTGCGTTCGAGCGTCGCTTCCAGCAGGTCCTCGTCAACGAGCCGTCCGTCGTCGAAACGATCTCGATCCTCCGCGGCATCAAGGAGAAGTACGAGGTCCACCACGGCGTCACGATCCTCGACTCGGCCCTCGTCGCGGCAGCCACGCTCGCTCACCGCTACCTGACGGCGCGCAAACTTCCGGACGCGGCGATCGACTGTGTCGACGAAGCGTGTTCGGCGGTTCGGATCGCCCGCGAATCGCAGCCGGAGGAGATCGACCAGCTCGAACGCCAGAAGCTTCAATTCGAGATTGAGCTTCACGCTCTCCAGGGTGAGCTCAAGCGCGACAAGAACGACGAGGTCGCCAAGCAGAAGATCGAGGAGGCGAAACAGGCGATCTCCCGGATCGATGACCAACTCGCTCCGATCAAGGCTCGCTTCGAGGCGGAGAAAGCCAAGAGCGACGAGCTCAATCACGTCCGCAAGCGTATCGACGAGCTTACGGCCAAGGCGGCGGACGCCGAACGTCGCTACGAGTGAGTCCGAGCTTTCATCGGCCTTCCTCGGAGGCCCCCGATTTACTGACCCGTTATTGCCCTGACAGCCTCGCCACTGCAGCCGACTTGCGCCATTATGCCATTCCTGAGCTGCACAGCCGTCTGCAGCAGCTCGAGCAGCAGAAGAAGGACGAGGAGCGTCAACTCCGGGCCGAGGGCGGAGAGGCGCTCGCCGGCGATACCGTCACCGCTGAGGCGATTCAGGTCGTCGTCGCTCAATGGAGCGGTATCCCGGTCTCCAACATGAAGGTACGTCTCCAGCGGAGAGCTGTAGAGAGGCCAAACAGCTACTGACCCGCATCATTTTCCGCAGTTGACCGAGAAGCAGAAACTCCTCAGAATGGAAAAGACTCTCCGTAAGGAGGTCGTCGGACAAGAAAAGGCCGTCACGGCTGTCGCCAACGCGATCCGCCTGAACCGCTCGGGCTTGTCGAACCAGGACCGCCCGATCGCGAGTTTCCTCTTTGTCGGCCCGTCCGGAACCGGCAAGACTCAGCTCGCCAAGGCACTCGCCAAGTTCCTCTTTGACACGCCGGATGCTATGCTTCGGATTGATGCGTCGGAATATGTAAGCATCGGACAGGGGTATTGACGGTGGTTGGATCCGCTGACTCTGTTTCCTCCTCCGCAGAGCGAGAAGCACGCTATCTCCCGACTCATCGGATCTCCTCCCGGATACGTGGGATTCAACGACGGCGGGCAGCTTACCGAATACATCCGCCGGAAGCCGTATTCGGTCATCCTCATCGACGAGTGAGTCCTCCGGAGCCGGTCGGCCGACTTTCAGAGTAACTGATGCCCCCGTTCCCTTCCGCAGAATCGAGAAAGCTGCTCGCGAGTTCCACCAGCTTTTCCTGCAAGTCCTGGACGACGGCCGCCTGACCGATTCGCAAGGCCGCGTTGTCAACTTCAAAAACACGGTCATTATCATGACCTCCAACATCGGCGCCGCCTACCTCAACGAGCTGCCGGACGACGTCGAGGACATCCCGCAGGCGACGCGTGACCTCGTCGACGGAGCCCTGCGCGCGACGCTGCCGATCGAGTTTCTGAACCGGATCGACGGGATCATCCACTACAACCGTCTCCGCCGCAAGGACATCCGCGGCATCGTCGACATCCGCCTGTCCGAGGTCCAACGTCGTCTCAAGGCGAACGGTCGCGACATCACGCTGTCCGTCTCGGACGAGGCGCTCGACTTCCTCGCCTCGATCGGTTACTCGCCCTCATTCGGTGCCCGCCCGTTGTCGCGCGCGATTCAGGACAATCTGCTGAACCCGCTGTCCAAGATGATCCTTGACGAATCGGTCCGTGACGGCGAGACTGCCCGGGTCGAGTTTGATGCGCGGGCGAACCGGATCGTCGTCATTGCGAACCACGAGCCGAGCATGCGCATGGACGAAGACGACCTGAGCGACGACGACGAGCTCGACAGCGATGGTGATGTCGAGATTGAGGAAGTCGACGAGTAAAGCGAAGGCGACTCGACGACCCCGATGCGCGAAGGTGAAAAGTTCCCGGCCTGTGGCGGTTCCACGCCGTTCCCCGTCCGCCTCGTGATTTCGCGCCCGCTTAAAGCATACCCGTACATACATTTTCATTCCCTTCCTTTCCCTGTTCATCAATTCCCCGCATAGCTTTGGTCGTTCTGCTTTGAGTAGTGATGCAAGTCTGTTCCTTCCAAAGGGTCGTCGCGAGTTCGGAGATGTTTTCGCAACCCGTGCTTTGTTCCTTTCGCCCCTCTCGGGGGCACGACGTGCCTGTACGGCTGATGAGGGTTCGTCTCCAGCAAGAATGGCCTAGATTTGAGAGGATAGAGTCGAAATGGGAGGCTTGCAGTCTGCCACTCTGCCGCTGCGCACGGCGTGAGCGGGGTCCCACTTTTATGACTTTCGATCTTTCCACACGCTTCTGTACGGCTCTGAGCGGGCTAGACAGATGCGCAGCTATGTAGGCTTGCTATCACAGAGCCTCCATCTGTCCTCCCGCCGCTCGCCATCGTTGCTGAAGTCGCAAGCAAGTGCTCTGTTCTCGTCTTTTGCGCAATGCCGACCGAGCTATGAGCGCGAGCGAAGCCGCAGTGGAACCTTGGCAGCTCCACCCGCCGTACAGTGCGCACGACCGGAGCCGCCGACGCCGCGATCCCGATCTTTCAGCACCATCGGCGTCACCCAGACCTCAGCGAAAGCAGCCAGAGCATTGAGCAGACCCGCCGACTCGCGCCAGCGGATCCGCGCCAACCTGTTCAAGCTCCGGCCTTATCAGGAGCAATGCGTCGGAGCCGTCCTCGCCGAACTCGACCGAGGAGAGTTCACTCGATTAGGCGTTTCGGCGCCGACGGGAAGCGGCAAGACGGCCATATTTACGAGTCTGATCGCGAGCGTACCGCCGAGACGGCATCCGACGACCGAGCAAGAAGCAAGGCAGGTACTCGTCGTCGTGAACTCGATTCAGCTCGCGACGCAGACGGCCGAGGCGATTCAGCGGGCCTACCCAGACCTGGTCAGTCCTGCCGACTCTTAGCTTCTGTGCGCTAGTGTGTCGCCGGCATCAGCGCATGTATCGTCGGAGTCGTAGAGTCGCTGACAAGCTATGTCTGAACCGCAGCTCGTCGAAGTCGAGCAGGGCAAGAGCAGCGCCACCGGGACTGCGGACGTCACCGTCGCCACCTTCCAGGTCCGCGTCAATCTCGCTCTCCGTTCGATACATAACATCCTGCTCACGCACACACAATTTCAGACTCTCGCCTACAACGACTTCTCGCGCCTCGAAAAGTTCGTCCCCGAATCGCACAAGGCGCTCATCATCGATGAAGCGCACCACGCCGCCGCACCGACCTATATCGAGATCTTGTCGCGCTTTGACCCAGAAGTCGAGAACGCACTCGTTTCGACGAGAGCAGAGAATGAGGGAGAGGTGCTCGAGGCGATGCCGATCGAGCGGCGGGAGGAGGTTGAGGGTGGAGAGGTGATCGCGGCGGAGGAGCCAACACAGGAGGACGAGCAAGAGGTTGCGGACAATCCGGACGCCGTAGACGACTTCCTGCCGAACGATACAACAGCTTCCGCCGGGGCGCCCTCGTCCACCGAGTCGTCCGGTTACGTCGACGAACCTTCGGCGCTCCCGATGCTGCTCGACTCGCTCGGTCGCGCACGTGTACCCTTACTGGCATTCACGGCCACGTGGGGTCGAGCAGACGGCCTCGCGCTCGGCAAGGTCTTCGAGAAGATCGTCTGGCACGCCGATTGGCTTGACATGGTTCGAGGGAAATGGTACGGTTGAATGGATCGCGCCACGTGCCATAGTACTTCTGAACTGAGAGGTCACCTTTGACTGACAAGATTGGTCCTCTTTCGTGCAGGCTCTCTGATATCCAGTTCACAACCGTCAAAGTCGACCCCCTGGCGCTCGACCTCGATAAGGTCGAAATCTCCGCTTCTACTGGCGACTTCAACCTGGCCAGCCTGGCGCGACAAATCGATACAGATCAGTTCGCAGCAGTCGCTGTCGATGCATGGTTCGAGAAGGCGCAGGGTGAGCTGGCGAATGCATTCAAGAAGCTTCGAGTCGTGAGCGAGAACAGCTCAAATCTAACATGCCCCGCCTTGGTGCTCACAGACCGCCGCTCGACTCTCGTCTTTGCGCTTTCCATCCCGCACGTCATGACCTTGACCAACACATTTCGAGCGCGCGGAATCGACGCGCGCTTCGTCTATGAAGGAACGAAGCAGGCGGACCGTATCGAGACGTATCGGGCCTTCCGCGCTGGCGAGTTCCCGGTCCTCGTCAACTGCGGCATCTTGACCGAAGGAGGTGCGCCGTTCTGCCATGTGCTCTGCACGAATTGAATGCCCCTGAACTGATCCACGATCTGCAGCCGACTTTCCCGAAATCGACTGCGTCCTGCTTGCTCGACCGACCCGCTCGCAGAACCTCTTCTTGCAGATGCTCGGTCGCGGACTGCGCTTGTCGCCCAAGACGGGCAAACAGGATTGCCTCGTTATCGATCTGGTCGGGTCGACGAAGCGGGTCGGCTTGGTCAATGTTCCGACGCTGTTCGGTCTGGACCCTCTGATGGAGATCGACGGTAAGTCGCTCGCGAGCGGGTCTTTCCGTTGCAACCGAACTGATGTCAGGCGCGACTGCAGGCAAGTCGGTCGACGAACTCCGAGGTGCTCAGGAAGAGCACGCCGTTCCTGAAGAGGCGCCTCTCGCCGATACGATCTCGACTGCCCACCCGTTCAATATGTCGTACAAGCACTATGCGACCGCTTTCGATCTCGTCGAGGGCAGTAACAGCGGGTCCGACGCGCAAGCGCCGATTTCGAGGCTGTCGCGGAACGCTTGGGTCGGCTGTGGAAATAACGTCTGGGTGCTCGAGCTCATGGGGAGAGGCTACATCAAGGTCACGCCGTTCCCTGAGGCACCAGGTACGGAGCTCTGTATGCAATCGCGATCACACGCCCTCGAGCTCACGTAATCTCATCCCGTGCGTAGAGAACTACCAAGCACAGCTGTACCAGCGGCTCCCGGCTTTCATCACCGGCGCAGGTGTCGTCCGCTACCGAGCGCCGAAAGAGATCGCCTTGCATCCGGATCTCGCCATCCTGCTCCGCACCGTCGACGCCTTTGTCAAGACCCATCCGGACCTGTCCGACCTTTCGCTCGGTCGCTACGCGCGCTGGCGACTCGGTCCACCTTCCGACGCGCAGCGCAAGCTCATCTTAATCAAGACGCTCACCGCTGAAGATCGCGCTGCGGGTCGGACGACGATCGATGGGATCTGGGTCGGCCGACCGTGGCGGCATCAGGTCGACGTGATGGACTCGGAGGCGTTCACGAAGGGTCAAGCGTGCGACATCTTGACCCGCTTGATGTATGGTGGACTTGGACATTGGAAGAAGCGGAAGAAGGAGCTCGTCAGGGAGGAAAAGGTGGCCGAGAGGGCCAGCGTTACGGCGGAGAAGGACCGCGTCAAGAAGGAAAAGGCAGAGGAGAAGAAGGCGGAGCGCGCAGCCGAGCGCGAACGGAAACGTGTCGAGAAGATGGTGCAGAAGATGCAGAAACGGAGGGAGGCCGCAGCGACTCCAAGCAGCGGTGGCGACGACCGATAGACGAGCCCCTTTCCAGACTAGCTTCTTTCGCTTCCCAATGTTGTTGTCTCTTTTGTCCTCGCAAGTCACACCGTGCTTCATAGATCTTACAACATGAATGGGAGAGGAGCAAGTGAGGCGGTAATCTACTGAGGAGAGGGGTCACCGACCGCCGACGGTCCAGCCGGGAGGTTTCGCGTCGTGGACCGTCTCGCCAATATAGGCGTCCATGAGCCTGACAAAGACGGCCAACGTCGCCCAGGCGTCGTTGCCCGAATTGTGATACGCGAGCGAGTCCCCTCCCGGTAACGAAACACCAAGCGTCTTGCACGCGTCTTCGAGGCGGACTTGGCGTTTCCTTCTCGAGAAGCCCGAGTACAACCTTTGCGTGTCGAGGAGGAACGAACCGCCTTCGGTGTAATCGGATGCGGTCGCCGGATCGGGCAAGAGCGGGTTCCGCTCAAAGACGTTGAGGTTGAGACCGAGCGCGGTCAAGCTAGCGATATCGCCGCGATGGTCGTGTAGTAGGAGGATCGCCGGACCGGTCGTCTGAGCGGGAGTCAGGAGGTCGCTGAGCTCTTTGGCGATCTGGGCTCGAGGGAGGACGGTGCTCTGGCCGAATTGGAAGTGGTCGCGCGCGTCGGGGCAGAAGCGACCGTTGCGCTTGTCGGCGTTCTCGGCGACGACTGCGACCGGTCGGTCCGAGTCAGTCTCCAGTTGCTGCATGGCACGATTCAAATCACGGACTGACCGTAATGCCTTGTCGTGAATTGGGACCCTCCGTCTCGAGTGAACCGCAAACACGCCAACCCGACTTCGGTGATCAAGTCGTGGTCGCGCTCCCACGTCTCGACGTCGATCGCGACATAGTGCGGCTCGCCGGGGAGGGATCCGCGCGCGACTCCTTCGCGGCAGTGCTTCCACGCGAGTTGTGCGCGCTTCAGTTCTTGCCAGTGAGTCGCCGTCGACCGCCAATCGTCGCCGTCTTTCAGTTCTCCAAACCTCCGCTCGAGCTCCTCCTGCGACTGGAACGAGTGCGTCCGGATTGGAGGCGCCTCGGGTGACAAAGGTCCTGCCGCCGCTGCTGCTGTAGCTCCGCGCGAGGCTCCCTTGACGAGTTCGGCGCGGTTGTGGTATGCCGTTTCCCGAAAGCTCGCTTTCGCCCTCGACGGTCCCATCAAGCTCGACAAATCGGCAATCATCTTGTCGACTTGCTCCTTTGCTAGAAACAGTTCGGGGACGAGGCCGGGCAAGGTCGCTTCGTACACAGTGACGGGGAATCCGCCGAGCGTTTCGACAAAGGTGGCCATCGTCGACCGCGTTTTGAACCAGCTTCGCGCGAGGCCGTCCCGCTTGAGGAGCGGAGTGTTGGGCCAACTAAACAGGACTGCAGGCGGTGTGTGCGTGTCAGTGGAGAATGGCTCAGCGTGCTTCGACAATCCGAGTGGGGCTCGAGAAGCGTGAAGAGACTACAAGCTCGCAGAGCGCAAACGCACCATATTTGAGCTGGACAAACACCTCGGGCAAGCCGTCCTCTTGTCCATTTGCCTGCGCCATAGCCTGCGGCCGGAGGAGGATCGCCGTCGAGGCGTTGACAAAGGGGACGAAGGATCCGCTTCCTCTCGTTCAGCTCGGCGTCGCGTCCGTTGTGAGATACGTTAGATGGGACCAGAAGAAGCTTGACGCTCCTTGGCGTTGCTGGTAGCGCGGCGCAGATGGCTCGTCGTATCACGAACAGCGACGAAAGTGGAGCCGAGAAAGGACTGCCCAGGTGACACTCTGCTTCCCGGGTCGAGTCTTTGTTCGCAGTCTAGTACTCTGTATAGACGCTCTCTGGCTGGTCTGCTAGCTTGCGCACAGTCATGGTGGTCTCTCCGAGGCAGCTGCGGCCTCGTTTCAAGACAAAAGAACCAATCGACGCATTTCCCCTGTCCGGCCTGTCTGGTTGGCTCGCTCTTTGATGGCTGGTTGGTATCGTCTGATGAGGCCCATCAGCCCTATCTGAGGATATAGCGAAATGCGCTGATGAGAGTAAGCAGCGAGGCGGTGCAGAATTTTTCAGGACGACGCGAGCTTTCACACGCGAACCGACTTTGACGGAGCACCACAGTTCAGCTCTCGTTTGCAGCCCTAGAAGCGTACCTGCAGACTCTGCAGACTCTGCCTCGCCCTTGCTTGACCGCCCGACTCGCCGAACAGCTTTGACAAGCAGCACCAGCCATGCCGCTCAAGGCTGCCGACATCTCGCGCGTCCGGAACAAGGTCGTCCGTGGCGAACTCAACCAGAAACGGAAAAAGGAACTGAAGCAACAGAAACTCAAGAAGCGGATCGCGAGGAAAGAGGCCGAAGCGAGGGGCGAAACCGTCGAACGCGGTCAGTTCCCGCCATGCCTGAACCCGCTCTTGCTCTGGCCCGCGCGTGGCTGACTTGAATTGTGTACGTTCGCAGGTATCCCGCGGACGATCGAGAACACGCGTGAATGGCTCGGAGATGAGGACGGCGAGTATGCCGACCCGCGGACTCGACCGGCTCCCGTTTCGGTCAACGAAGAGACTGGCGACGTCACCGTCGACATGGGCACCCTCTCGAACCTGTTTCCGACCAACGTACCCCCCGCCGTCAACCAAGACGGCTCTGCGACGGGGCCCGAAGCGTCGACGTCGAGTTTGCCGCCACCTCCTGAACCAAAAGTCTTGATCACGACTAGCCCGGGCAAACCTCCCACTCCGCACACCCGAGGGTTCCTCGAAGACCTGCAGGCTTTGTTGGGAGGCAAGACGAGGGCCGACGTCGTCCCGCGAAGGAGTCCCAAGTTCGAACTCGGCCGTGTCGCGAGGTGGGCCCGGAAACGAGGCTACGGCGCCATCATGGTCGTCGGAGAGGACCACGCGCACCCGAGTGAGTGCCGCAGGATTGGTCCGACGGATCGTCTTAGTCGAGAGCTGACAGTCTGCACGCGGCGCCACAGCTTCGTTGACGGTCTCGCTGCTTCCGTACGGACCGACCGCCGCGTTCCGCCTGACCGGCATCACCCTTTGCAAAGATATCCCCGTACGTTTGCGCCAGCTTCCCGATTCACGATTCTCGATAAGACGCAACCGCTGACCGCTTCTTCCGTCGGACGCAGGGCCACGCCAAGCCGACTTCGCACCCGCCCGAACTCGTCCTGAACCACTTTGCGACCCCGCTCGGTCTCTCACTCGCTACACTCCTCTCCCAATTGTTCCTCCCTCCCGCTCAAGCCGCCAAACTCCAACGGCAAGGCTTCCAAGGCCGCCAAGTCGTGCTCGCGCAAAACTCGCGCGATTTCGTCTTTGTCCGGCGGTACCGATACATGTTTGCGCTCAAGTCTCACCGGCTCGGCAAGACCAAGAAACAGTCCGACGTCGCGCGGATGACGGAACAGAACCCGGACGACGAGATTGACGACACGATCAAGACGCGGTTCCAGGAGATCGGACCCAAGTTTACGCTCAAGATGAGGTGGATCAGGAGGGGTCCGCTCGGAGAGACCGGTCACGAACGCGAGGCGAGGGAACGGCACGAGAAGGCGACGGGCGAACAGGCGACCGAGTACGGCGAGCGGGCCGCTGGCGCTGGCGGTGACGACGAGGACGACGAGGAGTTCGGAGCCGGTTCGGACAATGAGGAGATGGTTGTCAATGGCGAAGCTGGTGCAGACGACGGCGAGGTCGACAACGCACTCGGCGAAGGGGACGAAGATGATGCTGAAGCGGAAGCCGAGGCGCGCAAGGCGATCGGACTCGACGAGACGGACGCCGCCGGCCAGCCCAATTTCACCGGCATGCAAGACCCGACTGCGCCTGCTCCCGCCGCGGTAGCGCCCGAAAACTCGAAGAAGCGACCTCGGACGACTCCTCGAGTCCGTAAGAAGCCGTACCACGCCTTGTTGAACCCGCCGCCCGACTCGGACTCGGACTCGCCGGAACCTGAAGCGGTCCCGCTCCCGATGGCGGGTAAGAAGAAGAACCCCGAGTTGACGAGCGCGATCGCGACGGTCGGGCATACTTGGCATGCGGGCAAGGGCGAGGGAGGCGTCCGCGAATCGGCCAAGCGGAGGGAGTGGAACTGGGAGGTGAGCGGCGCCTTGTTTCCGGTCTTCTCTTCCATGCTGTATCGACTGACCCTCTGTGTTCCGGATTAGGCCCGTATGCAAGTCTCGAGGCGCAAATTCTTCCTCTAATGAGGGTCGACTCTGCGCCGATGCTCCCTCTCTTTCTTACGACTGCGGTTCCGCTCCACTTGTTGCATCCATTTCGACTTGCATTGCACCTTTTGACGTTCGATTTCCCGACCAGACTCGCATCGGACGAGCGCACCTCTTCCGGGGATGGGTTCAGCGCGCTTACGCTTAAACCGCCCTCCCGACGGCAGCTGCGATTCACGGCCGAGAGAACCCGTCTCGATTCGACTTGCTACTCCCGCTTTCCTCTTCAGGTTTGCGTCCCGCCGTGCTCACAGAAGCTCTCCCTAATTCAACTGTTTGGCGGGGACGGGCCGCTGAGCGCCGCCGCCGTCCTAAATTTCGAGCTTTTCGATCACTTTCTTCGCGCCCCACCTTCGATCGCGCGGCCGGCTGCGCTGTTTCTCCCCCAAGCGCGTAAACCGCTATCCCTGTTTCAGAGCTCAAATTCCTTCGGTGTGCATGCCTGAAAGAGGCAGATCTTGAGACAGGCTGTGTGGGGCAACGCTGCTGATCTACCGGAAAAGACGGGGTCCACTCGAGTCGTTCGCTCAAAGGCTTCCCTTCTTGCTTCTCTACTCATACACGAAGGTGCAGACGATGCGGTTCACTATCGTCTCCCTCGCTGCACTGTCGCTCGCTAGCTCATCGCTGGCGGCTGTTCTTCCCCGCTGGCACTATGCCCTGTCCTGCTCCGACTTGTGGGAAGCTGCGCCGAAGATGCTGCCTGACCTCGAGGTCTACATCGCCGAAGACGTTGCCGGTGCGTTTGATTGCTCGCATCCGCCGAGTGCAGTCGCTGATCGTCGGTCGGTCTTTGCAGCGGGAAGCACCCTTCCGGCCAACTCGCCGTTCTCGACGCCCGCCTACAACCAAGCCGTGCCGGATCTGCCGGCTTTCTGTCGTTTCGGCGCGTACATCCACACGAGTAACATGAGCAAGGTCCAATTCGAGGTCTGGTTGCCGGACATCTGGTCGGGACGGTATGCGATGGTCGGAAACGGCGGTGAGTCTCCCTTCGTGGACTGTCTCGAGCGCTTTGCGCCCCTTGAACCGTTCACTCACGTATCTGACATGCAGGTGATGCTGGCGGTGTCAACTTTCCCGACATGTGGGCGCCTCTGACCAAGTACAACATGGCTGTCGCGAGTACCGACACCGGACGTAGGTCGACCGCGATTTGCCACTCGCTTTCTGTATGCAGCAAAGCTGACACGCTCCTCGAGTTACGCACAGACAACGGCACTGCGTTCGACCCGACTTTCGCGATCAACAATCCCGAGTCGCAAATCGACTTTGGTTACCGTGCGGTCCACCTCACGACCGAGTACAGCAAGAAGATTCTCGCCGTGAGTTCTGCGCCATCTCGCTGTCGGCGTATGCCCACTCACGTAGGCATCATATCCTGCAGGCATACTACGGAAAGAAGCAAGACTACTCGTACTGGCTCGGCTGCTCGTCCGGTGGCAAGCAGGGACTGAAAGAGGTCCAGATGTTCCCGCACGACTACGACGGTGTCGTTGCCGGCGCGGCTGCGCAGTGGTACGTCTCTGAGGCCTCGATGACTTGCTATACGGCTTCGGTCGGCACCGAGCTGTTGATCGCTGGAAGCCCGGTCGACTGACTTCCACTCAATTCTCCGCAGGTGGCCGCACTTGAACGGCTACACCTATGCCGTCAACGCGATTGTCAATCCGATCGGGTCCGCCGGTCACCTCAACGCGACCGATTATGCCACAATCGCCGCCGAAGTGATGAAGCAGTGCGACATGCTCGACGGCGTTCAGGACGGCATTCTTACGAACGCGCAGCTCTGCCACCCGGACCTCTCCCCCTTGCTGTGCTCGGCGCCGAATGCGAATGCCACCTCCTGCCTCAGTCAGGCCAAGATCGACACAATGAAGAACATCTGGGGCAACTGGACGGCGCAGACCGATGCCGGTAGGTCATTCTGCCCGCGTGGTCCTTTTCCTTCCCCAAGCCAATCGTGCTCAAATTTCGGTCCGTCGCGCGCAGGCTATCCGAAGGGAACGTTCCTCTTCCCCGGCTTCGCGGTCGGCGCCGAGAGCAACCCGTACTTTTCGGTAACGGGTCAGGCTTTCCCCCCTGGACCCGGTTACTTCCAGTACCAAGTCAGTTTTCGCTCGCTCATTCATTGGCACCCCGATCAGGCTTTGCAGGATTCGAGAGAACGAAAGCTAACGCAACGATCCCTGGCAGATCCTTAACTACACCAACCCTGCCGTCACCTACTCCGGGAACGAGTCGCAGACCGAGTATCTCGTCAAGCTCGCCGACGAGATCGACCCGGGCATGACGAACGCCGAAGACCCGAACATTGGCGAGTTCCTCAAGCACGGGAAGCTCCTCACCTACGTCGGCGGCGCCGACGTTCTCATTCCGACCTACTCGACGACCTACTACCGCAAGCTCGTTGCCGATGCGCTTGGGAACGACAACCTTGATGACACGTACCGGACGTTTATCGGTGAGGCGTGCTTTCCGATCCTCGATTACAGTTCCAGCTGATCTGACCGCTGCCTATCTTTCACGCAGCTCCGGGTGTCAGCCACTGCTCCGGCGGCCGCGGTGCCGACGGATTCGGAGGTCCCGGCCAACGCCAAGACAGCCTCGGCGGACAATCGCAGCCGCTCGTATACGACGCCCACCACGACATGACGCTCGCCATGTTCGACTGGGTCGAGAAGGGCAAAGCTCCCGACTACATCATCGCCGCAAAGTACAACAACAACAACAAGACTCAAGGTGTCGCTTTCACGCGCCCGCTGTGCCCGTGAGTCGCGCAGAGTACCTTGAGCTACTCGTCTCGTAAAGGGCAAGACGCCAACTCTGTCTCTCTCACCCGCAGGTACCCGCAATTCGCGAAGTACATCGGAGGCAACACCACCGAGGCTTCCAGCTTCGAGTGCGCCTACGACTGGTAACGAGCTTCACGAGGGACGTTTAGCGAAGCTGGACGGGGCACACGGGGGAACCTTCTGCTTGAGTGGCAAAGTTCTCGAAGCTGAGCTTAATTAGCTGGTCGACTGCGGAAAGACTGAATGGACCGACCCGGGTATGCGTCTGCCGGCCGGCAGCAGTGTGGGCAACAGAGTATAAGCAGTACTGTATTCAACAAACCCTCTTTGGGCGTTGATTGACCGGCTGTGCCGTGTCGCAAGAAGCCGCTGCAGCTGGGCCGCTCCTCCGCAGCACTCGACGACAGTCTATACGCGGTGCCCAGCCGTTCCCGAAAGCGATAAACTCATCAATCTGCGATGCTCCTAGCAGTAGGCAGGCTAGGTCCATGCGTGCAGCCGAGAGGAGACTGCCTGCAGGGCCGGCGTCAATAGCTCTCAGTCTTCGCCGCCGCAGTTAAATTGCAGTGTGGCAACTTCCGCTTTGCTCGTGCAGCGAGCGACAAAGCCGCACTTTGACACGAGCATACGAGTTGGATACTCTGTGTCCCTACAGAACTTGTGGTCATGTTTGGCGAATGCGAGAGCGACGACAAGGCGATAACGAGCGCGCCGTCACTCCGCCCCGCTTCGCGCCCGCCCCGACGTGATCGAGCGACCGCGGCGAGCAAAAGATCGTCGCCGTGTCTCGAGTGTCGGAGGCGTACAAGCCCTCTCTGGTCTGCTCCCTGACCTACTCGTCCGTCCGTACACCTCGCACTATGGTGGCTACGATTGTCCCGCTCGCACCACATGACGAGAAAGGCTTCTTGCCTGCAGCCTCCAAGATCCGCTCGCGATCTCGCGCGCCGCAGCACCGTCAAATGCTAGTTATTCATCTCGAATCCGGCAGCGGACAACCGCTCCTGCGCTCTTCGGGCCGCTCGTTAGCTTCCCCTCAGCGCTGCTGCTCTTGGATTCTGCCCTAGTAATCTGGCGCACCTCTCCGCGCTGCTCCTACCCGCGAGCGAAGAATCGCCCTCGCCTCGTCTCGCTTACTCGTCATCTTTCTTCTGCTCCTCCCGTTCGTTGACCTCCGACCTACTCTTGCGCTTCCACTCTCCGCCGTCATGGTGTTCGCGCCATACCTTAATGCCGCTCCTGCGGACCCCCCAACCGTTTCACCGGCGTATCTCGTCCAGAGCGAAGAATCGTTGAACAGCCTCCGCCACTCGCCCTGGTCCGATCACCATCAACGGTCTCAGATCGACGGCAAAGGGCCTCCCAGCCACGATACGGCCCTCTCGGGGGCGGTCGAGAGCTCGCGGTGGATCGCCAAGTACGCCCCGACGCCACCGCCCACATCGTTCCCCGCGACCAACTTTACCCTGGCGCTGGGTCCAACACCGTCAACCTCGACTCCGCACTTTTCCTTGTCTCCCCTCGAGCCCCTCGTCAAGACAGGTCATGGATCCGGCCTGCCGTCGCCTGAGCCGCTGACCGTCGGCCAGTACCTGACCACGTTCCCCACCGAACCGCTCAGTCCGGCCGGTTCTCACCACTCGCGCCGCGACTCGACCGACAGCCAGAACTTTGAGACCGAGGTACGTCGCGCTCGTCTTTCGGTCGGGGACCGCTGAGTGGCGCCGGTGCTGACCTTGCCGTCTCGGCCAAGCAGTCCGTCGTCGATGGTCCGATTGGTCTCACCCCGCGCGTCAAGCCTTTCATTGCCAAACTCGCGCATCTACTGTCTCGACCCGAGACCTATCAAGATTGTATCGTCTGGGATTCGACCGGCGAATCGTTCATCCTCAACGCGAGCAAGCGATTGACGGGCGAGGTCTTTCCGCGCCTGTTCGGCCATAGTACCTTGCCAAGCTTCACTCGTATGTGTGCTTCGATCTTCTCGTGTAAGCCTATCGCAGGTACTAATGCTCTACCCTTTGTTTCCAGGTCAGCTCAACGTACGCTCGCTCCGCCGTTCACCCGTTTGAACGAGCCCATGCTAATAGGAGTGCGAAATGGACAGGTCTATGGGTTCCGGCGCTTGACCAGCTCAGAGCTCGCGAGCCGGATCGACGTCGCCGATCAGACCGGATACAGCGGTTGGGAGCACGAATTGTTCAAGCGCGGCGACAAATCGTCCCTCCACCTCCTGAACCCGCGCCCTTCCCGCGCGCGTCAGCTCAAGAAGGCGCAGAAGCAGGAAAAGGCGGTCAAGGAGACGCAGCAGCGTGAGAAGAAGGCGCGCGAGACGGCAGCCGCAGCGGTCCAGTCGATGAACCGGTCTGTGCCACTGTCGGCGATGGACTTTGCGCCCGCGCCAACACATTACCCGGAGCCGCTGTATGCGGGACAGCAGTGGTGGCCACCGCAGCAAATGCAGACGTACGACATTTCGCCTGTGGCGAGGCAGGAGTCGGATGGCTCGACCGCGTCGCTGGATGCGTCGGCGTCGGGAGACGACTCGAGTCCGAGCGCGACGACTGCAACTACCGCTGCCTCCCCTTCGACGCCGGAGCATCCTGCGGACGTTTTCTCGTCGCCCTACAGCACCTCCGCTTGTGGCGGATTCGGGTCATACCCTGTCGCCTCGTGGGACGCGGTCGCGCATGGCTGAAGGTTCTGTCGAGCCTCCGTTTCTTGTCATGTACATACGTAGTGGACGCACCCTGGTGTACTTTCCCTGTTCCACATCTCGGTGCAGTGGGTCGTCAAAGCAGAGAGCCTTGATGATCGCCGAGTAAGACAAAAGCGCGCCACTCTGCGACAGGGCGCCACGGATCTCCTCGGTGCTGTAGGACTGTAGGTCATGCAGGATGTGTACAAATACGTGATGAACTCCAGGGTGCGAAGTCAACTGGAACGAGAGGGTGCAAATAACTTAGGGTGGCGTTCGAGTTTGGCAAGTTGGCATGAGTGACTGAAAGCGGTGAAAACGCCGAGCTGCAGTCGCTCACGCGTACGCGCACATGCAGTGCTTGACTGGCCGGCTATCGGTCTTTCAGTGTAAGCGGGTCAAACGAGGGTGATTCGGCCTGCGCCCGGTGGGCAAGCAGCCACTCGCGACCGGTCGCCTGCTCACCGGAAGCAAAAAGGATCGACACCTTCGTGAAGATCCCTCTGACCTGACTTCCAAAAACAGCAGGGACCAAGAGTTTTGCAAATTCGTCCGGGCAGGAGCATCCCAAATATACTGCAGCGATCTGCAGCTTTAACTGCGCACGAGCACGAGCTTCTGCTGAGTCCCAGCTGAACAGAATGGGTCGAGGTGGGACAGCATCCTGGAGAGCATAGTGCTACGAGTGCTTGCATCTCCGTGAGCTGGACGCAGCCAAGGAGAGGTAGAGATTCCCAGGCACGGGTTCCGAAGCGGACGCAGCGGAAGCGAAACCGGGAGAAGCTTACATTCATCGACTTGATTGATTCGGCACCTCTTGTCCGAAAAACTTATGCCAAGTGGAGGCAAAGGCAAGAACCCCGGGGTAATTGCTGCAAGTCGACTTGCGTGCCGGCGTCCGTCCAGCTTGCAGCACTCCCTCTTGCACCGTAGCCCACAGCGACTCTCTGGGCCGCCACTATTCCACTCTTCCCCATCCTCTCTGCGGCGGGCCCAATGCACCGAGGTGGCAGCGGGCGTAGCTCGTACGCGTCGAACCAGGAACGGCGGCCGTCGCCGTCGGCTTCGAGCGAGGTTCCGCCGAGCATGACGGCAGGATCGACTTTGTCGTTCGAGCCGGTCGAACAGTACGACTATGGTTCGTTCGACTCGACTGCGTACTCGACACCGTACGAGCCAGCGGCCGAGTTGGCAGGGATGTCGCTCAGCGGCTACGCTGGCTGCCCTCCACCTCTGCCGCCACACGGAGGACAGGCTCCGCTCTCGTTCCCGTACCCTCTTCAGCAGCCTTCCCACCATGCTTACGGCATGTACGACCACTCGTATGACTACAACAACGACGTCGTCCTCGCCGCGGTCGAGTCGGCGCGATGGGAATACCAAACTGGGGCCGGACTCGAACAGCAGCAAGGTTCGCATGTAGATCCCTCCTTCCAGCTCGCGCCAGCCGTCCAGCCGCCTCCGGACTTGGGATCCCCCGCTCAGTCAGTCAAGGCACGGCAGGCTGTCTCACACCGGCGTCACAAATCCGCCGAGACCCCGTCGGCGACGTCGAATGGACTGCCCTTACCCGCCGCGACCGTGAGTATCTCCTCCCTCCGCAGCGGTTCCCTTCTTTGAGCGCTTGCTGACCCGTAATTCTGATGTACAGGACGATGGCACGCATGTTGAAGTCAAGCCGTTCGTGTACAAGATCTTTTCGATGCTCGCCGACCCCGACCGGTACCAAGATGTGATCCTCTGGGAGTGAGTTACATCGCCCTGATCCCGCTTCTCAATATTACGCTGTTCGGCAGCGCTGACGACGGATCACATTGTTCAGCCACGCCGGCGAGGCTTTCTTTGTAGCTCATAACGACCGGTTCGTCAACGAGGTCCTGCGCGAGCAGTTCCAGCATACCAATATTCACTCCTTTACTCGTAAGTAATCCTATTCCCGTGTCTGTACGTGAGCTTGTTCCTAACCGTATCTCGTCTCATCTCCTACAGGCCAGCTAAACGTGAGCATCATCTGGCGCGACTCTGTTCGCAGATCCCGTCCGTGGGACTGACTTCCGCTCCTTTTCTCGTCGGCAGGTCTACCAATTCCAGCGCTATACCGTCGCGCAACTCCGTTCGTCTCTCGATCTAAGCGGCTCGATCGCGAGTACCTACTCCGGCTGGACCCACCCTCAGTTCAAGCGCGGTCGACCGGATCTCCTCCCGATGCTCACGCCCCGTCCGAGTCGCGCGCGCCTCATCCGCAAGCTCGAGAAGCAGTACAGCAAGGACGGCAGCCTCTCGCCCGGCAAGAGTACTGTCAAATTGCCGAGCGGAGGGCGCCGAGGCAGTTCCGCCGGGACGTCGACATCCTCCTCGAAAGCAGGCTCGGACACTTCGCCACCGATGCCCAACACTTACGCCCCACTTCCGATCGACATCAGCTCGACCTTTACGCCCTACACGCAAGACATGTCGTATCAACAGATCCTCCAGCATCAGCAGCAGCAGAACCTCGCCATCGCCGCCGCCTCTCAGGGCCAACCGATGCAGCCGGTGTTCTCGCTCGGCTTCTCTTTCCCTCACTCGCAAAACGCTCAGCCTAAGACCGAGTCGCCGCCCTAGACTGAAGCCTCGCCGGCACTGTATCCCTTCTCACGCCAACATCCCGTCTTCTTCTCCGCGTCTTCTTCGCTCCACGTTGTACTTGTCACCCCATACGCATCACCCTCACGCATGGCCACCTTCGCACCGCATCCCAGGCTCCCCGCTGTTGTATCCAGTGTCGCATCTCATCCCGGGCTTCTCGTAGGACGTTCCCTTTCGTTTACTCGTTTTTTACCGTCGTTGCCTTCTAGTGCAGACACTTTGGTAATTCGCACTTCGTTTCCTTTGCGCTTCTTCCTCTCTACATCCTCGGTTGGCCGTCGAAGCCGCCTTGCTTCCATGTGAAGCGGATCGAGGGCTTTGTCGTCGGCGCGCTTTTCTCGTCTTCCGCTACCGATGGAGGATTTGCGGAGGCGAACGATGCCGCCGGAACGTCGGCGAACGCAGTGGTGAGTGGTATGATATCCGAGACACCCCCGGCAAAGGTCGTCGCCGTAGGCTCGACCGGCAAGAACGCCGTCGGCACAGACGGAACGGGCGGGGGCAGCCCAGGTTCGACCTGCGTGTGTTCCATGGCTGTCCGTAATCGCGAAGCCGAGGCCGACCGACGCACGGCAGTCGGACCTCGTGCAGGTGATGGCGCGGGCGAAACGTCGGCGAGTTGAGCATAGTTGACCGCGCGAGGTTTCCGATCCCGCAACTGGCGTGGCGTATTCGGGTCCGATTCGATGCCGGACCGAGTCGCCGCGAGTGTGCTGCCGACGGGTGGCGGAGCCACCGAGGTATCTTCGAGATGCGCAAAGACGTCGACTGCTCGAACGAGCCATGGCTCGGCAGAGGAGTCCGCGCCCGCTAAAAGCGTCGCCGGCAAACCGACCGCCGCGGCCGCTCGTCGACCTTTTGCGACCGCGCAAGCCTTTTCGAGCTTCTTGAGCTGCGCTTCAGCCCACCACCTGTCTGGCTCCTGCTGTCCGGGAACGCCCGTTTCTGGCGGGCACAAGGTGGCGTCCGTTTCGGTAAACCCGGCGAGGAACGCCGCACTCGCGCTCGCCAAGGCGCGGTCCGAGTAGCCGCCTTCGAGAACAGTGAGACATTTGCCTTGTGCGTGCTCACGTGCGAAGTCGACAGCGTCGAGGGCGAAGCGGCGGTAAAAAGAGGTTGGGACGTTCCGACCGTGACGTGACATGCCGGCCGATTCGTGCTCGGACGCATCGCAGCCTGGAAAGTCGATGGCGTCAGTAACGAGGCGAGGTTCGAGGAGTGCGAGCCAGTGCTCACCGAGTGAGACGATCACCAGTGTCCGAGCCGCAGCCTCCTTCGTCGTCTCCTTTTCGCCTCGAGTCAACCTCGCAAAGTCGTCGGCTCGATCGATGAGCCCATTTCGATACCGCGGATACAAGCGCTCGTGAAAGTCTTCTCCGGTCGCCCAGGATTCGAGATGCACGTTCGAGATGAATTGGCCGTGCCCGCCGTTCAGGTTCAGAGATGCGGCGGACACCAAGGCGGGGTCACCGTCTTCGCAGGCTGCGTGGCGTCGATCGGGTCAATCCGGAGCTGCAGTGATGAATGTAGCGAGAGCTGAGACGTACGATAGGACCAGATATCGTGCAACGAAGCATACATGATCCGGAGCGGGTTCCGCTGGGGCTCCGGCTCGACCTGTCCCTCCTCTTCCTTCTTGACCGTCGCCGACTCGCCACTCTTTCTCGGCGAGCTCTTCCTCGGTGAAGTTCGAGAAGATGTCGCAGCGGCGGCGGCGGCGGCGTCGAGTCGAGCCCGTTCGCGCTTTTCGAGAATCTCGGGCGCTTCGGCGTTGATCCGCCAGGCGATCTCTTGAGTGCCGTTCCCGTGGTGCTGTAAGCGCAGCTCCCGAGCTCAACCGTCAGCTAGCTCGCTACCGGTGTAGGCAGTGGGCGCGCTCGGCTTACGAGGTCAACGTCAAAGATGACGACGCGATCGATCCCGTGCTCGAGATGGGCTATTCCGGGAGCACAGCATGAAGGCCGTTAGTCTCTGCTTGATCTTGTAGACCGCAGTCGTTCAGACGCACCGTGGGCAGCGGCAACGGCGACATTGTTGACGAAACAGAAGCCTTGAGGGTTCGCTTCGCCGCAGTGCTGCAGTAGTGATCGCGTCACGGTCAGTCGTCCGTCCGGAGAGCATTCAGATTGAGCGACGTACGTGTCCCGGTGGTCGAATCGCCACGAATGCTCGATCGTACTCGCTAGCCGCCTGCTCCGCGCTTTGCGCGTCGTCGCCCGCCACCTTTTTCGCTCTGTCTGCTCGACCGCCTCGGACGATCATATCGACTGCTTGGCAGCAAGCGCCAAGTGCCCCAAAGATGGCTTCTTCGCTGCCAGGGCAGAGGTACAAGTCGCCTTGCGGCAAATGTGCCGGGATCTCGGAGGGCCGGACTGAGGATGGGGATAGGGTCGCGTTCGGGGACAAGAGGGAAGATGAGGCGCGGCAGAGACTTTGGAGTTGTTCAGGCCAAGGAGTGGGTCCTGTCCGTGGCGGAGGAAGTGGGTTCGCTCCCGCAGCGGCAGGGCCGGCGCTCGTCGAGGCGACGGCGGATGAGGATGTGGACGAAGTCGATTCCCAGCCTTCTTCGTCGGCCGCGATCTCCTGCGGCGCCCTGTTTGGTTTCGAGTGGATGTACCGGAGTGCGCGGTCCTGGACCGACATGACCGCGTCCGAACTGAAGATGTCGAACGGTCCTCGCGGGTCGACGATTTCCCTCGCGCGCTGTTTGCCTTTCAAGTCGCGCTTCGAGTCGAGAGATAAGCCCGACAAGAGCGCATCGAGGTCATCATCGTCTACTGCCGCAGAACGAGAAGTCTGTGGCAGTGCAGCTTCGAGGCGAGCGTACGCTGCTGCGACGCCTGTTTTGACGGCGCGGATCCGTTCCGGCCTCTCGACGATGGTCGAGTTGTCCTTGGTGCGGATGTAGCGGTGTTTCGTACAAGCTGGTTGGAACAGGACAGCTGCGCGCTGTTTGCGCTCTGTGACTGTAGCTGGGCGTGCAGGGGCCGTGACTGTATCGTCGTCGTCGTCGTTGTCGATGTTGTTGTTGTTGAGCGACAGCGACACGAGCGATTCGGCGAGGAGCAGATCATCTGGCGAAGCAGTCTGACCAGTATTACCCATCATCGCCATCTGTGCAGCCTGCGAAGCTTACGTAAGCCACAGCGAGTCGTGCAGGAGCTAAAGCGGCTGTCACCGCTGTCGCTTTCGCTTCTCGGCCGACACTCACACGGGCTCTCTCTACGCACGACTCCATGGCTCTCTCGGCTGCCAGACTCGAGCCAGCAAGAGCCCGATCGCTCTACCGCTCCTTCTGGAGATCTCTTGCTCTTGTCGCGAGGAATAACGGAGCGAGAAAAGTCAACTTGAGGAGACTGTACAAGCCACAACTATGCGCCGCACTCACCTCAGAGTCGGACGCAGACACGATCAAGTCTACCAGTGAGTACTCGAAGGAGCGCATGCATTCCGCTGGAAACAACGACCTGACACTGTGCGGTCTGCGCGCCCCGTAGTCGACCGGACCGTCTCGCTCTTCTCGTCGTCTCCTTCTCTCACTCGCAACCTCGCCTCCCTATCGTATCACCATACTCCGTACCCACTCCCACGCACCAACACCTCGTCGCGCCTGTACTCGCATATACCGAAACCGATCCAGTGGAACCCGCAAGACCCGGACGCGGCTCGGAGAGCATTTGCGAAACGACAAAAGGACGAGGAGAGGGATCCGACGACGAGGATCGCAAAAGCTGTTGAGACTGGGTTGGAGAGGGTCGTGAAAGAGGCAGAGAGGAGCGGTGGTGCGGGTCGGGTCTGGCTCGGGAGGTGGACTGCGGATCGGAATGGCGTCCCTTGAGCGGCGCCAGAACCGTCCGGTGCGCTCTTTCGGTGCGGGTAGCCTTCCTTCAGTGTTCAATGCTCGCTGCCTGACTTTTCTATCGCAGGTACGAAGCCGCGCAAGAAGTCCGACCGTCCGCAACTCGACCGCCAGCCTTGCGACCCGCGTTCAGACTCGACTCGATGGCACGCCGCCCTTTCGGTTGGAGCGAATTCTGAAGCGCACGCCTCTGCTCGGACCCGAGTGTTTACCACGCCTACGGTTCCACGGCGTCCGGCGGCCTTCCCGCCCGCATCAGTCCGCCTCAGCGCCGGTCGCCGTCGACCAGGTCCCGACCGTGGCGGACATGACATGCAGTTCTCGTCGATATCGATTGTCGCGGCCATACGTATCGTGCAAAACGTTGCAAGTGTGCGCGCGCACAATATCAGTATTGTCGCGTCTACTTTGCAGAGCGAGCGCCCTGTCGAAAAAAAAAGTGATCGAGAGCGGGCCGGGGCGATTCGAGATTTGCCCCGCGCGCGCGCGTGCGTTCCTCGAGCTGAAGAGCCGGATTGTTGAAGGCTACAGCCGACGCTACGCTATAGCTCGATAGTCACGAGTCTCATCTTACGACCGTCGTGCCTCCTCTCGGCGCGCTCAGCCCCGCCTGAGTGAGAAGGGATCGTGAACGTCGCTCGTCGCCGTCGTTCGCTCGTCTCGTCGACTTTGACATCTCGGCTCGCACACACCTCCCTTACCTCACTCCACCTCTACTGAGCGTGTAATCACTTGTCGAGGCAGGCAGGCAGGCGAATGCCCTCGGCGCCGTCTGCGCCTCTACCCGCATCCGCCCCCGCCGCGCCCACTACGGATTCGCTCGAGCTCCAGCGGCACTATGTCGAGCAGTCGAGAGCGACCTTGAACGAACAACAACCTCGATCGGCGGGACCGCAGTACTCGGGGCAGGCGGGCGTGGCGGCGGCGGCTGCTGAGGAAGGAAGCGGCGCGCGGAGGAGATACAGTCAAGGCCAGCAGCAGCACCACGAGGACGACCAGCACTCGACCACGCCACTCCGCCGGCTCTCTTCGGGCGAGGAAGAACCTTTACGATACTCATTCGTGGCTTACGACCCGGCTCGGCCGAAGCAACAACAGAAGCAGGGAAAGGCGTCGTCGCCCGACTTGACTGTTCGCCTGAAACTCGGTCCGAACGCGTCGCCGAGGGTGTCGTCTGCCAACACTGCTGCTCCAGGCTCGGCGGCCACGGGTCAATACACAGCCTGGTCGGGAGCACGACCATCGTCGAGTAGCGGCGGAGGAGCTGGAGGGCAAGCAATGTCGTCGCTAAACTCGTCGACGTCGTCGTTGTCGCCCGGAATGGTACGGTCCGCTTCAACGGACCAAAGCATCTACGAGATCGCCCGCATCCATCCCGATACCTCGTCCACTTATCCGCCTTCGAGCAACGGGACCGGCCAGTCCGCGTACCACATGGCCGTCTCCGGTGCCGCGGCGCCCGCCAACGTGCGCTCGACTCACGGTCAATCCGCTTGGTCCGCTCCGGCGCCAACGTCGACGTCGACAGTCACGGTCACGACGACGACGACCACATCGGTCCCGCATGCACCGGCGCCAATGCCGGAGCCGAAAGATTTCACGCTCGAGCAGATGTGCGAGTCGAGGACCTATATCGTCGCAAAGGCGCAGGCGTTCGGTCAACAAGGTGGTTTCCGTGAGTTTTGTGCTCGTTTGGTCTACAAGTGCCTTTGCAGATCCGTCGCTGATCGTCTTTTTCCGGCGCGCGCAGTTCTCGTCACGGCGCTGTTCGATCCATTGCTGCAGCGTTTCCAGCTCGACAAGCTCCCGACGAGTGACGACGCGCTCCTCCGCTTCGCTCCAGACATGATGCCCGTCGCCGGTACTCGCCCGAAAGACTTTCTCATGATCTGGCGCATGTGGGTCGATTGGACCGAACAGGAACTCCGGATCCCGACCATCCCGCTCGTCGCACCTCTGGTCGCCTTGTTCCTCCTCGACAAGATTGTCAGCATGGACGACCGGACTCGACTCGTTCAGATCTTGGACTTGTACCGACAGGCGGCGTACGATGTTACGGTCACGCTCGGCGGGAACTCGCCGGCGGATGTGTTGCCGCAGTGGAAACCGGATCAATGGCAAGAGTGGTTCGCGATGTTGCAGACGGGACGGACGTCGCTGTTTGATTGGCGTTGCATCCGAGAGGCGTGCGGGATGGGGTTGACGGCGAGGGCGACTCCGGCCGCTCCGCCCCAGAGGCGAGTCTTGCGTCTGTTGTCATGTCAGGCTCGATATTGATCAGCGCTCTTCTCACGCAGCTCGATCATGAGTGTTCCGGCACCCCCGACGGTCCCGATGATCGCAGGACCAGGGTTTGCCCCGACGATCGGTCCGCCGCCTTTGGCCGCGCCTCCGCCTGGAGCGCAGTACGTCCCTCCTGCTGCTCCGGCCTTCCCGCCGCCGGTTCCAATGCCGCTCGCGCCGAGCGACGCATGGCACTACGCGCAGCAACCGCAGCCGTCGACCTATCCGATGCACCACCCCACTCTGGTCCAGATGGCGGCGGCGCACCCGTACCCTCAGCCGGCGCAGACTCAGGCGAATCCGGTTCGACCTCCTTCGGCGCATGTACCGCAAAGGGCGGCTTCGTTCAGACAGGGGCAACAGAGTATGGCGCCCGCTGTCGGTGGCGAATCTGCGCTGAGGCAAAGCGTCCCGGCGAGCTCGATGGCGGCGACGGGAGGACAGAGCATGCCGCCGAGGCCGCCGAGTCACCCTGCGGGCGCAAAGTCGCTGCCAATTTCGCCGCAGGTTTCACCGCAGGCGCAATTTGCTCGACCGCTCAGCAGCGGGAGCGGGCTCGCGAGGGGTCCGTCGTCGTCGCCCGCAAAAGCGCAGCAGCGACCGCCGAGTCCGCCAGCGACGAGCACGTTGCTCAGTGGTTTCCAGGCCAAGCCGAGCTCGTCAACGACGCAGCAGCAGCAGCAACTCGGTTCTGTCTCGCCGGCGCAGTCGGCTTCAGGAGCGGACCGAACGAAAGCGCCCTTCGCGACTGGATCTCGAGGCTCGTCCAATTCGGCCGCGGTGCCTCGGTCTGCGCCGCCGACGGCCGGCTCTTTCGCCGAGGCGCTGCAGGCTGAAATTTTGGCGGCTGCTGGCGGAGGCGCGCCGATCGCAGCTCCGTCCTCGGAGATGACCCCCGTCACCTTCACACTGCCGTCACAAGCACAGGCAAGCGCGGCGCCGCTTCCTGTTCCGCACTTTGCGCCAGTACCTCTCGCTCGGTCGACTTCGGCTTCGGGCGCCAGCATGGACCCGCCGCAGTCGCTCGGCAAGCGAAAACGTACTGTCCAAGAGACTGTCGAAGCATGGAAGCGGATCGCGACCGAAAAACCCCTCAACAACGGCGCCGTCAATCTGACGCCGTCGCCTTCCGCTGTTCGAAGTCCGGGCGCTCTCACGGCTCAGGGCAGCCAACCGAATCGTGCGCCTATTCAGCAGACCGCCGCTGCCCACCGGCGCGACTCGGGGCCGATCAGTCCGAGCGGTCTCGTTGTCTCGAAGGCATCATCTGGCGTCTCGAGCAGCCGCGATCGGTCGAACTCTGCGCCGCAATCGGCAGCCGCGGTCGCCTCGCAGCCGCGACGCCGCAAGACATCGCACCTCAAGCAGGCCCCGCAGGAGCTCAAGGGAATCGCACTGCCGGGCGACGAGAACATGACGGATGAAGGCTTTGACAAGGTGGTCGCCGAAACCCTCGAAGCTGTTCGCGGGTTCGAGCGAGCCCGAGCTGAGTTTTCAGCAGCCTGGACGGCTACGCCCGCGCGTGCGGGGGAAGCGTTGCCGCCAATCGCGCGCATCAGGCAGCGCGCACCTGGCAACGTGATCTCTGCTTCGCCTTGGCGCGACGGCAAGAAGCAATTCTGCCCGAGCAAGTCGGCTTCGCTCGACCTCGAAGCTACGTTCGGCGACTACCTGCCGTTGCCGGGGTGCTCGTCTGCCCTGCCCGCTCCCAACATTGCCCAATCGTTCATCAGGGTCAGCGACCCGATCTACATCTGGCGGCCGTTCCCGACCGTGGGAGCGAACAACCAGCCGCCGCCGGTCGACTTGACCTATACGGCGAAGCCGTGTCCCGCCACCGGCCCGCTGCACGATATCCTCTTCCTGACCCCGCGCCTGTTCTTGCCGTGGCCCAAGGCTCTCACTCCGATCTCGTCTACGCATGCGACATCCAGCCACGCGCACCTCAAGAGCCTCGAGATGATCTCGCGGAAACGGATCGACGCGGAGATTCTCGAGGGCCGCCAGGTCGCCGGGGACGACAAAGCTTATGCAGCGGCAGTTCAGCGCCACCTGTTTTATTTGGTCTACGGCGCCATCAAGGACGGCAAGATGAACGGTCTTGGAAACCTCAAGGCGCCTCGACTCGCAAACACGACGCGGAAGAAGGTCGCGCAAATCATGGCGGAAGGCAACGTGTTAGCGCCGACCCCACCGGAAGGAGAGCCCGTTGCGGAGGCTCTTCCCGTCGCTGCTGCACCGACCCCGACGCGGGGCACGAGCACGAGTACGGGCGCACGCATAACGGTAAACCTGACTCTGCCTGGTTGCGGGAAACGAACTCTGACTCCCTCCTTCCTTCTTCGCAGAAGCCGGAAGATGTTGCGATCACTGAGTCTGGGAAAGACAGCTCGAACGTGCCGAAGCCGACTCTCGACGGCCCCGCCGCAGTGGACAAGATGGAAAAGGTGCGCTCTCTCCGTCGCCGAAGCTCACACTACACTGACGAGGACCCTGACTGCAGGTCGCGCAACTAGCTGCCGCATCGTCGAACTCGCCCGTTACCGACAAGCAGGTCAAGCTCAAGTCAGCGCTCAAGTCACTGTCCAGCACGCCGACTCGACCCGTTTCAATGTTTCCGGCAGCTTCCGCTCCTCCCGCCACCGCGCCCTCGTCCGCTGCCGCTATGCCTAACGCCTCTCCGGCGCCGTCCAAAGCCCGTCGACCTTCTCTCGCGGGTGTCGGCACTTCGGCTTCAAGTCCGGCTGTACCAGGCGTCGCTCCCGGCGCGCGCCCGCGCGCCAAGTCGATGGGAGGCCGGCGAGTCTCGACGGGACCGGGTGTTCACCCTCTCGCGCAGATCTACGCGGTCGCGCCGAACGGGCTACGACAGCAACTCCGCGAGCTCAGTGCCGACGTGCGAGGTGTCCCGAGTGACTCGGCGGCGGCGGTCCTGGCCGCTGCGGCGAAGAAGATTCAGCCGGCCGCGAGGCGTGCGCTGAGCATGACGGCTTCGCCTCGACTCGCTTCCGGTAAAGAGCTCGCGCACCCTTCTCCGCCTCTCGTACCGATCCCTCTAGCCGGCGAGCCTGGTTCTGGCGAAGCTTCGCATGGCGACAAGGGCAAGGGCAAGGAGAAGCAAGGCTCGGTCGAACCGCCCGTTCCGAAAAAGGGTTCGGCGTTGGGCGTTCTCCTCGACGAGGAGATCGTTCCCGATTCGGCGGCTCCCGGTTCGCCTGTTGCGGGCGCGTCGAGCGCGACTGGCGCCTCGAAGAAGTTTACCGGTCCCGCGCCGTCGAGGCCTGGGGACGGTCGAGACGCGATCGTCGTCCCGGATTCGGCGGCACCTGGCTCGCCTATTGGCTCGACGGCCAAGTCGGTGGTATCGCCGCCTGCGTCGTCCCGATTCGCCGAGAAGCACGGTGCTGCCGCGCTGGAGGTCGACTCGCCCGACATCCCGCCCGCTTCCCTGGGCAAGACGAAACGGCCCACGCCTCATCGGCCGCTCTTCGCCGGAGAAAAAGCTACTGTCGCCGACGATCGGAAATCACCGGACGTCCCGCTCGCCAGCCCTACGAAGGGCAAGCAGTCCGCCGTCGAGTCTGCAGCAGACACCGAGATGCCCGACGCCGCTCCCGTTCCTGCCCCTTCGCCCGCGCCGTCTGCCGGCTCATCGTTCGCTTCGGCGTTCTCTTCTGTCGCGCGAGCAGCCGGAGGGGCTCTCGCTTCTGCCGCGAGGGCGTTCTTGCCCGGATCGGCTGCTCCTGCTGCGATCGAGCTCGAGGCGGACGAGGAAGAGTCCGCCTCTCCTACGCGTACCAAGGCGACCACGCCGACGACTGTGCCGACATCAACCTCATCTGCCGACGATGCGCAATCCCAGCCAGCCGCTGAGGATCCTCAGGCCGGTGCAGCAGAGGTCGTGAAGGCGCCACCCATTGTGATCGAGGTCGCCGTCCCCAAGCCCATTGCCTCGCGTCCTCTCAACACCTCGTCTCTACCGCCTCTGCACATGCCGGTCGAGCCACTTCGACCGTGCGCCGTTCGCGAGCTCGCCCGCAGCAAAGCGCACTGGCTCAAGGCCTCCGAACCGTACCGACCTTTCGGACCTTTCCTCTCATGATTCGATTACTTCCTCTACTCGCTTCTCATGATTTCGTGTCGTACTTGTGCCTCTACCATTGCATTACAGGCCATTCTGTAGAGACTCATCGATGCAGTTCGTCCGAGCACCGCCGCACACGAGACAGGAGGAATCGTGTATCGTCGAAAGAGAAGAATCGAAGTTCCACGTGAGTCTGCTCGGCTGAAGAAGTTCCACGTCGACTTGCTCTAGTTCCGCCCCCAACCCCGAGTCTTGCCCCGTGCGGACTGCGCCCCTCTGTGGGCACGACCACTATCCCCTTCTCCGCCCTATACACGAACCGCGCGGGCATGTACTCCGAGTCTGGACTCGCTTCGCCCGCTCCGTCGTCGTCGTCCTCCTTGATGAGTGGCACGAGTGACTTGGCGACGTTGTCATCTCACACCGGACGAACCAAGCGACACGCGACAGAAGTCGACTATGCCGCACTCGAAGCCCAGGGTAATGCTAACGGCGACGAACGGCCTAGTAAGCGTCGCGCGCCGAGATCGACCGCGGCCGAGAAGCAGGCGAGAAAAGTCGCCCGGATGGAACGCAACAGGAGTGAGCACGGTCTACACTTTTGTCGCGCTGAGGACAGTGCGCTGATGCTGTGATCTTTTGACAGTCGCCGCCCAGGTCTCGCGCGACAAGAAGAAGCAGCAGCAAGAGTTGCTCGAAGCGAGGATCCACCAACTCGAAGACCAGCTCGCACACCGCGACGGCACTCCCGCGCCCATGGAGCTCACTCCGGCCCCGATGCCTCTGTCTTTACCGGATCCGCACGAGGTCGACCAGCTCAAAGAGGAGAACGAGACGCTCAAGACGCAACTCGCTCTCGAAAAGCTGCACTCGCAGTCGCTTCAGATCCGCCTCGCCGCCCTCGAGACCAAGTTCTCGCGCCTCGAGCAGCTGCTCGATAAGTCGACCTTATTGGCGCCGAAATCGACGTCCGTGGGAGGAGTCGCCGCGCAACCACAAGAGCAGCCAGAAACGAAGGCGCATCAGAAGACGGAAGAGGACCAGGACAGCTCTCGCCTCGTAGCACGCGAGGTCGATTCATCCCTGCAGCGGAAGCTGTCCTGCCCCCTCCCGTCGACTCGTGCCCTCCCTTCTCGCCTCCTCTCTGCGCCGACTTCACCGCCGTCGGCGGTGGCGTCGCCCTCACTCCGCCCGCGAGCGACTTCTCTCCCTTCAGTCTCGACTTGGACTACGGCCTCACGCTCGACAGTGGCGTCGACGGCCTCGAGCTTGATCTCGTCGGAGGCGCCGGTCTCGGCTCCTCGACCGAGCCTGCATCAAGTGCTGGCCTCGATTCGAGTCCCCTCTTCGGCGTCGACGACTGCGCAACCGGTTTCGGCGCCCCGCTCTTCTCCGAATCAGATGTCAATCAAGCTTGGCTCGACTGGTCTCTCGGTGTCGAATCGACGTCCGCTTCGGCTTCGAATCCGGTCGCGGTCGACCAGCCTTCGAACGAGTTCGACCTCGTCGCGTTCTTGCGAGACCACCAGCAGGATCCTCGCCCGATCTCGTTCGCGGCGGATGCGCTCGCGTGCTAGGTCGTAAGCGCATGGTCACTCCGCTTTTCATCCGGTTTGAGCGGTCGCCGTTCTCGCTGCCTGTTACCTTTTGGTGAGTTCCTCCCAGTTTATACCGAGCATGCGCTACCGCTTACTGATTCTCGCTTCTTAAAACTCGAGCAGCTTTCCCAGAGTCTCCGTGTTGTTAACGAAACTACCTCGTCGCACGCATTCCCTCCTCCCACGATCGCGCCAAAATCGCACCACCCTGGCCTCCTCGTCCTGCTCGTCAAACTCGTCTACCGTCTACACTGTCTCTCCTGATTCATCACTACTTAGCGGTCCTCTGCGACTCGCTGTGATTGTTTCGGTCTGATGAGCTCTGTAGACGCGACGGGAATCGGCTTGCGGGGCGAGCGCGTCTCCGGGTGGTCTGATCCGGCGTGACCTGTGGGATGCAAGGGATGCGGATGACGATGTCCTTCCGTCTAAACATGAGCGTCTCAACGATTGCAACGATGCAGCAGAGTGGACTTGACCGACCTCTCCTGTACCACTTTCCCCTTCATTCCTAATGCTCTCCTCGCTGTAGCCTTTGGCCTTGTAAGGTCGATTCCCGAACCTAGGTCTGCTGCGAATATGCGAGTGATTGCAAATGCGAACGAAAGCACGATAGTGGTACACCGAGGGGATCGCGCCGAGCGGAAGAGAGCTTTGCGCCTCCTCCGCATCCGTGAGGTCCTTTCGCCTCCTCTCATTTCTTCCACCTGTTTCTCCCTGATTCCCCTTTCCTCTCCTCATGCGACGTGCAGGGCATCCACCCTCCCAGTACGCTCAGTGCCAACCGACCTGGTCGCGGTTCTGCATCGAGTGCACTTCGACACCTGCTTCGACTCGCTTCTCGCCAGTGGACGACGTCGCGTCGCTCGCCGTGCTGTCAGTGGCGACTTTCTCGTCGCTGACGTCTGCCTCTGCCGACGGCACCTTGTCCTCGCGGATAATGTCGCTCGCGCGGATCGTACCGGCCCCACCTTGCGACCGCGCATCGTCGTGCGAGCTCGAGCGCGAAGTCGTCCTTTCCGGTACGTAAGATGTCGGCTCGTCCTGCATCGAGCGCGCGATGGAAGCCATGCTGCCGCGTCTCGCTCGCGCACGGGCTTCAATCGTCTCGAGGGACGAGCGAGTCGTAATGTCGTCGTTGTGCCTTTCGAGCTCAGCGGGAAGTAAAACGGCACGGTCGATGGCGACGGGAAGACCACGATGCCGACCACGAATCATGACCGCAATCACGATAAGCTTCGCCAATGTGCTGAAGGTGTAGGACAAGGATGCCGCGTTCTGTCAGAAGTTAACGTCAGCTCTCGCTTCTATACCCGCACGCAAGCTCCGCTCGTCCGCTCACGGTATTATTGCCGAGCGAGAGACCGACGTTGCCGTAGGCCGAGACGACTTCAAAGATGACGGAAAAGACATTGACCTCGCTGTAGCGTCGACATATGGTTAGGTTACTAGAGCACTCGAGACGTCGGAGGTTGAAGGTCACTCACGGCAAGTCGCCACTGTTGATGGCCCCGCGCTCGATGATGCAGATGAGCCAGACGGCGAGAGCGAGCCACCAGAGATCGAACGCTAGTTGCTTTCGAGCGTGGTAGCCAATGTAACCAGTTGCAGAACGTGACTTTCGGAAGCGCGACTCGACTTCGTCGTCGTCCTCATCGAAATCTTCGTCGTAGACGCCTGAGGAAGGACTGCGTGAGCGCCGTTCGGCAGAGTCGAAAATCCCGTAGGCAACTCACCCATGGACTTCTCCTCGTAGACATTCGTGCTCCGAATCGAGACCGCGATCGGGTAGACGGCCTGCTCGATGTCGAATATCAGCTGACAGTCTCTGCAGATACGCTCGACCTCGTGAAGACTTACTATATACATCATGATGACGTAGAGGAGCTGCAGGGCCGGTGCTACGGCGCCAAGGTTGACGATTGCGAAACCCGCGGACCGAACGGCCACAGCCTGGAAGAGGCCATCGAAGATGCGCTGTGAACGTAGTCACGGTCAGACTCGCCACCTGAAGGTTTGAGCGACAATAGCGCACCGTGCCGACGGGGATTGCCTCGATCTGCGGCGTGCCGATATCGAGCACCTCGAATGCCACCCAATCGATCGAGCTGGAGGACCCGAACAGGTCAGCCTGCGACGCGATCGAGGTGCACAATAGCCGTGAGCCCACTTGAGGATTACGAGCAGGAAGACGAGAAACCAGGTTTGGCTGCGCTTGTATACCTCAAGTCAGTTCCCGGCGCCTCTACTGTATATTGAAGCCAAGGAGGTCACGGACTGCGAAGGGAAGAGGTAGATGAAGCATCGGCGCGGATGGTCGAGCAGGAACTGCAAAGTCTCGCGGGTTTGCGAGCGCTTCGGAGCGATCTTTGACATCGTCCAGCTAAAGTCGGGGAAGGTCAGCGAAGGCGTTTTCGCCGATGTGAAAGGTCCAGCTTACATGGTGAAACGCAGGCTGCGGGCGGATGGACGCGCACAATCAGCTCGCGCTTTGCGGAATCGTCAGACCGGCGAGGCAGGAACGCACAGAACTGGGTACGCCGTGTTGCCGGCGAGGATAAGCATTCCTTGGAAGAACACGAGGAAGTAGCATTGTTGGAACGGCACCAGAGACGCATCGACCAAGCTCAAGCCGGTGTTCGAGTACGACGAGATGTATTGGAAAAAGGTGAACCAGGTCGGATTTGCGTTCGGGTTTGCGTTTCGGAGCGTCGTAGTCCACCGGCCGACGTAGGTCATATAGGGCGCGAGCATAGTGATTGCGAAAAGCTGAAGGCCGGCCCAATAACAGATGACTATCTTGATGAGCAAAGTCAAGGCGCGGTACTCGATACCGCCGAGCTCTTCCTGTTGCGCCTTCGTCAAAGCGTGGAAGCGCGAGTTGCGACCGACGAGGGCGTCAAACGAGATGTACGAGACGGGCTTGATCGATCCGTTCCGGTCGTACTGCGTTCCTGCTAGAGTCGTCTCCGGGTGCGAGTGTGTCGAAAGCATGGTAGTCGTGCGCGGCACCGCTCCGTCCCGTCCGAACGTATTCCGCACGTACGGAATCTTCTCCTTGGCCAGGGCGGCGGCTGCTCGAAGCGGGTTCGGAAAGCCACCAAAGCCGCTCTCCATCGCAGTCTGGTCAATGGTGGTCGTGCGTGTCAAAGTCCGAGGGCCAAGCTCGTGATCCTGCATCGACGAGCGGGAGGGACGGCGTCGTGCCGCAGCGAACTGCATCTCGTGTGCCGGCTGAGTGCGATTCGCGCGCCGACGGAAATCCGGCTCGTTCGCTTCGCGGAACTCGATCGTGCGGGTCCGGTTGACCGCGAGTTCCTGGCGGCCTGTCGCGCTGCGCAGAGCGCGAGGACCTGCGTCGATCTGCACAGCGCCTCGAGGCGCCGCCTCGCCGCCAGTCTGCAGGATACCGGCGGGCACGTCGTCCTCGCCATCGGACGGAGCCGACTCTTCAGGCGCAATTTCGCCGCCTGCTTCGCCCGAATCTGCCGACGCTTCGCGCGGTCGCTGACGATCGTAGGACACTGCTGTAGCCTCCGGTTCGGCAGAGATTGGCTCGCCGCCGAGCCAGCCAGCGTTTGACATCTCGTTCACTCGAACGGGATCGTCGATGCGGCGGATCATATCGGGTCGAAGGCGACCATCTCGCTTACGTTCGTACCGTATATTTTGACCTGCGGTCAAAGTTCGGTCGCCATCGACAGTGCCGCTATGAGTGGCCCGAGCCGATTCCGTCTGCGTCCCGGCAGATGATCGCGAGTATCGGCGCGAGCCGAAGAATGGGAAACGCTTCGGGCCATGTGCAGCATCGAATGCCTTGTACTCTCGTCCTTCGCGAGCGGCCTGAAAGGTAAGGCGGAGCGCGATAGTCAGGTGGGGCCTCATGCGGACACGGCTGAAAGCTTCGATCACTCACTTCAGCCGCGCCAACCTCGTTGACGCGCTCGCGAGCTTCGGCGTCGTGGCGGACGAGGTAGTCAAATTTGTTCTTGAAGAACTGCCTGTGCGGACGAAGCACGGTCACGTCAGCCTGTATCTGGGCGTGCAGAGCGAAGACTTGTTCACCTTCGAATGCCGAGGACGATGATCGACACGAACGAGATCCCGCCGATGAGCATCAGAAACTGCAGAAGTGTCGTTCGTGAGCCCCGAGTATTCTACGGCGCGAAAAGGAGAAACGGTTTAGACTGACCCCGAGGATGACCTCTTGCCAAACAGTGAGGTTGACGAAGAGCGCGGTCGTAAGCCCCGTGACGCAGATCGCCGAGACGCACATGTAGAGGCAGTCGATGTAGGCAATCTTGTTCTCGGGCGAAGGACCGTTCGAGGCGTAAAAGATGGCCGAGGCGATCAGTGGCACAAAGGTGAACCAGAGAAGGTGGACCCGGTAAAAGTTCAGGTGTCTGCCTGTAAGAATCCAACGCGTGCAAATGGACGAGCATAGGTCAGTCACTCCGAGAGTAGACCCGAGGCTGTGCCGGAGCCAGCGACGTACCACAAAACGCTGAGAACCGGCGCCAAAGGCTTGATCTCGACAAGAATCGCGGTACTGGTATCGCCGTCGACGGATGTCGCTGCATGGCGAGGCCCTGCTTTGTCATGCTTGCGCGCGTATCCTGTGACGCAGACAATCTCTAGGAGTAGTTGACTCTGCTGCGGTCGAACTTCGTTTCTGGCGGTGATGACAGCACTCAGGCGCTCCCTCAGTCTAGCGTCGCGACGGCTTTGTGTTATTCGCCTGAGGCGAGCGCGGACAGCACAGAGAGATTCGGGGGCGTAATGATGGCGGTAGACGCAGCTCTAGAGCCGGGAAGAATCGCGGCTGGGCGACGCGCAGCGAGATTCGGCGAGCGACAAATGTGCTACCCTCGCCTTTTGTGGCAGCTGTAGAGACTCGCGAGCAAGTTAGTCAAAACGCTCTGAACACTCGCGTGGCCCCGACTAACTCACAAGTGCGCCAGGTACAAACGCTGACGGTTGGAACTTGGTTGATCCCGTTCGTGTAGTATCGACCGAGGCTGGGGCGACGTTCCGTGCAATCCGGGCTTGGCGCTGACGTAGCAGTCGGACGCGGGCTTCCGGCGTGCTTGAAGACTCGCGGTGCTGCGGAGCAGAGTCGTTCGGGTCGGTGTGAGTTGTCGAGGACGAAAGGCCGCACTCGATCACTTTTTTTTGGCGAGGGCCGGATCTGTTTTTGGCCGCCGCCTGCTGCGCAATTTCCGCCCACGTTGACCAGCGTCCCGGCACAGCGGCCTGCGTCTGGCTCCTCCATTGTATCGAGGGATCTCAGGCTGCGAGCACCACACAGAGAGAGCTGAGCTTGCCGGACACTAGTTGTACAACGAACTCTGCACGACAACCACGAGTTTCACGTGCCAGCGCCGACGAGAAAACTGCCACTCGCGTGGAAGGGAAGACGCCTTGCGCTGCATTGCACGGATAATAGACACAACAACATTCTACGTTGGCAAATATGATATGCAAAGGTCGAGCGAAAGGACGGAGTTGAGCGCGGGTCGAACTCCGGGAAGAATTACCGCCAACCGGGCGTATTCCGGTCGTGGATCTCGCCATCGGCCTCGGTCTTGACAACGCTGTCGTCCTCCTCGAGCTTCTTGTCCGAGTCGAGACTGGTCGTCGCGTCACCGCTCGACCCGCTCGCGAGTCCAGCGTCCTTGTCGTCGCTCAAGTCGGACGACCGAGGCGCTTCGCTCCCATGAAAGTGGTCAAATCCACGGACGCTGCCGAGGTCGCCGTCCGAGTCGTCTCGGCCATGACCTCGAGGCGCCCGATCGCGACCACTGTAGATTGAGCTCGCGCCTTGCGATCCGCGCCGGACGTGGCGGACATCGTCGTCCATCATCGAACCCGCTCGCCGCGTCCCGACGGCAGTCATGCTGCTCATGCTGGTCCGCGACGGTCGCAGCTTGAGGTCGCCCGTATCGACAGAGGTCCGCGTCGCCGTGTCGTCGCCGTGCTTTTGCAGGTCAGAGGGTAACAAGACGGCGCGATCGATAGCGATTGGCAAGCCGCGGTGTCGGCCACGAATCATGACGGCGCAGATAATTAGCTTCGACAAAGTCGACAGGACGCCCGATAAAGACGTGTTGTTCTGTGGACCGTTTCGTCCATGGTCAACGCCTGTGGGCCACGTCAGATCTGCAGGTAAAATGCTCACGCGGTTGTTACCGAGGCTGAGTCCGACAGTTCCGTATGCCGACACCACCTCGAAGAGGAGAGTAAAGATGGTGACCTCACTGCGCGCCGACATCGTCAGCCAACTCGCAGGATCGGGCGAAGTAGCAAGGACCCTGTTAACGCACGGCCAGTCGGGGCTTCCAATCCGATGCCGCTCGACGATGCAGATGAGCCAGACCGCCAGGACGAGCCACCACATGTCGAACGCGAGCTGTTTCCGAGCGTGGTAACCGATGTACGCGGTCGCCGAGTGACTCTTGTCGAATCGGGCTTCGACGTCGTCCGGGTCCTCGTCAAAGTCCTCGTCGTAGACACCTGGACTCGCGGATCATTAGCCGTTCGCCTCATACTTGGACGAAACGAGCCTTCGCGACGCACCCATAGACTTTTCCTCGTAAACATTCGTACTCCGGATCGAGACGGCGATTGGGTAGACCGCCTGGGCGCGGGAAACGGATGATGATCAGCTGACGGTCTCGGGAGTCCGAATCTCTCTTGGATCACCCACAATATACATCATGATGACGTAGAGGAGCTGTTGCGGTGAAGGTCAGCATATGTCTACATAGGCCTCGGAAAACGGGCAACTCGCCTGCAACGCCGGCGCGGTTTGAGCGATCGCAACGATACTGAAGCCTGCTGCGCGAACCGCGAAAGCCTGGAAGAGTCCGTCGATGATACGCTGCCGAGTAGGAGTGGCCGACGGTCAGGATGGCGGAAACGGGGGTACAGCCGAGTAAAGGAAGCTTACGGTGCCGACCGGCAACGCCTCCACGAGCTGGTTACCGATGTCGAGAATGCAGAAAGCTGCCCAATCGATACCGCTGTGTGCGCGAAAAGACGTGGTCGGCTCAGGAACTAGTGAGTATAACGCAAAGGACGGACGCACTTGAGCAGGACGAGCATGAACACGAGTAACCAGGTTTGACTGCGCGAGCGAGGCGTCAGCGGGGATGTTTACTTGTCGAACGGTAAAAGAGCGCGTACTGCGACGGGAACAGGTAGATGAAACAGCGGCGAGGGTGATCGAGGAGGAACTGCAGCGTTTCGTGCAATTGCGACTGCCGCGGGACGAGCTTTGAAATGACCCAGCTGCACATGCGTGTCATCACGTCAGTTCAGTTCTTTCGCTAAACTCGATGACGCTTTGAGATCCGTACATGACCAGGCGCAGACTAGTAGGTGGTCGGGATTCTCGTTAGCCTCATGCATCCTAGAGTGACCAACTAAGCGGAGCCTCACAATACGGGGAAGGCGGTGTTGCCGCCGAGAATGAGCAAACCCTGAAAGACGATGAGGTAATAGCACTGCTGGAAGGGGACCATCGAGGCGTCCACCAAACTGGCAGGGAATGACCGTTAGCGACCCGCAAGGCCACGATTGTAGCACAAGTTTTAGGCTCACCTCATGCCGAGATTGCTGTATGCCGACCAGAACTGGAAGAACGTGAACCACGTCGGATTGACGCCGGCCTCGTCGATGACGGCCCGCCAACGGTCAACGTAGGTAAGGTACGGAGCGAGGAGCGCGACGCAAAACAGCTGGATGCCGAGCCAGTACCCGATGACGATTTTGAACAGCACGCTCAGCGCGCGGTATTCGACACCGCCGAGCTCTTCTTGCTGCGCGGTAGTCAGGCCGTGGAAACGAGAGTTGCGGCCGACCGTCGCGTCGAACGTGATGTACGAGACGGGCTTGATATGACCGGTCCCTTCATGCCGGACTCCGCCCGACACGGTATTGTGCGAGTGCGTCGAGAGCATCGTCGTCGTACGCGGCATCGTGAGGTTCCGCTCGACGGTCTGCAGGACGCCGATCTTGGACCTGGCGTACCTCGCCGCCGCACGGAGCGGGTTCGGGAACCCGCCGAATCCCGTCTGCATCGCCGACTGGTCCACAGTCGTCGTGCGGGTCAAGGTGCGCGCGCCGACGTCTCGACCTTGCAAGTTCGAGTGGGACGGCCGTCGTTGAGCGGGCGGTGCGTCAGGGTCGCGAGGAACCAGCGTTCGGTTCCGCCTCATGCGCAGATCCTGCTGCGACGGGTCTCGGAACTCGATCGTCCGGCTTCGGCCGAAGTCGAGATTCTGCCTCGGTACGTTTGGCGACAAAGGCGAATCAAGCGGTGAAGGCGATTCAGTGATATCGCGGAGGTGGCTGTGATCTGGCGGGCGGGACAATTACGCATCAGACTCGACTAGCAGAAAGCTGGAAGGTGGAGACCTGCATACGCACCGAGCGTTCGTGTTCTCGAGAACGCGAGGTTGCTGGATCTTCGGTGGGGCGAGGCAGCCGAGTCGCTGTTGCGGCGGTACCGCGGATGGGGAGGCCGTTCCGGCTCGTCGATATGGATGCTAAGTACGAAGCGATGGTTCCGTCAATCTTCGAAGAGGCGCGAGGAAAAATCCGATGGGGAGGAACTCACGCTCTGATATGACCGGCAGCGTCACCCTGACCAGTAGGCGAGACTTCCCGTTCCGACGGTGGCGTCGTCAACCCTCGACCGCCGTCGCGAGACTGCAGCGTGAACGACCTCCCTCGAGGTTGTCTCGGCTCTTCGGACTCGCTCGCCGCTTCTTGTTCTCCGTCATGTGCCTCCACCCTCTCATCATTCGGGTCAGAGTCCGAATCGTCCGAGAATCGTCGCCGAGCGTGCGCAGACGGTTCCGAGAACATGATCCCCGTCGGTGGCGCGGTCGTGGTCGCCGGCGCTGTTGCGTCAAAGCCGTGGCCGTCCATCGAACCGGGCGAGCCGAAATGGCGTTGTTGCTGTAGAATCGAGACCTGGTCGGGACCGTCGTCACCTGGGTCGCGGTCGTCGTCGCGGACGTCGAGTCTCCGACTCTCCGCCGCAGTCAGACCAGGTCGGACACCCGGCCTCGTGACGGGAAAATCGCTCATCTCGACTTGATTCCCTCCTTCGTCATCGCTCGAACCGCCGCCCGGGTTCTCCTCACCATCCGAGCCCCTCGCAGCCGCAGCCGCTCTGCGCTCCTTCAACCATCCACTGACGCTCATCTCGTTGATCCGAACGGGGACATCGACCCGCTTGATCATGTCGGCTCGCAACCGACCGAGCTTCTTGTTCTTCTTCCGGTTCGCGCGCATCGCAGCTGATGCACCGCCTCCACCCGCAGTCAGCGTCCGGTCTTCGTCGATGGTCGGAGCTTGCGAGACGGCCGGTGATGGGCGGGGCGTCACCGGGGTCGAGGCGGCGGGCATCTTGCCGCCTCCGAGGAGGTTGGCGATCCAAGGTGCGTGGACTGGAGGATGGTCGGCGTCGAACGCGAGGTACTGCCGACCGGCGCGAGCAGCCTTTTCCAAGAGATGCTGCATTGTCAGTACGAGGAGAGCTCAGCGGAAAGCAGACAGCGCGCAGTGCGCACCTCTTCAGCTCCGATCTGGTTGACTCGCTTCCGAGCCTCTTCGTCATGCTGGACCATGTAGTCAAACTTGTTGCGAAAGAATTGCCTGCGCGCGCGTGCGATCGACTCGATTATCAGACGCTGTAGTCTCTTTCTTGACGCATTGGCGATTTGGAAAGAACTGCGCACCTGCGGATACCGATGACGATGATCGAGACGAACGAGGTCGAGCCGATCGAAGTCAGGAACTGAGCAAGAGAGCGTTCCTCGACGGTCATGTCAGGCCTCTTCCTTTCTTTCTGTTTGCGCATCGAGAGCGGGCGCGCTCAGTACGCACAAAGATGATGAACTGCTGCCACGTGGTCAAGCTGGCGAGGAGGACCGAGTTCAACCCGGTGACGGCCATGCCGGACGTGCACATGAACAGCGCATCGACGTAGGCGATCTGGTTCTCGGCCGACGGTCCGTTCGACGCGTAAAAGATGCCGGAGAAGACGAGCGGCGTAAAGATGAAGACGAGCAGGTGGACGCGGTAGAAGTTCAAGTGTTCGGCTGCGCGGTAGCGGGGCCGAGGTGTCAGGGACTGCGGGCCGAACACACGACCCTGCGAACGCACAGCAGAAAGCGGCGACGCGACTCCAAACGGACGACTGCCGGAGAAAGTCTGGCAGCCGCGGAGCGGTCGACGGATGCCGGGTCAGCGACAGTTGCCGCTTGACCATTTCGACCGGGTTGATCTAGTCGCCGTAGTGACTGGAGCGGTAGCGCTGCCTCTAAGTTTCCCTATCGAGTCGGAGTGAGCGCTGAGCGACGTCGGCCCACGGCGAGTCGGCTCCGGCGTCCGATTCGACTTTGGTGACGTCTCGGTCAACTCGAAGAGGACGAGTATCCGTTGAAGCTGCTGGCCCCCGAGCGCAGTCTGTACCTCGTGTACGCCGAGTCTATCGTGGGGGGAACTGCGCGGTCAGCGGCGGGCAAATGAGAAGACCCGCGACCGAGTCGTGAGATGATCGAGTCCGTCTCTAGTCGTTCTCGCTTGACGTCCGTTCGTCTGCGATATAGCGTTCGAAAGAGGGTCGTTTCGTTCAAGCTGGCACTCGGAATCTGATCGAGCGGGACTGCCTACTGTCGTATAGACCCTCGCCGCGTCTTTTGGCGGCTCTCTCCAGGTTCCGACTTGCGGTCAGACTGGCAAGGGGAGGCTTGAGAGTGCGACCTCGAGAGAAAAAAGTGCTCGTCCGGTTCCTCGGGCGACTGCTGGAGGACCATAAGGGACACTGTACGCCGTGCACACGCTTCAGACTGGGCTAGCAGGCGGGCATATTTGACCTCCAGTCGAGATCGAGCAGCCGTGAACCGCTCTTGGACCTCTCAAACGCCGTCCGCTCTCCTCTCTCGCGTCGTCCTTTCAGGGACCGAACGAGACTGCCTCCGACCCGCATAACCGTACCCCCGATCAACATTCGCCGGCCATGCAACGAGCGGTCCGCTCCCTCTTGAACCCGGCCACGTCCGCCTGCCGACCGGGCGCTCGCTCACTCGCCAGGTTGCCGTCGGCCGTCGCTTCGTCGTCGCGAACACTCGCAACGCAGGTCGTCGACCCACCGTTCGACCCGCCGACGACCGTCACAGGAGCAGCAGGACGATCAGCGGTCGATTTGGCGTACCCGCTCGCCGACAGCAAGACGGTCCACTTGCCCCGATCAACACCTGCAGCGACGACGACCGGATCGACGGGAACCCACGTCAAGGCCCCGCGGTATTCCCGGCACTCGTCTCGCGTCAAGGGTCGAACGGCGCCCAAGCCGCCCAAGGCCGTCGCGCCGGGAACCGAGGGCGCGACGCACGGCGACGTCAAAGTGTACCTCCCGAGCGTGTTTATGCGCCTCGTCCGGAACACGGCCGAGTACAAGGACGACCCGTACACGGCGACGTTCCGGACTTCGTTGCAGTTGACGAAACCCGACATTGCCAACTACCTCAAGAACGTGTACGGACTCGAGATCACGTCGATCCGGACGATGAACTACCTCTCGGCGCTCAAGCGGAACCCGATCGGAGGCGGCAAGTCGCGCACGGGTGGCACCAAGAACTACAAAAAGGTTCTCGTCACGATGAAAGACCCGTTCTGGTTCCCCGAGGAGAAATCGCGCGCGTGGTTGAACGAGCACTTTGAGCGCGACCGGACCGAAGAGATGCGCGACCGCAAGATGCTCAAGATTGGCGACGGCAACAAGTACAAGGTCGGGTCGTTCCGGTACCGCGGCGCCCGGTTCGCGAGCCGCCGCGCCGAACTGAAACTCGCCGCGACGTCGAGTGAAAAAGTCGACTTTGACGCGCGGGTCCCCGGCGACGACGCGGCGCAGAAGCGGCCGACGGGCCTCAAGCGAAAGCGGAACGTCATGCGCAGTCGGGAGGAGCAGGTCGTCGAGCATAGGTCGTTGCTCCAGCGCGAGATGGACCGGTTGCGCGAGGCCGGCTGGTGAGCGAGTGACCGCGCCGGGTGCAGTCCCCCCGGTCCACACGATGCTTCTCTTGCAAAAACTTCGTTACGCAATTACATGTCTGCGAACGAGACTGTCCTTTGTCCTCGGCAAGCTTGATGTATAGAGATGTCAACGATGGTTCGCGGTCCTCTTTTGACTTTTGTCCAGCTTGCGCTCCCCCTCGCTCTCTATCACGGACAGCTTACACCCAGGGATCTCGCTGAGCTAGTAGTCGAGCCGTGTCGTGCTACCCGAGCGCTGCTCTGCTTGTTCGACGTCCCTTGCGTCCGTCCAGCCGGCTCCACATCGGTCAACCAACACACACACGGCGGACGAGAAATCTCTGTAGTGCCGCCCTCGGACGGGACGCAGCGTAGCGCAGCATGGTCAGTCGTGTCATTCGAGCTTCCTCTGTTGTCTCAGCACTCGTCACTGACGCTGTCCGAGCTGTGTGGTACAGGCGGACGGACTGTTGTCGACGCCTCGTTCAACCGTGAGTTCGGGCGCACGGCTACTTGTGCTTGGGCGGCAGCAGCGCTCTCGGGTGTACATAGAGCTCATTGCCCTTCGTACTCACAGGCCGCCCGAGCTGCCGCGACGACTCCGGTAGGTCGTCATGACCTTCGACTCTCGCCTCGCTCAGGCCGCGTCCGTCCTGCAGCTGACGTGTCCTCGAGTGTTGCTACGGCGCCTACAGCACCGCCGCTCGCAGCTCGAACTCTTCGACCTGCTCAACTCGCTGTTCGACTCTCTCGAAACAGGCACTTCGACCTCCTCCCGACCGACTTCCCCTCTCCTCGCCGATGGGTCCTTCGCATCAGACTCGGCTACGGACCCGGCCGCGCCTCGGACAGCACCACTTCGACTTGTACCGACCCTGCTGGACGCCTTTGAACAGAAGAGGGGTGTTCAAGTGTTGGCGGACGAGGACAGGGCGCAGTTGAGAGGGATGGTCGAGGGTTTACCTGCCGGAATGGAGAATCAGCCCGTCGGAGTCGAGGATGTGTTGCGCTTGCTTATCAGTTTGGGCGTGACCGGGACCGGATCCGAAACGGCGGGTTCGGAGACGATGCAGACGCCACCGCGGCCGGTCGACCCTGTCATTGCTGGCGGACCCGGCTTGCCGGGAAAAGCGCCCACTACGACTCCGAGCGGCACCCCACTCGCGAGTACGAGCTCGGCGATGCTCCGACCCGACTCGTCCAGCTACAGTGTCCGCGATGGGTCCCCCGTCTCTCGCCACCGCCGGACCGGCTCTTCCTCGTCTTCCTCCGCTCGGACATCCATGACCGCCTCCCCCATTCCTGGCTCGAGCGCATCTTCGTCTTCGTCGTCTCGAGTTCCGGTCCCGATCTCGAGAAGGCGGACGATCCCGAGGTCGGCGGTGCCGGCGTTGATGGCGGGAGCGGCGACAGACCAAAGGCGGACGAGCGTCGGAGGGCTCAGGACGCTCAAGAGTCGCAGGACGCAAGAGGACCTGGCACGCCTCGCGGCGAGCAAGTCGGAGAGGACGTACCTTGGCGTGCCGCTGGATCGGTCGAGCGGGCCGGAGATGGACGAGCAGGCTCTGCTGCTTGCGAAGCAAGCTCGTACGATCATGACGAGCAAGAGTTCCGTGAGCTCTTTACTTCACTGCGTCTGCTGTACCGAGCGGAGCTGACTTCTCTCGGGCCTGCATGAGCAGACGCGAGAGCGGGAACTCCTCGCTCTTTTGACACCGCTGCAGCCTGCCCAGCTCGAAGCCTTAGACCGAGCGTATGCCGTCCCGTCTGACGACTCGAAGCAGCGCGGCAAGACGTTACGCGAAGCTGTCTCAGCGGATCGCGCGATCAAGGGAACGGGTCCGTCAGCGGTCGAGTCGCAGACAAGCTCTGCGAAACGTTTGAAGCTGACCATTGCGCGCTCTATAGGCGAACTCGCCGTGCTGGGAATGCTGAAGGGACCGCTCGCCTGGGATGCAGACCTCGTGCAGAAGGCTCTCGATGCTCCGACTGTCAACGACGTGAGCTGGTCGCCACTCTCATCTGGAGCAAGGACGCTGATGAGCCGAGTCATGCAGGACCTCCTTCTCGAGCTACTCATCAACAGGTCGCCAGCAGAGCTCGCGCTCCTGCGGACGGCCTTTGCTGAGCGGCAAACGACCGAACCCTCCGTGTCCAGCTCGACTCGCATTCCTTCTCTCCATTCGAGCACGTCGTCCGCAACCGCTTCCCCTGCCGGTCGATCGTCAACTCGCTCGCTTGACGTCGCGATCCTGTCAGCCTTTTCGTCGAACACGCGGCTGAGGAAAGCGTGGGATATCGCGTTAAAGGGTAAATGGGAGGACATCCCTTCGTTGAGCGGATCTGTCGGGGAGGAAGAGGACGTTACGCAGCGGGAGGCGACGCCCTTGGGTGACGAGCAGGCAAGGAGGGAGAAGCTGCTCGTCGAGGACTTGGATCAGCTCAAAGTTGCACTCCGAAGGGGTGGCAGCACCGAGATCGTGTGCGTGCTCCTTTTCGGCTGCGTGCCTCGCAGACTCGGAGCCTGACCGAGCTGACGAGCCACTTTGGAACGCTCGCAGTGCCAGGATTCTCCTCGCTCGGTCGCCCGTACATCTCCGTAAACTCTGCGACGAGTTCTCCGCCACCACCGGCGGCCACTCGACCCTCACGCGAGCGATCAAGCAGTCCGTCCCGTCCGGCCCGTTGCAACGCCTCTTCCTTCACGCCGTCTCGATCGTCAAGCACGTCTCGGACGTCATCGACTACGGCGTGTGGAGGGACGCCAAAACTGTTGCTCGCCTGCTCGAATCGGAGAAAGGCCCGAAGCGTGACGAGCTCGTGACGCGCCTCATTCGGTACCGTTGGGACCGATCGCGGTTCGAGCAGATCAAGGGAGCCTTCGCCGAGAAGTACAAGACGAGCCTTGTCGAGCGTGCGGCAGCGGCTCTGTCAGCCAACGGCCTCGCCGAGATCGTCTCGCTTTTGCTCGACTCGCCTCCTCCATCCCTGTCGTCCGCGCGAGGCGCTTCGCTCACTGCAGACGCGCCTCTCGCCGGACGAGCCCGATCTGACGCCTCGGCTATCGATCCCGTTCATGCGCCAGATGGCGATTCGGCCGAGCTCGAGGCGGACGGCGAACTGTCGGACCCGCCTTCGCCGAGGTCTCCTCCTCTCGCCGATCACTCGACCAGCTGCGCTGAAGACAGCCTCCTCGAAGAAGAGGAGGAGGCGAACGCATCTGTCGCAGACTTGCGGCGTTCCACCTCTTCGATGAGCAGCCGGAGCGATCTCGAGCGTCCGGGGTCCGCCTTGTCCTCTCACAGTCGTGCGAGCGGGAACGGAGGGCATAGGCCGGCGTCGTCAGCCTCTGGCAGCGCCGACACGAGTCGATTGTCGTCATCGCTCCGGCACTCGCGGCCGATGGCACCGTCGCGGGCGAAGCGCCGACAGAGCGAGGAGGCTGCCCGCAGTCAGCGCAGTGCGAGCGAAGAGCCGCTCAGTCCGCGGCACGAGCTGGTCACCAGTCCGACCTTCTCCCAAACTTCACGAGACGATCTCTCACGCTCGACTTCGACGGCGATCAGCGATATGTCGCTCTCCGGGTCGCAAGGTCCGTCAAGCGCGGCAGGCGAATCTGCCATCGATACTTTGTCCTTCTTCGCGACGCCCCTATCGCCCATCCGCGACGAAAGCCGGCCGTCCTCAATATTCTTCCCGGACGACCATCCCTCTACGCCACCGCCGGCAGCCATACCGCCGTTCGACGCTTCCTCGCTCGGCGCGGCGGATCCCTTCACACATCCTTCATCAACACCCGATTCGCCCGAGCGCTTCTTCTCAAGCCTGATGCGGCGTGACGCCTCGCAGCCTTCGAGCGCCGGCGGTAGCGGCAGCCGGCCGTCTAGCCTCTTCGGCGACGGCATGCTCGACTCGTTCCTCGGTAGCCCGCAAGGTCACACTCGCGACGGGTCTGCTACTATCCGTGGAAACGAACAGTTCCAGCAATTGCTTCATCACGCCCAAGAGTGCGTTTCTTTACACGGTTTACGATTGCAGTCGGTACTGATCGACCCTGCCTTCACAGTCTCGCTCGCAAGCTCAAAGATAACGAAGCGCGCTTCCACGCAAATGCGTCGCAGTACGAGTCGGAAGTATCCGACCTCGAGGGACAGCTCGAAGAGGTACGTCAGGAAAGACGGAAGGAGCGCTGCTGATGCTGACGTGAGACGCGAACGCAGGCTCGCTCCGAGCTTCACTCGAAACGCCGTGAAGAGAAGGAGCTTCGGAACGCCGAGCAGGAGCATGTACAGCAGATCAGCCTGCTCGAGGGCGAGGTCACCAAGCTCAACAAATCGCTCGACCGGTCTCGTGAGGCGTACGAGACGATGAAGCGCAACTACACGTCCACCTGTGATGAAGCGGACCGCTTGCGCAGTCTCGTGGCCGATCTGCGACGCGTGAGTCCGTTCACGTACGCCCTGACGTCCAGCACTCTCTGATCCGCAAAACAATGCTTCGCAGGACAACCGTTCCTCCGAAGAGGCGATTCGCGGCCATGCACTGCAAATGCAGCAGTTTGAGCGCGACCGCGAGATGCTCCAGCAAGCTATCGACAAGCTCGAGACTGAGCTCACGGCGGCACGGCTGGCGCAGGATGCCCTCGACGACCAGAAGCAGGAGAACGTGAGTTGACGATTTCCTTGAGCCCTTTCTCACAAGCTGACTGTGTACTCCATCGACAGCTTCTTCTCAAGGAAACCATTGACAAGCTCCGCTTCGAGATCGAAGAGATGCGGTCCGTTGGTCCACGATCCGGCTTCATCGACCACGGGACCGGCAGTCTTTCGCCGTCAAAGTCGCTCGCTGAATCTATCAGCAAGAGCATCGGTCGTGAGATCGCGACACGCATCGCCGCGGGCGACGACGCCGGGAGTGACGACGATGACGACGACAATGATGCGACGGAAGTGGAAGAAAATGCGAGCGATGACCTCGACGATATCATCGTCACTACGCATCGCCGTATTGTGAGTGACTCTGGCTGTGGTTTGATCGCAGACGATGCTGACACGTGTCGTTCGCAGCGCAAGCGCGGGAAGCGTTCAAGCCAGCTCTCGGAACCGCAGGTCCGCCTTACAAGCACGGTCGAGATGTCTGACGCGGACTGTCAAACCGCGGCACCGAAGCACGTCTCTGTGGGCTCGCAAACAGCTTTGACTGCTGTACGCTCCGACCTCGTCAAATTGGAGGATGTCGCTCCGCCACCTTATCCACCCGCTCGTCCCTCGGAAGAAATCCAACGCGATCTCGCGGCCCAGCTCGGTGTGGACATCAGCCTCGTCAAGCAGCTCTCCGAGGCACAGCGAGCAGGGGCGCAGCTCACAGTTGAGTCCAACCCGACCGAGCTGCTGTCCGCGCCGGTTTCTGTTCCATCCCGCCGGCGCTCTCGTCTAGCACCCCTGCCTATGGCCAAGGCACCGGCCTACCTCGTCAATGTGCGTGACTACGGATCATGTCGCACTGGAAGACGAGCTCACTGCTTTCGTGCAGGTCTTTCCAACTTCCGCTCGTCCCTACGTCGCACAACTCCTCGATTCTGGCCTGAGCCTAGTACTCTATACCGCCACAATTTATCTCGTCGGTGTTCTCGTACGTCGACGGACCTGTCTGTACCCGAGGATAGTTCGCTGACGGCCGAGCCCCTCTTCCTGCTCGGCAGTCTGGCAGCCGGTTCCTGCCTCTGCAACATCGACACTACTTTTTGCCCGTTGACCTCGGCTTCTCGGCTTATGACGGTCCTCGGTGGGAAGGGTTCGCTAGCGGCGCAGGCGCCGATGGCGGCTTTGCCCCCGAAGGTTTTGCCGGGATCTTATACGAGTGCGTTGCCCAGTGCGGTTCTTGCGCGGGACGGACTTTTGCTGACTTGCCGAAAACACCATTAGGGCACTCTGCAGTGGCGTCCGAACTGCTCGGCGCGTTCCCACTTGATGATGTTGTATCTACTCTTCGCTTTTCTCCTACCGCATCTATTCCATCGTTCTTTGAACAATGCTTATCTATGCCATTCCCACACGGTCCTACTACAGAGGCACCTCGTCGACATCGCACGCGCCCGGTCTGAGAGCGCACCAATGTGGCTGCAGCGGGATGGCCTGAATCCCGCGAGTAACGGCTCGGTAACGCCAATCGTGGAGCCGCGGCAAGGCTTCCTGAAGATCGCGCCTCCCATCTGCCAGAGAACCGCCGGTCCAGAATACCTCGGCAGCAGCTGCAGCTCGAGGCCTTGCAGATTCGTGTAACAGATCAGCGATGATGCAGTCGAGAAAATCACGCGCTTGGAACGCTCACCAGGCGATCGAGTCCAAATTCTCCGGTCCAGCTTGCTCGCTCCAGAGCAGCGCTTCTCCGCCAAGGACCAGGCTTTGCTGAGACTCAGTCAAGTCGTGGTACGGGTCGAACGAGTACGTCTGCGGGGCACTCGTTTCAGCGAGGCTTGGAACAGCTCGAACGCGCGAAGGGGGCCGATTCGGCCGAGCTTACCTTCTGCCAGCTCTTGAACGGACTGTTATCCGAGGTCAGCTGCACGCTACGCTCAAAGATGGACCTGACTGGACTCACTCGCACCAAGAACGGCCGTTTGGGGTGTTGCCAAGCCATGCGCCTGCTCCGCCTGCGGTCATGGCAGTAAGAGAACCGCGTATGCGCCTCCATTCTTTTTAAGTGTACTCACAGTCGAGGTAGAAATAGTCGCTCCTGCATCAAAGAACTGTCAGTGAGGAGGGATCGCGATGAGCAGGCTCGTGCTGTCTTACGACGTATGGACAATCTTGTGGCCCTTATCTGCCACGGCTCGCACGTTCGCCTGCACCCCGAAGCTCTGAGCATCAGCTTGATTCCTGCTCCGCGATGTGACACACGAAGACTCACCGAGCTGATCCACACCATTACGACAACATCCTCCTCGAGCCCAAGCTCGTGATTCAGGACCATCTCTTCCCAAACAACAGGAGTCTTACCCTCTGTGCGGATCGTACCGTGAACGCCCTCGACAAATTCTGCGAGCAGATCGTCAAGTGAAGCGTTGCGAGCTTCCATAGCGGCGCGCGTATCGGGATCTTCGAGGTAGCATCGCTCGTTCTGCGCGCGCGTACATAGACTTCAGCCGGCAAATCTTTCTCGCAACCCGTGCGCCCACACGGACCACCTCGTCTCCGCCTGAGCTCAACAGTGGCGAAGAGCTTGTGAGCGCCGCCTCGTGCATCAGCCGTTTCGCAAACTCGAGCGCATCCGCATGACCGAGTTTGATTTGTCCGGCAGGAGGTTCCGCCGCGTAGGCGGACCAAGGACGTTTATCGAGGCAGGCGATGTAGTCCGGATACGAGTTGGCAACCGAGGCGGTGTGTCCTGGCATGTCGAGCTGTCCATGTCGACTTTCAGCTCGTGAGCAGGTTCTCCCGGGAAGCGATCTGTTTAACGCCGCACCTCGAGCATGACCGAGATCCCGAGCGATGCAGCATAGCGGACAATGTGAGCCACATGAGCGGTCGTGTAGATCTCGTCTTGCGAGTAGGCGCCATAGCGAGCCAGATCGGGGAACGTGGCCGACTCGAGTGGCCAAGACTGCGAGTCGACGACGTGCCAGTGGAAGACGTTCAGCTTGGCGTACGACATGGCCTGTAACGTGCGATGGATAGTCTCGATTGGGTAGAAGTTCCGGGCCGTGTCGAGCATGAAGCCGCTGCAATGCGGACGAAGCGAGTTGAGCTTTGTAGCGGAGCGAGAACTGGGTAAAGATCCGCGAAAGCGCACCGATGAGGAAAGGCAGGCCAGTCTTCAATGCAAATCGGCACTTCTCTCAAATAGAAGGTGTGCCCGCGCCGGTCATCGTCGAGATCCGGCAGTGTGAAAACGAGTTGGGAGAAGGTTTCGAGCCCTCGGAGCAGGCCGAGCGAAGTATTCGCACGCAGCTTGGCCGCGCCTGCTTGAGTTACCGTCAACGTATAGGCTTCGTTCTGCTGTGCGTAAGGTCGGGTCGTTTCGAAAGCGATCGAGTGGACCTCGGCCTCGTCGACGAGGGAGAGTTGCAGTTTCTCGAGGACCGGAGCTGCTTCGACATGCCGCCTGCTTTGCCTCTGCGAGTCAGGTAGCTTGAGTGCGCGAGCGAAGGTGGTGCGCACCGGTCTGGCTCCGCCCGGCCGACCTGGAGGACCTGATGCCAATCGTCCTCGATGCGGTCGATGGTCCTCTCGATCGCATTCACGAGCTGCACTTCTGCGCTTCAGCTGGGCAACCTGCTATAAAAGCAGCTTCGATCGCCGAGCGTACATCATCTGGCGGTTCCTGCTTGAGCGATGAAGTGATGCGGAACCCTTCGGCGAGGCGGACAAAGCCAGATCCTCTTTCCCAGCGTTGCGGTTTCGGCCAAAGTGCCCCGACTTGCGCGATTAGCAGACTCGCTAAAGCGAGATATACGGGCGAGAGCATGGCGTCAGAGTGGACATTGGAGGAGAAGAGAGAGATCAACAGAGGTTCGGCCGAGAACTTCGAGGCTCTCGATCTCCAGCTCTAGTCTCATTACCGCTCCACGATGAAGCTGTATCGCTCACTGATAGCTATAGCTAATCTGCTGAGCGCCGTGTGTCCTGCTTGTGCTCTGCCTGCTGTGCCAGAGTCGATCCTGCCCTCGGCCCCACTTTCGCAAACCAGCAACGCTTTGACTGCTCGCTCGAGACCAGTCCCTATCGTGGTGCGTATCTCGTCGACCTGTGTCATGGCTAGGCTCTTTGCGAAGGACCGCACTGACTGGAACGAGCTTGTGGTGCGCCCAGATCTGGCACGGCCTCGGCGATCGGTTCGACAATGACGGCTTGGAGACTCTCAAGTCCGACCTGCAAGAGCGCCAAGGTTTCGAAGATGTCTTTGTACACATTGTACAGCTGGCGCAAGACGGTCCAGGCGATCAGTGCGCTTCGTCGTCGAATCTTGACTCGCAGGTTTCGGGAGCTGACCCCTCTCGACTTGACGTACAGGCGCGCCACCTTCTTTGGCCTCGCCGACGATCAAGTTGCCACCGTCTGCGAACAACTCGCCGGTCTGCCGGACTTGACCGACGAGGAGAAGAACCCGTCGCGCCGATTCGACGCGGTCGGCTTCTCGCAAGGCGGGCAATTCCTGCGCGCCGTCGTCGAGAGGTGCAACGGAGAGGCACTTAGAGGCGTCAAGATGCGCAACTTGATCACGCTCGGATCTCAGCACGTGCGTCGGCTGCGAATGAGGATGGGTCCACGGGAGCAATCGATCTGACGCCCTAGTGGGAAACGGTATCGCACGCACAGCTCGGCATCTCGGCCCTCCCGCCCTGCCCGCCCGGCTCATCTCCCTTCTCGCCTTGCCGACTCATGCACCTCTCCCTCGTCCGCGAAGGCGTCTACTCGACCTGGGCGCAGCACAACATTGTCCCCGCGCAGTACTTCCGCGACCCGGAACGGATCGACGAGTACCTCGAACGGAACGAGTTCTTGCGCGATATCAACAATGAGCGGATCGGTGATCGGCAGCCGTACGGGCGCGCCGTGGGCGAAGCAGGAAGCGCACAGGAAGCAGCCGACGACGACGAGCCGAGGAACGCGACCTACAGGCGCAACTTGAGCTCGCTGAACCGCTTCGTCATGTTCCGCTTCAGGTGCGCGCGCAGACACGTCCGAAGTACGAAGTACGAGGTGTCAATTCACCATAGGTGTTGACTTTCTGGTTCTACTCGCGTGCCTAGCGACGATATGACGGTCATCCCGCCTCACTCGGCTCATTTCACCCTCCCGCTCGACCCGACCAACTCGACCTGCCTCCCTCCCTGCTACTCGAATCCACTCCCATGGTCTTCGCTACCTCTGTACCGCCAAGACTACATCGGACTCCGATCGCTCGATGAGAAGGGTCGGGTCCGGAAGGAGGTCTGCGAGGGTCAGCATATGCAGATCGGGGAAGAGTGCTGGGAAGCGGTGGTGAGGCATCTTGGATCGTCCGGCGAGGGTAAAGGCGAGCTCCTGAGCGAGCCGGTGGAGAAGGCGAGCGTTCCGGCCGGACCGGCATCGGCGGATGCGCCCTTGTCACCTCCGCGCTTTGTCCTGCAGCAGGCATAAAGCGCTTCTTCTGTACTACTTCTCTTTCGCCGTGTATCGTCCTCTCGCGCACTGATGCGACGTATCTCGTTTGTATGGATCGCCAGCTTCTGGATGCTGAGAAGGCCGTCTGATCGCAAACTTGACTGACTTAGCACCGAGCTCGCTTCTTTTGACTCTCCGTATCCAACGAGCACGGCGACAATGGTATGAAAGCGATAGGATTGCAGGAGACGGGCTCCGACCAGAGATACGTAGAGATGATCGGATGGGCGCAGGGCTTGGTGAGGTATAACGGGGCAAGTCAGGGGGGTAATGACGACAAGGGTATAGATGCAGAGACGAGAGCGATAGAGATTCGTAGAAAGGTGGGTAGAGATGCGATAGGAAATGACGACAACCAGTGACGAGAGAGTAAAACAGGACGAGTGGGGAGGAATCGAGTCAGGAAACAGAGCGAAGCGAAGCAAGCGAGCAGTAACGACAGTAGATGCATGGGATGCAATTGTGGAGGTCTTCATGCTTCCTCCTCGGGAGGCGTACGCTTGATGCGAGGAGGCGGGACGCGCATGTTGCCGACGTAGGCAGGACCCATGCGGCGACCTTTGCGCTGGAAACGCGGCGGCGGACGGACGTCCTCCTCGTCCTCCGACCAGAGCGCAGCAGCTTTGCTGTTCATGCGCTCAAAAGCCGCGAGCTGGCGCGGGTCGTCGAGACCGAGGAGAGGGGCGCCTGTGAGCAGATCCGCCACGATGCCGAGTGAGCGCCTTTGTCGTTTGCATTGACCCTCACGATGTACCGCGACCTCGGCTCACCATTCTCTCCGCGGACTTTGAGGGCCTGGAAGCGACCGGAAGAGTGCTTGACGATCGTGTACTCGACCTGCTCGAGGCAACCACGTCGTCGACATCAGCCGGGTTCGGTAGACCAAGGCTCGTGCGCGACCTACACGCTCGTTCTGCGCGAGGCAGCGGAATCCCTGAAGCTGCTCGATGCCGGTGTAGTGGACGAAGACTGAGAGGCAGCCGTCCGGAGTGAGCAGGTGAGGTCAGCCGACGGCCCTGACCAGTCGTGCTCAACCAGACTCACCGTCGGCGCCGAGCTCCTCAGCGTGGTCGTCGATGATGAATCCGAAACCCTGGTGGCGCGAGGCATAATCAGCAAGCGCACAATCCTTCCTAAGAGAAAATAAGCTGGACCGACCTTCTCGACGTCGAAAAACTTGCACGACCCTTTCGAGCTCAGAACGGCGCCGCCTTCGAGACGCTCGCGCATCGGCGTCGCAGCTTCGGGGTTGACGTACATGTACGGGATCGGGTAGAGGAAAGTCCCGCTCGTGTCGGCGACCGAGCCGAACGAAGTGTTGCGCGAACCAGGCATCGATCCGCTCGCATTCGAGAAGATGGACGGGACAGAGGATATCGACAGCGACGAGTTGGCCGACGGGGCGACGAGGAACGGGTGTCCGAGGCCGAGCGAGGGCGGGTACAACGATTTGGGGATTGCCGAGGAGGCGGCGTCCTGGTGGTCGTTTGGGAAGGTCCCGACGGTCGTCGTCGCGGGCGTTCCGGGAGGTGAAGGGATCGCAAAGCCTTGCGGGTGCGGCAGGATCGGCGTGTCGACGCTCGGCATGTAGTAGTACCCGCCGCCGAGACCGATAAGGCCGGAGAGGCTCGGGAAGGTCTGGTTGAAAGTCGACGGGTTGTAGAACGTCGGCGAGGTCGGAACCGACAGGTAGCCGCCCTGCGGGTAAGCGACATGCTGCTGAAGGTCCTGAGACGCCTGTTGCTGCATCGCGGCGGGTCCCGAGACCGAGCGAGTCTCGCCGCCACCGACGCGGAGACCGGCAAAGAGGTTCGGCAGAGCAGGCTCGTCAAAGTGCATCAACGGCGAAATGCTGCTCTGGAACGCCTTCTTGTTGGTCGACTTGCGCGCGAGCGGGCTCGTCGCGTTCTCGGCGGCGCGAGCCGAGGTCGTCGTCGCCGACGGAACCGGAATGTCAACCGACTTGAGGACTTGTTTCTTCAGGTCGACTTTGGTCGCTTCGGGCTTGGTCGCCGTGGTCGACGCGTCGACGGCCTTTGAGACTTGGTTCTCTTTGTTGGCGAGCGGCGGGCGCGGACCAAAGAGCGAGTTGCGGCGTTGACCTTCGAGGGTCGACGAAGCGGTCGCGGCGGGCAAACGACCCAGCTGCGGGCGCGAACTCGCCTTGCCGGCTCCAGACTGGCCCGGTCCAGCCTTGGTCGACTCTTGTGGGTTGCTGTGAGACGGCCGTACGAGCCGGGAGTCAGTACTCGGCGCCTGTGAGCGTGGACGCGTCGACAGCGTTGACATCTCGGCGAGCGAGCGACGACTCACGAGGCGGCGCGCGAGTGCATGCTGAGGCCTTTGTACGCAATCAATAGAGGCAAGTACTATGTCCACAGGCACGATACGAGTGAGATTGAGCGGAAGCGAGTGAAGGGAACGAGTGAGAGAGGCGAGGCGAGCGAATGAGCGGGATCGACGAACGAGATACTGGCTCGTCAACGCGACGTAGAACCGCGCGAGGGTAGCAGAGGCACTGAGTAGGATACTCGTGATACTTGGGCAAGTTCACAAAGTCCAGCGGAACGTGCTCGGCGAGAGACGACGACTGCAGCTCGGGGGTTCATCCAACCGAGCAGTCTCTCGTCGCGCAAGCAGCAAGAAGTCGAGAATGGGGCTACCAGTCACGAATGTCACAGATGCACTATCTATGCCACCGCCGGTCCGACGAACGCCTCCATTCCTTCGACGATCCCGGCAAACTTGGCCCACGGGACGAGCATCAACTGGCCGCGCTGCTCAACGCCAAAGTCCTCATTGTTGCCTTCCTGCCCTTGCCGCCGTGACCGCGTGTACTTGTAGACGTGTGTGTGCGTCGCAGACTGTGCGAAAGACGATTAGCGGGCGCCAGCTGGGTTGAGCGGGTAGCGATTCCGCAGCCGAACTCGCTCGCTCGTACGACGCACCTTGGCGATGAACTCATCTTCCGGGTGGTACATCCACACCTTCTCATCGTCGCGCTCGTCCTTGGTGACGCCCTTGCGCGGCTTCTTCTTTTTGGGCGGGACCTGCGATCGGAGTCCGGCCTCGGCGACGATCGCCTGTTCGAGCGCGGCGTTCGGGTCGTCTTCGAGCGCGGCGGTCGAGGATAGGAACACGCGGGAGAGGAAAAGGAGGTGAGAGAAGTTGTACGGCTCTTTCTGTGCGATTTGAGTGCGCCGGCAGTCAGTAACGAGAACTTCGTGATTCACCCGGACCCGACAAGCAGGGAGCTTCTTCGAGACGCACATCTTCGGTCGCCCATTGGAGCTCCTCTTGAAGCATGCGGTACATGGGCGGAACGATCTGAGTAGGCATGTTGACCATCCGCTCGCTCAGGACCAACCCGACGTGTTTCGGTGCGGCGGGGGTCGACGCGTCGACGGGAGCTTGCAAGAGTTGGGAAAGCTGAGAGTGGAACGGAGAAGCAGGTTCGAGTTTCGAGAGGAGGTATCTGACGAGGGAAGCGACAGCGGGCTTGTCCTGCGGGCATGGAAAGACCAGGTCTAGGGTCAGCACCAGCGCAAAGAGTTTGCGCCTCCGAATCCAGAGCCGTGCAGCCACCCTCACGCTCACCTTGTGAACGTTCAAGTTGAGCACTGTCAAGACGGCATACGGATCCCCCTCGCTCGCCTTGTCGTCATCCTCGCCCGAATCCGTCTTGACCGTACTCCCGACCAACTTTTGTTCGAGGACCAAATCGGTCACGCCGCCGAGGTCCATCTCGACTGCATCGGTGTGACCGACGAGTTGGGACAACAAGAGTTTGATCGAGTGGTAGTCTTGCGGTTGAGGGTCAAAGAAGCTGAAATTGACGTCGAGCATCTGCGCGCAAGCCAGTGGTTTGACCAGAGTCAGCGCCTCGGACTAGCTCAGCACCGGTGGCGAATAGCGCGCACCTCGACGTCCTCATCATTCTGCGGCGCCTGGTCGTCGTCGTCGTCGTCGTCGCTGTCTCCGCCTCGCCGCTTCGAGCCTTTCGGCAAAGTCGCAGCCGCTTTAGTTGGCGGCGAATCGACGTCCATGCCATTGCCGGCCGACGTCGGCGGTGCACTCTTGTTCGCTTTCTTGCCCATAGCTTGCGGTCTCACGTGGAGCAGTACAGAGCTAAAAGCCGGCTGATGAAAAAGACGAGAGGCGGTGCAAAGTAGTTCCTCGTCGGACTCGGCTAGAAACCAACACGAGCGCTGTTACCCATGCCGGGACGATAAGTTGACAACTACACGGGGCATAGCACGGGCGGACGGAAAGTCTCGCTGTCTCAAAGCTCCCGCGCAGCCATAATACTGCGGGATTGCTCCTCTCCTTCCCAACGCCCAGTCGCGGGCCCTTCTCTCCAGCAGGCCCGGTCAGGTTTATTCTCGGTACAGAAACAAGCAAGTTTCGGGGGTTGGGGGTTGCAGCAAAGAGGAAAGGCGTAAGAAGCGGGGTAAAAGAAGTTTACGCCTCCTCGACGCGGACCTTGGCCTGCGAGTTGGTCACCTTGATGCCGAGGACGCGAGCCTTCTCGAGGATGGTGACGCGCTTGCGGGCCGACACGGTCGAGGCGATCTCGGCAGCGAAGCTGTACGTCGGGGGTTGCAGGGCAGGGTGATCAAGTCAGCTTCCGGAATCACCAGCTGTCCGATTCGCAGGGGAGTTGAAGACGCACGTCTTGGCGTTCATGAGGAGCGACTCGAGGTCACGCTCGTTGTGAACGAGGAACTTCTTGTAACCGCACGGGAGGACGTGGCGCGTCTTCTTGTTCGAGCCGTAACCAATCTTGGGCATCGGGAGCTGACCCTTGAACCGGCGACGGACGCGGTTGTCAATACCCTTGGGCTTGCGCCATGCCTCCTTGACACCGTGGTAGCGGTCCGACTGGTGGCGCTTCTACTCGTGGCGGGATCCGTACGTAAAGTCGAGGGCGGAGCGGATGAACGAGGCGGGCGAGCGGAGGGGCATAAAGTCAGCACTCTGCTCCCCTTTGAGCAGACAGGAGCCGGCTTTGGGGCAACGCACGAAGGGCTTGGTCCGCTTCTTGACGATCTTGATCGACGTCGCGGCCATCTTGCTACCTGCAATCGCAAATACCAATCCCCCCTCGTCAGTTCACGTCGTCCCCCCGCTTCAGCTCTTAGAACCTTGATTGCGTGGCCTAGCGGCATTCGGGCAACGGTGGTTGAACTCGGCGAGTAGGCAAGTCGTCCTAGTGCCACAAGTCGAGATCGGGTCGAGGCGATAGGGCGTCGAATCGGAAGTGCGGGCGGAGTCGGCCTCGTCGTGTCGCGCGCCCGCCTCCATGTAGCTCGCGGTATCTCGATCGTCTCCGCATGATGAGACTCGACCGCGTGAGACTGTAGACAATCTCGTCTTCGCTGCACGCCGGCCTGCTGAGCACGCCGATCTCCGGTGCCCGGCCGGGGACCCTTGTTCCCACCAGTCTTCCCGCGCCAAGCCACGCTCTGTGCTATTCCCCGAGTCGATACGCTGTGACGGTATGGCAAGTCGCCCGAGTCGGATTGTCGAGATTGCGGTCGAAAGAGTGAACCACCGCTGCCCCGAGCCGACCACCCCAAAGTCGCCATCTCGAGAGAGGAAACACAGCGTACCGAGCTGTTGGTTATAGAAAGAGTGTCGAACAAGGCGATCAAACAACGAGGCGAGCGGGTCAGCGAGTGGTCTCGACTTTTGGGGAGAGATTGTGAAGTTTCCGCGTCTGGGCGCGCGAGCTCGAGGTCGGGCCAAAGGAGGGTCGTCCTGGCCTCGTCATGCCTCTAGGGACTCGAGACGCATGTCTAGTACCCTCGTTGTACCCTCTATGACCCTCCTGGACTATCCTGAATGGCCGTATGATGGTTGTTGCGGCGAGGTGACGACCCGAGTCGTGTCCCCAGCGCAAGTCGACCCGCCTCCTGATCCTCGCATCGACCCGTTTCGAATCGCGTGCAGTTGGCGAGGCCCGGTCCAGACTAGGGAGAGAGTGTGTATAGGTGTACCCTGATGGAGGTTTCTGACGTACAAGAAGGGGTCTGGGAACGTCGAGTGAATCGAGGCCGGAGGGCAAACCGCGAACTCGGTCGACCGCCGCGCGCCGCCTCGACCAACGAGGGGAAAACTCGTTCCTTCTCTCCTGGCTGCGACTGTATCATCCCCATCTCTCTCTCGATTTCTCTGCAGTACTACCGTAGCATACCCATACCTTGCAGTCACTTGTGGTCCCCTCGCTGCAAATTCGACTTGGCGAGACATGCACTAGAGAGAGCTCACTATCGACTACGACTCCGACTCGAAATCTCTCGCCTCGACTGCAGTTGACCGTATCAGATAGCGAGAGCGATGAGCATGGAACAAAAAAGGGCAGTGCGCTCATTGGAGCCTCGTGATCGAATTAGTCTGCTGTACGATTCAGGTCCGAGAAAGAGTACGTCGACTCGTGGTGTTGTTGCATCACTACCCGCGCGCACTCAAGCCCCGCACTCGCTCTGCCGCTCCAGTCAGGACTTCGCCTTGTTACGTATTCGACTCCGACCTGGCCCCGTCCGTTGAGGGGCTGCGACGACCACACAGTACGCCGGGATGGACCCGCTCGCCAACTTGCAGTTCACCACCTCGGGCGCCCTCATCGAACTCGTAGACAGTACGTCCCGCGGGTCCAATACACAGTTGTTTGACTTCCTGCAGGGTGCGCTGATTCGGCTGAACCCGACCGAACTGCGCAGAAAAGGTGTTGGTCCACTTGCGAGACGACCGGAAACTGATCGGAGTCCTCAGGTCCTATGACCAGTACGGTGAGCACGCCCCGATCGATCGCACTGGACTGCTGCGCCTTCCTCCTTCCCTGCTGACCATGTTTGCCCAAACCTTCGCACTCGTGACGACTCCGCTTTGCACATCGACTTTTTGACATTGTCCTCTCCCCACTTTCCCTTCGCTCCGGACCGTGTATCCCTCCCCCTCGCTTGCCTCGCTCCCTGCTACTGCTCCGAATGCACGCGCAACGCACGCACGCACGCACGCGCAGCCAACCTCGTCCTGACACAAACGATCGAACGCCTGTTCCACCCACCGAGTCGGTCGTACGCCCAAACCGACCGCGGCGTGTTTCTCGTCCGAGGCGAGAACGTCGTCCTCCTCGGAGAAGTCGTGCGTCTCTTTCTCTCTCTCTCGTGAGAGAGACTTTCTTCTCGGTGTTGTCGCTGTGTTGCGGCGGCGGAAATGAGGGGAAGGGCATCAGGCGCGAGAGCGAGTCCGGTGGGTCCGGGGCGGAAGTTGACGGGGACGGCTGCTGGCAGCACACGGCAGGAGAGAGTCCGGCCTCATGAGGACGTCCGGAGCGCAGCCCTTCCTTCTCAGTCCTCTGCAGCGACCAGAAGCCCGCTCACGAACGTTCTTCGAAGCTGACCTGCCCTTTGACGATCCGCTCGCACAACAGGACCTCGACACCGAAGACCTCCCACTCAGTCGACTCCAACTCGTCCCTTGGCAACACCTCTCGGCGCTCCTCGCGGCCGAAAAGAAGTCGAAAACGGGCCAGAAACAAGCGCGCGAAAAAGTCTTGTTTGAGCAGAGAGGGTTTGGCGAGGAAGGTGGCGAAGGAGACGCCTATTGAGGAGGCGCAGGGTGACCACGCAGCGGAGAGAGGGTGTCGGAAGGGGGAGCAGGAGGGGAACCCTTCCGACGCGATTCACGGTTGCGGCGGGAGAGCAGGAAGCGTCCTTATTCATTCAGTCGACGCGCACGCACGTTTTGGAACGCTGGAATTCTTGTTTACATACACTCGATCAGAAAGGTGCGCTGCACAGGCAGTTGCTTAAGAGGGGGCTGACCGCGCATTCCCGCGTCAGTTTGATCGGGCGGCGGTTCCGTCTGCACACCTGACTTCCCGCTCCCGCCCGGCTCAATCATGCCCTTCGGAGCGACAACTTGACCTCCCGAACAATACAGCTTTTCGCGCCACCGGCCTCTTACGCTACGCCGTCCGGCGGACGTCTTCTGGCAGAACGGCACGTCCGCGGCCGTACGTCAGCTCCGAACGCTCGAGCCGCTTTGTTCTTCACGCTCCTTCGAGACGACCTCTGCCTTTACTTCCTTTGCTCTTTCCTGCCCGACGACGCGCCTTTCTGGAAAGACCTTGAATCAGCAGCCGCATGACTTTCAACGTCCGCTTTGATCAAAGGCTTTCGACCTTAGACGATCCTCTTGCGGACGAACGGTTCGCCGACCAGCTTGCCGCCGATAAGGTCACACTTTGTGGTCCGACGGGGCAGCTGCACGTCTTGGCTTGGCTTCCAGCAAGTCGTAGAGCACTCGTTACCGGCGATCGTCCAAGCTGCAGGCACTCCGCCTTACCGAAGCTCTGGCCTGTTTGTTGACTCTCTTGAGCGCTCTCTATATCGTTGTCGCTTGCTTACGTGTCCTGCTGACGACTGCGCCCCGTTGCGCTAGGCGGATCGCCGGACTCGGCCTCGCGCCCCTGCGTTGTCCCGGTCATTTTCACGGGTGAGTCGGACGCAAGCTCAGCTTCAGCACGTCGCTTGCGACTCGCTAAATCTCGAGTCTGCTCGCCAGGTCTGACCGGCCTTGCCGCTTTGAAAAGTACTGCTGTCGGAAAGTACGGATTGCGGTCAGGTCTCTCATCGCGACCCTGCCAGCAATTGTGGTACAGACTGCCGCTCAAGGCCGAGCATGCCGTGCGCTCTCGATTCCTCACTCCTTGGGGCCGCATGCTGACGCGCTCAGAGCGTTTGCCTTCGACTAGCCCGTCGAGCTCACACTCTATGGCGGGCCTGGAAAGCTTGATTACGCCCTCTTGTTCGCGGCGGAGCAGCGCATCATTTCCACTAAAAGTGTACACGACTCGACGAACCACATCGACACCGAGCATGAAGAAGATTGGGTCATTCACTTACCGCAGCCTCGTTTCGAAGAATCTCGACGCGTCCTCTGCTGGAGGTGAGAACAGGTAGGCGTCTGTCAGAGCCGCACTTCCCGAGGCGCGGTACAAGAGTTCGGCTGACAGAGAACGACAATGTCTCCTGCATGCCTCAACAGTGAACCCGTGAAACGCCACCGCTTTGAGGTCAAGACGGCTTCGGCTTCGGCGGCCATCGCAGCTCAGGACTGGCCAAATTCGATCTCGGTTGCGGTCACAGTGCCTGTCGACGAGTGGTGCCACTTAAACGATCGCCTTCCGGTCGCTCGATCATACCGCGCGCGTGCGATGTCACCGTCATCAAGGTCAACGGGCTCCCGCGCATCCTACTTGAGGCTCTGATTGGCCTCTCGAACGACCTCGTGGACCTCGACGGCGCCACAGCTCGTCGCTTGCTGACGGTCATGCTCGTGCGTGACCTCGTCGCGACCTATGGCGATTTGCGCGCCACTTTCAGACTCGACAATCTGTCATCGATCGCAATCGCCTCTTACGGTGCCGCGAGAATTGTGGACGTTCAGCAGACGCTCCTCCGTGGGATCGATTCGGAACTGGTGCTCGAGCGTTGGCAGCTTACGTTCTTGGCGGAATACTTGCCGGACTCGGGTACTTTGGCGGAAATGATGTTGGCCGATTTCAACGCCATGATTGCGTTCACGAAAGAGCAGGCGAGTCCGGGGCTTTATTCTGCATATACGGTGCTATAGCGGACTGATAGTCGCTTTGCAGCTTGCTCGCCTTGCGAGCGAGACCGTTTGAGCAGAATACGCGAGCCAATGTCTCTGGCAAACCTGCCTCGCCTGCGGTAGCCTTGGCCCCCGAGAGCAGCACAAGAGGAGGCCATCTGTAAATCGCCCCGTCGTATAGCGCAGCGTGTGGAGCGAGATAGGCCGTGACCGCAAAGGTGGACAGCTGAACTCGCGGCGGCACCGTCTCAAGGTCGGGAGCCTCGGTGCGAAGAGAAGGTAGCATTCGCGTGTGTAGCGTTCCCATAAGAGAGCTACGGAGCTCAATAGCACTGAATGGAGTTACGGGGAAGCACCGACCTGCCCGCAGCAGCCAACCCTCGCACGCGGTAATGCGCCGCGCGAGTTATTGCTCATTAGTACACGTTTGTATTTCGATTAGCGATATTGATGTAGCGCGTTGAAGATTGGGTTTCCCCTCTTTCCCGGCCATATACGTTCGAGAATCTGCCCTACAGTCTGCACCGTTCCCCCGACCTGCCTCTCTCCTCTCCTCCTTTCCTTCCCTCTTCTCTCCCTTTCCCAATGTCGTCGCCGAGTGAATCGTCGTCTGGACCGGCGCCCACTTCGCCTCCTCCCGCCGCCTCGACTGCTGCTGCTGCTGCCGCTGCTCCTGCCGCTACGAACGCGACCAGTCCGTCTTCTACGAGTACCTCGAACGCGGCGGCGACCGCGGGACAGGCTGGAGGTCCCCCGGCCAACACGCCCGCCGCTGCTCCGACCGCCGCGACCATTGCCAACTCGTCCAACCCGGACGCGTACGAGCACGTCCATGCCCCAGGGCAGACCGACAACGACGGCTTGACCTTGCGCGCCCTCGTCAGCAGCAAAGAAGCCGGAGTCATCATTGGCCGGGGAGGCGCGACAATCGCTCAGATCCGTCAGGACGCCAACGTCAAGGCCGGCGTCAGCAAGGTCGTCCCGGGCGTCCCTGACCGCGTCTTGAGCATCGGAGGCACCGTCGAAAGCGTCGCCAAGGCCTACTCGCTCGTCGCCCGGACCATCCTCGAGAACCCCGTCCCGTCGCCTCACGCGAACCAACAGCAGCAGCAGCAGCAGGGCGGTGACGGCGCCGCACCGACCACGTCGACTCCCGCCTTGAACCCGTCTGCGTCTGCTTCCGTCCGCCTATTGATCTCGCACCTTTTGATCGGTTCCGTCATCGGCAAGGGCGGCAGCAAGATCCGCCAGATCCAGGAACTCGCGCACGCCCGCATGGTCGCGAGCAAAGAGATGCTCCCGCAGTCGACCGAGCGGATCGTCGAAGTGACGGGCCAACCCGAATCGGTCAGGCTCGCCGTCCAGGAGATCGCAAAGTGCCTGATCGAAGACTGGGACCGCTCGCAAGGCACCGTCCTGTACCACCCGGGCGCGGAAGGTCTTGGAGGGGCCGCCGCAGTTGCGGCGGCGATCGGTGGCGCCAGCGCGGCGGGAGGTGCGCAGGGCGGCAACGTGAACGGTTACCCGGCGGCGGCGGCTTCGTACGGCGGCAGGCAAGGTGGCGCCCGCGGAGGCGTCCTCGCCCCGGGAGCGTACGGCGTTCGGAACGGTCCTCATGGCGGTCGTCGTGGCAACAACTCGTCGAACAACCAGCAAGGTCAGCAGCAGCAAGGACAGCAGCAGCAGGGTCAGGGTCAGGGTCAGGCAAACGCGTCGGCGGGCGGCAGCGGACTCGCGGGTACGGTCGTCGGTAACGAGTCGGACCCGAACTGGCGCGAGCAAAAGATCTCGATTCCGTCCGACATGGTCGGGTGCATCATCGGCCGCGGCGGGACCAAGATCAACGAGATCCGCCGGCAGTCGGGGTCGCGGATCTCGATCGCAAAGACGGCCCACGACGAGACGGGCGAGCGCATGTTCGTCATCTCGGGCCTCCCCGAGTGAGTCTCGCTGGCATTTGTTTTTCGGCGATCCGCGAAGTGGAGAACGGCCGCTAATAAGTTTCGAGGTGCTCGCAGAAATAACGAGAAGGCCCTCTTCCTCCTCTACAACCAGCTCGAGTCGGAGAAGGAGCGCCGCGTTCAGTCGGTCCAGGAGGAGCAGGCCGCAGCGCAGCAAGACGGCGGCAAGAAGGCGTCCGAGTAGGCTCACGTCGCCGTCACCGCCTCGTCTCCGCTTCTCTCGCTTTCAAGTTCCGCCTTCCTCCTTCCTCCTTACGCGCTGCCATACCTCTCGCCTCGCGTCACTCGACCGACTCCTCCCATCTTTACGCCTCGACGAACCATCTCGCCGCATCGCCGCCGTTGTCGTTATCGTTGTTCGCCGTCTTTTTTTCGTCCTACGTAAAACCGGGCTGTTGTACAAGGTTCTCGGGTGTTCGAGACTGCGCGGGGGGTTTTCGGGCGGACGTTCTTGGGAGGGAAACCACATATCGCTTTCCGCTTTCACAAAATCGTTGTAGCACCAGCTTCTTTTCTCCTGTTTGTACAAACAGAAGCTTGACGACGTCGTCCTTCCTCGGTTCCGAGCGTGACTTGCCATCTCTCGAATAGCGCTTTGCCGAACCAGCGGGAGATACGCTACAGGGTAGTGGGCAAACTCAGGCCGAGTCCTGCTCGGCCGTCTTGACAACCCCATGCCGCTGGCACCAGTCCAGGAACTCGGCCCAGATCCGAGGGTCCGCATCTGGGTCCGAATCTGCGATGATGTTGTCGCCGTCCACGGTTTGCCGAGACCGGCTCAGCAGAGGGAGGGGACGGCTCGCCGCGCGACGGAGCGTCTCTTGGTTCCCGACGACAATGAGGGCGTCTCGAGCGCGAGTCAACGCGACGTTGAGGCGCCGCTTGTCGTTCAAGAATCCGATCCAGCCGCCGCTATTGGACCGTACGGTCGAGAGGAGAATCACTCGCTTCTCTCGACCTTGGAAACCGTCGACCGTATTGACTTCGACGTCGACGGCTGACGCGGCACGATCGGGCTGCAAGAGGTCGCCGAGTCGGGCTGAGGCGAAGCCAGAGGTAAATGAGTTGGAGACGAGACGCGTCTGGGCGTAGTACGGCGAGATGATGCCGATCTCGCTCGCCTGCAAGTCCGGGTTTGAGGCTAGGAGGTCCCCGACGATCTTGATGAGAAGGTCACTCTCGCCGCGATTCAGCAGCGACTGGCGGTACGACGATTCGGGCGAGGTATGGGCGACGAACGAGACCGGGAACGGTTCGCTGTTGAAGGCCGCCGCAGCGTCTGCTAACGTCGACTCGGTGCGCGCACCTGGCGGGGCAGCCGAGCTCGCTGAGGGAGCAGCATGCGAGACTGGACTCTTGCGAGCGGAAAAGTAGCGCGAATTGAGCGGCGCAGGCCGATCTGCGACGATCGAGGCGTCCTTGAGCGCGCCGTGGTAAAAGCTCGCATTCGGGAACGACGAGATGGCCGGCCTCATCCGGTACTGAGTGTCGAGGAGAGTCGAGTCGACCGCTGCGGAGCAGATAACGTCAGATTGCATACTGCGGAATGCCATACCCGTCTGACTCACTTCCGGACTGCAGCAGGCGCTCGAACAGGCTCGTGTGCAGCCGTTCCGTTCTCGCCTCTTTCGACTGTAGGCGGTAACGCGAGTCAGCTGAGTCCAATCGAGACATCTGCGAACCGAATTGCTCACTGTCACGACGGCCGGCAACTGCTTGTGGTCGCCGATCAAAGTCGCGTGTTGAGCGCCCTTCATGAGCGGGATCAACGAGACGGGCTGCGCGCGTTGAAGGCGTCAGTTCGAGCGCTTCCCCGAAAGACGAGCGTTAGTGCTCACCTCAGTGCACATGGCCGCCTCGTCGAGCAGGACGATCGGGAAGTCGATCATCTGCGCTCGCGGGACTGGTCAGCTTCGTCATTCCTACCTCGACAGATGGCAAGAAAAGCGACGCACATTTAGCACTTTGCTAGCGCCGGAGCCCACTGCGGTGGCGCAAAAGACGTCTGCCGTGGCGAGCAAGCTCGAGTACAGCTTTTGCTCGCGCATGATGAACGTTCGCCACGTCTTGCGGAACGTTTCCATGAGCTCGGCTGTTGGGAACGAAGTCGTTAGTGGGCAACAAGCGTATGAACAACTCATACTCCCAGCTCACCGTCCTTCTTGATGGCAGCCGGCGTTGAAGTCTGGTTCAGACTGCGCATCTCTTCCCGAAACTCTTGAAGCGCCTGCCTCGCCTCTTCGCTGGCAAGCCGAGCCGCCTCGGTCGGCCGCCACATCGGATGCTCCTCTTGGCGCTTCTCGATCGTCCAGTTCCGGATTTCGGGCGAGACGCGATGGGCCTTCCCGCACCGGAGCGGATTCAGTCCTGCTCGGACTAGCAACGAGACGAGGTGGTCGACCGAGACGTGCGTCGGCGCAGCGAGCAGGATCGGGTGCGGCACGCGAAAGTGTAGCTTGAGCAAGGCGATGAGCGAGACGATCGTTTGCGATTTGCCCGTGCCGGGAGGCTGCACAGCAGGCTCAGGTCAGTTTGGGCACGCTTCCCGACGGTGACGAGGACATGCAGACTGACACCCTGAATAAGGCTGAGGCGGTCTCCGAGCGCCATCGCGATAGCCTTGGTTTGACTCGCGTTGAGGCCAAGATCGGGATCCCCAGGAAGCACCAACGGTTCGTCTCGGCGGTACCGCTCGATCCACGAATTGATCAGCTGGTTGTCGCGAAACAGGTCCGATTCGATGCCGTTCGCTGAATCCGCTGCAGTGTCCGTCGCCGGGACGAGATCTTGTCTGAGTTCGGTCCCCTGCAAGGTCCACTCGTGGACGTGGGCTTTGCCGGCATCGAGGACATGACCTTCCTGCACCGCGAGCCTCTCGATCGCGTTCCGTTCACGCTGCCGAGCCGGGTCGTAGTATAGCTTGTTGAGCGCTTCCGTCTGCAATGCATACGAAGCCAGATCGAGCCCGATGTCGACCCTGCAGGGCGACGACGAGGTACGGACGATGAGCTCGACTGCTCACGCAGGGCAACACGTTAGGCAGGAACGCACTGGTACGCCTCGTCTTCGGTGAGGGGCCACATGTCGAGCTCGTCAAACGCGACGACGAGCTTGTCCTTCCTGACTTCGAGCAAGGTCCCCTGGACGTGCCACTTTGCTTCGAGTTTGGCGGCAGGCGGGGCTTGAGGACCCGCATCGTCCTCGTGGACGACCGGTCCGGCTTCGCTGATCCGAAGGACCATGCCGGATCTGGCGAGTGCGAGTGCGCGAGGTCAGCGGACGCGGTTGGAGCGAAGGCAAAGAGGAACGAGCTGAGAAGACGCACTCAAACTTGAACCCTTCCTCCTTCGTCACTTCGTACCCTCCTTCCGTCCGAAACTCGGCCACCGCCGTCTTGCCACCCGCTGATCCTCCTCCTCCAGCCTTGTCCCGCTTCTTCCTCTCGGCGTCTCGTTCTTCAGCGCTCATTGCGGCCCAATCAGCGACGCGACTCGTATCCGTCAACCAAGTCCCCGTCGCGCGCGAGACGGTCAACCCCTTTTGCTGTCGTTCGAGAGGCGGACCGGCGCGCGCGAGCGAAGCGAGGTACAGTTGCTCGTCCGAGGCTTTCGACAGGTCGAGCAGGCGTTGGTAGCTGTACGTCATCCGAGTATATGGTCCTATCAGTGCTGGCCGCGATTCGGAGATGCGGCCGGGTCAAAGACCGCTACACAAAGAGACGCGAGACGCACCGCTCGACGTATCGGTCCGCATCCTTCCAAGCGCCGCGTTCCCCTTCAGGCACTTTCGCCTTCCACCCCCACCCTTCCCTCTCCTCTCCTTGCTTGAGTCCTTTTGGCATCCTCCCGACTCTAGCCGTACCTGGACCGATCCCGACGAGCCTGTTCGACCCCATCGCGCGCGTCGAGGTCTCCTTTTCGTTCCAGAGCGGGAGGGGATGCTTGGGGTGGAGTTTGAATCGAGCCGGCGAAGAGAGTCGCCAGTCGGTCCGTGACGCGAGGGGCAGGTGATGTGGTTGAGGTAAAGGGTGGACTCGTGAGGACCGAGTTGAGGGCGAAGGCGAGGTTGCAGTCGGGAGCGGGAACGGTCGGAACGGCGTGATCTTGTCGGCTGCTTCGCGGACGGGGACTCGTTCGAGACGAGGGAGGCCATCGTCGGTGCGAACGACATCGAGTGGACGGACGAGCGCCGGTGGCAAGATGTCAAGTCCGAATCGGTGCGAGGAGGATGAGGGTGTTCCCGTCGACGCAGCTCCCGGTCTTGTCCGTCTCGCCACGTTCGTCGCGGTCGAAGGGGCAGTAGGCTTATCAGGACCGAATTTGGTGATTGGTTCCGCCTGTGCAGGTGCGGCTGTCAACTCGGAGACGCCGCCTTGTTGAGCAGCGAGCTGTTCCGCTTCGATCGCCAAATCGGCCGCGTCTGCGTCGCCTTCCTTCGGTCCACGCACGGGCGAGTACTCGACGTCGTTACTGCTGGATGGACGCGATGGTAGCTGAGAGGCGACCAGAGGACGTGACGGGATTAAAGGTGGGGCGGACGATGACAGCAACAAGAGTTCGGCGAGATCCTCGGACGGGATCGCTAGCTCGGCCGCCGTTGCCGCGTCGGAGGCGGAGGCGAGTTCTTCGGTCTCCCAGGCGGATAGTGAAGAGGCAAACATGGAGAGAAAGGCGTCATCTTCCTCGAGGGTCTGCGGTCGCTGAGGAGCCGAGCCCAAAGGCAGAGGAGGCGACGCAGACGAAGAGGCCAAAGCGGAGTCGCGCTGTTTCGCCTGCAAGTCGGTCCAAAATTCGGACATCAAGTCGTCTGACGACGCTGCTGGAGTTGGAGGTGGTAGCGGGTCCCATCTCGCGTGCGGCGGAGGAGCAGCAGCCGCCGCCGGAGCAGAGGTCCGAGTCGAAGTGGCCGGCGAGAGCGAAGCGAGTCGTTTCGCCGAAGTCGACGATCTCCGTTTCCCAACTGTTTCGGATCCCTGGGTGTGACGTTGTAAGATAGTTGTACGCTGTGCGTTTGTGGTCGAGGTTGCGGCGGATCGGATCGAGTGGCGAGTGGAAGCGGTCCAGGTCGCTCGATGGGACGATGCCATGGCTCTGCTCGGTGGGCTCTGATTAGCGGCGAGAGCCAATGCACTCTGTAAGCACACTCACCTCGACCCTGTCGTGCGGGTGTGTGTATGTTTGCAGTCGGATTTTTGAGTGGGAAGACGCGACGCGACGAGAAGGAAGCCCGACAACAATTCCGACAAAGAGAGAGAGCGCTCCCGAGTGGCGAAAGGGCAGACTTTGATAGCGTGATTGCGTTGACTGCTGTCCGACTCGCAGTCTAGGAGGAGTCGAGAGCGAGCCCCCGATTCCAGCTGTTCCCTGCGGCCGCCCTTTGTCTCTCTCGCACGTTCCTTCCCCACTCTCTGTGGACTGCCATGCCCGCCCGAGAACGAGTCGTCTTGCCCGCGACGGCTCACTTGCCCGCTCAGACCTCTCAGCAGCAGCAGCAGCAGCAGTACGCTCCACCTCCTCCCACGACTGCGGCGGCCCCACACGGTCAAGCTCCTCCTGCTCAACAGCAACAGCAAGCGAGCAACGCCCAAGCCGATGCTCTCAGCGTCATCCTCGTCACCGGAAGTTACGACGGTACAATCCGGTACTGGGAGGCGTGGTCGGGCATCTGCAGTCGGACCATTCAGACTCAGGACCACCAACCAAACAGGCTCGCCATCTCGCCAGACAAACGGTTCCTCGCCGCAGCAGGAGTCGGAACCGTCAAACTGTACGACGTCGCTCAGAGTGCAGCCGCGAGTTCGACCAACGTCGCCCCTTTGGTCACCTTGACCGGTCACACGGCCAACGTCACGTCGCTCGCGTGGCAGAACGAAGCGAAGTGGTTGGTCAGCGGCAGCGAAGACGGCACCGTCAAGATCTGGGACATCCGGACTTCGTCGCCGCAACGCAACTATGCCCACCTCGCGTCCGTCAACGACCTCGCGCTCCACTCGAACCAGGGCGAACTCATCTCGTGCGACCAGAACGGCGCCATCAAAGTCTGGGACCTCGGAGGTGACCGGTGCAGTCACGAACTCGTGAGTCGAAAGCGGGCGCGGGTTGGTCGCCAAAGCGGACGACTGCCAACGGGGGTTGGTCCCGTTCCCGAAAATCGCAAACTGACGCTCACCTTTTCGCGCGTACCCAGCTACCCGAAGAGGACGTTCCAATGCGATCGGTCTCGATCGCATCAGACGGCAGTGCCCTCGTCGGCGGAAACCACAAGGTGAGCGGGAAATTCCGCGCGATTCTCGTCTCGTCTCGGTGGCCCGGCTCGATTTGTTCCCGAATGCGCTCGAACGGACCGTCTCACTCACGCCCAATGTCTTACAATTACGCGCAGGGCGTCGTGTATGTCTGGACGATCCAACCGGGGTTGGCCTTCACCGATTTGCAACCGAAAACGCGGTTCCAGGCGCATTCGCGGTACCTGATCCGAGTCCTCGTCTCGCCCGATACAAAGTGCGTGGACACTTACTTTCGACTGAGCTCGTGACTCATGAAGTCGCTGATGGTGGGACGCCGAGCAGACAATTGGCGACATGTTCGGCCGATACGACGATCAAGATCTGGACGCCCGTGTTGCCTTCTGCCACTTCCTCTACTTCCCCTTCGCCTCAGTTTCCCCCTTCGACTTCCTCTCCGACTTCGTTCGACCCATCATCATCACAACCAGCTTCAGATCCGAACGCAGCACAGGCCGCACTGGGAGGAGGAGGAGGGTACGCCCGAGGCGGGATCGCGGACGGGACCGGGTTCCAATTGGACAAGGTGTTGCAGGGGCATCAGAGGTGGGTGTGGGATATGGCCTATTCGGCCGATTCGGCGTATTTGGTCTCGGGTGCGTGTCTGTTTCTCGCCAACTCGCACTGTGGGATATTGGCGTCCGTTGGCTGTCGTTTTAGTCGGGCTGACGTGGCGGCGTTGGAAACGTACAGCGAGCTCGGATCATACAGCACGATTATGGGAACTCTCGAGCGGGACTACCGTTCGGCAGGTAAGCCTGCTCATCCAACTACTGCATCGCTGCTACGATCTGCGAGAGGATCTAAGCTGCTCAGAAGGGCCACGACTGACTCCTTGCGACCATCTACCGTGCCCCCCAACCGCCCGGCCCCGTGCGCAGTACTCGGCGCATCACAAGGCGTGCGTGTGCGTCGCGCTCAACGACAGTTCGGCATGACGAGTAGCTGCCGGTGGACGCAACACAATGCAGCAGACGGGCAGAGATCCCCCCAGCGGACAGAATCTGCTCGGCCTTGTCGGCGCGCCTCGGAGCTATGGGCGAGCGAGCGAACGAGCGAACGAGGCCGTTTGTACCTTAACTTGGGGAAGATTCGCTATCCTCGGCTGATCCTGCAGAGTCGCTTACTCCAGATCTCCGGACTAAGAAAGCAAAGCCCCGCCCACGAGCAATAATCTCAGACTCCTGCCTCTACCATCGATCGGGCCTCTTACAACCGGCTGCGCAAGCCCTTATGCTACATCCCTGGAACCGAACAGTCCGAGTCTTCGAGGCTGCTTGCTTGATCAGGCATCTATGCACGCCTCAGCTGTTGAATTGTAGTCGTAGCACTCCTCGCACGCCCAGATCTCGCATCGTCCGGCGACGCAGCCGACCGCCGCGACGCCACTGAGAGCCGTGCAGTCGACGCCGCCCTTTTCGCTGCAACCGCCGCACTGCTCGATATCGTTCTGCATACGAGCTCCAAAAGCGATGAGCATCCCACTCCGAGTCGAGAATCCGAGGTAACGAGAGACAAGCACACCTCGGTATCGATGCATTCGAAACCGTCTCCGACGGGGCAAGCCGTGTGCGACCCGGGGCAGAGCGACAGATTGCGGCGCGAGCGAGCCCGGGCACGAGCGCGCGACGAAGGGCGGACGATGACGTCGGTTTGCGGGACGCAGGTACAGTCGGCGTGTCCGCTCGAATCGACCGGGATCGAAGGGTAGAGCTGGGTCAAGGTGCCATCCGTCGTGATGCCGCAAGCGCCGAGGTAGTCGTACGCGCACGACTGGCCGACCGTCGTGACGTGCGCCTGGCACGTATTGGTCGAGAGAGCGCAGTAAAGCTTGACGCCCGCCGACGAGTACCCGCAAGCGAAAGTCGGATCGGCCGAGCAATCGTCGCCGACGGCGGTGAGGCCGAACGTCCCAGGCACCGGTCTGACGCTCGTCGGTCCGGGCGACTGCGCGCACAAGCAGACCTGGTTCCCGTTCCGGTCGACCTGGACGAGCGGGTACAGCTGCCCGTTGTAGCCGGGGAAGATGCCGCTCGGATCCAGCCCGCACTGGGCGTACGGGTCGGCGTTGCAACTGCCACCTGCCTTCGTCACTTGCGAGATACAAACGTCGTTGTTTGAGCTGCAGTAGTACGGAGACGCGCAAGCCTGCGCCGGATTCGAGCTGCACGAAGCGCCCGCGCCGAGTTTCGCTGCGCACAGGTACGACGGCATGCTGCAGTAGAGTGGCGTTGTTGTACCGTCCGCCGCTGTTGCCGTACCGCACGCCGACGTCGGATCCGCTCGGCAGTCGGCGCCAACCGACGTAAGGCGAATCTGGCAAGTCACGTCCGAGGCGCGGCAGTATAGCTCCTGACCGCTGGCCGTCGTTGAGCACCCGTTCATGACGTCGAAAGCACAAGTTGCGCCGACCGTTGTCGCCTTTTGCGCGCACAACCCCGTCGAAGCGACGCAGTAGAGGCCCGACGACGCGGCGCACGCGTTCGAGTCGATTCCACAGGTTTGGCCCGCCTGCGCCGAGATCGCCTGGCACGTCTGGTCGGTCGAGGTGCAGTACAAGCCTGCACTGCACCCGTTGACGGGGTCAAACGCACAAGAACCGCCGAGCGACGCCTTGGTCCGGCACTGGTACTGCGAGCCGGCCGGCGCGTTCGGACCTGTGCAGTAACGGGGCGATGCGCACGCCTTGCCGCCGCTCAAGTCGCCGGCACAGCTCGCGTACTCGTTCGTCCCGACAAGGCGGCAAGTGTTGCCCTGCCCGTTCGTCTGCGCCTGACAGAACAGCTGCTGGCCCGACGAGGTCACGGTGCACTGCAGAGGGTCGGTCGCGCAGGAACCGCCGGCCATCGTGACCTGAGCGACGCATTGCCCCGTCACGGTCGAGCAGAAGGCGCCCGAGCCGCACGTCGTTGCCAGAGTAGTGCAGACGTCGCCAACAGCGACCGTTTTTAGACATCGGACGTCGGTCCGAGACAGCAGAGTGCACGGGTAATCCGCGGGACAGATCAGTCTCGATGTGAAGCAGTAGTCACCCGGTTCGGCGGCACGCTGGCACTGGGAGTCCTCGTCACAAACGTATCCTGCAATAGCAGTAGTTGTACGTCAATCCTTCCGTCTCTCTATAGCCGTCGAAAGGCGGGCTCACCAGAGGCACAATTTTGATTGTACATGGCGGGCAAGGTGCCGCCATAGTCGAAATAACCGTTTGCGCATGCAGAGTCAGAGACTCCGCATACTACACAGGACATTACATGACCGAGGATGCGACGAGAGCGGAGGTGGCGTCGGTCAGCGTTTTCTTCTCGCTGTGATCATTCGACACCGACGAGGCCGAGCGTATTGCACGATTGAGCTCACTGAAATCGAAATTGCGGCCGAGATTGCCCAAGCAGCGCGGGTTATCCCCAGTCGAGGCGCGTTGGCCAATGCCGCCGACGCAGGTCAAGTCAGCAAAGTTGCAGCTGCCGCCGTCGCATGCCGCGTCATTGTAACACTGTGGACAGAACGCGGTAAGCAGGCATAGTAAAGTCAGCTAGAAAAGGCGAGCGTAACAGACCTTGGCGCCTTGGACCCCGCAGAAGAAGGCGTTCCCGCTCGCGACACATTTCATGGTTCCGGGGCACATCGACTGATCTGGTTGGTGCAAGGCAGTGGCAGATCAGCGACTCTTCGCTTCGCTCAGATGTATGGCCCTACTCGGCGAGAAGGAACCATCAGCCCCGATGTCGGTACAAGGGTAGCGGCCGTAGCCTCGGATCGGAGAGGTATCCGCGCGAACTCCGGTCGTAACGCATGCGAGCAGAATCAAGGCCGTGAGGCAAGCGGTCCGGCCCATAGTCGCCGATGCGCCGGAGCGATTCGACCAGCAACGGTACAGCAGAGAGGGAGCAAGAGCGGAAAGGCAGTCGCACCCGACAGCAATTAGCTTGCAGGGTTCGGCGTAATTCCGGCGGTGAGACCCAACTCGCAAGGGGCGATCGGAAGCCGCAGCATGCCCAGCTTTAGGGACCATCAGCGTGAAGCCAATCGGGTTCGCCTGCCATCAGGGGAGCCTCGTCTCAGCGAAGACCTCTTCTGCAGGTCATGCCTGAGGTGAGGCGGGAGTTGGCGGGAGCGGTTGAGATCTCCTCGCTGGACCGCGATGGGACTCGAAAATGCCCTCCACGTGGCTCGGCCCCACATTCAAGAGCGAGTTTGAAAATTCCTCGGCGTGCACGTCGCGCGCTAAAGTCCAGCCGAAGGCCGGGAGCGCGGCTTGCTCCGATATACCGCAAAGTCGGCTCTTCGCTTCAACCGGCACAGCTCGCTGGGTCTTCAACAGGCTGCGAGTATTAGCAGGGCTCTCTCGATACGGCTGGTCGTCGGTGGCACGAGAGAAGAATGGCGGCGCAGAATGGCGGAATCCAAGGTGGCCGCACGCACCCCACCGGATTCGCGACGCCCGTCTCAATCTTGCAGCCGTTGACCTACAGCGCGTCATCATGCGGGTACTGCTCGACGGTCCCCGGCGCTCGCAGCGTCGCCAAGTCGAGCAAGAGCTACGGCGCGTGGGCGCATGCGTTGTCGTGCGAGATGTACAAGGACTTGTTGGACCGAGGGTGGAGGAGGAGCGGCGCGTATATGTACAAGCCCGATATGGCCAGGACGTGCTGTCCTCAATACACCATCAGGTGCGTCACCATGTTGCTCCGTCTCGTTACAACAGGGTCCTGAACCTTCCTGTTGGCCGGACAGCCTCGACGTCCACCAGTTCCGTCCTTCGCGGGGTCAACGCCAGGTCCTCACTCGGTTCGCCGCTTTCGTCCGACACGGTGAAAGGCGAGGGCAACCTGGGTGGGGTCCTTTTGAAGCGTCGACCATGGACGTCGAAGCGGGCGGACCCATGATGGCCGAACCGTCTGCATCCGGCTCTGGTTCGGCGCATCCTGAACTGCAGTCGTTCGAGCCTGAACACGAGCTCGAAGAGGAAACCAGGGTCGCGAGGCACGACAACGGCAAGGGCAAAGCAAAGGCGGTCGAAATGGATTGGCGCGAACTCGTTCATGCGGCAGACTGGAACGACGCGGACGGCGCTGCGTTCGCTAGGCGGTTCGACGTGAGTTTCGCTCACCGACGCGGCTACAGTGCAGGGACAAGCTGACCCTGTGACTGTACCTCGGCAGTGCACGCTCGAGCCGGCGAGCTACACCGAGGAGAAGTACGACCTGTACAAAAAGTACCAGACCCAGATCCATCACGAAGCCGAAGACACCCTCTCCGCCAAGGGCTTCAAGCGGTTTCTCGTCGACACGCCGCTCGAACTCGAACCCACGTGCTCGTCCTCGTACCAGTACGGGTCGCACCACGCGCTGTACCGCCTCGACGGGAAACTGATCGCGTTCGCCGTCCTCGACATCCTCCCGCACGCCGTTTCGAGCGTCTACTTTGTGTGGGATCCGGACTATGCCGCGTTGAGTCTCGGCAAAGTCAGCGCGTTGAGGGAGGCTGCGATGGTCCGCGAGCTCGAGGCGCAAGGGGCGTGGGAAGGTGGCGGAGGTCGGTACATGATGGGTGAGCGCACGCGCACAGTGGTGATGGTCCTGGAATTATTCGCTGAACTTTGCGGCGATCGATGCAGGCTACTACATCCATACTTGCCCAAAAATGCGGTACAAGGCCGATTACCAGCCGAGTTACCTGCTCGATCCGGTGCGTTCTGCGGTTGCTTTCTGTCAGCGCCTCATGCCCATCTGACACGCCCCCACGTAACAGCCGACAAACACCTTTTACCCTTGGACCGAATGCAAACCTCGACTTGACGCCACCGCGTCGGGCATGACGAGCTTTTCCGCCCCGTTCCCGATTCACGACCAACAGCAACTTTTGCAGTCGTCGACGATGCCTATACCGGCAGACTCGGACGCCGCCGTCGGAATGGACGAGGACGAGGACTTGACCTTCGAGGACGACGAGGACCTCGAGCTCGAGACCGATTTCCCGAACCCGCCACCGCCGGGATGCCTCGATCCGAACGCGCTCCCGATCGATGTCCTGTCCGAAGCGTTTGTCATTCAGCGGAGAACACTCATGCCTCTGCTGGTGAGTTGGCCCCCGTGTCGCGCGCAATAAGCGGCCGCTCGCAGCAGGAAACGCTGACTCCATTCTCGGTCTCGCAGCTCGCGGACGCATGGCGGGACGCCGACATGAATCGCGAGGCCCGGGAGCTGCTCGCGACGGTCGGTGAAGCGGGCAAGGGCCGACTCGCCATCTTCTTCGGCCGGTAATGCCGAAGACCCGTTGACACTCGCTCGCTCGCGCTTCCTCTGTAAACCTATGTTGTAGCGAAACAGAAGCGAAAATGCTTAGCATCACTTCCATGCATGATCGAAATTACAAGCATATATACGTCTGATCAAGGTACGATGGTATGGACGGGAAGCGCGGAGAGTATTCCGAAACGCAGTTACTTGCGGTTCGAGCCCTTCTTGTACCACGTAAAGTGCTCGAGGAGGAGGTACAGGCGGAAGCACAACAGGGCAAAGTTGTCCTTCTCGAGTTCTTCCGGGTACGAGGCGCCGAGCGAGTACGCGGCGGCCATGCCCGAGATGACGGCGACCTCGCTGTGAGGTAGCGGAGAACCACGATCAATCAGCGCCGACCTCCCATCAAGCGGGTGCGCAGCAGAATTCAGCGTAGCAGGCTCAACTCACTGTGCGTTGACGAGGGTCCATGCGGCGGCGTAGCGAGTCCGCTTCTTGCCCTGGAGGAGCCACATCCAAGGGACGCAACCAGCGTAATGAGTCCAGCCATGGCAGAGCTGGTGCCACCAGTCTTCGCGGACTGCAGAGGAGACGAATGTATGGTCAGCGTGTTGATCATTCAAAGACAAGCGATGCCGAACTCACTGATCTTGTCCTTGCGGATCTCGTCCTTCGACCAGAGGTGCTGGTGCTTCTTGTTCAGGAAGATGGTCTGTACAGCCGATGGTCAGCTTCGATCTCGTTGCAGTCGGGACTACGGACAAGTGGAGACGCACCTGGAACGCGTGGTCCTCGAATGGCCGCTCTTGCTCCTTGAGCTGGAACTGGAAGTTGCTGCAGTCGAAGCACATCTCGAGCTTTGCCGGGTCGCCCGGGTTGTTCTTGATCAAGTACATCGGCGCGAACGACTTTTTCCCGCGCTCGTATCGCTCGGATTCGTCGCGATCGCCGAGCTTGGAGACGGCGAGTTCGGGCTTAAAGTCGACTTCGTACCACTTGCGCATGTACTCGGTGTCCTGTATACCGCAGTCACCGTATGTCAGGTGTCAGCAATACGAGTCGCAAGGGCTTCGTGAGGACCACGATATGGCCACCGCAGCCAGACTCACGTTGTGGGTTACGGTCACGTCGTCGCTCCACTTGGGCACGCCCAAGATCTTCTTCTCGATCCACCTCGCCTTCTTGCCGAGGAGCTCCTTCGCAGTGTCGGCGAGCACACACAGGACGAGCTCGTCATACTCCTCTTCCTGCTCGGGCAAGTCCTGGTCTGCGTTGTTCGGGTTGTGGTGATCCGGTTGCGGTCGGCGCGGGCGAGTCGTGAGCCGGACGCCCTTCTTCGAACGCTCGATGATGGACGTGACTTCGGTGTTGAGGCGGACTTTGACGCCGCGCGATTCGAGTTGGTGCTGCCACTCGGTGTAGAACTCGGTTTCGTTCGGGAAGACCTGCAGGATGAAGCGCCAGTCTCGTCAGCACCGGTATCGCAGTCCCGCTAGCGTCGATTTTGCTCTCACCACCATCGGCGGCAGGTTGCTCGACAGGCTCTTGTCGTCGACGGGGTACCCTACAAGCGGCCGAGAAGGTCAACTCTAATTGCGCGCGCCTGCCTTGTCTTCTCGCACAATGACGACTCACACATGCCGTAGGTTGGCGAGGTGTAGAGACGCTCCATCATGATGGAAGGCAGATCGGGAGTAGCGTTGCCGGTTCCGAGGAAGAGGGCGAGTCTGCGAAGAGAGCACACTCCAGTCAGCTCCCTTGTGGCTTATCGCCGTTCATACTGCCTTGCAGAGCGTACGCAGGGTAGATCATAAAGTTCATGAATCTGCGCGAGCGGTCGCATATCGTCAGGGTCGTTCCGGACGATTTGAGCACAAAAGCACGCACTCGTCGGAGAAGCGGAACATCTTGAGCGAGACCTTGATCGGGATTAGAGCGACTGTACGCTCGGGAGCTGAGTGTCAGTCTCGTCGTGAACTACTCAGCAGCGAGACTTCGACACACAGATCAACTCGAACCAGCGCATGAACTTGATGGCCCACTTGAACCGCTTGATCTCCTTTGCGTGCTTCTCGAGGAGCTGCGTCGGAAAGCAGTTGGTCCAGAAGTGTTCTCCCTTGCCGAAAGACACCTCGAGCTCGACGCTGTGTGGCACAGCGTACTGAAGAAATCAGCGATCGCTGCTACGAGAAGGTGGGACGAGCGGGATCGACGCACGGCTCGGCCTTGGTTCCGCGCTGCTTGAACATGTGGAAGGTGTGGTGGTAGATATAAGAGCCACTGCATGCTGTAGGCTGTCAGCCTCGGGTCTCGGCGCTGCAGCGTCCTCACGCTGCATGACGTACCCTTGGACGCCCTGGTTCATCCACGACGCGCCAAATTGCTTCTCGTCAATGTCGATCGAGAACGCCTGTCCACCACAGTAGTCCTGCGCCTCGATCAGGGTCACGTCAAACTTGTCGGGGCTGAGCGACAGTTGCTCGGCGCAACTCATGCCCGCTGCGCCAGCTCCGACGACGAGGACGCGTTTCGGTAGTTTCTGCTTTGGGGCCATTGCTGCGCGGTGTCGCTGAGGTAGAAAGTAAAGGCAGGAAGAGCCAGGCAATAGCAACGGGACCGAGAGACGAGGTTCGCGCCGGCTGGAAATCTGCTCGCGGCGATCGACTGACGTCTCGTCCGACTCGCTGGCAAATAAACCCGCGCGATCGAGTTTCGACTATATGCGCCTCCCCTGCGGTGTGCGAGCGACAATCACGCGCATCTTTCGAATCGTCGCTCGCGTGTCCCCTTCGCTGGCAAATGTACGCTATAGCGTGGAAGACCAGAGGCATGCGATTAAAAGTCTGATAGCTAGCGGTTGCGTACATTCCAGACGATCACGAATTTGTTGCGATGCCTATGCTGACTCCGCGCGCACCCGCCTGTCGACCGCCTCACTGGCCGAGCGCAAAAGCCCCGCCAAGTGCGCCAGAGAGCGCTCAAAGTCTCTGTTCTGGACAGAAGTCTCGAGGGATCTCGGATCGAGAACGTCCTCGAGCTGACGCTGCAGCCGGCGGAGCTGTTCGACCAAGTCGCCGTCCCGGCGGTCGCTCGTACCATTCTCGGTCGGCTGCACCGACTCGGCAACGCGTTGGGAGCCGTGTGATTCCGCTGACGAGACTGGAGTAGACGCCGCCGTACAGAAGCTGTCCCGGAAAGTCGGATACGAACCGCGCCGCTGTTCCTCTTGCGGCGACTCGACGTATTCGACTGTATCGTCATCGGCGGCGGGTTGATGTCTGACATGAGCGGCTGCCGCGTCGAGTGCATCGGTCGACGCACTATACGAGACCGAGCGCTGGAGGTCGTCGAGTTGATCGATGATGACGGAAGGGACAGGTTTGCGCGAGATCCGGCGAACGGGTGGCGCTCGAGGTGGAGTGCTGGCCGTCGAACACAGTTTCGTATCAGCTACATGGTCACGAGGCTCGTGCTCAGTCCGCTCACTACGCACCGCTGAATCGACGCGAACGAGATGACCGAGTCTCCCGAATCGGCTCGCAGGAAGGCCGTCTCGGCTGCGATACTGCGGCGACGGTAGGTCGGAGGGGCTGGGGGAGGCGCCTGATCAGACTGATGCGGCGTTTGATGCTCGGATGCGGTGTGTGGCGATCCTCGTGCTCCGCCGGGGCGTGGAGGAGCGCTCAGCGGTTGGTCGTCGCGATAGGCTGGGCCAGCGCTGCGAGAGAGGCCCTGAAACGTCGCCGAACGCGTGAAAGCAGGCGCAGACTGCTTGTTCGCGAGTCGCTGCGGCCGGCCCGACTCTGTTAGATTCGACAGCGGCAGAGATGGGCGAACAGAGCTCGGCCCGAATCCTCGACTGGCTACTGGACTGTCAGAGTTGAGAAAGTCGACGAGGTCTCGAGTGGAGTTCTCCTTGCTAGTCGCTGCGCTCTTCGCTGCAAGTCTCTTGACTCGTCCAGAAGTCGGTGCAGTTTGAGCCTGCGAGGAAGGCATCGCCAGCGAAGGTAGGTTGAACGGCAGCATCTGCGGTGGAGGCGGTCCAGCATTTGCCGCGTGTGAAGCCGGTGCGTTCGAAGTCTTGCCGCGTGACCGGAGACTGAAGCCGGAGAGCAAGTTCCCGCTCGACCTCGATGACCGCAGCGTCGTCAGACCGTCGGTCGGATCTGCCGCCGGAGTAGCAGGCGCTTTCGCAGACGTCGTCGAGGCGCGGAGGCGTCGACGCAACTTGGCGGTGAGGGACCGCTTCGACTCGATGGACGGCGTCGGTTCAAAGTCGAGTGGCTCGAGCGGGATCGGCGGGCGAGTCAACCAAGGTGGCGGTTCCGAGTTCAAGATGTCTGTGGGACATGCAAGGGAGGGGTCAGTAGGTGGTCGTAAAAGAGCACAGAATTCGGAAGGGGCTTGACCCGCACCGAGTAGGGACTCCTTCTTCTCCTTCTGCTTCCGGGGTCTCGCACCGTACCCAAAGTCGTTCAGCTCGGCTTCGAACTCGTCATCCGTGACGTCCTCGTCTTCCGCATGGTCCGCTGAGCGAGAATGGAGTCGAGCGGTCGGCTTTGTAGGCGCTGGAACCGACGAGTGAGGCGGCTGCGTATCTTCTCCGACGACAACTCCGTTCGCAAGTGGCTCCGCGGCGGTGAAAGGCGTCGAGGGGTACAGCGGCGAAGTCGACGAGTGTGAGATGGACGACGTCGCGAGCATGTCGAACGGGTCGCGATCGAACGCGGTCGACGAAGCGGGTGAGATGGCCGGGACGGGAACGCCTTTGCTGGCGTAGAACGACATCGCTTGTTCGAGCTGGGAGGACTGCCCAGGCGATGGCGGGCGTCTCAAGCGTAGATCAGCTCAGGTTGTCCTTTCGGGCGGACGGCATCTGGCCAGCGACTCACGAGGACGTGCGCCGAATTGGGCCGCGGCATACGCGGCGAGGGTCTGATCTGATCTGAAAGAGCTTGCTGCGGCCTCGGAAGCGCAGGCTGTCTGAGCTAGAGGAAGCCGGAGAGAGCAGGAGCTGCGTTTGCTCGCGCGTCAAGTGTGCGCGTGTCGTAAATCTCATCGCGAGGTCCGTGCAGCCACGATAAGCCTGAGCGCATGAAAGAGGTGCGAGCGAACCGAGTCGATGCGGAGACGGCAAGCAAGTCCGGCGCTATGGCCGACTGAAAGAGGGCAGGAACTGTCTGTAGCCACTGTCAATCCTCAACAAGCGCTCGTGTACGACAGCCATGCCGCGAGCATCGGTGTGATCCCGCAGTCGGGAAAAAGTTTCGCCTCGAGCAGGGAGTGGTCTGAAGAGCAGACCCGCGACACGCGTTGGCGAGCAGTACATTCGAAGCCATGATTGTACGTGTTCAAGCTGTGTACTGATAGGGTGGAGGGAAAAAGTTGACGCCTTCGAGTGGGGGCAGCCCACAGCGGTTGACTCTCGCTTTGACCACATCTCCCTGCGCCCGCTTATACCGACAAAGACTAGATGGCCGGTCCATCAGGTGAGCTCGCTTCGTGACTGCGTACCTCACTCGGAGTTGACCGTACGAACGCGTTTGCAGTGACGATTTACCCTCCGGGCGCTGCCCCTCCCGTCGCCGATAACCGCTTCTCGCGCCTGATCCCGAGCCAGTCGCTCGCGGTCGTGTCTGAATACACCCTCGAGAGCGGAGTCGTCCTCAAGGACGTCTCGGTCGGGTTCAGGACCTGGGGCAAACTCAACGACGCGTGCGTTCTGGTTCCCCGTTCTTTCTCGACGCGAACATGCAGCTGACGTGACACCCATGCGAGCAGCCGCGACAATGTCATGGTCATTTGTCACGCTCTCACCGGAAGCAGTGATGTCGAAGACTGGTGCGTCCCGGACAAATCCAGTAGGCCTCTTCCGCGCCCTGACCTCGCTCGCTCCGTCGTCGCAGGTGGGGACCTCTGCTCGGCCCTTCTCACGCGTTCGACCCGTCTCGCTACTTTATCTTTTGCGCCAACGTGACCGGCTCGCCGTACGGGACCGCGTCGCCCGTCACGAAGAACCCGTCGCGATCCGACGGCGGTTGGTGGGGTCCCGAGTTCCCCGCGACGACAGTCCGCGACGACGTTCGGCTGCACAAGATCCTCCTCGACCACCTCGGCGTCAACACGGTCGCCGTCGTGATTGGCGGCTCGATGGGGGGCATGGCCGTCCTCGAATGGCCGTTGACGGCGCCGAAGGGCTACGTCCGCAACATTTGCCCGATCGCGACGTCGGCGCGGCATTCCGCTTGGGGAATCTCGTGGGGCGAGGCGCAACGGCAGTCGATCTACTCGGACCCAGAGTACGAGTCGGGGTGGTACGCGCCCGACGGCGAAGGCCCAAAACGCGGGTTGTCGGCGGCGCGGATGGCGGCGTTGCTGACGTACCGGTCGCGCGACTCGTTCGAGAGCCGGTTCGGACGGAAGGAGGTCGACTCGGATTCGGAGAGTGCCAAGAAGGGCGCGGGCGGCGCCGGGAAGAGAAGGATCGGCGCAGTTGTCGGGAGGGGCAAAGTCACCGACGCGCTCGGGTTGCCGAGGACGCCGGCCGAGCGCGCCGAGGCAGTCCACAACGACGGTCACCAACCGTTTGCCGGAGCGTCGAGGCCCGCGTCGCCGCCTCCGTCCGCCGCGTCATTGTCATCAGCGCTGGCGAACGTCGCCGAAAACGGCGCGTCTGAGGGAGACTTGCCGCTCAAACCGAACGGCGACCCTCTGCCGCCGCCTTCTCCGCCGTCAATCTTTTCAGCACAGTCGTACTTGCGGTACCAGGGCGACAAGTTTGTCTCGCGGTTCGACGCCAACTGCTACATCCACTTGACCCGCAAGATGGACGCGCACGACGTCGGTCGGAACCGACCTGCTTCGCCGCCTCCACTGTCGCTCGTCCCTCCCGGCGCCCTCGTCATCGCCATCTCGACCGACGGTTTGTTCACGTTGACCGAGCAACGCGAACTCGCTGCGTCGATGCCGGACGCCGAACTCGTCGTGATCGACTCGCCGGACGGCCACGACGGGTTCCTCCTCGAGTTTGAGCAGATCAACGAGCACGTGTTGCGGTTCTTGCATGCGCGGTTGCCCGAAGTGTACGCAGGGGAACCGCTCGTCGACCCGGACCGCGTCGGCGACGCCGACAAGGGGTTCGACGTGAAAAAGGCGAGCCTGTTTGGCGAGGCCGAGGGAGACGATCAGGACATTACCCGGTGGTGATTTCCGTGCGCTCGCACGTACTTCTCCTCGACTCGCCTCGCGCAGATTCCCAGCTGCAGTATATTCTCAACAATGTCGTTGTACTACTCGCATCATCCCCCGACGGGTGGCGCCGCAATTCAACTTGGTCCGATTCATTTCAGTATGCTGGCTAGGTGACGAACGCGAGTTCCTGAAGCGCAGCCGTAAGTTACAATCGCTGCGAGACATCTCTGGCTGCAAAATGAAAAAAAGAGGCTGCGCCAGCGCCGCGGCCGCGTGCATTCAGCGCGCCCTCCGTCGTCGCTGTCTGCCGAGCACAGTCTTGCTCAGATTGCAGATCGCACTCAGTCGCCACTGCTAGAGCTTCCACGGACCGCGCATACAGGTCACAGCTCGGTCACCGCTACACACTTGCGAACGGACCTCCGCACTTTTCTCCTCTTTGCCACGAATCGACGCGTCACGGCAATTCTCTTTCGACCCTTTTCGCGATCGAGCAGCAGCGCCGCTTCCGGTCCGCTCGCACTCAAGTCTCGCCTCATTACCGCCACCGTCGGTGGACCGCAACACCACCTGAATCGCAGGGCATACACGACCATGGGACGCAAGATCGTCCTGACCTTGCACAGGAATGACCTCCGGTACGTCATCTCGAAACGAGAAAAAGACCGAACTGTCCACCGTCCACAGAAGAGAGGAGGCTGACCTGAACTGTGCTTGTGCTCCTTACAGACTGAGTGTAAGCTAGTCAGGACTTCGCCATCACCGGAGCGGCAGCTGATTCCCGGAGCGCCGCACAGGACAACGAGCTGCTGCACGCCGCACACGACCAGCACCACAAGGACGTCACCCACGTCCTTCCGCTCTACGTCTTTGATGAGCGGTTCATCGAGCTGTCGGGTTTGCCGGGCTACGAACGGCAAGGGCCCGAAGCGCGGACGCGGTTGTGCAAGTTTTGGCGGACGGGCGCGTTCCGAGCGAGGTGAGCCTCACCTGTTTCGGCGTACCTGGCTTGATGACCTGCTCACGCTCGCGAATGCACAGGTTCTTGACTGAGGGCGTCTTCGACATGCGCAACTCGCTCAAGCAGCGAGGATCCGACATGCTGCTCCGGTTCGGCAAGATGGAGGACGTCACCACCGACATCGTTCGCGCGATCAAGGACAACGGTGACGAGATCGACGAGGTGTTTTTCCAGAAGGAGGTGTGCTACCACGGGTCTTGTCAAGCGGCGCGGTTTCGGGGCTTACCTGTGCATGTTGCAGTACTACACGGAGGAGTTGACGATCGAGCGCAAACTCCGCAAGGCGCTCAAAAAGGTCGGCGTCAAGCTCGTCATGTTTGACCAGGTGCCGCTCAGTACATCATATCAGGCCTGTCTTTCCATCGCTACACGTGACCTGACCGCCTGCTCGTCGCAGTCCACGTCGACGACTTGCCGTTTGCGCCCGAGGACATGCCCGACGTCTTTACCCCGTTCCGGAAGCGCATCGAGAACCTCGAGCACCTCGGTCGTGCTCCGTTGCCGATCCCGAAGCAGTTCAAGCCGTTCCCGCGCCCGGCGAACGACGCGAACCCGTGGCCCGGTTACGGTTCGCAGATCGAGACCGAACACCGCGGTCTCGAATACGTCCTCCAGTGCCTCCTGCGGCCTTTGCAGGACACGTTCCAGCTCCGTGCAGGTAGCGAGGGCAAGAACCAGAAGAGCGCGTTCCCGTACGCCGGAGGCGAGTCGGCCGCGATGCAGCGGATCGACTGGTACTTCAAGCACGGCGACCCGCCTCCCGTCGCGCGGTACAAGGAGACCCGGAACGGCTTGATCGGACACGCGTACAGCACCAAGCTGTCGCCGTTCTTGTGCTTCGGCATGATCTCGCCGAGGACGATCGTCCGCGCCCTCGACGATTACGAGGCCAAGTTTGGCTCGACTCAAAACACGTACTGGGTCCGGTTCGAGCTCCTGTGGCGCGACTACTTTCTCTACGCTGCGAGGTGCGCTTTCCCTCGTAACGGATTCGCCTAAGCCCGGCTGCTGATTCGGACTTCCTCGCAGAAAATTCGGCTCCAAGCTGTTCACGCTCGGCGGGTTCGAAGAGGTCACGGACCCGAAGCAGGCGAAGCAAAAGACGTCGCCGGGCTGGTGGAAGGAGTGGGATCAGGACGAGTCGCTCAAGAAGCACTCGGAGGACGAGCAGGCGGCAGTCAGGTGGATGAAGGGCACGACCGGTGTCCCGTTCGTCGACGCCAACATGGCCGAGCTCCGCGAGTCGGGCTTCATGTCGAACCGCGGCCGACAGAACGTCGCGTCGTTCCTGACCAAGGATTGCAAGATCGACTGGCGACTCGGCGCCGAGTTCTTCGAGAGTCACTTGATCGACTACGAGGTGAGTTGTTCTCGAGCGCTCTCGTTGCAGTTGTTCTTTTCGGTGTGCTGACTGCCTTTGCACGCAGCCTTCGAACAACTGGGGCAACTGGCAGTACGTCGCCGGTGTCGGTAACGACCCGCGTGCGTCCCGGCAGTTCAACCCGGTCAAGCAGGGCAACGACGTGAGTAGGCGAGGGGCTCGATAAATGAGAAGATCGCGCACTGACAGCCCTGCGACCCTCTACGGTAGTACGACCCTCGCGGCGACTACATCCGGCAGTGGCTCCCGCAGCTCGCCGAAGTCCCGACGAACCGGATCCAGTGCCCGTGGACCTTGTCCGAGAAGGCTTTCAAGAAGTACATCCCAGAAGGCTCGTACCCGACACGTCCTGTTCTCGAACAGCAATCGTGGAAGGCGCACTACACTCGGCGAGGGCCGAGCAAGCAGGGCGTCCCGAACCGGAACGAGCGCGTCAAGAACCCGGGTCCGTTGATTGTCAGCGGCGGCGCGGCGCGGACCAACGGCCAGAACGGACACTCGTCGTCAAACAACAGCTCGCCGCGCGGATCGTCGGAGCAACCACGGGATCGCGAGTCGCGTGTGATCGACAAGGTGATCCGGAAGGAGGGCCACGGCGGTGACAACAGTTGCCGCGAGCGGAACCTGTCGTGAGGCGGGCAAATGGCAGCCTTCTGCAGGTCGAAAGCCTCATGCTCACGGGCATTGCGTCTCTTCCCCTCTCACTGATCGTGTCGTCGCCTTCAGAACGGCATCCGCAGAATTCTCGCATATCGTTCGCCATTGACGCAAATGTAGCATCTAACGTAAATCGCATATTACACACTCTCTATCACTCGGCGACGAGCTCGAGATCTTTGATCAACAGGCAGTGAGGCGCGCCGTCCTGCGAGCCGATGTCAAAGTCAGCTCGCGTCGCGAGAGCTGAATCGGTCTGAGCCGCGAGCGCACCTCCATGAACTGTTCGCCTTGCCGGAGGTACCCGGCTTTGGCGTAGAACCCTTCGGCGTGCATCTGCGAATGGCAGTGGACGCGCACCGTCGAATAGCTTTTTGCGGCGACGCCGGCTTTACCCTTGCGTTGCCGGACATGCTCCTCCATCGCCTGAATCAGCAAGCGACCCGTCCCGCCGCCACGGAATTTCGGAAGTACTGTTGCAGCGGGCGCGTTTACATGAGTTAGAGCGAAGGATGTCGTCGCTGACGGCAAGACTCACCGGCGACGCGACCCATCTTGCCCGCTGCCTGATTCGGCTTCGGCCACCACCGGATTGTGCCAGCGTCCTCCTCGTTGCCGTCCGGGCCGACGGTCGTCATCAAAAAGTGATCGGACTCGGGGTCCTTCCTGTAGTGCGTCTTGGTGCCGTCAGCACCAAGCTCTTTACAGCGGAACCCAGCGAACGCACTCGTCCAATTCGTCCTCGAGCGAATAGCCCTGCTCGTCGACAAAGACGGCGATGCGGACCTTGATGACCCGGTCAAAGTCTTGCTCGTTCTCGACAAAGCGGACATTGTAAGTCCGAGTCGGCGCGCTGGAACCGTTCAGAACGGCGATCTTGGGTCTGCGTCGGATCGCTCAATCAGACCGATCTAGAGAGGTACCGGAGCCTCCATAACACGCACTCAGGGACAAGCTCGATCCGCTTCACCATCTTGACATGTGGTTGACCCTCCTGCGAGATGTGGCGTTCAGAGCAGCATTCACATGATGATCCGATCGCACGCTGGCGCACCTCGAGGAAATCCGGACCAATCGAATGCCACCCCATCTTGGCATAGAACCCTTCTGCGATCTTTTGCGAGTATGCGAGGAGTTCGAGCGAGGACTTGCCACGCGTGACATCGGCGGCGCGTCCTCTTCGTTCTCGGACATGCTCTTCGAGCGCTTCGCAGAGGATCCGACCGGCTCCAGTGCCTCGGAGGTGCTTGACGACTGCGACCCGGCCGAGCTTGGAGCGAGGCGGGAACCTGTCAACGGATGGACCGGTCAACATTCCGCATCCCAGAGGAAACGCAGTGTGAAGGCGGGCCCACCACCGCAAGGTGCCGACGTCCTCTTCGGTCCCGTCGCCGTTCTTGCGGCTCATCAGGAGGTGGTCGCACGCCGGATCCATGCTGCAAGTCTCTGTTTAGCGAATAGGGACGGTAGCGGCCGAGACGACCTGCTTTGCTCACCTGTCGACCTCGATCGCAGCGTCGTAGCCTTGCTCTTCAACAAAGACCTTGTACCGGATCGCCATTGCCCTCTCGAGCTGTTCTGGCGTGACGCATAGCACTGTCGAGTAGCTCGCAGCCGGTGCGGTGGCTAGCGGCGCGTTGTAACTTGGCGGGGTCGGTTCCGTCATGGTGGTCAAGAGAGCGCCCGATGGTGCACCGGGGAAGAGACTGGTGTATATCGTGATGCACCCACGACTAGCGGGCCTGGCTCCTCTTCGGGCGTGCGTGTATTGGAGCAAGAGACGAGCAGAAACGGCGATTTCCGGAGACGGGCTTCCACTCGGCCGGGAGAACATCGCAATGTCAAACGCGGGAATGAAGGCAGGGCGAAACAACACTATATTGGCACAACAACGAGAAATATTCGGTACACACGAGCAGAGCATATACTTACTGGAGTCTCGCCTCCGCCGCGTCCGCCTCACGCCAATTTCCTCCCCTTGTTCTCGCTCGGCGTCATGGCGATATTGTAACCCGAGGAGCTCGCAACGGGCGTCTTGGCGTCCTCCACAGAGTCTTGTCGCGTAAGGTGTTGCGGGTGCGATGTTGCCTGCCGACTCAGCGCGGCATCGATTGTGAGGTTCGAAGGCGTCCCCGGCCGTTGAAGTGAGCCTGCTCGGCTCGACATCGAAGGTCGGAGTGGGGAACCCGTCTTGACGGGAGAACCGAGACTCGTGCCGAGTCGCGGAGTCGCTTCGGGGTCGTCACTAGGTGCCGAGGTGGGCTTAGGTGTTATGGTCGACGAGCGAGACCGGACAGGAGTCGTCGAGCTGTCGGAGGCAGGAGGAGTGTCGCGTCGACGAGACTGGTCGTGATGTCGGCCCGTCGACGGTAGCTGCTGTCCGGGATGTGACTCGCCGCGCCTGCGATGATGCTGGTGCGAACCGAGCACGACTTCGGTCGCGCCAAGGGATCGGGCCTCTTCCGGAGAGACGAGGACCTGCACGGTGCGGGCGCATCGGTGTCAGCAACGCGGTCACGACTCGAGCATCTGCAAGACTGTCACTCACTGGTGCATAGACGAGAACCCTGCCGCCATTGCCCGAAGACGACTCGACCTCTGCTGGCCGCATCGGCGGGAACGTCGTACTGACCGGCGAGCTCGTCGTCAAAGACAGTAGCGGTACCTCCCTGCGCTGCTTCTGGGTCGGACTCGACGGTTGCGCGTTCCGCTCGTCGGACCGCGGGAGGAGGAAGATACGAGTCTCGTCCCCGCTCCGCTTCTTGTCCCCTGTTCCACGGCCGCTCCCGCTCCGCTCTCTGTGCGGCGGCGGCGGCGGGTGCGAGCTTCTCCTGTGCGGCTCGGTGTGGGTGCTGCTACCGTGCGACTCGCGGCGGTGTTTCTTTTTCTGCGATCCGGCGTGCGTGTGCGCAGACTGTCCAGGCTGCTGTCCAGACGACGAGGATGACGACGATGCCGCCGACGCCGTCGCAAAGTCCATCTCGAGCGGTGCATCGTCCGTGAAGACGCCTTCGTGGCTTCCTCGCAGAGCGGACCGCGCCGAAGGGCTCAACCGCGACCGGGCGAGCATGGCGTAGTAGCCGAGGATCCGGATCGCGAGCCAGGCTCGAGCTCCTTCGACGAGAGCGAGGAACCCGAGTGCCGTGACGAGGACGCCTTCGAACTGTTCCTCGCACGCCTCGAGCGAGACGCCGAGCATGTCGGGCAACCCGATCGACAACGGGAACAGCTTGGACGTCGCTGTCGTCGCAGCAGCAGACGACGACAACGCTTGGCAGACCGTAGTGGCGAGGCCAGACTCGCCGGATGCGCCGGAAGGGTTGGCGACGGTGAGGATGAGAAAGATGGTCGACAGGAGGACGAGGTCGAGGGAGAGCGACAGGAAGCCGTTCAGCATAAACAGCCGAATGAACGACAGCTTGTCCTGCTCGCATGTTCTCGGGGGTCAGCAGGTGCAGTTCCTCGGTCATAGTGGGGTGCGCAGCGCATGGAACGCACCCGCAGGATGCCAAACAGCCCTCCAACGGCGACTCCGACCGAGCATTGCGCCCAGAGCTGTCAGGATCTCCGCGATCGCGTCAGCTTCACACTATGCACTAGGCGGTGTGTCAATGATCCAGCTCACCTTGGCGATCCCGAGGAGAGCTCTGACTCCTTCGACTCGTCTCCGTTCTGCGCCTTCCCAGTCCCTCGCGTCATCTCCGCCGCCCAGTCCAGCGTCGTCCCCCTTTTCGTTCGGACCGAGTCCTCGCGATGCCGCTGCGAGCCACCCTGCCAGGTACAGGTTGAACAGGATCGAGATGCCCGCGAGACCGAGAGCGTGCACGCGGCGCCGGCGGACGTGCGCTGCTGCCGGCGGCGGTGGAGGCTGAGCGTGCAGCGTACCCGGTACCATCCGAGGCCGAACTGTGCCTATACAAACTCTTAGCGGTAAGAGTGCAGTCTGCTCTTTCAGCGCGCGCGGACGGACGGGGCGTTTCGGTCAGCGCTGGCCGGGATTCGGGAGTGCCGGGAAGTGCGGCAGATCGACCTCCGCACACGCGCGCGCGCTTCGATCTTCGCCTCTAACAGAACGCCAAGCACATCCGCAGCACCCATGGGAACTGGCATCGCATCTCAACAAGAGATCGACAGACTCGCAAACATTCACGAAAAAAGAGTGCATAGAGATTTACACAACGAGTAGAAAAGGAGGAGGAACGACAAGAAATGCGTGAGATGCGAGATGCGAGAGGAGAAGGAACGGTATGTACACGTGGAGAGGGAGCTAGATCTGCGAGGCGAGCCACGAATGCCGGTTCGCCACTTCGTCGCTCGGCTTTGTACAGGTGTTGAGCGCAGGAGAAGAGCGGCCGTCCGAAGTCGAGGTCGGGAGGGGTAGGTACGGTGGAGGTGGAGGTGAAGGCGGGGTGGCGATGTAGCGGCTATCCGATCGGAGTTTCGGTCGTCGTGGCGTGACAGTGTCACTCTGGCATAAGGGGGACGTGACAGTGACCGATGGCGGCTGAGACGACGGCGCTGCGGCAGCATACGTGGGCGACGACGGTTCGTAGACGGCGTGTCCGTGCGAGTCGAGCACGAACGGCACAAAGACGAGACGTGGCTCGGAGGAAGTGCTCCGTCGGGACGGAGTCGAGGACCGGCTCGAAGATCGGGAAGAAGGAGGCGAGCTCGTCGCCGGCGAAACGACCCAGAGAGCGCCGTGGTCGGTCTGAGAGCGACTCCGCCGATGCTGCGTGACGGGAGTCGGCAAGGTCTGACTCCGTCGGCCGTCGCGACGTCGTCGGTCGTGCTCGTCGCGTCCGTCGCACGACTGTCGATGGATTCGCGCCTCTTCGAGACTCAGAGGCGTCAGGGTCGGCCGCCTCGCTGCTGATGAAGACGACGACGTTGACAGCCGGCGGACCGCCTTTTCCAGGATTGACTTTTCGCCTGCATAGTCGTCAACCTCGTCGTCGTCATCGTCGTCGTGCAGGTCCGCCGTAGGAACGGCAGTCCAGCCGAGTTCCCGCTCCCTCAGTTCGACGTTGGCTTCCCACGTGACCCAAGTCCCGTAAGCCCTGAGCGCGATCGTGACGACGCAGCCGACGAGTACACGAAGCATCGTACTTTGCCACGCGTCCTCGCACGTCTCGACGCCCCATAGGGCGAGCCCGGCCGTTGTCCAGCTCGGAGGTTGCCGTTCGTCTTCACTTGACCGACTCAAGAGGTCTTCAGCGGACGCCGCGTACGACGACGAGCAGACAAAGTCTCCAAACGGCTCGGACAGCGAGGGCGAGAACGTCAGGAGGCCGAGGGTCAAAGTGAGGAAGACGGTCGCGAGGAGGTCGAACGCCGTCGTCAACGCGAACACGCGATGCAATTTCGAGCGGTGCTGCACGGTACCGTTTGTGGTCAGCTCGTGGTGGCTTTGCACTCAAGTGCGGGAGTGCCGAGACTCACAAAGACGAGACCGAGGACTCCGCAGACGCTCCCTGCGGCGCTGATGACGGCCCACCTGAACGCAATGTCGCCTCCCCACCACACTGTCACGGCGGTCTGGTCCATATCGATCGCGTCGAGTTCATTGTCGGTTTCCCGCTCAAACGACCGGAGAGCGACCGAGAGCGAGACGGCGAGGCCCGAGGCGAGCAAGACGGAAGAGGCGCTCGCGACGAGGGCGCCGGTCCTGGACGGGGCGCCGTTCCTCCTGGACGAAGCGCTACAGTCGAGCGACATCGCGTCCTTGCGGTCGTGCGCTCTTGTAGCCAGAAAGGTGGAACCGGCGGCGTTTTGGAACGAGACCGAAGTTTGCGAGCGGTGTAATCTGATCAAGTCAGCTCGTCGGCCGGTGCGCTGGTTCGATGATGACAAGGTTGTCGATCCTCTCTGCCCCGTGTCTTGGATCGCGCGACTTGTGTGTCGAAAAGAAGTCCGGGTAGAAGTATAGTCTCGGTGAGAGTGTCGTTTGCACTCGATTGCAGTGGACTGCGGAACGACTGTAGCGGATGAGCGATGTGCGCGCCAGCTCGCGTGAGTAATCGGCCGGCGAGAGCGGAATGGAAAATGCGGGGGCCGAATGTGCAACGAGTTCGGCATGAGATCGGATCCCGCGCTTCGGCCCTTGGCCTTCCGTCCGCTTTGCCGTACGGGTTTGGCTCTTTGCGCTACTTGAATACTAGCGTCGAGAGGACGTCATGCACGCTTGACCAAATTCCGGAACAACTCGCATGCAGACGTTACGTAGCTGCTCCTCTCCAAAGCCAGTAGCACGTGAAAAAGGCGGGTGTGCGGCACGCCTACGATGCTCAATTGCTGACCTCCTTGAGCGGGTACTCAAACTGGCCGCCCTTCTTCTTCCATCGCTTTTGCCTGCAGAGTGAGTCAGTTACGTGTTTGGCGGTTACGAGCGAGGAGAGAGCCTCACTTTTTACCGGTACCGACGTGCTCGACCCATGCTTCGACGCATTGAGTCTTCTTGAAGGCTCGGATGAACGTCGGGTCCCTGTGCGTCCCGTACAATCCGATGCAAATCAGCTTTGCTCTGTGAACGACTCCGGGCGGCGTAGTGGGCATCTTGGCTGATGAGCCGAAAGGTCGGAACCGCGCGCCACGCACCAGAGTTCGCCCGCAATGCCGAGGTCCTTGCAGCATCGCATCAACGCGTTACTCTTGCACGCTTCGGCAGCAGTCGGCAATCCGCTCGGGTCAAAGAACTGCTGTTCGCCCCGTGCGACCGAGACGAGCCTGCGTTCATTGTTGTGGCAGCGTCAGCAGACCGCAAGCAAATGGCGATACGAGCTCGGCTTCTGTCGCATTCGCAGCCGCAACTCACCTTCCACCGACCACGAGACCCCATTCGCGCGTGAGAATGCCCTTCTGGATCGTTTCCGGTCCGCGCGGGACGAGTCCCCACTGGCCCGGACCGAGGGTCGTGTTCAAGATGCGGCGGTACAAGATCTCGGGCAGGTAGAGGAGGCCGTCTGGTGTTTGTAAGCGTGACGAGGTCAGCATAACCGTCGTTCGATGTAACCATGCGCGTGGGAACGCACCTGGTTTGATCTGGATCTCTTCGGCCGTCAACGGTCGCATGAGGGACTGTGCCTGTTCCGGCGAGATGACAGCCGTGCCCAACCCGTTCCAGGCCGTCGTCCAGTCGATCCCGCTCACCGACGCGACGGGTCCTCCTCCTTCTACGTCGGCGAGTTGAGCCTGCGCGAGTTGGTCGGCGTAACTTGCCGGGAACGGAGGTTTCCCAAACTCGGCGAGAGGAGATCGGTCGACCGCTGGCGTTCGGCGCGGTTTCGGTGAGGGGTTGCTGGCGGACGACGACGGCGACGACAAGGGGGGAGGAGCAGGTGCGAGCGGGGTGACCTTGCTCAATTCCTCGTCGACGCTACTGCTGAATGGGTCGAATGATGGTGGTGCCGTAGACGCAGCTGCATAGCTTGGTGCGCTTGTGGTACGCGCCGCTGGAGAGGAAGTGGCGGCACGAGCCGATGTGGGTGAAGCGGCGGCAGCGGCACGCCTATATGGGGCCGGGCGGGTCGCCGCGGCTTGCAAGAGGACACGGCTGGTTGAGAGCATGCTGTCACGTATCAAAGTGCGTGTGAGGAGGGTCCTGCGGTCGACAGCTCGAGAGTTCGTCGTCGTCGTCGTCGTCGTCGTCGCCGTCGTTCTGCACCGCCACTTTGCTCTTCGCGCTCTCATCGCACCAATCGCAGACAGGACGCCTCTACAGATCGGGAATGCAGCCGTCATATCCAGACCAGTGCGCAGCTGCTTGAATCTCATTCTCACGCGACTGCCTGGGACGGCGGTACTCGAGCTGTTCCGAACTCGAACATGGCTCGTTCGCCGTTGCTGCTGCGGATCTCGCTTCTTCACGGCCTCCCACCCCGGGGCTGCTGCTTCTCTTGGGCAAAGTAGCCGTGCGGACTTTGACCCGTAATCGACCTTCGCCCGCTGGCTCTTTCGGTATGGAGATCTAAGGCGGGTGGCTGGACGAGACTGGTAAAGAAAGATACTCTGCGAGTTTTGGTCGCCATTCGGAACCACGCACGTCTTCGTCGCGCATGGATGGGCAGTCTGAAACTCGGGCTATCCTCAAGAGAAGGCTCTGTAATTGAAATCGAAGTACCAGCATGGGCTGTGCGAAGATGCATTTGTGGAATCCTTCGCGTGTTCCTTCAGGATCCTCAACAAGAGCCTCGGAATGAGGTAGGGGTCGCTTTAGAAAGCCTCAGGAATGAGAATCCTCATTGGCATGCTTGCCGTGACGACGGCTCGTGCAGGATGTGTCGAACGTTTGGTCTTTCGTCTCATTACGCAGCAGATCAACTTGTACCCGCGCGAAGGCTTCGCAAGCTCGAAAGGCGCACGTCCCTTCTCTATGCCCAACAGAATCAAGTATTAGCAGCGCGTAGATGAGAAAGGATAGCTCGACATGGCTGTCGTGCATTTGTCCGACGAGCGTCAGGATGCATCGCGTTGGAATGGGCAGAGATCTCTGGTCGGCTGTACATAGATCTCGATGACGGTCCAGTCACAGTACTTGACTTGCGACTCATCACTCAAGCTGCCATATGACGCAGTGCAGACTGCGAATTACCCGGGCGGTCCATCAGCGTGACGACGTGCGCAGCAGCTCGAGAAGGCTGGACGTCGAGGATTCAGAAAGGGGCGCAGTTGGGCTTCTGAAGGTCAAGGAATGTGGGTCTACTCTGCCATCTGCAAGGGAGAACGTCGCAAAGGTCGTTCAGAAGGGGAAGCTGACGCAGTCCAGGGAGGCTCGATCGCGAGCCCATCCGGAAGAGCGTCATGCCCACGCTGCTTGCCAGCAGCATTCTACATTCGGGCTCCGATGAGCAACAAGTCTATCGGATCAACCGGGCGTCGAGTGACAAGCATGGGCAGTGGGAGAAGCGTCTTCCATTCCGAGCTCATCACCACTTCGCGCAGGCTTCCGAATTGCCGACTCGCAGGTCAGAGTCACCATTCCCACTCTCTTCGCACCGAGCATGAAGAGAAGATGCAAGTTGTGCTACAAGGAACAAGACCCGAAAAAGCGGGCGGAGGGTATCTGAACGAGTGGCGAGACGATATCCCTCAGCCGATCTTGGCGTTGCTAAAGTCCATTTCCGGATGCTGTTCCTGGAATTTGCGGAGCATCTGTGCGATCCGTTCAAAACGTATCTGAATCAGCACGCGGCTCCGTCGACGAAGCGACTGCAGCACAAGCCGAAATGGAAGCGGATCTCGACAGACGCACCTCTTGCTTCTTGAGCTCGTCCGAAGTCGGCTTGCCCATTTGCTGCGGGCACAGAGGAAGACGAATTGGAGTCAGCTCGATCCACAGATACCGAGGGACTGCTTGCGAGCCAACGTCCGGAGACTCTGAACGCCCACCTTTTGCTGGTTATCGAACTGCAGAGCGAGGGTTCAGATTTAGTCCCGGATCATACAAACCGAGTAGCTTCTGATGTAGCAGCTCGAGTGTAGGTCCTGCCAACACCTCGCGGGCTCCCTCGGCGCCCGACCGGGTGGACTCACCATCATCTTTTCGACCATGGCGCGCGTCTCGCCGTCGAGGTCGCTCAGTTTCGAGTTTTCGGGCGTGATCTTGGTCGTGTCGATCTTGGGTGCCGACGTGACGACGTGCGGCCACCACGATTGCTGGTTGACCTTTTCCAGCGAGACGGTCACTTCGCGAGAGTCGTCTGCGCGGCGGGCGGCCGGGCAAAGGGGGCGATGTCAGCCTCACAGAATGCGACCAGACAAGTCATGCGATGCACTGCGGTGCGCCTGCCTGCCACTCGAGCCCCCTTGCCGCGACTCACCGAGGGTCCAGGTCGAATCGTCGACCTTGATCTCTTGCGGGAGGTCCCCTTCGATGACGGCCGGTTCGCCCTTGACGCCGACCTTGATGTACTGTTTCCGAATTACGACGTCGAGCTGTTTCGAGCGGGTTCCGGCGGGCACGGGGACCGAAAGGGTCAAGTCTTGGAGGGTTTGGCGCCAGCGGTACGGGAGGGCTGCGTGCGTTCGGTCGGTGAATGAATGGACTGAGGGTCAGCTTACGTCTATCAGGCATCATCATCTGGGAGTCTGGGCAGTCGAGCGTGCCGTCCAGGTGAGAGCTCTAGGGTGTAGCAGCGAGAGGCAGAGTCGGCGGCGGCGGAACTGGACCGGCACATCAAGGCGAACTCGACCTCATCCGAAGCCAGCGTCGCAGCATTGTAGCAAAGCTGGTGGCACTCGCGCACTCGACAGCAGCGACCACCTGCAGTCCTGTAGAGTCTGGACACGAAGAGGAAGCGGTTTGTCGACGACTGACCTGCTTGTTCGCGCTGCTCGCGCTCTGCGTTCTGCCTGTCGAGTTCCTTCTGCTCGTCTTCGTGCAGCGGTGCCGTATCGTCCTGTGCCATGGTCCGTCTCGTTGTGTGTTGTCGTCAGAATGCTGCGATCAGTTCGGACCCCTTCTCTTTCGCGGAGGGGGTTCCAGAGTTGCCCCCTGTCTGGCGCGTGTGACGAAATTTGTCAGCCTCGTTTGCCGCGTCTGCCGATAAAAGAAAAAAAGGTTCGACGAGGTTTCCAGAGCGAACGGAGCGTCAACTCGTCTCTTCCCTCGTCACTCCGTACCCTCCACTCGTGAGTACAGTAGCCGTAATCACTGGAACCGTCTTTGCTACACGGTGCTGACGGATTTGCCCTTGCCTGCCTTTGCCACCTCTTCCGCTCTTGCGTGTCGTTAACGTCGTCTCGCGTCACCCTACTCTGCTCCGTATACTCTCACACGCCTTACACTGGCTACAGCACCCCCTTAGTCCGATAGACAATATGGTCGCCCGCGTTCAGCAGCCCGCTCCCGCCTTTGAGGCGACCGCTGTCGTCGACGGCTTCTTCGAGGTGAGCGAGTCGCATCACCGCGGCTATATTCCCTTCGACTGACACTGCGCTCCTATCGCGTAACAGACCGTCAAGCTCGAGCAGTACAAGGGCAAATGGGTCGTCCTCTTCTTCTACCCATTGGACTGTAAAGGCCCCCTTCTCCTTATCGCACTTCGGTTGCAGAGACCCGGAACTGACGCCTCCATCGCCTGCAGTCACGTTTGTCTGCCCGACCGAGATCCTCGCGTTCAACGAGCGCCTCGCCGACTTTGAAAAGCTCGGCGTCGAGGTCCTCGCCGTCTCGACCGACTCGGAGTACTCGCACCTCGCGTGGGCCAACACTCACCGGAACGAGGGCGGCCTCGGCCCGAACCTGAAGCTCAAGCTCGTCGCCGACAAGAACATGAAGATCTCGCGCGACTATGGCGTCCTCCTCGAGGAGGCCGGCGTCGCCCTCCGCGGCCTGTTCCTGATCGACCCGAAGGGAACCCTCCGCCAGATCACCATCAACGACTTGCCCGTCGGCCGCTCGGTCGACGAGACCATCCGTCTCGTCAAGGCCTTCCAGTGTGGGTGCTTGCTCCAGAAGCGCCGGCTCCGACCCAGTCTTGCTGACTTTCCAACCCCGCCTCGCAGTCACGGACGAGCACGGCGAGGTGTGCCCCGCCAACTGGGACGAGTCCAAGAACAACGCCACCATCAAGCCCGACCCGACCTCGTCCAAGGAGTACTTCTCGGCCGCCAACAAGGAGTAGGCTCGCTTCCTTCCTTCCATCCGCCCTGCTCGCTTTTCCGGGTACTGTAGATCCCACCCCCCTCGCCCTTTCTCTTCTACTCTATACACATTCATACAGCTTTCCTTTACTCGCAATATAGAACTACAAAGTGTTGACTCTCTCTCCCTTTTGCGCGATTGGCCCTCATCAGCGCCTCCTCATCACAACAGCAAACGCCTCCATCGGGCAACTCGCCCGATCCGAAACGTCGCAAGGTCGAAGGGCAGTAGCGTGATGCTATGCAAGCGGTGTTATGAAGATAGCAGAGACAACACGAGAGAGATACCGACTACAATCTTGGAAGCACCCCGAGCCTTTACTGACCCGGTCCAGGACTCGGAAGGCCCCCGTTCGCAGGCAGACCGAACGACTCGCGCCAATTCTCACCGTAATCGCGCCGCATCCGTTCGTTCATCGCCGCAATGTCGCGCTGGACGTCCTCGATCCCCTTTTTCTGCTCGCTCGACCCGGTCCGCGCCATCGCCATCGAAGGGCGGTTCGCGTTGACGGGTGCACGAGGTTGAGCATCGTCGTCCTCGTCGTCGGACGACAGCGTCAAGTCGAGAACTTCGCCCGTCGCACCCGAGAGCGGCGTGCCCGTGCCGGTTCTCGCACCGTTCGGAGTCGCCGAAGACGACCCGACCGTTCCGTTGCTCGGGTACCCGTTCAACCTCGGACGCTTCACCAAGGGCGTGTCGTCGTCACCGTCATCGTCGTCCGAGTCGTCGAGTTCGAGCGTTTCAGACTGTCTCATTGCCGTACTCTTTGGTCCGGATGAGGTTCTCGCTCCCGGTTCGGGCGAGTTGCGCTTCGAGTTGGACTTGGACGCATTCGGGTCCGGACGAGGTTTCGCCGTACCAAACTTGTTGTTGTCGGACCGCCACGTACCGTCCGGTTCGACCGTGACCGTGTCGACCGCACTCGAGCAGATCTTGAGAATGTCTTCAAAGTAGCTGGGTGCGCATCGCAGTGCGGGTCAGCCACGACTGTCTGCGTGCGAGCGACGACGTAGGCTCACCCGTCGACGAGCATGTCTTCGACCTTGAGTGTTTTCGAGCAGACGGGGCATTGCCACTGCGGCGTCTGCTCGTTCATCTCGAACCACGTCACGGCATCGAAGCACGCAATGTGGTTACAGTACACCGAGCGAATCGGAGTGTCGATTCGAGCGTACGAGAGCTGCCGAGCCGAGGGGCGAATGGAGCATCCCGTCAGCTTTCGGTATCGTCGTTTCCAATATTAGCCACCACGACTACTCACGGGATCCTTGAGCGACAGACCGAACGCGCTGGCCTCGACGTCGGGGTCTTCGTTCAGCTTGATGACTGCAAGACGTCGCTGGTAGGTGAGCTGGCCAGTCTCGTATATCGAGCCTTTGCACGACTCACTCGACTCGATCACCTCTTCCTTGGGCCTGAACTTGCCAGCCTTAACGCGGTTCACGATCGTCTCAATCGGAGTGTACTCGACGAGGTACGCGACGATGTAGTAGACCTTTTCCGTGTTGGTGTAGATCAAGTCGACCGAGTTGTACCCGCTGCCGCCCGAAGTCTGGATCGTCGGCACTTTCGGTCCTGACAAGTTGACTGGCGGCGCCGTTCCCGGTTGCTTTTTGATGCCCTTCGTGTTGGCCGGCACCGTCAGACCGTTCAGCTTGACTTCGCACGCTGCCGGGAACTCGATCGGCGCTGGGAACTGGTGCGCCTGCGGCCGGATCGAGTTGTAGTTCGTGTCGGACGTGCAGTACAGCCGGACCTGGTACTGCGGGTTCGACTTGGACTCTTTCGCCTTGCGGAGGAGGTCGAGTTGGGCCGAGGTCAACGTGAACTTGACGGTCGCGACTTTGCGGTCCCCTTGACCGGCCTTGATCAACGTCGCGACTTGCGACAACGCCTTGTCGACGCGGTAGAACGGCGACGGCCTGAACCGGATCGGCGGTTCGTCGGCGTTGCGTGCAGCTACGGCGGCAGCGGCTGGAGTCGAGGCGGTCGTCGTTGCTGCTGAGGCGGAATTGCCAGCCTGCCACGACGCGCTCGTCGTTCCGTAGCTTGGCGCGTTCCCGAAGCGAGGCGCAGGCAGACTGTTGCGTGCGCCGTACGCTCCCAGTTGTGGGTATCCCGCGTTCGAAGTCGAAGTCGAAGCGGCCCCGCCGTAGGCGTTGCTGTTCTGCTGGCCGTACCCGCTGCCGCTCGCGCCGCTGCCGTAACTCGAGCCGTAGCCGCTGTTCGAAGTGGCGGCAGCTGCTGCGCCATTCGTCGCCGTCGTCGACGCTGGCAGGTTCCACGTCGGACCGTTCGGGTTGGAGCTGTCCCGGGCAAGCGACCGTGTCAGCTCTCGGTCCCGTCCCTACTTCACTTCTTGGGCGACCCACCAGAGCTTGGCCTCGTTGATGTAGCGGCGGCATACGTGGAACCTCGACTTGTCCTGCTTGTTGTATTCTTGCGCGAGCGTGTCGAGGAGGGCGTTGTACTGCGTCCGTTTCGAGTCAGCGCGCGCTCGATCACCACGAGACGGACAGACTCACAAAGTCGTTCTTCTTGCCAGAGAGGCGCATGTGGAGGGTCAAGGCCGAGTTGATGCCGCGAATCGCGCGCTTGAGGCGGTCGACCGTCATGCGCGACAGGTCTGCCGTCGCTTCCACATAAGCCTGCCTCGCGCCAAAGGGAGGGAGATTGTCAGCTCCTGTCAGCTCCTCGTCGAGTCCAAAGTCTCGTGTCCCTCACCTGGTAATCGGTCGACATGTCGGCGGTCGGTTTGCGGTAAGTGCGTTGGTCGCGGAGTTGGTCGGCGGTACAGGGAGACGGGGAGCGGGGACGGTGATGCGGAGATCTGCGAGCCGGCGGCACGTCTCGCGAGTACGACGACGGCGGCAGGTAGTCGTACAGCGACGGTCCTCGGCGGTGGTAGTAAAGCGGGTTCGGGTCGGGCGAGTACGAGTCGCGGTGGTACCGGTCGTGGTAGCGCGAGTCGGGTCGCGAGTATGCAGGTTCACGCGGGTACGGCGGTTCTCGAGTGTACGACGGCTCTCGCGAGTACACGGGTCCTCGGGCAGGGTAGGCGGGTTGGTGGTACCGGTATGGGGGCGGCGTGATGGAGCGGTCCTCCCTCGCTCTCATATACAGCGCCGGAACGCGCCTCTCGGTCGAGGCGTCACTCTGTTGGCGGGGTGCACCACGGTCCAGGTTGTCAGCTTCTGGCTCCTGAAGGTGGCGAGGTCTCGTTGCTGATGTGGTTTGAACGGGAGAGTCGCTCGTCAAATTGCTCGGCAACCCAGACTGCACCCGAGGCTTGCAGCACAGCATCCGACGTGTCTCTGTGCTGACCTCCGACTGCTCAGCCTGCCTCGCGGTGACCCTGGAGAGCGTGTTTGTCCGCCGCCGCCACCTCGGCTCCGGGTGCAGGTCGTTCCGTCGCGCGATCCGCTATGACGTGTTTGGCGCAACGGGACCATCCTCAAGAGTCACGGGAGCTGTACTGACGTACCTGGCAGCCCTGTCAAGCCGTGTGAAGCGAGCGATCACGGCTGGCTCTCCGCTGTTTCGCTGGGGGCCGAGTTTGCGACTGTTGAAGCGGATCGAGCTGGACTTCCACTGCACAGTAGCGGGCGGCCGAGAGTGTTCCGAGGTAACAGTGTCCTATAGCGTCGCTCTGTGTATCGAAGAGGGGACTGTTTTCGACTTTGCTTTCGACTTTGGGACCTCGCGCTGAGCCGCCGACAGGACGTCACCTCCCGCGCATTTCGGTTCCAACGGTCCGCTCACGACCATACATGGCTCTCGGCTACACGCTACTAGTCGACATGACAGACTCTGGGCTGAACGGACTGCTTCTGCTACAGTCCATGCGGTGTCTCGTCCTTGTTTTCTTACTCGACGAACCTGTCGACAAACGAGAGCGTGTCCGATCTTTGCATACGCGATGCATCGCGGTTCGCTCCCTTTTGATGCCGTGCGACGCGTCCTGGCGCGCTCCGCATTCCCCAGCGGGACGCTTTCCTCGCCGACGGGCAAGCGGGACGCCCTGTCGCGGGGAAATTTTTCTCCCCTCCCTCTGGCCTCGCTGTGCCGTCGCGGCGGTGGGCCCGCTTCGGAAGCCTTCGCACGCGCAAAAAGCGATCGCCCGCTCCGTGCAAATCAGCTGCAGGCGGGCGATCCCTGGAATGGTCGAGGCCTGCCGGCAGCTGCTTCACGTGAAAGACTGCTCCTCACTGCCGAGTCGCTCCTCCTCCTCCTCTCTCGCTCTGCTGGCCTGTCCTCTTCGATAGCACACACTCGACTGCGCTGGTCGTCTCGCTAAGATGGCCCTTCGCGCCCGTTCCGCTTCGTGCAGGTGCGTCCTTCCCCGTTCGCCCGCCTCGGTTGCTCGCGCGTTTGCAGATCACTGAACCCTCACGCTCCTTTGGACGCCGACAGCACGCCGCCCAAGTCGCCGATCCTGTTCGAGTCGCCCGCTCCTGATTTCACCCACGATGGGAACGAGCTAGCGAGCAAGACGTCCAAGTCCCCGGACGCGACACCCAACAAGGCGCACGGTCAACTCGTCCAGCCGCCTCCCTTCACCGAACCGGTCCTCAAGATGCGTCGGAAACGCTCAGTCACGATGGCTGAATCGGTCAATGTGCCAGCCGCTCGGGTCGACGCGCTCGTCAAGGCCGTCGAAGGGACTTTGCTCCCCGTGAGCGTGGGACTCGGATCGCCAGCGTACGATTCGGCAGCCGCGTCGACGTATCCGCACCCATACCCGCACTCGTACTCGTGCCTGTACTCGTATCAGGCATCGACTTCCGCTACACCGTGGACTGTACCCGCAGACTCGGGGCTCGTCTACCCGATTTCGTCATCGAGGCCGCCTTGCGATCCTTCCCAGTTCTCGGCAGCCACGCCATGGATCGCGCACGATGCGGATCTCGCAGCGCCGTACCTTTCTGCTGCTGGACCCTACGCAGGCTTTGCCACCTCGTCATCGTCGTCTTCTTCGGCCTCTTCAACGACTTCGCCGCCGCCGCCCACGACCACCGAACTTCCGTACGGACTTGCTCACGGGAGCACCTTCTCGGGTCCCGTCAACTGGCTGGCGAGCGGGTATGCGCTCCCGATGGCGTCACCTCCTGTCGTTCCTCCGCCGTTCAGTCCCTTCGTTCCAGCGCCGACCTTTCCCTTTGTCGGCTCGAGTCCGATGCGCCCGGCCGCGACCGCGACGACGACGACGGCGGCGGCGAAAGCTTCGTCGGACAAGGCTCCCCGCTGGGGTGTCTTGCGTCAGCAGATCCAGGACGGCCAACACCCCAAAAGTCGCGGAACTTGCAAGTTCTTCAACCCGCAAACGGTGAGCTCGTATAGGGTGCGCCAAGGTCCTCGTGCTTCGGAGCTGACTCGCCTTGATGTGCAGGGTTTTGGCTACATTATCGATGACCGTGCCGAAGAGCTTGCGACCGATGGTGCGTCGCCTCGGTTTGCGGTAGCTTGTCGTTGAACGCTGCTGACTTCGCGAGCGCGCCGTTGGCAGTCTTTGCCCACTTTACCGGCATCGAGCAGTCGCGCGGGTTCCGGTGCTTGTCGCCGGGAGAGAGGGTGCGTTCACGCTCGTACGATTTATGGTGGCGAGCTAAACTGATTCGAACGCACGTCCGCTGCAGGTCGAGTACTTTTTGACGCAAAACTCGGCCGGTCGCGTGCAAGCGCTCAAAGTCGTCGGCGAGAATGGTGCGTAGCATGCGTGGGGATGCTTTCGAAAGTGCTCATTGCTGAAGTGTCTCGGCCTGCAGGCGCACCTCTTCTCGGCCTCGCGGATCCGGTCCAAGCGAACCGCGTCCGTGAAGCTGCTCGGCGCCTGTCCCCAACTATCGACAGCGGAGCGAGTAGTGACTCGTCGGCGTCCTCTCGGAACCTCACGGTCAACGGTCGATCGCGCAAACCCCGCATCGTCCCGATTCCGCCGAGTCAATCGCCGGCCAACGCACTGGGGCTCGTCGCGTCTCCGGCGCCGGCTGACGAACACTGATTCCTTTCCTCGCGATTGACGTATATCACGACCAACTTACGGACATACTGGCATCACCACGGCGGTTCATACTTGGGCTTGCAGGCGGGCAAGGCTCTACGTCGAAAAGTAGGCAGGTATCTAAAAGAGTGCAACGAACTGATCTAGTCATCACGCGAGCGGTCCCAACCTCGTTCACCGTGCCAGCCATCCTCTGAACCGACGAGGAATGCGTGGTCGCACACCATGTCGGCGGTCGGGCGGTCTTGCGGTTCGATCTCGAGGCATCGCATGACCAGGTCGACGGCGGCCTCGATCGTCTTGAGGCGGTCTCCTTGTCCGTCGTTGGCTGCGAGCGCCTTTGCTTGCAACGCCGCAAAGGCACGCGTGTCGGGAGAAATGCCGCGCATCGCTTCGTCTGGTGACCAGAACGGGCATTCGCCTATGGGCATGGATGCTCGCGTCAACTTCATGCCGCCGATCTTGCAGACTCGCCACGTACCACAGACGAGAACGTAGCCGAGGACGCCGAGGGCCCAAATGTCTTGCTCCTTGCCGCCGTACCGTGCGCCCTTCAAGACTTCGGGTGCTGCAAAGCTGGCGGGGGAAAGGGTATGGTCAGCATCCCGCGATTAGCGTCATGAGCTCCGAAATGCACTCGCTCGAGAGTTCCGGAGAACGTGTCAAACTTGCGCGTCTCTTTGACGTAGGCGGCGCTACCGAAATCGATCAAGCGGACGAGGCCGGACGGGTCCATCGCGACGTTCTCGTCCTTGATATCGCGGTGGACGATCGAGTGCTCGTGCAGGAACCACAGGGCGTCGGCGACCTGGCCGAGGATGTTGTGGATGTCGGCGGGAGGGAGGCCGTCCGGGTGCGCGTCGACATAGTCAAACAGGTCCTGACCGCGCCGAGGAGTCGGATCCGACGTGCACGCCGAGGTCGCTTGCGGCATGACGAGAAAGTAGAATTCCGAGTCCTCCCAATAGTCGAGGAGCGGGCAGATGCTCGGGTGGCCCGTTCGGACCGTCCCTCCGTCTTCACCGCCGTGCCACAAGTCGAGCTGCGGCGCCGAGTCGCGTCGGACGGGTTTCCCCTTGAGGCGTTTCGGGTTGCTGCCCCGCGTGACATAGTTGAGCGGCGGTCGCGGTTCGTACGGGACTCGTCGCAAGTGGTCGAGGACGTGCACCTCGATCGGGATCGGGCCGAGGATCTTGTGTTTCTTCCAGCAGTCGGCGAGGATCCGTTGCTTGATGACGTACTTGATGATTAACTCGGGCTGTCCACCCAGGGTGTCGCAAACGGAGGTAAGTCACTTGTTCTTCTGGCACGCATAAAGTGGCGGACCAACTCACGCCGACTGGCTTCCCGTCGGGACCTCGCTCTCGTGCTCGGCGGACGCTGCCGTATGCACCCTTACCGGCTTCCTCGTCCTCGCAGACAAAGCTCCGGATGTCACGAAGCCCAGTCACGGCCGAGTAGGTCCTCGGGTCGACCGGCCCGAGCGGTTTCGTCCAGTCCAAGTCGACGGCGCCCGTCTTGGTTTCGAGCTTGACATCATCTTCGGCGCGGTAGTAAGGCGTCGGCGGGACCGACGTGCCGGCGGGTGCACTCGAGGCGAACGGGTCGCCATCGAACGGTGTCGGCGCGCTCGAAGGAAAGTCGTCTGGAGTCGCAGACTCGGCAATGACGCGATATATATCGGGCGGGAGGTGCGGTTTCGGGGCGCGTTCTGCTGCTGCTGCAGAGTCGCGCTGCTGTAGTTCAGACAGCGACTCGGTCGAGGATGATCGCGGCGGAGATGGCGTCGAGAGTGTGCCCGTCGCAGTCGACAACGACCCGCGCGACAGTGACGGCCTCGAGGCGTGCGTGAGTAGCCGTTCGGCGGGTGTCGTCTTCTCCGGGGCCTCGAACGCCATGGTATCGGGATCGGGAGACGGTTGACCGAGTGAACGCGTGTTGGAATGCGAGACAAAGCCGCCGGTCGAACCGAACCCGCTCGACGAGTACGAGAACGACGACTTGTACGACGGTCTCGGCGAGTCGTCCCCGTCGTCTTCGGCCGAGGGAGGTGTATGCGGGAGTTGCCGCTTGTTGCGACCCAACGTCGACAACGACAGCGACAACCTGAAATCTTCGGCTTGGTCGCCACTCGAGTCGTCTTCTTCGTCGTCGTCATCATCGTCCCACGAGTCTTGCAGCGAGGGCCAACGTTTCCATTTCGGTTTCGGTTTCTCTTCTTTTTCGCGTCCTGCTTCCTCCTTGATTCGGAGTTCAGCGAGGGCATTCAGATCGGACCCGAGTTGCCGCCACTCTTCGATGGTCGGAGTCGGAACAAGGCCACCGTCGTGCTGAGCAATATCGGCGAACGACTCGAGGCCGTGGGTCCGGAGTGCCGTCAAGCCGCCCGTCGCTGTCGCCCGTCTCGACGAAGCCCGACTCCGGTTCCGAGACACTGGCCGACTTTGCGCGTCGTCGTTTGGATGTGATGCGTCTGTTGCGTTTTCGCCAGACCCGGAGCCAAGGGAGAAGCCGGCGCCGGGCGAAAACAGCGACTGCGATCGCGCGCTGGCAAAGTACGGCGCCGAGGCTTGTCGCCGCTTTGTCTGGATGAACTGGGCGAGCGAGTTTGAAGTCGAAGGAAAACTCGACTGCGCCGGAGTCCACGGGTCGGTCGGCGGCAATGACGGCGTCGTCGTGCCCGATCGCGGTCGCGTCGTCAACGAGGCGTCCGAGCCGAAGCGTCGCCTCTCTTGCGCCGTCGGGCGCTCCGGTCGCTCTTTGTCGGGTGAAGGCAATTGCGGTGCAGTCGTCGTGATCGGGGACAAGGGTCCGAATGTACTCGCAAACTGCGACGACGATCTCGAGTGTTGGCGGACCAGAGGGGCGCCCTCCATCTCGGTGGCTGCACGTGGTGGTCAGACTCGTGGGAGCTCTACGCTGCACGTCAATTGCTCGGACTCACCTGCAGTCTACGTTCTTCTGCGAGTCCGACTCGGTTTCCTCCACGCGCGAGAGAGTGCCAATCCTCCGTTACTCGCCGCCGCTTGTCGAGCTGCCGGGCCGAAAGTGGTGCCTTGTGGATCGCACCGGCCCTTTGATGCGGTCTTCTGTTGCCGTGTAGAGAGGAGATCTGGCGATGTCGAGGGACTCGTCGACTCTGAGCAGAGCGGCGGCGATCGACCCGCGGTGGTAGCGCAAGCGGACGATAGGGGATGACCGCAGATCCGGGATGGCAAGCTTCTCTGTCAAAGACGAGACCTAGCCAGCGACAGGACGCTGTCTGCTTCGATGTTGCGATCGGCGACCTCTTCTCTTCTCGACCGCTGCTCATGTCAAATTAGAGCCGCCTCCGTCATTCGGTTCTGCAGGTTCCAAGTCGCCGAAAGATCTACGCTACTCAAATCTATGAATGCTTGATATTGCATCTCTCTATGTTCACGAATATTCAAAAAGTCAAGAGTCGTCGGAAATTGCTGCTGCCGCCGGGTTGAGGACCTTGTCCCGAACACGCCTCTTTACAGCTTCCCTTCGACTTGCTGTCCCGACTGCGCACGAGCGTGACCTGCCGTCTCGTGCGGAGCGGCGGTCGGTAAGTCCTTGTACGCGTCCGACTTGGTCGCCGAGATCTCTTTGCCCGTCGAGTCGTCGATGCCGTCCTCGGCAATCTCCTCTGCGGGGCATGCTCGACGGATCAGTGCCGGTGTAGGAAGTGCTTGTGATCGATGAGAGCGCGACCCACCGACGAATGTAAAGTCCCATCGTCGCTGCACGCACCGAGGTCAGCAGCCACAGGTGGTGCTATCAAGGCGCGACGCTCACCTCTTCGCCCCGTTCGAGAAAGTCGGTCCTGCCGTCCCATTCCCGTTGCCAGGCCTCTCCCTCTGTTGCGGGCGCGCCGAACTTGCTGACGCTGCACGTCGCCGCCGCGACGCTCAACCGCTCTTCGTCCTTCCACAGTCCGAGTTGTTCCTCCTGACCCGGTTCGATCGCGCCCTGACTCAGGACCGCATCGCCTTCCTTGACATCTCCCGCGAGGGCTCGACAGAGGGCGATCTGCGTTGCGGCGTGCGTAAAGAGGATCACCTTTCGGACGCCCTTCTGTTCGAGGGCGGCGGTGAGGAGTTTCGAGAGGCGAGCGGCGCGGAGGTGGATCGCCCGCATCGATTCGCCGACGCGGGGAGGGATCAAGAGAGGCGTCCATGCGTCGCTGTCGTCGTCGACGCGTGGGAAATGGCGTTTCAAGAGGCTCGGACTGGCGAGCGCTGGATGCAAGCCCCTTCGGACGGGTAGGTACCATTCGCCTGCGCGCACAGGACGTGTGTCAGGATTAGCTCCTTGGTATGCATGCGTGAGGTCATGCGCCCGTGCAGCACGCACCGAGACCGGGTTCGATCATGATGGGCAAGCCGAGCGCTTCTGCGACCGGAGTGGCAGTCTGGACGCAGCGGTACAAGGGCCTACCATGCGTGCATGTGGATCAGTCGCAGTGCGGTTGGTGTGCGAATCCGCGTGAACTCACGAGCTGAGGATGGCGATTCCTTCCGAGCGAGCCTGTTCGGGTGATTCGATCCCCAAGTCGCGTTTCAGAAACTGGGCGAGCTCCTTGGCCTGGTCGACGCCGTGTTTCGACAGCGGCGGGTCCCGTGGGATCCCCGTCGGCGGAGTCCACAGTTGAGTCTCCCATGAGAGGCTGCGTTCGGGTCCAAGTGCGTGGGTGGTCAGGTTGGCCTGGACAGGGCAGGCATAGGGCGACCGCGGAACTCACCGAAAGCCGTGCCTGCAGACGTAGACCGAGTCGAGCATGGCCGTCTTAAGTGAGCGAAACGATTCGTTTGGGCGTGTGGATGTGGGGCTCGGCTCGCTACAGTTGCCGGAGGTGGTCGAGGCTGCTGGAGCGCGTGCTCACGAGGGATGGCGAGCGATCAAGGGGAAACGACTGCAAGCGATCAAAGTGTCGACTATAGTGTGGCTATACAGTGGGGGTCTATAGTGCCGAGTTGAAGGTGTCGGTGCGAGACGAGTGTGTGTTGCCGTGTGATGACGTGGCGAGAATCGCGCGCGCCGAGGGGTCAAGCTCGAGGCGGCGGCCGGTGCCAGCGCGGCGGAAACTGTGCAAAGTGGCCTCGAGGGTCGAAAGATCGCGGCGGGCTGCTGCTACTCCCGTGTGCTCCTCGTCGTCCACCGCCAGCTGCCATGGGTGTACGTACTACGCGGCTCTCGTTCTGCAGTCGACGCCCCAAGCTGACCTCCCCTCTCCGTCTCCTCACCCTCGCGTGCAGTTCGGCAAGAACAAGTGAGCACCTCGCACCGCCTGCTTTCCGACCCGCTCGACCCTAAGCCATACAGGGTCGCCGTACTGTAGTGCGTCTGCGAAGCTAACCTCACGAGCCCTCGTGCACAGCGTCCTCCACCGCAACCACTTCCGCAAGGACTGGCAGTCGCGTGTCAAGACTTGGTTCGACCAGCCGGGCCGCAAGCACTCGCGCCGCGTCGCCCGCCAGGCCAAGGCCGCCAAGGCAGGCCTCCGGTGCGTACACGCGTTCGTGAGGGCTGTCTGTAGAGCTGCCAGGCTGACTGTGTCTTTTCGGCTTTCTTTCTTTCTTTCGACTTTCGACCCGACCTCGACTCCGACTTTCGACTCTCGACTTTCGACCTCGACCCGTCTTTTTCGCGACCCGCTCTGCTCTCGACCTCGCCTGTGATCGCCTCGCCATGCCATGATGGAAACTCGTGCGGGATGGGACTTTTGGGTGTGCTCGGGGATCCGGGAACGGCGTTGGTGCTGTTTGGCGTGGTGGGACGCGTGTGTTGGGACACTCGGTCGCCGACGGACGTGCAGCCCGGTCGAGCTCCTGCGCCCGGCCGTCCGTGCCCCGACGGTCCGCTACAACCGCAAGCTCCGTGCCGGCCGCGGTTTCACCGAGGCTGAGCTGAAGCAGGCCGGTTTCCGCACCAAGGAGGCCCTCTCGCTCGGCGTCCCCGTCGACCACCGCCGCCGCAACCGCAGCGAGGAGGGGCTCAAGCTCAACGTTGAGCGCCTCGAGGCCTACAAGGCCCGCCTCGTCGTCCTCCCGAAGAAGGGCGCCAAGGCGTCGGAGCAGCCCGAGTCGGTCAAGAACGTCCAAAAGGCGTTCCCGATCCCGGCCGGCATGCAGGCCGAGCAGCCGCGCGAGATCACCGCCGACGAGAAGAACGTCGACGCGTACGTCGCCCTCCGCAAGGCCCGCTCGGACGCCCGCCTCGTCGGCGTCCGCGCCGAGCGCGAGCGCAAGAAGCGCGAGGAGGAGGAGGCCAAGAAGAAGGTGCGCTCGCTCGAGCGCGCAAGACTATGCTTACGTTGTGGTGCTGACTCTTATGACGCCCACCCGCAGTAAACCCCCCTCTCTTTGTCGTATTTCTTTTACAACCCTTGCAACCCTGTACTCGCCCTCCCTCTCGCGCCTCCGACTCGCCTTCTGTGTGTCCGGCTCTCTTTCGCGTCGAATCGGTTACGTGCGCTGCAACGGGAGGATTGCTGTGTCTGGTGTCTGCTTTCGGGGGAGGTTTCCCGGTGTGGATGGGGTCACGGGCGGTGTCTTTTGGGCAGAGGGGCGTTCGACGTTCCGAGCGTGGGGCGATTATGCGAGGGAGGGAGAGAGACACGTGCTGGTGGTGCTCGCGGTGGCGACGAGGGCTGTCCATCGGCTGGACTTTCCGAGGGGACATGCGGGTGGTCTTCGTTGCTCGGTGCGCCGTGCACGGTCGGATGTCGTCTCCACGCGACGGCTACGTCCTCCCCGGCACGATCACGCTCACACTCAAGACCTGTATGCGACGACGAGACGTCGCCAGGCTTTTCCGCGATGTTGGCTTGTGCTGTTCGGCTCGCCTACTTCCCCGGGCGCTTTCCTCCGGTTCCCGTTTCCGCTCGCGGTTTCGACGTGGACCCGCTCCCTGCTCTAGCTGAAGGTGGCGCTGCTCCGTGTTGGGAGTCTTTGCTTTTGTCGTTCGCCGGATCAAGGTCTCGACACCGTCGGCGAGCAAGACCGGGTATGAGTTCTAGATTTCGTCTTTCTCCCTCGCTCCCCCTCGCACGCCACGCCAGTCTCGCCATGGTCTTCAGTGCGGTCCATGCACCCTGCCGACTCGCTGCTCTTGGCGCCTCCGACCGAGACGACCGCCTCTCTCCTCGTCAACTCGGCGTCGTCGCCTCTCGTTCGACGATCGACTACGCGACCGAGTTGATCGGCTACAATCCACGAGCGCAGCGAGTGGGAAGAAGTCCGAGCGCGCGCGCGGCAAGCTTGCGAGCGGAGCGAGCCCGAGCGAAGCGAGGCTTTGTAGCCCTTGTCTTTGCCTCTCTGCTACCTCAATTCTGTCCTGCGAGGGCTTGCTTACACGTCGGTCATGTTTACAACTGTATATTCCACGTCGTACATTTGCAAGCTGCCATCTGCCTCGCGAAGCATGAACTGCGGTTCGGGAGGTAAAGGGGAATCGAGCGTCACGTGACCAAAAGTGAATTCACTTTTGATCACGTGACCTCCTCCGGCACGACGCTCGTCCGGCTGTCCCGCCCGACTATAGCTATAGCATGGGCCAATGAGGCTCGTCGGTGCCCGCCTCGCTTTTACTTGGTCGTTAGCTACGTCAAGACGTCGCTCAAAGACCCACGTGCCACGTTCATCGTCATCAACTCGTCCTCGCAACGACGCGGACACGGGTCAGGAGCGGCGCACGGAGCTCGAGATGGCATTGGACGGCCTAGTTGGTCGCCTGGACATGCCCGACGAGCGCTCGGTACGTCGGGCTGATTCACTCGCGCTGAGGCGACGTCGGGTGAAGGGGCAGGACAGGCCTAAACGGATGGCAAGCGGTGCGCGACGTGTGTACTAGGGGACTCGAGGGTTCCTTGACGCTATGCGGAGAGTCCTCGTGCCACGTGAGTGCTGACTCGCCTTTTTTTTTCTAGCTTGCAGGAGTTGCTCCCTTTTCGTCGGCAGCCGTGTCGTCGTCGAGTCGACGGCGCGCCGACTTCGGGGTTGCTCGGGCATAAAGCTGGGCGCGGGGCATCAGTCACGACGCTTCTTTCGACGACAGGTGCGTCGCACTGCGCTCGACGCCGTTCGCTCGGGCGATCATGCTGACCTTTTGCGTATGTACTAGTCTTTACGACAAGCTGCATGGCTCGGTCTGCGGCAATAGAGCGGGAGCACGCTTGGTCTGATATGGGGCCGGGACCTCGTGAGAAGACTCGGCGGAAGGAGGGATGCTGGGAAGAGTTGGCGCGGTTAGGCTGTGACGGGCGGACGAGCGCCGAGCGGACGAGCTGGGTCGTGCTCAGCTCGGTCTAGGTGCGTCTGGACTGCGTGCTGCCGCTCGGTACCGCACGGAAGGCTGACTTTGTCGCTGCAGATTCTGTTCGACTCGTCGAGCGCGAGCCGCGGGTGAGGACCTGCTGGCTGAGCCGGCGATCGTGCGGCTACACGACACGCTCAGCTCGACGCTATTGGGCACGCTCAAGATCGTCTCGCTCAGGTACGTTTCGTTGCTTCACAGGTTCGCGTTTCGCTGCGCCACGCTGACCTTTTCCGTTCTTCGTTGCAGACTCTCTGCGCTCAAGCTCAAGAATGGCGGTTTCGACACGGGCTCGACGTGCTAGAGTACCTCGTCGAGGCGGCTGCACGGCAGCACGGCCTCGCCTAACACGAAAGGCGCGTCCGGCAGGTCGAGCGAGAGGAGCGGTCACGGGAGCGATGA